>JAFJYJ010000041.1:1383751-2767503 GCA_019022615.1 Acacia melanoxylon | reverse complement strand
CACGATGTGCTAAAGCATTTTCATGAATAATCCATACAAGAGGTATAGACTTGAAAGGTTCCTGCAAAAAACTGTGACAACTAGAATTATTCATGTGACTTGAATAAGACATTGAAATCTCAAAGCACATACGGTACAAGGTGAGTACATATTCAGTAATACATCAGAGTTTCATAACTTTTAAAACAAATAACGTTAGCCGTCTCTTGGCCCTTCACATCCATGTTGCATAGATAACATTAATGAAATTTTCCAGGTAGGCATGCAAGATAGGCAACAGTTCAAATAAACCAAAATTAAGTTAGGAAATTGAACTATTTCTTGATAATTTTCATTAAATCAATCGTGATAGAATATGTGCAACAAAACAGAAATCATGTGATGTGTATGCCAAGCAATTTGAACTCCAAATTAGTTTACGAACCAGTTATAAAATGCAGGACCAGAGTTACCAATAAAAGTTCACAATTTTGAGACAAACAGACAACAATATGGTATGAAAGTAAACTTGTTAGAAGATAAGAGAAGTACAAATTCTGGCATCACGTCTTCAATGTATAGTCAACCACAAATAAATCTCTAATGTCGTTACTATGTAAACTATACATCTGATAGCTTCTGGAGCTCAATTCAATCTATGTATATTATAAGACCAATGATCAGCAGAGAATCAAGTGAAAAGTCAGAAGATTTTCCTTCAAGAAATGAGATAAGTAGACTTTACCAAGAAAAAGCACCCTTGGCTTCAAGAGAGTTCACAATCACACCATCATAGCTGCAAAAGATACATTACTATCAGATGCAATTATTATTTCATAAATTCAACCAAGATACTTTACTTTTCTCTACCATGAACCCATTAAGAAACCAACCCAAAATGGTTCACTCTATCAGTAAAACAATGAGAAACTGCCCGAGGTGAATCACATGCATTGGATGTAGAATGCCATATACACTATACTTCAATACCCAAAAACAAAGGAAAATGACTTTAGAAAAAGAGAACTGAGGGAATGCAGAAGATTAATCAAGGAATCAGAGCAGCAATTTGGAGAAATTGGCGATAATTTTCTCCTTAATTATCATCATTAATTGAGTTAGAAGCAAGATTATAAGGAACATCAATAGAAAGTTGCATTTGGCCAAAGTTAAAAGGTTTTGATATCTAAACATATCAACTCTAAAAAATATTCAAAATTTTGAACATGCTTAGTCTAGTAGTTAAATATTTTACATTAATAATACCTTAGCCAGTCTACAGTGTTCTCCAGTTTGCTACAAGTTTTAATAACAGTGATGGGAACTCCTAAATTTATCCAAACATCATGCACTGGACCATCTTCAAGTGAAAAAACCTGCAAAACAAAGCAATCACTTGAACCCAAAACAATAATAACAAAATCAACCTAAAAACACCACATTCAGTTCCAGTAATATTCCTCTAGAAGTTAAGTAATGATGACATGCGTATAATGGATATAACATATTTCATTATTCATGCAAGAAATAAAAATGAATGCTTTTAGTTGATGAGTGGGGAAAAAAATTGACAGTGGCATGTCTCAATCCAAGGTAAACATTAGGTACAATGCACTTCTGTCTCTGACAACCGGTGATCATTCAGCACAATTTCACAAGACAAAAAAACCATAGTCACCTCATTAGCATAAATCCTAGGCACATAGTAGCCTGTTCAGTCAGGGACCAGTGAGGTGAAAAATTTAAAACAAAAGTCACACAGAGGCATCAAACTGACATGACTCTATGCATGGCAGACTTGCTGCTAGGAGAGAGAACGCCCCAGACCTTACTAATCAAGAGAGGCGTTTTGTACTAGCAAAGTGAGCATACATGCAAATGAGACCATTTAATTTGTACTTCTTTCTTCTTCCAGATAAAATACTGTAGTCGAAGTCTTTCAATCCCATGATAGAGCAACTACAAAGACACTCAAATCAGTAACTATTTAGGGACGTCCCCACACCCCCTGCGCCCACCCAAATTACCTCCATCTACCGATGTTCAAATTCTTATCAAAAAAATAATGATGGAGACCAAATTGTAAGTGCATTACCTGAACCGAGTAGCCAATCTCTAGCAAAACAGATGCAATTGTTACCAGCAGCAATTGTTGTGAATCAGCCAATAGTTCTCCAGATATCTTCGGGGGAAAATTGAAATCGTATAAGTTTTGTTTTCCAACAGAATAATGAAATAAATTTATAGTCGGTGAGTATAAAAAATTCATATCTCTTTAAAGGCTAATTAATCGATCAAGTTCATTTATGTTTGACAAGCTTTGACACATAATGAAGATGAATTCATATTCTAAATAATAGAAGGGGTTTAGGTTGTATCACTATGAAAAGAAAAACGAAATTGGCTCACTTAAGAGAACGAAAATGACCATTGCGAGAACTAACCAGCGCCAGCTGAGGCTTTCTATACCCGAAATGTTGTACGGTCCCATTAAACAGATTCGCCTCCCTATTGAATTTCTCCGAAATCTTAGGCAGAAATCTAGTACCCTCCTCAATGTCCAATACATACTTCTCTATATCTTCATAATTCAGTAGAGTCCCAGATAGCAACTTAGCTCTCGATGAACCCTCTGACTTTTCAATTATCGAGCTAGGTAGGAACATTTGGAAAATAACTATGAAAAATAGAAAGACAGCCACAGTGCAAATCCATTGGACGTAATCTAGTTTCTTAAAAAGCAAGCGCGAAAAGCTCGATCTAAATCTCTGTGAGAATGGGTGCCTCTCCTTTCTACTTGACTGAGACCCAAATAAGCTTCCCTTCTTTAATGGGATTCCGGATTCCAAAGAACCCATTTAGAATCCCATCAAATTAATTTGCAGCAAATTCAGCTCCCTAATCGACGAAACTGCATACTTCCAAGGAAAACCTCAAAACCCCAGATGTGAACCTTTCAATGGGGACGAACACACAGCTTCTGGGAGTATAAAACGAGCGTGATGAAGAAGAGAGGTAGCTATTCGAATTTAAGAAATGGTCAAGAAAGGTCGTGATTGGGGTGAAAAAATGTTGGTCAGAGAGATTAGACAAGAGAAAGATTTGAAGTCGAAGTTGTTCTACTGTCGAGATGTGTCACATTGGATTGGAGTCAATGATTTTACTCTGTAAGAAGATTTCGGGACTGGAAAGAGATGGATACGCACAACACAAGACGAAGGCTTCGGACCTGTGAGCTTGGGAGCTAGAAATCTAATTGAAAATATATGCTCCGTTTTTTTCGTTGGCGGAAAATAGTACACTGTCGTCAAGCTAAACAGCGGGTAATTAGCAAGTTAATAGAAGAATTATGAAAATAAGCGAAAAAGTATTATTGACCCAAAAACAAGTTATATTTTATTTTAGTTAATTTTTATCTATTTATTTGTAAATATCCTTTTGTTACCTATCCCACCCACTTCACCCAGCTTAGTGGTGGTTTCTTTGGACATATTTGTAATTTCCCGTATATATGTAATTAAAATTCTTATATTACCGGGGTAAAAACAATAAATAAATTTAGAGGTTTGATATTTATCTTATTTTAAATTTCCAAGTTTTCAGATAACTAAACATGCATATGATTTTGCTTTTATTATACAAAATCAATTTAATATTTGTTAATCTATAAGAACTAAATCAATCTTTTATTTTTGAATACATATTTATATTTAATTTTAACTTTTTGTTGAAACATTCTTCACTTAAACTGCAGTAAATCAAGCTCTCAAATTATCCAAAAAAGGCAGTCTAAACTTTTTTTATTTACATTTAGGAGTGTGTGTGTGTGTTTATTTAAAATTTAGGGTTAAATGCCTAATTTACCCCGGAAGTTTTTTTTGTACCAAATTTACCATAAAAGTATAAAAAAGAAGCAAATTTGCCCCAAGTATGAAAAAGGTAGCAAATTTGCCCACTAGTTAATTTTGACCGTTAAATTTGATGAGTGTACACGCGTGGCGTCTTGCCACCTCATCAACCCATAAGAGTTAAGTATCATTTTTTCTTTTTTCATTGAGAGCAAGTTTGCCCCTAAGTTTTCACTAAGGAGCAATTTTGCTCGGAAGTTTACAAAATTAGCAATTTTGCCCTTCTTTCTCCCAATATTAAATTTGACTATTAAATCGATCAAAGACCACGCGTGTCAAATGCGCTTGAAAATTGACTTGGAGTTAGAGAAGGAGATCTTTGAGATGTTGAGCTTTCAAGCGTACCATGAAATTTGTGGCCGAACTCAGATCACAGGAAGATCACTTATGATCTAAGTAAATGATCGATCTATACAAATATAAATATTATCACTATTGATTTGTTTTTTGAACCAATTTTTGGAACAATTCATTTCTCGTTTTGCGTTTCATTTCTTAGATTATAAGTGATCTTCCTTCTGGGTTTTGTGACATGACCTTTTCATCCTTGTGACCAATTCGATTAACTTCACAAATTCACGCCTTGAGCTCAACATCTAAATGATCTCCTTCTTTGACTCCAAGTTCGACTTTTTCAAAGTATTTACATATGTGTGCCTTTTTGCGATTTATTAGTCAAATTTAATATTGGAAGAAGAAGGCAAAATTGCTACTTTTGTAAACTTCCTCGGGCAAACTTGCTCTCAAATGAAAACTTCCCGAAAAATGATCTTAACTCTTATTCGGGTTGATGAGGTGGCATGCCACGTGTCATGAGTGGCGTGCCGTGTACACTTTGTCAAACTTAACGGTCAAAATTAACGGATGGGCAAATTTGCTACCTTTTTCATACTTCCGGAGCAAATTTGATACCAAAAAAACTTCCGGGTGATGAGTGCCCCCTTATCAAAACTTTCGGGGAAAATTAGGCATTTAACCCTAAATTTTAATGCATTTTTTCGTTTGATACTACCAAATGGTGTCTTCTGTTTATATTGTTTTTCATATATTACATTTCTCCTCTTAAACTTATTGTGCTTATAACATATAATAATGGGTAGTTTGGTCATCTTTCGTTGTTAAACCAACATTCTTTAATAATAAGACTAAACCAACAATTAATAATAATGATCATGATGATGATAATAATAATAATGTGAATTACTTATTCATTGGATGACGTATCTTCCGAATTGTTCAAATTATATTTTAATATTTATTCAGTCACAACCACATGAATGAATACAATAAAAGGGCCAGCCATGTTAAAATATTTTAACAGACCTAAATTATTAAAAACAACTAAGAAAATAAGCATATAAATATGTCAAAAATAAACATTATTATGACTTACTCGCTCACGTGATTTAAATAATCTCAACCAAGAATAAGTGTCGGCAGATCTAATTTGGGAAATTCCAAACTCAAAAAATCACCAAATCAGTCACTGGAACCGCTTTTTAAAAAGCACCAATATATCAACACCACCTCTATACATTCTACAAATTACAAATACAAATGCCTGAACACTATCACACGCATCTTGTGAAATCTGCTCAGTCAATTATGATATCACTGACCAAGACTGGGAGCAGAAAACCCAAATACCATTAACAGTCACTATACAAAGTTGGTCATTATTCAAAAGGCTTGAACTAGAATGTGATTCGTTCCAAAGCGTTTATGGAAATATGGCCAAACCATAGTTAAATAAGCATTTGGGTGGAGTAAAGTGCAATATCCACCCATACTATAACTAAAAAAGAAAGGCAAAATCTCCTCCTCCATCATGTATTAGATTGAAATGGGGCATCAGTGCCGTGCCTTTATTCATGAGACAGAACCAGCCTTCAGTTTTTGAGTTTTCTGCTTGACAAAGAACGCCGCTAGCATGCTTTTACTGCGAGTATGGTTCTGGACAATCTGACGCCGGTCTTGGTTGTCAAATGACTTGAATGTTGTCAAAGGTTTCAAATTCTCCAATGCATCCTGCAAATAAGACCCACCAATGACCTCCATAAAGCAAATCTTTCTCACAGAAGTAAAGGAACATAAAAATATATGGATTCGTGTTCATGTTACATTTTACATGTTTAACATAGACCAACGGAATATTTGGATCCATTCACCAAACGTAAATAAAATATATAAAATACACATATTCAACCAGAGCTACCAAATAAGATCAAGCAGATAGAGACAATTTACTATCCAATGTTCAATGTATACAGAACATTAGAGCACAAGCTTACAGACCAAAACATCTATATATTACGTCTAGTTCATATATTCAATAGGGGTGACATTTTTTTAACCATTGAATTTAGGTGGTACTTAATTCAATAATTACTTCTAATAGTCCCTGGTACCAAGGGGTGGTATTTTAGGTTGTTTAGGTTTTATTGAAAATACCCTCATCTAGTATCAGCAGCAAGCAAGTACCAACAACAAAATAGTTTCAGAGATATTTCTATAAAGTAAAGTCATGAGTGGCCTTCATCAGAATGGCCATCTTACTGGCTGTGCAACACAATGAAGCCCTATGTGCATACCCTGAAATGTTCCTCAAATTTTTCTACCAATTACAATTTATTCTCTCAAGAACATATACCCTCCTGCTGGTATAGGTCTTCAAAATATTTCACATGTCATTTGTTTAGGAAAAAAAATTTAAAAAAAATAAAGCCATTTGTTGTTTTGCCAAGCAAAATTGCTGTAAGGGTCAATGAACAGTTTTCAAAACACATGCAAACAACTGGGAATAAATTAGAAAATATTGATAACAAGTTGACAATCAAGCATTATGTCACCAGGCATTTGCAATTTCTGATGAACATGACAGTACCTTGCGTGTGACACCCAAAGTTTGCTGAGCTGGACTGGAAGTAGGAACTCCATTAGGTAAAGGGCTTTGAACTGCCATGGATTTTTTCAAATTACTCTCTCTGTTATCTACAGGCGTGTCACCACAAATTGTAAGCAGACAAGATTTCTAGAAGAAGAAATGGCCATTTTTTGGCCAATCAAACTGAATTATATAAGGGATACAGCTGTTCTATGTACCTAAAAGTTGGAAAACTCCAGATGTTTTAACAGGGAACTTTGGGTCCACTCTGCAGAAAAAGATGCGTTAAAAAGCTAAAAAACATTTCATAGTGTGCTATCTTCAGTTAGAGATCATAACAGAAGAAGAAACAGCCATGCAAAGGCTCAAACTATTTCTGTTCAATATTCCCAAACTTACTTTTTTGAAGAACGTGAACTCCCTTTCAAGGTAGAATTAGTTTCTGAAGCTAAATGCCATGAAAGAGTTTTCGCAGGAGGGATTCCTACAACATATATTTAATGAAACAATGTTATATATACTTAATGACAAATGGTCCAACCCAAAAAATAGGAGCATACATCAAAACCAATGCCGTAAACTTCAGATGGAATAAAATTTCCCCAACCACACACCTGAAGATCGGATGCGAGCTTTAGTCTGAAATGAATTTTTCCTTGTATCAACTTGTATGTTTGGACTGAAATGCACCTTTTTATTGATAGAGTCTAGCTCGCATAAACACAACCACATTCAAGATCAAAATAAAAAAATACAGATACACAAAACCAATAATTACTTCTAGATGATCATAAAACCAGTTAAGCTTACTTGGCAAGATGTAGTGCTTATGATGCCTGGGAATGAAAGCTAGCAACTGCTGCTGCCGAAGACCCTCTTTATCAGTGTAGATTTGGCATGTAAGAAGTTGCTGCTAGTAAAGAAATAAATTAACCTCAACTCCCATTGAAAGTTGACTACGTGCACATGACATCTCTAACAAAATAGTAATTACCTGACTTAGGGTGGAGACCTTCGAGTCAATGGTTGAGACGTCCAAAGTTTGTTGTTCAACAAGATCAGTTAATTTGTATGCGACAGTTCCAAGATGATCAACAGCATTAACAAGGGCTCGTACAGCATAATCTTTCAGATTGTCAAGTACCCTAGTCCATAAATAAGACTCATCTAAGAAAAATAATTATGCAGTTCAAACAGAAAAAGAAAACACACATATTTACCCATGCATTTTACATTATATAATCTCAAAATTTTCCCGGGCACATATTGTGGTCAAGCATCTGGTTTTAGAGGACCACATGCTGTAACATGCCATCTCCCTAACTCCACAATTGAGACACAAATATATATTCTATGAATAGATTAAGTGAAACTTTCAGCATATAATACAACGAAGCCAAAACTATAGAAAGGATCAATATACAGGACCCAAGTCATCAAACACAATTTGTAAAACTGTTCGAATATTATGGATTATTTAGATTAATCATTATCTTATTATTAAGTTTGATATTTAGTATATCTTAGGATTAGATATGGATATATTATATCTTAAGATATTATATCTTAATTATTTTGATTAATTAGATAAGATTAAATTAGATTCTAGGGTTAGCTCAAGGTTTGCCTATATAAAAAGGCTCCAATGTACTCTCTTTTATTCACAGATGAATAGAGTATTCTTTATCCCTCTAAATTCAACATGGTATCAGAGCACGGACCTTGTAATTGAAGGCAGAGGCAATAAAACAACAACTTTCTTTTGTTCGACACAATGAGTCCAATCACTGTGATCGTCAAAACAATGACCATCCCACTATACCTACTGTGTCGAAAAATCACAGTGACGAAGAGGGAGACACGAGCCCGAGAGAGAGGGAGACACGAGGAATGTGACAGCGCCACCACCTTGCCGGCGCGTGACACCCACACGCCATTGTGAATTTTGACCTTCGATGACCAAAAAAAATCCAATGCCATGGATCCCTCTCAATTTCCTCCTATGTTCGGATCAATTCCTAAAAATCCAACTAGAATGACTCCCATCGCTTTTATGACTGGCACAAATTCTCAAACTCAAGACTCTTCATCAACAGAACCACCAAACCAAACAGTACCCTACAGAACCACAGAGATGGTCCCAGATTTCTCAGAAAATCACAGTATGGTTATTAACCATAGGTTTAATGGTAAAAACTATCTCCAATGATCACAAAGTGTGCTGAGGTATATTCGTGGTAAAAAAGAAAAAAGAAAAGAAGTACAAGCCCAAGCAAAAATATGGGGCCTCTTAGACTCAAAACGAAGTACAAGCCCAAACAAAAATAACGGGCCCCTGAGATTCAAAAAGAAGTAGAAGCCCAAGCAAAAATAACAGGCCTCTGAGACTAAACAAGAAGTACAAACCCAGGCAAAAATAAAGGGCCTCTGAGACTCAAAAAAGAAGTACAAGCCCAGGCAAAAATAAAGGGTCTCTAAGACTCAACAAATAAGTACAAGCCCATAATACTAGATCAGAGTCATCCCAAAAATGAAAGGAGTGACAAGCCAGAGGTAAGGAGAGAGACCACCGTGAGCTTGATTTGAACGAGCCAGAGGTGAGGAACTGTGAGCTTGATTCGAACGAACCAGAGGTGATACATATCACCGTCTTGCTCCGTCACCACCGTTGTTGATCCAAGCACCGTAGAAAGAGACGAGACGCGAAGGAAGTCGAAGTTTGAAGGATTTCGAGGAAAGCTGGGAATGATCACATATACTCTCCAGCTTGAGGGGGAGTGTTAGAATATTATGGATTATTTAGATTAATCACTATCTTATTATTAAGTTTGATATTTAGTATATCTTAGGATTAGATATGGATATATTATATCTTAATTATTTTGATTAATAGATTAGATTAGATTCTAGGGTTAACTCAAGGTTTACCTATAAAAAGGCTCCAATGTACTCCCTTTTATTCACAGATGAATAGAGTATGCTTTATCCCTCTTAAAAAAAAAAAATCCATTCACACAAAGTAAAATACTGACATTTGAACGTGGCCTAATCCTCAAATTGTCAATAGTTAGCATTTCATGCTAGCTATATGCAGCATGCATTAATTGAAAACCCAATTTAAAATGTAATATAAAAATTTTAATAACATTGAAGTCACTGAGTAAGTAGAAGCAACTAGAAAAATACAATGAAGTCGTTAGTTCTTTATTCTGTCGCAAGAGCTTCAATCACTTAGAGACAGAACATCATGGGAGTAAAATTGCCTTCCAAAACAACTTTAAATAAAAGGGATCATCAACAATATAAGTGTCCTGTTTCTCACATTTGTTTCTGTTCACTGCGGAGATAGGACTTCTCACAGTATTCTGCAGCAGAATAAAGTTGAGGCCTCAGATTCTTTAGTTCCTGGAATAGCCAACATATGAGGATTAAATAACTGCTTATGCATTCAACAAATCATAATCACAACCGTCAAGGAGAAAATACTCAAAGGAACAGCATGAGACAATATATAGCTACATTAACCCTTTCACAGTGAGGAATTATGCACAATGATTTAGAAGACGTTCCAAAATGGTCAGAGCGTTTAATAGAAAGAGGCAACTAATACCAATTTGATTTAAAATTACAAATATAACGTGCTTTCAATGGAATAGTTCAATCAAGACCATGGCTTAGATGAACTTGCAGCGTCTGGTTGCGGAGAATATTTATAGTTAACCCACTAGCTTCAATCCCCATCCAAAGAAAAGAAGGGTTGAACGGACCAGAGAAGAATCCATCTTCTCAAAAGAAAACTCAAAACTAGGACAAAATTAACTGTAACTAATTCCCCATCATCAAACCAATACAGAAATTAAAAGTCAATCCAGAGTAAAACAATCTTGCAAAGTGCGAGATAAAGAAAATCAATAGAAAATACAACAAAATCCAAGAGAATGAAGATCTAGTCCAGGCATCTTACACGAAAAAACACGGGAGAAAGTGAGAGAATCTAGAAGATCACCTGCAATGCCTTGACGAAGCCCTTGCTACGCTCCATGGAAACCTCGTCGAAGGTCATGGCGGGCCTGGGGAGCTCCAATTCCATGACTAATCCAACAAACTTCAAATAATGGGATTACAAACAAAGCATTGAAATTGTGAGACCAAAAAGCATGAAATTTCGTCAGCAAGGCAATCCTTGATATAGTAACGAGAGGGGAATTGAGTGGGTGAGGTTTTGGTGGGAGAGGTGAGCAAGCAAACTATGGGGAGTGTGTGAGTGAGGGAGAAGCAAACCCCCAAAAGAAGCGAAAATGACAGTATGTCTCTCTTGTGTTTTAATATCCTTTTTTATAGGTACGCGTTCGTTGATGGAACTTTTCGCGCAGTCGGTGGGTTATTATGTTATTTTCTGTTTTAGTCTTTTGGGCAAGGGAGATGCGATATTTCTTTCTCCAATTGTAATACTCTCGTCATCCTTCATAGTTCATACAAACTAATTTGATTAAAGTTAGTTAAATTGGTTTTTTATATATAAAAGATCTCAATATTCTTTTTTAATTATCTCTTATTTAAGTTAATTATTGTTACTTGAAATAATTTAGATTAAATTAAAAATATATTAAAATAGATTGAGTTATTATATTTAGAACCAAAATGAATCCTATGTAGCTCTTTTATTTGTAAGTGGAGGTAGGATATGTTTAATTGTAAAAATCAACTGGCAAAAAAAAAAGTGTAAGAATCATATCCACCTCACTCCATTTCTAAGTCTCTGGTCCTATTTCTAAGTCTTTTTTGACCAAATCTCTTATACCAAGGAGAGATAGGTATCTCAATGATTATAGAGCAAATTTTCAACCTTACCCTCATTTATAAATGAGTATATTTTTCAACTTTTTCTTCTCTCTTTATCTTTATAGGTATAATTAATATGGGCAAAATTGTCACAATCTCATTTATTTGGTCAAAAAAGACTTATAAATAAAACCAAAGGGAGAGTAATATTTAATATGATTTTGTTATGGACTCAAATATTGGGCCTAGCAGATATGTGGCCCAATTAAATGGGTTGTGGCAGAATTCCTGTTTAGCCAGGTAAAGGGTTAACTACTACTCCATCGTGACTGTAATGCAAGACCGTACAAATAGTGGAGCAGACATTTGCAGAACGTGGGAAGCGCATAATGCCTGAGGAACAGATTCATCTACATGGGAGTGAAACCCTAGATAATCCCTATAAATAGGAGATTACCCACCGGTGTCACTCTCTACATTCTCTATTCCATTATTTATCATTCAAATCGCGTACACCGCACACACCCCACCCTCAAGCGAATCGCCACCTCTATGTTGCACGGTGATCTGAGTACGTTCATTGATATCTTCTTCATTGATATAATTGAGCTATCGTCTTCTCATTGGTGTTTATCCACAAACATCCTTGAGAAATCCATTGATCCAATATTAACATTCCCTAACTAATTGAAGCTAGACCTATGTGTTCAACGCAAGAATATATTTAATTGAAAAATGTGAGGATAACAAATCTCTAGGAATCGTGGTCCATTAACTGTGAGCGTCGATCTATCAGGCACGAGGTTCCAAACTTAAGCCTTTATGTATGTATATATGCCAATTCCTTCTTCTATAGGACTAGTGTGTGTATAAATAAGTACTATAATTTACACTATACACTGTATTTTATATCTAAAATTTGAGGTAGTGCAACAAAGAAAAACCTTTTAACTAAATTCAATAAGATAGGCACATGCTTACAATGATCAAGTGCATAATTTCAATTTTAAAAAATAAGCATAAATAAAATGTGTTAATAGCTAGAAGTATGATGATTTTTTTTTTTTGGTCAATGAAGTATGATGATTATGAATTGGATATTTGCCTTGGGCAATCCTTCTGCGTTTATTAATTGTTGCAATTCTTAAGCGTGGTTATGGTAAGATGATCTGCTTAGCACCTGGCTGTGACTGTAATCGAAATCTCTGTTAAATATTCTTACTGTTTGCATTTAAAATATTTGTTTTACAGTAATTAAAAAAATGGGATACGTTTATTTAAATATGTAGTGGCAACTTTGTTTTGGAAAATAATGTGAACCCGAAAGCATTGCAGCGCTGTTGGCGGAAACAACGAGATTTCGAAGATTCTTACTCATCCCTCCGAATCTATTCTCCCTCCTGTTTTGTCCCTTTTCCCTTTTTTGTTTCTTCTTTCCTCCTATTAGTTTTTGGAGAATAGTTTATAAAAAAAGGAAAAAAAAATAAAGAAATTAATTTTAGAAAATAGCTTCTGAAAAACCATGATTTTCAACCCCTAAATCATGATATTCTTGTCAAACCATGATTTTAAGAATTAAAAGTTATTTTGAGTTTTGATGGGGTGTTTGGTAACTTAACTGAAACCAAACACACTAGTTTGGGTGGAGCTAAAGGAATCGCCTGGATTAGAAGCAACAAGCCATAACATGGAGTAACAACAAATAAAGGCTACTAACTTCATAAACATATATGAAAACATAAGCTATTATAACCTTGAGGCCTTTTTCAGACCATAAACCAAAATTAAAGCCAAATAGTTAAAGCTCCAATTCAGTAACTTCGACTAAGAAAAAGGTGGAATATGGATCTTTTATTACTTTTTGAGGTTGAGTTTTTTTCATCATCCTTCATAATTTCTAAATTATACTCACGTTCGCCCAATCGATCTAAACAAATGAGCTAATGATAGTGACGGACCCATAAATTTTAATGACGAGGGGAAAAAATAAAAAATGATGTTGTTTCTTCTCAGACCCAGAAAAATGATAATTTTGAAGTTTGCACTAGAATGGACCAAGTTTAAGATAAACACGATGAATTTCATCTTGTTGATTTATAAGATATTTCTGTATTTGAGGGCGTAGTGCATGATCTATTTTCAATGAAGTTAGATCAACTTCTTTAACTACCTCTTTATTTTCAATTTTAGGAGACTTTGAACAAGGGGTCTCAGTATTTGATAATTCAATATTAGGAGTAAACAAAGGTAAAAAGTCACTATTCTTTCTCTTAAAATAAATATCAATGGTAGAACTCTTCCCCATAATAATCACCTATAAAGAGCATGAATTAATTTACAAAATTCCATATCATATATTCAATTTCGCAAATTTCATATCACAAGTTGCATATCACCAACTCCATATTATAAATCATAAATTTTCTAACTATAACTTTATTTTCCTCAAATCAACCACAAAACCACTCTAGTAAAAATATAAACCATACAACTTTTACTCAAGCCTCATTAACTCTATTAAAAGCAAAATGATCACCTAAAAGCCTCAAAATTTCAAAATCTAACAAATTCCTGAATTTTTCATAAAACAAATTTCATTCAACTAAAAAAAAAAAAAGAGATTGGAAAGTAAACTATATCACTTACCTACACACCCAAATAAATCCCCTTATTGTGATCTCCTTTTCTCATACTCACAATCACTCTCTCGGCTCCCCCATTTCTCCTATACTCCTTTTCTCATACGAAATCACATTTGTACAACAAGTCATTTGAAAATATCAAACTTCTATTAATACAAAATTCTCCTTTGATTTCTTCTCCTCCTGTACATCCCCCCATTTTCTATCTTCTTTTTTTTTCATTTTTATAATGGATGAAGCCCTGCCTCATTTTGATTCATAAAACTTGGTTGCTGGATCAAGTTTAGATATGTCCACCCTGTTGAGAAATTAACTGCAATAGCAAAATGGGCACGCCCATATTTCTTGAATTCCAGAAACAAGCTTCCTTCTTCCTCAAGGAGAAAATCAAGACTGCTAGATTAGCTCTCACTGATGTTACCCCTGCTCAATTGTATGATTATTCCTCCTCCTCCTTCCAATTAATTTTTCTATTATTGACCACTTCTTATAGTTTTGGTGATGATCTTATAGATCGCTGGTTTTGTTTCTGTTTGATTTTTTTTTTTAACAAATGGGAGTATTTTTTTCTTTACATTTTAGGGGGGTGCGGGCCCACCCTAACCCCTTTACTCGACCTTTGACTGATAAAAGATAATGAGAAAAAAATGTACTTGGAACTTTTTCCCTGTTCATAATCTTTTATTACTTTTTGAATGTTAATAAAGCAAGAAACTGATTGAAGAACTTGAAATAGTTGGAGAGAAATAATAGTTCGAGTGAGGAGGACCACCCAGCCACTACAGCAAATCAAAGAGGAAGTGAGAACACCACGTGGCAGGCTAATCTTGCATGTCAATGCCGTTACAATATAAAGAGGAAGCAAAATTGAGGACTCACTTCCGGGGTCAATGGGTGTACTTTTCATTTGGATTTTTTTTTTTAAAAAAAATAAACACACAATTCTATTAAAAGTAAAACGATACATAATTAATTCACACACAATTAATCCGCTAAATCTTTTTAAAAGGACAGTGAAGACACTCCATCCCGTCCCTAAGGACAAACGTAGGGCAATTAATTTTTTTAAAATATAGATATAGTTAATTTAAACCAACAATTTATATAAAAATGTGTGAAATATTGTTATATACTAATTAGCATATAAACTAAATAAATGGTTAAAATTAAATTTTTATTACTAACTCTACTTATTAATATAAGACTCAATTGATTTTTTTTTAGTACATTACTTTAAAATCTTTATATTTATTATTTTTTAAACTGATTTGTCTAATTTATAAATTGATATATATTATTTTATAATGATTAAATAATCTATTTAAATTTTATAATTTTTTTTTTTTGTTACTCATTCAATATCTAGATTTTCGTCCCGACTAATGGGTGAGTCTTCCGGTTATAATATCTTTTTAAATAAGTGGGGATTACAATTTAACATTTTTATTTATTTATTGTTTTTGATAAATTGACGAGACCTAAAACTGGTGGAACGCAGGAGGCCGCATCCAGTTTCTTTCATTTCAGCGGTCTCGTTTGCCAAAAGGGTGTGTCTCCAGATAAGATTTCATTTCCGGGAAAATGATAATCTTCCTCTAATTTCATTGTTTATGTGTGAAAATCTTAGCTCCTGATGGCTCTTCTCATCCATTCATCGGTGACGTTCGTCAACCCCAAAGTTTTCCATGATCACAGCCCTAGCTTTAGGAAGCTTCAGAGCTTTAAACCCTTCACAGACGATACTGTAATTGGGTCGAATTGTGGGGTAAGAGTTTCTTGTAGAGTGAAAGACTTTGAGGCTTCGCCTCTGGATCAGCATGTGAGTGTGAAGTCGTACGGTCTTTTTTCAGCTCCGGTGAAGCTAGAATCGAGACCGAGCAAAGAGGAGGAAGAAAAGCAGAATTACTATTTGAATCTGGGCTATGCGATCCGGACTTTGAGGGAGGATTTTCCTGAGCTGTTTTTCAGGGAGCCTAGTTTCGATATCTACAGGTTTGTTGAGTGTTCACATAATCGCATCCGTGATTTTCCACCATGGTAGTTGAGTGTTTGAGGAGAATAGATAATGTTTTATTTTATGATCTTTGTTGTCCACCAATTTATCTTTTGTAATTTTATAGCTAAACATGAATTATGGCCTATGAGACTGATTGCGTGTATGTATCTGATATTACCATTAAATTAGGACAGAATATTTAAGTTTCAATTTGTAGATTGTCAATCTATATAGTCAAGGACTGACTAATTCTCATCTGTTGATCAATTACTTAATTGATATTCATACTAAAATGTTGGTATTTATGCTTTGAATGAATCAAATGCTAGCGTAGGAAATTGGAAATAGGAATTAGGAATATACACGGCATCAAATTGAGGTGTTTTGTGGTTTTTGTTCCTGGCTCAATGATTACAATATTATGTCCACTTTGCAGGGATGATATCGTATTTAAATATCCTCTCAATACATTCATGGGCATCGAGAATTACAAATCAATCTTCTGGGCATTACGATTCCATGGAAGGATCTTTTTCAAGGCTTTGTGGGTTGATATAATTAGCGTGTGGCAGCCTGTTGAGAGCACGATAATGGTTCGCTGGACCATTCATGGAATCCCTCGAGTTCCATGGGAGAGTCGTGGAAGGTTTGATGGAACCTCTGAATATAAACTTGATAAGGAAGGGAAGATTTATGAACACCGGGTTGACAATATTGCTCCGAATTCACCTACCAAGTTTAAAGTGATTAGCGTGGAAGAATTAATCCGATCTATAGGATGCCCCTCAACTCCAAGACCAACATATTTTAAAATATCTGTGTCTTCAAAGAGAACTTGGCATGGGTGAAGTTCTTCAAAATTTTGGTGTAAAGTGAATGTTATGTTGAAGTATTAAACTAGACATATTAAGCTGTCTTATATTTGTGCTCAAATGTAGTAGTAATTGTGTAAAGTATCTACATTGGCTGTTGTAAGTAGCAAAATTTTCAGCCATGTATATATCTTGTGTACTCCGTTTATTTTATAGATGTGCTAAATGTTGGGCTTTTTGACCCTTTTGCCTCTAATTAAATAATTAATAACCGAAATGCCCTTGTCTGGAAACATATCACCTTATGCCCCTGTTTAGTCGATTACACCACGATATGTAGTCGACTAAACAGCGGCGGTTAATTTTTTTAAAATTCGCCTGTGATGTAATCGACTAAACTACAGTGCTTAGTCGATTACATCGCGACATGTCAGTTTTTTTAAAACCCCCATTTGTGGCAATGGCAGAACCCTATACTCGATTAAGCTTCCCTAGTCTCTCCCCCTCTAAATTTTTCGCCAAAACCTCGTTGAATCCGTTGGTGGATTGAGAAGGGATCTTCAATCTAGTGCCATTTGCGTTAGTGGGAGTACTCCAGGTCCAGAAGCCCCATCACTTGCTGATTGCGAATGGCTTTTTAGCATCAATTAATGGTGTTGCATAGGTTTGGTCCGCTAATGTCCCGACATTAGTCAATGGTTCATTATAACATAACAATTAGTCAATGGTTTGTTGCATCACGTCATTACCAAAACAAGTCATCATAAACTCAATACAAAACACATTACATAACATTCAAGCTTGTCTAATCCTCATTGGACATGTATGTATATTATGACCAACTTGCTTACAATTCCTACATCTAGGCTGACTGGTTGAGGGTTGAGACTCCACCCAATCCATCTCATTCTGTATCCTTGTAGACTTTGGTCTTCCCTGTGTGCGTGACAAAGTTGCATTTCAGATAACGGTTGGGTCATCTCCTTGTTGAATCAACAATTCATTGCCTATTGGATACCAGTGTGTAGCATATACCTAACTAATGTATGGGATAGTGAATACTAGGTCAACATAATCGTAATGGTTCAAATTTTCCAGCTTGCATACTGCTAATACGTGGCTGCAGGGATATCTTCTTGCTGTGAACCTCCCACATTGACATTTGCGATTGATCAAGTCAACCCTCATTATGTCACCGGCCTCATGTGTAGATTGGTTGTATGCGTCCTCAACCTCAAATAATTGTAAATCTCTGTCATATAGTCGCACACAGTACGTGATTGTCAACTGGTTCATCTTTTGTATCGCTTCTTCAACCTTTTTTGAGATTATCCTACCTGCAACTATATGTTTGTTAATATCAACACGCCTCGTGAAGAAATATTCGACAAGACTACTACAAATCATCTTCACCAATGCCATTATCGGCATATTACGTGCACCCATGAGGACCTTGTTGACACACTCGATAGGTTAGTCGTCATGTGACCAAACCTCCGTCCGGTCTTCATCATAGGACTTGCACCATTTCTCCTTTGAAAGTTGATCAAACCAGGAGGCAATATGTGGGTTTGTATTAATAAACTCTTGAAACCTCATGTCAAACTGAATCTTTGAACTCGTGTACCCCGCATAACAGTGAATGTAAACTCATAACAATGGAAACAAATCAATGATTACAAATATATGCAAGAAGTAAATAAAATGTGAAATTTCATACCTAGTTTCATAACTGTTTTCTTCAATTGCATATCCCTAAACTTAGTATTAAAGTTGCTACCGACATGACGTAGGCAATACACATGATAGGCATATGGAGGCTGCCAAGTAAGGTGATCTTTAACCGCCTTTATGATACTGGCGTGACAATCAAATATCAAACAAATACCCCACCTCTGCGTCACATGATCACGTAAGAGACTAAGAAACCACCACCAATCATCGTACTTCTCACCAAGAGGAACAACAGCAAAGGCAATGGGCAGGACCTTCCCATCTCCATCCTGTGAAGTCGCAATCAAAAGAGTACCTTTGTATTTTCCGTACAAGTGGGTGCCATCAATTTGAAGTATGGGCTTACAATATTTGAAGACTTCAATAGTCTGGTGAAATGTCCAAAAAACCCTACGAAAGACGCGTTTGTCAGTATAAAAACGAAGTTCGTTCAAAAATTCATCAGTATCAAGCCTGAAAACAAAACCCACATTACATTGCGTCATGTATGTCAACCAATTTGGCAAGAATGCATATGATTCCTCCCAATCACCAAATAACTTCACAATGGCCTTCATTTTTGCCTTCCAGGCCTTCTTGTATGTTACATTATATCCATACAGACGTTGTATCCTCTCTTGTATCAGCACTGGTTTTAAAGCTGGATCTTCTCTTAATATATCTAGTGAAAACAAAGCAAATTCTAAATGTACTGTCAATAAACAAACTGAATGTAACCGCAAAAAAATAGAAAACATACTGATAATAGTTGCATATATAACATCTGAATCCAGCTGTCTATGATCCTGGGTGAGACTCTGGTTCAGGAAGGTGTGATCTTTACCCCACTTACGGACCACCCAACTATTTCCATTCTTGGGCATCATTGCCCTCATATACCAGGGATAACCGTCAGCATGGTTTTGACACCTTATCACAAACCTATGCTCATCGCTTTTTTCAACTATGGTTGTACGACGAGACTTCATGCAATATAATTTCACGGCATGTTGCATTTCTGACTTAGAAGGAAACTGCTGATACAAATATAATGGATCACCTAAATGTCAACCACCTTGCAAGTTATCATCACCATACGACATCTCCATCTCATCATCACAGTGCGCCCAATTAATGAAGGAATAGTGTTGACTTTCGTTCTAAAATGGCTAAATCTCAGGCCTTACATCCGTTAAAATGTTTTTTTGTCAGAACCACTAAATAAAAATTACAAATACAAATTTACTAACTTACCACTGCTAACTGGGTCAATGCGAAGTGGTGGCATTGCTGTGGTACTCGGGTTTACTGGGTTCGTGTCAGCATCAAAATCACCTTCCACATCAGTATCTGAGGTGTCACCTAGTGGAATAAACCTCTCAGATTCGCCCTCCTCATTGCTGTACATATTCTCTTCTTCATTATCCTCCTCTTCCTCTGTCAATGTTATCTGACTTAAGACTTGTGAAGGTGCAAATAAACCGACAGGTTTGTCTTCTTGACCAAAATACTATGGAGATCTTGTATGCATGGGTACAGATGATGATTCATCAGATTCAAGCTCAACATATATCTCAATAAAATTTTGTGATTTCCGATTAGCAAATGCATCTATGACATACTCTACGTCTTCATCATCACATATATCGTTACTAATGAAGTATACACTATCCTTACCGACTATAGTCTCCACTTTGGCAATCAACTGATGAATGCAATGGCTGCCATGTAGCCCCAATTTTCGGTAAATTCTTTCTTTGAGCTTGTTGTACGTAGTGCCCCGTTTGATTTTCATCATTTTCGTTTTTCCTTCAAATTGAACACCATCGAGACCTTCAAAATGCCTGCCACTATGGTAGATTACAGCAACGTGCGTGTTTGAACTTGAACTCATCCTTCACACCAGAAATTGGGAGCTGCAAGGGGGTGGGTTTCAAATTTTACAAAACAAAAAAAGCTTAACAAAGTGAAACTACAATAATTACACAACAATAACACTTTCAACAAGGTGTGATGGTATTAAACTTTGATGGATCGCACTAAAACTGAGAAAAGAGATATCATTGGGGTACATTGTGTTAAGGGTTCCGAATTGCCCCAAATGGAGTTTTAAAAAAACTGACCTATCGCGATGTAATCGACTAAGCACTGTAGCTTAGTCGATTACATAGCGGGAAAACCCAAAAAAATAAGACGCCACTGTTTAGTCGACTAAAAATTGTGTTGTAATCGACTAAACAGGGGCAGAAGGGTGATATCTTTTCAGACAGGGGTATTTCTGTTATTAATTATTTAATTAGGGGAAAAAGGGTCAAAAAGCCCTAAATGTTGTCACCAGGTGCAGTTGGACTTTCGAAGAGAATGTTTAATTTCAAAAAGCAATTCTCATAGATGTATTAGAATAATGGACATGGATTATTATATTCAAGATTCATATTCATGTACAACGATCATATAGGAACATACAGAAGGACTGGTACGTACTATAAAACTCATGGGCACGCAATTGTAAGATTCTACACATCACTTTTTATGGAGGAACTATATCCAGTTTGATCATCGTAGTACTTGGACCATAACATGACACCTCCATAATTTGCAGCTGTTTTGATAGCTGGAAGCCTGGAAGCACCTTCGAGGTAAGATCAGTCGCAGGAATAACGCCGCTTCCAGCTGCCTGAGGAGATGCAGGTAGCCCTAAGAAAACTTTTGTGCTTGGGATATCTGCAATCCATTGCTTCCAAGCATTTTCAAGACTGGCAATATCTGTAGAACTGTACTGGCATGGCGGATTATTGTAAAACTGAACCCAGACATAGTCAAAAAGGCCTGTCTTGACGGCTTTTCCAAGCCAGGCATCAGGAAAAGGGCACTGTGGAGCTGCTGTAAGGTAAACCTTCTTTCCTTCGCTGCTGTATCCTGAAAGTAGAGATGCCATTATAATGCAAAACTGTATGATTATCTCGGTTCTATTATTACCTAATCATACTGCATCATTTGGATCAATGATAAAACTTTTTCAAAGTATGGGCTTTTTTATTAACCATTGACTCATTCTTTATTCACTCATGTCCTCTTTCTCTTCCTTTGGTGATCCATGTGATGGAGGGCATAATTTTGTAGAACTTTTAGACGAACAATATAGTAAAATAAGTTAGTCAATCCAATTAGTTTGGACCTTACTTAAACCCAACTGTTTGTTGGCCATCTGAAAGATATCTGGCAAGATCATCCCAATGCTGGTCTGTTCCTTGTTCAATGTCAAAGTCAATTCCATCTAGGACAGCTTCACCAAGAGGCCGAGTAGGTGAGTTTCCTCCCAAAAAGTTATTCCAAAGATAAATGGCAACCTGCCTAGCATCCTCTGAGGATGCAAGTGAGTAGCTCCCAGCACCTCCACCAATTGAGAGCATGACCTTAACGCCTTCGGCTTGACAAGACTTTATGTCAGCACTTAGAGACTTGCAGGCATTGCTATATGCATCGCAATGGCCTGAAAGGTCTATTTTGGGAACTCTACCATTGCCAAAAGTGTAGAGGAAAGCTATGTTCACGAAGTCATAGTTTCCTGAAGCACAAGTCTCTGCTAGGATAAGCAGCACCACTGAGAAGAAAATTGGGATCAGAGTTCCTAGACTACCTGCCATCTGATCTCTCTCGTTTTTGAGATTTAAGGTTTTATTGATGTGCTGCTCCATGTTGAACAAGAGATGTTTATATAGTTGAAGGTAAGTAATGAGTTTTGAAAGTAATCTTGTATTGCTTATGAAACTGGCTGGCGTGCCTTAAGGGATATTTCTGGATTAATTGTTTTTTCGGCCTAAAAGAGTATCATATGAATGTTAACAAGTCAAATGATCTGATTTCTGCCTTGTCTCTTGGTGGTTCTTCATTTCTCCAACGTACACCATGTGATGAGCGAGTAGCCTTTTCTTTAAAAAAAATAAAAATAAAATAAATCCTCGTCCTATAACTTTTGTTCAATTCATAACAACCCTGTCAAGTTTATATTCTTTAAGCTAGAGATATTCCTTTTTACAATAATCATTAACCAGTGTGCATACAATAGTTTCATTTTATTATTTTTTCCAAAATAATTGATATTTTGTTTTTATTGTTATGAGAAATTGTAATATTCAAATAAGTGCTACTTACTTTTCATCATATCTTTATTTTGATTTATAAATGACATCGAGAGATATTGACAACCATGTGATCGAGAAAATAATGGTAAACATGCATCTGAGACTGTTTTCCCAATAAAAACTCATTTCATTAGAAGCAACCAGTGCTGCCATTTTCTTTCTCTCCATCCTCTTCCTCTTCAATGATAATTAACTCGAGCATTTGTTGCTCTTCCTTTTATTACGTAAATTCGGTAGAATTAGTGACACTGACAGTATCACTTTTATGGCCCCAAAAAACCAAAGTGAAGGTATTAATCTGCACCTTTTAATTTAGGGGAAAAGGCTTTTAAATCCGTGTTCCAATAAAGGAGTCAAGTTACACAAATTTGAGTTTAGGCGATGATTGAAGAATAAACAAACACCGGTTTGGCTGGACATAATTAAAATGTTTAAATTCTTTTTTAGCTGCCACAATTAAGACGAGTAAATATGTTACTCCCATGGTTCTTAAATGCAAGTCAGAATTGATTTTTTTAGAGATATTAAGAAAACTAATTAAATTACTTTAAAAGATCTAAACTTATCATTTCTTCTCTAAATTATAAACTGATATATAAATTAAATATACATGACATACGATTATTATTATGTTAATTATATCTTAGATTAAGGATAGGAAAGAATATTGTATTTTGTTCTTCACATTCTCGCCCTATTGCTTATACTTTAAACTCATGCTCATGCTGAACAACATTTAACGGTATGCATTCAAAACGAACATACAAGTACGATTGCTATTTCATCCTCAAACACAAAAGTCTTTGAAGCCTGAGTTAAATACATCATATGAACATCAACATTATTGATAATTTTTTTAAAAAAATAAGATATCATCGGCTGACGAGGAATATATCATCTGTTTCAAGAATCAGGCTTCAGTTTCTCAAACAATATAATTCAAGAATCAAATATTATATTCACAACATCCAATGTGTGCCATTTCATGTGAAAGGAATTGAGATCAAGGCCCAGGGATCATATTCCTTAATCGAAGGTGCGAAATATGGCAACAAGGCCAAGAGTCCATTTTGTTCAATCATCAAAAAGCTTAAAATGTTTTCCCTAACAAGAAGCTTATGCTCACAAATAAAACCAAGAGGAGCATGAAGCCGGAACATACAAAAATGTAAAGCTTTCGCTCACATAATTGATGACTGAAAGACCAAATATAAAAAGTCTATTATGTGAGAAGCCAGCAAAAACCATAGCATAGCATGAAAGCGAAATTTGAATAACGCCATACCCATCCAAATCCAACCCAAAAGTTAACAACGGCTGGCAAAATAAATAAGGCTCTAAGGAACTAATAAATAAAACATCAGGCGCCAAAGTTTTTACTCATTACTCCAACTTCTTGCCCTTCAACGGACCCCTTGGGATCTTGCTCAAGACCTTATCATCGAACACAATATACTGCTTTTTAATCTCAATGGTAGCCTTCTCAGCAAACGGATCTATCTTATCCTGGTACTTGTCATAAAGGACAGGAACTGTGTACAATGTAACAAAGGCTGCGCAGCAAATAAAGATTTTCTGATCAATTAAATATCATAGCATGAAAAGAATAATTTTAAACATAATGACAGTTATTGTTCTTACCTATGTAAAACAAAGTCAAGAAGTTGCACCAATTTCCTACAATTGATAGAATCCACAAGCCAGCGATAACCTAACAACATCCACACCAAATTCCTCAGGATAAGACAATGTCATGAATTTCTTTGAAGATATACATAACCCACCAGGATAGGCACTATAAATTGAATGAAGCGGAGCAATTAATAAAATCCTAGTAAAGCAAAACAATCAGCGAGATCATGTAAGGAAGTTAGGATCAATTAGTAACTTGCAAAATCTATAATGCTCAGTAATGATATAATTATATTATTTTTGTAGCAAGGGTGGAATGAGAAGGTAAATCACATTCACATACAATAAGGAACTTCTTCAAATCTCTTCCTGAAGCAATATTACGCAAGACAGCAAATCCCCTGTTGATTTCAATTCTCAAAGCAGCTGCAAATTGCACGAACGGTTCCTCAGGTAGATGAACTTCTGGGATGCGAGGTGCAGTTCTACAATATGATTCATTGTTGAAAAAGACTAAATAAATAAGAGGTCCCTAAGGAACATAGTTATACCTTCATTAAATAGATTATAAAGTTAGAGGCCTACTTGTTGATGAAGGTATGGGCATTGGACCACAAGAACAAAACTGCAAGCAGCAGTATCAGAATGTGACAGACTAGAGTGAGAAGGTGATATTCAAGCAATTCAAAAAACACCCAAATGGCTGTGGCTGTGCCAAGCACACTGGCAGATATTTTTTTGTTCCTCCACAGCAACACATCAGCAGCTGCAATTAGTCATTACCATTACCAAGTGAGTAATAAGAAGGAAAAAGATCATGATATCAATAATCAATACTAAATAAATACTACCTCAACTCCTAAATATAAGATCCGAGTAAGGAAGCTAATTAAATTAAGTATTTATATTTATTATTTTTTCTACAAACTAAGTTATTTGACTTATAAACAGATATACAATTTAATCGTGCACAAGTAATTTATTTAGTTTACTCAATTTCTCCAGAAAAATGTCTTATATTTTATATTTAGCACCATATTTAGGACCGGAGGTAGTTCTGAATCACATAAGGAAAAAATAGACAGCCGAAATAACACTATATTCCCTAAAATATAAAATATAAATCTACAAATATCGTTTCATTTAAAGATCATCAGAATTTAATCAATCAGCATCCCTAATTGCCTAGACAAGTCACTTTCTAATCCTCATTTCTAAGTAAATGCATGTGTATAATCCATACTCCATAGCATTCCATCAATTCAAAGCAGCGATTATGCAAATATGTTTTAAAGCCCACAACATTCAACACAGATCTCACAAGACTAAGATCGAAGAGAAAGCAGGGAAGAGAGTCAAAAAGATTCATACGCTTTCCACCGCCAAGAACAGAATGTACTGGCCTCTCCCTCCCGAAAAGCCGAAACACTTTGTCCTTCACCGATGAAGTAACTGGCTTCTCAGAACCGGAATCGAAAGACGACGAATCGTGACCATTAAGTTTCTCAGCTACTTTCTCCGTAACCGATCCAAGACCAGTAAGGGTGCTCTCCGCTTCCTCCGACATTGTCCTCGCCGAACTCGAAGCTTGCGATCCGAAATGCTAAATTCAAGTATCGATCGATTGCCTCCGACGGTAGCGCGTGAGCAGGTAACACAATTTGAGGTAGGGTTTGAAGTGAAGATGAGAGTGATATTTATAGGTATGAAATCCGAAGCAAATTTGAATCTACAAACTGAGAGAATGAGGAGAAAAAAGGCGTTTAATTTTGATGGACCCGAGATCCACGCCGTTATAGTTGACGGCGTTTGATATACAGTGGCACTGCAACTTTACAGTCACTTATGGCCACTTTCTAAAAGAAAACACCGACAAAAAATGCAGGCCCACTTGTGGCGGATATTTTAGTGGCAGGATACCATGGACGGCTTATATATAGACTTTCTGTTTTGGGTTA
Source organism: Acacia melanoxylon (assembly GCA_019022615.1). Lineage (NCBI taxonomy): Eukaryota > Viridiplantae > Streptophyta > Magnoliopsida > Fabales > Fabaceae > Acacia > Acacia melanoxylon. Next base: position 2,741,052 of record JAFJYJ010000041.1, on the reverse strand, counting down.
CATGGACGGCTCATACTTTATAACGAGCCTGTACTTCCCGTGCTTTGCACGGGATGAATGTATTTGTCACGTTACTTAAACATATTATGGTATGGAAGTGAAGTAACTTTATTATTTTTAGACTACATATTTGAAATGATATCTCACAAATGTTAAACAACATTGTCTTCAATGAATTAACATTCCTAAATATCTCTTTGTACACAACATTTGTTGTTGTGTTCTTCTTGCCACAACCATTATCATCCACAACAATCTTTAGACCATCTATGCTTTTAACCCTCGATAATGCAACATATAATTGGCCATGTGTAAATACTGGATTGCAAAGATATAAACCAACATGACGAAGAGATTGTCCTTGACTTTTGTTGATAGTCATAGCAAAGGATAGGATGACAGGGAACTGTCTCCGTTTCATGCGAAAAGGCCATCTACTTTCAGAAGGATTCATATCCATCCTATGAATGAGGACCTTTTGATTTCGATGTGAACCATTTAATGTGATCGCTTGAATGACAGTCTTTCCAAGCTGAGTTATACGGAGCCGTGTTCCATTGCATAATCCGGAGGATTGATCAATATTCCTCAACAACATTATAGGTGCTCCTACTTTCAATGTTAGCTTATGTGGAGGTAAACCGGAGCAACTAATACTTGTTGAGAAATTCGTGGTATACGGGTTGTCAAAACTATCACATTCCTCACTTGACTTACAAACTGAGTCACAACTGAGAAATTCATATGCCTCTCCAGGTAACATGGAGCACATGTGATCATTTATACGATTAATCATTTCAATAGTTGGAGCCAAGATTGCTCTATCATTGAAGTATTCATTTGAATTGAGATTTTGCAAGAGATTCATATACGTTGATTCCACAATCGCACGGATTGGATCTTGGTAGCCTGATATTAACAAATCACTGGGTATCTCAATTTCGTCAACACCGTCATGTGATTTCCCTAATTTTCCATCACCAACATCTAATAACCATCTTGAGAACCACATCAACTTTTCATGATCAGTCCCTGTAGTAGAAGAATTCAACCGCATATTCTTGGTCAATTTGGAAATGATGCAGTGATCCCATAGGTAAGAAGAATTGATGCATGCATCAACAATTGTGCCTCTTGTTCCTTTTGGTATTCGGTAATATCCGACGGAAATCACCCCCATAATAACACACTTACCACCAAAAGGTCTTTCACAATGCATGATATCCCTCGGGGTCCTATCAAATGCCTCGACACAAAAACGTTGCACCATTGGAGCCTCATCCCATATGATAAGTTTTGTGTATGTGATGAGATTTGCTAAAGGGGAATTTTGTTTTATTGAACACATTGAGGATTCTGTAATTTGAATAGGAATTGCAAACCTTGAATGAGCTGTTCTACCAGATGGTAATAATGTTGCTGCAATTCCACTTGATGCAACTGCGAGCACAATTTGTCCTTTTGCACGGAGTGTTGATGTCAATGTATTCCACAAGAATGTCTTCCCAGTTCCACCACAACCATATACGAATAAGAAACCACCTTCGTCCTTTTTTAAACGTGACATGACATTGTCAAAAATTTGTTTTTGCTCCAAATTTAATGAGTTTTGAAAGTTGTTTGCTTCTACTTGTAAGCCATGTTTATCATAGTTCAACTCTTGTAATATAAGTTGGTTTGAGACATCAATTGGAGGAAATTCCTCGGGTAATGGCATAGAAGGATAGTCAAGAAGACTCTTACCATTTAGCCGCAATAATGAATCTATTTCTTTTAATGCTTTGCTGTTCTTTATCATTTTCGGATATATTGACACCCGTAGTTTAAAATTTTTGAATTAGCATAGAAAATGTTTTTTGAAAAGTGACAATAGTAAATGATAAGTTAGGCAAACTTACTTGAAAACATGTGATCATTGCGATTGATGTATAGTAAATCATCTCGAAAGTAGTTTTGAAGTGGCCTTCCATACAAAATCTAGGCGTTGTATAGACAAACAAAGTAGCATGCTAATAAATAGTTTCCTTAGTGAATGACATGATGCCCAATGAGATGCTTCTTTAATGGCTGAAATGTATTCTTCATCATCATCCAATAACCCCCTTGCAAAACATGCATCTTTGAAAGTATTGTGGATATAACCATATCTTGTCTTGATTTCGTCGAATGACCGTGGACCTCGACTTTTGTGAGCAAAGACACGTAGGTAATACAATTCCCCGACGATGGTGACACATGTGTTATTCTCCCAAATGAGAAAAGCCTTTTTTCTTCGTTTCCAGGCTCTATTGTTCCTTTGATAGACGTAGTGTTTTGGCATTTCAATATATGTCAAATTCCTAGCAAATTCATCTGCCTTGTTATTTTCCATCCAAGAAAGGAATTGTGATTCGGAGACTCTAGGTTTATCCAACAATTCAAAGCAACATCATCATGATTGGAATAAATGACATATTGTTGATTTGGAATATGGAAACTCAATCTTTCAACAGATGGATTTCTATGATGAATGTTATATCCAAATATACGCCATGAACCCTCACATGCAGATATGTATCTACAATTATAATATTGTTTGATCTCGTCAACAATGCCTTCACAATGATCATTAGCGGCATCATCAAAAATTGCAGCCACAACTCTATCGTTACCTTTGCTAATATACTTGAATAAGTATTTTATAGCGATTGAGTGATTGCATTTCTCAATATTGATATGTGCATGAAACTTCTGTAACAACAATGGATTATATGGGACAACATATCTATTATCTAAAGGGATACCTTTCACTTTAATTGTATTGCCATTATCCCTACGCCTGTATGTTGGATACCCATCTTCATCAATTGTTGTATTTTCATTGAACTTCTTTGGAAAATACTTACTTGCACTTCGATTCTTCATGCATGGTGCCTTCATGTTACTTCTACCGCGGGTCCATGAAGCATAAATTGTCTAACCAACTTATACATAAGGGTAGAACTTGTTATTTTCAGGTATTTCTGCGAGAGATGAAGTTGTTGATTTGTTCGGATCTTTTATCTTATCATATGGATCAAGGAATAACGATGTGGGCATGAGGAAGTCCTCTCTTTTGAAACTCTATAGTGTATATGTCTCATGCAAAAGAAAGAAAGAATGAAATTATCAAATACGATATGTAAGATATATGGACTTCATTGAAACATATGAAGAATCTATATAGATTTAAATATAATAATGGTGGAAAAAAGATGAGCTAACCTGCACGAATGGTCCCAAATATTTTTTCCTCTTTTATAGTTTTCATCAAGCGATCTAACTTGATTTTGAATATTCGAGCCAACATGTCAGGCCGATCGCATGGCTTCATAGATTGTTTACGACAAAATCGTTTGATTTCGGGCCATGCGGATTACATGTGAAAGTTAAGAAAAGATCTGGATAACCTTCGATCTACAAATTGCCATAGCATCCGATAATTTTGCATCATATATCTTGCCCTCCCGTGAATGATGAGGGCAAAATAATCCGTTTACCAATTGTTGCGGCATTTGTTTCTCCATTTAGAACTGCATCGGCTAATCCTTGATATAAATCAACCCTTAGATCCTTTTGGTGTGTTCTAACCCAAAGTAATCTCGAGATTCAATCATAGTGTACCCATCCACGATGAAACTATTGTAGTAGCCTTGATGCATGCAACAATGTAGATATTTCCTAATCTCTGGTCATTAGTCTATAGTGAAGAACTCCCTCATACTTAGCCTTTTTTTGGTCTTTGTGGCGTTAAGTGTTACTTCCACGTGCTCAATATCATCTCGATAACCATCTTCACCAAATGGAAAAAGTAGAGGGTATTGAAGTGGTAGGTAAGATGCGTGCAATTCATTTATTCGTTGTGGTTGACCTGAATGTTTCTCAACAATGATGTCCCTAACATTGAATGTCATATCTATATCTCCAACAACTAATGCTGCAACTTCAGAAGCACTGGGTACATTGTAAGTACGGCCATCACTCTGTCTCATGCTGATCAAACACATTTTCAATGTGGGAGGGTTTGGATGATTTAGCAATGTTGACGCAACACGATATTGCTGGACAAATGGGTTGACTTCATCCAATTGTTGTTTTATTTGCTCAACTATGATAGCATCAATTGTTGATTGTTGTTGGAATTTGCTACAAGAAATGTAATGATAATAAATGTTACTGCATTAAATTGGAATAAATGTAATGTTAAGTATGTCTTAGGGTGACAAACCTTCTGCGCAAATTGCATTCGACACTTCATTCTCGGTGTCAAATATGTATAGTTGTGAATACGGGTCTTGAACCTTCGGTGGTAATAAGCTACCAATGTTGTGATAATTCATTCCAGACATAACAAATGAGTATGGTCCACCACCATTATTTTTTGAATGATGTATGTTGCCTCCCATTGATGTAAATGAGAACATGTTGTTGTATTGCCTTATATTCTCGTAGAAGTTCCTTGATTGAGGCACATCTTTATCAAAAAATAAGGTTTCAAATAATGGAGGAGGCATTTTCATAGGCGGGCAAGTCAACCTTGCCTTTCAAACAACATAGAGAGTGTGAACTTGAAGTGCTTCTCTTCTTATCCTTTACACTCTCTGTTCATTAAACCAAAGCAATGCCCCACAAAATGTGCATTCATATATAGGGTCTCCTTCTTCTATATATCCTGTGACAATGTTGATAAAGATTATATAGTTGTAGTAAAGTTTCATATAACATATACATGTATAAGTATGATTAGATGAACTTTGTAAATGGGTAGTAGTTACCTTCAAATTCATCTAGGTCGTCACTAAGTTTAGTGGTCTCAACATGATTTGCGTGGAAGTGATCTTGAAGAACATTCGTAGCTTCATAAGTAAATATTATTACCAATTATATTAATAATTGTGAAATTAATAATAAACATTAATATAAGGTAATATTGTCGGTGAAGGTCTTTACCTTCAAATGCATCGAGGGGTACATTTTGAACATCAATGTTGTCATCACATTGTTACTACTGAATTGAAATTCAAGGTTTCGTAGTATATTTCTTGTGGTGGACGTTCAATGGAAGATTTACAATCTGTTTGTTATAAGATAAAAAAATAAGTGGTGAATAATAATTTTAGCTTCATTGCATAATTAGAAACACAAAAATAGAATTGTAAATAATGATTCCAACACTAAAGTATAATGATTTTGTTATTGTAAAGACGAGAGTTAATAAATAAAAAAATTTAGTATGAGATTGTGCATACGAATTTGATTCAACTTCAATATCAAAACGAATTTGATTGAACTAACCTTGTGGCACATATAATCAATTTTAGTCCATATGTCACAACTATATCAAAAACAACTAACCTTTATATGCGGTTTGGTTGATTCTCTGCACAGTGCGTTAAATTCTTATTATAAGCGAACTTATGATTTTCTAAAGATTTGAACCTACCACTTATACGCGTGGATGGATGTTTTCCTTTTTGATGTATTGAATCTTCTACGAAACACAATAAAGGGTTATCATGATGATAATGACTACCAATAACACTAAGAACAAAGTTCTTGTGCAAAACATAGGGATAACCCAAGTGGAAAGATATAGGCGGTTAAAGTCAGAGTTTAATGGATAAGTACCATTTGCAAAGCGATTTTCCAAGTTGGAAGCAATGTTTGTTATATCTTGTAAAGCAGTTCTTTTTGTCCTTCGATTCTCTGTCGTTTCCAACATTTCAGGGGAAAAGACTGCAATTGGTTGTGTTGTTGGTTCATCTTTTCCAGCCAATCTGATATCTATAGAAATGTAAAGATAAACATAATAATCACAACATTAATCACAACATTATTAGTAAGATTTGTGTGATATATAATTTTTATGATAAAGAGTATTGTGAATATTTATTTTATTTGATAATGAAAATTTGTTACATATTGTTTGCTATATATAAGATTGATGAGAAATTTAATTAAAGTTGTGTAATTCTATTATCAAGAAAATAAGTAAGTTTAATTAATTTTTTTCTTAATATTGAACTAAAAATCATTTATTTGTTTTGGGGTTATGCATTTAATTTTCAAAAAGTAATTATTATAATTAGTAAGCATATTATATTTTTATTTGATTATGTATTAATGTTAATATATACACACACTTGTTGAATTATGAATTATAATTAGTAAGCATATTATATTTTTATTTCAAAAAGATCACAAAGCTTTTCCAATGCTCTGAATTATGAATTATAAGTTTCGCACAACAATTTGGTGTGTATATATATATATATATATATATATATTAATATATATATATATATATATATATATATATATTTATATAGTTAATCATAGATCTATTTATATAGATCCAATCACAATACGTTTTTGTGTTGCTTTGGCACTTTTGCAAATGATAGGAATTTCTTTAAAATTCTGGTCTTTCGAAATAACAAATAAGAAGAACATGAATTTCTTTGTAATTCTGGTCTTTCAAAGAAATATAGTTGGAGAAGAAATAGAGAAAAATAGAATACTTATATAATTTCAGTAAATGGTCAATTAAAAAAAAATTGACCAATATTATAAATATATGCTATATTTAGCATCAACTTATTAAATATACACTATGGTAAGTACAGGAGCGAGGGAGTAGTATTATAAGTTTTTATAAACATAGCTTAATGTTCCAAAAGGAAGATGAACAATAATCTATCTTTAACTATTTTATATGTCTATCTGATATATTTCTTCTCTTCTTATTTTCAAATTATATGAACGGAAGCAATATAATTTTGGAACATTCTATTTCACTATTGATTCCATTTCTTAAGTATAATTATTGAAGAGTTAAATTAGTTAATTATAATTATTTTTTCCAAAAAATTTATATATCTATTTATTCTATGTATCGGTATCATCTTAGCTACTAGATCGAATTAAAGAAATCCTTTCACGATTGTTTTGATACATCGGGTTCCATGGTTAAGATTGGAGATTGTTATATATATTTATATTACTCATTTTCACTTTAATATAATATCTGAAGTGGACCCATCGCTTTTACGTTTTTCAAACTCCTTCACCTGCCTTCACGTGAAGATGTTGGAAACATTGTTAGGCGAAAATCGCGTTAAAGGACCCAATGGTGAATATTACACTAAGCAACCCAGTTTAATTATTATTATTATTATATTATATTATATTATATTAAAAAAAATTGGTATTTTGTGTTTTTTTTTTGCTCGAGTTATTAATTGTTTTTTACACTTACGGTGGAGATGTTAATTCACTAAACTATCCTTTAGCTTTTCACATTAAATCCATTTATGCATGTTGACTCACTAATGTTTTCTATTTTTCAACCATTTCATGTCGATTACATTATTATGGCAAAGTGACAGGTTTTTTATAATTTATTGATTCATTATTTTCTCTCCATGAATTATCCTGCGTTGCTCAATACATAATGCAGTGATTTATTTTTCATTCCTTCTTTATCACTATCTTATCCAACTTCATAATATTTAATGTGATATTGATATTGTGGGATTGTATAACCACTTCTTCTAAAAAAATTGAACTATTTTTAATATTAATAAAGTTTATAATATTAAAGTATATATTAACAATAAACATGGTAAAATAATATTCATGTTGACTCCTAATATGTGCTAGGAGACAATTTGGACCATTTTCGGTTTAAAATAAAAAAAAGTTGGTTTCTCATATATATGTGCTTTTTTTTTTTTTTGTCGAAATATATATGTGTTTTTTTCCTCATAAATGTGTGTGTATACGAGATATATATAAATATGTGTGTGTATAATATACATATATATACACACATATATGTATATATATGTGCGTATCTCTTATTTCGATTAGAAAGTGTGTAGAAAGAAAAATTTTAAGTTTGAGAAATATGTGGTAAGAGTTTTTGAAATACTTTTATGTATGTCATTTTAAATTTATATGAGGGCATTTTAGCAAAATGAGTTAAATTAACTAATTTAACTCGTCTCCTTAATCTTTCCGGTTAAATATGTTTTATAATTAAGATCAGTATTATTTATGAGGAAAAAACAAAAATTATTATTACATAAATATTTTATTATATTATAGTAATATTATATTATTATATTATAATATGTATATATATAAATAATATGTAAATGAGTAAAATTAACTAATTTAACTCGTCTCCTTGATCTTTCCTAGGTTAAATATGTTTTATGCATTTATTTTTCAAAAAGTAATTATTATAATTAGTAAGCATTTTTTTTTTTTTTGATTATTTATTAATGTTAATATATACACACACTTGTTGAAGGAAAAAAAAGAAGTTAGGAAGCAATGAAACCTTGTTTCTTAAGAGGACTCTTAGAAATTTGGATATTTCCTAATAATAATTATTAATAATATTATTATTATTATTATAAATTATTATAAGTTTATCATGGAAATGAATACTGCAATATCTAAATATAATCATTTGTAGAATAACTAACCTTTATATGCAGTTTGGTCGATTCTATTGCTTTGGTGCATTCTATCTTCTCATTGTAATGCTTGAACTCATGATGTGCTAAAGATCTGAACCTACCACTTATACGTGTGGATGGATGTTTTCCTTTTTGTTTTATTGAATCTTCTAGGAAACAAAATATGAGGTTATCATGATGATAATCACATCACAAGCAATAACACACGAACAAACTTATTATGAAAAACATAGGCATAACCCAAATAGAGATATTATTATAGTTATAGTAAGAATTGAATTTAGAAGTACCATTTGCAAAACGATTGTCTAAGTTGTAAGGTGCATTTGTTATATCTTGTGAAGCAGTTCTTTTTCTGGTTGGAATCTTTGTCGTTTCCATGATATGAGGTGATAAGTCTGCACTCAGCTATGTAGTGGGTTCATCTTGTCCAACCAATGTTATTTGTAGAGAAAAAAAACGATAAAATTAATGATAACTGAGTATATTTCACATTACATGCGCCTCATACCGGTTATGTGATACGAAAAGAGCGAGTTTACGTCATTTGGACCTAATTGAATTCCACATCACATCACAACGAAGAATCTTAATAAAGCGAGCAATACAAATTACATTGGAATAATAAACTTAAAAAACTCTTGAAAATACTATAAACAATTAATATGGAATGAAATAGACTTGTTTGTTGGAAATTTTGTAAAATTTCCACTTAGAAGAGTCTCATGAACCTTAGAATAAATGGTACAATCTGAAAAGGTTGAAGAAAAAAGGCTAGATGATTTCAAGCATCAAGAGCAACAGTCGGTACAACCCCACCGCAAGCTTCGACCATCAAAAGTTTATGTCTTTTAATTTCTTCTTTAACAGTTGCTCTTGACACTGGATCAACAATGACATTGTTCTTCTCAGACCAGTGATTTGCCTCATTGCATTTCGAATCTTTATGTAGGGCCATTTTTCTATTCCTCCCCTACGACATATTCCTTGTACAGCATTTTTGCATAGACCAACTCGTTTTGCCGCTTCATACTGAGGTAAATGAAATAAGTCTTTAAAATCATTGATGGACATTGATTCAGCCCTAAGGTTTTGTTCCGCTCTTGACCTATACGAATTTCTTGGTGCGGGATGTAAGGTTTTAATACTTACAACTTCGTGTCCTTTTCTTTTATATGAAATTTTTTCGTGTTGGTTGCAAATGAACTACCGAAAGTTCATTTTGATTTTTTGTCCATTCAAAACCAACACCGAGGGCCGCATAGTAGGATGATAGTGGATTTGACACTAGGACATACCCTAAAGAGTTTTGGTTCAAACAATAATTCTGCAGAAAATTCTTGACTTCTTCAATATTTTTCTTAACAAAATCAAATTTTTGAGGTATGGATGGACCTGATTGTACATCCTGGTGGAAGACAAGACATGAGATATCATACCAATCGTCCCATGAACTTCAAGTTTTTGATATTGAAGTCCATTTGTATGAATGATTTCTCGCAAAAAAGTGCAGCTACAACATGAAAATGGATTAGTGGTTTCAAATAGATTTGAAGAAGGATGCCTACTTGAAATAGAATTTCTTGGTTGAGTAGGTTTCGTAGACTCCATAAGTTACGCCATATTACGGCATCTTTTGACATGTCCCCTTGATGCTCCCGCTTGGACATTTCTCTGTTGGTTTCCCTAAGCTTTGGATCTTGAATTCTTGAGGGAGAAGTAGGAGCGTCAATCAATGAGGATGGAATAGGAGCATTCATCTCTAAGGGATTCTCAGGAAGTAAAGATGAATACGAGAATGGTACATTGTTAGACAATTCAGCCAACATATTGGACTGATTGTCATTTAGCAAAGTATCAAGGAAAAAGTATTGTATGATTCAGAATCGAGATTAAATTGCTTTGACCAGCCCATGATAATGTGGATGAATTTAGAGCAAGGTATGAACGGGCTGAAAATGAGTATGTTGTAATAGATGTGATGCTTCGGTGAATGTTAGAAATTTACTCTTGGTTTCTAAAATTTATAGGTGAAGTAGTAATGTCTAGATTTTTGTTTTATTAAGTAGCGCCGTATTCTAATCCATGGTTCGTGCGGGCTTTTTGATCAAGCCGAACCCTAATGCATCCTTGACGAACCCTAATGCAACTTATCTTTATGACCGTATCGATGTGAAATCGACTTTGAGTGTGCAAACTGTATTTTGATGTCAAGTTATCTTTTCGAATGGAAGTCCAGGATTATGTATGCATAGGTGGGATTATCCTCGGGAAGGGTGAGTCTTTATTATGTTAATTATACAATGAACACACAAATCGAAAACAATTTGAAAAAGACCCTAGACAATAAAACGAAGATACAAAGAAATAGAGAAACCATAAACACGAAATGGAAAACAATTGAGGTAGAAGGGAAAACGTACGGTGTAATCTCATCCATTTACATCCTTGAAACTTCGTTAAAAGTTGAGAAATTTCTTTCCTAATCGAAAGAAACTGGTAAAATGGAGTGATAGAATCTCGAGCTCTCTATCCGAGTTTGACAATCTTCATGATTTGAAAGTAAGCGTGAATTTGCACAAGTATGTATGACATTCGATTTGAATTGCGAGTTTTGGAGGAACAAAATTTTGTTTTCTACAGGAAGTATAGGTGTTGATATTGATGTCTCATGACTTATGTTAACCACTAATCTTCTTGGGTGCAATTCAATTTTTAAAAATAACAAAGTTGTAAGGCGTGTTAATTTTAAGACTTGATGGTGATTTTTTTTTCTCAAAGTTGATGGTGAGTTGATTAGCTAGTAATTCATTGATTTTTGGAATAAAGGATAGGGGATACACGATTTAAGTTATGGAGTGGTTTTGTGTAAGTTGAGTAAATTATGGAGTGGTTGTTGACTAATGTAAAGTTGTAGAGTGGTTTTGTTTTTGCTCATATAGGTTTAGAGTGTTTTTAAAATATGAATGATTGTTTGACGATAAAACGTATTCTTAAACCCGGTGCCTTGATCAATTATTGTTTTTCCATGTGACATCTCAACTAATATGCCACTTTCGAAAAATCGCACATTTCACAATCACTTTTTTGGTCGGGATTTTCATTTCACAATCACTTTGGAAAATTAGCGCCACCGCCACTTTCGAAAATATAATATGTAATAAAATATAATATAATAATGTATAATTATATTATAATATTTGTTTTTTTTACTACCCGCGGATTATAATTAGATCAGTTTAAAATTGAGGTGTAACATAATATTATATTACACCTATATTATATTAGCACTACGAGCTCATTGGTATTATATGCACAATCCGTGCTAATACAGGAGCACAAACTTCTAATAGATTTGTTTGGTCACAATATTATCTGGCTTTTTGCCACCAATATTCCTTTTTTTTAAAAAAATCCAAATCTCACAATATCAATCAATTTTTTTTTTTGTCTATAGTTGAAATAAGGTATGACAAAAATATTTTTTTTTTGTGCCTTGAATGATGCAATTTTGACTATCTATATGTTTCAATTAAAATAGTTGAAAAAAAAGGTATTAGTAGCAGGTAATGATTGTTGAAAAAAATATTATTTTGAAAACAGAAGATTTAATCGTAATTTAAATAAGAATTGCATATTTCAAACTTTCAAACTCAAATGGAAAAGGCACAGTATGTATAGCATATTTTTTATTTTATCAAACTATGTATCACATATTGACACAACTCGAAACTAAGTCAAAATCTAGGCTTATTTATGTGAAAAAAAAGGTATTTGGATGGTATATAGATATAGAAATTGAATAGACGTAAAGGTAATGACTGTACAAAGAAAATTTATTTCCAAGACAGAAGATTTTCACTGAATTTAAACTTGAATCAAACTTTCAAACTCACACGCAAGATGGAAAAGGCAGAGTATGTATTGCATATATTTTTTTTATGTTGATACAGCATAATTTTTTTTTATATATATTCACATGTTCACACAATCTGAAAGTAAGTCAAAGTCTAGGCTGATTTATATGAAAAAAAAGGCTAGGCTTTGGGGATGGTATATAGATATAGGTTGGGCTGTTGCGAGGGAAAAAAAAAACAAATAGATATAGGAGACAACTATTCCCTAGTTTTGGGAATGTTAAATTTGTAATGAATATTTTGTGTCCTAGAGGAGTTAATTGAGAAAAAAATATCCTTATATGCATTGAAGGATTAATTTCGAACACTTATTCAATATTTATAACATAGTAAAGTAAAATATTTTAAATAAAAGCCTTATAGAGAATAAATGAGGTCAAAATATATGTGAAATCTATACATTTTTCCTCTAATTTTCCAGTGATTTCTTCAAAACCGATGTCGTCCTTTTATGAAAAAAGAGTTAATATTATACCTTTATAATATTATATTATATTAAAATATTATTATATAATATTATTATAATATTATATAATATAATATATTAGTATATTAAATAATAATAATATCTTATATTATAAAATAACCAAAGGTGGGAGACACGGTAGGTGAGTTTTTGAAATAATCGGCCGGGAAAATGACGTAATATGACCCAAAGGTAAAAACTAAGGGAAAGACCCATTTTCTTTTCTATTCACATACGTAATATATATAATCTATTAATAATGCGAAGATCTTTTGAACCAGTTCAAAGAAGCAAATACAGAGGTATGAAGTTCTAAACCATGTGCCAAGATCTTTCATATAGGTCAACAGTAATAATTAAAAAATACAATAAAATGTAAATAATAACAATCTTCAATATCAACCAAGCCTGAACAAAAAAAAAAATGCTCAACCATGGAACTGATGTATTCTAATAATAGGTGAAAGAATTGAATCTCTTTAATTCCATATAATAGTTAAAGTTATCCCAGATAAAATAAATATATAATAAAATAATTAAAGATAGGAAAATCATACCTTACTTTGAGCACAAATATTTATTAATACTTCATGTTTTAAAGAATATATAAAAATAAACAAAGGCACAAATGAGTATATAATACCTGATTATGTTAGATATTTAATTAGTCAAGTTTTAAAAAATGGGTACACTAACAGTTGGAGATAGGATGATTGAGCGAATAAATTAAAAAAAACTTAGGATACAATATGGACAAAAAAATGGTGGAGTTGTTGTTGATAGATGTAAAGTTGTGGTAGTGCATCAATTTTGAGAGAAATCTGTCTCATATGCTCAACGCTTAAAAAACCTCAAAATTTGGAGAAGGTTTTTTCGAGCAAAAAAAAAAAGTACCTATCCACATGACCAAAAAAAAAATTACATATCCACTCCTGACCAAAAAAAAAAAAGTACCTATCCACAAGTGGGTCCTCCATGTTGAAAAATTAGATTAAAATAATTAAAATGAAAGATTAAATCTAGACTTTCATGTGTGAAATTAACAATAATAAAATGACAAATAAATTAAAAGATAGTCCGCAAATATTTAAACTTTACTTACTAACATTTTCTTCCCGAGCAAAAAAAAAAAAAACTTACTAACATTTTCATAAATTCTTCATTTCTTTTGCATAGTATGTTGGTAAATTTTTTGATGAAGAAAATTAATTTGTAAATGATGGATGTGGTTTCGGCCTTCTGTTATTTATTAGTGTTACAGATTTTATATTATAAAAATCCATTATTCATATTATTATAAAAATCCGCAATTTTTTTTTTTTTTTTTTTTTTTTGTTACCATCACGGGTGCACTTGCGAGAAAAAAAAAAATCACGGGTGCACTTTATATTAATCTATGTTCACGTTTGAAATCCAAAACCTACTAAAGGTGACAATGATTTATTTCAAGGCACACAATAGCATGGTATGTGTGGAATTGAATAATTTATTGGATAAACCTGAATATTATATTCGTTAAAGAAATAAATAAAAAAGGATAGACAATAATCGAAGATAAAGAAAACGCGTAGTAGGTAAGGTAGAGTTGAAATTCGTTACACAGTGAAAGAAACATCCCAGTTTTTGAAAGAAACATCCATGAAGCTGATTGCAATGATTTTTTTTTTTTTTTTGGTCAAGATTGCAATGATAAGTATATGATGAAGGATCCAAAATAATTGTGAGGATAACACTTTATTATGAATCGAAATATTTGGTGTAACACTTTATTGAGAAAGAAATCGTGGATCCGAGCAAAAAAAAGAAAGAAATCGTGGATAGAGAGTATTAAAATAAAGGGAGACAGTTCCTATAAAAAAGGAAAAATTTAAGGGAGCGGGTAAGTATTTGATCCTCTTATTTTGTGAAGAAAGAAATGGATAAAAGATGCACAAATAATTAATCATTGTCGTATGTGTGTGATTTAACCCCAGTGTGTGTCTTCATCATTGCTAAAAGGAGTAAAATATGTTGTCCATAATACAATTAAAAAAGAAAGGAGTGGGACATGTGTGACTCGTTGGTGCTTCTATCCCAAAATAAGCAGAAACTTTTGAACTGATCATTCTTTTCCTTCCTGGTCATGCCCTTCATCTGCCACTATTCATGCGTCCCGGTCTCTCTTTATTCTTCATCATCCAACGTCTTCCTTTTCTTCACCGGATCCTCCTTCTTGTTCACCGGAAACACCCTGACCATGTCTGCGACAACGGCGAGGGAGAAGAAAGCAGTCAGTGAATGGTCTTGGGCCGATGAAGCTCAATCAGCACCGGTGAAGCTGGATCTATGTTGCTCTGCTGATTTTTATATATTTATTGATTATCTCATCAAGATTCTATCTCAAGGAGTAACTTTTTACTCCACAACAACTATTTAACTATTTTTCATGTAAACCTCATTTTCAGTTCTTTTTTTGGTAACAAAAAGTATATATATATCATCCGAGTTCAATATGAATAAAGTCAATAAACTACTCCACCGTATTTTGAGTAATAGAATTTTATAATTTTTATAATATAAAGTTATAATATAATATATGCAACACTATTTAAATGTTTGTGGGCGACAACCCAACATTCATTTAGCAATTATGTCATGCGTTTAGATATGTCACGTCGTGCCTTTAGTTTATATTTATAATTGTTCAAATTTATTGCATGAACCAAAACAGCTGAAACCGTGAAGGGGAGGGGGTGGATAATTTATTATATATATAATATTATAATACTATATATATAACATCAAATATTATATTGAATATTATCTTTATCATTATTTTTTAAAAAAGTGGGAGTGTGTTGACCGGAAGTGGAATGAATAATCAAAATATACTCCATTCTTGTAAACAAAAAAAAAAATTATACTCCATTCACGCATGGTGAAAATTTTAGAAAAAAAAACCTACCTTTTGTAAACAAACATAAAATAAAGATACCTTTCGACCAAAACAACATATTCTTTCATGTGTTTTGTTATATATAAAAAAAAAACTTTGATGTATATAGTGTTTCATAATCATATTTTTAGCGAAATAATATATATCATAATTTTAAAAATCATATTGATATGTATTATTCTGAGAAGGATATGTATCACTCAACCGATTATGCGCTAAAACATATTTTTATGTATCACTCAATGATATGTATATAAAAATATTCTGAGAAGGAGTTAAATCATAA
The DNA here is from genome assembly GCA_019022615.1 of Acacia melanoxylon. Taxonomy (NCBI): domain Eukaryota; kingdom Viridiplantae; phylum Streptophyta; class Magnoliopsida; order Fabales; family Fabaceae; genus Acacia; species Acacia melanoxylon. The sequence goes on along the minus strand of JAFJYJ010000041.1, from coordinate 2,724,941 downwards.
TTGTTATATTTTTATGGTATACATTCAAATAAAAAGATTAAATATAGATTTTGTTGTAGGAATCAAAATAAAATGACAAGTAAATTAAATAATAAATAAAATATAATTTGTAAATATTTTCAGTACTAAAATTTTAAGAATATTTTCCCCACTAACATTTTAATAGTATGAAACCTCCGTGATTCATGATTCATTTATTTTTGTAATAATAAAATAATATAAAACATATGGACCTACGTTCAAACATTTCAATATGATGACACGTTATGCTCAATTCATTACCTGCTACTACTATCTTTTCTATTTATAATATTTTAATTCAATCATATTACACAAAACATGAATGATTCAATTTATCTTGTTTTGGAAAAGGAATGATGCCAATTTCAAAAGGTAATCCGTGTTAGGTAATTGGGGAAAAAAAATCCGGGTTAGGTAAGTGTAAGTTTTCATCAATATTTAAGCATTAAAGCATTAAATGATTTAGTTGAAAAAATATATAATAATAAGCACGATTGTGAACACCATAGTTGGATATATATAAGGTCTTACGCAGACTACATGGACCAAAACAAAATCAAAGAAACATCTCTCAACACCATTGTGAACTACATACTTGCATATTGCCCCAGAAAAGCAAAAACTACATACTTGCATAGTAAAGTACAAGACAAGAACTAAATACAGTCAAACTACTTCTCTTGTTTTATAACTTTTGAAACTCTTTCCTGAGCAGCACCAGCAAAAGACACATGAGTAGTAATTGGTGCATCATCCATAACAATATTCCTCTTATTGGTTGTCCTTCTTTTCCCTTTAAGAGTAGAAGGAGTAGGGGTAACATGTTGTGGAATTACAGAGATGGTGGTATCTTCCGGAGGTGTTACAAGAGGAATAACGGCTTCAACCACAAAGATCCACATTTCCCTTCACTTCAGAACTTCCAACTGATTGAGTCTGTTTTTTCAGTGTTCCAAAAATTTAAATGTCTTAAAAAAACCCAATTAGATGAAAGATCTTGGCACATGGTTTAGAACTTCATACCTCTGTATTTGCTTCATTGAACTGGTTCAAAAGATCTTCGCATATGGTGTATTGGCTAACGCTAATGCTAGACGTGGGATGCTTCTTGTTGTACTCATTCATCTTCAGTTTGAGCAAAACATTCTTGCCAACTGGAAGGTCTAACTCATCGGAAAGTCATACTCACGTTGTTGCTGTTAATAACAAATTGAGGCAATTAATGAGTGGAGTTGATGACGGCATGTTTGATATTTGGTTACATAAACTGAGAGTATGCATTAAGCGGAAACTGAAGAAATATATTGTCGCAAGTGGTAACCTCCTTAAGTAAACATTGAAGTTCAGATGCTGTCTTCTTAACCAACTGAACTGCAAGTTTATCCCCGAGAAAAATAACAGTGACCCCACTTTTGTCTTTCACAAGGTAATGAATCTTCATCCCGTAGCACATGAAGGATACGAGAGTAATGTAATAAAGCAATTATTTGTTTTTTTGTAATCAACATAATAAAGCAATTATTTGTTAGTTAGAAAGATTTTGCCTACTTAGGTACAATTGACTCGGGTATTTTCTTGCAAAGGGGACAAATTGATGATGGAACATTTAAGTTGGCCTTGGACCCACACTTTAAGCATCCATCATAATTCCGACCATATCTTGTTTCAAGCTTTTGAATATGACAGTTGATTACAAACGAATCTCCCCCGTAAGACATGATGAAACCAAAAATTAGTTAAATTTCATTAGAAAGATCGATTTGAAATGGAAAAGTCATACAATTGCTTTTTCAGGTATTTGAGAGATAGTGATTTTAGTCTGATTGTGTAAAGCAGCGACGTTTGAATTCTGAGATAGTTGTGAAGTAATCGGTTGAGAGAGTCTGTCATGACAGGGGAATTTGCATCCTTTGCACTACGGTTTAAAGTTTGTATGAGGTAATGTACAAACAATTGAAAAAGTGAGATTACCATCAATAATATATACCTATCTATGAAATTTTTAACCTCGAGATAGGAGGGTTAAATAATGCCCGTGTAGCATTGAAGGAGCCGCACACTTGTGGTGTACCTATAATGAAGGTTAGTTTAATTGATGTAGATGTGCACTAAACTAAAAAATCATGAAAAGATTTGTTTAGTATTACCATCCTCAGAAAACCCAATTCTGGCTAAGTTGAGCAATACTACAACAATGTCTTCAGTATTATGCAAGTAAGCCATATAGGCATCTGAAGCACAGTTATCAAACAAAGTGCACTCCAGTTCATTGTTTCTGCAATAATGCATCATCACATAATATGAATAAGAAAACATGTGATTTGGAATTGGAAAAAATATTATTAGTTGTGATATTTGCAATACTCGGAGTCAGCCAGTCTCAAACGTAGCCTATATTTGGTCTCATTGTCTCGAGAATTCGTCTAATGTGCCAACATCCTTTAAAAATGCCGGTATATCTGCGAGTAGCAATGAAGATGAGTGGTAGAGATTTATGATGAAACAATGAGACTTAAAATGTAGATATGAAGTATATTATATATAATGTTTACCAATAAGATTATCCACAGGATGATGGAAATCAATTTCCATGATTTTGGAAATTGGAAAAAAAGAGTAGGCATAACTTGGGATCTTCGCAATATCTTCTACAGAGTATGTCGAGAAGTGAATGTTATTTTAAATGGGTGGGTAGTTGCTCTATATTGTGAAACATTTGAGGTGACCTCGAAATTAGCAAACTTGTAAATGTGGCCTTCAATAATGGAGAGGCTGAATTTTTCATGGAGGCTCTTGTTTAGCACGATAGCTTGAATTGTCACTCCCTTTGTTCATGGAAATAAAGGAACACAATAAAGATTACTTAGTTAGTATTATAAATTGAAATAAAACGGTATATGAATGGAAAAGCATATGTATTGTGGATAATTGGGCAATGAAATAGGTATAAACCTCGTCATCAATGAAAACCATTGAAACACAAAACAATTGAGATGGGGCAGATTTTTGGTAAACATTCCATTTACGGAAGACTCTAACTACAACAGCCCACCGATCAGTTGAATCATCCAACTCTTTAAGTGAAGTACGACGCACCATGATGGAAACTAAAAAAAATTGAGAAATCAAGTTTAGACAAGATCAAGCATGCGGTGTGAAAGCATAAAAAATAGAGCCAATAAGATGAAAGGTATACATATGGATACGATCGAATCTAAAATGATGATGAGGATGCATACGAGAGAAAGAATTGGATTCCTTTTATGGACGATCCAACGTGGAAATTTGGCGGACTAAAGTTTAGTGCATGATTATAAGGTTGATGGGTGGATATGATGACACGTTGGAGATCCTTGCGGAACGGAATGAGGAACATCGTCGATGGAAGGAGTATGTTGTGAACATGTCTACTTTTGTTTTGTTTTGTGGTGGCTGGAGGAAGAAATTTCAAATTTGAAATTTTGAAAAATGAAACAATTGAACGGAATGAGCTGGTGCATTATTTTAATGATTTTTTGGTTGAAGTGGTGCATTAGTTGTAGCTGAATAGATACGGAACTTGTGACCATTTTTAAAGTTATAATTTATAATTATTTGATTGCACAGCTTATTGGCTTATGTACATATCTACTTTTGTTTTGTTGTGTGATGGGTGGAGGATGAGTTTTGAAATATGAAATTAGAAAAAGCAAACAATTCAATAGTCTGTGTGAGGACGTGAAGATAAAGAATATATTATAAAATATGGGTATGTTCTTTCCAATATTTTTATTGCGCGGCTTAGGGGCTTATGAGCGGTGATCTCATGGCTTAGGAACGGGAAAATGAGTGGAGAGCTAAGAATAAGCCATTTTTGAATCGGCTTGTTGGGATGACATATTATATATATATTGATTGTCAATATTAATATTGACCATGATTGAGTTTATCATTAAAAAATACGTAAATTAAGATAAGATTTTCCTCATATACTCATATATTATAAATCACATTGGAAAAACCGTTTTTACCGCTGATTCAAACAAGCATAATAATTATTTCCGAGTAAAAGATCAAAAGATGTTAAGGACAAATATTACCGACAATAGAGTTAAAGTGTTGAAGGTAATCAATGGAGGTTGACACAAATAGTAAGCGGCTTGTGTCGCTTAAGTAAGGTTTTGAGTTCGAGCCTTGTAAATACAGAAAACCTCCACTAGAAGACTCACCCACCATAGTCAGGTGCGCGACCGGGTCGGATTCGGATTAGTTAGAACGAAACTCTGGATACCGGATGGGTAATCGAAAAAAAAAAAAGTGTTGAAGGTAATTCGAGATTGAAATAACATGCAATTAAATTATAGAAGCCAAATGTTTAGGAAGCAACAGGAAGGCCTTGTTGACACATGCAATACCAGATCTTGCTTTCCCACAGTCTCTTGCCAATTTGAGTTAGAGATCCATAAGAATGCCGCTCCAAGACAACGAACATGGAAGGGGGTTCCTGAAAATCAAGTGTTGTGCCAAATGAAGTGGTTTAATCAAGATTCTTAAATACAGGACTGGCCACTGAACCAGGTATATAGGTAGCGGGTCAAGAGCCAGCGGATAGATTGGAGTTAAATCAAAGCTAATTCGAGGCTAGACTGGTAAGGAAGTGAATTTGAACGATATTATTTTTTAGAATATTTTTAGAATTTGATTTTTTTTTTAGGATCAAATGATAATATTTCTTAGTAATTCTTTTTACATTAGAAAGTAGACATCTCAAGTTTTCCATAAGGTCTTAATTTTTAATTTTTGAAAATATGTAGGAGTAGATATGAATTTTTGAAATCAGAAAATTCTAAATAAATATTGAACCGGCCAACCCGATCGGACCGAACCAGTTAGATGACTAGTTTGACAGTTTCGTAGTTAAACCGACCGGTCTGATTTTCATAACATAAGGATTAATGTTTCCCATTGGTAACAAATGTAATGGGGTAGTTGATTGGTATAACAGAACCTCACACTAAAAAAGTGTTGGGCGATTTAAACTTTTTTTGTTATAGGTAGTAATAGTATTTTACTTGCCCATTATATTTATGGCTTGTTGGAACTCATAACCTCACACTTGAAAGATTTAAAGAAGCGCTTAGTGTTATTAGACTACAAAACCCCTGACTTGGTGGTGGAGATATATCATTTCTAGATTGAAAATGTAATCTACTTAACATTAATTTTTAGTGTTTCGACTTGGTAAAAATCTACAAATAAACAAAGGTGGAGTGGTGGAACTGGAAAATACTTATATATTCCTCAAATGTGAGGGTTTAACAAAGAAAGTTGTAGAAAAAAACTGTAAATGATTTTTTTTGTTATAGAATTAAGTGAGAATTAGGGCAGATGACGGAGGGAAAATATTTATTAATAATGATTTTAAAAATTGTAATTATTTTGAACAACCAAAAAATAAAATATAAATTTTTAATCACAAAATGAAAAGACCATTTCTCACAAAACAACAATTAACCTTGATAGTTTTATAACACTTGATTAATAAGTGATAATGGAAAAACCATTTTCTTTAAAAAAAACACACACATCAGGATGCAAGGCACAAATTCCGCCTATAAACCCACTACAGAAAATCCATTACTCTGGGCACAATTAATAAACAAAAGAAAACATAGCTCACAGGTTTTATAACACTAAACCCTAATACAAAAGGTTTATACAAAACAATTTTCATACAAGATATGACTGGTGATCCACCAACACATCAGAGTGTACAAAATAATGCCTCAGACCTAGGGTTGTCCAAAAAACCTGAGGTCTGGTTGGTCCGGTCTGACCCGGTCTAGAGTTGTCCAAAATTGGTCCAAGACAATTTGATTGGACCAAATTGCTCAAGTTGGACTGGACTTCGGTCCAGGGCTTAGACCCCCTGGACTGGTCTGGTCTGACCCAAGATCCTTTTTTTTTTGGTGAATCACCACTACATTGAGCCGCTCACTAAGTCTAGACATCCTAATATGCTTTTTAATTTATAGGAATTACTTTTCACTATGTTATTTTTTATTATTTTGGGAAGTCAGATGAAACCAAAGCTAAAATATTGCATTCCAAGAAAGCAAAAATAAAAACTGGAAAGAAAAATGGACTTCCTGGACTGGTCTAAGCAGTCCAGCTGGTCCGGTTCGGTCCAGCCCGAGCTCGGCCTGGTACCAGATTGGACCAGACCTCGGGTTGATTTTTCCAGCCCGAGATCATATTGAGCCAGACCTCGGGTTGACCTCCAACCCGGTCTGGCCGGATCTTTGGACATCCCTACAGTCAGACCCATAAATGGTTAAACAGTCATCCCAAACACATTTATCCAAAACGATAAATCTAGTATGTCAAAAACATGAGGGTCCTATAATGACGATATAGGAATCAATACAACACCAATATCAAAAGAGACCCACAAAGTTCACAACTCTTATGCCTCTGGCTACTATCGCCTGAAAAATATTAACAACAATGGGGTGAGACATAAAGTCCCAATAACTAATATCAATTTAGAAAAGTATGTAGGAAAGGATTGCAAGTCAAAGAAGCAGGTTTAACAAACATAATAATAATATTCTCAATAATTAATTAATACATAATAAGTAATAAGGATTAGAATCATGCTCCACCTTATAAGTGCCAGTATACCCGACCAAAGTTAGCTAATCCCTTCAAGAATAATTCCCCCTCCCATGCCACCACCGATATACTGTAATAGGGAAGTGTCTGCCCAAAATGCTCAACTCAAAATCCAGGCCAAATATGAGAGAGCCAAAGCCAATGGACATAATTTTACCATATCTCTTCCACACAACCCAACATGGATATGTTTTCCTGTTATGGGATCATAACAGGAAAACAATATGTTACTATAATTTTTAAAAACATCTTATAAAATTATTATTCCACGTACAACATCTCATTACAAACATTATAACTATCACACCAATAACAATCTCAATAATAATCTCCACTTATATATATAAGTTGGAAAATACACTGTTTCACTGAACTAATTTCAAATTCAAACATACACATAATTTTTCAAAACACATACAGGCAGTATAGATGAAAGTAAGGTTTAGAAAAGATCTTACAACTCAAAGCAAACATATAGAAAAGACCTTAATTTTGGTTAACTTGAGGGGCAAAACACGAACAATCATTGCTCACAAAAAAGCTCTACGTACACTATCAATGTAGATACTAATTAACCACAAGCAATAATAAAAGAAACAAGTTATACAATTCAACTCCTAAAAATCTAATTTCTTCTAAAATCATTATCCTCAACCATCCAAGGTCATAGATCACTTCTCATGAGCCCAAATTGCCCATTAAAATATTTAGATAACCTCTATACTATATTCTTACATCAATCACTCACTTTTTATAAATTAAAGTTTCACCCCAACACACCTATACCAGTCATAAATAATCAATATCAACATCCTAGACCAATTAAATATTTGTTCTAACTTATATAAGCATAACTCAATTATTAAATAACTCTTAAAACCTCCACATAATTAAAATCATAATTTGTAATTTCATATAACTCAAAATCTACAAAATTAAACTGATTAAAATTTCAATAATACCTTCATCAACCCAAATAAATTATTTAAATCACATTTAATCGGTAGAAACATGTATAAGATATAAATCTTAAACTTTTTAAATAAAAAATTAATTTTTAAATTTCTAAAACAACCAACTAACAAATTTAAACCGATTAAAATAAACTATTAATCATTATCCACATATATATAGTTATTTATTCTCAAAACTCTCTTAAAATCCTAACTCCAAAATTTTCAATAATGAATACAATATTACTTTCATTATAAAGAAAAAAAATATGTAAAATAACTTTTATGAAAAAAATTTAGGTTAAGGTGCAAAAATACACATGTACTTTACCTTCAAGAGTGCCCAACACCATGTGTTTTTTTTAGGTGTAAAAGTGACTATGTGGTTACTGAATTAGTGCAAAAGTCACAATTTCTGTTAGAAGCATGAAACGTCCGTCAAGTTTGCCTTAACTGTGCCACCTGGATCTATGTGTAATTCAGTCCTTCTTTGACCATGGAAGACGTGGCAGGTGGGGGACAGTTGAAGACTCCATTAACCTGAAACCTTCCCCTGTTTGAAATCATAAATCTCCATTGCATCGACTCAGATGAAGACGAAATGGGAGAAATCGAGAGCATGGAGGAGGGAGAAATCATTTATGTCCAACATTTGGTATCAAAGCTTTAATATGCCTTTGTCTTGATTTTCTTTGATTGCATCTCACGTTTATGCTTCCGGTCTGGGTTCTCTCTTGTTTGAATCTTATTTTCGATTCTTGCTTGAATCCTCTTAATCTGTCTTTCTCGAAATTATATTCAGTTGATGGTTTATTGGTACTAATTGCTCTTGATCAATTTTTGTTTCGACGATACTAGAGATCCTGTTCATGAATACTATTGAGAAACTGATGCTTTTCCCAATACATGTTTAATCAATCTTGATCTGTGCAATCGATCAAAGCCTGTTCTTCCCTTAAAGTTCGTTTCCAAAAACCATAACATACTCTTTAATCGATCTTGAAGCATGTTAATCTCAATCTGGGGTTTTAATATTAGTTATGAATATTATGTTTCTAAATCATTGTGGTGATTTTACCGCTGGAATCGTCGCCTAACGCTGCTGGGAAAGAGACCTGGAGTCGCAGGAAAAAAAAATTAAGATTTTTTTTTAATATAAAAAAAGCTACCTGCATCTGCAGGAAAATGTTGGACATATGAAATCAGTTAGTGTCTACTCATAATTTAATAGAACTTGGGGAAGAAGAGGAAGGAGCACTTTGTCGCACCCGTTGGTGGCAACCATTTAATTTGGAATGATTTTCATGTCTGACACGTGAAGTAGTGTGGTTCATAAACTCATATGATTTCTCCCTCCTCCATGCTCTCATTTCTCCCTTCTCCTGATTTCATCTGAGTCGATGCAATGGAGATTTCCGATTTTGAACAGGGGAAGATTTCAGGTTAATAGAGTCTTCAACTGTCCCCCACCTGCCACGTCTTCCATGGTTAAAGAAGGACTGAATTACACATGGATCCAGCTGGCACAGTTAAGGCAAACTTAACGGTATTTTTAACAGAAATTGTGACTTTTGCACCAATTCAGTAAACTATAATTACTTTTGCACTTAAAAAAAACATTTGGGCGCTAAAGCACATATGTATTTTTAAACCTTAACCCAAAAAATTATAAGTAGAAATGAATTTAGTTGCCTAAATAATCTCAAACTGTTAAGCCCTAGACTGAAAATGAAAAACACGATTTGAACGCTCCCCTCCAAATGCGCCTATTGTTTAGTAGCTGGGGGTATTTTAAATACCCCACCTCCCTTGCTGACTAAAAGGTGTTGCGCCCGATGGTGGAGTATTTAATACTCCACTCTCCCCTTTTGACTAAGGGTTGCCCCTTTAGTTTTTTTTTTTTTTTTTATTCTAAAAATATACTTTTTTTTTTTTTTTTTGGCCATTTCCCTACTTTCCACTCCCTGAAACCAATTTTTATTCTAACAATTATATAATAAATCCATGTATTATACATAATTATTTTTTAATTATAATTAAATCCTACAAGTAAAAATTAAAATGTTACACAAACAAAATTAACCTGAACGAAATTTTGTATGTTTTCTTTAACTCTATCTCAACTTTTTAATTGTTAGTTATCATATTTGATTAAGGGTGTTTAAAACCCGGTACGCGACCACAATACCCCAATCTTGGTTTCTCGTCTTGGTTTTTGGTTAGAATGCAATTTGCGTTTCTATCTCGATGGTACAGGATAGGACTAGGAAATTCTGGTTTATTTTTTAAAAATAATAAATTTAAAAAATATCATTATATTATTTAAATTTTCCAAATTTTTCTGGTTTATAGTGATTATTTAACAACTAATAAGACCATAATAATTACATTAATTGACTTAGAGTGGAAGAATAACATTTTTATTTATTATTATATTCTTTATTATTTTTATATAGTATAAAGTTAGGATTAGTATCATGATATATGCAGTTTAAATCCAACTAAAAAAAATGTGATACCCATTTTATCAAAAGATAACCTAATTTATGGGTAAAAAATGCAAAAATAAAACGATAACTTAATTTATGAAATAAATAAACAAAACAATTGGGACTGAGATCTCAAGGGTGGTCCCAATTCCCAGCTACCGTCCCGGTTTGGTTTCAATATGTCCCGGTCCCGAACGGGACGCGAGATTTTGGGATCAAATTGTTTGGGACTAGTACACTTTAAACACCCCTATATTTGATGATATTATATTTTGATTAAAAACATTTATAAGCAACTCTAAGTACACTTGATTAAAAAAAAACCTATAAGCAACTCAATATTCTTATAATATTATCTCTCATATACATGAGATCATCCCTTCAAAATTTATAGTTTTTTATCGTTAAAAATAATTACAATTTTTAATATTTCTATTAATAAATATTTTTTCCCTTGGCCTAATTTTCCTTAGAATTAAAACGGTCTTGATTATGGAAAATATGTATTTTTATACCTTGGAAAATTAAGACTAAGAATACGAACAACCAAATGTCAAAATGGGCTTAATATGGAAAAGATTTTCTTATATATATAAATTTTAAGAAATGGGTTGGACACACCCACAATCCAAAGGTAAGAAAAGACTTGAACATGTTTCGTATGGGAATTTAAAATTGAGAGTAGATATCTTGTCTTACGCGAGTTATCCCTTTATCCCAAGTTTTAGGATACCTCCCTCAATACTGCGATAGTTGAAAGAATTAAACCCTCCATTTATAAGAATGTCCGACCCTTCGATTATTTATTATTTAACCCAGAACGACGGGGTTATGGAAAAGATGTTAATAACGGGAAATTATGGGATTAACTTGATTTTGTGATGGCTAGATGGATTCGGCAGATCCAACTAGCGACAGCGATGGGCTTGAGTGTACAGTACTCACAAGAGTTGACCCCAGCACGTTACAATTACCTATTGGACCACACATCCTAAAAAGAATTAAAAGATCTTGATACCAATTACCAAACCTTTTTTTAATCAGGCCAGAAATGCCACCCTCCCTTCACAACATTCATAATACACAGAGAGGATCGTAGATTTGAGAGTTAAGTAGTAAATCCGTCCTAAAAGTATACACCAAAGAATAATATTGTCCTAAAAGTTTTTTTAGTCTCAATATTATCTTAAAAGTCTAAAAACGTAGTAATGTTGTCCTTTTCCGTTAAAAAGTTAACGGTTAAAAAGGACAATATTGCTACATTTTTAGACTTCCGAGGAGATATAAAACCTGAAAAAACTTCCAGAATAACATTGCTTTTAGGCGTATACTTCCAGAACAGATTTGCTACTTAACCCTGGAATAAATATGACATACGGGAGCTAGATAGGGGCAAACTGTGGTCCTAATTAATATAATATCTCAAACCCTTTTACCCCTAAACTTATAATTTTATCTTAAACTAAGTATTCTTCCCATTGCGTTGCACATGTGCATTATTTGATAATATATCTAGATGTGAACAGTTTTATAACTCTGAATTTTTATGGATCCTAATGTAGTCACATGAATGTCACAAACTTCAACATGACTAAAACGATAGGTTTCAAAGTTCAGGGATTAAAATCAAAATTGAAGTAAATTATAAGAACCAATAATGGCATTAACCCAATTTCATTTATTCCTTTTCATGTTGAATACATTATTGCCCGCATTTGTCTGTTCATATTCTAAGTTTTCATGTAATTGATAACAAAGTCACAGAGCACTGGATCTGCATCCCTGTCAAGCATCTCTGCAAAAATGATTTTGTCAAAATATATTAAATAAACCAACTCCCTTCGAATAACCAAACTACCAAAAATAAAAACATTGAATGTTTCTAATCAATTAGTTCTCCATGTTTGCTATGATTTGTAATGCGTTTTATATAAATAAAGTTAAATGATTCCTTACGAATTTAGAAATCTAAATTTTTGAAATATGTCTTGTTGTAGAATATATATGAGCTTTCAAATGTGTTAAGTTAGTTAATATCGGTCATTTGTTAGGTACCTCAAAATTTTTAAAACAATAAATTTCACCCTCTTTGATCTCTTTCATTTAATGTTCCCATATTCTCCATGACATAACAAACCATATGTAAAGAAATTTCATTATTGACATACCTGACATCCACTAGAATTGTTCTAGCATTCCGAGGAGTATACTATGGGGTCTTCTTGTAGGGAACAAACTTCATCAGAAAACGTGTAATATAATGATACTTGTATTCTTTTGGGCATCGATGTTATTGAAATGATCTTGAAGAACATTTGTCATGTTGTTTTATTTTCTAGAGCAAAAGTAAAATGAGTTGAAAGATTGCTTGTATATGACCACAAACATGGACCGTGCCATTTATAGGGCCTGTTTGAGTTGGCGGTAGGAACGGTGGCTTAAAAGGTATCTGACTTTTAAAAAAGCTCAATAAGAAAAAAAATCAGGTTCTAGATAATGATTTGTGTTTGAATTAATGGTGATAGAAGTGGCAGGGCTCAAGTCAAAAAGCTGAGAGCATTTTAGAAAAAGCTGAGAGCATTTTAGAAAAAGCTGGATTCTGGAACTTTTTCCTTAACGGACTTTTTGAACGTTAGAGGGCCTGTTTGGGTTGGTGGTAGGAGCGGTGGCTTAAAAGCTATCTGACTTTAAAAAAAGCTCGGTGGGAAAAAAGTCAGGTTATAGATAATGATTTGTGTTTGGATTGATAGTGGTAGAAGTGGCGGGGCCCACGTCAAAAAGTGAGAGCGTTATGGAAAAAGGCTGGGTTTTGAAGTTTTTTTTTTCCTTAACGGACTTTTTGAGCTTTTTTTTTGTTAAGTCCAGGTGAACTTAACGCGTCCCAAACACACCACGTTGAGCTTTTTTTCTCCAACGTCCATTAACTCTACTGCTAACGCTCTTAACGCTCTCCTAACGTTGATTCCAAACAGGCACAAAAGCTTTAAGTTCAGTGAACTTAACGCCGAACCCAAACACACCACGTTGAGTTTTTTCTCCAAAGCCCATTAAATTCTACCGCAAACGCTCCCAACGCTCTCACCAAATAAGTCCATAGTCTATGACATATACATTAATATTTATAATTTACAAAAGCATATGAAAAGTGTACAGTTGATAATCAAATGAACTTCCTTCACATTGACGTGTAATATTTGTAGTTAGTATTTAAGTGTCTTTTCACTTTTTTTTAAACCATCCATAATTAACATTCAAATGACTTTTTAAATATAGCACTCTACTACTTAAGGGGAGTGTGAAAGGGTGTGCCTATTACCTTTGGCCTTCTCAAACCTTTAATTGCCCATATTAGGGTTAAGGTCCATTTTGCCCTGGGAAGTATCGTCGAGGATTAATTTTGCTTGCGAAAGTTTTTTGGAAGAAAATGTTGCCCGAAGTTTTTTTTTTTTGGAGCAATGTTGCCCCTCAGTCAGCGGTCAACTAACCGTTGGACCGTTAGGGTTGTTAACGGAGGGGCAACATTGCTTCCAAAAAAAAACTTCCGGGGCAAAATTGCTCCAAAAAAAAACTTTTAAGGCAAAATTGCTCCTGGGAGTAAAAAAAAAAGTTAAAAATGTTATTTATGATATCATATATTTTTAATTCTTATTTATAGAATATCTAGGGTGGAAACAGGCCCGGTCGGCCCAAGCACGCATTGCCAGGCGGAGCTGTTCGACAACAAAGTGGCATATTTTTTGCTGTTTGAAGTAGACTGTTTTGCGGTGAGACGCGTGGCGCATTAGCCTAATTATAAAATTTTTAAAAATATAGCCTTAACGGGGAGACACGGCAAAGGCTTCAAATAAAAAATGGCCTCTAACGGAGGCTGGCTCGCCTTGTTGTCGAACGTGCCGGCTGTTAAGGGTGAAGTTTGGGGGTTTGGCTTTTGTTTCTACCCTAGATATTATATAAATAAGAATTAAAAATATATGATATCATAAATAAAAGTTTTAACTTTTTTTTGGGTTAAATAACAATTTTGTCCTGAATTTTTTTTTTTTGAGCAATTTTGCCCCTCCGTTAACGGTCAACTAACCGTGAAGGGCAACATTGCTCTAAAAAAAGCTTTCGAACATTCTTCCGAAAAAAACTTTCGGGCAAAATTGGTCGCCAAGTATATCTTTCGGGGGCGAAAATGGACCTTAACCCCCCATATTATGACTCTTTTGTTGCATTCAGTTTTGTGTTTTTTAAATTATTATTAGTGGTCAAATGTTGTTTAGTCTTGATTGAGGAAAACCATTCATTAACATCCTTAATGCTAATTTCTATAGTAAAAATGTTTCCATGGATGCCTTAGTAACAAAGATTTTACAAGTTCTGTTTAATTAGATATAATCAAAAGATAGATATTCCTACTGATTGCATATTTTGAAAAAGTTTTCAACAAATTTAGTTCCAAGGCACAAAATATCATTTTAATTAAATGTGAATATGTTAAGAAATTTGAATTATGTGGTAGCTTGGCCAACTAGAATCAAAATAATGTGACTTTAATTATTTAACATCCATTAGATGGTGCCAACAATATTAAAAACTTGAAAGACTTAAAATGAACGTATAATCTTAAAAGATTAAAATGAAATTTGATATAAAAACAAAGTACTAAATATATACTTTAGCCTTTCTTTTTAACTTAAAGATTGAAGATTATGTTCGAATCTTTATCATATACTTTAAAAAACTATTGTATTTGATATATCATAATATATTTTATCTGACGTGTATACCTATAGTGATGAGTGGTGACACAATTCTTTATAACGTATGGGCCGTTTGTTTCTGTTTTCTGTTATCTTTTTTAAAGTAGTTTTATATAATTGCTTTTAAAAATAAGTTTTGAAAAAAAAAAGTTGTTTGAATATTTGCTTAAAAAATATAATTTTGAAGTGATGTGACGTGGTTCTCACCGATGGGAATCAACTTATAAAAAATAATTTTTCAAACAAGTTCTTATAATGGTTTTGTTTTTTAAAACAAAATCAAACGAGAAAACTGTTGTGAAAACCAACCATGTTTATAAGTTACATACAATTATAGCTAACCTTTTTTTTTTTTTTATCTCACCTTGTTCATCAAATCTTCGGTTCCAACTAATCCAGATTTTATCCTGCGTCGGGCCCATGTCGTAGGGAAAGAGCTCCCAACATCATTTTTCCAATTTCACGCCTCGTGGTAATTATAGCTATAACTTGAATAAAGTACATAGTTATGAAGTCATAAATCAAAAGACATATTTGAAAAATGAAATATAAAATTTATATAATTCTGATCTTATTTATCTATTGTCAACCGTTGAGAAATCAAAAGGTAGAGTTATAAACTTTTTTTATAACTTTAAAACAGAACCACAGTAGTACTTTTTTTATATGCATACTACATCATACATAATACAAGGAGTGTTGCACAATTTAAAATACATTTTAATATATTTAACAATATTCATTATTCAAAGCAGAAAAACATTTCTCTACAGAATTTACGTATTGCACACGAAACAACACCCATACATATATCGCACTACCATCATCATCTGCCTGCTATAATTTCTTCATTTCCCTTACAATTCAACTAAATCAAAATTCATCAAAAGCACAGAGAACGAACAAAATTCCTGTTTTAAAAAAAAAAACAGAGAGAGAGAGAGGAAAAAAGCAAATTACCAATTTACCATCCTCTGTAAAGCCCAAGAGAAAATATATAGCTTCTTCAATTTCAAATCTAACTAACAAAAAGGAGATAAGTCAACTGCTGCGCCTCCGATCAGCGGCGTAGTGAGAGAGAGGCACCACCTCCTGCAACGGCGTCGAGATCGGCGTGGGAAGTGGGGAGTTTCGACAGACCGGGCATGAGCCATTGAGCTTGAGCCATGCATCGAGGCAAACAAGGTGGAAGAAATGGCGGCACTCCGGCATCATCCTCAGCATCTCGGAGTCCTTGTACTCACACAAACAGATAGAGCACGTGATATTGTTATCGTCGTCGGCGGCGGCGGAGGCAGAGGCCAGAGCATGCTTGGTGTAGGAGAACCTCGGGTACGAGTTGATGACATTAGGGGCGAGGCCGAGGGATGAGATGGAGTTATCATCGCGGTTGTGGTGGTGATCGTCGTCGGCGACGAAGACGATGCGGGGGAGAATGATGCCATCAGCGGCGGTCGGAGGAGGGGGAGGGTTAGGGCGGCAGCAGAGGTAGGAAGAGAGGAGGAGGGTGGAGAGGAGGAAGAGAAAGGCGAGGGCGATAGCGATGGAGTAACCGAGGCCGATGTTGGAGAGGAAGGAGGTGGCGGCGGCAGAGGAGGAGGACATTAGGAGGAGGAGGAAGAAGAAGGGGGATATCCATTTGAGGGAGATCGAGGAGAGAAAAGAAGGGATGATAGTGAGGAGGTGGGTGGGAATTTCAGCTCTTGCATTTAATACTGTGTTTTTTAGAGAGGGAGAGAGAGGAAGAGGGATTTGGTAGTGACTAATGAGTAATCAAGTTAGGAGTTGAGGGGCATTTAATTAGAGAAGAGAAAAATATGGCCGCTCTTTTGGCTCCACTTAGTTTAGCCTTTGCAGGTTGTGAGTGGAGGCAAATATGGAGCATCAACTCAGCTGCAACTACAACCCATATCTATCTTTTTCTTAATTAAGTGCACCTCTTGCATTATTGGGCTTGTTTGGTGAGAGTGTTACGAGAGCGTTGAGAGTGTTTGGGGTAGAGTTAATGCGCTTTAGAGAAAAAGCTCAACGTGGTGAGTTTGGGTTCGGCGTTAAGTTCACCGGACTTAAAGCTCATAACACTCAAAAAGCTTGTTAAGGAAAAAGTTCCAGAATCCAGCTTTTTCCAAAATACTCTCAGCTTTTTGACGTGGGCCCTGCCACTTCTACCACCATCAATCCAAACACAAATCATTATCTATAACCTGACTTTTTTTTTCTACCGAGCTTTTTTTTAAAAGGCAGATAGCTTTTAAGCCACCGCTCCTACCGCCAACCCAAACATACCCATTGTATACACTCTCAACTCTCAAGGTTAATAGGTAAAATTATTGAAAAATCGCTCCTACATAATCAATTGCTCAGAAGGTATTTAATTAGATTTAGTCAAGATACTGCCCAAAAAGTATTTAGATTTAGTCAAGATTCACGTACAACCTATCTATAGCAGTGAGTGCAATTCATCTTCAATTACAAGCAATAAATTTTTTAATGAAAGAGATGTTATACATGACTAAAAACGAGTTGCAAATTTTAGAGAATAAATTTTCTAATGAAATATTTTTCAGCAAATTTCCCAAATCAATATGCATGAGATAAAATTTATAACAAATTGTTAAATTTATATGTCCAGATAAAATTTATTCTCTAAATATTTTAGAGAATAAATTTTGAATTACACCCTTGTTCGGCACATATATACTCTTGGGATCCTATTTATAGGGTACATTATTAATTTTTTTTACATAAATGTACACTTTTATCCTTCCTTTATTATTGTGTAAATTGTTATTTTATTAAAGAGTCTGAAGTTAAATAGGGGCAAAGTTAAAAAAATGTTTTCTTTTAAGGTAGGGTTAATGGAGTTTAAGGTTTTTTGTTTGTTTGTGTAAATATGCTAAAAGTTCCTTATAATTAAGATTAGAGAAATATATACATATGTAATAAATTCATTTTGCGTACAAAGGAGTGTTGATTCTCATTTTGTAACGTGGATATACAAATTATATTCTACATAATGACAACAACTTATTATCTCTAAATTTACTTGGGTTTTTCTTTTTTGTTTTTGGCGAAAAAACTCAATTAGGCTTTTAATACCACCAACGATAAATATCTGCTATTGAAGAAAAATGGGAGCTGAGGAATGACTTGTTGCTTACTTGCTTTTGTCATATTTAATTTGCCGTTTGATTTCATTTTCATTTCAGATAATGTTGATGGTGGCATCTAAGGTTGTGATCAATAGTTGCAAAGATGAAAGCAACGTGGTGAGATTTTTTTTTCTCGGCTTAAGTGGTTGCCCCAAATCGTCACCGGGATCACAAAAAAAAAAAAAAAAAGATATTCTAATTCTTTAATTTATTTGATTAAATTATATGGATTACTTTTAAGTATTTAAAAAGAAATTACTAACGGGGCTGGTACAATATTAATATGATATTAAAGTGCATATGTCTTTCAAAAACATATATTACCTCTGGTATTTAGTATAAGACCCAATTAATTTTTATTGAAATGATTAAGGAAGTTAAATAAGTAAACTTAATTATAACATATTTTATATATTTTTAAATTATATCTTATGTATGTATTTTAATTATAGGAACACTTTTGTGAAGTATTTCTTACTTTCAAAAGTGTTCCTATAATTAGGACCGGAGGGAGTATTAGTTTATAAGTTAAACAACTTAGTTTGACATAAAAATGATAAATATAAATACCTTAAAATAATTTATTCAACTTTCCTAATTTCACCAAAAAATCAAAATCTTATATCAAGGATAGGGTAGTATATATTCTTATTACTGCCCACATTTTGATTTGGGAAAGATTCTACCTTGTTCACTCTCTAAAAATTATAAACTTTTCATTTTGGGAAAGCTAAAGCTGCTAAAACAACCAGAGTGTCTGTTTGAGTTAACGTTTAAAAGGTATATTTACGTAAGTCGAAACAAAACTCATTTCACATCTTTACCTCATACTCTCTCTGGTTCTTATTATAAGGCACCAACTAATAAGTTTATTTGGTCTTTTTTATAAGGCACTTGTTTGTTCTCAAGGAGTATTAACTATTAATTATTCTTTTTCATGTATGCCCATAATAAATAAGGGTAGTGGGTGAGAGTAATAATTAATATGATATTGAAGTTTAGTGCAATTAGTAAGGGTAACATTAGAAGTTACTTAAATTGTAGGCTAACTTTATTGACTTTAACTGTTTTTATTGGTTTGTGAGAATTGTTAGTTGGTGCTTTATAATAAGAACCAGAAAGAGTATATAGTAAATTACAATAGAAAAGTAGTTTTTACAGCAAACTCAAATATGCATAGAAGGAAAAGGGAAGAGATTAAATATACTCTATAGATGTCATTAAATCAATATAAAAATTGAATATAAACTCTCTCTAATATTTATTGTATACCTGACATAGTCCTAAACAATCCAACGCATACTTTAAAAAAAGTTTCATCCATGATTTCAATATTTTCATAGCATCATGTATCTTGGCTTGTTTACTTTTTTTTTTGGAAGCAAACATCTTGACTTTTAATCGTGTATAAACCCTAGTTATTAAAACAGGATCGGATTGGCTGGTTTGAGCCAGAAACTGTGAACCGATCACCTAATGTGTTCAGTTCAGTCGGTTTGGCCTGTTCAATATTTTTTATTTAAAAAGTAATTTTATTCAAAATTTCATATCAATAACTGAAATTTTTACTTCTTCATCAGTTTAGCTCTGTTTAACTCCAATCTGATCCATTGACCTTTGATTTATTACCTTGGTCAATTTAATAGCCGATCTGAGCTTAATAACCTTGTATGAACATTGTGAGACATGTACATTGTTCATTTAAAATCTTTCTTCATTAAAAAAAATGTTATTGCTCTTTCAAATTTTGAGAAAGTTGGGAGGGATAAAAATTATTTAGGTTGTAAGTCTAAACAAACTAACTAGTATCTACAACTGTAAGATGCACATGTAAATTAAATATAATTTTTTATGCAGTCATTTGTTACAAATTGTGAGGAATTAATAAACTATATTTATGATGTTGAAACTTAGTTTGTGGATTAAATCATAATATATTTTATATGAAAAAATTGTTAAACATTGTCTAATGACAAATCATTAAATTAAAGCAATTATATTTGAGTATATAATAAGAAGGACTGAGGAAATGACATATTTTTATATGGAATTCAAAAGGTAAATCCTGTCAAATTCAACCGCACACAAAAATTTAATTTAGTTTTTGATACAAAATTTGAAATTAGAAACATTAAAACAAAGCAATCAATTCATTAGTGTGTCGAGAAGGTCAAAGCTATAGTCACATAGGAGTATTAAAAAATGAGTTGTGCCAATTGTGAGTAATATACTTATTTGTTTTTTCAACTCCAAACATCCATTTTCATTAAACAGAGAGTCCAACTACAACAAGAAATTAAGGGAAAAACATAAAACAAAAAAAAAAATCTGTTGGAATATACCTTGTGGATTAGGATCAAAGCCCAATGTGAGAGGGGTTATTATGTATTGGTTACTGGGAGTCAGTTTTGATTGATAGAGAAACTCTCTTGTAACTTCTCTCTTAGGATCTCTTCTTCTTTTATGGTGCATCTACCGTATAACGTGATGAGAATCTATATTAATAGTGATCTCGTGTGGGTACTCAGCGAATTAATGAATGAATTTCAGGTATGCCCGAAATCTTTCAAAATCAAATAATATAGGAAAACAAGTTAAAACAAACTATGGAGAGAGTGGAAACCAACACTCACCTGAAACGCCCCCAACGGGACAACCTCTCATCAAGCGGCAATTTATACAAAAACTTTCATAGCTTGCAAATTGCATGTTTTTATTGTAGACTTTATTGAAGTTTATTAATCTATTGATGGTGATCAATTAAATGCACATGATAATGATGATGCAAAAGCATTATAGTCAAAAGTTCATATGATGTGCCAACCATAAGATTAACAAATTTGTATAACTATGATGCCATGGAAGGTGTTAAAGGGGTTTCCACCTTATTTAGGAATTGTGTGATTTTATGACAGCAAGGAGAATTGAAAATTCAACCCATCCCCATAATGTTGGTGGATTATATTTTAAGCAGTTATGGCAACAGATCGAAATCTAAATGGTGAGACATAAAAGAAGCGTTATTCTACATTGATTAGCAGAGGCTCATCCTAATTAGGTTTGTTTCATATATACGTACTCTCCACAAACATTGACAATCCTAGTTAGGTTTGTTTCATATATACGTACTGCTTTAATACGTACTCCTTCCAATTCATAATATAAGGCATTTTATAAAATAGTAGTTAACTCATTAAATATACCTTAAATTAAATTTTATTAAATATACCTTAAATTAAATTTTTTTCCAAGTTCACCAATATTAAATTAGGTTTTAAATGAGAAAGAACTTAAAAAGTTTCATTTAAGCATAACTAAATAAAAAAATTGATAAATAAGTATTAATCACTCTCCAAATAACTTATATTATCGACTAAGACATAATTCTAGAAATGACTTATATTATGAACGGGAGGGGGTATATACGTACATACACATATGTATGTATATACATATGTATCACGCTAAGTAGGGTTTTCTTTTAAGGGATAGAAAACTGCTTATATTTGAGGCATTTGAGCCCACTTTAATCTGATAACAAATTAAAACCTATTTATCCTTAATGGGTCATATGTAAAGATTCAAATATATGCAAGGCAGATGGTAGAGTAAGGGACTTGTTATGGAAGCTGGAATTGCCACAAAGAGTTGTTCTTGTTTGGAGATAATAATTAAATATGCAGTAGCTACATCAATTGCTTGCATGGAGTCAGATTAAGAGGAAGATGGTTTATTTTTAATCAAGTTATAAAAGGATGAGAGTTATGAAAAGGAAGGGACAAGTTTCATCAATTTGTGAACAAGTGAGCAATTCCTGAATCCAACAAACAGAAAATGAAGACTTCGGCCCACCTGGCTTTTGTTCCCTGATTTATCAGTAGTCTTTGTTCATAGCAACAGGAGGAGAAAGAACCAATGCTATATGACTCCTTTTTCCAGGCCATTAAATATATATACTGTCTATATATATGTGTGTATCCATCTCTCAAAGGACAGAATTTTGATCACATCGTTTGGTGGCAATTCTTGAAGAAGTTAGACATTTGTGATGAACTTTCCCTCTTCCTCTTGTTTTTGGTTTCAACACACTGTGAATATCTTTGGTCCTGTGATGAAGGATATAATCATATATATTGGTCCTTTCATCTTACCAAGAACAAAAATGAAGAAGAAGAAGAACTAATTTTACATTTGCGCGCTACTTTAATTAATTAGCAAACAATGCATGTATTGTATCAAAAATTAATCACCAAATTGAATATTCAATCATCAACTTCAAATCATTGGTCGCAGGACTACGACGACGGCGTGGTCCGTGGCAACGACGGCGAGTCACGACACACAGGACATGACCAATTAATCCTCAGCCATTCATCAATGCATTTAAGGTGAAAGTAATGCCCACATTGTGGCATCATCCTCATCGTCTCCGACTCCAAATACTCGCACAAGCAAATCGGACATGTCGTGCTGTTCTGGTGGTCATCGTCTTTCTTATCACCGTACATGAAACAAGGGTAAGAGTTGATGGCGGCTTCAATGTCGGCATTATTTTGGACAAGGTTCTCTTCGTCGTCATGGTGGTGGTGGTCGACGGGATTACTATTATTAGGAGTTGAATTAGGGACATCGCCAGCGCTGAGATGGCCACGGTGTTCACGGTCGTTGTGGCCACGGCAGTGGCGATAAAGGGAGATACAAAGCCAGTAGAGGAGGAAGACGACGATGACGACTATGAGTGCCTTGGTGAACAAAGAACCCACGCTGAGGTCGTTGATGAAAGTAGCCGCGGCGGCATCCTCCTTCAAGTTGTAGTTGTTATCATCGGCGGCGGCCAGGAAGGAGGGTTCCGGCTCCGGCGGATGCATGGGGATTAAGGAATAGGTTAGAGAGAGAGAAAAAAAGAGGGCCTAGTAACAAAATAGTATATCATAGGAAGAGACATGGCGGGAGACACCAGAAAGATCAAACCTGGAAACAATAGGTATAAGCAGTTATGTTCTGTTAGACAAATCATCAAATAGGTGGAGCCATTTGCATGTTGTTTGTAACCGATTGAATCTGTAAAGTGTTTAATTTTAATAGTTAGCTGTTTTTTCTGTTTCCAGTTGATTATCGTTGTTATCAATTATTTTAGTCGGTTTAGTTTTTTTTTTTTTTAAAAGTTTCATTATAACAAAGTTTTAAATTAAATTAAATTATTCGAATGTCTTCTTTTATCCAATACCAAAGCGTCGACAAACATGCCAATTAACACTTTCTTGGTAAACAGTCGAAAATGACAACGTTGGCGAAAAATCAAGAATGATGAGGGCATGTTCAATGAGACCATGTTTGCACTCACTAGAATATGGATGGGTAGGTCCAATGTTTAACATATAACAAAAAGATAAACAAAACAAAAGAAAACCTGCACATCAATATCAAAATCAACTAGTCGATCACCCCCAAACATCTTTTAGCTTGAGAGCTTTCATTTATTAAATTGAAGGTTATAGGTTCTATCTCGCTCGTAACTTCGAGCTGTTAGTGCCTACCGAGAGCTACGTACCCTTCTAAATATTAAAAGAGAATTAACTAAACACTTGCCAATAATATTTTAGTTTAATGACATAAAAGCTCCATGTTAGTAGGCAGTGGCGGACCCAGAAAGTTGTTGGAGGGTGGGCACTATCGGTGGGGATCGGGGTAGCGCTTAAATTTTTTTTTTAAAGTAAAATTTAAATCATTAAAAAAATAAAAGAATATAAAGAGAAAAAACAATTCAAGTATATTACATAAAAATAATTACAACGATATTTCTTATAGGCGTAATTTTTTTGGAATTCTATCATGTGTGAAGATTATTGTTGGAGAAATTAATCTACAAGGACTTATGACAAATATCATTCTTAATGATATTAGCAACTTCTTTGATCTTGGTGTCATCTTTTACTTCTGCAACTTGCTTCTATAAATTGTTAAAACCTATCAAAATTTTAGGTATGATACAAATGATATACATTCATGGTTTAGCGATAATGTTGTCTTGATCAAGAATGACAAAAATTATGGTTTATTGAGGCGAGAGTGCATAGAAGGAAGAAAGTGATCTGCAATTTTCCTAAAACCTAAATTGGTTTTAAGATTTTAGGGAAAAAGAATATAATAAAATAATAATATTTTTTTTTTAAAAAAAAAAGGTTATTTTATGGGTGGGCACGTGCCCACCCAACCTAATACCTCGGTCCGCCCTTGTTAGTAGGAGGGTGACATGTCATAAGTTTAATCTCACTCGTAATATCAAATTTTAATTTAGTGTCTACCCCTCTAAATATAAATAGAAAAAAGGAATGAAAGAATTAGTCACATACCGTTAGGCCCAGCCAACATCAGAATTTAGATGGTTAGGGGATGAGGTTTTTTTTTTTAAAAAAAATAAATAAATAAATTAGGGCATTTTCATAATTATATTTTAGAATTTATTTATACTCAAGAAATATAGGAGCTGAGTATTTTTCATGTATTACTTGATGAGACTTTAGAGCAACTGACTAGCTTTTGTAGAACCGTAAAGTAATTTTCGTTCTAGCTTAATCTCACCTTCAGAGTCTTGTATGTTGTATGAGGGTTTGTTTGAAAAGTACGCTTACGTTAATCGAGACAAAACTCCTCTCTCACATACTTACTACATATATTGTAAATAATGTTTAAAATAGTATCTACTGTTAATCCAAATATGCATTCGGAAATAGTGTGTGTTTTTGTCCAATACTAGTTTGTGCTGTTAGATGAGCCATCTCTGTCAATTCCCAAGAAAATGGAAAAGAAAAAGAAAAAGAAAAGGCGCTGAGCCATCTTTGTGGACATGGGACAATAGGTTTAAATACGGTTAGAAGTTACAATAACACTAAATACAAAAAGACAAAGTTTAGTTAAAGACAATGAAATTCAAAATTTCACAAGAGGTAGCCACTAGCTAATCGTTAGAACTACCAGTTGTTACCAGAATTTTTTTTATTAATGAAAGACCTAATGATATTCTTAATAAATACATACTCATAATAATTTACTTTGAAGCTTCTTTATTAATCACAATTCACATGGACATGACTTTGTTCCTAATTTTTTTAGTTTGGCTTTCAAATGACACAAAGTATAATTTGTTTATATTTATTCCCAACAATCTAAACTATGATGTGGGTCATGTGACCTGAAGATTGAATACTTTTTTTTTTTTTTTTTTTTTTTTTTTTTTTTGTGATTGAAGATATGGATTTTATTTTTAAGAATATGGCCCATCACTTTCATTTTAGGTACACCGTAATTATTATAAATCTTATGTTCAAGGAATGCAATTTTAATTTTTGTCCCTACTTTTTTAAAAAAAATCGTACTTACTAATTATAATTTATAGGATATATTTACCTAACTTTGAAGAGATTAAGGATAGTAGTTAAATTAATTAAAATTTAAAATGGCATCTAGTTACTACGTTTTTGTATTCTTTGTCGGACATTTTCTACCTCACACACTACTTCTCTGAGCTCTTACATGGTTTGGCTTGTTGATCTCCCTCAACAATTTTTGATACTCTTTGAGGTTAGAAGTGTAATTTAATAGTGATGTCCATTATTAAATATGATAAAAATTGCTTAAAATTATTTTTAAAAAATAACAATAGAATTGGAGTGTATATGACATTAATGAGTTATAAGTATTCTCTTTTTATAGAATATATAGGTGCATTATTAAATAATTATTATTGAAAAATTAAAGTATCAATAGAAGTATTTTGAGAAGAAATTGAAAAAAAATTAGAACTTTATTTTGTAATTAGGAATAAAATGAACTCTTAAATATTATTACCTCCAAATTCTTAATTATAGGAATACATAGTGTAATTTATATTATAAAAGTATCCAGGAGTGGAGGAATATTTTATAATTAGGATTGAGGGGAATATTGGAGATTCTATCTTTGTTTTATTGTAACCCATTCTTCAATTCTGGATTTGTTCCCACTTTTTTCGTCCCTTCCGTCCTGCTTTATTCCGCTACCCAGCTGTCAGCTGGGAATATAATAAACTTACGCGTTTTTAGTACCTCTTGACTTTTTCAATTTATTTAAATTGAATATAGTCACATAGTAATATCGGAAAATTTGTTATTACTATGAGAATTTAATATAAAAACCACAGTATTTTCTTTAAAGACATCCTAAATTCGGATTTTTCCTAACAAAGAGACTAAAAATTAAAATAATTTATATAATTCCACTCAAAATACTTGAGCAAATTGGATGCACTAACTTTTTTTTTTTTTAAAAAAAAAGTAAGTGACCAGAAAAAGTTAAAGATAGACCCACTTTGAACACGTAGGTCCCACACCCTCTTTCCAAGTTCCAACCCTCCTGGTTCATCTCACCTGAAGGATTCAGTGCGTCCGATCCATAAACATTCGAAGATGAAGGGAATTAACATCGTAAATAAAAAACTGTAATATTTACTAGAGTGTGAAAAGATTGAAACAGAACCACCACTGGCAATTATTTATCCACCCATAATTAGCCACACAAATCTCTACCCAGTAAAACAAAAAAAAACACAATAATCTCATAAAGCTAAGGACTCAAATTAACCAACATAGTTGGTCTAACGGTAAGATCTCACTAGATCTTAAATTCGAGAAGTACGATGATAAATCCCGAACTAGAACCGGGATTCTAATATAAAAAGAAGGACGCAAATTAAGACAAAGAATAAAAAAAAATCAAGTCTAGAGTTTAACCTTCCGCTTACAAGTCATATCCTTGACCGATTGGCCACGAACATCAATAGTCAAAGAGCAATTCATAGTGATGACCACATGTTTCTTCACGATATTCCAAATATTCACTCTCCCCGGAACTATTGAGAAGCACGTCATGTTCATCTCACCGCCGGTGATGTCCGAGTAGAGCTCTGAGCTGCTTACAAGGCGGTCCGCCATGACGTCCACCGTGATATTCATCGGAAACGTGCTCCGTGCCTTCGCCACTCCCGGCGGCCCATATGCCTCCGCCACCGTGGTGCCGTGGTAGTCCATCGTGGTGGTGGTGTTGTCGAACCGGAAGGTCACCGCATTAGGATTATCGACCGACATGGCCACCGCGAGAGTCATATTAACCCTAACTTGAATCTGAGGCACTGCATCGAGCTTGAGATCCAGATTTGTGACTTTGACCTGATTCATTGTTACTTTGGGATCTTTCACCTTAAATACGGTAAATATTAAGATGATGATGATCACTATAATTACGAGAAGAAGCGAGAGTGATATACATCCACACCATTTTATTCTTCTCCGACGAACTACCTTATCGGCGCCGCCGCGCGAAGCTGCGGCTAGGGGCTGGGCTTCAGGCTCGCCCATGGATGACCGGAGAAAAGAAAAAAGGAAGGAATTGAATGTCTATGCGAAAGACTAAGGCGAATGAATTAATATGGTGGGTGAGAATAAAATCTATATGTGTGGGTATATATATATATATATAGACGCACAACAAATTAGTTAATTGAGTTAATTGTCGGCCAAACTATAGTTTCTTGACTTCCTTCTATTTGTTAAGAAACTTGGAAACGGACTTCTATTGGACCACGGTATAATGGGCGCAACGCCTTTTAGTCAGCAAGGGAGGTGGGTACCCACCTATTAAACAATAGGCGCATTCCGCAACTGGAAGGGAGCGTTCAAATCGTGTTTTTCATTTTTACTCTGGGGCTTCACGGTTTGAGATTATTTAGCTAACTAAATTCATTTCTACTCATAATTTTTTTTCATAAAAGTTATTTCACATAATTTTTTATTTTCAATGAAAGTAATATTGTATTCATTAGTGAAAATTTTGGGGTTAGGATTTTGAGAGAGTTTTGAGTTTTGAGAATAAATGACTATATATATATAGATGATGATTAACCGTTAATTTTAATCCGTTTAAATTTTTTAGTTAGTTGTTCTGAAATTTGAAAACTAATTTTTTTATTTAAAAAGTTTAAGATTTATGTCTTATACATGTTTCTACCGATTAAATGTGATTTAAAATAATTTATTTGAGTTGATGAAGGTATTATTGACATTTTAATTAGTTTAGTTTTATAGATTTTTAGTTATATGAAATTAAAAATTATGATTTTAATTATGTGGAGGTTTGAAAGTTGTTTAATAATTGAGTTATGCTCATATAACTTAGAAAAGAGATTTAATTGGTTTAGGATAGATGTTGATATTGATGATTTTATGACTATAAGTGTGTTGGAGGTGAAACTTTAATTTATAAAAATTGAAGTGAGAATATCATATAGAGGTCATCTAAAAATTTTAATGAGCAATTTGGGCTCATGAGAAGTGATCTATGACCCTAGATTGTTGAGGATAATGGTTTTAGAAGAAATTGGATTTTTGGAGTTGAATTGTATAATTTCTTTCTTTTATTATTGCTTGTGGTTGATTACTATCTGCATTGATAATGTAGAGCATTTTTGTGACTGGTGATTGTTCATGTTTTGCCCTTCAAGTTAAGGTTAAGCTTGGAATTGAGGTAGCCAAGGTTAATTTATTCTATATGTTTGCTTTAAGTTGTAAGGTGTTTTATAAACCTTACTTTCATCTGTACTATCTATATGTGTTTTGAAAAAATATGTATATGTTTGAATTTGAAATTAGTTCAATGAAACAATGTATTTTTCAACTTGTATATATAAGTGGAGATTATTATTGAGATTGTTATAGGTGTGATAGTTATGATGTTTGTAATAAGATGTTGTATGTGGGATAATGATTTTATAAGATGTTTTTGAAAATTATAGTGACATATTATTTTACTGTTATGGGATATGTTGGGTTGTGTCGAAGAGATATGATAAATTTGTGTTCATCGGCTCTATCATTTCTGGCCCGGATTTTGAGTTGAGTGTTTTGGGCAGGCACCTTCCCGTTTCATTATGTCGGCTGTGGCATGGGAGGGGGCATTATTCTTGAAGGGATTAGGTAACTTTGGTAAGGTATACTAGCACTTATAGGTTATACCATATCCAGAAGATATAAGGTGGAGCATGATGGATTGGTGTTTGGTGGGAATGATTCTAATCGTTTTTACTTATTATGTATTATTTAATTATTGAGAATATTATTGTTATGTTAGTTAAACCTGCTTCTTTGACTTGCAATATTTTCCTACATACTTTGTAAATTTATGTAAATTGATATTGGTTACTGGGATTTTACGTTTCTCCCGGTTGTTGTTAATATTTTTCAGGTGATACCTCTAATTTTTCTAGAGGTCAAGGGAAGCAGCCAGAGGTATAAAAGTTGTGAACTTTGTAGGTCTCTTTTGATATTGATGTTGTATTGATTCATATATTGTCATTATAGGGCCCTCATTTTTTTGAGATACTAGGTTTATCGTTTTGGATAACTGTGTTTGGGATGACTGTTTAACCATTGATGGGCCTGAGGCATTATTTTGTGCACTCTGATGTGTTTGGTGGTCAACAATCATATCTTGTATCAAAAGTGTTTTGTATAGATATTTTGTTTTAGGGTTTAGTGTTGTAAAATCCATGGACTATATTTTCTTGGTTTAGTGTTGTAACAATTTAGCCGCATTAACAACAATATTTTAACAACTAAATCAGGTCGCATTAACAACAATATCATTTGTGACAACTCACGCATGATTTTGAAAATCTATTTTCATTTTCTTTTGTTTGAATTTTCCCTATTTTCTTTTGTTTGTTAATTATGCCCAGAGTGATGGATGTTCTAAAGTGGGTTTGTAAGCGGAATTTGAGCCCTGCACCCCGATGTGTGTGTTTTTGAAAGAAAATGGTTTTTCCATTATCACTTGTTAATCAAGTTTTATAAAACTAACAAGGTTAATTGTAGTTTTGTGAGAATGGATGTTTTCATTTATTGATTGAAAATTTATATTTTGTCTTTTAGCTGTTCAAAATAATTACAATTTTTAAAATCATTATTAATAAATATTTTTCTCTTCGTCATCTGCCCTAATTCTCACTTAATTCTATAACAACAAAAATCATTTACAGTTTTCCTACAACTTTCTTTGTTAAACCCTCACATTTGAGGAATATATAAATATTTCCAGTTCTGCCACTCCACCTTTGTTTATTTGAAGATTTTTGCCACGTCGTAACACTAAAAATTAATGTTAAGTAGATAATTATATTTTCATTCTAGAAATGATATATCTCCACCACCAAGTCGAGTCCACATTATGTCTTTATAATTATGTACTTATTAGATGCTAATACCTCTAATTAGAGGTATTAGCATATTTTTTAAAAATATATTTTTTTATATATATTGTATTTATTTATATTTAAATTATATCTTTAACTTTTCGAGATATTTTTTTGCACCTAGTATCTCAAATTAATTAATTTCCGATTACGTATTTATGCACGTAACACTAGTATTATGAAAATTAATTAATTTGAGATACTAGATGCAAAAAAATATCTCGAAAAGCGATATAATTTAAATCTAAATAAATACAATATATAAAAAAATGTAATTTTTTTTTAAAAATATCTAATACCTCAATTGGAGATAAGACATAATAATAATAGACTTTAATTATAAAGCGAATGTGGACTCCACCAAGTCAGGGGTTTTGTAGTCTAATAACACCTAAGCGCTTCTTTAAATCTTTCAAGTGTGAGGTTATGAGTTCCAACAATCCATAAATATAATGGGAAAGTAAAATACTAACTATAACAAAAAAAAGTTTAAAGCCCCAAAACTTTTTGTGTGAGGTTCTATCATACCAATCAACTGAAAGCCCCAAGACTTTTGGTGTGAGCTTCTATTATACCAATCAACTGCCCCATTACATTTGTTATCAACGGAAACATTAATCCTCATGTTATGAAAACCGAATTGGCCGGTTTGACCATAAAACCGTTAAATTGATCATCTAACTGATTTGATCCGACCGATTTAGCCAATTCAATATTTATTTAAAATTTCTTGATTTCAAAAATCCAAAAATTATCATTAAGACCTATTATCATTAGCCGTACTACCCTAATTCTCACTCAAGACTCTATGAAAAACTTGAGATGTCTATTTTCTAATGCAAAAAGAATCACTAAAAAAATATTATCATTTGATCCTAAAAAATTAACAAATTCTCAAACTATTCCAAAAAATAATATTGTTCAAGTTCACTTCCTCACCAGTGTAGCTTCGGGTTAGCTTCGGTTTGACTCTAATCTATCCACTAACCCTTGACCTACTGCCCATACTAGTTCAGTGGCCAGTCTGTGTTTAATAAACTTGATTAATCCACTTCATTTGGCACAACTCTTGATTTTCAGGAACCCCCATGTTCGTTGTCTTGGAGCGGCATTCTTATGGATCTCTAACTCAAATTGGCAAGAGAATGTGGGAAAGCAAAATCTGGTGATCGCATGTGTCAACAAGGCCTTCCTGTTTTGATTCCTAAACATTAGGCTTCTATCAATACTATAATTTGGCAAGAGATCTTAGCTTTGCTGAAAAATTTATCTACATGTTATTTCAATCTCGAATTACCTTCAATACTTCAACTCCATTGTCTTTAATATTTGTCCTTAACATCATTTAATCTTTTACTCGGAAAAGAAAAAAATCAACTACCTCATAATTATTATGCCTGTTTGGATTAACTCCATAATTATTATGTCGGGATAAGGGTCTTAAATGCCATGGAAGTTTTCGCTCAGGAGCACTGGTAAGACGGAAGTTTTTTTGGACAAAAAATGCCACGGAAATTCACAAAACGTAGTAATTTTGCCCCTCCGTTAATTTTGACTATTAAGTTTAACTGAGTACATACGTGACATGCCACCTCATCAATCAAAAGTATCATTTTTGTCTCGGAAGTTTTCACTAAGGAGCAATTTTGCCTTAGAAGTTTACAAAACGTAACAATTTTGCCCTTTTGTCCCCCAATATTAAATTTGACTATTAAATCGATCAAAAGTCCACATATGTCGTGCCTTGAAAGGTCAAACTTGGAGTCGAGAAAAGGAGATCCTTGAGATTTTGAGCTCAAGGCGGCGGAAATTTTGAAGTTGAACTAGTCGAAAGGGATTTGAAAGGTACGTCGTAAAACCCAGAGGAAACATCACTTATGATCTAACCAAATGAAACGTAAAACGAGAAATGAATTGTTCCAAAAATTTACGTTTGTATAGACTGATCATTTGCTTAGATCATAAGTGATGCTTCCTCTGAGTTTTGTGACGACCTTTCATCCCTTTGACCCGCCTTCCGCTTCACAAAAATTCTAGCCGCCTTGAGCTCAACATCTCAGGATCTCCTTTTCTCGACTCCAAGTTTGACCTTTTTCAAGGCATAACATGTGTGATCTTTGACTGATTTAATAGTCAAATTTAATATTGAGAGACAGAAGGGAAAAATTGCTACGTTTTGTAAACTTCTGGGGCAAAATTGCTCTTTAGTGAAAACTTATGCGGCAAAATTGCTCCTAAGTGAAAACTTCCGGGACAAGATTGATACTTAACTCTTATTTGATTGATGAGGTGGCATGCCACGTGTGCACTCAGTTAAACTTAACGGTCAAAATTAACGGAGGGGCAAAATTGCTATGTTTTGTAAACTTCCGGGCAAAATTGCTACGTTTTGTAAACTTCCGGGGCAAAATTGCTACGTTTTGTGAACTTTCGTGGCATTTTTTGTTCAAAAAAAACTTTCGTCTTACTAGTGCTCCTGAGCGAAAACTTCCATGGCATTTAAGACCCTTATCCCTTATTATGCATGTTTGAAGCTGTGGCTAGGGGCTGGGCTTCAGGCTTGCCCATGGATGACCGGAGAAAAGAAAGAAGGAAGGAATTGAATGTGTATATATATATATATAGGGTTTATCGTTTGTCATGTCACTTGACATAAAATTATGTCAAGTCACCCCAAAATAATGTAGTTTTGGGGTTAGGAGAATTAATGAATGATCTTTTGATAAAATTTGTATAATAAATTCGCATAATAAATACAAAAGCAAAAATATCAAAACACCATTCATTAATTCCCCTAACCCCAAAACGACGTAGTTTTGGAGTTAGAAGAATTAATAAAGGGTCTAAAACCAAGATATACTTCTTAAAAAATCAAGATATATGGGGAGAATGATGATAGATGGACGCCATTGCGGCCCAATTTTATTGTCTACCAATCACCATTCTTCACCTTGGCTTCAATTAGCTATGAAAGCCGTTCCATACAAAGAACAAAGATGTATGGGGAGAGGGGATCATTATTCTTCACATATGGCGTCCATCTAATTCTCTTCGATCAGGCGTCACTACAACAGGCTGACCTGATCAAAGCGACACTTCAAGATTTCTGCAGCTCATCTAGCTACATTATTAGTCAGTCTAAAACCAATATATACTTCTTAAAAAATCTTGAGTCCCATATGAGTAGGGCAATTTGTACTAGGTTGGGCTATCAGAGTACCAATTCCCTTGGAAAATACCTTGGGGTACCTCTCATAAATGGTCGAGTTTCGTCATTAACTTATGGTTATATTATTGAAAGGCTTCAATCTAAGCTAGCGGGTTGGAAGAGCCAATCCCTCTCCTTAGTTGGCCGAATCACCCTTGTAAAGTCAGTCAACCCGCTAGCTTAGATTGAAGCCTTTCAATCTAATGATTTTACACAATGCAAAGCTCCTTTCTTCCCCCTCATTGTTGTGAGAAGATAGAGAAGATCATCCAGAAATTCATATGGGGATACACTGGAGATAAACGTGGCATAAGCTTAGTCAAATGGCAAGAGCTCTGCCAACCCATTCAAAATGGGGGCTGCGGTCTACTCAATCTTCAGTCCCAAAACAAAGCTTTCATGATGAAATTTATTTTCAAACTTCACTCCCAACCTGACTCCCTCTGGGTTCGGGTCCTGAAGCACAAGTGTGCTGTAACTTGCCTTCGCAAAGCCACAAGTCTTGCAAACATGTCTTACTTCTGGAAGAACTTGATAAAGTTGTGGGAAGACACCTCTTTCCATCTCAAATGGCATCCTGGAAATAGTAGACCCATCTCATTTTGGAATGATTACCGGGTAAGTGACTATGGCCCTTTGAAAAACATCTCATTCTCCCTTATTCCTGAGTGTGATTATTCTAAAGATATTTCTGTGTTTGCAAATGATGATGGATCATGGAACTAGAATCTCTTTCACCATCTCTTGCTTGTCGATGCCTTGAAGGATATCTCTACGCTATTTGCTACACAAGCCTCCCAGGCCCCCTTGTTCCTAGGACTTATCCAAAAAAGGAGCATTCTTTACGAAGTCAACCTACAAATCCCTTGAAGGTCTAAATCGGAATGATCCCAATCCCCTTTGGTCAACTTTATGGAAGCTCCCCATGGCTCAGAGAGTCAAAACATTCATTTGGCTCTTGCTAAAAGGGAAGTTGCTATCAAATGTGAAATGCTTCAGACGACGAATGACTTCAAATCACCGCTACTCCCTTGGCCAAGCCTCCATTGAGAACTTGGACCATGTCTTCAAAGGCTGCTTGTTTTGCCTCCTCGGTATGGATGAAAATTTTACATATGGATATGTCATCCGACTTCTTCATACTAGATATTCAACAGTGGCTCACTTCCATCATCAGATCCCCCTCTATGGATGATACCTGGAAGATAAGAGTTTGCATTACTTGTTGGAAACTTTGGGAAGCCCGTAACCGGAGAATCTTCACTGACAAAGTGTTTACTACGAAGGGATTGTTATCCATATTAAATCCCTTGTTGTACATACGCAGAAATGCTTTACCAACTTTAAGCTTATTTTGTAATTTTACTCTGTTTTCACAGTTGTAACCCCTTTGACCTTTACTAATTAATGAATTTCCTTTCACTAAAAATATATATATATATATATATATATATTTATATATATATATATTTATTTATTTATTTCTAAGAAAACAAATAACCACAATTTGTAAGTCTCATGTGCTGGGCCGTAGGAGCCCAAATCCATTCTGCTCCTCTTCTATCATGCTTTTGGGGGACCTCATCTGACCTCTCTGCTCCTTGAAACCACCTGGCAAAATAGTATGCCCCGACGTCTCTCATTCCTCATCTTCAATTTTTCTGCCTAAAGCTGAAAATTATTACTACTATAATATTGATTTCCCAAGATTAAATAAAAATATAAAGGAAGTACTTCCTTTGGATTAATGTGTATGTTTTTGCCGGAGGATTAAGAAGTTTATTATAAACTCGATCAACATCCAGAAGTTGTAATACTCGTATTTTTTTTTAATTGCCATTCATAATTAATTCACTCAAAGCAGGCCCAAGTTTTATATTATATCCTTATGAATTGTCCCACATTTTAAGACTGAAGATAGTAGTTTGTATGCACTGTAGGGCATGTACATTTCAAATCCAGCATATTGTTGACATATACCAATTTTTTTAGTCAATAGTTAAAGTTTTTTAATTTTGTTCTTATTTATGAATATATATTTTTTAACTCTTTCTTCTTTTTTTTTACCAAACTAAGAATAGAAAAAAAAATTTACCAATACAACACATTGGAAACTATTTTCCAAAATAAAGCGATCAAACTCCGTCGGTTATTCGACGAGTTTGAAGCCGCCCGTGGGGGACGCCACCCACCCGTGGCGTCAATCAACCGACGCCCGAGTGGTAGAAGCGTCGATCCAACGGACGCCGAGGTGGTGTCGGTTGGACGACGCCACCACTAGCGTCCATTTCTGACGCTGTCGGAATCCCGACGCGTGTCGAGATTCCCGAGTCACGGTCGGAATCCCCCCCCTCCCAAAAAAATTTCACCCGGCCCCCCAAAATCACCCACACGAATACACCCTTTTCCCTTTTACCTACGTCGTCCCCACCCCCTCCAAATCACAAACCCGCCCCCACCCCTTCCCAGAACCCACCCCGCCCCACCCCCCTTCCCGGAACCCCACCCCGTCCCCCGCCAAGAACCCACCCCCCCCAAAAAAAATGTGTGTTAATCCATTTTCTTAATTTTTCTTCCCTCTCCCTCATTCACTCCTCCACCCTCCATTTTCTTCATTATTTTTCACTCTTCCTCTTGGAGCCGAGAAAACGTTGAGGGAGGCGATAAAGTGTGAGACATAGAGAAGAGAGAATCACCTTGGAAGGAGGAGGCTCAAATTCCCTCTCCCAAACTTCAAGTTTGCATAGGGTATATTAATTTTTTTTTGTAAGTTTATTGTTTATTAATTTGATTTCACTTTTAATGATATACATGTGAGTTAATTTTTTTTATAGATACTTAATAAATGTATAACGGTACGTAGGATAGATTTTTAATTCCTTACAAATTATTAATATTTATAAAGGATTAAAAAAGTAAATAATAATTATAATGAATAATTTAGGGAATAATAATATTTAAAATTTATTATTAACCTTAGGATACAAGACTAATTAGTAAATTAATTAATTAGTGAATTATTTATTTATTTTTTAATTAGAAGTAAAATATTATGCTTTGCTAAATTTCATTTAAGAAATGTGTGAGAATAATAATTAGTGAATGAATAAAAATATTTTTTGGAATATATTGTATATTATTATTTATAGTACCTTACATAGATAAGATAAGTTAAAATAGATAATAATAATTTGCCAGTATCGATAAGATACCTCCCTCCCATATTTGTCTGTTGTTATATGTTTTATTTATAGAGTTTGTTGGATAAATACATAATATGCTTCCTTTTTGAAACTCTGCTTTGTGTGTGTGTATATATATATTCATTCTTGTAATATCCTTCATTCTTGTAGTCAATCCGAAAGAAATTTAAATAAGTTATTTAATATGCTCTCCGGTGTTAAATAATTTAATTAATTTTATAATATATATATTATTAAATTATATATCAGTTTATAAGTTAGATAAAATAGTTTGAAGAAAAAAAATAAATATAAATAATTTAAAATAATTCAATTAACTTTCTTAATATCTCCAATGAAATATAATGCTTGCAACTTTATTAGTCAAATGGATGACCAACGCGCCCGCAATATTGAGCCCGGCCCCAAAGAGTGGGGAGTTCTTAATGAGGAAGGTCTGTGATCGCATTGATTGTAACACCCCAAATTCCGTAGCATAAATCGTGCGGTGACACGTGGTTTTATAAAAATTTATCGAGTTTTGAGGTGCTACGGCTTAGCGTAATGCGGAAACGGAGAGCATGTACTAAAAATTTGAACAATTGAGTAGGCGATATAAAAATACTCGGACATATCTTTGATGCTTGACGTATCTTGATATATTATAAATTTTCCGAAGGATTGTTCATGTGATACGAGAATACAAAACTTTATAATTACAATTCTTACATGTAACTATACCCTTTTCAAAGCCTTGAGTAGACTTGGGGCATAGAACCTAACTCGCTTAAATCATCTCATTTGGCCAGCCGGGTAGGTCTAGTGGAAGTCTCACCGTGCTAGGGTGGTGATTGGTTGAAACCACATAGACGACCCTTCTAGTTTAAGCACCAAATGATGTGAAGTAACTTTATTAGATTCATGCCATAAGGTAGGTTACGTTGACTTTTTCCGTATTTCCTTTGACCGGTGCCTCTTCACGCTCCGTCCATTAATGCTCCTTCTCATGGCTCCATTCACAACGTCTTCATAAATCCTGGTTCCTTTCCCGAACCTCTAGTCAAGTCTAAGATTCAAAACAAATTGAATCTTAGGTAACGATTAACCTCATATGAAAAGTATAACAAAGTATATGTATGACGATATTCATTACATTTCAAGATTAACCAATACATAGCACACACAGATGTAATGTCAACACAACAACAAGACATAGCACACAAAGACATGTAAAGTTATCTATACAAATCCATGTATAGTAGTCTGCACCTCACCGTGCCACGATGGCCTATCGTGTCCTCGCCGCTAGGAAAACAATCTCACGGCATTATCAAAACCATAACCCGTATATAAAAGTGAATGTATATGTAGTGATCTAAGCCCCATAAACTTAGTCACGATGCATGACCCAAGACAGAGTCCCGTCCATGACTTTATGAATCATTCCATCTCATACATGCATACAAGACATATCGAGTTAAAGTTATCGTACGCGAACGTACCTTCCTTCCGTGTGAATAGTAATTTACTATTTATGTATACGGTACTATTCATAAATACGGCACTATGAATAGTAATATGCCCGTCCTTCAAATCGACTCCGGAATCTTCGGATATCCTAACATATTACCATATTGCTTAGAATAATATCCAAAAGGTTAATTTACCTTTCTACCCTTGGTGGATTTGTTATTACCATTTTGCCATTACATTTTATTTAATAAAAACGCTACTTTCAGCATTATGGTCAGATTTACTTCTAACTTTGAAAATTCATAAGTAATTCTAGAAAACTCGAAACGAGGATCCGTAAAATTCCCGGAATCCTTAGGATGTCTAATATTGTGGAAAAATACTGGTTCTTGCCCAGATTTTATGAATAGTTCCCAGTTTTCACGTGTTCATCTTCTGCCCAGAAAATTTCCAGAAAACGTAGCCCAACTTTGGACATTTTTATCTCCTAGCACAGAACTTGAAATAATACATTCTAGGTATATTTGAAAAGGTATATATGTCTACTTTAACCATGAATTTTCTCAGAATTTTATAAATTCATCTTCAATATAAAATACTGACGTTTTTACCCTGACTTCAAAAATTGCTTACCGATAAAATTTCGCGGAGTTTCGCTACTTTATGATTAGCTTCCAAAAATTCTGCTATATAACCTTTTCCATCATTTTTTCGAAATAAAACCATTTTTAACCATAAAAACATGATAACAAAAATATATTGGAAAATTAAAGATCAAAACACTACTTATCTATGAATTTAAAACTAGAACTCAAGAACTAGAGAACTTACCCTTGAAGAACCTTGCTACTACTTCTTTCTTGCTCCCAGAACTTCACTCTACTCACTCTCTAATCTTAAAATCAGATGCTTTGAGCTGATTTTGGTGTGAAGAATATGAAGAGAAGAGCCTTCTATTTATAGAAGAAATTCAAGGCTATTCCAACTACATTTCTTCCTTAACCAAACACTCAAACCAAACCCTCAAACCAAACACTCAAACCAAACACTCTTACACCAAACACTCTTCTTCCATCTACCAAAAACTACCATTCTAATTACCTATTCCATCCACCAAAAACTACCATTTAATATTTATTTGCAAATATTAAATAATTATTGGAAAATAAAATCCCTAATTCCATATAAGGATTTTCTTTCATAAATAACTCTCTAGGTCATAAAATATTGGTTCTAAAATTTCTAGACCAAAAAGTATCCTCTAACTATTTTTCCTTGAATTATTTGGAAAATAGGCCTCAAAATCCAGAAAATAGCTTTAAAACTATTTAGGCCAAATTTTCATAATTAATTCCCATAAAACATTTCTTGTTTCCAAATTCAAAAATTTGGGATATTACATTCCTCCTTTTGGTTATAAATTAATTACCTTTTTATGTGCTATTTATGTCATATTAAATAGCTCCTAAATAATGTCTCATAATTAACCATTGGTTAATTAGTTCCAAAGTAGGATTTGGATGAAAATATAATCAATAGATTATAATTTCTTGAGACAAATATTCACCTTTGTAATTAATATGTATTATTTATCAAAATAAAGTATTTATGATAAATAGGAATTTTAGGGTATTACATTGATCACAAGTTGTGTGGAGCAGGGAGATTGCAATTGTTTGAGGGTAAGGCGAGCCTCACACGGGTCTTTGGGAGATGTCGAGGACCCAAATCTAATCCCTGTAGATCTGCAGCAGACCTTATACGTGCGGTTTACGCACGTGTCTGGCATGAAGAGACTCCCGGTATGTTTTAAAATTCTTTATGTACGCATTTAGTTGTGTCTGTACATGATATGGATAATGTAAGACCCTTAACATATTTGTTCTCTACTTTTATGTTGATGTAGATTGACAAATACCTTATTACTTCTTTGTTGAGAGGTGGAGGCTGGAGACTCACACCTTCCATATGCCGGTTGGTGAGATGACTAGTACTCTACAGGATGTAGAGGGCATTTTAGGTTTGTCCACTGAGGGTCAAGTAGTCTGCGGTCCGACACATGGCAACCGGGAAGCAGTTATGCAACAATACATGGGTTTAACTCCACTCCCAACTCATTTGATTGGCGGCAATATCAGGTTGAGCTGGTTTGAGACTCGTTCGGCCCACCGGGAGGAGCGCTCGGCCTTTTGTTGAGGGTCGGTTTAGTACACACGTGCTTACCTCATGCGCCTATTCGGTGGATTTTTGTTCTGTGACAAGTCCGGCTCAGAGCTCCCTTACCGATTTATAAAATTACTGGGTGGCGACCTTTCGGAGACTGCTACATATAGTTAGGGGTCAGCAGTACTCGTGACACTGTTTTGCGAGCTATGTTAGGCCACGTCAGCTTCAGCAACAAACATTGGGGGTTGTTTGTTGTTATTGCATATATGGGCATGGTCAAGATTTCCTGCCATATCACCTCCCATTCCACCGCCCAATGATGAAGATGATCATTAGGGACTCAGGTATGGCAGCAGTATGACGTAATGAATACATTGAACTGGTTGGAGTTGTCGAGTGATTATGTTCTTATTTGCAAGTCGTTTCACTAATGTGATTGAGTTACATATTGCAGGTTCAATAATGTCAACGTGCGGTTATTGCGACGTGATCTAAAGACATATCGGATAGAGCTTGACCAGATGGGTCGAGACAATGTACGTCTAATTTAAATTTGACTTTAGGGGACAAAAAGAGTAAACTAATTCGCATTTGTCTACATACAGGTGAAGTGGGAGCCATATAGGGACGCCAGATATGAGTTTATGGGTGCAGATGTTCACATGCAGGACATGTGGAGGGCGGTGACACCCATACTTGCTTTCCACATTGTCGAGATGCACCATATTATGTGATATTTGCTTGGATTACTGTATTATGACATATTTGTATGGATTACTGTATTTGTTTAGTTTTTTATTGAACATATAGCTAACCAACGTTTACCCAAATTGAGTATGAGAACTTGAAACTACAAAAAAATGTCATAATACAGTAAATAGGAAAGCTAGTTTGAACTAATTAGCTAGGCGCTTCGTAGGACATGCACGCTTATTATGTCCGTACTGTTTACATATGCTACATCTAGTTCGACTGGAGCTAGGTTGAACCTCCACCTCATCCATTTCATTGCAAATGCGTGTAGATCTCGGTCGTCCCTTACCACGTAATGTCGATTCATCGGGGATAATCTTCGGTTCGGGAATGGGCGGTATTCCTTGTTCACTTCCGATCGGCTGAAATGATGAAGAGTAAACATTCACAATATTGTAGATTGAGAATGCAGGATCCACGTACTGTTCAGCATAATGGGATACCGCCGAACATGCAGCAATTACATGCCCACATGGGAATTTGAATGCCTGAAACTTGCCACATTGGCATTTCCCCTGGCTCAAGTTCACCGAGAGTGTATCGCCCTGATCATCAACTTCAAATGTGGTACGCGCCACATTAAACTCCCGAACACGCATCGACGTAGCTCGCTCTCCATTCTTTGTCATAGCTTCTACAATAACAGAAGAAAAAAGCTTTCCCGACATTGCATCTTTTTGTGCTTTGGTCCCTCTTTTGACCCAGTAACGAACAAGCCGACTATAGGTACATTTCACCAACGATGTTATGGGCATGTTCCTCGCTCCCCTGAAAACCTTATTGATTGATTCCGATAAATTGGTTGTTATATGACCGTATCTTCTTCCATCCTCATCATAACTCCGACACCATTTGTGTTTTGGAATTCTTTCAATCCATGAAGCTACTTCACGACTGTAACTGCAGAACTCGGCATACAAGGCATCAAAGTGTATTTTGCTTGGAACATATCCTGTAAAAAAGACAGAAAGAAACACCATTATATGGTTCTAGTAAAGAAAACACTGAAAGTCACTGCACATCAGTTGGAGTATATTACCTAATTTTGTTAAATTTTTCTTCAATTCCTGGTCCTTAAAGCGGGTATTAAAGTTGCTCGCAACATGACGAATGAAAAATACATGGTACGCTTTAGGAGGCTGTCAACCAAGCATCTCATTGCCGACTGCTGATATTATGCTTTTGTGACGATCAGAAATAAGACATAGACCAACCTTATTTGTAACATACAGTCGTATGGAAGCCACAAAATACTCCCATGCTTCCTTAGTTTCACCTTCAACAATTGCAAATGCAATCGGGAGGATCTCATTATTTCCATCTTGGGCGGTGACAATCAATAATGTCCCCTTATACTTACCGTATAAATGCGTACCGTCGAATCGACACGATGGTTTTGCACCATTGGAAGGCATCACGACATTGACTCGAAG
The DNA here is from genome assembly GCA_019022615.1 of Acacia melanoxylon. Taxonomy (NCBI): domain Eukaryota; kingdom Viridiplantae; phylum Streptophyta; class Magnoliopsida; order Fabales; family Fabaceae; genus Acacia; species Acacia melanoxylon. The sequence goes on along the minus strand of JAFJYJ010000041.1, from coordinate 2,682,432 downwards.
GTCCAAAATGTTCGTTGAAAAACTAATCCTATTAACAACCGTGATCAACAATATACGGTCCATGTTGAATATGATAAACGGATCCGGGAAAATTTCAACATGTGCTCGAACCATTTTGGCGGGAACGCATATGACTCTTCCCAATCACCGTAAATCGAGGCTATTGCTTTTTGTTTTGCCTTCCATGCCTTCCTGTAAGAAACTTGATAACCAAACATTCCAGTCACTCTTTCTTGTATCATGATCACATGTACCGAAGGTGTTTCCTTTACCATGTCTGCAAAACCAATCACAAAAAGTGTACACTATGAATGTTATTTTTTTCACTAATAACCACAAATAAATTCACAAATTATCAAATGGTATTGTGCACCATACCTATTATGGCCTCGGAAATAATTTTATAATCAAGTTGTTTGTGATCTTGGGAGAGAATTGCACGCTCACACAACTATGATTTCCAACCCATTTAGTTACCACCCAAGTGTTGATATTCTTCGGTTTAATTGCTCTTACTCTCCAATCGCAACCTTGTTCATGATTCAGACATTTCATTGAGTACTTGGTTGTAGTACTCTCAACCACTTGAGCTTCATGATGTTCCTTCATGCAATAAAGTTTTAATGTGGCTTGCACATCATTCTTTGACCCGAACTCTTGTTTTACATATAATCCATCTCCTCTTGCCCACGGACCCCAGCCCAAGCCTTCCACATCCAGTATATCCTCATCGGGGTAATCTTCATCAATGACCTCATAATGCGGAATGTCATTCCAAAATGGTGTAACATCTGTATATTCACACATAATACAGTTTTTGCGAAAACATGGTAACTAATAAAAAATAATTTATATAATAATACAATTCCGTAACTAACCCGATGATAACATACCCGATCTGTATGGCATGGGATTACCATGATATTCGTCATCTGTATCACTATCATTCTGATCATCGTCATTATCCAATAAAGTGTCTTCATCTTCCTCTTCCTCTTCCTCTTCCTCTTCCTCATTGTCAGGTTCATAATCAATATCTTCTCCATGCAGAACGGTTGATTGTGTTGGCCGAGTGTACCAAAATTAGCCATATAATGTGACCGATGGAGTCCATGAGTCGGTATTAGTCCGCCCATTACGGCGTCTCAATATCCACATATAACTCAAATTGGGACGTAGTGTTTTCCTCAAATGTTTGAACAAAAACATCAACATCCTCATCATCGAATATCTCTAAACCCGCATATTTCGCGTCTCCACAAGGCACTCTACCCGTTACTGAAGATATTACCTGATTTTGTTGTAGCTTTAACTTTCGACGGATCTTTTCCTTTAAATATTCAGCAGACATGCCTCGAACAATAAAAATTGCTATTGTTTCACCTTCAAATATCAATCCATTTGGACCTATATTTTTAGCACCATTATAATATACAAATGAACGAATGTGATTCATTTTTTTGCAAAAAAGAAAATGAAGAAGCTGAATGAGGGAGATGGAGGACGGAGTGAGTTTTGCAGTTGAGGGAATGAATGAGTGAATGATAAAATAGAGAGGGAAAAAGGAATCGCAAATGAAGATGAGTGAGTGAATGTGAGAGGAGGGAGAGAGATAAATAGACAGGGAAGGGAGTTCACGGGTGGGGAGATAAAAAGGGAGGAGTTCACGGGTTGGGGGGGCCAGTCATGGGTTCTGACTGACGCCACTATCACCTGTGGCGTCGGTTGACCGGCCCACGGAGTGTGGGTGGCGTCCCCATTAAGCTGACAGGACCAAACCATCGATCAATTGGCATGTTTGATCGCCTTATTTTGAAAAATAGTTTCCAAAGTCTTTGTGTTTTTTTTTTTTTTTTTTTTTTTTCTTATTTTGGTAAAAAACCCCTTTCTTCTTTCTCTATTTTTATTAAAACTGAACTTATAAATAGGGCCAACTTTTTTTTATATATAAAAAAGATTTATAAATATATAATAGAAGAATTACAACAAAATAGTGAAACATAGACTGTACGGGTACTCATACTATTATTTAGGAAAGGGAACAAGTACCCGTTTGATAATCTCTTTTAAGTAAGTCAAGAAGACAAATCACATCACACAACTTAACTCATAAATCTCAAAAACTATAGGTTTCCAAACGGGCCAAAACGAAGTGATATGTGAGTGTGTGAAGTGATGAACCAGGCAGCTAGCTAGGCGAATAAGTCAGAGAGGGTGGGAAGCTTGATCTCGCCCTGTTGAGAAACAGGAATGTTAATGTTGCCGATAACAGGAAGATCAATGATGAACACCAAATCCAATTTGTAGTCTATGTCCCAATCCTTTGCCACGTCTCTCCCCAAGCTCAGTAATATACTGTGTGCCACCTTCACCGGCACTTCCACCACCGTCGACCCCTTCGCCTTCAACGACCCCGGGTCGGGTATCACCCCTGATGCTATCTCCCTGCATTCACAATATCATCCAATTACGTAACTGACCTTTTTAACAGTAATTTCATTGTGGGATTCAAGAACGTACCTTCCGTCGCTCTTGAGCGAATAGGATATTTCACAAATGGGCAGAGGAGTTGGGTAAGGATTGGTAACAGAGACCTTGGCGGAGTACTCGACGCCCTCGCGGCTCACGCGCTGGAAGTCGACGTCATCGACAGTCGCCTCCGGCATGGGGGCGTCGGCGATCTTCTTCGCCACGTACGTCTTCACGGCCTGCGACAGTTTCCATAAACCGATTACCACACCCACAGATATCACTGCCACTGTTACTTTTTTTGTCTTCGACCTCCACAATTCGCTCTCCATTTCAAGCACAGCAAGTACTCTCATTCATGTCGATCGGAGGCGACACGTGGCGCGACGCACGTGACCTCCTCCGATTTCCGAGATCTGAGATTCTAGCTCGCTGACGACGAGAATGAAGGATAGATCCAAAACCGATGACTATGGATCTACTTGGTCGTTGCTTTCTTTTCATTTGAGGCGTGTTTTTATGGTGATGATTATTAATATATTAATTACTACGCGTGGGAGATGTTTATTGGGTTCTTCAATGCACATTCTTTCTTGCCCCACCCACCTTAATCATTCATCTCCCCTGATGACTCTCCACTCTCCAGATCGATGTGATGTCTTATTTTTTACCTGGATTACTATTATTTTGTTTTTACGACTGGTTTGAATCTTAATATTATTCACTGTGATCCTGTGTTAATTAAGATATTATTCATGAAATTAAAAAGGAGAATATCGTTTAAATACATTTAAAATACCTGAATCCAGAATTATACATACATTTTTAACAAATCCTGTGTAAATGTTTTCTTTTAGCAAGATGAAGTGAAGGGTAAAAGTTTTCATTGCCCAGAAGATCCAACGACGAAGATGATGAGTTATAGGGTATTTGTTTATAACTATCCGAATATGAATAATTTACAGTTTCAAGAACATATATGAGAAAACATTGTGAAGGCCGGCTATGACTGGTTTTCTTTTATTGATTTGCATCTGAAAAAATTTTCCGATCGAGGAAAACCATCGAGACGGGCTGCGAAATGGGGCCTGCTTGATGATATATATCTATGTGCAAGTTTTTTCCCCCGAAATTTGAGTTTATATAAAAGAAGGAAAAATGAAAAAGCGAAGGCAAAAAAGAGAGTTGCAGAGAAATGAAAAAGAAAGAAACTGACCTCCATGGATGGATCGATGAGCGTTGCGTGTGGACAACAGAGAAGAAAATGAGGTGAATGGATCAGAAAAAGAAGAGCTTAATTCGTGCATCTCAGCAACTGGCGTTACTCCTTTATTTATAGAATTTTTCTGACGTATATGGCTGGTTAATGGCCAAAGCTGGCCTCCATATAAGTTAATTATTAAAATAAAAATTGTAGTAATTAAGGAAAATAACACCCTCCCCTCCCCCTCATATGATAAAAAAATAAATAATATAGATACGTTACGAGTATATTATTATTAGACGTGTAAATTGCGCGTGTAGCCATATCTTCAAATTAATGCCTGTAAAAAGAAATTAATTCTTCTTGGGATTTTTGTGAGTGGTGTTTTTTTCCCAATAGGAATAGTGAGGCGATCCCGTTCAGACTATATCGTGTGTGTTGGCCAAAAAATATATTCCTTCTCATCCTAATTATAAAGTCAAATTGATTTTTTTAGAGAAATTAATTAAATTAATTTAGAATATTTTTATTTTTATTTTTCTCCAAACTAATTAGTTTGAATAATAATAAACTAATATATAATCTAAGAAGGGATATAATATTTTTACTACCACTTTTTCACCGTTAGATCAGAATCTCATCTACCTTTATCGTTTTATCCAATCCCATATAAGAATACATAATATATGATATGATTAAGTAACTTATTTAGCTTCCTTAATTTCTAAAAAAAAAAAAGTAAATCCGGTCTTATAATTAGAATCAGAGGTAGTATTTCATTAAAACTAACCTAATGAGAGATAAAAACTCAAAATAAAAAGTTTGCAAAAAGAAGGCCTAAATACGTAACAATGCAAAAAAAAACCCTAAAAATAACCTAACTCTAAAATATGTGAGAGGAGTCACCGTTATAACAAAAAACCCAACCGCCTTCATAATCAATTGTTTGTTGCCATTGTAAGAAGTGGTTGTTCGATGAACTATCTCAAAGAATCCATCGTTTTTATTGGTGATAAAACAACCAGATTGGTTGTTGAAGAAACTCCATGAGAAGATCTTATAGAATGAAAAGTATCCACAAACACCAATAAAAAAGATTAAAACAAAGATCGAAGCCGCGAATTGCACAACGAATCGCACAATCTCGACCATGACATATACTTCAGATATGTCGTTACTAACAATCCATAATAGTCTTTTGAAAGATGAAGCCAACAATATTTAAGACTATAGTTGCCAATTCTCAATCCCGAAAACCACAAAATGTAGCCACTAGGTGAGATTTGCTGTCATTGAAACTCTCAACTCGATTTCTTGTTGTAAAGAAAATCAACACCACCATAGCAAGCCCCAAAAACCATGAAAATAAATGGAGATCAACACAAAATACGGTCATCTCTACTCTTGGTCGAAACCCTAGAGGGAGAAGTCATGAAAAAAGTTCACACAAAGGATAAGAGAAGAGCACCCAGCACCCACACAGTCGAGAGGAGGGGGAGACTATATCGTATATGGCTTGTAGTTTGTTTAATTTGTCATTAATTCTCTTAAACATTTTGAAGCTGAAAGATGATCAAAAGTGAAGAATGAAGAATTTCCTTTTGGCAAATCAGGGGAATATTGCAAATGAATATGCATGCAAGACAAGACAATTCAAGAGATATCTCTGGCAAAAATACAAATTAGGAGAAAACTTATATAAAGACACAGGGGACTTTTAACACTTCTTCATTAATGCCGCTACTCTCCCATCTCCGTTCTGGATTTGCCCACTCCAAGCCACAGGACAAAACATGTGAATTGCCCTGGCAGAGTATGACGAAGCTGGTCCCTCAATCGTTCACCATAAATAGGAAATTTTTTAAAGGTTATAAGGGACTAAAAAAATGTCAAAAAAGTCTTAAAGAATTGTGAAAACTCACATATAGAGTTGTTAATCACCTACTGATAGAATTGTCAATGAGACTTTTTGACATTAGAATTTTCTGTAAGATATTTTTAATATTTTTTGAGACACGGCTTTCGTCCTATACATATATCGTCCGCTAGGCTCCCATACATCCAAAACGGCACCGTTTGGTGCAAAATCACACTATTCCTTCTTTTTTTTTAAAAAAAAAAAAAAAAAAAGCATTCACCATCTTGTAGTATTTTTTAAGTACCAGTCAGTACCTTGAAATATTTTTTTATGATCTTAAAATTTTAGGATCATGAAAAAATATTTCAAAGTACTGACTGATTCTAAGAAGATACTTCAGGATATTGACTGGTACTGAAAAAATATTTTAGGGTACTAATTAGTACTTAAAAATACTTCAGGATCTTTAAAAATTATTTTACGATCTTTTAAAAAAATAGCATTCACTATCCTGCGGTATTTTTTAAGTATCAGTCAGTACCTTAAAATATGTTTCAATACCATTCAGTATCCTGTAATATCTTCTTAGTATCAATTAGTACCCCGAAATAATTTTTCAAGAACTGAAAAAAATATTTTAGGGTATTGACTGGTACTAAGAAAATACTATAAGATACTGAATGGTAGTGAAAAAATATTTCAAGATACTTATTGATACTTAAAAAAATACTAAAAGATGATAAATTCTATTTTTTTAAAAAAAATAAAAAACGAAGGAATAGTGTGATTTTGAAATGGTGCTGTTTTGAAAGCATCGGAGTACAGCGGATAAAATATGTAAAGGTAGAAAGCCGCGTCCATTTTTTTGGTCTCTTGAGATTAAAGGGATTTTCAGCAGTAAAAAGCTCTAATCATGGAAAGCAAGTGGTTGATCAGAAAATTGCTGGCTTCATAGTAATCAACAACTGTGTGTGGACCCTAGCTGGCTTCATACAAGAGGTTCAAAGAAAAATTATGTTTAGAAGTTACATATTCTTAAAATCTTGAAATTTATTACATACCATAAATTTATAAGTCTAATTTGAAAATTTATTATTGAAATGGTAGTGTGAATGTATAAGTCCTACTATATTTATCATTATTTTATTATTTAAACAGCACAATTTATAAGTGAAATTACGATCGTATTTATGATTATAATGATTTCTGAATTTGATTCTTGAGGATAATTTGTCCCAAGTCTTAACGGTGTTACAATAAGGGATTAGATTATCTCAGTAGCTTAACAAATATCAATAATATATTCTTCTGGCGATTACTCTTGTTCCGGTGTGGAACCAGATGTCCACCCAGGCGGTTGGTTTGATTTTGGATTGGGTTGCCTCTGCCGGAGTATCTATGAGTGGAGATATCCCGGTGAGCAAGGAATCACCAAACACAAGGCCTTTCGCCAAAGGGGGAGGGGGTATGTGTTTAGTGGGGGTTGTGTTGTGCGATCGAATGTAAAGAGCCGAGTTAGAACGTGTGCACCTTGGTGTTACCCCCAGTATTTATAGGGTGTCGCGTGGTATCTTAACCGCCATCTATCATATCCCCGGATTATGGATATGATAGATTACCCCCGATTGCGGGGGAATCCGGATACTCGGATCCTACTATTGGGCCACCAACCGGCCGGGCCGAGGTCCGGTATGCCTTTGGCCGGGTCGTGCCCTTATTGGGCCGTGAGTCGATCCGTAACAGCTTGCCCCCCAAATGCTCGATAGTTCAAGGGTTTGAGCCGCCGGGTGTTCCAGTTCTCCGGCCGGACGCGCCCTTGCCCCCGGTCCCCGGTACCTTAGCGGACTCGTCCCGACGCGCGGGTCCGAGGTGAGTGCCCGGCCGGGGTGTTCGGACCCGAGATTGTTTCTCGAGGGTCGGCGTCGCCGTTGACCCTAGGAGCCCGAGGTGATCTCGCCGGTGCCGGGGTTTGAAAAGCCCTTATGACTTCGCCATCATGGCGCCACGCCACTTGGCGGCTTTGGAGTGGAGAGGTTTTGCAACCGTCATTCTCTCGCCGCCTTTGGTTTTCGTGCGCCATTAATGCGCGTTCTTCTCGGGGTACGTCTCCTCGTTTTTGCCAGTGAACTTACGGGTTTGCCCTTAATTCTACTGGCGCCTTTTCGTATCCCCTGGCGTTTCACAGGTTTTTAAACCTGTTTCTCTTCTCTTTCTTCCACTTTCGAACATTTTCTGAAGTTTTTCTCTGACTTCGACAAGTTTTGCCACTTGGGTCTTTTGATTCCGGCGGCTCTCCAAGTGCGAGCTTCCTTCCGGCGGTTTCAGGCTTTTTTCCTCCGGTGACTGTCCTCTTCCTCCTTATCCCGGTAAGCCACTTCTCCCGTTCTTTGGGTTTTTTGTTTCTTTTCTTCGTTTGCTCAGTCCTGTCGTGAAACCAGTACGCCCGTGGTTTTGTAGAGATTTCTGGGTAGGTTTTAGGTTGCTAATTTCTGGGTAGGTTTTAGGTTTCTAATTTGTGTTTTGCTTCCTCTGCCTACAAACCTTCTGCCTCCATTGCCAGAGGAGTTATCGTCTTTTTCCTTATTGCCATTTCCTGTCTCTTTAGGTTTGCGTCCTTGGGTGACAATGAGTGGGAGTAATCGACCTTCGACTTCGGGTCACTTGACTCCTGAAGAGGTGGAAGCCCTTAGTGCCCGCTTCCCTCGAACTAGCCACTGGTTATTGGGTACTCCTTTGTCCGAGGAGCAAAGGCCGGCTTCCTTCCCGGGCGGCGGCTCGGGTGGCACGCGTAGGGGGCCGTTAGAGGGTCTCGCCCCCTGTTAGATCTTTTCCGAGGGTCGAGAGAGGTCGCGGTCCCGTCGGCCTTACCCGTTAATCCTTATAACCTCCCGTTCGCCCTAGGTCCACTCATATGGGAGGGGTATGCGCCCTTGTTGGGATTGAGTAGAGTCAAGTTCTTACTTTGTCGCTAGAGGCAAAGATTTTAGGGCCGACGCAATTTTAGGCTCTTGTCGTCATGCTTTGTCGGCCGCCCATATCTTCTTCTTTTCGACCGACCGTTTCTTCCGTGACGTATCCTCGCATCTACCGATTCTAGCACTTTTGTTTTTTGCTTTTATAGGTAAATGGAAAGGTCGCTTTCGCCAAGTGATGCCCCTGCGCCGGGAGGTCGGATTCCCCGCCTCTCCTCAAACTCTTGCGGGACCACTTCATTGGGTGACCCGGACGTGTGGACGACCCATTCGCGATCACCGTTCGGCCCTCCGCCGAGATGAAGCTCTCGTCTATGCAAGGCACATTTACTTTTGCCCCGGGGAGGAAGAGAGCCCGTACGTGCTTCGAGGGTTGGCGATTTCACCAACTTCTTTTTCTTTTATAAGGCCTATATGACTCGGCTCGGTGTTCGCTTTCCGTTCACCGAGTTTCAAATGTCCCGCCTCGGCCCATCTCCATCCGGCCCTTCTCAACTCCACCCCAACGGGTGGGCTTACATAGCCGCTTGTCGAGCGGCTATGTCGGGCCCTTCGGTACCTATTCCTTGTACCGCCACCTTATTCTTTTTCTTCTTCGGCCCTTTCACTCCTCGCTCTGGGAAGGAGGACGAGAAATTAAAGGGGCTCACCTCTCTCCGGGGTGACCCCGACCGAAAATTGCTTACTGCCTTTTCGGACTCCTTCAAATACTTTAAGAATGGTTTCTTTAAAGTGGTGGCGAAACCCGGCCAGCAGCCTTGGTTCTTGAAAGGGGCCGAAGCCGTGATGTGGAGTGGAGGTTTCCCCTCTTGGACTTTTGATCACCATAGGCTCGCTTCCGCCTCGTACCAAGTGATGTTCGACGACCTTCCTGCTGGCGAGGTCGTATTCGTTGACCGCCTGGTTTCATATGTGAAAACATATGGTGCCAAGAGCGCGGCCTTCTTCATCACCGGTCTCGGATCGGTGCCGGGATACGTAATTTGTATGCGGCTTGTAGTTATTGTTACTGCGTTTGTTTTCGTTGATTTTGTTGCCTCACTAACTTCCTTACTTTCCTTTGTGTTTTGTAGCTGAGGCGATGGGGGAGCTTCCGCGGTACTTGTCGGTCGTGACTCCTGATCCGGAGGCTCCTCCGAAGAGGAATCCTCGGAAGCGTCCTTCTTCCGAGCCCCGGAGGGTGCGGCCCGCCGTGTCGCACAAGACCGGGTTGCTAAGAAGGCCAAAGTCGCGTCTCCCGTCCGGCGCGCGCTTCGTTACCGAAGGTGAGGCCGTCCCGGACGTCATGGCTTTCTCCTTCCAAGGGTAAGGAGGTTTCCGAGGGGCCCTCATCTCCCCGTCGCCTCCGTCTCGCTCCTAAGATCGTCCGGGGTCTCGCTTGGGAGAAAGGCCCTTTGGCCGAGGAGCTCGAAGTTGCCTTCCTACCGCCGCCAATTTACAAACGCCCGCCACCGGCCGACATTGATGAGGCCGTGGTTCACGATATCCGGGCTCGCCTGCGCCCGGGGTGTTGGTTTGGCCCGGGCGTATCTGCACCTTAAGGGCAAGTATGTGAAAAAGTTCGCCGAGGCTCGCCAGCTGAAGAAGGAAAAAGATGCGGCGGAGGCGTCCAAGGCTAAAGCTGAAAAAGACGCCGAGGTCGCGAGGGCGAGCGCCGGGAAGGCGTCCGAGGAGCTTACTTTTTGCAAGGAAGCTGTAGAGAAGGCTACTTCGGACCTGGCCGCTCTTCGGAAAGCACATTTGGTAGGGCTGGATGCCACCAAGACCGTTCGTTCGAGCCGGCGGGCGGACCTATGTTCTGAACTTGAAGATGTCAACGCGGCACTTGCGGAAGAGAAGCGAGCCCGGATCGAATGCCAGGACATATGCAAGGGGGCCGCTTCTGACTGCTTCGACATGGCCTTGGCCCAGATCCATCACCTTAACCCTAGGGTAGAGCTTAGGATGGACGGCTATCATTACCAGGCCTATGTGAAGGATGGCGTCTTCTACCCTGCCCCTGCGTTGCCCGAGGATGACTCTGACTCCTTTACTGGGGAGGAGCTGGATGGGGAAGGGGAAGTTCGGGTGCCGACGGGGGTGATGGTGGAGAGGGAGCTCCAAATGTGCTCCGGTCGTCGAGGCAATGTCGGAGGCCGTGGCTTTAGAGGATGACCCTTCCCCTGCATAATTTATTTTAGCATTGTATTTTGAACCGGACATTTGTACCGGGTTCCTTTTTGTAATTTGTAGGTTTGAACCGGTGGCTTGTACCGGGTTCCTTTGTGTAACCTTGTAATAATTATAAAACTTGATTTCAACCAATCAGTTTGTCTTGTCAACTGTTAGTTAACATTCTTTATTTTTTATGGCCGGGCCAGGGCCTTTATATGCGCAAAGATTCGCTAAGTGTTTCTTCCGATAGGTTGACTTCGGGAAAAGGGGGTAGGGGAGTAACCCGAGCTACCGAGATCCGAATATGGTCATCCGGGGTTGTTTTATCCGAGAATAGGGGCAAAATGTCATATGCACAATCGCGGTGTTTGAACGCGGGTTTGTACATGTCGGCTTTGATCGGGGCACAACGTGACAATTCACCTCCCTATTTAGGAGCATTTTTCGATGCATCTTTTTTAAAAGAGATGGTGTTTTTACCGTCTCGCGAATCGGGCGTGGTAGCCGGGTGTAGTACCGCGAAATTGGGTCATCGGTAATGCCACGGATCGGGCTATACGCAACCTGGGTGTGGTAACCCTGGTGTAATCCCTTCTTTTGGTATTTTTGCTTGACCGGGGCTGCTTGTGCCTCGGTGATACATTATTTAACCAATCCGTAATGGACAATTGGTGTCTCCACTGGGGAGTCTTTCAATAAGAACGAATGAAAGAAACAATGAGTCTCTGTCTTTCAACGAAATATAAAAACTGGAATTGAAAATACTAAATTAATTGAAAAATTGCAACATAAATACGCCCGTCGGTTCTATCTTGGTAGGCGAGGCCGAGGTCTAGCTGTAGTAGATTCTCGGTTGTCGGCGTTCCGGTCCTTTTGACCGCTTTCGCTCGGGGTCTCCGGGATGTATGCGCCCTTTTCCGTTTTCCTTTACGCGGTAGGGGCCTCCCGGTTGCCGCTAGCTTGCCATCTTTGGCGTTCTTATTTCCGATGTCGGCGCGTCGGAGCACGAGGTTGCCCCGGTTGAAGGAGCGAGGGTTCACCTTTCGGTTGTACTTCGCGATCGATTGCTTTGCGGTGAGGTCTCGGCGGTGTGCCGGATCCGTGCCTCGTCAATGAGGTCTAATTCCGTCATCAAGGCGTCACTGTTTGGCTCTTCTCCTTCCCCGCTAGCTTTCATTTTCCTCCACGTCGGTTGGCCTATCTCGACCGGGATCATCGCCTCGCATCCATATGTCAAACGGAATGGGGTTTCTGCGTGGAGGTTTGGACGCTCGTCCCGTACCCCCACGGACGCCGTAGAGTTGCTCGACCCAGGAAGAGTCGGCGTCCTCCATGCGTCTTCTTAACCCGTCGACGATGACCTTGTTGGCGGCCTCGGCCTGCCCATTGGATTGGGGGTGTTCGACCGATGCAAAGTGATGCGTGATGTCGAGGTCCGACATCATGCTCAAAATCCTTTGTCAATGAACCGCGTACCGTTGTCCGTAATTATCTCGGCAAGTATTCCGAACCGAGAGAGGATGCTTTCTTTGAAAGAATTGTTGAATGCGGGCCGAGGTGATTGTGGTTAGTGGCTCGGCTTCTATCCATTTGGTGAAGTAGTCGACCGCGACTATGAGGTACCTTAGCTGTCCCGGGGTGTTTTGAATGGCCCGAGAAGGTCCATCCCCCATTTGTAGAACGGCCAGGGAGCCGTAATGCTTTTTAGTTCTGTCGGGGAGCGCCAGAGGATGTTGGCGTGTTTCTGACAACTGTCGCACCTTCGTACCGCTTCCATGGAGTCTCGCGCCATCGTTGGCCGAAGTATCCAGCTACGAGTGATTTCCGAGCTAGGGATTTTCCTCCCATATCTTGACCGTTAATGCCTTCATGTATTTCAGCGAGAATGTACCTGGCCTCGGTTGCATTCAAGCATCTCATCATGGGGGAGTGTAATCCTTTCCTGTACAACTGATCGTCCACCATCGTGTACATGGCGGCCTGCCGGATCAACTTTCGAACTTCCGTTGTGTTGGTGGGTATGATTCCTCTTTCTAGGTAGTCCTCGATCGGTTTTCTCCGAGGCATGATACGGATATGGACATGACACGGCTTGGTTCGTCCGGGTTTTGTTGGACGACGGTCCGGTAATTTCCGGACCTTTGGTGCTAGCCGCTTTGACAATATGTCGGCCCCCGGTGTTTTCCTCCCGCGGGATATGAGTGATCGTCACCTCTTTGAACTCGGCCATCATGTCTCGGCTTTGTTCAAGTATTTTGCCAACAACGGGCCTTTGGTTTGATAGGAGCCTTGTATCGAGCCGCTACGAGCCGGGAGTCGGTCGGGATTTTGACTCTCTCGCGCCCCGCTCCTTTGCTTGTTCGAGACCGCCGCATCGCCTCGTATTCCGCCTGGTTGTTGGATGTCGGAAATTTGAGGTGGAGGGAGTGTTCGACAGCGACTTCGTCTGGATTTTCAACTATTATTCCAGCCCCACTCCCTTTTGTATTTGAGGATCCGTCGACGTATACCGTCCATTCTTTAAGACCGACGTCCCTTCCCTCGAGGGTTGGGGTAAGCTCCCTTACGAAGTCGGCCAAGGCTTGCGACTTTATCGCGTGCTGGGCTTCGTAGGAAATGTCGAATTCTGATAATTCAATGGCCCACTGGTCATTCGCTCGGTCGGGGGGTTTGTGTAGAACCCGCCGGATTGGCCGGGCGGTTCGTACCACCACTTTGTGCCCCGGGAAGTATGGGCGTAGGCGTCTTGCCGCCGTTAGCGGCGAATGCTACCTTCTCCAACTTCTGATATCTGAGTTCCGAGGTCTGAAGTGCCTTGCTCACAAAGTAAATCGGTATTTGGCCGGATTGGGTTTCTCGAACCAGGGCGGCGCTTATGGCTTCTTGGCCGACGGATAAATACAGGAAAACCGTCTCGCCTGAGTCGGGCCTGGATAGGACCGGCGGGGTAGCCAGGCATTGTTTGATTTTTGCAAATGCGGACTCACATTCGGAGTTCCATCCGCCTCTCGTCTCCTTCTTTAGCAGTTTGAAGAAGGGAAGGGCATTTTCGGCCGACAAGGGTAAGAATCTTGTCATAGCCGCCAACCTCCCAGTCAGCTGCTGTACCTCCTTTTTGTTGGTTGGTGCTTTCATATCCAGCACCGCCTTACAGTTATCGGGGTTTGCTTCAATTCCTCGGTGTGTGAGCATAAACCCGAGGAACTTTCCTGCCTGGACTCCAAATGCACATTTTGCCGGATTCAGCTTTATTCGGTGCTTTCGTAACTTTTTGAACGTCTGTCCGAGGTCTTGGATGTGGTCTCCCGGCTTCACTGACTTGACGATCATGTCATCAATGTATACTTCTACATTTCGGCCGAGCTGGTCTTCGAAGACTTTGTTCATCATTCGTTGATAGGTGGCCCGACGTTTTTCAACCCGAACGGCATGACATTATAGCAATTGGCCTTGTCGGTTATGAAGGCCGTCCGTTCTGATCTTCCGGTGCATCGCTATTTGATTGTATCCGGAGCAAGCATCCATAAATGATAATAGTTGAAATCCGGATGAGTTGTCGACCAATTGGTCGATGCTCGGCATCGGGTACGAGTCTTTAGGGCGTGCTCGTTTAAGTTGGTGTAATCTATACACACCCTCCAACTCCCGTTAGGCTTTAGGACCATGACCGTATTGGATAACCATGTGGTGTATTGTATTTCCCGAATGAATCCGGCCTCTAGCAGTTCCTTCACATGCTTTTCTAAGGCGATCTGCCTGTCGGTCCCCTGTTTTCGTCTCTTCTGCGATACCGGGGTAGATCCCGGTTTGATTGCCAACCTGTGGCGGTAGAAGTTGGGGTCGATTCCGGGTACCTCCGAGGCCCTCCACGCAAAAAGATCTTGGTTTGCTTTTAGGAAATTGCTTAATTCCTTTTTGAGCTCTAGGGTCATTGCGCCTCCTATCTTCGTTACCTGGGTCGGATCTTCCCCCAGGACTAAATCTTCCAATTCTCCCTCTGGCTCGGGTCTTGGGTTCTCGGGCTCCTCATCTCTTAGGTCCAATTCCACCACACTGACGGGTCGGCTTTGCTGCTTGCATTTTTCGCCGGCCGAGCTTCCCGTGGCGTTTTGATCCTGGGGTGATGAAGCCTTCCCTGGTCCCGTTCTCTCGCATGGTTTCATAATAACATTGTCGAGCTTCCTTCTGTCCCCGGTTATGGTGATAACCGTATTTTTGAGCCGACCATTTTTAACTTCGGTGCTTGGTGGATGCAACCATATCCCAAACTTGTGGATGGTTGGTCCGCCCAAAATCATATTATACGGGGAGGGGAAGTCGGCCACGATGAATCTTACCCTCTCGGCTTTGAAGGCTTTTTTTAGTTCCCAAGGTCAGCTTGAGGTCGATGTACCCCTTCGGCTTGGATTGTTCGCCGTTAAAGCCTACGAGTGTTGTCTTGCATGGACGCAAGTCTTCTTTATCCAAGTTCATCCTCTTAAAGGCGTCCCACATGATGATATCTGCTGAGCTGCCGGGATCAACGAAAATCCTTTCCACAAGGCAGTTTACCAGGATCCCGTAATTACCAATCCGTCTTGGTGCCCCTGCACGACGTCTTTCGGTCTTCGGTGGTGAACCGTAATGCTTGAAGGCGTCGGTCGGTCATGGTTGTCTTTGAACTTGGGGGGCTCTTACGACGACAACCTCCCTCAAGTATTTTCTTCTTTGACTTGAGGTCTCTCCTCCTCCGCCCATGCCTCCACTGATTACGTTACACCTGTGGTTCATGTCTATCTCCGGAAACTGCTCGTCGTCAGATGATGATTGTCGTCCTATTCCATCGACTTTCCAATCGAGTGGGGGCGGACTCGGGCTTCGGCCTTGTTTCCTTTTGTTGTTCTTCGGACCCTGTGTTTTTATCGAATGCGGCGCAATTTACCCTCTCGGATGTATCTTTCAATTGCGTCCCTGAGTTCGAAGCATTGGTCCGTGGTGTGCCCCGGTCCGTCGTGGAAATCACATAACTTTGACTGATCCGTGGTGGGTCGGAAACGTGGGGGCCTGGGTCGGTCTACCTTTCTCATCTCTGTGGAGGCCACTTCTTTCCATAACTGGCCCCGCGAAACATTGAGCGGGGTGTACCTCCCGTACCTCGGCCTCCTCTCGACTTGTTTGGTTTTGTTTTTTGTCTCGATTCCGAGCACGGGGTTCCTCTTTACGACCACTCGGTTGATTCTTGACCGGGGGTGGTGTGCTTCGCTTTTCATCGCCATTAGTATTGGCGATCTCCATCTGTTCTACTTCCGATATTGCTTCGCGGGGTGTTGAACTCGGTGAGAGTGTATACCCGGTTCTTGAAGATGGAGTTTGCCACCGGAAGAGGGTTCCAAGCCGTCCACGAGACAATGCACATGAACGCTTTCGGGAGGGACCTTACCGGAGGGCTACCACCTTAAATCTGTCCGGTATTTTTGTAGCGTTTCCCCTCCGTTGCTTTATTTTACTTAGGGTATACTGAGATTTGGGTTGTTTCCGGCTAGTTGCGAAATTCAGTTCAAATTTGCGCCTGAGGCCTTGAAAGTCGTGGATGGATCTTTTCGGCAGTGTGTGTAACCAAATTTGAGCCGGACCGATCAAAGTGGCCGCGAAGAGCCGACTAATGACCGGGCCTTTGATTTGCCTTACGAACATGAGTAGCTCGAAGGCGTCGAGATGGGCCCTCGGGTCGGACACGCCATCATACTTCGGTAAAGAGGCCATTTCCTCGAATTTACTAGGGTATGGAGCATTCTCGATTTCTTCCGAGAAAGGGCTGCTTTGTTGGGCCCGCTATATATTTCACATGATATTCCCGGGGCGAGCCCTTTGGCTGGGGCGGCCTCTTTCTGTCTCAGTCTTCGTCATCCGAGGTTTTCCCTAGAAAACGTTTCTTCCGACCCGACTGGGGGTCTCGGGTCTCCTCATGCTCGGAGTTCGTTTTCGAAGAGGTCGTTTTCTTTGCATACCGGTCATTCCTTGAGCTTCCGACCGCCGAGGGCCTCCGTGTTTCCGGGATATCTTTACTTTCTTTCTCTGTGTATCCCGTCTTGCTCGTGTTCGACGTTTTAGCTTGCCGGCGGTGGTCTTCCATGATCTCGTTGCATTACTCGAAGTTTTCTTGACGCCGGAGGTCATGTCGCTTCTCCATGTTCTCTATCCTCCTCGGGAATTGATTGCTTGTGTATTCGGAGGAGGATGAGGTCTGGTTCGGTATGTCGTTACACTTAGCTCCAAGCGGGGAGACGAGGCGTGTCGACACACTGTTCCCATTCTTGCTATCATTGTTATTGGGGATATCCTCGGTAGGGAGGTCCTTGAGTTTGTTGCTTTGTGACTGTCTCGGCCTACGCGCACGCGATGGACTCTCCCGGTGAGGGTTCCGAGTCTTTGCTTCTAGTACTAGCCATTGTTGGTCACGGGGATCGAAATTTACGGTCCCCATGGTCGGCGCCAATGTTCGGTGTGGAACCGGATATCCGGCCCGGGCGGCCGGTGGTTTGATTTTTGGATTGGGTTGCCTCTGCTAGGAGTATCTATGAGTGGAGATATCCCGGTGAGCAAGGAATCACCAAACACAAGGCCTTTCGCCAAAGGGGGGAGGGGTATGTGTTTAGTGGGGGTTGTGTTGTGCAGTCCTGAATGTAAAGAGCTGAGTTAGAACGTGTGCACCTTGGTGTTACCCCCTGGTATTTATAGGGTGTCGCGTGGTATCTTAACTGCCTATCTATCATATCCCTGGATTATGGATATGATAGATTACCCCCTGATTGCGGGGGAATCCGGGATACTCGGGATCCTACTACTGGGCCGAGGTCCGGGTATGCCCTTGCTGGGTCGTGCCCTTATTGGGCCGTGAGTCAGATCCGTAACAACACCGAATATAATTTAAAGAGTATTAAATTCGAGCTGATCATTAGGCATAACGTAAGGCTAAAAACAATCCATTGGCATGCCCTGCTTTTCAATAGTTAAGTTGCTTTTATTCATAATTATGAATGCAAATTAAAATAGGTTCTATGTTAAATACTTGATTCATAGTATTTCAAAAAGAATTTGATTTTACTCTGTCTGAAGAAAGTTGGAAAAATAAATTAGATTAAATTATTTAAACAAATTATATATAATCTCTAAACTGTGATTTAGATCTACTAGCTATATAAAGGCAAATGAAAAAATAATTAGGGACTGCGACAAATTAGGCGGCACAGTTGGAAAGGGAAGGTACCATGTCCGTCCACGTGGGACAACTTTGTCACTTTATTATTTTCATACAGGTATTTAAATGGATAAAATAGAACTTCAAAATATATTTGAGAATTGTTAGAATATGTTATTTGAATATGTTGTATAGTCTGGGCTCGTAAGTTTAGCCTTGACCCATTTTGTGTTGTATGTACATACTACTTTCTATAAATAAGAGAAGGACCAGATCAATTAAGTTGGGGGTAAAACTTTGTTCACTTTGTTTGAGTCTGATGTTAATCGTTTTCAAGAAATTAAATAGTCGTAATATATATATATATATATTTTTTATCCCACTCGATTCATCGGAACCTTTGGTTCCGGCTAATCCGGATCTCACTCCGTGTTGGGCCCACGGTCGTAGAGAAATAGCTCCCAATACCTTTTTCTCTATTCTCACGCCTCGAATTGAGAACATGATAATAAGAGAGCAAGTCCCTTTTCACTTGCTTGCTTTCAAAGGATGTTGGTGTCGTAATATAATATTGGAGACGGGGATGATCTGAGGTAAAACAAGCCTAAAGCCCACTATTCATCTGATCTTCTGTGCATTCTCTCGAACCCATTATACTTTGGGCCTAATTGGGTCCATGAATCACCAAAAACTAAAACGAACCTCAAGCCCAACTTGTAATACGCAAGATATGCTCACACGTGTTCTGACTTCAATGAATAGTGCTTTTAGAGCTAAATCGGCTTGGAAACTTGGAAACTGATAAGCTTTGGGTCGGAAGCAAAGCAGATCCTCTCTTAATCCTTTTATCTCATTATATCCATTTGTGCTATTGATTAGAAAGATGAGAGAAAAGTTAAAGTAGTATTATGATATTTCAGATCGATTGGATAGATATGATTTAGAGATTAAGAGGGAAGATGAGAGAAATTCAACCCCATTGGACTTGTTTGAGTTGACGTTGGAAAAACACGTTCACACAAATCGAGAAAAAACTCATCTCACAAACTTACATCCTATACCGTAAATCACATTGGAAAAACAGTTCCCACCACTAATCCAAATAGGCACAAATTAGCTTCTTTTTTGGTCTCAATATAATGGACCATTTTTACCTGCAAGATTTCCCAATTCTCATACGTATTTCTGTATAATAGGTTTGTATTTATATTAGATGATTCCATTACAGGCACTACGTACATTATAGGTCGTATACACAGATTCATAATTTTACAACCAAGCCAGTATGTAAAATGAAACAGTACATATATATAATCAGAAAGATGCAAGCATTTGGAGTGAAAAAGATAAATGTCAGATTTATTGTACACATATATTTAATTTATTGACGTTGCTGTGATATGCATTAATTAGAGAGGGTGGTGAGGAACTGGATTTGCTTGAGGAGAGGAGTGAGAGTCTCCATGAGCTTCTCACAAGGGTGGTTATGGATTCCCTCGTACGTTGTCACCACGATGCTCGTGTCCTTGGACAACCTCTGCACTTGTTTCTTCACATTGCATGTGTGATGTGTGCATCTGTAGTAGCTCCTTTTTATTTGTTTCATCCAACACATGTCAAATTCCATATATGCCATCATCAATATCTAGACATCATCATCTCATTCATCATATGCATATATATGTAACCCTAGTTAACAATAATACATGTTCTTATATATATGGATTTGGATTCAATAAGAGATCCATAGCAATATCGAAGGAGAATGTACTAGTACTTGCTTGATCATTATTGTCATTATCGCCTCTAGATTCTACTCACTCTGGTTTTTTTTATAAAAGTATGATAACCGAATTACGTAATTTAAAAAACAATTAAAACTAGTTAAAAGTAATAAATTAAATATGTTAAGAAATAACCTTTTTTTTATTCAAGTACACTGTACACCCTTATTTACAAGGAGACAAGTAAAAGTGAGAAATATAATAGTAGTGAGAGAAAGTATGAAATAGAATATAGTAGTGATGTAGTATTGAAAAAAGATGAGGAAAGAGAATAAAAATAATTTGGGGCAAATTGGTAAAAACATATTGAATGGTCGGACAACCCCAAGCAGGATCTTATAAATAGGAGCAGAGATGTTCTTATGAAAAGAAAGGACAAGAGCTGAGGGAGTACAATATTATTTATGGGTATACATAAACAATCCTGGAAACCAACAATTCAAGATATCTTTGTATTATGTTTTTCGAATTATTAGTTCTCAAAATGTGTAGGTGTGGTCGTCATAGATAAAGAGTTCTTGCCGAATTTCTTGGAAAGAAAATGAGTTTTCATGAAGATGAACTGCATCTACACAATATCACCAAACACCACCTAATTAAAACTGATGTAAACATAAGAATCAGGATTTGTGATGATGCAGTTAAGAAACAGTTAGTTTAACCAATATTATTCTTATTGGTCTGACTTTTCAATTCGTGACAAATAGCCCCTTTTCTTCTCTGGGTAATGCTGGCTTCAACCATGCATGTAATAAACTCTAGCTAAGGAGGTTCAACTAATTATGCTACGTGTGTGTTCAAAGTTTTTTTTTTTTTTTTTTTTTTTTTTTAAAAAAAAAAAAAAAAAAAAAAAAAAAAAAACTCATACTTTTACATTGAGTTTCACATAAAAAATATATATATACACGTTTAAAGAATCGAATAGATCATCCAGTGTAAATGAAGTGATTAATTAAGAAGAGAAAAGTTTTTTTAAAGCAATCGAAAAGATTATCAGTAAAAGGAGTTCATTTCTCATGGTTTAGTTGATTTTGGTTGAGGTTATTATTAAGACTCGAATAATTTACTGAGAATTTTTTTCACCATCCCTGAACTAAACTGATAATTCTGATTCTAATTCACTTATAAGAGGTTGACCAAAAAATGAACTTATAAAAGATTGGACCAGGTTGGCTTAGTTAATTATTTAAACAAAGATATGAAATATAATTATCAATATATATAAGAAAAATATATCAGAAGCTGCACTTTTCATAAGTCATAAATTATATATCTTATATCTGTGTGACCCAACCATCTAATTAAAAAATAAATTACTTTGATCAAAGTTTTAATGAATCCGTAGCTTACAATACACACACATGTATTTTATGAACGCCTGTAATGCATATATTTAATGCTCCGTATATCTATTACACAAATTAATATACTAATTAACGCGACTTCATGGTTCTAGGAGAAAATTCCATTAAAAATATTCATATATGTATGAAATTTCTACAATAAGAAGTTTAAATAATAAATTGAATTTAGACCAAATTAATGTAGACCAAATGAGTATTAACTATTGAAAGTTAAGAAATGCAAGTTGAACGTCTAGGTCAAATTATATAGGTCGGTCATATTGCACTCTCTAGTATATATGGTCCAGGCTTTTTATTTCTTCTAACACTCTTATTATTGTCTATTTATCTCAGTTAATCTGCACAATTAACAGAAAAAATTTTAATCTGATGTTTGCTTTCACTTGTGTGCTCTAAATGTATTATATATCTACGGCTTACTTAATTTTTAATTAGCTCGTGAAATAATCTCTATTACATAAATTAGCATGTGTATACTTCATCTTATTCTTCTTTCTACTTAATTATAAGAGTGTATGGAGAGATGAGAGCTTGCTGTCATTTTTTTTTTGCTGTCATTTGAAAAAAGAGAATTCGTTGAAACGACCTCTAAGAGATGTTTTAGTTTCAAAGGCTCTATATTAAAGGTTTATGTATCGATAACACATGGAATATGTTGAAGAAAGAAATCAAAAAATGGTTTTTTTGTTTGTAGTTTAAACATATTAATCCTCCGCAGAATGTATATTTGTCCGTAATAGGCTATAATTGTTTGGACGAAGACTACGATAAGCTTTTTACTCCTCCGGGTTATATTTCAAGGAGTTAATGCATATTGCATACTATATTACCTGTTGACATTTGAATTTCAAGGATTATAATATGGTTAGATATTTTGATTTGATGAAATTTAGGGTTAGATTTATGTTCGCCAATCCGTATTTGTACTTTCTTTTATTCAATGATTAATCAATATTATTTCGGAGGTTATTATTTACCCTATGCATGAATATAATCCTTTAAATTAATTTCACCACAATAAGAGCTATAAGATGTGAATCCATTTTACTAATGACTTTTGCTGAGGCTAATCTTGCTGGTTTAGAAAAGCATTAGGAATAACAGGAAGGGAAGTAAAAACTTGTGAAAGCATATATATAGAGAGAGAGAGGGAGGGAGAGAAACCTGGGATAGATGCTATTCTTGACAGCTTTCTGGCCATACTTCCTCCAACGGTAACCATCGTCGAGAATATCATCAGCACTTCTCGTCTGAAATTCAAACCTCGGCCTAGTCGTCTTCTTCATCATTCTTCGCCTTTTCTCTTTATTGTTATTATTCTCCTTCTCCATATCCACACTACCACCATTATTAACGCCATCCATTAAGCTCGACGAAGATAAACCACCACCACCACCTTCCACCATTGGCTTGTAACTGCTACTATTGACAATGTCCTGATCAACCCCAACCTGCAAATTGCTTTGCCCTGATAAAATACTAGCCCAATCAATGTCAAGCATGCCTTGTGGGTCCAGCTGCGATGCGGCCCCTACTGGCGCCGGGAAGACGAAGGTAGGGTTTTGATGAGGTGGCGATATTGGAAGCAGCGGGGGAGGTGGTGGGTCCACCGGGAGGTGGTTTTCCATGTTGAACAGGGTTAATCACGTTAATTAGGGTTTGGCTCTGAGATAAGAACCGGAAGCTAAGGAATAAGTTGATAGAGAGAATGAAAGTGAGTTTGAAGGTTGAAATTTATAGAGGGGAATTGGGAGAATGGAAGGTAGAAGAGGTTGGACTGACATATATACGAAAAATATAAAAAAACATAATTATTTATGAATCATTTTGATGTACGTGGTTTTATTTTTGTGGACACGTTGAGAGATAATGTGTGTGTTTTGAAGAGGGAGGATAGGTTCATTGGTGATAACGAAAGGAGGAAGGTGGGTAAGGAACGTTAACTTGTGAGGACTATAATGGGAATGAATGAAGCGGTTTGAGGCAGTTAGTTGAACTGAAGTAGTTGAAATGTAGGTTGGGTTAAGCATGCCTTACAAGATTACTATTTCCTTGTTAGCTTCTCTCAGTTACTAGTACTGCTTATCAACATTCATTGTTTACACAAATAAGTACTATGAATATGATCGATTGTGTTCTTTCATTACAACTTGCCACAACAACCATACACCATTCTTTCATTGACCACGTTTCATTCTATGACCCATTCAACTCTACTTCTATTTCACTCTTCACACGTGCTGATTTTTTCCTTTGAATTTGGATGCTTGTTAATTCTGTAAAATATCAAGAAAATTGATTAAGGGACAATTGCTGAAAAAACCCTCTTGTTGCAAAATTTATTGTTCAAAGTTTCATAATGATTTAGATCTTCGAGTAGGTGCAAGTGTTGTAAAAAACTAATGTAACGTTTATTAGGGTTATACGTGCTGAAACGCAAGTAAAAACTGTCATGAGCAGAAACTGATAGAAACTTCGCTCAAACACGTAAAAACTGTAAAAACTTACATTTTTACCGTTTTTACTTTAACCAAAAAAAAAGGATGATTTTTTTTTTGCCCGAAAAAGGGATGAAAAGTTGAAAACCCTATTTCCATCGTGCATCTTGAACTCAGGATTACTAGAGAGTGGAGACTGAATAGTTATATATAGTTTTTGACGTATTTACATAGTATAAACGTAAGTTTTTTTTGTTTTTTATTTTTATGTTTTATATAGTTATATGACTTATATTTTTTTGAATATGAAGTTATTCATTGATTTTTAAGTAGTGATTTATGATTTTTTTTTACATATATATATATATAATTTTGAACTCTGACCTTAAGTAGTAGAAAGTATAAACTTTACGTTTCGTGTCGTTTCTACGATTTACGTTTCTACCACCCCTTCTGTGTTTACGTAAAAACTCGATTTTGACAACATCGTGCAACCCATCTTTAGCGAGTTGCAATTCTTCTTCAAATTCTTCAAATGTATGCAAATATATTTCGTTTTACACATAGTTAAAAATATGTTGCACATGATTAAAGAAGGTGTGCACCTATTAGATCATAAGATCAAATCCACCAAAAAAAGGGCCAAGCCTATTGATTGTAATATTCTAGAATAGTATTCTAGGGTTATCCCCATTCAGAGTTTCTTTGCAATCTAGAGCTTAATCTTCAGGAGGATTTGGAGAGACTATTGAAGCTTGAGGAAATTAAATGGTTTCAAAAATCTAGGGGTGAGTGGATTTCCAAGGGAGACAGGAACACTAAATACTATCACTTGAAGGCCAAGATGCATAATCAAAGGAATAAAATTGTGATGCTGAAGGACGAGCTTGGGAAATGAATTGATGATGAGGAAGGCCTCAAATCTCTTGTCTTTAATCACTTCAAATCTCTTTGTTGCCCTGTCATGCAGCAGTTTATTGAGTTGACTACGAGGGCTTGTTTTCCGACTATTAATCCTCTGGTCCTCTCCAACCTTGCTACTGTTCCTTGTAATGAGGAAATTATGGAGACATTGTTTTCCATGGGGAGTTATAAGGCTCCGGGTGTGAATGGCTTCCCTCCTCTCTTCTATAAGTCTAATTGGAGCACAGTGGGCCCGGGCCTTTGTGAGTTCGTCAAGAAAGCCTTTAGAAAGGAAATCTCCTTATCCAAGGCTAACGAGACGCTTATCTCCTTGATTCTGAAGAGAGACAATATTGAGCTAGTGTCTCACATCCGTCCTATCTCTTTATGTACGGAGCACTATAAATGCATCACCAAGTTGATAGCTATGCGCTTGAGGGGAGTGATGAAGGACCTTGTTTCGCCTTTTCAATCAAGCTTCATTAAAGGAAGATGTATCCAAGACAACATCATCGTTGGCCGAGAGATTCTCCATATTATGGGGAAAAACCGTAACAATAGAGGTTTGATGGCTATTAAAATTGACCTTGAGAAGGCGTATGACCGAATTAATTGGAGGTTCTTGAATCGAGTGTTATTGGAGGTTGGTCTTGAAAGAAGCTTTGTTGATTTCATTATTGACTGTGTGTCCTCGGTGTCTTACAATGTCCTTTGGAACGGTGCCAAAACTGGTTTTTTTTTTAAGTCCAAGTAGAGGTATTAGACAAGGTGATCCCCTCTCCCCCCTGCTATTCGTATTATGTATGGATAAACTATCTCACTTAATCTGTGATGCGGTGGAGGATGGTAGGTGGAAACCTATATTGGTTACTAACAGGGGTCTTGGTGTGTCTCATTTGATGTTCACAGATGATATCCTATTGTTTGGTGTTGCTTCTGAAGCCCAAACCTTATGTATGATGAGTTGTATTGAGGAGTTCATGAAGGCTTCCAGGGGAAAAGTCAATGTTGCTAAATCCTCTATCTTCTTCTCGCCTAGAGTTCCTTTGCAAATGAAGCTGAAAATCAAGAGTATGACCCATATGTATATTTCTAGTGATATTGGTAGATATCTGGGTTTCCCCCTCACGCATGATAGGAAGTTGAAGGAGAAATTCCATTATGTGATCGACCGTGTCAAATCTAAGTTGAGTGTTTGGAAAGCCAATAGTCTCTCTATGGCAGGTAGAATTACTTTAGCAAATTCTGTTTTAAGTACGCTTCCCCTCTATCCTATGCTTGTGGCTAGACCGCCGACAAGTGTTTGCCTAGAAGTTAAACGTTTGCAGGGGAATTTTATATGGGGCCATGATGGTGCTAGTAGACGATTCCATTCCATTGGTTGGGATCAAATCACTCGACCTAAAGAATATGGAGGCCTGGGGATGCGAAGACTTTATTCTGTCAACAAAGCATGTGGTGCGAAGTTGGCATGGAATTTAGTTTGTGGAGCGAAGGGATTGTGGGCGGAGATTCTCTTTCAGTGTTACATGGTGAGGGACAGTGAGTCGCTTTTGACCTACAGACCTGGGGACTCAAAGCTATGGAAATTTATCTGTGATCATAGTGAATTGGTTGACCAAGGTTCTAAGTGGCAAGTTCGCAATGGTCAGGTTGCTAATTTCTTTCATGATTGTTGGATTGGTGATAGCATTAGGCTGGTTGATTTTTGCCTAAGACCTTTGACTGAGGAGGAGGATAATACTGTGGTGGCGGACTGGGTAGTGGCAGGAGTTTGGGACATTCATAGTCTTACTCCCATTATTAGCGCTACGGGAATTAGAAGGATTGTGGCGGTGTTACCCCCAAGACCTGATGCCGAATTTGATTGCTTAGTTTGGGGTGCTTCTAGTGATGGTTTGTTCTCTATTAAGAGTGCCTACTTTCTTATTGAACTCAATTTGCTTTCATTGCGGGATAATCTTTATAAGGACATTTGGAAATGGCGAGGAGTTGAGCGAGTTCGTGTATTTTTGTGGAAAACCTCCTTAACCAAATTGCCTACTAATCTATGGAGAAGCTCCTGGCTCCATTCTTCAGCTTTATGTGGGTCTTGTAACATGAAGATTGAGGATATACTGCACATTCTGAGAGACTGTGGTTATGCTAGGATGATGTGGCTTGACTTGATTCAACCAAGGTATGTTTCCTCTTGCTTTGCGTTAGGATTGAGAGAGTGGTTGAGTTTTAATCTAAATGGTCAAGTTGGGGTTAAATGGGAAGGCCATTGGGGCCGTTTTTTTGGAGTTGCTATATGGAAGCTTTGGGTTTGGAGGAACCAATGTCTTTTCGAAAGCAGTTTTGTTAAACCTTCAAATCCAGGTGTAGTTATTTCTTCGTTATGGACTAGGTATGTGTTTCTAGATGAGGATGCATTTCCTTCAGGCCAACTAGTTTCTAATAGGATGGTGGGATGGGAGAAGCCACCTTATGGGTGGTTCAAGTTGAACGTTGATGGTGCTAGTTCCTTGTTATCTTCCACGGCTGGTTGTGGGGGTGTGATCCGGGATTTTTTGGGCAATTGGATCATGGGATTTGCTAGAAGTATCGGTGATTGCCCGTCTGGTTCTGCTGAAGAGTGGGCAGTGGTTGAAGGTTTGCAACTGGCTTGGAACTTGGGTTTTAAGAAAATCATCTTAGAATCTTACACTGACAATATTATTAATGTGATCCTTGATCATGCTTGTATTTCTTGTAGCAATCTGGTTTTGAAGGCTAGAGATTTGTTAGACTTAGACTAGCAGGTTGACGTTCGCGTTATTCCGAAAGATTTTAATTGTATTGCTGATGCTTTAGCTAAAAGAGGTCTTTCCTATTTTGATGTTTTCAGTGAGTGCCCTTCCTTTCTAAGAAATTGGGTTGACCGTGAGTGTTTGGGAGTTGATTCCCCTATTCAGCAAACTTCTATTTTTAATGTAGGCTTCTAGCCATCCTTTCTATAAAATAATAATAATAATAATAATAATAATAATAATAATAATAATAATGCTTCATTCTTCTCTCACACATGTAACAAGAGACACATTGTTCTCAAAATGTTTGTTTTTTTATTATTATAAAAAACATAGCCTTTTAAGAAATCAGATCCAAACTATCAAGATCTGCTTAGCTCTTCTTGCCAAGCAAAGTGCTTAGCAAAAAAACCGGTTCCCATTGCTCCCTTATCTACATATGCACCACTGTAATCCTTTTTCATCAATGCAATGGGTTTATTTAACATTTTTTTCATTCTTTAGGCTTCTGCATTATGTTAGCCCCCACTAAAAATAAGTTGTACACGAATCCTTGAACAAATTTCAACCCTTTTTGAATGGGTGGCGCAATAAAATCTTATTTAGGATGAATTCAAATGTACCATTGACGGTATTTCAACTTTTTATATATAGGGCTTGTGACACATACGACAGTAATGAAACACAAGATCAATGAGAAAAAATATACTCTCTCTAGTCCTAAATATAAGATATAGTTAACTTTTTTAAAAAAAGATTAAGAAAGCTAAATAAGTTATTTAACTCTATCATATGTTGTATATTCTTATATTATACGAGTATATCAATTTATTAGTCAAACTAATTAGTTTAAAAAAATTAAAAATTAAAAAAAAATTAATTAAGTTTTTTAATCTCTCCAAAAATGTTAGAGAATATTAATTGCACAATGATTTTGTCCATGGATAAAAAATCAATCTTCTACTTCTACACGACTATAAGAAACCAGATTTATAGTTTTTTTTTTTAGGGTTAAGTAGTAATTTTGCCACGAAATACACCCAAGGAGCAATTTTGCCTTGAAAGTTTTTTTTTTTGAATTTTATCCTAGAAGTCTAAAATTGGAGCAATTTTGCCTCTCTGTTAACAACCCTAACGGTCAACTACCGTTAGGGTTGTTAATGGAGGGGCAAAATTGCTCCAGAAAAAACTTACAAGGCAAAATTGCTATTTAACCCCAAAAAAATGTTAAAACTGTTATTTATGATATCATATATTTTTAATTCTTATTTATACAATATCTAGGGGTGGAAATAAGCAAATTTGCGCTTCACCCTTAATAAGCTAGGCCTGTTCAATAACAAAGTGGCTTGAGTCGCCTTGGCCTTTAAAAGCCATTTTTTTCACTTTTTTAGCAAGATGTGCCTGTTAAAGAGACCTATATTTTTTTTAAAAAAAAAATTATAATTAGGCTAACAGGCCACAGGCCTCACTGCAAAACAAGTCTACTTCAAACAGGTCAAAAATAGGTCTACTTCAAACAGGTCGAATTACATAAATCAGCGAAGATAGAGATAAAAAAGGGTTGAATTTTTATTAACGAGTCATTATTGCAAAATTAAATATTAAATATAAAAAAGGGTTAAGTAGCATTTTTGCCCTAAGATATACGGCAAAGCAATGTTGCGAAAGTTTTTTTTTAATGTTACCCCAGAAATTTTTGTTTAAAGCAATTTTGCCCCTCCGTTAACAACCCTAACAGTTGACCGTTAGGATTGTCAACGAAAAAGAATATCATTCTTCCAAAAAAAAAAACTTCCTGACAAAATTATTCCCGGGCTGTCTTAAGACAAAATTGCTACTAAATCTTTTTTTTTTTTTATAAGAACCTTATTTATAGCTTGTTGTGAGAACAATGAAAATATTTCAAAACCAAGAAACTCTACTGTTTAGACCAATGATACGCTCTCCGTTAAAAAAAAGAAAAAGAAAAAAAGACCAATGATATGCCAGCCCATATTATAGGATTGAGTTGGGCTAGACGTTTACAAGCTCAGCTTGACAAACTGCATAGGTTATTTTAGAACCCTTCCTGAAACAGATCAAAAGTACAAATATATTCCCAGTACTACGGAAAAAAGCCCAAAAATAAAATCATTTCAAGTAAAATGAGAAAATATAAAAAAAAAAAAGGAAAGTAGTGAAAGAGCAACATTGATTCAACAAATCTAAATAAAGCAAGTAAATTTCGGATTCTAAATAAATCAAGTCCATGAGCGTCATGAACTATTTTGATGGCATCCAAACATAAGAATAAATCATAAACAATCAAAAGCTATGCTAGCTCTTATTTTTTTAAATTTTTATTATTGCTATGGAGAATAAAATACATGAGATGCACAGCAGTAAATGAAGTTTCAAACAGCGCCCTTCCTGTTTCCAATAACTCAAGAAAGTTTCCAAAATTTGCAAAGCCTCATTCAACTTAAACAAATTGAAATCTTCAATTGCCTCTAGCAATTTCTATGTTAGCTCGACCCTCTCTTCAAGATCCTCTATATTCATTCCATCAATTAACTTGAGATGAAACAAAAAAACCATGCCCAAAGCCCTCTGTATGATCAATATCAGCTGATGATCATCTTGTTCAGAAATTCAGCATGCTCAGGAAAATACTCCATCAGTTCATCCTTTGTCACCCAAACAAAATCCTCACACTTACGAATGTTGAACTTGTTTTTTGCAATTACTTGTGACTTGAAGAAGAATTTCTGACAAGATTTCAGCAGAAGAGAAAAGAATGGTAAGAGCATAATTCACTGAGAGAAATAAATGCTGCATGGGATCACATGAAAAAGCTAACTTCCATATTCATGCAGTACAAATGAAAACCCCTTAAAGATGGGAGCAAGATACAGTTATTTGGGCTAGAGTCAAGAAAATTCCTGTAAGCATCTAAGGTTGGTTTTTTTTCAACTCCTGGAAAAAAAGGCTCCTCAAATGGTTAAAAAACTTGATGAAAAACATCTAACAATTGTAAAAGATCTCCCATGAAAGCACCTTGAAGGATGAAGATCCTGTCGCATCGTCTGTAGGCTGAACGACCATATGGGCCATTGGAGCATTTCCAACAAAATAGGTGCTAGAAAGATCTCCCAAGACTGATTTCAAAGCAGACTCAGCACACTGCAGATTTTTAAAAAGTATGAGGGAGTGGAAAACAAAATGGAAATAAATGCAATAAAAGTCACATAACAACTTCCACCTTGCGTAGCGTCTCCTCTGATTCGTAAACTTTTTCTGGAAAATGCCAGACGGGCTTCCCACTTGGAGCCCCATATGGAATACCTCTCAAAAGAAGGTACAGTCTTCTGTCAAGAGCTCTTTGCAATGACCTGAAGGGGTTTAGGTTAAAAGTATCCAATAACAATGGGCCGAATGATAGTAATATTAATAATAACAATAGTGAGTAATCATGCAACAAGTAATTTATTTTACAAGCTAATTTAATAAACAAATAAAAGAATATGTCAAGCAAATGAGTTTACATATACGAGCATTCTT
This sequence comes from Acacia melanoxylon, assembly GCA_019022615.1. Lineage (NCBI taxonomy): Eukaryota > Viridiplantae > Streptophyta > Magnoliopsida > Fabales > Fabaceae > Acacia > Acacia melanoxylon. Next base: position 2,651,795 of record JAFJYJ010000041.1, on the reverse strand, counting down.
CATTATCATTCAGACCAACATGTGCAAACCTGTTGAACGTTCAGAAGGATAGGCCTAACCTGTCCTTACAGATGGTGAATTTCTCAATTAGAATAAAAATCATATTAATTATATTTGATCACATAGGACAAGGCTGATCAAAAGTCAAAACTGTGTAGAATAGAAGGTTAGCAATCACCATGTCACCCTGAAAAAAACTAAATATACAGTGGTGCAGGCATGCCCATCATATTACTAAGGTTCGCTTCAGAGATTATGCCAAATAGCATTGCTAAAAGGAAGACAGACAACTGTCAACAAAGTTGCATATTATTAACTGCTGAGTGGACTATAAGCAGCCTATTCATCACTAACAGGTACGTAACAGTAACTTAAAAGCAATGTATAGCTATGGCCTATGGATAAAAAGGAGAATAAAAGTGAATTATTATTATACATCGCAGTTTAAATTAACTTTGTCTGACTAAAGAAGATTGCATTATAGTATACCTAGGTCATGCTTTTATGTCATTAGTTTTACACTAACATATAGTATAAAAAGTTCCAATAATGAAACAATTGATATGAATGAGTAATAGATAATAAAGCGTATGAAAGAGATCCCATGCAATCATTTGTTAGGAATGTCCTTAACTAATACCGTATGAGAAGATGGAAATTTGCCCAGTCTCAAGGATGCGAGGATAAGGTAAAACAGATACATAATTCATTGGATTGACAATAAATATATGACATTTTGGGTATGTCGCACCATTTAATACATACCTTCTATCATTGTTTTTGTCAGCTTCAGTGACTCGAGGAGCTGGCACATAGTCAATCTGATATTCACCTGTCCCCCTGGATGTAACATAATATTTGCATAAAGCTATATAAAATCAAATATTTATCTGTACTTTTTTCCAATTATCCATCTCTTAAATGGACGCAGGCAAGAACGAGAAGATACTAAAAGGAAGAATATGAAGATGAAGAAAATAAAATCATCAGAACAGGTCATTACCATATTGTCTCAAAATAAGACCAAATGAAGAAATACAAATCATGCTTGCACCAGCAGAACATAAAATTCATTTTTCAGGACATAAAAGCTTTAATGAGGACAATGGAAAGCGGTAAAGCATATTAATAAGATAGCATCTGCAAAATTACAACCAGTTCCCACTCAGGAGCACAATGACACATTGAGGCTGTTTGGAAATTGAGTTGACATTTGCAAATCAATAGGAAAAATGGAATGGGAACATTAGAACCAAATCAGTTCTTGTTGTGAATCACAGCATTATAAATTAATTTGCCCAGAATAAACTAAACGTAGACTTCAATGATGTGACCATAAGCAAGTACACCAGGGATTGTGATCACCATAATGAGAAAAATCAGGAAACATGACAATCATATCAAAGCTTAGCATTTCAATATCAAGTGCTAAAAACATAAATAAAAACAAACTAATACCTTGCATTCGATCTGTCTAGAAACTCATCAGGATATCTGCGCCGATACTGCTGTTGCCACCGAAACCTAAGCATCCCAACCCGTCATAATAAATAATAGTTGTTCTAAGACAATTATCAACAACATTGCCACAAAGTAAATGGCACAGAGAATGTAGAAGATCAAACTAACAACCACTGCTACAATCGATCATTCAAGCATGCTGAGCAAATTCAACCATAGCGCAAAACGCTTCGTGTCTAAAAGATTGGAAGAAGCAAGACCGTGATACTATGCTCAGTCAGAATCCAGTACAGATCTAGGACTATGTAATACGAGACAAGTATCTCCTTTAAGCTAATACTCAGGATTTCTCCCTTAACACTCTCTTCCTCCATTTCTCACGCAAAAGAACAACTCTCCCAGCGTATTTGTTAGTTTCATCACCTCATTCACTCCAAGAAGAAGAAGTATAGAAGATAACATATGGAGGGGGAACTCACGAGAATTCTTGAAAGGCGTAAACGACAGGGTCGATTTTGGGAATAACCACGGGCAGCCGCTCGAAAAGCACAGAAGCAACAATTTTTTCGGAGCTGGTGCTGAACCATCGCCTTGTTAAGAAAGGCCGAACCAACGACCTATGCATCCTTAATCTGATGAGCACCCAAAAAGTTTGATCAAATAGCCTAAGAAAATGGATAAATATGCAGAAAGGGAGGGAGTTTTAATGAAGGGGAATGTAGTCCCTTAAGCCCTTTCGAAAATGATGAACTTGTTGCAGAGAAACATTGAAGGAGAAGAAGATGGAGGAGGAGCTCACGTTCTACCTGAAGCTGAAGAGTAACGAGCGACGGCCCTTCTATCGCAACACTGCGAGTCTGAGGGTTCTCATTTCGCTGTGTTGTATATTTTTTACCTCGCCATGGTCAGGACTTGGGAGGTTATTTTTACAAAAAATAAATAAATAATACTTCTCCCTCCTATACGGTCCCAATTATATATAGACGACATATTTAATCGATTTTGGAGAGATTAATGAGAGAAGTTGAATTAGTTAATTTTACTCATTTTCCTAAAATGCCCTCATATAAATTTAAAATGACATAAGTAAAAGTAAATCAACAATTCCTACCACATACTTCTCCAACTTAAAATTTTTCTTTTTACACGTTTTCTAATTAAAATAATGGTTTTGCTATATATACATATATGTGCGTATACACACACACATGTGTGTACATATATTTACACACACACATATAGACACACACATATTTATATATCTTCAAGCCCAATTATAAAGAATTAATAATTATTCATTCATGTGAATAGTGTCAAATGAATAAGAAAGATCTTGATTCATATTTTACTATTCATGTAATACACACACAATAATTGATTTTTCAAAGCAAACACTTGGATCGAATAAACACATACATAGATACACAAATATACATATATGTATAAACACACACACGCATATTTATATATGTATGTATGTATGTATGTATGTATACACACACATACATACATATATTGAAAAACACACACAAAGATATACATATATGTACACACACATACATACACAAATATACATATATGTATAAACACACACATATTTATATATATATATATATATTTACATGAATATATATATATATATATATATATATATATATATTATCTGTACACACACATATAGATACACAAATATACGTATATGTATAAACACACACACATATGTGTGTGTGTTTATATATATTTGTGTGTAGACACACACACGTGTGTGTAAATGCGTGTGTGTGTATATGTATTGAAAAATTAATGTTAGCTAATTGATAAATAAATTAAAATCCAATAATTTAAAAGTTTTATTTACTGTAAGAGTCTACGCATCAACATACATACACTAACCAAAAACCAAATACACTTGAGATAATAAAATAAGGGTATTTTATGAAAAAATTGACAAAAATTAAAATGTTGTCTTATAATTAGGACCAAAACTAACTCTCAAATATTGTCTTATAATTAGACCGGAAGGGAGTAATAATAATAATAAAAAAATCTAACATTGCCTCATTTCATACTCATAAAATATTAAAATATAACTTATCTTATATATAATTTATTAATTGGAAAAAAAAATTGGGGTATTGATTTATTATAAAGGCCATTAGATTACATTTGGCTGAAATGGAACTCAAAAAACAATCGATCTAGCAGGCTTACTACTAGATGGCCTTGGCACAGAACATTTGGTGTTGTGTGCAATGGCGAACCGAGGTAGTAGAGAGCCTTGAATTTGGGATTATATATATATATATATATATATATATATATATATAAAAACAATATATGTTTAAATGATTGTATGATTGTTTAAGTACTACTCTTAATACATTAATATTGCACTTCGTAATCGAATGTGAGATGAATAGTTGAATGATTGTCTAGTGCCTTATATTGAAAAAGATGTATTTGATAAAGATTGATAATAAGACAATTATGATGAAATTCTAAAAAATAAAGCCAGAAGGATGACGTTGTAATTATTTTTATTGTAATATACTTTTGTTATTAAAATATATGTACTTGAACTTATTGAATACTCACCCTTCATTGTAATTTATATAGCTGCATTTCTAACAGCACTTAGCCTTATTTTTTCTAAATGACAGGTTTTAAGATAATTGTCTCTCTTATTACATCATCAATATTTACTTAATTTCATGAATTTTTTTTTCTTGTTTACATTCTTTTGTTTTTTAATGCATTTAAAATTTTCCTTTAAAAAAAAATCGGGGGCAACGCCCCCGCATCCCCCCACAAATGGTGCCCCCCTTCACTATTTTTCTGGGTCTACCCCTAGTTGTGTGTTGGCTTCTCTAGAAGAATATGTACAAAAGTATTTGAAGGCACAAGAGACTAGCCAAGAGCGATTACACAGCGATGCATATTCACACTTAATGGAAGGAGTGATGCATAGCCATTTCTAGCATCAAATTATGCAGATACCAGACAGAGCAAAAGTTAGATGGCGTCCCCCAGATCCAGGCTATGTACGGGTGGATGTGGATGGATCATACACGAATAGTGGACAAACAACTTATGCAGGAGTGATTAGAGATCACCAAGGAAATTGGTTATGTGGGTTTCAACAGAAGTTAGGATATGCTACGTCAACTGCTGCTGAAATCCATGCTCTCTACAGGGACCTTATACTATCCAAACAACTGGGTTTCAAGAAGGTTATGCTTCATACTGATTCATTGGTTGCAATCCATTTGTTGTTATTTGATTGCGGGCAGGGTCATCCTATGAGAGAGGAGATACAGGAGGTAAGATCATTTATCATTTCACACGAGGAACTACAGATTATTGATACCTATTGGGAAGTATTAAGATGTGCTGATTATTTAGTCTGGCTCAAGGGTTGAATCAGGATCTTATAATAATCTCATCACAACCTATTAAATGTATTGACTAAGTTAATATTGAGTGTGACGGAATGTCACTAAGTTCAGTGAATATAGTCTAATATTAGACTTTTTGTAAACCCCAAGCCTGTGACTTCTCAATGTATTACCAAAAAAAAAAAAAGATACATTATAGGCTCTAAACCCAAAAGATAAATAGAAAGAATTATTATAAGAAAAATTCGATTTAAAATAGAGAAAAAATAAATCAATGCTTTTGATTTGAAAAAACCCTGATTTGACGTGCGGGGAATCTGAAAATAGTAAATTTTTCAAAATAACCAAGTTGTCCCCTAACTATTTACTACCCTTTTTTGGGTCTGATTCTCTTATCATCACTCATAATTTATAAATCATTTCCCTTTAATCAATCTAAAAGAGATCATATCATCAAACTTCAACTTTTTCTCTTCTTCCCGTCACTGTCTAAATAGATTGACGAGGGATGATGAAAGGATATGTTTCATGCTTTCTCTTACTCCATCTTCTCTCTCCTTCAATCTACCCCTCAAGCTATTCTTGCATGGTGAACTTCCCCAAGCTCCAATTCTCTCAGCATCGCCATTAGCCTCTCTCCTGGGGTTCGTGTTCTACGATTGGACCCTTACCATTGCCTCCGGTCCCATCATCCTCACCTCCACCTCTACCCCCACCATGCTCGCCACTCCGGACGTCGTCGTCGTCTACTCCACTGTTGAAGTTTTTGCGCTCTAGTTGTCTGCTGTGCTGGTGTCAAAGTTGGAATGCTATGAATCCGATTACAGTCCGTGTTATTTTCAGACTGGTCCAAGAAACACCAGGTTTTCTACCTCTATTCTTCGAGGTTCTTTTCTTTATCGAAGGATTACAGTCCCAATCGAAATGCTCTGAATCTACATACCCAAACTTGAATCCCAAATTTGCCTTATTCCTTTGTTCTGCATTCCTCTTGCTGTTATTGTTCCTTGCCCTGTTATTGCAGTCGATGTGGGAATTTTCGTCGTCTTATTGCACGCTGACGATAATGCCGATTTTGGCGAAGAATTGAATTAGGTTGTTGTTGGGTTGACCTGAAAGCTTTGACCTGCTAATTCTCCAACAACGAGCAGAAACTGAAATGAAGAAGGAGGATGGGTTTCTAAATCAAGTTTAGAAAGTTGTTGAACTTTGTTGTCTGGGATGATGTAGAGTCCCAAGTCCCAACAGAAGACCTTACAGAGTGATAAAGACGTAGTGAGGGATCATATTCTTGTGCTTGTAAATCAAGTTACTCCTCTATTAAGGTACAATTGTTGAACTGTGGCTGCCATGCATTTTCAAACTTTCGCAATCTTATGTAATTACTTTTTATAACTTCATTATAATTTAAATTAACAATTTCAGTATCTTGTTTTATAACTTCATATCCCAAAACCAACATTTATATCCCGTTATAATTTTTAGGGCATAAGTTTTAAGGGTCAATAATAATATCTATATAAAGATTAATGTTATGGACCAATATATTGGGCCAGACAGATTCCAGGTCCAGTGGGGAATCCACAGTAAAACCCCTTATTTACCCAGGTAAATGGTCCTCCACCACTCCATCGTGCCTAATATGTGCGGGGCCGAACCGTTAGTGGTGGCGAGCACGGAGAACGTGGGACGTGCATAACGGTTGAAGGATGGGAGCATTTGCATGGGAGTGAAAACCTGGTAATCCCTATAAATAGGAGATTACCCACCAGTCTTGGCACGCTAGACACTCTATTTCCATTACTTACTATTCGGTCCACACCGCACACACACCACCCTCTAGGCGAAACGCCTCCCCGTGTTGCATTGTGATCCGAACTTCCTCGAGGATATCTTCCCATAGATATCATCGAGCTAGTGCCCTCCACGATACTCAAGCAGTGGAAGACCCTTTGATCCAAGATAAACCATTCCCAGCTCACTAGAGTTGGACATCTGTGTTCTATTACAGAACATTGGCGCCGAGGTTCGCCATCAAGTCCCAAAATTAAGGCATGTAGGAGTAGGAGGCATTCTAGCCCTACTCCGGAGACCATGTTCCAATTAAGACACGTAGGAGCCCGAAGCATTCTAGCCCAGGCTCCAAAGACCGTTCTCCAACTAAAACATGTAGGAGCACGAGGCATTCTAGCCCGGCTCCAGAGACCATGTTCCAATTAAGACATGTAGGAGCCCGAGGCATTCTAGCCCGGCTCCAAAGACCGTTCTCCAACTAAGGCATGTAGGAGTAGGAGGCATTCTAGCCCGGCTCCGGAGACCATGTTCCAATTAAGACACGTAGGAGCCCGAGGCATTCTAGCCCGGCTCCAAAGACCGTTCTCCAACTAAACCATGTAGGAGTACGAGGCATTCTAGCCCGGCTCCAGAGACCATGTTCCAATTAAGACACGTAGGAGCCCGAGGCATTCTAGCCGGCTCCAAAGACTGTTCTCCAACTAAGGCATGTAGGAGCACGAGGCATTCTAGCCCGGCTCCGAGACCATGTTCCAATTAAGACACGTAGGAGCCCGAGGCATTCTAGCCCGGCTCCAAAGACCGTTCTCCAACTAAAATATGTAGGAGCACGAGGCATTCTAGCCCGCTCCGAGACCATGTTCCAATTAAGACACGTAGGAGCCCGAGGCATTCTAGCCCGGCTCCAAAGACCGTTCTCCAACTAAGACATGTAGGAGTAGGAGGCATTCTAGCCCTGGCTCCGGAGACCATGTTCCAATTAAGACACGTAGAGCCCGAGGCATTCTAGCCCGGCTCCAAAGACCGTTCTCCAACTAAAACATGTAGGAGCACGAGGCATTCTAGCCCGGCTCCAGAGACCATGTTCCAATTAAGACACGTAGGAGCCCGAGGCATTCTAGCCCGGCTCCAAAGACCGTTCTCCAACTAAGGCATGTAGGAGCACGAGGCATTCTATCCCGGCTCCAGAGACCATGTTCCAATTAAGACACGTAGGAGCCCGAGGCATTCTAGCCCGGCTCCAAAGACCGTTCTCCAACTAAGGCATGTAGGAGCACGAGGCATTCTAGCCCGGCTCCAGAGACCATGTTCCAATTAAGACACGTAGGAGCCCGAGGCATTCTAGCCCGGCTCCAAAGACCGTTCTCCAACTAAAACATGTAGGAGCACGAGGCATTCTAGCGCGGCTCCAGAGACCATGTTCCAATTAAGACACGTAGGAGCCCGAGGCATTCTAGCCCGGCTCCATACGCATGGATTCTTGGTTGGTTAACCAGTTTCCATCAGTTTATTCATGAAATGACATGAACTCTTGATTAAACATCCAAGTTTTGAAAGACCACACGACAAGAAAACGGGAAGGAATTGAGATATATTTACCGAATACTATGAACATGTTGACGCTGGAATGCAAAAGAATTCATGGACAAGAAACCAGTTTTCAATGACATGCTTGATCAACGATAGTGGGAGATGTTTCTACCACGCCAGCGGAAATTCGAAAAATGGAAAGCTAGTATTAATCATATCATAGTCATACTTACAAGCCGAGTTATTACCACGGCATCAAAAACAGAAAGTTCAACCAAAGGGAACGAAAATTACAAAAAGTTCAAGAAGATGGGGGGCGGGGCTTTTCCTCCTCTCTTTCTTCATCTTCGACCCCGGGAGGTACCGACGCCCTTGCTCGTTTACATATGCCTCGCGATTGAGACCGTCCCGGTTAAGGTTGAGGCGGATTGAGGCGCGAATTTGCGCAACGGCGTTGTCAAAGGAGAAAACCGCCGCATCGGCGTACTCGGTCAACCCCGTTTTGGCCTGACCTAGTTCGGTTTCCTTAGCCAAAAGCTCATTTTCCTTGGCTGCGACGGGGCTTTATGATTTTCGGCCTCGATTGAGCCTTGTCTAAGGCAACGAGACCATCCGCGCAAATTCCCTCCAAGCGACGGACATCCAGCTCAGCCGCCGACAGCTTCTCCTCCATCTTCTGGAGGTCGGACCTAGAATTTCCCAATTCCTCTTCCAAGGTCCTCTCCCTAGAAATGGAAGACTTGAGTTCCTCTTCCTGCTTGTCCTTGGCAGCCTTTAGGAAGGAGAAATCCTGTTTTAGCTGGGCGTGCTCCGCTTCGAGGGCGGACAGGTTGGCAATGGCTTTATTCCCGTCCTCGCTTATTTTGGCCACCCCAGTGTTCTGCCTCAGAGCAGCATTCTCATTTTTCGCCTTGGCCAGCTGGGCGTACGCCATCCCATATTTCACCTTTACAAGGGCATAAGAGCGAATCAAGGCAAGACCGCGGTAGCCCTCTAGCATCATATGATTCAGCATCTTCTTTAGAGGCTCAGTTAGGCCACACGCGTCATGAAAAAAAGCAGGAGGCCTCGTCACGTCCAACACTTCCTGGCTCAACCCGGTCGCCCAAAGTGCACCCTCTGGAAGGTCATTCACACTAAGGCTCCCCGGACCGAGGTTTTACGCGGCGGAAGCGGGCGAGGGGGGCATAAGAAGAGCCGGCGAACCCGAGACACCGGCACCTCGCTTGGAATTGATGGTCCCGCCGCAGGCGTCTTTTCCCTTGACCTTCTTGCGGGCGCATCTCCTTCGGGATCGGACACGGCCGACCGTTTTGTGAAACGTGATCGGAGGCCGGTTGGTCAATAACCGCATGATGGCTTTGGTTTTCTTCCGAGAGCCGGGATCGATTCTTGAAGACGGAAAGTTGTTTCGGTCTACCCATAGCTCGGCCCGCAAGCAAAAGAAAAGGGGTGTCGAGCAATAAAAGAGGTACAAAAATTTACCGGCGGCGTATCAATAACGTCATACTCGAGGTAGCTTTCCGCGACCAAAGGCGTGGTGATATACTTAGCCGGATCTAGGGGACCCTCCGGAGACCCCACGAATTCCAAAAGTTTCAAAAGGGTCTCATCCTCCTCGTCCGAAAACGTGGCGGGGAAGTCGTCGGGCTTCGGGGTATGATGATCCGTGGACCCGAGAAAGGGAAACCTTTCCTCGATCTCCCAGTCGGCCCTCCTCACAAACCGGGGGCCCGGCCGGGAGGGCCTCGACCTTGACAAAAGCGAGACTTGAAGTTCTTCCAGGACTCGCGAAAAGGCACGAAGAGTCTTCGATCGCGGATGCTTCGGAGAGTGGTCCACGCAAACCACTTCGTCGAGGCGGTCGTCCGAATCCGGTCTCCAATGGGGAAAAGAAGGACATAAAGACGAGGAACGCTACGAGACAAAATCCTTCTCCACGCACAAGTTCTCAAAGGCAATGGCAAACGCCCAGCCATTGGGATGAAGTTGGGAAGGGGCAAGGTGCAAGTGAGTCAATAACTCGATTTGAAAATCGGTAAAGGGAAACCTCACCCCCCAAAGCGCGATCACATCCCGGTAAATCCAAAAGAAGTGAAGGCCCTTCTCGCTTGAGCGGCCGACGTCCACGGATTCTTGTCTCGCGGGTAACCGCGGGACATAACCTACCCCATCCCGATCCCGAGTTGCGAAAGATCCTCGTGGTCGGGAATTTTTTCCTCGATAACCTTGTGGCTTATGGCGGGGTTAGCTCGGTGGAAATTGGGGAAGGGGTGGAAGTCTTTGACCCTTCGTTCGAGGACCCCGGGCCGACCGGGATGAAGCCATGAGTACCTAGATATAAAACAGCAAAGAGCATTAGAGTGGGGTCGGCGAAAAGTTTTTTCCCAATCAAGGGATTTAGAAGTACAATGAAACGTAGAGAAGAAATGAGCGCTCTATCTCCGTCGAGGGACAATTCCCAGAACAAGCACCTTCTTAGGTCTGGGATGGTTCCTGGGTTTTCTGGAAAGTTTTTGAATAGAAGGATCGATGTCGGAACCTAAAAGAAGATTTTTTGGCAGAGAGCTTCCGATTTCACAAACGAACGGAAAAGCTCGGGCCATTGGGAACACCTAGAAAGGGGCAACAGAAACTAAGAACCCACCCGGCAAAACCCGAAATGCGAGAAAGTTGAAAGCGATAGAAACCCGAAGCGCAACGAGCATACTCGAAAAAACCACGTGCATTATTCTAAGCCTAAGAGCGAAGTCGAAGCAAGAAATCACTGGGCAAGCGATAATACACTGTGAAAAAGAGGAAATGCGCAAGGTTGACAGCGAAAGGCAACAAATTGGATGCAAGTTAAACTCCCGAAGCCGAGAGTATTCGATAATGTCAAGAAGGATTGATAGTTTTCGAAAAAAAGAAGTATATATAGACGTTTGGAATTTGAATAGACGTTTGGAATTTGAAAGGCCAAGAGTCGCGACGCCGTTAGCTTCCTCTAACGGAATTACGTCTCCCTGCGCCAAGCGTCTGACCAACGGAGCGTTTCAGGGGAAACGGCGTGAGCATTAAATGCGCACGAAAACCAAAGGCTGCAATAAGCGACCAATCCGCAAAAATGACGGTTGAGTACGCAAAAGCACAAGAAAAGAGAGCACATGGATTTGACCTGTTAGACTTAGCCGGATTGTAGGCGGTTTGCTTGAAGATTAATCCGTTCTTGAGGGCGGTTAGTTTTAACTTAGCCCGGATTGTAGGGCGGTTTGCTTGAAGATTAATCCGTTCTTGAGGGCGGTTAGTTTAACTTAGCCCGGATTGAGGGCGGTTTGTTAGAAGATTAATCCGTTACGGAGGCCGGTTAGTTTCACTTATTCCGGCTCATCGAAAGGGCGGTTAGCTTTTAAGAACGAATGGTCGAAATGAACAGCGCGAAAAAAGAAGCTAGCTTAAAACAAGACTTTCCATTGATAAATGGATGGTTTTACATAACGTTCATACAGGAAAGTAGACCAAATTGGCATTCATAAGCAGGATTACATCAATCTTGAAGTAAAAGCTCGCCGTCATATACAGAAAGGATGAAGAGCCCTCTCCGGCCAAAGGAGCTCTCTGAAATGCATCCGCAGGCATCCTTCGGAATGTTTGGATACGGTGGACCTATCGACCCGAGGCGGCACTGTCCCCCAACCGTGGCACTCCCGTGGGACGATGTTCCCGTGCGCCGGCCAATCCACGGAAAGGGCATCGCGCACCCAACGGACCTTAACGGGACCCAAATGGAAATATTTTGCCGGGCATGTAAAGACCGGCAAATACGGTTGGACTCCCGAGAAGCCGTCGGGGAGGTGGATGAAGACCGGCAAATACGGTTGAAAGTCACCAATGGAAAGCACCGTCGGCGGCACCTCAATGAACCTATGTTCCTTCTTCTTGGGCTTCCGCTTCCTCGCCGGAAAATCTTTAAAGAGAAAAACATAGGTCTATGGCTTGCTTCAAAGGAAATCCCCATTCGTGTAGAATGGATTACCATCTGCGAGGTTCGCATGCCCTTATATGGGCACTGTGGACATTTATTGCCTGAACAGTTTGCATTCTCGTGACATGGAGAATCGTGAGAGCGGTTGACTTCTCTCTTGCTAGGGGCACAACCGTCGAGAGCAATAAATTCTGTTGTATGGGGCGTATGCGCAAGCGCTAGGCGGTAATAAATGCCCCCTAATAGGAAGGCGTACGATCAACAGCTAATGTGAGCTTTAAATGTGCGCAAATTTCGAAGGGGATTATGATCATAAAAAGCAAAAATCGTATCCCTATGAAGATAAAGTCAAAATAAATTATGACTACCAGCATCTTTTATGACAACCCATATGGGGGGCGATATGGGGAGACGCCTAATCAAGTTATGAAAACCGGGCGAGCATACGGCCAAACGTCAATCTCGGTTGCCATAAGGTGGTAGTCATAGAATTGACGCCTTAAACGGCCGTGGTATTGGAACGAAGGGGAAGTCGGAGAAAGTCGGCAAGGTGGCCAAGGCGAACGGCCGGTTATGACCAAGATCATGATAATCAAGTCTTGACCCAAAGATCACTTGTCGACACGAACCCCGGTCGCTGTCAAGGCCAAGAAAGTTTTCTCAAGAAGAAAGCCCATCATCCGTAGTAGAAAGCAGAAAGACACAAGGAGCAGCAGGAGGCTCCTAGAAAAAAGAGGAAAGACCGAGCTATAACTCGGAGGAATGATGGCCGGAATAGTCAACACGCTAATCTCGGCACGTCGGAAACCCGCCATACCGAGCTTGGGGGCAAATCATTATGGACCAATATATTGGGCCGAGGCGATTCCAGTCCCGATGGGGAATCCACAGTAAAACACCTTATTTACCCAGGTAAATGGTCCCCCACCACTCCATCGTGCCTAATATGTGCAGGACCGAACCGTTAGTGGTGGCAGAGCCTGGAGAACGTGGGACGTGCATAACGGTTGAAGGATGGGAGCATTTGCATGGGAGTGAAACCCTAGGTAATCCCTATAAATAGGAGATTACCCACCAGGTGCACGCTAGACACTCTATTTCCATTACTTACTATTCGGTCCACACCGCACACACACCACCCTCAGGCGAAACGCCTCCCCGTGTTGCATTGTGATCCGAACTTCCTCGAGGATATCTTCCCCATAGATATCATCGAGCTAGTGCCTCCACCGATACTCAGCAGGAAAGACCCTTGATCCAAGATAAACCATTCCCATCACTAGAGTTGACATCCGTGTTCTATTACAAAACAATTAACAACATTAGAATTTAAATTAACGACTTTAGTATCTTGTTTCACAATTTCATATCCCTAAAAACCAACACTTATATCCAGATATCATTTTCAGGGGTCAATAGCAACATTTTTTTAGAGATTAACAACATTAGAATTTAAATTAATGACTTCAATATCTTGTTTTATAACTTCATATCCCCTAAAACCAACACTTGTATCCGGGTATAATTTCAGGGGTCAATAGTAACATTTTTACAAAGATTAATAACATTAAAATTTAAATTAACGACTTTAGTTTCTTGTTTCTATTTTGTTTTCATTTGTCACATAACTCTAGGCAATTTGGTCATTTGGTGAGATTTGAAAATCACATATTCCTCCATCATCTCCATCATTTCTAATATGAGATTTCATATATTGGTAGCACTGATTTCTCTTACCTATCTTAATATTATTTTTCTGGGATTTTCATATTATTATAAGGTTATATGAAAAGAACCTAAACACCAAAAAGATAATCTCAATAACGGTAAAATAACAGCTTTTTCTCGAGTTTTCTTTCATAAAGAAATTTCAGTTTCTTTTTTATGAAAACTTTTATTATTTTGAAGTTATAAATAATAATTCATCTTAAATCCCTTTGAATTAGCAGAACTCATAATCCATGAGCCCCCTACAATTCAATATAATTGGGTCATTTTGAGCTCGTCCAAAAAGACCTATAACGGGACGGGTTAAAACCCGTCCATTTGATACTTAAATGGGTGGACTATGAGCACACCTTCGGCTGCCCGTACCCGCCCATTTAGTGTTTTTTATTATTAATTACACATCTCATTCCGCATTCTAACATAAGGCAAAGACATTCCTTGACTCCCTATCCTTAATATGGTACTTGTTTAAATTTATGTTGTTTTGTGTGAATTGTGATTATTGAACTTTGAAGATTCAGATTTCATAATTTGGATGGATACTTAATGCTTATGTCTGTTTTTTTTTTTTTCAAAAAAATAAACGGATCTAATGTAAATGAGTTACGCAAAACCCGATACTCTACCCATTTATATGCTGGTTAGTTTACACAAATTTAAATGGGTTGAGATACGGGTATGTACTAACCCATACCTGTTTAAAATTCAATGGGCGGGTTTTGGATTTGGCCTCGGATTGTCCCCAACTTACTCATTGATCTGCCTGCTGTAAACGTACAAGAACAAATTATATCTGAGATATAAGTTGTTAACGAAATTATATCCCAAAAAAAAAAAAAAAAAAGAACTTTTTAGATTCCTACATATTTCTAGTTTCCTCTGAATTAGGCTTGTTTGGATGTGGATACATAGAAGTATTAAACAATTAATAGAGAATCTTCATCCAGCGGTTTGATTAGAGTCTCCCATGATAACTGCATTAAGCTTTCCTTTACAATATCAAGTCACAACAAGATCGTTACAAGTAACAACTATATAGCTACTCCTACCCACTTTATTGAACTGAACCTACTTACAAGTAACAACTACACATAAAAAACACAGAGAACTACTAGACTAGTTTTGACAAAGTATTTATACAATATATCTCAGCGTCTTCCGGTGCTTCAAGGTCTATTATTTTCGCACATAATGAATGCCATATTGCTTTTCAGTTCAGTAAGAGATTCGTATCATGTTACATAACAAAATTCTGCTGGATCCTCATAAGCACCGGAACTTGTGGAGGAATTGTTGGGACTTTGATGCAGATAAAAAGCCTTCGTTTATCTAGAGGTTCTCCTTTATATCTTTCAACCACCTATTCATCTGATCTCTTATGCCAAATCCTCTGCTAGGCTTTAGAAGTTGCTTGAATAAAGCCATTTTAGGAACATTCCAGTGCTCCACATGCCTGAAGAATTTGCAGAGATGTGACGCAGAGATAATTATATGGGTAAAAACTGGAAAGCAAAGTGGTCATGTGATGTCAACCTTGAACCTATTAAACGTTTCAACTACCTGCAAACTCTTCTAGATTGTGCGTCAAAATAGTATTCTGTGTATCCCGTTGCTGCAGTTTAAATCAACATGGTCAAATTACATGGCAAATCATATAGATAGAGTAGACTCTTTCTTCGTAATCAACGTGGTATAAGCACGTTTGGTTGAGACAACTAATGAAGTAGGCATGTTTTCTCATGCATTGTATGGACTATGGAGTCTTAGAACCACCTTATTCATAACTTGATAGGGTCATTTGCCATCGATTTTATATTTTATATCGATATTAACTTCATTTAGAATCATGCATAGTTGATTGTAGTTTTTGACCAGGCATGAATTAATTGTAGTTAAACAACAGAGAACATAATAAATTAGATTCACCTACGTAAGTTTTTTGAAACCTAAATTGCCCCCCCCCCCCCCCCCCAAAAAAAAAAAAAAAAAACACCACAAAAAGTAAATTTATACCAAAACCTCCTTTTAAGTTTATAGAACCTGGACTCATCCTTTCCAGTTGTAAAAATATCACAGTAACCTCCCTTCACTTTTTCGTAAACATTCAGTCTGCCTTTTGGTGATTTGTAGTTCTGTACAACATAGAAATTGAATTCGGCTACTAGGTGTTTCTACATGGAAAAATGCATAGATGGTATAGGGACTGGCTGGATATTTTGTAAAACTCACAGAAGCTGAAATGTAATTTACTCGAGCGAACAGCAAGTTCAAGTGAAACATGGTGATCTATGTAAAATATTCAATGGCAATATTAAACCGACAAGTAAACAGCTATTTGGCCTTCAGTGGTTTGGTTTGGTCACTGTAAAGCAAGAGAGGCATACCAGAAAGAATGGGCCTCCATGGAAACGATAAGATACAGCTGAATCGCCAGTGGCCAATTCCCTTATCCTGTACATAAATCAGACATGTAAATCCATAATATGGCCATTGACTAAATGGATCACTTGCCAAACCAGAGTTTGTGAAAGTAGTTCAAGAGTCAGAGGTTAATCTCACCTCAAAGTCTTCCCACTTCATAAGCTTCATGTTGGACTTTACAAGAAGTGATCCAAAATTAGTGCAGTTCCTTTTGAAACGCTGAAGCCCTTTGAAGGAGCCTGCTGGATCAGCAAATTCACAATCCTCTTCATAAGCATTCAAGGTGAGATTTCCTGAGGGTGAACAAGACCAGGTTACCCAAGTGAATACCCATCAGAAGTATATAAAATCACTTACCAGAAAATATTCAAATATGCTTGAGTTTATATGAGCAATCATTTGAGGCTGCTATGTTTGAGCTTTATGCTATGTCATTGGAAGACACTTCAACCATGTGTAACACAATTTCTACTTCCAACCAAGTCTTGAGAGAATTTCTGACTTTTTTCTTGAGGTTTTTGAGTAAGCAGCAACTTGGACAACTCTTCACATGCTGGGGATGCAGGACAAACTCAAAGAATTTGTTTTAGTTCAACCAATTTCATTGAGAGAAGCCAAAATACTCCGTCTGGCCCTTAGGACCTATTTGAGAAGTTAATCTTAATCCTAAATATAAGATCTATTTACAATATTGGTCAATCTTTTCCTAATCTACCCCTATTGATACTCTCTCAATAATAATGAAGGAGGAGAGGGAAAAAAGAAATTAAGAAAGATCATTAAGGTGTTTTAAAAAAACATATCATATTGACTAACTTCCTAAATCTAATCAAATTAGGTAAATATGTCTTGTATTAAGGCATGGGAAGTATTATGTAATAATAGACTACTTCCTCAAATCGATAATAAAAGGCATTTCACGGAAAATAAGAAGTGACAATTAACACATTAAATATGTCAGAAAGTAACAGTACCCGCATGATGAGCGAAACGTGTTCTAAGGGATTGTGGAGGAGGATTATCATTTCACTACTCTTTCACTAAGTGATGTGAAATATCTTTAGAATGCATGCATGTATTATGAAGGATGCAAAATATCTTTGAGGGAGCCAATTCATAGAATCAATCATCCTTTCAAGAACAGGGTTTTACTCAAATTTGGAATTAGGAATGAACTTGAACAAGCCGACTGTGTTAGGGCAAAACCTGTGACGAAGTAAGACTTTTCGAAGTCCTCTTTGATGGTTGCCACAATTGCAGCACGATCAACTGCACCTGAATCATCTCCAGCAAGCTCAAGAGTTCTCTCAGGAGCTTCCTTCTCAATTGAAGGGGGGCGAAAAACGGAAGCAGCAATACCCAAAAGTTCAGAACTATACCATGCTATCTTGAGAAGTGCATTTTGGGGCTCAGAATCTTGTTTTGTCGAGGAATTGGGGGTTAGGTTTTCTCCATTGCATCGCAATCTATAGGTTTTGCGGGGTGACTTCGATGGAAAGATCAGAGAATGTGGAGAATTGAGGTGTGGACAAATGGAAGCCATGGAGGCAATCGCTGCCATGTGAGACGACTGGCTCTCGCGCGGTTTGTTTAAAAATCTGAACTTTCTGGTGTCTAAGTAGTTTATAGCCGTAGAAAAAAAGGGGACTTATTTTTCGGGAAAAGCATTAATATAGAAATTTTTTACAAAAATTGTACCAGAGCGAATGAAAAAAGATTCCAAACTATACAATTGACAAGTTCGTCTGGATGACAAGTTCGAGAGAACATATTTCCAATTTATAAATTTGACCTCCTAGTTCAAAGAGTAAACATTGGTCGCTGATGTGAACCCCAAAAAAACATCTAAATCGCCAAGTGAGCCAGAAACTTCTATTTAAGCTAATTATTTCTTCAATTTCCAGCATCTTATTGTTGCGAATTAAGATTGATTTACACCAGAATCATGTAATTTTGATTAAATTATAATTTAGGATTTCATCAGTTTTTCTATAGTTAGCCTTGAGTTCGTAAAGTAAAATTGCACTAATTATAAAGTTATCAAAAATTTAAAATTAAAATTTATTTATATAACATGTGAGAGAGATAATAACTTAGAAATTTCATGGGGATTGATATCGTGATTCAAAATTCAATCCTTTCCTTGTGCAACCCTTGTATATCATCTTGCAGCAAAAAATAATAATAATAATAAATAAATAAAAATCTGAATTCCTTTCATATATACAAAAGAAAACGGTTGTGAAAGTGAAAACAAATAAACTTATATGTAAAGATACTCCTGACCCAAAATAGCAACTAACCCCCAAGCTGTGCCCTTTACAGAAACGAATTCCCCTCCTAAAATATTCAAGTAAATATTCAGCTTCAAGCATACGTACTTGACTGGCAAATCACAATATCTCTATCTCATCATCAAAAGATTTTCATTTTTTGGACTTTTGAGGGTTATCTTCCCCCTCCCAAAGTTGCCTATTGCATTCCCGGATATTGCTTGCTTGTTGCCAGTTCTGACTTTTGACATTGCAGCCAACAGAGGAGAACTCATTACCTTCTTCCCCTTCATTCTCTTTTTGAGAAATCCTGCAGTTTTCTCTCTCTCTCTCTCTATGATTCAGCATATCATCTCAATAACAGCAGGAAGGACACGGATTTTTCTTGGAAGGAACCCCAGATGTTCCCCATCAGATTGAATATATATCCCACCCTTCCCTGAAATGTCCTCCACCTCAATAGAGTGTACCCTACAACACACAGATCATTTTGAGTCAGAGGCAACTTCCTTAGTCTAATCAAATTAGGTAAATAGGTCTTATATTAAGAGTCAGAGGGTGTATTAAATAAGAAAATAAACAGTTGAACAAAATAAAAAGATGAAGAAAAAAGTTTTTTAGCTGGAAAACATAGCATATTCACTAATTATCATGAAAATCACACATAATAAACGCCAGCTGATACTCCAAAGTTAAGCTGCATATTTTATCGCCCTACCATGAAAAACAGTCTGCTCATTAATGAAGCTCACTGACATCAAAATGGGTTAAGGTGTCAACATAATTGTCATAAATTGTGAAAGACCAAGTTATGGTAATCAACTAGTAGGGTGGGTTTTCTTAAAAAAAGAAAAACAGTTAACTTCACAAGCAAGAGCCCTTTTGTCATGATAAATCATTCCTGATTTGAAAGACAGTTTCAAGAAGTTTTTATTATGAGCAGCCATCCACAAACTAATGAGGTCTTGAAGATTGAAGAACTGTGTGATTGTGACGTGTTCTTGGGAAAAGAGGTTACCTTCTCGAAGATACATTTTTCACAGACAAATGTGTACCATTGTACAGCTTATGTAATTTGAGGATGAAATCATACCACTTGAAGTTTTGAAGAATAACAGCCTGTAGAATTTGGAAGCCAAAAAACATCTATCAACTTCCGAGTTATAACAAAAAAAGAGAGAGAGAAGAAAAGGCGCAGGATAAAGGAGCCTTTAGCCAGCAGATTTTTAAAGTAGATGCTAATATTCATCAAGGAGATTTTAGGAAAAGGCATTCCACCTCAAAATTTCCACTATGTGGATCAGCATTTGGTGTAATTTTCATGCCACCACCAAAGTATTTTGCATTCCCAACGCAAAGAGCTGTAACTTTAGGACATTTCTCCCAGTCACCATCGTTTACCTACCAATTTTCACATATAAAACAAATCTTAACTTTTTTGTGCATTAGTATGAAGCCTAAATTGAAGAATACTGAGGACATCTTTCAACAAGTTTTTTCGATGTTTATAGCAATACAAATAAATACATTACACTGACTTTGATTCTTAAATCCTGGTTATGATGCCCCATAAAGGCTTGCAACGCGCCAATGACATAGCACAGTTTACCAAATTTCTTGTACCTAGAAGCATAAAAACCAGCCTTGGCACTCCTGCAAAATTTTGTAAGGCATGTATTAAAATAATGATATGAATCATCACTCGTGAGGCTCAATCTTGAATTTCCAAAATATCCTTACAAATGAATGTCAGCAACATTTATGAAGTAGTGCTCCTCTCCAGTTTCTCCAGTGATGACACCAATATCTATCTTTGATCTCACCCCTAAATAACTCCTACATTAGCAACTATAAAAGAGAAGCCAAAAGCAAATATAGTAACAGGTTTTGCAGCAAGCTCTGCCAACCATGAACCATAACATGACTAGAATAGACCAACAAGGTAACTGAAAGATCAACACCTTTAGAAATGCGTTCAATGGCTTCATATGTATCATTTTTCCTAGCAACGGAAACAGATGTATCCATTTAATCAATTCTCACAAGGTTATGTAATGGATGCAAATTAGAGACTAAAGAAGAAATAAGACAAAGAAACTATAACTAACCACCCAAATGTTCGTGCGAAATCAGAACCAGTACCCAGGGGAATGAGCTGTACAAAGGCAGAACAAAGTTATATCTTCTGCTGAGAAACCCAATTAGATGTGTTACAAATGACTGAATCTAAGACCATCTGCATACGTTTCGATGAGAATATCGTATTATAATGGCAAGTACTCACACCAAGAGCAGTTGAATGTGAAGGCTCTTTAACATTACTGGTAACAGGTTTTCCAGCCCAGAAGAAACCATTAACAACCTGCTAAAGAAAAGTCATAGTGAGAGAGGAGTATCATATCGCATCAAATTCTACGAAACAACAAAGATGTTGAAATTCCAGAAACAGCAGTGCAGAAAACCAACTAAATGCTGGCGACCCAACGAAAAGATTTTAGAACAGAACAACTCAGATGAGACAAGTTACAAAATAATTTTACTTGGGATCCGGATTGTGTTAGTAATTTGAATGACCAGTAATCCATCTATTTATATCATCAGTCTACATGGTCACATTAAACAAACAGAAAACAAAAAGGGAAGCATGCAGAAAATGCTAGCACCTCATGAAGAGTTCCATCACCTCCAACCGCAATAACTGCATCAGCTCCCTCCCGTATGGCCTTCATGGTATAGTATGACAACAACAACAAGAACTCAACAGTGATAATACAATCTAACCAATTAATTTCGATTTCCAAGTATTAATTCTTTGAACTAACCTCTCTCGTTATGTCAATAGCATGACAGGGACCCGAAGTCAAGGATTCACATATCTACCAAAACCAAAATGCAAAAACACGTGAATTAATGAATTAAAACAAAAAACGAAAGACACTGCATTTGCAGACTTCATCAACAGAGGGGGAACTCACATTGCATTCTTTAGCAAAGCGAGACCGTAGATATGGTAGAATCTGCTTCCACTCTCTACCCGTCCGACCATTAGCACCTGCACCAAAGTTCCAGCATCAAAAGTTCAAATCTAACGGCCCTTACAAATTTTCTCGGCGGCGAAGCAGAGAAAATGAAGTAGGATTTGGGAAAAAATAAAAAGAAACCAACCTCGAGGATTGACGACAAACACGAGGTTGCGTTGTCGAGATGGAGAAGAGAAACCAACGCCACGGAGGCGTTCGGAGGAGAGATCAGGGGCCATTGGCGGGAGCTCTGATCTGAAAAAAGAGGGTTTAGCCATGGGCATTTCGCTTCCCAAAACCGCAATCTGATTCCAAAAATAGCTGGTTTGAAAACTATGACACGCCATGTGTCAGGGAAAAAGAAGATATATCCAAAAATTGATTACTACTATTCTTTACTCATGCGATAATCCGTCAAATTTTCACTCCTGTCATTTTAATTTTAATTCCATGGCTCGTCTGGCAAGAGCTCTGGCTTTGCGTTTTTGGATTCTGCAAGGAATGAATCACTTTTAGGAGAAAGACGACATGAGTGACGATATGAGCAACAACGGAGAAGGAACACCTAGGTAGGCGCCAGTTGTTAACGATGAGGATTATAGGAAATAGGGAAGACACGTCAGCGACTCAATTTTTCGTCCGATTGATATTTCAGTTTGTCACAAGTTATTAAAATGGGACCAGTGACTGAATTAGTGGGTGAAGGGGATGGAAAAAAAAAAAAAAAAAAGGAACATTTTAGGGTTTTTAATATAAAACACGGGTTAATATCTACACTAGTTTGTTGGTTTTTGTTGGTTTTCTGGTCGATCTGGGTTTAGTAACCCTGGTTTGTACATTAATTAAAATTGACGATTAATTTGTTAATGGTCAACAAAGGCGCATTTTAGGCCCATTTTGTAAATATTATAAGTATTTTTATATCCAAAATTTGTTTATGATGCCAATAGCTTATGTTTCTCTCATTGTCCTCTTTTTCATTTTCTTCTTATCATCTCATATCCATCGTTAAGTTAAACTAATATATAGTTGATTCAATCTTTTATAAAATTATTTCTATAAACATAAATAAGTAAATTTAAACCCTTAAAATCTGATATTTATATATATATATATATATATATATATATATATATATATATATATATATATATATATATATATATAAAATTCATAATTGGAATCCATAAAAAATAAATAAATTTTAATTTGTAAAATATAATAATAATAATTTTATAAAATATTAAATCTAAACCATCTATTTCATGATCTAATGGTGGAGATAGGATGATTAGAAGATAATGAGAAAGAGACAATGAGAGTATCCTTTTTCCATTATAAGCCACATGTTAGGTTCCAAAATTCAAACTTAACAGTTGTTACTTTAAATTAATGGGAATGACATTATTATGCTACTTTTTAATGTTAGATGCGTATTTTTTTCACCCAAATAATATTGGGTCTGTTTGGAGTTGTTTATTTTTCAAATACGTTGGTGTGTAAAAATTTCGATGGGCTTTTAAACAATAACGACCTGAAATGAAAAAAAAAATCAATTTTTTTTTTTTGGATTGCCTAATTACGTTAGGTTTGAACTTTAAATCAAAAGCCTTCAAAAAGTCGGTTAAAAAAAACTCCATAATCCATCTTTTTCTATAACGCTTTCTCTGACTTTTTGACGTGGGTCCCGCCACTTCTACCACCATCAATCCAAACACAAATCATTATCTATAACTTGACTTTTTTTCTACCAAGATTTTTTTAAAGTCGGATAGCTTTTAAGCCACCGTTCCAACTCAAATAGGTCCATTTACTGTGCCTCTAGCTCTTTCAAAAAAAAAAAGTTTAGGAATAGAATTGCTCTTTAACACAATTAACGATGACCGTTAACAAATTAATTAGGTGGATAGATATTTGCACAAGCAAGAGAAGTGAACAAGATGACTACTACTCTATCGCTCAGTCCACCCCATTCAATTCAAACCAACTGAAAAAATAAGCTCACTCTAGCTGGATACCGAATTAATACAGTATTTTAAGGTTAATATTATTCTTAAATTTTAAAGTTTAATCAAATTTTAATTTTAATCAATGTAGCTTTAAATCATGATTTTTTTCTTAACATTTTAAATTGAGATTTTTAGTCCTAATAATTTCATAAAGACTTTTTTAATTATGGAAATCAAAAACAAAATTAGGTAAAAAATAAATCAAAACTCATTAACAATATATAAATATTAGAAATAAAACTCTTTTTTATTATTATTTTTAAAAATAGAAAAACAAAACAAAACGTTTGACCTTTATACTTAATAAAGTTAATTAAAGTCAACCCTGATTTGTTTTTGCCAGCTAAAGTTAACCCCGTTTAACTCATACATTAACCCCTATTTTTATTAACTTTATTCAATTTGGTTTGATAATGTGTGTGTGAAGATTTTTTTTTGCAAGTGCGCATAGAAATTTTATGTTTTGAAAGATTGTATAATTTAGAAATAACTTTTATGAGAAAAAATTATCATCATTCTAGATACATATTTTTCACTAAGGGATGACAATAAGACTAAATTATACAAAGTTCCCTTTGCCTACAAACTTTCGGTAAATTGCATATAACCCCGACATTTTAAAGTTTAAATTTAACCTTTAATTTTTATTATTATCAACACCCTTTTGTTAACTGACCGTTGTCCTTTTAACAAGATGTTAGATTAACATGTGACACATGACATCCTATACAAAACCCCCCATAAACTTTGATCAGTTATATATAACCTCTAAACTTTAATTAGTTATAGATACCTCCTGGATTTTTATCGATTATAAATAACTCATACATTTCAAAATTTAGATTGAACTCTCTTAAAAATTTGATTTATAATATTAAACACGTGTAATTACTTTTCTGATTTAAATAATTTTATTAAGATTTTTATTATCATCTGTTAATTAAAATAACTATTTTATGGTAAAAACTAAAAACTATAAGAATAATAATTTAAAAATATATAAAAATAAACCGTTGGACCTTTTATTCAAGAAAAAACCTGCAACTTCTTCGGTGGTTTTAATGACGACAATTCCCCATCACTTTAGACTTCCAAGATGGACAAGGGCCCAGTATTTATTAAGGGAAACATCATACTGAATCACGACACATACTGCTTCGGAAGTGGGCGTTTGGATTTATAGTGGATAAAAAAGGATGGTGAAAGCATGATCTTCAACCGGAGCTAAATCAAACTTGGCAGCTGCATGGAAAAGTCACTATCCATGGGAGATGTAAGAATCGGTTTCTGTTTCAGTTCCAACATGAGATATCGGAGTACGAATCCCAGATTCCGGCCATCTTTGCATTGCACCCTCATCATGAGGATCGTCAGTTTGCCTTACACAAAGAATTTCTTCATCTGAGCCAGAAGTTGAAGCAGAACTGGAAGAACAATAATGATCAAATCGATCATGTGGGGACCGACCAGTAGCGTTGTGTGTAACACCACAAAACTAACAACTAAATAGTTCAGCAACACAAGAACCTTCAAAACTCACTTTTTATAGGTGTCTTCCCTTATTTTCTATAGGTACATTCTCTTACTTCTTACTAGAACAATTACTTAAAAATATTAATATATAGATATGAGATTTCACATAACTACAGAAAGTTTTTATCATGCACAAGCAAATATTAAAGAAGAAATTGATTACATATATATTTACATATATCACAATCCTCATATAAAACGATTTCCAGTTAATCATCATTAAACAACCTCTATTCTTATCTATAACATATAATATACAATTATGCAATATGTAATATGTAATCATCCTTATATCACCGTCCATCCTTATACCGCTGATTGGAGCTATAGGCTAACACATAATCTAACAGAAAACATATTCATTTGACTGGATTGTCTCAAACTCACCAGTTCTTAAGATACATCAAGCTAAATGTGTAAAGCTTAAGTCTAGACTATGACTTCTCTCCTTAAAAGAACACAACTAAGGATGTGTCATAATGCAATCCTGGCCAAATTAAAACATGGAAGAAGGGGCCCTAACAAGTGTCATACAATGTGCATCGAGTGATGACATACCACGTGGTAAAAGATTTCATCATACAAATTCCTCCTTACAAGTTCATCAATAAATCATTAAAAAGACAATTATATTCAACCACCAATAAATAATTAAAAGACAAAGTACAATAAATCATGTTTCCATTCGTATAAAATATCATCACATATTCAAGCACGCCTAAAAGGAAACAATAATCCAACAATACATCAATTATAATTAAATTATTAACCATGTGAATAAAGTGAGTTATAAAGAAATTTACTTGTAACATTACTTATTTGAGAATTTACAATACATACAAATATACATAGAATTCAGTCCTTTTTTTTTAATAAAAGATAGTCATTTACCATCATACACAATTCACAAGTATATGAAAGAATATTCAGAGTTACCTGCTTATTCCTTAGCTTACAACTAATCACACAAAATTGATTCAAATCTCTCGATAAGAGTCTACAAGGTCACCAATACAAATATCTATCAATATATAACTCAACATTACTTTAGAGTTATTCTAATACGACCCTCAAGCCCAAAGCCACCCTTGTAAAAATTGATATTATAGGAATACCTACTTATTAGTTACCACATATGTACTTTTACATTTAGATTTAATTTTTATAGAAATAAAAATCTTTATACAAATGCATCATATTAAACATAAAGACCTTGTATGTGTGTGTTCTTGTGAGCAAAGAAAAATGCAGCTATAATTAAGTGTTATTTCTTCCTCGCTCTCTCTCCGCAAACCCTAGTAGTCGCAGCTCTCTCGCAAATCCAGTTGGGTTTCTATCTCACCGGCAACGTCTTTGCCGCTGGCAAGCCTCCTCTCGTACCACAACCGTGGCAGAAGTACAGATTGGACCTCGAAGAGTCAAGAACAAGCGAGTTTTAGTTCGGAAAAGAGACATAAAGCGGCAACCTTCCTTCTTTTCTGGCGTCGGCTCTCCTCTGGTCTTCGTCCTCATCGTCTCTCCAGCTCCGACGTCCCTCCGTTTTCTAGGTGCAGCTGTGGTCCTCTCTCGTCTTTGGCGGTGGGAGATTCTGTCTGGACGTCTCCCTCGACGGTGACCTTTGGCTCATCGGTGGTCTCCGGCGGAGGGGCTGTCTTTCCTGTTCTTTTGTTTTTAGTGTTTCATGTTTATGTGTTTCTTCTGATTTGGTTGTAGATTTGGGTATTTATGGTGGTGTTTTCTGTTGTGGCTTGGATTTACAATTTTGGGGGAAGGGTTTTTCCGATAGTCAATACTGTTATGTGTCTTACCTATGAGAGGACCATTGTTAGAATTGTTCGATGGTAGTAAATCCAAATCGCTAATGTTAGCCAAAATTTGTTCGTGGGTGGTCGACGTTACCAGATTTGCTTCAATGGAGGAGCAAAAGTATTCTTCAGGACTTCTCTTGTCTTTTTTCTTCTGAGGTTGGGTTCTCTCTGTCATGTTCCCCAAGTCGGGGCGTTTATGTAGCTGATCAGCTTATTTTTATAAGGAGGTGTGCCCTATAGGGTGAGTTTTTTAATCAATACCTTCTTTTATGTCACTTCTAATCTTGGATGTTCAGGAAGTCGATGGAGTCTTTAATGTTACTTTTATTCCCACATATTTTGTGGTGATTAGTTTTCCTTACATTTAGTTTGTTTTTATGGTATTTGTTAGTCTTCTTGTTTTGATTTGTTTTTGCAATGTAATGGTCATGCATTGTTGTAACTTTTAATATAAGCAAAGAAAACCCTTTTATGAAGGCATTGATTAACTATGCACTTAAATTGTACAAGAATTCGAGTTGTCAAGACCCATATCGAGCCATGGGTTTGGCACCCCACAAAGACACCTCCACATTCACATTTGTTCACGAGACCCAAGTGGATGCCAAGACCGAGAGCGAGATCCGAACAGAGGATCAAACCCGCGGACTCCAGTTTTTCAAGGAAGGAATCGGGTGGGTTCCGGTTCACCTGGATCCAGATGTGTTTGTGGTGAAAGTGGGTGACGTGCTTGAGATACTTTCCAATGAGAGGTTCACATCTGTCCTGCATCGCGCCATGGTGAGCAAGACAACTCATCCACAGGTTAACTGATTGAGATGGATTAACAACAAAGATGGAGTTGGTTAACTACTTGAGGAAAAAGGATCCGCGAGTCAATAAATGCCGAAGTCACATTTGGGTTATGCCGACCCACACCGACCCATGGGTTTATTTGGCTCCATAAGACCCGTGGGTCTTGTTATTAATTTTAACTGTCATGTGAGAAACTTCGAAACAGCAGAAGAGTTAAAGACTCTTGTCATGCTACAGTTAAGGAGCAAGTTGCAAAATTCCTCCACATATTAGCACATAATTGGAAAGACATATTCATGGCCTTCTATTTTCAGCAATCAGGGGAAACTATTACCCGTCATTTTCATAATGTATTACGAGCCATAATTTCACTTGAGGCTGAGTTTCTTGTGCAACCTTCTGGATTCGAAGTTCCTTCACAGATTCACAACTGTTCTGTTGTAAGAACACATATGTCTAACCTTAATGGGTTAGTAGATGATTTATCTAGGATCAGTAATACTCTTCACGATATATATGAGCTAACACTGAAGAGAAAATGGATGTTCTATGATGTCTATGAAGAAGACACCAAAGAGTTCCAAACGATCGCTGTGCTACACGGTTATGACTCTTGGCCAAAGGAGGTGGGGTGTATGCACAGTGAGACTGAATAGTAAAAGATGATGAATCGAGCCTGTGCACCTTAAGGGTAATCTTCTATTTATAGAGATTACCTCTAGGGTTCCAATCCATGTCTGTGTGCGCTATGCATCCCTGCTCCACTACATGTACTGTCGAGATTAACACCTTATTTATAGGGTGATTAGTGTTTTACCTGCTTAAGGAGAGCTTCTGCCATAAAGTGTCATTGTTGGGCCGCATCATCTCTAGGTCAAATATACGAATCCATAACAACAACAATACTAGGTTTTACCCATATTTTAAGGTTAGAATATCAAATCGCATGATAATGTCCCAATTTGCTGAATTACTCTACTCATAACCAATTTTCTATTGTAATGTTTAGGATTGTATTGGAGCATTTGATGGAACTCATTTCCGGTCAAAAGTGCGTAAAAATGAAGTTGCTCGATTTCGAGGACGAAAGGATTACCCTACCCAAAATGTTTTTACTGCTTGTTCTTTTGATATGAAGTTCACTTATATCTTGGCTGGTTGGAAAGGAACAGCCTCAGATTCTAGAATTTTGAAAAATGCATTATCAAGAGAAGATAATCTTATAATTTCCCAAGGTCAGCGTGTTTACTATATTCAAAATTTAAACTTGATAAATCGCCTGTTATTAGTTTTGAATTTGCGGCTAATAATGACATAAGCCCTTGAGAAAGAATCTGAAGTAACCGAAGGAATTGCTTTAAAGGTTTGCATTTCTTGGGTCTCTTCAGTTTACTATTTAAATTTGCATTTCTTATCATTGTTTTTCTGCTTCATATATATATATATATATATATATATTGTTTAGGAAAATTTTATCTTGGAGATGCAGGCTTTCCCCTCGAGCGTGCTATATTGGCACCTTATTGAAGAGTTCGTAATCACTTAAAAGAATATTCAACAAGATTACCGCAAAATGCAAAAGAAATATCCACTCATTGACACGCTTCATTGCGGAATGTGATCAAAAGAGCATTTGCTGTTCTTAAAAAAAGATTTCTAATAATAGCTAGTAGCACTAAAGCCCAATATTCATTACAGACTATGTCTAACATTGTGATAGCTTGTTACATATTACATAACTTTTTTATGGATGTAAATCCCGATGAGAGTCTAATTGCTCAGGTTGATCGTGAACTGTTACTTGAGGAAATTGAGACACAAATGATCATTTTCCACAACAAGATTAGATAGACAATGATCAATTCTAAGAGATAACATAGTAGCAGCTCCAAATTGTCTAAATAAATTACTTACCCGTGACATAAAAGTTAATGATTGGTGTCAAACCTAAATTCCAAGAACTATACCAGCCTAAGGGAAGTCCGAAGTTGATAACTTCTTATGTAATACTCCTTCCCGTTCTTAATTTATTTCGCTTACTTAACATCTCCAAAAAAAGTCTACTAACTCTTATAACAAGGACTGAAGGTAGAACCAAGATCTGATTCCCCCCCCCCAAAAAAAAAAAAAAAAAAAAAAAAAACCCGGATGTTATAAAGTGAGATTACATGGTATAAGATCTAACAAGACATTTGCCTTTCATCAACCTACATCTTACCGGGTACTAGATTGAGGTTGATCAAAGACACTTAAACTACCTACTCATGATGAAAATGGATAAAGCGAATAAGATAACATAACAAGTCACCCCAACAACAAAATGTGTTGCTCTTGCCGAGAAGTTCATAGATCTCAAGGGCAGGGAAAAAAGGAGATAAAATAATGATCAGAACAGAGGTTTTTTACCATTTAACATGCCCAGTAAATGATCAAGAACTTGGCTTCCCCCATCACGCAGGCCTGAATGCATGAATTCATTAGTTATCCAAAGCCTAATCCCTGCTATCTGAGATGCTGTTTCCTTGACCAGCTTAAAATTCACATATGCATCATCATAATATACAGCAGCTGCAACAGGTACCTGCCCCCGGCACCGATCCAAATTTTTAGTGACAGAGAAATTTAACAGAATAACATTCACAAGCAATAAAAAAAATGATGCAGACATTTCTGCACAAAATATAATTGCTGTTGGATTTTAGATTAAATGATTTGACTGGTTTGAGATGCCAACACACTGTTACTGATAGGTAAGTATAGAAGAATTTAGGAAAATAAGGGAAAAGAGAGAGATAGAGAAAGACGAGAGACAGAGAGAAGAACAGATAAGGCTTCAGTACTTCACTACTTCTTATTCATCAAATCATCAACAACAATACAATAGCCTAGGACTTCCCTTATATAGGATCAGACCTTAGGCAAATACTAACGGCTAGTAAGTAATTAATAACTAACTAACGGCTATCCTTCTCTAAGTGCGGCCTCATGGACTTAATCGTGTGCCATCACTTATTCCTAATTATTAGCCCTAATTAACTAATTACTAACATTTACAGTTTACATATCAATTACATTTCTACACAAAATACTTGAGTAAAAGCAGCATACCTTGTTGTTATTCAGCACCTTAGAATCATATAGTCGAGGCCAATCCTTCTTCTCTGCTAGTTTATTAGCTACATCTTTGAATGGTTTCAAAGCATGAATCTCATCAAACATCCACGGGAAAATCATCTGTAAATGAAAATAAGCATGGTCAACACGTGATTCTGGTAAAAAGAAATTAAAGACATAAACACATAAGCTTTTGTCTTTCAATAGGATAACAGATGCTATGCATTACAGTTCATATTCAACCTATTCATGCCCATTAAATCAAAAACACTGTTGGATAGATGACAAATCATGAAGGGCATATATTATTTATATCAAAGATCAATGAATTTACAGAAGTCCAAGCGTGGGTACAGGCCCGAAGATATAACTTTGCATGTCTCTGTGTGATCTTATGATTATAGTTAAAAACCAATCTTGAATTCCCTTCGATTCAGGTAAAGTAGAAAAATCAAATTTTAGAAATCAAAGTTCGCAAATAAACATATTCTGATTACCATTGCATTAACCATGATGCATGCATTAAAGACGCTTCTATGTGGCAAAGAAAATGATATTTATTTTACATCTTACCTCTCCGGTGAAAAGTACAGGGTGGCCTTCTCTTGCTGCTTTAATGGCATCAAACTTGCTTTCATATTCTTCCCTTATTCTGTTAGCAGACCACCTATTAGGAGCACCCTACAGAGATATAAAGACTGAGAACCAGATATCAAATAAAACCATAGATTATGAGTTAAAAAAAAAAAAAATTATGATATCCACCTGACAGTAGATGGGTTCGTGCAGGAGAGCATAGAGGGGATTTGTATCAAAATCTAACCACTTCTCAAACTGCATAGAAGAAAAACAGCATGTTGATCTTCATAATGAAACTTGAACTTCAGGATTCGCACATGAGTGCATTGCCCTAGTGGCAAAGTTATCCCCTTATGGGGATGGTGGGTTCAATTCCCCACAAGCCTAGTTTAGCCTCCTTCTAATTCCCCCCCAAAAAAAAAATCATCAGGATTCAAAATTTCATATCAAGAGATTAATTGCTTACAGAACTTAAAAAGTTGTAGTTGATTCTCTTAGGTGCTCCAGGAACTAAAATGGGATCCCACACTCTTTCAAACCTATAAAGTATACAGGTTAGCTTGTAGCATAATGGAGAGATTAATTTGGTAGTTCAAGATAATTAAAAATGTAATATTTTTCATACAAATAATGCATGCGCTCAAACCCAGCTCCAGATCCCAAGCCAGAGAGACCAAGAGTTTGGAGTCCTCTGGGGCTTAAGACGCCCCCAGATGGAAGCGTCACCTATACAAAGAAAGAAGTAATAAGCAACTGAAAGAACTAAACATAAATTTTCCACTTCAACAATAAATAAGTCCAATGAGGCAGGTACTTGCCCCTCCTTTTTCAGCTAAATAATTAACCAGCTCTTGAACAACTTTGATATCATGAGGATATCTTTTGTAGTACTTGTCATTTTGACATATAACTTGCTCATAGCATGCTCTGTACACAGAATCTGCTGTACAAGCATCTCCAATTGGAGGAATTCCTCCTGTTAGAAGAACTTGTTTCAGTCCCTGGGGTGCAAAACTCAAATATGTGACTCCACAAAAGCCACCAAAGCTCTGCAACAGTTGCAAGAACACAGGAGGAAGAAAGAGTAAGAAATTATTAAATACTAAGGTTTAGTTTCAGTATTGTAAAAGCAAATCAAGCTAAATGATCATAAAACAACTACGTAAAATATGAAACTTGCAGCAAGATCAATTTAGGAGAATAAAAAATAAGCAACATTCCAAGGAACTTTGGTTAGGACTAACCACTCATTCAAATAAACACCAATAGGAAGCAGTGATGTAAATACCTGCCCTAAAATTGTCCAAGGCCCTGCATCTGGAACAAGGCGCACTCGAATAAACTCTGCATCATTTACTATATTATCAGCTCGGAAATGTTTCATGTAGTCAGCTAATTCATCTACCGACTTGAATTGTGACATTGAAGACACTGTCAAGGGAGTAGATAAGCCTGTTCCTCGCTGCAAAAACATGAATAGGAAATTGAATGAGTGATAAACTAAAACTTCATAGGACCAAGAAGAGTCTGATGCAAAAGTCTGGCAAATCATGCCTGATCCATTAAGATGACACGAAAGTCTTCACAAGCTTTATGAATCCATCCACTGGATTCAGTTGGTCGCGGACACTCAAACCCCGGTCCACCTTGCAAATACAGTAGGTAGGGCAATGTTTGCTCTTCTTTGCCAGCTGTGGCAAGACAAATGAAATTTTGAAGAGAAATAACAGGTTGAATTGGAAAATTAAACGTGCAAAGCTGAGCATGAACGTTCATCCATTGGGCATTGTCCTAAATTTACCACAGACAAGTTTACGTATGATGGATGATCAAATAAGTAATTTTGGTGCTTACCAACTAATTAAAACATAAAGAACATATATTAAGGAACAAATCATGCTTATTCATGGTTCTGAACAAAAGAAATCATAGTTGCCATTGCCATAATGATGAAGCGTTCTTGGTAGCATTTTGATTATATACACAATCATAGTTATTAACAACACCCTATAGCTTTAGCTCAACAGAACAGCTCCTAGCAAAATGTCATTTGTGTAGTGTTACAACTTTCATTTAGCTCCACCACGGGAGCCACTTTTTGTGGTTGGAGGCTTATAGCTTGCACTTCAGGCAATGCATAGGCAATAACAGCTAAAAATTGATTTTGCAAAATTGCTAGACATTCAAATGACCCATCCTTGGGAATCAATATTGGATGATTTAGTATATGATTTCGTTCACCAAATCAAAAACATGAAAAGAGGATAATGCCATCCTTCTCATCTTGCACTCTTGATTATATTTTGAACATTTAAAACTTGAGTATAATATTTTCGTATAACTGGAATAATAGTATCTGTTCAGCGATAAAGTATTTTGGAGTTCCTTGGGCTACAAGTGACCTATGTGCTATTAATAACTATGTTCACAATTGTCATAAAACAAACAACAGGTAATTCTATCATGCGATGCTACATGTGATTGACCAACTGATCAGGTTCCACCTAGGAATGCTACATTGAAATGGAAAGCATTTTTCAGAACAAATTATGTGGAATTCCTACCCTGTCCTGAGGGACTTAAATAATCTTTTTCACCAAACGATGCCTTTTCATTTTTTACAGTGAGAGGAGGAGGAAAAACGCACAGTAAACCTGATCAATTTCTTCAAAGTTCAAATTTTAAAGTAGTAGAGCCTTGAGATGAGTCTAAAATCCTTCATATATAAAACTAGTGTCACAATGGTATAATCTGCGAGGCCAGCAAGCACTTCATGAGAATCATGGACACTCAATAAGTTGATTCCCCATCCAATAGAATATTTGAGATTGGAATCTGGATTCACAACTTAAAAATAATGTTTCTGGGATAGCTTCGTTTCACACAGTTACTCACACCAGCAAGATTTTTTCCCATCAAGTTAAGAACAGAATAAATGTACAACGCAGCCAAAATAATAAAGTTACTTGAAAATCTGCATCCAATCCTACAGTCTCTATAACAGAAGATCCACAAGATCTATTAACTGAAAACAAATGCAGCTAAAGTCGACTATTTTGTTTGCACCAAGGGAAAACATTTTTATAAAAAATCATAAGTCAAAACAATTTTGTCGTAAGCCATACCTGCAACGACTTCACGAGCAAAGACGGATATCTTGGGAGAGGAATGAAGATCGAGAGTGTAGTCTAGAGGTACAGCGAATCGATGATCACGAAGCCGAAGCTCCGGCACGGAGTACCAGTTGCCGGAGACATGCTCCGATTTAGAGTCTGAGGATACGGGATTTTCCCCGTTCATCACAGAGACGGTATAGAGTGAGCTCCGACGAGAACGTAAGAAGGAATGATTAGGGAAGGTAAGATTTTGAATGAGTGACTGAGTAGTAGTAGATGATAAAGCAAGAGAACGAGAACAGAAACGGAGTGAGCAAAGCCAAGAAGCAGGCGCGTAAAATACAGACATTTTTGTGACGCGAGTGCGATTCGCGGCAAACCGTTTGATATTAAAATTTAATTATTTAATTGTGATCGATGAAAAATCACTCGTAGAAAAGAGGGAAAATTGGCAAAAAAAATCCCTTATTGAGAAATTAATGGGAAAATTATACACATATCCCAAGAACACAGATATTTACATTTAGGTCCCATGAAATGACAAAAAAATACACGTGAAGTCCCTAGGACTTCGTAATTATTTCAAAGTAGTAAATGACTCTTTTGGACAATCAAGATAAAAAACGCATGAAACAAAGAAAGCAATGAAAACGCGTAGGAAGAGAGTGGAAAAAGAGGGAAAACGTTGAAATCAATAAGCATTAAAGGTGGATCGAATCTCCAACGTAGAAGGCAAGTAAGTGACATTTTCATGTCCTAGGCAAAAAGCTTAGGATCGTGAAGTCGTCATATTTTCGTTGAATAATCCTTCCCCTTCGTTGTATGTTCTTTGCATTCACTTGTTCCCCGTACATTTCCTTCAAGTCCACAATATCCGCATGAAGTTCCTCCAAACTAGGCGCATACATTCAACTACTTTTAGATATACATCACCCATTTGATGTGATGATGGATCATTGAATAAAAAGTTTTAGGGTTTCATGTTATTGGGTAGGGTTAATTACATTTTGCTCGTTTTTTGGGAAGGAAACGAGGGACTACTCTGTTTTCACTTATTTGGGTTGATGTGATGATGGAAACATTCAATAAAAAGTTCGATATGATTTAATAAAGTTGTTGTTAATACGTGAATTTATTGTTGTAAATGGTGGCTTTTTCGGTTATTAATACGTGAATTTATGTACATGCTTTTGATTGTTAGTTGCTTAGTCATTTTGTATATACACACCTTGTATTAGTGACTTCTTGTAACACCTTTTTATATTTTTATGGATGTACAAGAACTTGTAATTACAACTTACACATGGATGTGAAACTATATGTGATATTGAGTTCAATGAGTAGGTGTAAATATCCACTTACTCATACAACTTAATATTTTGAAATGCTATTTACTTCTTCAACTAGCCTTAGTGAGTTGTCAAAATTCTTAGAAGTTGTTGTTAAAACAACAATTGTGTGTTGTAAATATAGAATTTATTGTTGTAAATTGCCTCTGGAACTCAAGATTTGAAAAAATCCAGGTTGTAAAAACTTGTTAAAACAACAATTGTGTGTTGTAAATATATAATTTATTGTTGTAACTCGCCTCTCGAGTTGAAAAAATCCAGGTTGTAAAAACTTGTTGTTAAAATAGCAATGGTGTGTTGTAAATATAGAATTTATTGTTGTAACTTGTTAAAATCTAGGTTGTAAAAGCTTGTTGTTAAAACAACAATTGTGTGTTGTAAATATAGAATTTATTGTTGTAACTCACCTCTGGAACTCAAAATTAAAAAAATCCAGGTTGTAAAAACTTGTTGTTAAAAACAAAGAATTGTGTGTTGTAAATATAAAATTTATTGTTGTAACTCGCCTCACTAACTCAAGATTTGAAAAAATCCAGGTTGTAAAAACTTGTTGTTAAAAAAAGCAATTGTGTGTTGTAAATATAGAATTTATTGTTGTAACTCGCCTCTGGAACTCAGAGTTGAAAAAATCCATGTTGTAAATACTGAATGGGCAAAAAAGAAATTTTATGTTTACAAATAATTATACAGAAGTCCCTAGGGACTTTTGTGTAATTTTGTCATTTCATAGGACCTAAATATAAATATTTGTGTTCTTGGGACCTGTGTGTAATTTTCCCAAAATTAATCGCCATGACATTGATAGGTTGATACCTCAAAATTAGGAAAGGTACGATATTTTTTGCTAAAAATAAGGATGATGGGATAATGACAAAACTTCCGATGAAAACATTAGAATGTGCAATCTGCTTCCCAAGTGTGTAAATAAAATTTTCTACCGTGCAAATGAACTTCTTTATGAAGTAGATGAACTTCCCTGGTGTGAAAACGAACTTCTTTATGCAAAGGAAGAGTGTTCAAAGAAAAAACACTATAGAAAACATATAATTTCAAGCAAGTTCACTCGCACAATAGAGAAGTTCACTTGCAGCATAGGGATGTTCATTGGCATATTAGGAAAGTTCATTCATGTGCACATTAATGAAGAATGTATGTTTGGTTTTACATTTGAAACCATGGTTTTGACTCATATGAAGGTTTTAAAAGTGAGGTTACCAATCATTACATCAAAACTTAAAATAACTTTTATCCTTACTTCTGTTTCACAAGACATAAGACCAAGTGTTGGCAACAGAGGCGGACCCACGCATGTGAGAAGGGGGCACTTGATTTTTGACACGAAATTACAAAAATACCCTTCTATGTTTTTTGTTTGTTTTTTGTTTCCCTTCAATGCCTTCCTTAACACGCCAGGCCACCCCTCACTCTGCTCACTGCTCTGCTATGACCGAGCGAGACAGCCAAATAGAGATAGGGAAATGCCGGAGATTCATCAGGCTCGGACCACCAACACCACCTCCTTCCATTATCGCCAATCACCTCCGTCGTCCATCGGCAAGACCCAGAAGCTCGGACGCCCAGAAGCTCAGCGGAGGTCTTTGCTTTTGCTTTTCACGACTGTGCCGCTATTGAATCCGTTTTCGTTCTCTTGCTCTTCTTGACTGTTGCTGATTGTTGAGACGGGAGATTTCCGACCGCCAAGATTCCTCTATTCTTCAGGCGAGTTTCATCTTCCCACGCCTTCCATTGTTCCAACTCATACGATTATAATTTGACAATCGTGTCGCGATCAGTCTTTCGGTCATAGGCAACCTTATGAGCACAGACCCAATAAGAGGTCTTACTGAGCGTGGACTCAAAACCATAATTTTGTATAAGCTACCCAAAGACTCGCAAAACCATGATTGGCAAGAAAACCATGGTTTGGATTGAGGTTGAAAACCATGGTAACCCAAAAGCTTCTTTTTTTTGGTTAAAGTGTAAAAATGCATTAGTGTTTTGCTCTAAGGAGCGCCCACCACCAAGTGTTTGTTTTTATGTGTAAAAGTGACTACATGGTTACAAATTATGTGCAAAAATATTGTTTGACCGTCAAATTTGATTTTTTTGCTGACGGGACGATAATGTGGCTTTCAAGGTGCAAAAATACACATGTGGTTTGGCCAAAAGAGCGCTCAACACAAAGTGTTTTTTTTTAGGTGCAAAAATACCGTTTGACTGTTAATTTGACTTTTTTGCTGACTAGACGATGTCTTTTAAAGCAACTGTGTGGAAAAAAAAACATGCCAACTGGTCGCAAGTTTGAGTTGGGAAGAATTAATATCACCATCCCTATCCCTCTGTTTGCCCCTGTAAATGTACTATACATAAAAATCACGACTTGTCCAATGCAGATATATTTTTCATCGACACCCCACTTTAGCTATATGAGTTTCACGAGGCTATTTCTAAGGTAACGGCGGGTACTCGTCCTTTGATGCGTACTCGCTCTAGTTGATGCTACGATGATTCAATTTTAATGGAGCGGAGCTGACAACGATTACGATAGTCTAGGCAAGGTCTTCGACTTTTGGCAGTAGGATATGTTGGCAATCATCGATGGCATTTTCAACAAGGTAAAGGTTGATATATCCACATTGGACAGGTTATGATTTTTAGGTACAATGTTGTTACAGGGGCGAACAAAGGGATAGGTATGGTGATATTAATTCTTCCCAACTCAGACTTGCGACCAGTCGACATGTTTTTTTTTTCCACACAATTGTTTTGAAAGTCATGTCATCGTTCATTCAGCAAAAAAATCAAACTAAAGGTCAAATAATATTTTTACACCTAACAAAAGCATTTGGTGTTGGATGCTCTCTTGGCCAAACCACATGTGTATTTTTGCACTTTGAAAGCCAAGTCATCGTCTAACCAGTAAAAAAAGTCAAATTTAATAGTCAAACAGTATTTTTGCATCTAATTTGTTACCACATAGGGCCCGTTTGGGATAGCAGCGGTAGAAGTGGTTTTTTTTTTTTTTTTTTCTAATAGACTTTTTCTGATGTGATTTGTGTTTGAGATAACGGTGACAGAAGTGGTTTGTTTCTTGATGAGCACTTGTTTGGCATAGCTTTTGAAAAGATAGATGAGATGGAAAATGACTGAAAATGGCATGAATTATATATATATATATATATATATATATATATATATATATATATATATATATATATATATATTGGACCTTATCATGAGAAAAAATATAAGATAATTATTGAAAATTATTTTTGGACCTTGAAAATTTAGGAAAAAATTATGGAATATTATTGTGGTGATCTAGAAATATTACGAAGAGATTAGTTATGAAAAATTGGCTTAAATAAATTTTAATTCTATTTTCTCGAATTTATGGCATATTTCCCGAAAAAATCAAGGAAAAATAGTTAGAGGATAATTTTTTGTCTATAAATTTTTAAGTAGATATTTTATGGCCTAAATAAGTTAATTGAGGAAGAAAATCCTTTTATGGTATTAATGATTAATTTCTAGAAATTATTTGATGAAATTGGTATAATAAGTAATAAATAAAGTTGTAAATAAAGACTAGTTGAAGGGTGAAATGGTCATTGGTCATAATAAAATGGATGTGGCTTTTGGTGATGCGATAATAAGCAACAAAATGTAGGCTTTATAAGTGATGGGATAAAAAATAGTGGAAGCCCATCAAAAAATTAAACTACCCAAACACCCAAATAATTGACTTCTACTTATGATGCGTTTCAAATGCACTTATTTTAGGGAAAATCCTTTTCAGGGCCCTTTTTGAAGTAAAAATCCAAAAAAGACCCTCAAAAATCTGAAATCCCAGAAAATATCTTTTCTGGGATTTTCAAAATCTCCATGAGTTGTTAATGGGGCTGATATAGTTGTTAACGGGTACTGATATAGTTGTTAAATGGGTTGATTTAGTTGTTAGAAAATTGTTGTTAATGAGGTTGATTTAGTTGTTAATTAACAACTATATCAGCCGCGTTAACAACTCACGC
The DNA here is from genome assembly GCA_019022615.1 of Acacia melanoxylon. Taxonomy (NCBI): domain Eukaryota; kingdom Viridiplantae; phylum Streptophyta; class Magnoliopsida; order Fabales; family Fabaceae; genus Acacia; species Acacia melanoxylon. The sequence goes on along the minus strand of JAFJYJ010000041.1, from coordinate 2,611,875 downwards.
AAAATTTTGAAAATCTCAAAAAAAAATTTGAGGGTCTTTTTTAAAATTTTTTAAAAAGAACGCCAAAAAGGATTTTTTCCTTATTTTAACTTATGATGTTATGCCAAACAGGCATATAATCACTTTTACATATAAAAAAATATTTGATGTTGAGTACTCTTCAAGATAAAATACATATATATTTTTACAACTTAACCTTTTTTTTTTACCTTTTCAATCGGCACAACAAAAAAGATGAGATTATATTATATTAATAAAAAATATTAAATTCTTCCGTGGAAGCGTAAAGCACCCAAATTATGTGATCATACACCATTTCCCATTCCATTCGCTCCCCTCATTTCCTCCAAAAATGGCTTTCTTCACCTCTCTTATGAGAAGAGCTTCTTCTTCATCTTGCTCACCTCTTCTCCGGAACTTTCGTTGCTTCAGCAATGTCCCTGAAAACACTGTGTATTCGGGACCCACTTCCCAGAGCTCGATCAAGAGAGTGACGCTCACATACCTGAGACAGAAGCATAGAAAGGGCGAACCTATCACCATGGTCACTGCATATGATTACCCGTCGGCGGTGCACTTAGACATGGCCGGTGTCGATGTCTGTCTCGTCGGAGATTCGGCATCCATGGTGGTTCATGGCCACGACACCACTCTGCCCATCACTCTCGACGAAATGCTCGTTCATTGTCGTGCCGTCGCTCGTGGCGCCAAGAGGCCACTTCTCGTAGGGGACTTGCCGTTTGGGACCTATGAAACTAGCACTGGTCAGGTGCGTTTGCTTTTGGTTAATTGGTTTAGTTTAGCTAAAAAGTTGTGGTTTTTATCTCATCAGCTTGAAATCCCACTTGTTTTGTTCATGAGGAAGCTTTGTTTCTTCCTCCAGAAGTTCACTTTTTTTTTTCCAGAACAAAAAATCTGCAAATGTGCTTTTCATAGCCATTTTTGGTCATGACAAAATTATGTAATGAGTTTGATTAACCTTGCTTTTTTGACTTTCAATAAAGAAGAAGTTGTCCTTTTAACAGTTTAACAATTGAAAGTTGAAAAGGCAATTAACCTTTTCTCAGAATAAACAAAGTTCAATTTTGCTTTTTATAGCCAGCTGTGAGAACCGAGTTAATTACTTTTCTAAGGTGAAATTGGCATTGACACTAAGGATAAAAGAAGATTTTGTTTTATTCCTTGTACAAGTACAACTCAGACCAATATAGGTTCCTTTTATTGGTGGTCAAAAAGGAACAGAGAAGTTAGGAATAAAGGATATAGCTGTGTCACTTCAGTTTCACTATCTGAACTCTACTAAAGTACTCATTGATTTTATATGTTACTGTTCATTTTGATTATAAACAGGCAGTTGATACAGCAGTTCGTGTACTAAAGGAAGGAGGAATGGATGCAATAAAATTGGAAGGAGGGTCACCTTCAAGAGTTACAGCAGCAAAAGCTATTGTTCAAGCTGGAATTGCTGTTATAGGACATGTAGGACTAACTCCACAGGCCATTAGTGTTTTAGGGGGTTTTAAGCCTCAGGGAAAGAATGTGTCTAGTGCTATGAAGGTCGATTTCTCTCTCGCATCCATCTATTTGAGACTTGCACAATTTCTCTTAAGGTCCTGAAAGAAACTTCGGTGTAGGTTGTAGAGACTGCTTTGGCTTTTCAGGAAGCTGGATGCTTCTCTGTTGTTCTAGAGTGTGTGCCTCCACCCGTGGCTGCTGCAGCAACCGCGGCGCTTCAAATACCGACAATTGGAATTGGGGCTGGTCCATTTTGCAGTGGACAGGTTAGCCGGCTTAATGGTCCTCCTACCTAATATTCTATGCTTGATGTTTACTTTTTTCTAAGAATTGAATGGCCTAGATTCATACCACTGCTTCTTTTCAGTTGAAAGTCACTTGACCATTACTTGATTTTAAGGTACTTATTCTTCATCAAGTGGCTTTCCCAGGCTTTCCCTATCATAATAATTTGATGCTCTCAAAAAATGTTCGCTTTTGATGTGGATATATTCAGTCAACGTTGGCCTTAAGAGCTGCTAGGAGCTAGTATTGAATCTCTAGTTATGCCATCAATGATTGTGAGATAATGAAGTAAACTGTAAAAATTCAAAATTTTATACCGTATATTTTAGCCCCTGAAATTACCTTCTGTATACAATATAGCCACTAAGAGGGTGAATCTTGGCATATCAGTAAGGTTGCTACCATATATGACTTGGAGATCACAGATTCAAATCTGGAAACAACTTCTCGCTTGTAGTGGTAAGGTTGCGTACATCTATCCCTCTCCAAACCCCACTTGATGGGAGCTTTTGCACTGAGCCACCCTTTTTTTATACAATATAGCCACTAGTATCATCTTCAGTTCAATCCTTTGGACCTTGTGATTTCAGCAGAAGCATTTTCTGTACCCATGTAGGAGAATAATGTAGCCATCCCTATCTCATGTTTTAGAAGGAAAATTCTTAGGTAGGACAGTGTTCAACTGATTAGCAAACCAAACCAAGTATGCACATGTAATTTTAGCATATTAGGCACACTTTTAGTGAGACTGACTTCTAACATGCTTGCTTGGCTTAACTGTTTCCAATGGACCAGAATCATCTAAGAAACTCCGTTTCCAGAACTTGATTATTTATTTAAGCAAACTTTCTAATTTCATTTTAATGTTCATGCAGGTGCTAGTTTATCATGACTTGCTTGGTATGCTGCAACATCCGCATCATGCAAAGGTATTTCTGGCAACTTTGAACCCAAGTTTTCTTCTTTCCTTTATTATATGACTAGATAGAGATTTGTCTATGCGCAACTATTGTTTTTTTCAGGGAAGTTTATATTCAAATGCAATCTCTCTTAGTAAACAATAGCATAAAACCCAATTATGAATCCAACCAGTGTTTAAACACAATGAACAAAATTGTACAAAACATAGTATGAACTGTGTATCTGCTACTACAGGTCACTCCAAAATTCTGCAAGCAGTATGCTCGTGTTGGAGAGGTCATCAATAAAGCCCTATTGGAGTACAAGGAAGAAGTGACGAGTAGCTCATTTCCAGGTCCTGCTCACAGCCCATACAAGATCAATGCTGCCGATGTTGATGATTTTCAAAATGAACTGCAAAAGTTAGGTTTGGACAAGGCGGCATCGGCGGCAGGTGAAGCAGATCAGAAGGTAAAAGAATTATCCACATCAGTGGAAGAAAATCCATCTAAGTGAAAGGTATAGGAAGAGTTTAAAAGGCCATTCTTCGTTTTCCCTCAATAACATAGTTCAAAGGAAGGTAGTTGATAGTGGCTACCATCTCTTAAGGCAGGTGGACCATTAAAAGACAGTGACATTATCAATGCAAAATACTCTATAGAGATTTTTCGTATCACTTTAGTGCCTGAAAATATGATTATCGTTTCAACATTTATAGGAAATTGATGGTGATGCATGGCATCAATTCAATAACTTTGGGATGCATCCATATTTTCTTTTTGAATTTGGACGGCAGACCCATGCCTGAAGAGTGTGGGGATTGAACCCTAGACGTAGTGCCACAAAGGTTTTTAGATACAGAAAGTGTTGCCCTGATAGTTGTTTAGATTGCCGAATTGATAATCACACCAGTTTTTCAAGTACTAAATTAGGGTTTATGGAACAGCTCAATCCATGTAAGCTTGCAAAAGGGGGAGGCTTATAAGGACGCTTTTATGTCACTAGGTTACAAGATTATACTAGCTTTTCTTATTGACTTTCTTATTTGGATATGCTTATCATAAGCATGTTTATACCGAAACAAAACTCATCTTACATACTTAACTCATCCAATATAAATTACGATTGAAAAACTGTTTAAAAAAGCTCTAATTGTTATTCCAAACAAATCCTTTAGCAGACTTAGGTTTGAAAATGTGCTCCTATTATTTTATATAAACAAATGCTATTGTGCTTAAAAGAATATAGTTTTTACATAGCATATACTAGCATATCTTGATAAGTCAGATATAAATTATTGCAAAGTATTTAAAAAAGGTGGTAAAATATTACTTTTGATTCTAGAGCAATAGATTCTCAATTTTTATCCACAAAATCTATTTTTTTAGTAAAATATTTTAATCTTATTTCTCAATTTGGTTTGCACGAAATTGATTAAAACATATTAGCATGGTCAAATAAAATAAATAAATAAATAAATAAATCTAAGCTTTGTGCCAAATGAGGTTTTTATGTATGATTATTATCCACATTCATGGCCCTCAAAGATAATAACATAGACATAGTGCATAATTATAAATGTATGAAAATTAATTGGTGGAAGATAAGTTAAAGAGGAATTGACCCAATCCACTAGGAGTGAGATCACTTAAATAATTGATTATTTCGTGCCAACCAAACCGGACAAAATGAATTGGTGTGCCTAACCTGTTATCTTCATACTGACGTGGCTCTCTCTCCTCAAGACATGTGCATTGGGCTTGCGTGAGCTGCTTTGCCTCTCAGGCCCGTTTCTCATTTTTGAAGACACCCAATTTCATTTTTGATTTCCTCCTCTTGGCCTTAATGGGCTTAATATAAAAATTAGATAATTAATTTACAGACATTACACCAACCCTGGGTTGAGTCTATCGAAAAAGCTAGTCCCTCATAATATGGCGAACTAAGATTCGAATCCCTACTGAGAGAGGTCATCACATTTAGTACCCTATAGTATCTCGAATTAAAAAAATTAGTTATTTATAACAAATGTGTATCAGTTTTTTAAAATATTTTGTTTAATCATATGCATTATAACTATTATTTGATGGAAACACTCTTACCATGTACAAACAATAAAGGTATTTTGGAAGAAAAATTATAAATTTAACAGTCAAAGTGGATTAAGATCTCATATATAATTATGATCAACTACTAATTCCTATATTTAAAACCCAAAACAGTACTAAAAATTGAAATATAAATATAATATACTGAGGTCCTTTCATAATAGAATGCACCGCTAGCCACCTTACCATTTATGTTCGTTTGGAATAACGATTAAAGTATTTAAAAATAATTTTTTATTCGTGATTTATAGAAAACGAGATAAGTATGTGAGATGAGTGTCGACTTATATGTATAAACACTTACAAACCTCTCAATCGTTCAACCAGGTTTTACAACGCGACTTTTTGCCCTTAAACTTCTCAAACTAACTTTTCACTATATTATTCAAACAAATTTTGCTCAAATAGACTTTTTTATAAAAGTTTTTATAAACATAAATCACATTATATTAATAAATTTTACCCGCATTAATCTAAATAAATCCTAAACAGGAGTGATTAGAAAAACTTATAAATAAGAGTCAATCATCTCTTTGAAAAATGACTTGTAATAAAAATCATAACTAATGGAGTGATAGAGTTCCAATGGTAAAGTGACAAACTTGTTACAGCTAGATTAATTGCTTGTTTGCTCTCACTAATTTTAAAAAAATAAATACTTTTATTGCTTTAAAGGATAAAATTAGTATGAAATGAGAATTAAACCCTCAATTGGGAGGAGAGTTATAATATTAATAAGAATTTAAATTATTATTCTATTCCATTGGTAAAATGGATGTGCTTGGGAATTAGAACCCAATTCCCTCTTTTATTATTTATCTCTTAATTAATTTAACGTCTGAGAACGAAGTTGCCTACTGGTGGCCACACGCACCATTCATGGAATAAGTATCCAGCAATTACGTAACTCTATGCGCAACCTTGAAAAAAATATACTCTCTTTAATCCTTTTTATATATTTTTTTTTTAAATTACTCAAAATAAATTGACGGTTAAGATTAGTTAAAAATAATAAATCTATCAAAAATATTATATTTCTTTCAAATATACCCCTATTTGTAAAAAGAACACAGGAGAGAGAATATGTAAAAAATGAGAGAAAGTGTAATAAATAACTAAATAAAAGAGAAGTAGAGGTGAGTATGGGATGATAATCAAAGCCTAAATTAGCTAATTATTACATACTAATAAGAGTTAGTTAACTTATTAATTATAAGCTAAATTTTAAATTTTTCCCTTATCTATAATTGTTTCTAAAAGTCAACATAAATAAATTCTTGTTTTTATTGCAATTAATAGGAGAAAAAAAAGGGAAAAACACACAAACACACACATTTATTACTCTGAAATTGAACTTATAATAAAGATCAAATTTTTTGGTCAAAATAACACTTATAAATAAGATCAGAGTGGTATGTATTTAACAGGGATAGAGAAAGAAAATGTACTTTAAATTTTGAGACATAAGAAAAAAGTTGCTTATATAAGAATCAACCCCAAAAAAGAAAATTGCTTATAAAAATGATTGAAGGGATTTTATTTTTGCAATAAAAGAAATTAACTAACTTTGTGCCGTCAACAAAAGAAATTAACTGATAATGAATAAATAATTTAGATTATATACAATTATAAGGTTGTGAATTTAAATTATGATTTGAGGATCTCATTAGTGATCAAATGGTAAGTGTTTTTAAGCTTTTTTTTTTTTTTTTTTTCTAGTTTGAAGACATAACTCTAAGCAGTTCTCATAACCCAACTCAGATGATTCTTTTGACATAATAATATTGACTTCATATATTTATATGTTTTACTTTGTTTTTTGTATCTATTTTTTTCAAATACTTTTAGAGGAGATATTCTTCCCATTGATTCGATATACCGTATGATGTTTTATTCCCAATTGATTTATAAATAACATCTTCATGATTGAATTTTTTATATTTTTTATTTTTTATTTTATAAATCGAATTAGCAAGACGAATCCATTTTAAAAAGGACTTACATGTTTAATACGAGTAATTATTTTTAGTTTTCTCCTAGTAGGCGTAGAAACTGCATTAGCCTATACCCAGTGGAAAAATATTTGCAATTTTCTAGCTTAGTTTGTCATCTTTAAACAAATTCGTAATAAAATAACTTATATTGATTTAATTTTGCATGTTTGATTAAAATTCTACGTTAATCTTTAAAAAAAAATTGAAAAAATAGTCTACTTTGTAATAAAAACTAATATAAAATAAATAAAATATGATTTAATTTTGCATGTTTGATTAAAATTCTACGTTAATCTTTAAAGAGGAGATGCTAATTGAAAAAATAGTGCTACTTTGCTGCTTATCTTTAAACAACTCGATACAAAATAAATAAAATATGTTGTGCAAGTAGGGATGTTTTTACTTGTTTTCCTTTAAAATACTAGAATAATATAATAAAAATTACTCTCCTGTATTGCTAGGGAGACTTCAAGCTTTTTTTTTTTTTTTTTTTTTTTTTTTTGGCTTGAAGTTAAATTGAAACTTTTAAAAAATCAGAGCCTTGTGAAACTAAAACACGCTTTTAAATTAAGTAAATTAAATTTTTGTTATGCCACATGTAAGTTCTTGCCAATAGATTCCGGTGATGTGGTCAAATAAAATACTACATATTTAACTTCATAAATTGTATTTTTTTTAATCTACTCGCAGTTTGCCGAGAAATCAAAGCATCTCAACCCCATAGGAAAAGTCAGACAATACTATTTTCAATTGTCAAGAAAAAAGTCAACCCTAAATAAATTAAAAGCAAAAAACAAAATTACCAAAAGCAATAACCATTTTTTAAAGCACAACAATCAATCAGCTCGATCAAAATTCAAAGGGGCATCATCCAAAAAAAAAAAAAAACGGCAAATCATCAAAAACAAACTTGGATTATATATATATAAAATACTGGTATATCAAATATATCAAATCCCTAACAGTTCCTTAATTAATTATACTGAGATTAATTAACAAAGACAGAAAATCCCTAATCTACCTTCTCTTCAGTTCTCACTGTACCAGAAATTATGGAAGACAAACAAGTTTTCTTCCATTGTTAGCGAAGATAATTCCTCCAAATTGTTCCACCTCTACAGATAATTTAAATCCAAAAACATTTATATGAAAAAATGTCAATATTTCTTTTTTGAAATACATACATGCAATGAATCAGATTTGGTCTGTACATAATGAATTTCTACATGTACAAGTTAAATCTGAATCATTGTACATATATATGCAGACTACATGTCAACAATTGCCACCGGCGGTGGTGGCGGCGGCGTTTGCGGCGGGCCATGCCGGCAGAGAGAAACCAGTTGAGAAGGGGTCCACGAAGCAGTCTGCGGTGACCGGCGCCTCCGTAGAAGACGGTGGCGACGGCCCTGTAAGTTCATCTAACCCTTCAAAGAAATCATCTGTTAACACCGAATCTGATAACCCAAGATCGTCGTCTTCGTCTTCCTCCATCAAATCTTCCATTTCCACCTTGCTTTCGAATTCTGTCCTTTGAGGTGCTGTCTCTTCTTCTTCCACACCAGAAGTCGTCGGAGAACCTGTTTTCGTCAGGGCTTTCTCTGTTTCACCTCCCACGGCGGCGGTAGTGGGGGTCGAGGGCTTCTGACGGGTGGAACCGGCGAGAGAGTTCCGATGAGTAGGAGCCGGGTGGTTATGCTCCGCCGTGTAGGTCACGATGAACATCGACGGGTCCGATCTGTTCCTCTCCACCTGTTTCCGAGCTAAACATCCTTTCGAGCTGCTACATCTGTAATATCCCCTGTTCATCACACAACGAAACAAAGCTTAATTAAGCCATAGATCGTACCATTATAGCTTCTTGTTCTCAATTCGGATCCAAAATTGCACCAAATTCAACTCACAGAACATATTCTTACCTTGGATACGGAGATCCTTTGATGGGTTTCTGGCCATATTTACGCCATGCCCAGATATCAGAGGAGAGAGACTCAGCTGGAACCTGACAAACTTTCTTAAGCTGATTCTTCCTGAAAATGGAAGATAACAAAGAGAAATCATGAGTTCACGGGCATTACTTTTCTCAAGAAACAGCCAAAGGGAAAAAAGAAGTGAAGATGAGATTTATCAAATTCACCTTCTCTTAGATCTTGGGGTGGTGGAAACAGGACCAGCATGAGACAACTTGTTCTTAGGCTGCAGATTCTGTTGTCTGTGCTGGGTTTGAACAGGTTTTGTGGGAGAATTGTAGGAGAAGGAAGAAGAAGGAGACAGTGGAGAAACCAGAGAAGATGATGAAGAAGGAGGCATGGTGGATGATTTGGGGAAGAAAGGCTTACAGAGCTCGTGCAATTCCTCAATGGAGGAAGAAGGTTTGGCTTCAATAGGGTCTAAATCTGAGAGAGACAAAACTTGGCTAACATTTTCGGTACCAAAAAACAGGGGAAGGCCAAAAACAGAGGAAGATGCAGAGGATGTGGCGGTGACGGCGGAGGTGGAGGTGGTGGAGGAGGAGGAGACGGTGGTGCAGCCTCTGACGACGGCGTGGAGATCCCAATCGTCCTCCATAACCGTAACAAAGAGACAGGGTCTGAAAAATTGTCAGTAGCACCTTGCTGCTTTGAGAGAGAGAGACAAAAGAAGGCGCTGACTTTTTGTGTGTGAGAGAGAGAGATGATAAGGTGCAACGATTGAGAATGGGGATGTTTATATAGAGAGAGAAAGTTGGCGTGTTGTTTTTTCAATTCAGGTTCACATCGTCTAGTTTTGAGAGAGAGAGAGAGAGTGCGGAATAAAAAGAAAAGCAAAAAAGTCAAGACTAAATTACTCGCATCATATAGTAAATTTTCATTATAATACTCATTCTTTTTTAATTTTTAGGATTTCATTGTATAGATTTTTTTATTATTTAAATTATAAAAACATTATAATTTCATAATGGAAAAATTTAAACCAGTTTAATTATATCTATGAAAATTTAAATTTTAAAGGCAATTTTTTTTTGAATTTTTACCATTATAAAATAATAATAACAAAGTGGATTTAATTATTGAATTTGACCTACTAAATATAAGCAAGTGGATATTTTTTTCCCTCTTTATTGTCTTTTTTAACATGCAAATGTACAAACAATTAATAAGGTGAATCTTGAGGTAAAATTATTGTTATGGGTTCAAATCATATAAACAATCTTTCAATTATGGGGTAAGGCTGTGTATATATTCTCTCTCCCAATTCTTAAAAATTAAAAAAATGTTTATTTAAAAAATTTCTTAAAACAATTATGCATAATCTCAAAAAAGTTGAGTAAATATAAATGATTTAAAGGACATGAATGAATATTTTAAATATATGTGATAAAATTTATTTTAAATTACTATCTGTAATTGTAATGAATCTTTTGAAAAGCTAGGAGGGTATAATATATTAAGAGAAATGAAAAAGGGCGGCACTGTTATTCTTTGGGAAGTAGTTGGCAAATTGGCATCTCTATGCTTACATCGCTCTCTCTCTCTCTCTCTCTAACTTTCTCTCTCTAAATGTGAAAACAGTTTGGGAATTAAGGAGGGGTTGACTTTGGAAAATGTCAAAGGGGGATGTGACTTGGCTATTGATTTAATGGGAGAAAAGTGAGGGCAGAACCACACGCACTTCATGAGCACCCACTTGAAGCTATCCCCAAAACCCATAATATTATTATTCAATTCATAATTAATAATAATTGCCCCCCACTGCATTTTTTTCCCCTTTAACTCTCTGTTCTTTATATATATATATATATAATTATTTTAAGAGATTTATCTTTAAAATTTATCTCTAAAAAAAAAATATGAGTGTTACATACACAGTTTATAGACTCAATGATTGCGTGTCACGTTTTCTGTAATGAGGGGGAGAATCTTCTTTAATTGAGATAACAGACACCGCAATTTTTACAATCGAATTGCTCGATTTCAATTATGAAATCAGTAAACTGGTGTTTAAATAATTACATTAATTAAAATTTATTATAAAATTAGTTGGAAAATAAGAAAATCGGCCGGTCATCGCTCAGCCACACATTCACTAAATCAAACGGTGCTCAAGGCTGGAGAACATGGAGTTGATTTTTTTTTTAAAAAAAAAAAATACAAACACGGAGTTGAATTCTTTCCACTTCCTCCTCATTTTTTTATCTCAAGTTGTAAACTACTCGTATTAAATTAAAATTTCAGATGTTCACTCTAATTTTGTTTGAGATGTCCAGATATAAAATTTTATAAAATTATTAATCCAACGTTAAATTATTAAATAAATAAACATCTTAAAAAATTATTTTATACTCGTTTGATCCTATTTATGAAGTAGAGATTAGAAATAATTTTTTTATTTTATTTATAAGTCACGTCAATTAGATTTGATACATTAATTGATTAATATATAATTTTACTTTTTATTTATTATTGCACTCATTTTATTTGTATTTGGGTAGAATTAATGTGAGTTGAATAGAGATAAAGATAAAAAATTATTGAACTTTAAAACAGAGCTACTAAACTTAAAGTTTTTCTTTTATGCTAATGAAATATTTTGGAAAGAACTTATAAATAGGATTGTAAAAGTAAAACATTTATATGAACTACTTAAATTTCAATTTGAATCAAAGGTAGAGGGGGGGAAAAAAAAGAAGAAGAATTACCCAAATGCACAATCATAGTATAAGGGTCAATATTCTACCATTAAATTCCACTTGTATTATGGGTTTAATTTTTTACTTACACTTGGTGCACACAAAAATGGTTTACTTGATGGGCATTACATTATTATTTTAATTTTTTAAATTTAATTAAATAGTAGAATATTTTTAATTACATTATATTGCTATACTCTTTCCGAACTTAAATAAGATAAAGTTGACTTTTTGGAGAAGTTAAGAAAACTAATTAAATTATTTTAAAATATTTTTATTTTGATTTTTTCTCCAAACTAATTCATTTAACTAATAAACTGATATAATTAAGAATTTATATAATCTAAAAAAAGTCAACATTATCTTATACTATATGATATAATTTTTCGAATTAAATAAGCTTAATTTAATCATTTCATCTGTTGTGTTTTTTTGGATTATATATTAGTTTATTAGTCAAATTATTTAGTTTGATGAAAAAAATTAAAAATAAAAATACTATCAATATATTTAATTTCTTCAAAAAAAAAATTAGTATTTGTGTGTGCAAGAGTGGAATTTTCAACCCCTACCTATTTGTTTAAGTGTAATAACCCTACCACTCATATTAACTTGAATTGGCATTTTTTGTTTTGATTATGGACGTGCCTTGAGGGTAAGAAAATAGAAAATGACAATTCAGCCCTGCTCAATTAACCATTAAGCCAATTGGCTGCGTGATTATATATATATATATATATATATATATATATATCTATATATATCTACTCAATTACTTCAGCTTTTACATCCAATTATAATTTCCCTCAACCTCCAAACAAGTGGGCGTTCATTTTTTTAAAGCGTGGATTTACTAGGTAACTCCAATATTATCTTCGATTACCAAACAGACAAAAAAATGAATATTATGATAGGTATACCATGTTCAAATTTATTTATATAGCCAAATGGTATTTTATAATTAAAATCGACCTACCTTACCTAACCAAAAAAACACTATCATCATTAGTCGTCCTAAATGTAATTGCACTACAAATGTTCTACATTAAAATCGGAAGAGTGCTACTATATATATATATATGATTATACATTTGTCTAGTACGCAAAAGGTTGAATTGTCGTACACTTAGTATATTGTAAACACACTTTGCAAATGGTTCACGTTCATACGAATAAAAATGAGATTTTCAAGTCGTTTAACTGATCATAAATTATACTTTAATTGTTTATTCAACACATTACACACAATAAAGTTTAACATATGGATTGGTACGGTGTGACAGTTTTTATTGTTTAAAGATAATTAATGAAGTTAATAGCAACATGAAGATAGTGGATTTATCCTTCTTTTCCAGAAAGGTTTATAATGTTTCCAGGATTTGTTGTTCCTTTACAGCCTTTTCAAACTTTGCTTCACCCTCAAGCCTTCTTTCTGTTGTAAAACGACATAAAGTTGTGTGTTTCTGAGCAAACTTTAACGTTTATCATATATATATATTAACAGTATTCTTTTTTATTTTAATTAAAGACGTGATTATCATTTTTTAGACGTTGAAATTATTTTTATTTTGCCTGCAAAAATTCAGTGCATATATAACTATGCTAATAATTTATAGTATTTCTATCTCTCATACGTAACACATGCATGCAAACAAAATATGTCATTCACGTCTTGTTATTTCATCTTGTCTCACTAAAAACCATCATTTTGCTCCTCTCTTCTTATATCTTGTTTATTAGATTGGACTTTTTAGAACATAATTTTTTTTAGTTATGTTACTAGCTAGCTAAATCTGTTTCAGCCATGCAATTTTAATTAATTCTTGTTTGAAGCCATATATATATTTAGTAAGAATATTTTAAAATAAAAAAAAAAATTTATCTCGCCTAACTAATATATATCCATATCAATATATATAAGACGAATAAATTTATCAACGGTTTAATCAAGACTTTAAGAAAATCTCTTTAATGTTATTTATTTAGAGGTTTAATCAAATGTTTTATTCGATCTTTTACACTGTTTTTTTTTTAACATTTATCTTTTACACTGCTTTGGCTCCTACTTAAAAGGGTATTAGCCATTTGAAACAACAAATCTTTGTCTATATTACTCTCTCTAGTCACTAATACAGGAGTTTTTTTTTTTTTGGCCATATAATATAAGGTTAAGTAACAAATCCGTCCTGGAAGTATAGGCGTAAGAGCAATGTCGCCATGAAAGTTTTTATTGTCTCAATGTGTCCCCAGAAGTTTTAAAACGTAGTAATGTTGTCTTATTTTGTTAAAAAAATAACGTTGACCGTTCAAAAAATTGACGGCGACCGCTACCTTTATAACGAAAATGAGTGATATAACTACGTTTTGAAACTTTTGGGGGCAATATTGAGTCAAAAAAAACTTTCAGGGTAATATTGTTTCTCAGCGAAAACTTCCAAATCGAATTTGCTATCTAACCCTATAATATATGAGTTAGTTAGTTATAAGTTATATTTTGTCCAAAATATAATATCTCAGCTATCTTATCTTCAATATTTATAATTTTTTTTAGAACTATTCTACTCATATATAAACTAATGTTATGTATAAGTATTTTCGTGAGATCAAATCATATTTGTTATAATTAACTTATTTATTTTATTATCTTAAAATTTAACTCAAATTAATTAAGTAGTTGGTATATATACATATGGCGTAAGCTGTAGAAAAAATTGTTGGGACTTCAAATATTCTCTCGACAGAATAACATAATATGAACTAATGCTTATTAATTATGGAATTAAAAATGAAATCTGGAATAACTGAATAGGTATAGCCGTATAGTTCACATACCACAACATACGTGGTCAAGCAAAAAGCGGCGCGTGCTTAAATAAGCCTAGTTCGGCGCGTGGTGTTTATATCGTACACACGAGTCATAGTATCTGGTTATGTCCGGCGGTGGTGGTCGGCTGGGAGGCGAGGACCAGGTTCACGATGGGAACGTGGTGAAGCGCGTGACAGCTGAGCAGATTTTTGGGGTTGGTAGTGGGGCCCATCCTCTTCGAGAAGGGCGAAGATGTTAAAAAAGCCAAAAGGTCCAGCCCCACGGCATCGCGTGCCTAGTAATCTTGTAATATGCCACTGGGTGGTTCTGGTTCCATCAGGATCCTATGATTCTCAGATCGGACGGTCACTAAATGGTTCAAGGTCGACCTTCTAGACGGTTCCTGATTGGCTCCCACAGTCTGTATCGGTGTGCGTGAAAGTATGGGAGGATGAACAACCCGGTTCGACCCGGTTGCATTCAAAGCTTTGAGACGTGGGTGGCACGACCATGAGCCAGGCCCTCCGTGGCGTGGGGACACCCAGACGTGTGTCCTCAAAATTTGGCTGCAATAAACCTACAGAAACTAAAAGCCCAGTCCATATTCCATGCATATACTCGCCAGTTTTTATTTATAATTAACATTTTCTTGGGTAGATTACCTAAATATAAGTAATTATCACTTAAAATAATTTTAAACACAACATATTATAAGCTCAGTTGTAAAAAAAGAAAATTTATAGTCTTTATAATAAATACACTTTTAGAATAATAAATGAGAGTGTTACGCTTTTCATTCTATATATTAAAAATAAAGAGAAGAAAGAAGTAAAAAATACCCATTTATGAATAAAAAAAAATTAGAAAATTTTATTAATTTAATTCATATTTATTGAGTTAATTAAATTTCTTTAATATGTAAAAAGGTAGTTTGAAATTATAAATTTGAAAAAAAAAACTTATAAATACAAGTATACAACCAAAGTGGTAATATGTGTTTATCTAAAAATTGAATGCATTTTTATTTTTTTTAGCTTTTTTACCCATAATTAATTATATTTCTTTCTCATAACTTTTGTTTGTTCATTGTTTGTCACATTTTTTTCATTCATTCTCTTACATTCATCATTTTTATAAATAAAAAAAATATATTATTTATTATATATTTATTGTTTTTAATAAATTAATTTTATCCAATATTTTGATTTACATCATTTGAATAGTTTTTTATTCATAAAAAGATAAAATAATGTATTTAATTTTAATATTTAATCTAACTCCTTTCAAAAACTAAATTAAAGAAAAACGTACGGGGTAGAAACATGGAAAATCAAGAAAAATAAATTATAATTTTCGAAATATATATTTCTTAATAAAATGAATAACAACTTGAATCGATTTTGAGAATACAACATAAATCTGCATATTTTTAATTTAATATAAAAAAGAGTGGGCAATTTATCGAATTCAATTTTCACGGCTCATTACGGGTGGTGGACCAGTTTCATTTGGACCCAGCTTAGCCCCCACTACCCGGTTTGACATAATCTTTTTTTTTGTGTTTTTTTTCTTTTTTTTTTGGAGCAAACAGTTTGTCATGAATTCAAATTCATTGATTTGAATAAATATACCTCTTCATTTTTAACACTATAGTCTTTTTTTTTTTTTACCACTCTAATCCAAATTTAGAAGCTGTAAAATAATATTGATATTGTCTAAATAATAAATTAAAAAATAGGACAAGGGAAAGAAACATCAACATGTTTTTATAATTTATTTATATTTAGTGCCAACGGTGTATTAAACATGATTAATTTTTGTCTCTAATAAAATTGTCTAATTGATTATGCCTTTAAAAAAATATATCCTTTTACGGTTTTACCAACTTAAAACTTTTTTAATCTATCAAACACAGAAAATTATTTTATATTAAGGATTAGAAAAATTTCATTTAATATTTAATTAATATTAATTGCTCCATCGAGTTGTAATTTATTCATTCTGTTCAAATTAAAGCAACTCAAGGAATTTACCATATGCATATGTTAATTTTACTCGATAATATTTTTTTCCATGAATTTGAATGATTGCTTAAAGCTGTTTATGGTCGAACAACATCTATATGCAATAAATAAACTATCAACATATTAAAAAAATTTGATAATTTATTGTTATAATGAGCCTCTTCGTTTTTGGGTGATTTTTTCCCCCAATGCAAACATTTAAGGATAAATTATACTTATTGATCTCTTTCGACTATAATTTAGATGGAGGGAATTGAAAGAGATAATTCGTGTGTTTTAGAAGATATATGTCATATTAACCAATTTAACTAACTTTTTTTAACCTAACCAAATTAGATAATTCGGGTGTTTAATATTTAATTAATATTAATTGCTCATAATATTTTTTTATGAATGAACGATTGCTGAAAGCTGTTTATGGTCGAAAACATAAAAAATAATCAACATATAAAAATAATAATAATAATTGTTATAATGAAAAGCCTCTTCGTTTTTGGGTGATTTTTATAATGCAAACATTTAAGGATAAATTATTATCTTTTACCCGGTCCGTTAGTTTTAAAACACAAATATCTAAATTACGTAAATAAAATTAAAGTAAGTTAAAGATAAAAAATATAAAAATTTATTGTTTAAAACGTATTTATTCACGGAGAGAGAGCAAGTGTAATAATTAATGTCGTAAGACTAGCCAATAATTAACGGTGAAAAACCTAAAAAAATTGTCTTATATCTAGGGAGAGGGAGGAGTAATTTTATAGTTTATTAGTGCCTCTATTTTACTCAATCCAGTCCTTTTTATAAGTAATTTTTTTTATTGTGTAAAACAAACTCACGGTTAAAATTGATTAAAAACAATAAATAAGTAAAAAATGTCATGTTTTTTTCTTCTAAATATGCCTCTATAAATGAAAAGAGTAAAGAGAGAGAATGACTAAAAAATATAAGAGAGAATGGGTACCAAATAATTAAATAAAAGAAAATTAGTGTTAAATGGGGAATAATTAATATAAAGATATGTATTTAATAAGAGTTGAAAACAAAAAATTAAATGTTTGAGACATAAGAAAAAAGTTGCTTGTATTAAGAATTAGCTCAAGAAAGATAAATTTGCTTATAAAAAATATCGGAGGGAGTAGTTTTTTTAAAAATGTTTTTACGATTTACAAGATAATATAAGTGAAAAAGTGTTTAAAAAAAAAGTATATTTAGAACCCATTTGGATCCTCTTATTTTTAAATTAAAAATTCTGCTTAAAAAAAAAAAGTAGTTTGATGATTATATAAATTTTTTAGGCTTTAAAAATTTGAAATTAAAAATAAGTTGTTTAAATAAATAATTATCTAAGATATAATAATTTGGGAAGGGGGTGTGGTTGGATTGAAAAAAAAAAATAGTTTATAAAAAAAAGTCTTTACAAATAAAATTTCCTTATAGGAGCTTAAAAGAAAAATAATTTCTTATAATTATAAGAGCTTATGCAAAATCCGTTGGTGGAATCTTAAAATGAAGATAAAGTGTTTGAGTTAAAATAAGCACAATTTTTCAAGGGGGAAATGAGTTTGAAAAGGAAAAAATATGGTGGAAGTAAAATGAAGTGTTTGAGTTAACATTTTTTCAAATGACTTTGTAGGCCAAAAGCTACTTTTAAGAATAAGCCACTAAGACCTGATTTTGATAGTGGAGATGAGATTCTACCATCATTAATCCAATCATAAATCGCATTTACAATATAATTTTTATCTTATCTTAAATTTGTAAAAATCAGATTAAAAAGAAAACCATTTCCACCATCGCAAATCCAACCTGCGCATAATTAACTTTTTTTAGTGATTGAAATAACACCTATATTTTTATGAGCAATGATTCGCCATGCATCACACCTATTTTAAATAATAAAAATTGAATAATTCTTAGAAAAAAAAAATGATTTACTGTAACTTTATATATCCTCTCAAAATGACAGACAGCCACGTTGTTAGATTGGTTTGAGGACAAAAACCATAAAAATGAAGTCACTTTTAAAACTTTCTTTGTTTCCCCTCCATCAACGTACAATGTCTGCCACATCGATCAAAGCTTTTAATTTATGTTTGGTATTGACTCAGTCACAAAAGTTTTATATATTTTTGTTTTTGAGAATATACTCTCCCTCTTCAAATTATGTGTGGGGCTCGGACAAGGATTCCAACTTTTTCATAGATTAGTGACCACCACGTATATTAATCTTTTATTTTTATTTATAATTGAATAATCTGTTGGATTCAGATTTAATTCAAGTCATTCCATATTCTAATTATTACCATGATTTTTCTAAAAAAAAGAATTGACTGAAGATAATTATTTTTATATAAAACAATTAAAATTTTAATGGTAAAAAAATATCGATATTTTAATTGAAAATGTTCAAGAAAAGCAGACAAATCACAATGCTAACTTTTATGTGATATAATATAATCATATGGTTGTTGTGGAGTGGATTCTAATTTCTAACCATTAATATGAACCCAAACACCTTTAAAGCCAAGAGCTTCATTTCCTCAAATGAAATTATTTTATCAAGCTAATTAAAATCCTAAAAATTAATCACTTAGGGCTAGTTTAGGTAATAAAGATGGGGTATAAGTTGAGGTCAAATGTTGGATCCTTTTGAAATAACCAAAAAAATTATTTAAACTAATTAAGAAATTTAGTAATTACTACTCCATTGCAAACATGATGTATTTAATTAGAATTTTTTAAGTAAAAAATATTTAACATTAGCTAAGAACATTTTTCCTCTTTCTAATCCTATATAACTTTGCTCCTATTCATAAGTTCAAAATAACTAATTTTTACATATTAAAGGAGAGTTAGTTAATTTATTAATTATGAACTAAACTTTCAATTTCGCCCTTATTTATGATTGGTTCTAAAAGTCAATATGAATAATTTCTTTTTTGTTTATTGCAGTTAATAGGGGCAAAAATGTAATAAATGTATTTATTAATTTAAAATTAGACTTATATTAAGGACCAATTTTTTTGGTCAAAATAGATTTAAAAATAGGGTTAGAGTGTAATATATATAAAAATTAGTTGAGATGGATGTTTTAACTCTAAATATAAGATCTCAACTTGCTCCCAGATTTATCAAATTATATTTATTGATTATATATATTAAAAATATATTTTTATTAACTAGGATAATAATTAAATGAGGCATTTTAAAGAAACCAACACACACACACACATATATATATTTTTATACTGATAAATAACTTTAATAACTTTAACAATTTTTTAATGACTAAAAATTAATTATCTAGCCCTTTCATTTAGTATTAGAGATAGCATTAGTTTTTATCAACGACGGTTGACATAAGTGGTAAGCGGTTTGTATCGACTTAAAGATTTGAGTTTGAGTCTTGTGAATGCGAGAAAAGCCTTGTTGAGACTCACCCACTATAACCGGAGATCGACCGTTAATCAATCCGATTAGTCAAAACTTTCATATCGGATGGGAAAAAAAAAAGAGAGATAGCATTAGTTTTTGGACTTAAAAAATCACATCCATATAAAATATGAATATAATCAACCAATTGGAAGATGCATAATTAGCGGGTGATGGGTCTCATCATATTTGATGAAATGAAAAATATTCGATGGAATGAAAAATAGTAAATGATGAAAAAAAGTCAATATTTACAATGATGGCACTTTTTGAATATGCAAAGAAACATTTGTGGAGTAGAAACTTTTGTACCACTACCTTTTAGAGCAAACATGCAATGTCAATTGTCAATTACGATCCTCACATTTTTCTCAATCTCCCTTTTTATTAATGGATGGTTTTAAAATTTATTATTATAATATTTTATAAATTAATTTTTTATTTTGTCTGTATTATAATCATGGTTTGTGAAATCGGATCGGGCTGGCCGGTTCAGACCAGAAACCGGCCAACCGGCCAGGAAACCTATCCGGTTTAGGGTAAAACCGGATTGACCCGGTGAACCCAGGGTAACCTGGACGGGTTACAAGGGTCACCGGGTCAGACATTTTATTATTATTTATTTCTCCTTCAATTTTTTTTTTTTTTAACTTTCTCCCTCAATTTTTTCCCTTTTTTTCACTTTTGGATGTCATATGGGTTTGATTTGGATTCGTTTTTTTGGTTTTCCTTAAACTATTGTGGTTTCTTTGTTTTCGGTTGGCTCTGCTTAATGGATGTCAAATGTAGGTTGTAAAGAAAATTGTTAAGAATATCTGAATATGTCACAAGTATTGGAGTATATGATTATTTTGCCATTGATCCAAAGTATTGAAATGATATATAGTATGTCAAATTTAGATTGGTGTGATAAGAAATTAATTATTTTCCAATTTTTTATATCTCACCGATCTAGGCCCAGGTTGACTCCGGGTTGACCCACTAACCCTTAAACCAGTACCCCGACCGGTTCAGTGACCGGTCCGGGTTTCAGAACCTTGATTATAATTATGAACTTTGTAGATAAGATTTTAACAGTTTAAAATTATTCATTATGTTTATGATAATAATTTTATAAAATATAAAATTTTAATTATCCATTTTTAATCTAATGGTGCATATCAGATTTTGTGAAGAAAATGAAAAACCCGTCACTTATATAGCTCTGGCTGCCATTTCTTTTCCAGAGAAAAAACTAAGTCGATTGTTCTGAGTGTTTAAAAGATGTTTTCTGAACTTTTTTTTTTTAAAATTTTTAGAATCATTTTAAATAATTCAAACTAAAATTTAAGTCGTGCAAAAAATTGTAGGTCAAAATTTTAAATCAGCAAAAAAAGGGGCCCTTGCTCGCGTTGCAGGGATATCGAAATTTACATACAAAGTCCAATCTAAAAATTTAATGAAGTAAAATGAATAGTAATTACATAATAAGTATGCAACACTAATTTATTTTATTTTAATATGCTATTTTTTTAATCTCAAATCTTTCAATATAATTTTAAAATTTAAGGTTTTGTATATATTTTAAACTTGTCTTTCAGTTTTTGAGTTGTGTTCTGAAATTTGATAATTTACAGAAAAATAAAATAAAGAACAAAAAAAAGAGGAAGTAAAGTTGATCAAGCAATTTCACTTTTTAACATTTTTTTTTTTTTGGTTGCACTTGTTGAGTTCATGGATGAGAGACTCAAATCTTTATCCTAATGTAAAAAAAAAATGTATTTTAATTTGAACCGCTTGGATTAATTTTGAATGATTCAGGTAGTAGGTTATTGATAATTTTTCGTGCTCGTTAAGAACAACGATTTGAGTGTTGAAAAATAGATTTTGAGTCGTGATTTACGAAATTAGAAATAAATATGTGAGATGATTGTTATCTCGACCTATGTGGATAAACACCAATAAGATTAGAGCATTTTGATGACAAGACAACATGCCAACGCTGCAACGAATGAACTGGATTTGGTCAACAACACACTCACAGTCACAATCCATACACACACACCACACATGAAGGCATAGTGACTCCAGCGTCGTGCGTTGACTATCACGTTCTCAACTCTCAAGATAAGAACATGGGCATCCTGTCATGTAGGTCTTCTTATAATTTTTTAACATAAGACGTATTTACTTAATTTGATTAGATTAGTTAAGTTGGTTAATAAGGCATTTTTACTAAAATAGTATAATTAATTTATTAAAATATAAACTAATATTGTAAATAAGTACTCCCTCCCAGTCCTTTTTATAAGAACTCAAAATTTGAATTACCTTGATCTTTTTTTATAAGAGCACAACAAAAGTTATCTAAAAACTTAATGAGTTTTTTTTTTTTTTTTTTTTTTTTTTTTTTTTTTTTTTTTCACTTTTGCCCCTCATTAATTATGTGTATTGCATTAATTAAAAGGTTCAGAATGCTTATATTTACTTTATTCTCTCTCCTACTCACCCTTAATAAACAAGGGCATACTTGAAAAGGAAGTCTATTTTAGATATACTTATTATTTTAACTTCTTTCTTAAAATGCGTAATTTGGTTATTGAGCTCTTCTAAATATGACCAGAAAGAGTATTTCTTTAACTTCCCAAATATATCGTATATTAAGGACTGGAAAGAGTATTTTTTTACTTCCTCCGAGTCATTAATAGAAAAACTAGACAACTTATTTGTACATATTAAGAAAATTAGTTAAATTAGTTATTTATATAAAAAATGAAATGTAATACCCTATAATGAAATCCCTCTTGATATGTGCTATTAATAAAAATAGTTTGGTTGGGAAAAAAATTAATAGGGATATTTTCTAAAAGAAATTATAAATTTTGAAAATAAAGGGGATTTATAAATTACATTTAGTATTAAAATAAATCATTGACTAGCCTCTTAATTGCTTGTGAACAGGGACAGATGAGATGAGGCTCACTAAGCCCAATCCCTTAAAGTTCTCATTATAAGTAAATTAAATCAACCTATTGCTTAAACTTTGTTCATAATATAAAAAACCCAACAAGTTGTTGAGTGTATATCTACAATTTATAGAAGAAAGTATATATATTTTTTTTGAGAGAGATGAGTAAAACCAATATAAACCAGGTGACCTACACAAGAATGGCTCATTATTATTTCAGGGAGAGAGGTCCATGCTAATACCAATGGAGGCATAATGGGTTTGGCAGAGAGGAACATGCAAAATGACAGAGACATAATGCAATTAATCAAAAGAGATGTGAATCATGACATGAGTATGGCTAACCCACAAGGAACTTAACAAGTCCATTTCCTTGAAAAGGTTCCCACCTGCCACTTCATTAATTTTTCAGATCTCCTCTCACTATGCTCTTAAATAGTGCCGCTCATTCCTCAGACTCTATACAATATAAAAGAGACTATGCCTAGCTAGAAATTGGAGAATTCGCAGATCCTTACATGGAAAGATTTGTTTTCACTTTAGAGGATTCATATTAATGCTATTTGTAATGGAAGGTGCTCTCAATAAAAAGCCTTCCCACCACAAGTGTCACAATCAGCAGTCCATGTGAGTTCAATGGACTGGAACAGAGAAGCACACCTGAGTTTGAACTCTTTAACCCATTCCTCATTAATCATTACAATGCTAATGCTATATAACACTTGGACCATAAGCTACAAAGACAAAATCAGCAGAAAATGTTGAAATAAATGGAGGCCAATGAATATTTATAATCCTTAATGGGGATAGTGTTTGTTGTTGTCCTAATACTTTTTACATCTCAACTCTATTTAATTAGGGTAGTCAAGAATTTCTTCCACATTCCAAATTAATATTAGAGAGTAAGTTTAAATAAATAACTTTATTTACGATATATTTGTGATCAAATATTGAAAAAATAATCTGAAGTTATTTGAGTACCAGCTGCTTGTATTTCTCCAGGAAAAACCTGTGAAGGTGCTGATAGTGACTGACACAGTATACCCAGAAACGTTGCATTTCATAAACGGCCCAATTAACCAAATATGTCTTTTATAAATAAAATTAAAGCATTCACTATATTTATTCATCCAAGTATGGGATGCTCCGCACAAGAAAAAATAAACAGCCATGTCTCATTCCTTGCTCCCTAAAATTTAACTTTACACGGTAAACTAAGGGATCAAGTATTTTTCCTTTCAAACATTGTAACAAATGACAAGGATGGACAATGAAGCCTCAAAAAGAATTACGTCTCTCTAAAAAGAATATCAACCAGGTCTTCCTAATCATACCTTCAAATATCCAGTCAGCACGGGAAGATATTCCAGTGCACTAAATTGGCCTGTGGATAGCCTCCTTGTAGTTTTATCTGTATGAGACTATTTGTGAAACTCAAGGTTGAAGTTGAGTGTCCAAGCCTTGGCCAAAGGAGATTCTGTTAACTCCACAAGGAACTCAATTTGGATGCAAGTTTGGCACTCTTGTAGTCATCCCTAAGCTGAATAAATCTGTACCCCAGAACATAAATTTTTTATTGTTATACATGAATAGTGAGCAACCAGGCAAGAACTTCCAAGAGAGAAGATTAAAAGTTTCTAAAATTAATTAATGAAATGCAAACTTGTACGGAGTTTAAGAGAAGAAAAGGACATTTTCCTTCAGTTATGCTCAATGCAAACTGTATAGTAATAAATTAGAATATTAGCCTTATGCTTGAATCATAAATAGAGGCGTCAATAGATCCGATGTAATATACCTTTGCGCATCAGTGCTAGGTGTACCCTCAAACAAAGTCGCAAGGCTTTCGGGAGCAACAATGAAGACATTGGCCAATCTACAGAAGTTCAGAAATTAGTTGATGGGAAAGATGGGAGGCAAGGAGAAAAGGTTTGAATTTTTTGTATTTCTTCCGCAACTTACATGCCCAATTGTTCAAATTTCTCATCAACAGTAGGAGCATTAAAATTACGCAAGAATTCTCCATATTCAGTTATGTCACGCTTCAACCGCAATCCCCCACTACAAAGCATTCAAGAATCAGAAAATCAGAAAACTGGTATATAACCAATTGACTTAGATATTGAAAAAACATGAATCACTCCTAGCATCTTAGCATAAGAATAGGGTACGCATACAATGTAGAGAAGACCCGTATTTCACTATTTCAAGGAATATATAACTTCAGACAAATTACCTTGGATTGAAAGTAAATTTCTGCCAATGGTTTAGCAATGTCTTGTGCAACCGATTCCCCTAAAGTGACAAAAGCTACCATGCAATCAGCGAAATTTGGAAAAACATATAAAGATTTAACATAATTACTGCAATCTATTAATGTATTCTTGACCTCATGCCCATCACATAATATGTACAAAACAACATTAACTGCTCAATGCAAGTAAGACGTAACAACTGAAGTGTAGCATTATGATGACATATGGTGCATTTCAGTTCTATGGGTGATGCATGATGTGACTGTTTCATCCACATACTGCATTGTTAAAAAAAAGGAGACATGATCTGAGTCGAAGACAATCCTAACCAATTACTCTACAATTAAGAGGTTTATTTAACCTGAGTCTATGAGAAGCGGAGAGAGTGAGAAAAACAACAGAGATTGTCATGTCCAGTCTGAGCTAATCTAGGAAGAAGAAACTGTTCCCACAGAGTTGATTTTTGGCCAATAATACTTGTTATAAGACAAAACTTTCATGATAAGGCCATATAATGATCAATCAGGTCTCTATGAAAGCACATACAACTAATTTGGAGAAGCAGCCAACAGTAAGAGCTGCATCCATTCAATTTAAGATATGGAATCATAAAGCAAGGCTAATTCGGGCATCAGAAATATAATATCATACCAACTCAGTCAGGAATGCCTGTTTATTTTGACCATCTAGAGCAGTAAATGCAGGCTCCAGCACACGAGAGAGATATAACACAACCCTGACCAAGAAAATCAAATATCCTAGTTAAGAATAAGAATACAGGTTGCAGAGATAAAAAGAAATTAGAAAGAACATGTTCATTTAAATGTAACTCCAAGTGTTTAACATGTCATCTCTTCTGAAACAAAGTAATGTAAATTCCCATAAACACCAGCATTGTCAATGTAAACAATAATTTTACTTCTTCATTGTATATCTACCTTGTGCATGCATTGGTTGCACGGTAATCAGGAGCAATACCGTCATCAGGTGATCGATAATCTGTAGCCTTTTGCTCAGCTGAAAGCAATCGCTCCACCTACATGGTGGTTTGAAGCAAAAACATGTGATTTTTAACAATGCAGCACCAATATCATGACAAGCATCTTGATCGAATAGGACATTTGTCATTGTCGGGGTAATTATGTAGACAAATATGAAATATCCATTAGTCTGATAATAAACTTAATTGGTGGCAAGAGAAACAGTGATAAAAGAATATGCAGTAAAAAACATGTCACCATACACTAAAAGAGACAACAGGCGTGCAACGCGCCACAACTGACCTCAGCCATCACAGTTTCGATGCATTGTTGTAATCCTCTGTAAGCAGCAGCTTCTGCTTTAGACATTGCTGTTGCCATTTCTTCACAAGAAGCAGCATGTGCTCCATCCACAGGAAGCAAAAGTCGAGATATGGAGTTTGCAAAATACTGTAAAAAAGTAATCAATTTAGTTTTTTAGTTACGAAATATTGATAAAGGCAGATCAAGGCTCCCCATCATACTTGTTGAATAATAGCCACACTGCTAACAGAACTTTGTACAGAAACCATGAAGGATTTGAAGCTGCTTTCACCAGCAGCAGCGGCAGCCTCTGCCTGCATATCAATAATTAATATTTTGTGTTTTAAATTAACAATGTCAATGTTAAGATTGTCTAAACATGAAATTTAAAGTGATAATTTAAACCAAAATCTCACAAATTTATTGTAATTACGTTAGAAGTTGAACCAGCAGCTACTCGTCGGCCAACACCCAGCAAAAATCTTTCCCTCAAATTAGCAGCTTCAGTCAGGCTCTCTCTAGCACGCTCAAGCCCATCTACAATGTATTTACTGACCTGTATGATGCAAAAGTAACTGCCCTGACAACTGGCTCCAATTGACACACTGTATCTGAAACATGAATATTAAAAAAATCTTACCTGATCTAGCAGGCAAGCAAACACCGCTTTTACATTGGTTGCTAGGATGGCCGGCTGGACAAGAACACAAAGTTAGCAGCGCATACCAGAGATCAAAATCTCACATTCATATTGAAATATTGCACCTTCATCACCACAAATTGGTCATGTATCAGAAGCACACAAGAGAGATCATATAATTGGCTATGCAATGCAGAAGTATTTTTATAATAGAAAAGTACGCATTTGAAAAAAAATGAAGTTTGCTCCACTTGATTATGGATTATGAAAATGATACGAACAGAGAAAATAATGAAAGAATGCAAGTGGAAATGTTTATACTTACAGAGAAGGTGCCCTGGATTATTTTTTTTGGTAATCTCATTTCGCCAAAAACATAATTAGGTTAATATAAGCTGAGATTCTAGACAACTATGTAACTTAAATTAGAAGATAATATCACCTAAATAAAGAAGAAAAAAACAGAATGATAAAGAAGACTAACCTAAACAAACAAGGACAGAAATAAAATACAAAAACATGTACAGAGATTGATAAGTAAATATCGCAGGCAGTTTCAAGACATTGCAATTGGTGACTCCAAATTCAAGATACCTCTTCATGTTGCGGCACTAAGGGGAAGAAAACGAGCATGTAAAGAACCAGAAAAGGTTACAAGGCTGGGGTTTTACAAACAATATTTTGGGGGTGCCAATGCTTTTCCAATAGCAAAAGCAAGTTATTACCTGAGAAGAAAAGAGATTGCACCTTGAAATTGCTTCTTCATTCCAACGTACAAACTCCGACACAATTGTGGCAGATATTTGTTGTGGAGGAGAAGCAATTGAAGCTCCTTTTGAGCGCCCAATTGTTCCAGTTGATTCAGATATCTTCTGGCTTTCAGCTCGCAGTTCTTCCATCTGCATTTCAGTATCCCAACTAAAACATTCAGCAACCAAATCCAAAACCAATGGAAGAGGAAAATTGAAAGAAATGCAAACCTTCATTCGATGCAATTGCTTAAGAGAAGACTGCTCGTAGTCGGGGTATTCATCTTTATGATTCGAAAACAAGGATTCTGTTAGGCCTGAACCATAGAAGAATTTTAAATGTGAATGAGATCACAGGAAAAGTTACTTATATCAGAAAAATGTTACCTTCAAATCCATAAAATTTCTAATAATTGATTCAGAGGAATGAAAAGCAAATAATTTAATTTAAATAAATTAGATAAGAACTAAATGTCAAGGTTCCCACACACAACTGCTGCAGCATGTTATACTGCCGGCAGACAACCACCCATAGTATGCCTATACCATGAAAATAATATGGGTGACCAGCCCAGGCTAAAAAACAGTTTTCTTCCACTTAGCTATCACCAGATATTACCACTAATGACCAGACAATATGTCATGTTTAAATATCATTTCAAACAATGTTCTTCTCAGAGATTAATTCACTACAATAAAGAAATATAGGCAAAAGGAACTAGCAGCATGTGAACTCAAATCATTACCCTCAACATCCAAGTCTCCACACCCCACCGCTTGTAGATCTCTAGCAAGTTCTTGTGTCTTTTCATATGTCACTGCTAGAATTCTGAGATACTGAAGCCTCATAGTTAAGTGAAAATACCATCAATATCAGCTTACTGCCTAATTTAACATTTGGGCGATAACAATGAAGCTGGTGAGATAGTAGCACTCACTAATTGAACTCCACCTTCCTCCATTGAAGGTGGATTTACAAGAGTTGGCTTTACTAATAGTTTGTCCAGAAGGGCAGTGACTCGCTGCTCTAGCACTCGCTACATAGAGAATTACCAGAAAACAAGAATATAAAATAATGGTTGTCACAATACACCAAGATACATGGCCTCTTTACAAGCCATATTATCAGGGAAAGACCATGTCCTTTGGTACCTGAACTAAAATTGACATAACCTCATTAGGTGAAGGGAATACAGCAGTGATTTTTGCTGCTTCTTTGCGAACAGTATCTGAAACAATTCAGCATGCTATTACTGATTTCATGAAGAACTAAACATTTCACTTATAAGTCATTATATTTTAAAATTCAAACCTGTGATTTCCTCGTACAATGATGAAAGCCCTTTAGCAACATTACTGGGACTAGCATGTGCGCCATCGTCACCAAGAACCAACCTAGTATCGGCATTCATGACTTCCACATCAATAAACATTGGGCGTGTTGCTACATAATGTTGCATGGCACTTGTACCCCTATTGAACTGCATTGCAAAACAGGTAAGTAAACACAAATGAACACTTCCTTCAATAATTTAATGGCTACATTATTTTCCAGTAGAATGTAACCAAAAGAGGGATAGTTAGTGTTGACCGAAAAAAAAGAGGGATCGTTAGAGAGTTGGTTAGTTAAAACTTAAAACCAATGGCAATTTAAACATAACATGTTGAAGAGGGAAAGTCAATCTTGATCGTACAATCTAGATCTTCCTTTTAGCAATTAAGTTAAGAGGTTTGCGGAGCAAGTGGCATAAGGTCCTTTTTCCATTAGCTGTTTTTGCAGTCTTGTGGGGTTTATGATTGGTGCAAAACACGAGTCTTTAATAGGAGAATTCCTTCTTTGCACCTTCTTTGGAATTGGAAAGCTTTTTTGAGGCCGTATTAACTTAGTTTTTCACTGGAAACAGCCTCTCTAGTTGCAGGGGTAAGGTTGCATACATCTGCCTCTCCCCAGACCCTACCTGGTAGAAGCCTTGTGCATCAAGCCGCCTTTTATTTTTTTATTTTTAACTTAGTTTTTAAGCCTTGAGTAAAGAAGATTGCTCGTGTTACTTGAGAGTAAAAACTTTTCACCCATCGAACGCTTTTAACATGTCATAAATTAAAGTATTAGTTCTATACTTCTATTTGATGGTAATGAATGCAAAACAAGATTTGACACACAAAAAACAACAATTTCAGTTCATATTGACACCTATACAATTTCTTTTTGGTAGGACACTTGTACAAGTTTCTCCAAGAAACATGCATGCATAAACATATTATCCCAACTACTATATATAGCCTGTTCGTCTGTTGATGCTGTAATCTACTCAGGGATCAGTGCTACTACCAACCATATAAGATTGTCCAATGAGATTAGTATAAAAGCTTCAGCAAGGGTGATTTCTCAGAAGCTATAGAAATGAAAGGGAAAAGATGGAGAAAGAAATGCGTTTGTAGCCATAACAGAGCTTAATTGCCTGTGACAAAATTTTGGCACATTCAGACATCATGGACAAATCTCTTTTCTGTGATGCTGCATCAAATCGAGCCAGCAATCTATTCTCCAATTCTGCAGAAATAGAAAAATAAATAAGACACACTTTACTATGAAAACTACAGTTTAATATATGGTATGGCCTGATGCATCTTTGTCTTAAATTATCTGGGTAATAACGGTGACCCTTAAAAGCATACAATTAAGGCAAATTTTCCGTTTGTTTTTATCTTCTTGTAAATTAGAAGAAACAAAATTTATCCTGTGGGCCCATGTAATGGCCTAAGGTAGGATATAGCTGATGTCAAATAGTGCCGGTCAAGTCATCAGGTTCAATCTTCCAATCAGAAAGAAAAAAAGAGAATTGACAGCAAATAAGATTTTAAATGAACGAATTGACAATGAATTATTTTTATCTTTATAAATTAAAAATACCCTTCATTCTTTTTATTTGTGATCAGGAGTCAGAACAATTGTATTATTTATTATCAAACAGACATATCTATCCATGTTTTGGTCAAATTACTAACCATTGCAATATTCTTGCAGATTAGCAACAGCATATTCTAATCCTTTGCTCGCAGTAGCATTTCCTATCATTGATGGGGCACCTATACCGTGTCCTCCAATATCTTCTTCAGCAAATGACCCTGAAGATGATCAGAATTAGCAGAGTCAATGAAAAAAGGGAAAAGATTTATAATCAAGACTGTGTAAATATTGTCTATGTAAATTTCTTACATAGTTGGAAAGAGATAGATAGATATAAGGTGTAGAGACAAACTTCAGAGGATTCAAAGTTAAAATCTTTAGAAAATAAGTTAATCTTACGTAATTTTTGGGCAACCGAAGCAGCCTCAGCAGTACGGCTCTCATCAGAAAATAGAGGAGAAAGCTTTATTAGGTCGCCTGGGCTGCTGTTGAACTCCATCAAGTACTGCAAAGAGTAGAAGTTATATCAATAAAAAATTGAATTCCCACGGTAAACATATATAAAACCAAATCACCCGACTGGTTATACCTTTAACAGATCAATTGTTTGACTGGCAGTGACCCTTTGAGAATCTGCACTCTACCAAGTCATAAGGGTATTAGCAGTGACTATATTTCATAGAAAAAGTGTGCTTGACCTACCTATACAGGTAAATATGTGATCAGGAACTATTTGCAAAATAATTACAATAACAACAATTCTTATCCCACTAAATGGAGTTGGCTACATAAATTGCTTAAAGCCATAAGACTCTATCAACAATAAACTCTTCACATATATTGTTCATTTGCAAAATGAATAAAGATTTTAAAATTCTACCTGAAGTTGATCTCCTATCTTTGCAGCAGTCTGGCCAACACTTGAAATACGTGAATCCAACCTAGCAAAGCTACCAAATAAACCATCTACACCTGTTTCTAGCTGAAAGGAGTATAAAGACATATGAGGAGAAAAAATTACAATTTCAATAAAGGAAGTAAGCCACCAAAAAAAACAAACAAATGAAAATAATAATAATAATGAAAACGTAAAAGGGGTAGTTAGCTGATATAAAAAGAGTAGCAGCCAAATATCAGTGACATCTTCATATTTTTGCTATTTCTCAGGTCTATAAGAAGACCTCTTATTTTCTTGATTCAAATCAGTTAGGATACCATACAATCTTGAAAATTTTAGTAAGATGATCCATACAGCAGACTAACCTCAGCAAGTGTCTTACGGTGCTTAGTGTCTTGGACAGAGACATCTTTCTTAAGATTGTGAAGTCTGCCATCAATCTTCAATTCATATTGAAGGAAAAAGAAAAGAAAATTAAGACATCAACATACAACTCATTAAGTTCTAAGAAAGTCAGAGAGGAACCTGTTTACGAAGCTCAGCCAGCTCCTTAGAAGAGTCCTTGAACAAAGATAAGAGCTTCTCAACATCTGGGAATAAGGGACTAGAAAGAGCTTGAGCATACTTTGCTGTATCAGATGAAGCCCGCCTATGTCCGTTTGGGAAAGAATCACCCCCAATGGCATTGCTGTGTCCTTCTGATGAATCTATTGCTTCTTTTTGGAAAGATGGAAGGAGCTCTTTCACCATATTTCCAAATAATGCATCAAAAGAAAATTCCCCCTACATGTACAAGGTTCAAAGATTATTTACCGAATCTCAAAAGAATAATATTTGCATTGCATGGTTTCAACTCCTACCTTGAAGTCATCAATGTCCATAATAAGGGGGAACGAGTTAGCTGATGCAGATTTCGAACTTTTTTCATTCTTTGTTCCACTTCTTGTCTCCCTCATCTGCCTTGCACAACGTCAATCAACATAAACATTACAATAAGGTGATGACCGCAACTCACGCATCATTAGAATCTATTGTCATACGAAATTGAAATTATTGACAACAAATGCAATAGAAACCGCACTTTTAGCTGAATTTTAGTAGACTCGTTCGAAACCGAGGTATAATTTCTCAGAATCCAAGGAAGTCCCCCGAAATATGAATTTCATCTACCTATGTTCTCAAATAGGAAAAAGGTTACGCATAACCAACATAATTCAAATGCCGACTTTTGCTGCAACAAATGTAAATAGAGAAGAATAGTCAATCCCGATCTCGCAAAGTAACAAGAGAAAAACGTAAAGTAAAGTTCACCTCTTGGGAATGACTAAGAAAGCAGAGTCTTCTTCTGGGTTGTCGAAAGGTCCAACGAAATTTACAATGCAGAAGCAACTCCTGTAATTTCGAAAATTTGATAATAATCCAAAACCATAATAAATGAGAAAAGCTCGAAGTCTATAATCCCTTCCCTCATCTAACAATCTAACATTTGGCAAAAAAAAAATCTAACAATCTAACAAATATGCCAGTAGGTTGTAGTGAATATCGAACAACAGTTGACAAATTTGTTCGTTATAATTTTTTCTTAATTATTAAATTTGATAATATTGCATTGTTGTTTTCATTAATTTACTTTTAAAAAATATGTCAAATGCTTGAAAATGTCCTATTTCTGGAATTTTTGGCACTGAACATAGTATTTCCAAATATTTTATTTTGACCGATTCATTTTTCATCTTTAGTGAAGAAAAAAATTAAAACTTCAATTGATAGAAAGGTTTTGAAATTGGATTTTTTTTTTCATATTATTTTTTAAATTTAATGATAATTTTAGATCTTATAAATAATTAATCAAAATTTCAAAATCTTTAAATATGAATTTACGGGGTTTAGGGTTATTAGCGGCAAATTTCGCTTCTCTTTCCCACTATCATAGTAACTCGCTTTCCGCTTTATGAAATTGGCGAGCGAGGCTTTTCCAAATTTTCAAATTTCATTTCACTCTAATTCGCAGCTTTATAATTTTGACGAGAGATCACATAAGAAAGAAGAACACCGAAGATAGAGCATTAGTGAGAAATGGGCGATTGCGATGGAGGGGACTTTGCTGCAACCATTTGCCCAATCTGCTACGAAGTTCTCCAGCCCATCGTCGAAGACCTCCAATCCATCAATATCTGCGGCCATGTCTTCCACGAGCTCTGGTCAATCTCATTTCCATCTTTCCCTAACTAACACCGATTCTTTTTGTATTCTATCATTTTTCAACATTTATGTAAATATCGGTGTTTCTCAGCATTCTTCATTTCCACGCTAATCGAATATCGCATTGTGAACGTTTCGGTTTTTCTTTTTTGAGGTTATTGATTTAAATGTTTAATTTACTTTTGCTTCTCTTGTAGTTTGCTGCAATGGTTCGAGTACTGTTCAACGGCAAAGAAATGCACTTGCCCTGTGTGCAAGCAGAGTTGTAAAGCGAGCGATGTTGCTCGTTTGTATTTCCAGTCTGTTGGAGACGTGAACGATGCTGTTCTTCCTGACAAACCCATTGGCTCTAAGGAGGGAAATGGGGGAGTTTCGAGTAGAGAAGTGACAATGTTAGAATTGAAAGTTTCGGGGCTCAGCTCAAAATTGGAACAACAGCAGAAGAAATTGGGAGATGTTACTAATGAGGTGCTCTGATTTGCTTTTCCGTTATTGGTAACTATTTTTCTGAATAATGGAATTTGATTTCTAATCAACTCTGGAAGGAAATATGTTGGGGACTCTTCAATCCACTGGAACCATAATTGTTGTGGGTGTGCGCCTGTGTACAAATGATGTGCTATAGTTAAAAACAGTATTCTTGGCTAACTATGTGTAAAGTTGATTGGCTGCTAAGGAAACGGTTGCTAATTAATCGGCAATAGCCTTTACAGAAATTCAAGGTTCATGCTTTCTCCTGACTTTCAATATTAAGCTAGATATCGATAAAATAATAAAAATTCGATAATTTGTTGGGGAGGAAATTTGAGTTGAATTGGTTGAGAGTAGGTGGATGTATAACGCTAGGAAAAATATTCACATGTTAAAACCCTGTTGCTTATGATTTTTATGAAATTTATTCTCAATCAGATTGTTTATTAGTTGAGCGACATCAATAATCCATGCTTAACGCAGTCAGCTAAACTTCATTGGTATCACCAAATGTTTCCGCTAAAGTTTTTGCCCTCCTTTATGGTCATAATGATCAAATATAAGTGCACATCGCCTTAACGCCTGCCAGCGATTTTTTGTTTGATGTCAATATATTGCTTTCTTCAGCTCTTAAACAAGTCTTCTTTCAGCTTTGTGCTTGCAAGGAACAGGCAAAATTAGATGCAGAACTAAAAAACGAAGCTTTGAAACAAAGAGCATACATACAAAACCAGCTTCTTATGAAATCAGAGGTAAATTACCCTATATACGATGTCTTATTCCAAATAATCTCGCTGTTTAGA
This sequence comes from Acacia melanoxylon, assembly GCA_019022615.1. NCBI lineage: Eukaryota > Viridiplantae > Streptophyta > Magnoliopsida > Fabales > Fabaceae > Acacia > Acacia melanoxylon. The sequence continues at coordinate 2,576,986 of JAFJYJ010000041.1, read as the reverse complement.
TCATGCGTCAAATTATAATTTTTTTTTTTGGATGTCTAGGAGCTTGAAAAGTCAACTTTGGAGTGTTCGAGATTACAGGATAGAAATATGGCACTAGCTAAAGAACTCGCAGCATTCAAATTGTGAGTGGAGTTACTCCAAGCAAAAAGAACTCTCTTTCATTGACTACCCTTGTTTCTTTTCTTTCTAAGTACCTTTTTTTTAAAAAAAAAAATTTCTGGCACGCAATTTAGGGTAGTAGATCCGAACCTTGATGAAGATGAGGTTTTGAAGCTTGCCACTTTGGGTAATGGTGCCAACAGTAAAGATACGATTGACACACTTCGAAGATCTTTGGTCATGCGGAACAGGTTTGTACTTTTAAATTTGCTCTATCCATTTGGCAGTAATAAAGATGGCTTCTTAAGGGCCTTTTGCCTTTTATCTTAATATTTTGTATACTATAAGCATAGAATTGGTAGTTTCCCCTTAATGTTGAACTTCATTGCTATGCCAAACCCCGGAAGATAGCTTGAAATTGCGTTGTCTTAACAGGAGTTACAAAGAATTAATGACCAAGTGCAATATTCTGGGAAGAGGGGAGGCACGTTATAGTAGAAAGCTTGAGAAGGCCAAAGAGAAAATCAAGAAACTGAAGGTACCACTTGATACTTGTAATCTCATTGGTAACGGACTTTTGTGGGCCCTTATTGTTAGCTTTGTGGGCATTGCCAGGAAAGGATACAAGAACTGGAAACAGCAGCTGAAGTAAAAGAGAATGAAATCCTAAGATCTCTGAAAGTTACAAAGAAAACAGGTTTTTTAAAGAATATTGAAAGCCATAGCAGTTATAATTCTGATCTATTGTCAGCAGATAAAATTTCATCAAAAGAACATGGGAAGCAAAATTTGATACCCCATTCCAGAACGGATCTCTCTGTGAACATCAATAATATAGTGTTGAAATCTGCAAAGATAGACAACATTGATGGTAAGGAAAGTAGAGAAAATAAAAATGTGAATTTTAGCAAAGAAAGTTCGGCCAGGATGTCTCTTAATGGAGAGGAAAATTACATCTCACTTGATGAAGACGATTCAGAATTTACTAAAGCTTTGCCAGGATTTGGAAAATACAACTGCAAAGACCAAGGTAGTGATACTGTTGCTCTTAGGAAGCCCACTTCAGCAAAGACAGAGGCAGCTTCTAGTGTAGAGAGAGAAACAGCAATGCAAGAATACAACCTGGCTGAGCCTTTAAGAGTTGACGTTAACGATGGGTTAGGTAAAAATGCTGCTGGTACTCTGTCTGAAGATGTGACATTACTAGACAATACGAAACAAGTTCAGACCATTATTAATATTCGAAAAGAAAATCTATCTCCACTACCACTTTCAAGTCCAGGTATGCTGCTAATTGTTTAAAGGGTTCCATTCTAAAGGCGGATTTCGTGGAAGAAGAATAAAAAACTATCTCTTTCTTCTTGATTTCCAGGTGAAATTTGTTTTTCTGGTGGCTTACTTGGTCCTGATGGAACTAATCGATACTTGGGGAGATGGTGCAAGCGTGGACAGAAAAAAGAATCAGTCACTCCAAAAGCTTCAATCAATGGTGATTTGATAGCTGTAGGGGCTGATGGTAGAGGTGGTAAAGTTAAAGTTCTGAGATCTCCAAACCAAACCTTCCAGGTGGGTTCACCACATTCATTAAATTCTTCCTGGCCCATATGTATCATTGTTTACTGGATCCATTATTTTCGCAATTGTTATTAAACTACATTTAACAGGTGAAAACCTGCTAGTTGCCTTCTGTATTTTTGTTACCTATGCTAAAGTATCCTTGGTTGAAATGTGAGTTCTTTATTATATTTCTGGAGTGGTGTTAATCAGTCCTGTATGCACAGGAACGTTCATTGATTCGGTTTGAATCATTTGGGATAACTTATCCAACGAAAACAGTTGAATTTGGTTTGGTTGGCTAAAAACCTAACTGAATAAAATCAATCAAATTGACCATAACTGAACCAATTTAATGCTAACTTGATCGGGTTGGATGTGCATCAGATGGTTGAAATTCTGGGAAAAGAAGAATAGATTAACTGATTGAGTCTATTTCTTCTATTGCAGAATTGTAAGGAGAATTCAGCAGGTTCAAAAAGGTTGAAACTTGGACCTAAAGCAAACAGCATGCAGTCCCAGGGGTGCCTGCAGATAGAACACTTCTTTGGAAGGGTCAGTCACTAATTTATTGATCTGTGTCTTGGCCTTACTTGTGAGCTTCCATATATTCCTACATGCACTGTCTCTGAAGAAAGTGCATGGACGATGAGAAGACTCATTTTCTCGTCGGAAAATTTTGAGCAGGCAACAAAGTGGTTTCCCTTTCTATCATTTTGCCTGAAAAAATGTGGAAGCATGTAATTTAAGTGAGCCTAGATCTGGTTTATCCAAGCATAACAGCATTCTTGATATCTTATTGAGAATGAGAAGATATATTTACCTCCATGTGTTGTTAAACAACTGTTTTTGAATTCATACCCAACAATGTACACCGGCTGAACTAGAAGAAGCATCCCATGATTAATGAAACAAGCTTATAAAGCAGAGGGAGAGACCAACCAAATAATGTATATCTAAATCATAGTTATTAAATTCGGACTAGACCGGCCGATTTGACTAGAAAACCGACAAAACGGTTATTTAACGGGTTTGGTCTTGCCAGTTTGACTGGGTTCAGTAATTATTCAAAACTGCATGACTTTAAAAATTTATAATTAATTTTATATATTTCTAAAAATTATAAATTAATACTCTATGAAAAGCTTGAGATTTCTATTTTCTAATATAAAAAGAATCACTCAAAAATATTATTATTTGATTCTTGAAAATTTTAAAATTCTAAAACTATTTGAAAAGGCTAGAGATATAAATTTCAATCATTTTCTTTAGTGTTTTTAATTCTCAAACATTCAAATTTCACTTTTTGATATTTCAGTCTCATCAATAATTAGATTTTACCTATCTCTAAGCCTTAATATTAAAATTTGGGATGATACAATTAAGAACTTAAGTATTGCAATTATCAACTATCTCATTTAGGTGTCATTCAAGTTCACTTTCTCACCAGTCTGCCTTAGGGTTCGCTTTGATTTAAACCACTGATCCTTGACACAGTTCCGACCAGTTTAGTGGTTGGTTCGGGTTTAATAACCTTGATCTAAATCACTTTATTTGATTATACGCGTTTTCTCATAGTATCATATATAATATAAATTGAATTTTATTTAATAACTTATAAATGGTATGGTTTGGTATGTATTTTTATATTTTATATTTATAATTCATATAACCTTTTTCCTAATTCTTATTACATCAATGCTCTCTTCTGTCTTTAATATAAAACACATTTAAAGAGTTAATCTTGGCCCTAAATATAAGACATATTTGTTAATCTTTTTCTAATTTATCTTTATTGATGCTCCTTCAACAATAATTAAGGAGTAGAGAAAAAAATAAAATTAAAGAAGATGACTAGGGTGTTTTAGAAAATATATATTATATTAACTAACTTCCTTAATCTAATCAAATTAGATAAATATGTCTTATATTAAAGACAAGGGAATATTAAATTTTTGCGTGACTTTTGAAATTGATGAGCAAATTTGCATTAATTTATTTTAGAATATAAGACAACACTGTCTACTTTTAAACTAAATCAACAAAATTAATTGAAACATATTTATAAAATTAGAAAGGCAAGACATTTATATAACTCAAAAGTGATCTTAAAGAATTTTCAAAATACAATGGATTTAGTATAGCTTGGGATAGATTCATGGGTTAAAGTCCTAATTTGTCACGGAAGTTTTACTAAGGAAGCATCCAGCACCTGGAAGTTTATAAAAATTTGCTCCTAAAAAAAAAATTTCCGGGGCATATTTGCTTTATTTTGTAAACTTCCAGGCAAAAATAATACTACAAAAACTTCCTAAGGTCTTTGGATCTTCGCCTTAAGAAACTTCCGTGGCAAATTAGGTATTTAATGATAGATTCATCCCAGATTTCCAAACAAGGGTCAATGAAGAGTATCTGTCTTCCAATGATGAACGCATTTTTGAAGCCTTGCTACTATTAGAAAGCCATCCAACTAGCACAAAACTAATGAATTATATAGCCTTTTAGTTTGACCAAAAATATATATAGTCTTTTAGGGTTTGAATATCAAAAAAATAATTTTGTATTTTGAGCAACTTTACTAGCTCTGATCAATGACCTAATCATTCATCATCACTCCAATTCCTTAATTAAAGCAACGAGTAATACAACGTAGGAAACTGGAAATATTCCATTTGTACAATAAAATTCCAAAATTAAAAGAAATATGAATTGTGAAGACACGTGAATTTTAATTACTTTGAAACTATGTTAAAATGTTTTTATATTCAAAATATGAACTTATAATTTTTATTGAAATATTTTATTCAAACAAAAAAAAGACAATCATTGAGTTGATATTCTTCATCTTGGATCTGATTTATGCTGACACACACACACACACATATATATTGTTGTCGTTCATTTTTTTTTCTTTTTAAAGAAATTAAGGTTGCGTTCAACTGTTCAAGGCTGACCTTTTCCCAGGTTATTGGTAGTGGGCGTTAGGTATTGATTTTCAGTGTCCTGTTCTTATTTTTCAGTTAATTTTTTTCTGGTTGATTTTACGTGGTTTATATAGGAACAGTATTATTAATAAAATTCAAGGGTACCATTTTGACCAAAATAAAACAATAAAAAATCAAAGGTACCATCATTTTCCCTGAAAGAACTTGAAGGCTGACTACGTACAAGTATGATATATGAATCTTTTTATATGAATTCACAACTCATAATGATACATTACTTCCTATATTAATGACTTGGACGCAATAATTTGAAGGTGATATAATGATATCACCCTGATATATTTCCCTTTTGTAATATCATTTTGCCTTGTTTCAGTCGTGACTTGAAATTAAATTGCTTCGACTATTTCACTTAACCAAACTCTTGCTCATCAATTTAATTTTGTTCACCGAATTGTGTTGCCTACATGCAATCGGAAATGGATCTTGTCATCAGCCCATCTCTCATTATCCCTCATTTGTGGTCGTCGGATATTTGATCCAACGGCTTACAAATGAGGGACAATGAGGGATAATGAGAGATAGGCTAATGACAAGATCCATTTCCGGTTGCAGGCAGGGAACACAATTCGGTGAACAAAATTAAATTGATGAGCAAGAGTTTGGTTAAGTGAAATAGTCGAAGCAATTTAATTTCACAACTGAAACAAGGCAAAACGATTTGTTGTACGTAATGTATGATCAAAATCTGATCAAGTGGCTTTCACAAGAGGAGAGTGATGAATTGGTGAGTGTGGGGACATTCTGTGATGTGAAATTACAGTTTCATCAAATCTTCTCGTAGAGACGAAGCTTCCCCTCACGCTCACACTACTCTTCCTGCTGCTACGTTTCATCTTCTTCATTATCACTGTTTTCTTCTCTGTTTCTCTCCCCACAAATTCTCTGATCCTTCTCAATGCTTCCTTCACTGTTTCATCATCCATATTAGCAAAGCAAACCCTAAACCACCCTGCCTCTCTGCAGCTAAAAGATGAACCAGGAGACACATTCAGCTTCACTTCATTCACTATCACATTCCATAACATCATTTCACCTTCCACTGTTTGTTCTTTCAACAGATTCCTCAAGCTCATCCAACAGAACAGCCCGGCATTGCTTGGGAGGCAAGTAATCCCCATTTTCTCAAGCCCCTCTGTGAACAAACCGTGCCTGTTAGCCAACCTTTGTGAGCTCTCTGCCAGAAACTTATCAACAAAATCATCATCTAAAAGCATTGAAGCTAACATGTGTTGAGTCTGTGAGGAGACTAATCCGAAGCTTGACATTTTTCGGCCACAGCTAACAACAGTGTCGTTGTATGAATAAACAATCCCAACTCTGAAACCAGGAAGGCCCAAGTCCTTTGAAAGGCTATAAACTATGTGGATGAGGTCCTTGTTACAGGACTCCATTTCTTGGATGACCTCAGAGACACTTATGAAGCTGCAGGGTTTGAACACAGTGGCTGCGTAGATTTCATCACAAACTAAGTGTATGTTCTTTTCATTGATGAAGCTGACAAGGCACTTTAAGGTTTTTTTGTCCAAGGTTGTGCCTAGAGGGTTTGATGGGTTGGTCATGAGCAAGCCCTTCACGTTGAGGTTGTCTTCTTGAGCTTTCTTGTAGGCTTCTTCAAGTGCTGATCTTGTTATCTTGAAATTGTTGGAGCTGCCACAGTGGACTGGTACTATTTGTACCCCAGTTCGCCAACACAGATCACGTACAAATCTGCAGTACATACAAAATATGAAGTATTTATGAGCAATCATATATCATCGTCATGCCACTTAAACATAAATGATTTTTTTTTTTTATCAAATTTGGTAAACTCTCAAGTCTCTTCTGTTGACACAGTCATTGTCCATAATATTGTGGTCATGATTGAATAACTAAGGGCTTATTCAAAATGGTGATAGGAGCGTTTAAAATCAGTTTTCAATTATGATTTACGGTATATAAAATAAAAATAAATCTGTGAGAAGAATTTTATCTTAGTTTAATGATTAGTAGTGCCAAACAAGTACTAAGTTAATTAAGGTGAATAGATGAGAGAAGAAGAAATGAAAAAGTAGAGCCCACCTATGTGGGACCTACTAAGACGAAGTAGATCCCTTGCATTATTAAGACAAAGTACATAAATAGCAGAACTGTGGGTGTGTGTGAACTGTATTTTTCAATTGTACCATCGTCCTTTATTTTTCTCTTTCTAAAATTATGTTAGGGAAAGGGTCACTTTGTTGCCACATGAGGAAAGAGATGGGAAAGCATACGCAGGATAATAAGGAGTGGGAAGAAGAAAAGCATCTCCAGGATCAGCCAAACAGAACATGATCATTTCATTAGCCCCTGTGGCCCCACCACTCATCACTATACGGTCAGGATCAAATTTTACTCTACCACCTCTCACTTTTGACATCAGATTTGCCACTCCCTGCAAAATCCCAAAAAGGTAACCCATTTTAATTCCAAACTCAGTCAATTCATATAGGCTTGAAGTAATATAAGCTGTTATGGGGCATTAATTTGCGCGCACACGTATATATACCTCTCTGAACTTGGGAAGGCCATGATAGTCCTGAAAGATAGCGATGTCACAAAAGTGATGTAGTCCCTCAGGAGTGCAGATAGAGGCCTCTGGATTGTTCCTTATCCACTCTTGTATCAGATCAAAACAGAGCTGAGAGGAAAGAAAATGAAAATAATGTGTCAGTCAACTCATCAAACACCTTCATAATATCAGCTGCATGCAAGGTGTGTGAGTATATATATATATATATATTAATATGAATTACCTGATTTTCTGCAAGACCCATCTGAAGAACACCGTGAGGATTGTTTGTGGGGTGAAAAGGGTCTCTTTCATAAGCCTTCCATCCATCGAAATAAGCAGAATTCTCTCCATGTCCCTCATTCATTGCCATCTTTGACAGAAGCTGACGTTTCTCATTTCCCAAACCCATTTTTCAAGTTTGTAAAGGTTAGAACTTTGAAGCGAAGCGAAGGGTCAGAGTAAAAGTAAGAAGAGAAGAAGGTGAAAAATGAAGGTTTGATGAAGAAATGGGTTGATGAGGGAATTATCGAAGAGATGGGTGGGAATTTATAGGCAGAGTCGTACGTGTGAGTTAATTATATAAGGTGAAAGAAAAGACTGCTTTCAAATTAAGTTTGAGGCTTTCATTGTGACCGACACTCGTCAAGGTAAAATAACTCAACAATTTCATGGACAAAAACTAATGACAGTGATGATGTTCACTATCATATGAGTATGTGACAGTTGCAACCTGTGGATGAAAAAATAATCGGAGATTATCAACTTAAAACTATTTAAACTATATATATATATAGAAATGATATGAGGCGCCAAGAGAGTTACTTCTAGCCTTTTGCCTATTTGAACTTGGCAACTTGATCATGGTTGAATACAAGGTTGTCAAGATCGCGATTTTACTTAAGATCGGAAGGGGGTAGCAAGATCGTAAATTGTAGGATCGACACGGATCGTAAAGATCTTACTTTTTTAATTTTAGTAATAATAATAAAAATATATGGATATAAAATAACATTTAACTCACAACTTAATCTTAAAAGACAATTCAATCTTCAAGTAAAAATATATAGCATTGAAAATAACATTTAATGAGTCCTAAAAGACAATTCAAAGCATCAACTTGAACTACAAATATAAAATACCAAATCACCAAAACCAAAACAAAATACTTCAAATCTAATCTATCAATGCATTCAAGTCACAATCATCATCTAGCATGGCATCTTCCTCTCCATCTTCAAAGGCTTCTTCATCAAAATTTGGTAACTTTAACGTACTCCAAATCATTGCTAGGCCTAGGCTCAACCAAGGCTTTATTTTGAGTTGGCACCAAGTTGTCTACATCTAAGTCTTCAATATTAGATGAACTTTCATCATTTTCCACAATCCAATCATCATCAGAAGAAATATCATCAACATTATATACTTATTATACTCATTTCCCAAATGCTAAACCACCACAATCTAATATGGATAGAATAGAAATAAACAGCAAAATAAAGAATTGAACAATGAACAATCTAATATTGGCACCAACATCAACAACAATTATAAAGAGCAGCATTCTAATATCAAATATGGACACCACAATCTAATATTTATATGGCAGCGTTCTAATAATTTGATTAATAAAAAAATTTCAGCTTGAGGGGGTTGAGGATTTAATTGACTAATAATAAAAAAAAGCTTGTTAAACAATAAACAGAGGAGAGATGATCGAGACTCGAGAGAGGAGAGGAGAGGAGCGATGATGACCTGCAAATGTGCAATGCAAGCTGCAACTACAGAGAGATTAGAGATGGACGCCGACCGTGGAGAGAGCTGGAACTGAAGATGCCGACGCAAGACTGTGGAGTGAATCGAAGTTGTCATTGTTGATGATCGTGGATGATGGTATTGGTTGCAGCAGAGAAAACAATCAAGGTGAGTCAATTTAGGGTTTTCAGATGGGCTGAAACGGGTCAAATCTCGGGTAGTGGGCGGGGTACACCGGTTTGTTCGATCGGGTCACCCTCTAAGCAGGATCGACGATCTTCAACGACTGCACGATTTTGCACGGCGATCCCACACGATCTTGCTCCAGTCCGATCCTGCCTGCAATCCAGATCGTTTTCCTCCCAGAAAATCGTGAAATCGCCAATCTTACGAGCTGGATCGGCGATTTTGACAACCATGGTTGAATACAACAACAAAACATGCCCTATAAAAAAATCAGATCTTTTGATAAATTATTAATTAAAAGATCTTGGTCTATAAACTAGTTGAAGGTTTGCTTTAGTCTTCTTATAACCAATGCATCCAATGGCCTTGTTTGAATATGTCAAACCACTTCAAACGATTTTTCACCATTTTTTTCTTAATAGACGTTACTAATTTGTTTAGAATAGCAATTGGAGCTTTCAAAATTAGTTTTTCAATCTTGATTAATGGTATACAGGGTAAATATGTTAGAAGAGTTTTGTCTCAATTTACGTAAATAAACACTTTTGAGGCCTCCGAAAATTATCCCAAACAAGCTAGGATTTGAATTTGCAGAGAGCTAAAGTGCTCTGTTACTTGATATTACCTCTGGGATAAAGTTTGTAGTGCAGTATATTTAGGATCGGATGGAGTACAATACTGATGATTAGTGCATGATGGATTAGATTAATGAAGTACATCAAAGGGATAGTGACGTATATATGGTGACAGAATGAGAAAATAATAAATGAAAAATTATTGTCAATCATTTGGACTATGAAATAATTGTCTGCAGGTAATGTTGCAGTTTCTGCGCTCCCACGGGTGTATTGACATTGACCCTCTGGGCTGGCCAATTGAGGTTACACTAAAGTTCTTCAGTTTAATAAATAAATAGTTTTATATTTTTCTTTAAAAAAACCTTCAATCAAGTTTGATATATCAAAATGTATTTAATGATTAAACAAAATCAGCCTCCTTAATGATAATTTCATGAAAATAACCATAAACTAAATTTTGTCGGAAGAAAATTCAGCTGAGTAATGAGCGAATTTGAATTATTTCATTTTTCGGAGAGTCAATAAATTAAGAGGGATGAATATATGTACTCTCACTTTAATCTCTTATACAATATTGGATCCTTTAACATGAATGTGTCTGTTTCTCTTTAATATAAATTATCATGTGACATTAAAGAAATAAATAAACAGATCCAAATTTATTATAATAATTAGAAAAGTATTATTTGAAATGGTATTAATGAGTAAAAATGAGAAAAAAAGAGTGAGCGAAAGATTTTTTTTTTTTTTTGTTTTCTTGCAATAACTCACACACCCATTATGTGTTTTTACATAGGATTTGAATTTACAACCTCACATTTAATAAAATATTAAGGGAGGTGTTTGAAAGAATATTCCAAGTGTTTGCTATTTCATTTGAAAAACATAACTATATAACCATTAATTAGGATATGTGGTAAGAGATATTGCAAATAAAGGATCTTGACCAATAATCATGGGCCCATATATATATAATTATATATTGTCAAAAATCTTTTAACCTTTATGTTAAGATCTGTGATTGTGATATCATTTGGGTCATTTTCGGATGGAATGGAAGGACTTGATAAGTTGATATTGATCATCAGAGTCAATCGTTCACATCACTAATCAATTTGTTAATGTGCAATTTAATCAACTGATTAACGAGCCTTGATGGACAATTAAAAAACTTAATTAATTGGCATTCATCATCAACAGAACGATAACTGAATAACACTTGGATTATGACTAATTTGATGGCAAAAAAAAAATTATGACTTATTTTTCTGAAAAGACAAATTCATAGAGCCTTAAATTAGAGCCTACTAGCTAGTTTTGAACTGGTTCTTTATTATCGTTCCATTATTTTGGAACAGAAGGAATACAAAATGAATTAATGAAGAAATGATTAAACTATGCATTTGATTTGAAATGAGTTGTACTACTCATGATTTATAAATAATGTAATTCATATAGATTTTATATCATTTAGTACAGAATAATATATAGATAATAGATTGTACTATTTATGTTAAATATGCAATAGAGATGATATTTTTTAAAACTGCACTAGCTAGGCACATTTGTTCACGTGTTGCTCAAAGTTTATGAAAAGTTATTGCATAATGTATAGCTTTAATGAACATTACAGTTTGCTTAATTAAATTTTATATTCTATATTAAACATTGATACTCCTACATCATTATTAATTATAGGCGTAGAAGTGGCCATATTTTATAAACTAAGTACTTTAACTTTGTTTATGCAGTGCATGATAAGTTGTACCTTTTAATTATATTTTATGAATATGAATAGTGTAGTTTGATGAAAAAATCATATTATTTGGGTTTCGTTTATAGTATAAATTGTACTATAAAATAGCTTTTATATCAAGGAATGAATGTAGTATTATGAGCATGTATGTTTGGAAGAGTTTATTGAAACCACTTATGAGTTTATTTACTGTTTAAAACTAGCTTATGAGTATTTTTTTGCGTTTTTTCGTTTGGATAGAAAAATTGCCCAATCGAGCTTATGGGCTTAAATCAGCTTATTTCAAAAGCTGCATTTCTTAGCTTACCAAGTCAACAGCTTATTTCAATCGAGCTTATGATAAGTGAAAATGAGAATATTTATTTATTTGATCAAATTATGTATTTTAGTATTGTCAAATTGTGTAATTTAGCATTTTTCATATTTTTTGTAATTTTAATTTTAATTTTTTTCTTATAATTATCTCATCAAAAGTCACTTATCTATAAGTCATTCCAAACAAGTTTGTACCCAATCGGACTTTTCTATAAGCTACTTATCCAACCACCCATCCAAACATAAATTACGTTTCACAATCGAACTTTTCCCCCACCGGTATCCCAAACAAGCCCATATTACATATATATTGTATCAATGTTAGTAACTCTGTTTATTTGATAATTATTGTGGAAAATTGAGAAGATTGATCCAAGTTTTAATTTTGCAGAGTTCCCAATGTTGAAATCTTCAATCTGAAAATGAAAGAAGAGAGGGCTAGCAATCACAAATGAAATGAAAGGCTAACAACATTGATTGGTGAGAGAGGTTTATATATCTAATATTGCTATGGGTTTATGACTTTTTGGAGTTTAACAATTGGCCTTTTCTTTACGTTGTCATATAAATCTAATCTGTCAATAATAGAGACCAATTTGCTCTTGACTTCAAAAATCCAAGTTAAAAAATAATTGAATTTAAACATTGACTCATCACTTCACATTGCCCTATAGTACATTATCTTCTTCATATGCTTTGGATATTTCATAAATCCAGAACATAAAAATAGAAATATGTGGATACAAACACACCAAGCAAATTAGTTTATATTTGTAGGATATATATAGAAATAGTTTAATTATTCTAAATTAGCTTATATTAGATGCTTTGCATGTGTACGTAGATGATGCTAAGGTAGTTTCAATTATTAAAAACTAGAAGTATGAATGATTGAACTTAAAAGTGCAAGACAGCTAAATCCCAACTTTGAACAAATAATTGTTGAATCTTCCAATGATTTTTTTATTTATGTTATTTGATATATATATATTAACAGTCAAAGAAAAGAAAAGAAAATTAGGAATACATAACTTGTGAGACATAATTTACATAATATTTATTGTGGTCCCAGAATATTCAATCGGCATAAACTAAAGAGTTTTACGAAGTCACTGAAAATATTGATCTGATTATCACATCCTTAATTAATTTTACTATAGTCTTAAGCCTTTCAAAATTAATATTTTTAGCTAGTTCTTGTTGTTGTGGCCTCGAATATATAAGACCCCACAAGTGGTGTGCTTTCTTTGATTAATGGAGTTGTTAATGTATAGTATCCAAAGGCGGTGACCGTGCGCTGAACCGTGGGGTAGGGATCAAAGTGCTAATAATTCACTTACAAAGATCCAAACACAACATTCTGCTTAAATAGGAGGCGGGGTGATTAAAGAGACAAAAATTACTATATCTATCTTGTGTGAGTGTTTCGCTAATTGGTCTGTTAGGTTATAGTTATCACCTCTCCATAGACATGATGAGTTACAACAACTTGCCATTCCCCATAAAGCACAAGTCTGGCCTCATCCACTATATCTCTGAATGCGAGTTCCCATCCCAGTCCCATATATGAGTTTTAATTTTGGGATAGCACCGGTTATATATACTTTGTATTTGTCTGAAATTTTAATTTATATTTCTCATTTTTACTACCAATTAATTATCACTCTTATCTCTTTTCTTACTCATTTCCCCTCTCTCACTTACTCTCTTCTTAAGTAAGGGTATATTTGAGATAAAATACACGTTTTACACATTTCCTGCTTTCAATCAATTTCACCAACTTTTATTTTTACATGCGTAATTTGGTTATTAATTTGTAACTTATATATAAGATGAGAGGGATCGAGTAATAAAAGTGTAGTATAGTGCTACTAAATATTGGTCTAGTTGGTAAGAATTCAGTTTGTAATCCATTGTAGTTTCAAATGGTTAACCCTAGTTAATGAATTATCTATAAATATTTTTGTAAGCGAACTTTAAGTAAAAAACATCTTTAAGTCCTGATATAAGTCTTGTGACTCAATTTATCTAAACTTATTTTTATTAACAAAGAGTGGAGTGGTAGAGTATAAATGATAAGAATTCAAATTTTTTTACTATTTTTTTTTTTTAAATTTAAAAAGAGATTTCACCTCGTTAATTAACTAGTCCAAGTGTGTCAAGCCTCAGTCTTAAAAAGAGCATTTTGCATAAACGTGTAATAAAAGTCAAGAGCTTCCTTTAAAACAAAAATTATGACCCTTCAAAAATATATTGTTGCCATCGTTTGGACATTCTTCCGGGCTTTAATTTCAAACGATCAAATAATTAACAAGCCTCCTGCGCTTTCATAAATTAATATGGATATATGCAACGTTTATAAACCACAAACAATATAACTCATTTTTCATGGAATGTACGAACCCACGCTTTGCTTTTTCCTTGAATCTTCCATGTTACCTAAAAATATACCTAAATGCTAGATCTGGAAGAACCGACTCAATTTTGTCCCCACCTTGAGCTCCACATATATATGAGTACTCACCAAACGATTTTAATTTGGTGAAGTGTTTTTGTCAAACATCATAATCAAGCTTTCTCACTTTGTGGCCACACCTCTACATCCAAATCAATCTCGATCCAACATCACGTACATGTAAGTGAGCTAGAGCTAACTTAGAATAGCTGGCTAGATTTCGTTTTGCGATTTTGTGAACCATATCTTCAAATAATTAACTAATACCTAATCCAATTATTTTGAAATCACCACCTCGAGATTAATTAACAACTCGATTTTATATCATTTGATTGATTTGTTTGCTTCCTTAATTATTTTCTAATCCCACAACCCCAGCAACTCGATCGATCTACATATATACTCTTAGAATGAAATTAATTAAATCTTACTATTATTCATAATGAAGCTCCATATAGCTTTATGAGGGGGTTATTAATCAATGTCTTTTCTGAGATTTTCATCATTGGGATCTTAATTAATTATAATCTAATCGATGTGAGATCTGGTGATGATAGAGTTGAAAAATCCCATCTTTTTATTTTCTTCTTTTCAAAGGCCACACATACGAACGGGCTCCTAAAAGGAAGCAACAGCATGTGTCACTTTTGGGAAAAGCACCAAAATAAGATTTTTTTTTTAAATATACCTAATTAAAGCGTTGGAAGGCTTTTTATCGGTATCTTTCACGTCATTAGTGACGTAAAAGGGGTTCACGCCACTAACACAAAAGTGTTAGTGGCGTGAATGTTGTTCACGCCACTGACACTTTTGTGTCAGTGGCGTGAACCCCATTTACGCCATTAGTGGCGTGAACTGTCCTTACGTCACCAACTGCATTACTTTGATAAAATGTTTCTAATCTGCTTTAATTAGGTAAAATTTTTTATTTTTTTGATTTTTGCTTTTCCCGTCACTTTCACATGCCTTATCTTTTGGAGTCTTCAATCTTTCTTTTTTGGGGTTTACGTGGGTCTATTTGATTCTCTAGTTTTTATTGCCCGATAAGATGTTTAAATCATCCCAATTTCAAGGGGCTCGTACGTGTGCAATTAAACACATTCTTGCATGTTTATATTTTAATTATATTATATATAGATTACGATTTTAGTTGAATTAATTATGAGTACGAGTTTATTGCTCTTGATGTGTATGAAATGTTGGGACTACTAAACATCGTTCATCAAGCTATATTTATTTAATAAGTACTTGAAAAGTTTGAAGAAGGTTAAGTTAGATTCACTAATCTACAGGATGTTCTTCGATAGCATTCAGTATTCTAAACTAATCTATGTTTTATTTAGCATCCTAAAGTATTTTCTTAACAACACTCAATATCTTAAAATATAATATCAATAATTTTTTTATACATCTATCACCCTAAAATATTCTTTTAGCAGCACTTTCTATCCTAAGTCTTAAGTTTAGGATGCTCATTATTGCATATTAAGAAAAATACTTTAAGGGCATAATTGCACTAAATTTTAGTGTGTTTGGATACTCTCAAAAACCATGTTTTTTTGGCCATTAAGGGAAAATGACTGAAAAATATCATTTGAACTTCAAAATCCTTCTAATAACAATAATAATGAGATTAACAAGAATAATAAAGCAATTAGCAACTCGTTTTGTTGAAAAATCACTTATTTAGGATTTTAAAATTTAAGTAGTATTTTCTCTAAAAAAATCCAAATGGTAGTGTTTGGGTAATTTTGAAACTATGGTTTCTTTTTTTTGCTCAAATGAAACTGTGGTTTTAAAACTTTTTCTACAAGTTGAGATAAAAACTCCTTTTACACGCTTACTTTTTAAATCATAAAGACTATTATCTAAAAGCTAATTTAAACACATGCTAGCCTTTTACCAGTAAATCATGGTTTGAAAGTAGAAACCCTGGTTTTTCATAAGCTAATTTTTTCTATTTTTTTAAAAAATATTATTCTCCAAAATCTATTATTTAAAGTCACTGTTATCACTTGTTTCTAAAAGTCATTTTACAAAAACAAATCTAAACACATCTTGAAATATTAGGTGTTACTAAAAAAAAATACGTTGGGGTGCTGAATTAACCACAAATTAATATTAAATGTTTTTTGATACATATTAAGGAGATTTGATAGTACAGAAATCCAGAATGGTTGAAAAAGAACATGGTTGAGAGGAAAGAAAGGGGTCACCGTCAAATGTACAACAAGCAACTCTGGAAAAGTTTGCATAGTCATTTTTCAAACCCAAGTACAAACATCTGATCAATCTCATTAATGCTCTTTTCTAATCTGTAACTTCTTTCATTATCTCTTCTTCCATCACATTCTTATGGGTGTTCCCCACCACTTCATCTTCATTACAACTTTTTTTCTTATATAAACTATACATACATACATTATACATAATAATTCATTTCAAATTGTCTTTGACAATTTGCTTTTCATGCATTATTTGACTAATTAGACATGGGTTTTATATGTTATACAAATTTTAAAAATATGTTATCTTAAGAATAGCGTATAAATAATATATTTTCTTGTGAATTATTATTTATTGAGGCGAGTGCTAATTTGCTTTATTTTAAGAATTAATTGTTTTAATTTGCACCTTTCTTTTGTTAATTTTTAGACTTTGTGTATGTGTGTTTTTTTTAAAAAAAACAAAAGGAATCTAAATCTCTTCTAAAGAGATTGGAGAGGAAAAAATTCTAAATCTCCGTGTAATTTTTAATATTGATGCACCTTTCATGTGTAAGTACAAGAGGTAGATATGAATTAAAATTTTGAATTTCAAGTAAACTTTACTCATTTATAAAAAGTATAAATTATATTACAATATTATATTGAAAATTACACAAATATCTCTTGAATATATTAAAAATTAAAATACATATAAATTATATTTAACTAAATCATTACTAAAAATCAAGAGAAAATCACTACAGTGATGACTGGCCAAAATCAACTTTGTACTCTCTCTCTTCTTCCTACTTGTCCATTCAATTCCTTTCCGTTTTCTTCTCTTATATTCTTCTTTCATTTGTGTTAGTTTTTTCCTTCTTGATTTTCATTTTTTCTGTTTTCTATGCAGGCTAATAAAGGAAAGAGAAGAGAAGACCAGCAGAAGAAGGGCCAAAGAGAAGTCTGGTGGATAACTATGCATCTGATTCTTAATTAAACAGAAAAGAACAATTCAGAACAAACTAAACGGAAACACATAACTTAATGAAACAACTAGCTAGTTGACCCTTTAACTTAAAAATAGCTACAAGTAGCACATATTGATAAAATGATATGATAGTGATGTTAATATTGATACACTAGTGATACAATATCGATGGTTAAATTTAATTAATTTGACCATTACTATCTAATTAATTAAGTGACTTTAACAAGAGGTGGGTGAGGAATTGGTGAATGTGGAGACATAATGTGAGTACTGTGAGGTGACATAACCCAACTCTCATCAAATCTTTTCGATGATGATGAAGAGCTAATAATCCTCAGGCCATTAATGCTTCTTTGCCTTCCTTTGATCACATTCTTTGCTTTCTCTGCTTCATTCCCCACAAATGCTTTGATCCTTCTAAGCGCTACTTTCACTGTTTCATCATCCATATTAGCGAAGCAAACCCTAAACCACCCTGCTTCGCTGCAACTAAAAGATGATCCAGGAGATATATTCAGCTTCACTTCGTTCACTATCACACGCCATAACTTCATTTCTCCTTCAACTGTTTGTTCTTTCAACAAGCTCCTCAGGTTCATCCAACAGAACAGGCCCGCGTTGCTTGGAAGGCAAGTAACCCCCATCTTCTCGAGCCCCTCTGTGAACAAACTGTGCCTCTTAGCCAACCTTCTTGAGCTCTCTGCAAGAAACTTATCGACAAAATCATCATCTGAGAGCATAGAAGCCAACATGTGTTGAGTATGAGAGGAGACTAATCCGAAGCTTGACATTTTTCGAGCACAACTCACAACGGAGTCGTTGTATGAATAAACGATCCCAACCCTAAAGCCAGGGAAGCCCATGTCCTTTGAGAGGCTATAGACTATGTGAATGAGATCTTTGTTGCAGAAGTCCATGTCTTGGATGATCTCAGAGACACTCACAAAGCTTGATTTGCTGAACACAGTGGCTGCATAGATTTCATCACATACTAAATGGATGTTCTTCTCGTTGATGAAGCTTACGAGGCTTTTCATCGTATCTTTGTCTAAGGTTGTGCCTAGAGGGTTTGATGGGTTGGTTATGAGCAAACCCTTAACGTTAAGGTTGTCTTGTTGAGCTTTAATGTAGGCTGTTTCAAGAGCTTCTCTTGTTATTTGGAAGTTGTTGGAACTGTCCGTGCGGACAGGGACTACTTGAACTCCAGTTCTCCAACACAAGTCACGCGCATATCTGAAATAGAATTTGAAATATATATGAGTAAATATTTACCAATGAACATATATATTGGAATTAGATGGTTAAGCTTGTCATAAGTGTTGAAATTAATATGCATGATATCCTGAAAAAGTCTCTTGTTTTGACCAATGCACAGTTGGGGTCCATATTATATGATTGAGCTTTCCATAGTTCCAAAGGTCGGTTGCAAGCAGGATCCACAAATATTTTCTAATTCGGTGTTCTGTTTTGTATTAATTCATTGAATCAATTCCTATTTTGAAAATATCTTTTTGACCAATTTGATGTCTTGATAGACCTTGAGTTGACGGAGTTCCGTAGATGAGAAATTAGTAGTCACATGAAGAGCTTTTTACGGTCACAAATTGAATATAAATAATATGGTTTAGGAGAAAGATTAGAAAAAAATAAAGCAAATATAAAGAAAGACAATGAATCATGTAGATGAAAGGAGTAGTATTATTTTTGGTTACTCATCAAATATATATATTAACTATAAACACAAGTATTTTTGCGTCTATTTTTTCTTTTTCCAGGCTTAATTAGGTAAGTGGGAGGGAAGATACATTGAATGTGAATGAAGAAGAAATATAAAAGAGAGGGTTACATACGCTGGATAGTAAGGAGTGGGAATGAGAAAAGCGTCTCCAGGATTAGCCAAACAGAACATTATGACCTCATTTGCTCCGGTGGCCCCACCACTCATCACTACTCTATCTTCATCGAACTTCACCCTCCCTCCTCTCACTTTTAACATAAAATTTGCCACTCCCTGGAAAAAAAAAAAAACAGTAAATTAATGCCCATTTCTCAATATTCACTTCATTAATCCCTTATCATATATATCTATACACACACTCCGTCTGGTTCATTTATTAAAGACACTTTTGAAAGAATAGTTTAGTACAAAATATATGTCACTTGTAAGATAACTGAGTTCTTTTTCAGTTTTGTCAATGTAATTAATGCATATTTCCAATTTTGTCTGCTCATTAAATTTTCAAACACATTTTTCAATTAATGTAAAAGTGAAAAAAAAAATTAATTTAGGACATATATAATGAGTTAATTATCATTTATTATTTTTTGTAAATTAGTTAAAGTGTTCTATCTTATGAAAAATATATATAGAAAGGCACACACAAATATACCTTTCTGAACTTGGGAAGGCCATGATAGTCCTGAAAGATGGCGACATCTCTGAAGTGGCGAAGTCCTTCAGGAGTGCAAATGGAAGCCTCTGGATGATTCTTCATCCACTCTTGTATCAGATCAAAACACAGCTGAGACGAAAGAAAAAGAAAATGAGTCAGACAACATATCAAACACACCTTGTAATCATATATATATAAGTGAAATAATATCTAAACTATGTGTATATACCTGATTTTCAGCTAGACCCATCTGGATAACGCCATGAAGATTGTTTGTGGGGTGAAATGGGTCTCTATCATAAGCCTTCCATCCATCAAAATACGCAGAGTTCTCTCCATGTTTGTCGTTCACCGCCATCCTTGAAAGAAGTCGACGGCTCTGATCATTTCCCAAACCCATATCTTTCAGTGTTACTTTGAAGAAGAAGAAGAAGAAGAAAAAAAGACAGGTGAAAGATCACTGTGTTGTGTGTTATTAAGGAGCGGGTAAAGAGATTGAAGAGAAGATTATAGAGAAGTGGTTAGTTGTTGGAGATGAATTGAAGAATGAAAGAGGGTGGGAATTTATAGGTAGATGAGAGACCTATATATGGCAAAGTCTCCTTTGAAGTTCCAAGCCTTCCTGTGCCGACCCTTCAGGGAAATAGACACTGAATGACCAAATCACTGACTCAATTTCTTGTGCGTGTTTCATGACTTGTTTGAGTTTGACTCTAATCCAAACATGTGTGTGTTTCTGTGTTTTAATTCTTATGTACATTTTGGAGGTTTTAATTTTTTTCCCCTTTCATGTATTTGAAAATAAGCCCAACGAGTAAAACAACAAAACATCGTGTTGACTTTTCTAATTCCCATGCATGTATGTAAATAAAAATTATTCGGAAACTTTTTACGGGAAAACGTTGGTCGGAAGCTACATATAAATGTCTCATTCAAAGACTAATTACAACTCTAATGCAATATAAGTCTACTTTGATATATATATATATATATATATAGGATATTGTCATTACCAATTTTAGTCACTACCAAGTCACTACTACTTTTTTTACCGTTAGATCAGAATCTTATCTATCTACCTTTATTATTTCTATCTCCTATTGAGATTCTAATCTAACGATGAAAAAAGTGGTAGTGACTTGGTAATGACTAAAATTGGTAGTGACAATATCTTATCTCATATATATATAGAGCATGGTGTCCTGAATTATAATATAATCAATCGCCAAAACAAGATACAGATACAAAGTAAAGCGATAGTTGTCATTTTAGAGAGGATGAGCATAAAATACGAGCATGATAAACATATAAAATATGATCCAAGTTTTTTGTTTTTGAGACATGAAACACATGCATATGATTAATCAGATATACTTAAGATGTATAGGTTAATTTGAGGAATGAATACGGAAGTAAAACAAACGAGAAGGAACAATTGAAAGTGAACATATTAAAAATGGTCGGTCGAGTCAAATACACACTACTGGGTCTCGTGTTACCATATGAGGAATGCACCCCAACCTTACCTTAGCTTCATGGGGCGGCTACTTAAAAGATTGGGCCCCACGCATTAAATTTTTTTTTTTTCTGGTCGCCCATTAATTCCACCAAACTTAATTTTTGTCCAATATTATTATTTACTTTCTAAGTGATATTGTGTTTATTATAATATGGCACTAATTACAATTTTTTTTAATAGTATCTCTATTTAAAGTTTAATGTGTATTTTATTTTTAATTTCTGCTTCTTAACATTAATTTATAAATTTAGATATAAGCAGATTTATAAACTTTTAATTTTCATTTTCAAATATATTTAAGGCTGGGGGGTTTTTGGAAAGATGATCTTCTCCTCATCTTTTTTCTCCTTTTCCCTCATCAGCTTATCTGTGCCGTTGATTGGGAAGATGAGAGAGATGTTAAAATAGTATTATGATTGATTGGATGGATATAATTTAAAGATAGTGGGGGATAATGGGAAAATGATTAGGAGATGACTCAATCTGGGTTTTAAGTTGGGTGAAGACTGAAGAGGGCTAATGATTAGGCACAGCACAAAAAAGGCAGATACATATACATACACATATAATAGTACTCCACGTGATAGGTTTTCCCAATCTCACACGCTCCGCGTATGTACCGCTAAAACCCGCACACGCCAAAGACATGAATTCCATTTGCCGCAAAAGGGAACTTTTTGTTTTAGTAATTATCTCAGTTAATTTTAATAGTTAGTTGACTAAATATGCTAAACTAACGGTCCAAATGTCATCAACAACATTTTTGTTTAAGTATAAATTTATCTTAAAATTTTTAAATCGAACTTTAAAAAATTGAAGTAGATGACACATAAATTTTCGAGACAAATTTACACCTTAACAAAAATGACGTGGATAATATGTAGACTGTAAGTAGTGGCGGACCTAGGTTGTAAGTTGGGGGGTTGCCCCCCAATTATTTGGTATGTTTTTTTTTTTTAAAAAAATAATAATAATAATTAATACATGTTTGAATGATTGTCTACTCTTAAATTAGGTGTTTACCCTTAATACATCAAGACTACACTTCGTAATGGGATGAGGGGTGAATGGTTGAATAATTGTTTAGTGCAATATATTGAAAAAAGATGTATTTAATATCATTGATAATAAGACAATTATGATGGAATTCCAAAAAATAAAGTCTAGAAGGATGACATTATAATTATTTTTATTGTAATATACTTTTTTTTTATTAAAATATATGTACTTGAACTTATTGAGCACCCTTCATTGTAATTTATGAAGCTGCACTTATTTCTAACAATACTTAGCTTTACTTTTCTAAATAACAGATTTGTAAAATAATTGTCTCTCTTATTACATCATCAATATTCACTTGATTTCATAAATATTTTTTTCTTATTTTTTTTTTTTTTTTTTAATGCATTTAAAACTTTCCTAAAAAAAATATATTTTTGAAATGCGCTCGCTCCCGAACCCCCGAATCCCCCACCAATTGTGCCCCCCTTCTATAATTTCCTAGGTCCGCCCCTAACTGTAAGGTTATAATATTTTATCAACTAATAACAGTCAAAATTAACTAGAATAATTGTAACATCCCATTTTCAAAAGCAGTATAATTTTTTTTTTCATCAGAGTAGAGCATTGGAGCGTAAGAGTAACTGATACATATATTCAAAATGCCGTAAGTCGGGCTGTTTAAAGAAACGGTACATCATACCGTGTGTTTTCAAAATATAAATAACAATAGAAGGAAGTCTTCAGCCGGGTCTCTGTGCGGCCTGCTTGCCTTTCTCCTCGATCCTCGATCCTTCTGAACCTGAAGTTATGTTAAGAGCTGAGGTTCAATGCCCATTGAACCTCAGGTAACGGTTAACCTCATGTTTATATACACCACATAGACAGTATATGAGCATACTAACAAGCATATCCCAACATCATATAAGCCCCCTGGCAGATATGTCGCACTTAGCATACGTTTCGCACTTAGCAATCGTTTCGCACTTAACAATGGTTTCGCACTTAGCCAACGTGTCCCGACACCCAGCAAGCATAATAACAGTATAATGAGCATTCCACAGAGCTATCAAATACCTCACATAAGCATACCATATACATAGCACATATACGCATACAATAAACATCAGAGTTAGTGTTACACGCGAACGTACCTTCGTTGACGGAAAACGATACTTTTGACAGCGGTACGACGGCAGCACAACAACGGTACGATATCACAAATATCCTATAAGGAAAATATCACATTTATCAATGTCTAACATCATAATAGGCATTTTAGGTACAAATTACCATTTTGCCCCTGACTCCCCTAATCGGCGGAATTTCGCTAGAGCTTCGCTATTTTGACTCTAATCTTCCAAAATTTTGCCATAACTCTTTCCCCAACATATTTTTCGAAATATATATCATATTTAACCCAAAAACATGATATCTACAATATATTGAAAGATTAAAGATCAAAACAACATTCCTGAAAGACGGAATATCACCAAGAGGGGGGGTGAATTGGGGATATTAAAAATTTTCTCGCGTAAATACTCTGTTAGCCAAATGTGAAACAGGGGTAAACAGAGTAAGGGTAAGAAGAGATTGAACACGATGAATTTATCTTGGTTCGGTCCAAATCCTTGACCTACGTCCAAATCCGTCCCGAGACTCTCCGGATTTCACTAATCCAAATGATTACACACTCGTAACTCACTTTGAGTAATTCTCTCTCTAGAACTTACTCCCCCTTACAAGTTGTAATCAAATATCCCAATCCCAAAGTCCCAATACTTTGAGATTCTTACAAGAAGTATAATCAATGATGAACTCTCTAAAAGAGTAGATTAATAAACAACGAAGTATGATATATCGGAAGATATTCTCTCTCCGTAAGTCGAAACACAAAGTATTCTTAATTGCTAATTGAATGCCTGGCGTTTCGGGTGTTGGAGACTTGAATGCTTCATCTATTTATAGGCTGGTAGCATTGATGACCGTTGGGAGGAATTAATGAGCCGTTGTGAGTAATCAATATGTCCGTTGTAAAACACTTGCTCTGTTTCCTCGTACGCTTCGACATTCGTCCGTGCTTTGACATTCGACCGTTTATTCTTCGTTGACATTCCTAATTCAAAATGTCCGTTAAGACACATTCTGAATTTTGCATAGGGTGTAGCCGGAATGCTTTTTGCTTGCTCAGAAGGTTTCTTGCCAGAATGGTGAATGTGTTTACTTTGCATTTAATGCTTCTGACAAACCAAAGTGCTTTATCTTAATCAGCTGGTAATTTGTACTTTGATGATCTGAAACTCATTAAAACACTGGTTAAAAGCATTTGGTAAACTTAATAAACAGTAAACATAAGTAATAAGGTAAATATCATCATCAGAGAAGTTACGCGAGACGAAACTTGAGAACGGGATGATATTACTCGGGCAGAGTATTAGCTTGCTCGGGCAAGCTCTTTGTATCATAGTGTAAAAACACTTCCTTTTCGCTAATGCTCGGGCAAGCTTTTTCGTTGCTTGTAGATGATGCTCGAGCATGGTGATGTCTATGCTCGGGCAAGCTCTTCAAAGGGATGGAGGTAATGTTTTCCAAGCGATGTTGCTCGAGCAAGACTTACTTCTTGCTCGGGCAAGGTCCAGAGTAGACTTATCTTTCAGAGAGCATTTAACGTTGCTCGGGCAACCTTTTGTTCTTGCTCGGGCATATGCTCGAGCATCTTTGGTTTCGTGCTTGGGCAAGGTTCGAGTAGAGGGAAAGAAAGCTTCAAGTTGATTGTTGCTCGGGCAAGCTCTTTTCTTGCTCGGGCAAAGTGAAAAACGAGTTGAATCCAAGTATAGCGTCGAAGTTGCTCGGGCACTCTTTTTCTTATGCTCGGGCGGTGCTCGGGCAAGCCAATTTCCGGTGCTCGGGCAAAAGGCTATGCAATTGGATCTTTGCTTCGTTTAAGTCTTGCTCGGGCACACCAAGTACCTTGCTCGGGCAAGGTCTTTGCTTTCAGCGTTTTACGGAGATTGCTCGGGCGGGGCCAATGCTTCCGCTTCTCTCAACATCCGATGTTGCTCGGGCAAGGTCATAACCTTGCTCGGGCAAGCTATACTTTCAGGCCTTTTCAGAGGGGTGCTCGGGCAAGTGTTTGTGCTTTCCTTAGTTCTTCAGTGAACCCGTGGTTGCTCGAGCAACCTTCTCACCTTGCGCGGGCAAGGTCATGCTTTCGACTATTTTCAGGGAGTGCTCGGGCATGATCCTCTATGCTTTCCTTCGCTTTTCTTTGAATCCGATGTTGCTCGAGCAAGCTTACCATCTTGCTCGGGCAGGGTCATTTTGAAATCAAAAATACTTAATTCAATACTTTGAAATTGTGATCATCAAAATCCAGGAATTAACAATTCCTACTATAACTACCGAAAGAACTACCAAAGCTTAAGGCTAAGGACCGAAAAACTTACTCAGGGCTTTGCTACAACTTTCTCAGAGCTCTTCCTTCTCTCTAACCTCTATCTATTTCGAAAATAAGCAAGAGGATTTGGTGTGAAGAAATGAAATGGAATGGAAGGCAATTTATTGAAAAATTTCAGTTACTATTCACACTTTTTCATATCGAATCTCGGCCGTCGGATCTTATTCACTTTGCAAGTCTTATTTTTGGCCATTGATGTGTGTATGCCGACCTCCCCCTCCTCCAAAGTCAAAAAATTGATGTCATGCATGATGTCACAATACTTTATGGCGGTGCAGATAAAGTTCCTGGTTCGGTGTTCTAATCGCGTAATCTTGGAGAATCTAAAAAATACGGACAAAACTACGAGGGTCTAGTTTTTCCTCTTTCAAAATACTTGGGTTAACTAAATTTTTGATCCCGTTACGGGTATTCCGTAGTCTGCTGAAGATTTTCGGATAAACGCTGCCGGTTACGGAAATAACTTCCGGAAGTACCAACTTCTTGATAAAAATTCACTGGTTTATAATATGTTCGACCTAAGAAACCTAGTTCATGGTTTGTCACAACAGTCTTGTTTTACACTTGTTTCTCATTTCTACTTGTCGCCCTTTCTCTCTCTCATCCTAGGTCTCTTAATCACTCCGTCCATTTGGTTTCGGAAATGACTTCGAGAGGCAATGCCCCGGGATAAAATTATACTCGTTTATAATAAGTCCCGATGTTAGATACTCGGTTCACCTATTTTGAGATAGGATTTAATTTCTATCGGTTCTCATTTACCCAACCTGGTCTTTCAACCGAATATATTATTATTTAATTACTAAATATCATGATATTATTTTACAAAAACCACAACCCTTTTCACACTCAATTTTCGCCCCTCCCTTCTTATTTTCTTTAATTTTTTTTAATTACTTTAATAATATATTTAAATTTAATTAGAAAGCTTAATTAGGGCCTTAATCCTATGATTAGCAATCTTTTAGGATTTAGGGTTTTCATGTACTTAATCTCATACATTTTTCTTAATATTTTCTAATTAATTAGCAAGTATACTTTATGCTAATCTTAGCCACAAACATTTAATTAAAGGGTTTTACATAATTTACCTTGAATATTCTCTTATTCAAGCTTAAACAATTAGCCATTAATCACTTAATTAATCACTTAATAATTGTTGATAATTTTCTTAATTGAGATTAATTATTATCTCACAACTATTTTATTGACATTGGTATTTTATGCTCCATGTAAAATATTAAAAATCATGGGGTCAATTATGATCCCCAAAATAATATTAAATCTTGCCTCAATATTTTCCAAGGAAATTAATCCCAAAAATTACCTAAATTAGAGACAACATATTCTCCAATTTTTAATAAATATTTCATTGCCTCTTAGGATTTATCATAATATTTTCAGGCCATTTTATGCCCCATTAATGTATTTTAGGGATTTCTAGCTCTTTATCTCTTCTAATTTCCATAGAAATTACCTTAGAAAATAATATAATTATAACTTATTAATTGAAACCACATATTCACCTATTTCCGATAGATTTTATTTACTAAAATATAATATTCCAGATAAATAATTATCCAGGTATTACAATAATAAATAGAGCAAAATTGCTTCCTTTTTTCACTTTTAGAGCAAAATTGTTCTTCGGCGACAACTTCTAAGATAAAATTGTCTTTTTTTATATAATGATAACAAATAAATAATTTAACTAATTTGTTTATCTTTGTTGTACGTTAATAGTTAATTATGTTTTATATTTTGAATCAAAACAAACTACTATTTATAAATATTTTATAGCATCTAGTCCCCTTTTTTTTTTTAAAAAAAAACACACACACACAATTACGGAAATAAAAATTGTACTGGCCACAATAAAATATGTGGAAATGATTAAACGAAGAATAATTGCATGCAGAACCCAAGAAGATGCATTACTCATTATGTTCTAAATATCCTTTCTAGAGAAAAATGATAGTACAATATAATGGTATAATAATACAAATTCATATGATGATCGTCTTATCAATTTATATATCATTATGCTAATATATACTATGTGATAAAACTTATGCCGATCGAACCATAATATTCAATAGCCGAATATAATGTGGCTCATTGTATACATAAATGCTTGTGATACAAGCATGCCTAATTGTTTACTTAATTTGTTCACGCATGCATGTTATAATTTTCTTTTATCTTTTTCACATACGTGACACACAATTTATTTATGTGATACAAATTTTGGACTATCTAGCTTAATACTCGGCAAGAAATGTAATTTAAGAAAAATTATTAGAACTTTTTATTATTAAATTTTGTAATCAAATAATGATAGCTAGTTGTATAATTTTTTTAATAATATTACATGCTTATTTTAATTAAAAATTCATACTATTATCAATATCAATACCGCCATAAAACTTATATAGCACGTTACCCTGTTTGTAAGATATTAACGTGCAATATTCATTTCTCAAGTTTTCATATTATATATAATCAAGGATCCTGATATATAATATGCATCATAAGATTATAACCTATCATATTATCATCGAAATATTGTATAATTATTATATTGGGTGAATGAAAATTTTACACACGAAGCGATTAAAGGAGTGCCCGTATGCGAGTTTTTTAAAAGAAAAAACACGCGTTATTACGTTTTAGGAGCAAAAATACCATGGTAGTTAGTTGACTAGACGTTGACCGTCAACTTGGATGGAATGAACAGTAAAGCGGGTAAAATTACCCTTTTGCCCTTAGTTTTAAATAATAATAAAAAACAAAAATACCCCCGGCCGGTGGTCGGCCGCCTGCGAGGGCCGGTGTTGGGTGGTGGCGGCCGGCGGTGGGGTGGCCGGTGGTGGGGCCCACCGGCGAGGGGGGTATTTTAGTTTTTTTTTTTTGAAATTTAAAACTAAGGGCAAAAGGGTAATTTCACCCACGTTACTGTTCACTCTATCCAAGTTGACGGTCAAGGTCTGGTCAACTAACGGCCTGTGGTATTTTTGCTCCCAAAACGTAATCACGCGTATACTTTTGCTCCAGAAAAAAGCTCGTGGTGCTAGGCGCTCCCTGAGAAAAAGCTCACGTGTAAAATTGCTCCTTCACCCTATTATATTTAGATCCAAGATATTTAAAATAATGGTACCTAGTCGAATGAAACTGACTTGTGTTTTACAATGCATGTCTGCATGTGATCATACATAGCTTCGCATTAGTCAATAGTTATTACTTAGATTTAATTTACAGGTGTACTCTGTAGCAAACATTATAGGGTAATTAATATTACGTATTTTTTACCCAAAAAAATAAAGATATATGCATGTAATCGTATGCATTTCTCTCCTTTTAATTATGAGTCTTGTCGACAATATTGATTATCTGTTTTAAATTTCAATTAAATATAAATAGACGTCAATAAAAGATATTTCTGTCGACATACAAACTGGGAACAAAAACACTATTACGCCTCTAATTAATATCTCTGTAGTCTCAAATTATCCATCTGAAGACGTCGATCAACTTGATGATAATAACATTTCTCAAATATTAGGTGTATTATTAATTAACTCTAACTTATTGATGCTCACTGCAACAAAGTTCTTTGTTGGTTTCAAGTGTTCCCTCCCATTATTTCAATATCCGCTTCTTTTAGTTACTTTAGTTTATTCCATAATTATAAGGTATTGATGCGTACGATATGAGTTTTTTTTTTTTTTTAAAAAATAATAATAATTATATGCCTCTTTTCTAACTTGATTATATCTTTGACCAAAAAAAAAAAACTTGATTATATCCGATTATTCAAAGTTACACTACTGCAGCTACTCCTCCTCCTCCTACCACTACAACAAAGCCATAACATAACCCACTATATTGAGTCAGTTATATATTATATGATGCCATTGAACTCGATTAAAAATCAAATCTCTAGATAAATTGTTAACTAATAGATCTTACTCAATAACATCACTTGAGCACTCTCTTTGGTCTTCCTCTGTCTCTTTTTATTAGGCTTCAAACAATTTGATCTATTTTTTTTATTGGTGTATCCAATGACCGATACATGTCTAGACCACCTAGGTGCCACTCAAATCCTTCCTAGTATAAGCTTATTACAAATCTTATCATTCTTTGTATGACCACACATCTGTCTTAGCATCTTCATCTTAGTTACCCTCACTTTATGATCATGTAGCTCCTTCAAAATCCAACATTAATTATCATAAAACATTGATGGTCGAATAACAATTAAATAAAATTTTCTTATACATAGATGCAGGTTTAATGAATTAACCGGCTGCAATGAATAATTAACTGAAAAATGGAAGTAAATAAATTATTAATTGTTAATTAATTTTAAATAACAACATAAAATTTATTGCATGGAAATATCCACTATAAGGTTGTCACACTCATGAGTTTAGACAAACTCATTGACATAAAATGCAAGAAAGTCAACTTGAAATAAAGTTTGTAATTACCATGAGTTTAAAAATGAATTAACATGATTTTGTTATTTATAAATGTAAAAATGGTAAATCCAATAAATCAATTCACAAATTTGACAATTATACCCATTACATGTCAATTTAATTAAGTTCATTTACTTCTTAAATCATTAACTTTGATTTAAAAGTATAAACACATCCCACTTATGTGAAAAACGCTAAGATTATAACTGTCCTTTTCATACGATAACGAAGCAAATTTGAGTATAGCTAGGAATGCTCAAATAATTGAAAACTCTAATTCACGTAAATGACTTTAATTTCGCGTACATTTTTTTTTTGGTGGTGGTAAATTAATACGAGTGTATGGACATTATATTATAGTACTCGAAATGAGAAGGTTCGGTGATTCTGGTAAACTTCAAAAACAATATAATAAGAAGATACTGCTAATAAAGCTAACCCATTGTTTGACATACTATATATAACGTTATGCATCGATCACAAAGCATGTTCATGCATATATATATATATATATATATATATATATATATATATATATATATATATATATATATATATATATATATATATATGATTCAAATGATTGTTTTGATTAGTACGCTTTATACGAGTGTTTGGGCCTTATATTATTCGCACGAACATAAATATATATAAAGAAACTTATCTTGAAAGTCACACACATACTTTTAACAAATTGTTATTTATTATAATTGTATCATGGATGACATTACTTTGGTGTATGCCTCGGTAGCCTGATCATCATTATATTTGGTCCAAGTCTGAATATTGTGACAAAAATTTATTAATTAACTGACTGATATTATTGACCAAAATTACATGAGAAAGTCTTGGCCATATTGATTACACCAGTTATACAAATAGATATTTATATCTCTTAATGCACTCTACGGATCTGTATTCGAAATTTTAAAAATAATGTCACTGTTAGTAACAAAAAAAATAATAAGGTAGAAACTAAGTCAAATTGAAAATTAAGATTTTTTTTTTGAAAATATGACTCAATAAATATTATGATATTGGAAGATGAACATTTCAGTAGAAAAATTTAAATTTTTTATTTTTGTACCCAAAAAAGAAGAAGAAAAGTTTAAATTTAAAGTGTTCAAGATAGATTCACAAGTCATGACTGGGCGGATAAAAATAGGGTTAAGTAGCAAATCCATTTCAAAAGTATACAACTATTAGCAATGTTACTCTAAAAGTTTTTTCAGGTTTAATATCACCCCAGAAGTTTTAAAACATAGCAATATTACACTTTTATGTTAAAAAGTTAACGGTCAAATTTTTTTTTTTTTTTTTTTTTTTTTTTTAATTGTATTAAGCCACATTGCTATATTTTAAAACTTCTGAGGTGACATTGAATCTGAAAAAACTTTCAAGGGAATGTTGCTCCTATGTGTATACTTTTGGGACGGATTTACTACTTAGCCCATAAAAATATTGTCTCCATAGAATATTGAGGGATGATCTTTGTGATTAATAATATAAAATATAAGGGAGGTTTAAAGTATTTTACTTTTATTTGTCAATTTTAATCACATGCTATAATTACTTACCTTTTGACTATGAATAAAGTTACCAATTCATACGACAGTGAACGGATTATAATTTGCTTCCTATGCTATCAGTTCATAATTCACAAAAGCACCTTACACATAAGAAAAAGACTCGAAAATTAATTTTAAGTTGTATCTTTTTCTTTATTGACGATCACTAGAAAAATTAATCCAATTGATAACTAGAATTACTTTAATACTTTTTATTCATACTTATAACGTGATGTAAGCACCTATGAAAGCAAATATATATGTTCACATTTGAGATTGAATTTAAAATATTACAAATCTGCTTTGCAAGATATTTATGTTGAAATTGAAACCTCCGAATCTTTACTTGTACCAACTAGAAATTCTAAATCAAATCTTCACATTAATTTGATGCTAATATAGATTTATTTGACTAATTAATATGAATGAGAAAAAATCAAGAATTCTGTCACATTGTCTTTTAAATTGTTAAACACAGAACAATTTACTTTTTTATTTTGATATTCTGTCACATTGTCTTTTAAATTGTTAAACACAGAACAATTTACTTTTTTATTTTGATTTCATTGAGTTGCCACGTCTATAAGTTGTCACTTTGGTCAAAAAAAAATGGGCATGAATATAATGACGAAATTTAGTTAATAAAAATATTTATATATCGTTCATTTTTGTTACTTGTTTTTTTCTAAACATCTATGTAAAATTGGGCTAAAATATGTACTTGATCCTCTAACTTTATATAAGTTTCAAATTTGATCCCTTAATTTTATAACTTTTTTTTTTAAAAAAATCTTTAACCCTAACATCGTTAGTTTCAACTGATATTTTTTTAATAATCACTGTTATTTTGAAAATTAAACTTAATATACAAGTATTTGATTATATTTTTCAGTATTTAAAATTTCAATGTTAGCATTTTTTTATAACAACGTTGGAGTTAAATGATTGAAAAGGCATTTTATAAAATTAAGAAAGAAACAAAATAAATAAATATTATATACATTAATAATATAATGGACTAAAAGTTCAATTTTATCTGTAAAATTATTATCTTGAATCAGAGTGTGTTTACATTTATGCAAGAGTCTGAAATAGAACAACACTGGGCTCTGTATATATTTTTATTTTATATTGAATATATTGATATATAATTATAAGTGGGGAAAATTCAAATGGCTTGATCAATAGAAAATAAAAACAGAAACCAAAGGAAATTAAAGCGTTGGATTGGTCATGATGACTCATGAGTACGTAATGACTAAACGAATTTAAAACATATAATTAAGTCTGCTTGTGCATGTACGTACTTAATAAGAGTATTACTCAATACTCTATTTAATTAAATTGTATATTAGATAGTTGTTCTAATAATTAACTACTAGCTAGCAGACATAAAATCTAGGTGCATCTTTTTCGAACGCACTTAAAAAAAAAAAATCATTTGTTAATTCAATCTTGTATTCATGGCGTTGCCCATAGATACTCTGGCATTAATTTATTCATTTGGCTTTATATATTAGTCGCTAGTTGCCTAGCTAGCTCTTACATCGGTACATGTATGTATGTGACTAAATAAATCGTATAATTAATTAATAATCTTTTGCCACAAAATCATGTTGGATTAATATCTTAATTAATTTCATATACCATAACAAATGTGCCTTCAGAAAAGTGTCGTTGTGCTTTGATTATTTTAATTGTTCAGTGGTTTAGTCATGTTGAATTGAACACTCACACGTCCAAATAAAAGTGCATTCAAATAAACAGGTACTATATATATAATAATAACATAGAAGTTTGAAAAATATTACTTGTCATCGTTAATAAACTATTCAAAGTTCCAGTCAGAGAATATCTTTGTTGCCATACTTAGAATGATCGATTTTGTGCAACTCAAATTCGTCTGTCTTTTCTCATATAACTACTTGCTCTCATTTATTTAATTATTTCTGAATCTTAATTATGCACATGCTTTAATCGCTTTTTTATATGTCTAGAAACGTTGAAGAGATTAAAGATGTTATAAAAGTATAGTTCGCTGCCCCGGGCCTCTCTCTCTATATCTCATGTATCTTGGATATATAGCTAGCTATAGGGTTGTAATTAAAAAATATTAATCATTAAAATAATACTTAATCAAAATTTATTAGGAACATTATGAACTAACTAATTAAATATTCATGGGTTTTTAATGTGTATTACTATTAATATTAGGAATAGTCTCATTCACTGCCCTCCATCTCAATTTTTTTTTTTTGATAGGAAAAAGGTTTTGGAGGGGTTCGACATCGATCCCCACAGCGCGGCAGACGCGGCCTGGCTCATGAGCTTACTGCGACTTACGAGATCGCCTACCAAAGGAGTCCCAACGACGGCAGAGGGGATCGAACCCACGACCCAAGGGCCTAATCCTGGATCCCTTACCATCTATGCCAACTCACATTGGTCCCTCCATCTCAATTCTCAACACATCCAAATGTGTATTACTATTAATGGATCATCTTCTTCATAGAAAGGCAATAAAGAATATCATGCTTTGATATGTTTTGGGGGCCCAACCCTAAACTAATTCAGCTTGAGGAAATTTGATCCAACGGATTTCTTTTTCTGCTATCAATGCCTCAGATCATCCCTATTTTGGGTTCAAATATACATTTATTACACAATTATCCTTGAACAAGAAGTCGTTGCAGATCTAATGTATAAACAGGCCATTCACCTTTCCAGCAACCACATGCATTCAAGCATATCACATTAATGTAGTAATACAGTATATTCAAAATCTACAATAGGAATTTTCCCTCTTTTATTATTTGCCGACCTTCTCTTAGTTTCTTAGAAAGACTCAATTTGTTGAATTTTAGTTCTATTTTTTTTATAGCTATGTAAGACTTGATAATATTATTTATGTCATTTTGTCATTTTTTTGAAGAAAAAAGTGTTCTAGTATTATACTACCTTTAGCTTACACTATTAGATTATTCCACCTCAATTCTGAGTTCCAAATTAAGCTCTCATGACAATAAATATAACTGCATTGGCAAATGACTTTAACTTACTTGGAGTTAGTCTTTTTTGGCCTAAATGAGGGGATCGGTTAAAAAAGGAATTTAAACTTTCAAAATGTTTTTTTTTCTTATTTAAACTATACACTAATTTGTGGATAATATGGCGGGCAATTGAGAACTCTAAAAGAACGTTAATAAAAAAGGATTTTTAAATTTTAAATATCAAAATTTGAACTATAAGTTTCGACATTTCTATTATAAAAAGATCCTTATATAATTGCACCAAAACAATATCCTTATTAAACTTTATATTAATTTTGTTATTGCATGACCTTAGTTATCATTCTCCTGACCCTAATTTGGGGTAGAAAAAAATTAACCAAACTGTTATGGACTTATAAATGAGGCCCATTGGATATACGGCTTAGCAAGGACAATTCCCACTAGGATCCCTCCATAATAAGGTAAAACACTGATTGGCCTATAATCAAGGCCATAATCACGGAATGTGCAGGTAGTGCGGTTGAAACAAGGGCCTAGAGGCACACAAAGCCCAAGGATGAAAACCCTAAAGGTAATCTCTATAAATAGGAGGTTAACCAAAAGGTACACACTCTCGATTCATTCTATTTACTATTCAGTCTTACTGTGCACACACCCCACTCCTCTTTGGCTAAACGTCATACCAGTGTAGCACAGTGATTCACTGATATTCTTTGGTATCTTCCTAATAGATATTTGAGAACTATCGTCCTCTCTTTGATATCTGCCTAATAAATATCTTGGAAAGATTAATCGATCTTATATAAATCACCTACTAGTCCATTGAAGCTAGACATCTGTGTTCTACACCGGAACACAAACAAAAAATTATATTTTACGTGTCAAAAACAAAATAGTACAATGTTTTGATCAATATTTGGCAGCAGCGAAATGATTTTTTTTTTTGGTTGATGTGCAGTATTTTGTATTCTAAAATAATAAGAATTAAGAAGTATCTGATATCTTATTTAATGTTAATTTTATTGAAAACATATATTTATCATCTATTACTATTAATTAGAACTTTTGATTTAAGCATTATTAATCTCCCAAGATTTGTGGCGACAAAAAAGGGAAAATTATATTTCATTTAATTCCACACATTTATAGGACTTAATTTTCAACTAGCCCAATAGGCCCTCTCCATACACATAGTTAGAAATCAAATCCTTGTGGAACATAGCTAAGTGCCAACTGTGTTAACCTTGTGATTACTAGCACAAGAGGCTTTAAAATTTTAGTTCAATGATTTTTACCCAAAATGAAATTAAGTTGTAAAAGAAATAAACACGACATATGAAATGAAAAGCAAGTCTTAATAAAAATTCAAAGTACATTCACAAGTATATTTACATGTTTTGACAACCAATCCTAATAAAATAACAAATGTCTGTATAAAAATTTAAAAATCCCCATTTACATTCTAATATATTTTGAAACAAAACATACAAGTGGTCAAAGGTATGTTTACAAGTATACATACTCATTTTGATTACTAAATATAAGAAAAGAATAAGCGTCTGTATAAAAATTTACAAGTTTAAATTTACATTCTAACATGTTCTAATAAAAAAAGAAATAAGAATTCCGTATACAAGTAGACCCACGGATTTTAATATTTTATAGAATAATTGGTGCCCACATAAAAGTTTGCAAATCCAAATACATTCTAATATGGCATTTTCACAAATCCCCATGCATTTTCATAATTAGGTATGACAAAATAGTAACTCTTTTCCGTTCCCAAATGAACAAGTTTTTTGTCCGTCCGTTAAAAAAATGAGACTGTCTGTGAGCTGTAATAACTAATAAAACAAATATATCAAAAAAAAAAACTAATAAAACAAACGTGAAATTTTTGTGTAAACATGACTTACCACGTTATTTGTGGTTTGACTAATTTAAATTAAAAAATTCAGTTAATATTAGTCTTAGTTGATTGCTCATATATTTCATATTTTTATTTTTCTTAAAAAAATGAATCCTTTAATTAAGCTTTCACAAATAAAAAAAAATGAATCTTGTGATTTTTTTTTAAATTTTATTAATATATCAATTAATATTTAGAAGGTGTCAAATCATAAGTAAGTGTATTTGGTTAGACACTAAATAATATGATAAACAAAGTTCATACAATTTTTTTTTCAAAACAAACAACTGCCTCTCATTCATTAAGGATTCAAATCGTAATTATGTGTTCAGATCCCAACTTTTTTGACTGTATCCCTCCAAATCTTTCACGCTGATCACCTTTGTACTTGATCTCCTATTGTGTTAAAAAAATGCTTTATTGCCTTAAAAATGTGATAATTTAATTTTATTAACAATCTGTTGATTAAAGAGATGAGAGACCTCATTTTTATAAGGAAGAGAACATAAATTTGAATTTTGGAAAATGTACTTATTTGATCAAATAAAAAAAGAGAGATAATTTCTATGTTACAGTGATAAGTGCCTTGATTATATAATTTTGATGGAATTTTTGGATTTTTGCTCACCACACATTTGAGGTTTGATATGATGAGGGCAGCAAATGAAATTATTTCAGTCCAATTTCAATCATAATGACGCGTCCGCCGTCCATATTGATTTGTTCGTACGTAAATATTACCCCCCGCAATTTACTCCAACAAATGACGTAAAGTAATGCGACAACATACATATATAGCCTGAGATTTAAAAAAAAAAGACTGTAAGAATATAATCTTCTCAACATAATTAAACTTAAAAACTTTACAATACGTAATCTATAGACATGCTTTGAGTTCAAAGTGATGGATGTGAAGCGTGAAAGTAGTTGTTTTTTCTGTTTCTTTTCTTTTCTTTTTTAAATTGCTTCTGCACTCTAAAAGAGTATATTTTTCAGTAGTATCCACTCTCTTAAAGTCATTTTAAATATATTTAGTACTCTAAAGTATATTTCAAGTAGTACTCAGTATTCGTTAATGTAAATTTTCCTTTAAAGTATTTTTTTTAATAGCCATAAGTCACCCGGTAAGATGATGGATACACAAAAAATATTTTAGAATATAGTTTAGAGTATTCAATGCAATTTAGCCTTCTTGTTTACGTTTAGGAGAGTTTTCGTGGCATGGTATTACATACAGCACCATTGACCAATAGTGTAAACAATAACAATTAGAGAAACATAAAGTTGAAAAATCGTGTACTATCTCCGGATCCTAATTATATGACAAAGTTTGTAGTGCAATTTGCGCTACAAATTTTATCCTATAATTAGAACCCGGAGAAAGTATTAACCATATAAGAGCAACATGCTCATACAAATTATAACTCATTTGAGTTTAACAAGGATCATCCGTCACTTGAGGATGATTTACAATTAACCCTAAATCTAGGGATCTATGAAAGACTTCTCTATCTAAAAAGAGACTCATATTAACTTCTCTATTAACATGGTGTAGATCTCACTATCCTACATACTAAACACATTCACTAAGCTATGACCTTTTATATAAACTAGAGTTTCTAACTACTCATTTAATTTCACATTAATACCTCTAACAAATAGAATTGAAATATTAATGTGAGGTGTGTGACGAGTTGTGAGATGTGCTGTATATTACTACCTCCGATCCTAATTATAGGAACACTTATATAATGCAATTTACATTACAAAAGTGTTCTTATAATTAGGACCGGAGGGAGTAGTACATAAGTAAAGGTTGGCAAAGGCAATCATGTTTTGCATGTACCTACTTCCATACATGAACCGCGTGATACAACTTTCCCATTAACACTCCTGTTTGAGGAACTCAAGGACAAGTTAAACTCTCGTACTAGTGATACCCTATATTCCAACTTACAAAATTATTATTTCTGGCCCCATTTCATTTAAGATGTATTTTTATTCGCAGTTTCCTCCGAAAATGTTAATAAATTGAAATGGAAGGAGTAGGAAACATGAAATCAATTTATCCAAGTCACCAACATAATGGGAAATGTTTTTCACGCATGAACCACGCCAACTATCTCGGATGATGACAATATATATACTTATCCAATAATTAATAAAAAATTAATAAAATTATATATTTTTCGAATATCAAAATTACTTTCAATAAAAAATCATTAGTTATATGAGTTTGTCTAATTAGTTAGGAATTCACATTATTAGTTAGGGATGCTAAGAGAAAAAAATTAATACTTTAAACAAGACACGTTGCATTATGAAATATGTTGGAGCTATATGTGCTTGTAATAAGGATTGAGGCAGTATTTCTAAAATGAATTGTTGTTTTATTTTTATTTTTATCAAAAGTATCTCAAATTAATATGTTATTGGTAAATAAATGAATTAGTGTTTTATTGAAATCCATATATGCACGTGACTCATGTTGGTACAATTGTAATACCCTAAAAATCTCACTTATTATAAGTGTCGCATTTTAACAAATAATACCTATTAAAAATAGGAGGATATGTGGTCTCAAACCTTAGAAGTTTATTGATTATTATGTTAAGTAACTTCTTCTTGAAATTAAATAAGCTAAAGACCAAAAATTCTAATTTCTTGTAGGGATCATAAAACATCATAAAATTATCATAATTAATCATAGTCTTAATTTAATCAGGAGAGGCAATTAAATGACATAGAAATACTTATTTCAATTAGAGAAAATTACCAACAACTATTAGGCAATTAAATTTGCAATGATTAAAATAATTATGTTAATTTTCGTAATTAATTAATAATTAAATTAAAAAGTCATAATTAAGAAATATATGAGATTAATTAGTGATCAAAGGCTAATAAAAACTCAAGATTAGCATAAAGGAGATTTCTAATGATCTTAATTAATATAGTAACCTATCAATTAAGCCTTATAACATCTAAAAACAATATCTTAGAGATATTAGCCAAGATTAATTTAATCTTCCCTATTTTAATATAAGTGGCGAAAATTCTTTTTAGGAGGCAAGATAATTGCACCAATATTAAATCCTAAGAGCACATAATATATGAACAAATATCATCAATAGTAGTAAGATATTTCCAACACAAATTAGAGGCTTGAATTAAATCTAATAAAGCTAAATCCTAAGGCCTTAATTTAGCTTCATAAAGTGTAATCGTTGTGAAGTAAAAATTAGCCAATGAGAGCCTTCCTTCTAGATGTTGTGAGGTAAATAAAACACAAACATTAGAGAGCAAGAGGGATATACACGGTTCATAGGTTTTTATGAATGAAGAATGAAATTGATTAAATTAAACAAATGCACATGTAAATTAAAGCACATGCAAGTCATTAATAGGGGAGATAAATTGGCAAAGTGTTAAGAGTATTTTGTGATAAGGAATTTATTGATATCACATGGGGTCTTAAATGCAAAATTTATGAAGGAGAGAGAGGAGTTGTGAGAGTGTGTGTGTGTGTGTAAGAGTTGTGAGTGTTGTGAGCCTAGTGTAGGAGAGAGAAAAGTGTGTAATTCATTTAATTATGAATTAAAAACCATTGGGATAAA
This sequence comes from Acacia melanoxylon, assembly GCA_019022615.1. Lineage (NCBI taxonomy): Eukaryota > Viridiplantae > Streptophyta > Magnoliopsida > Fabales > Fabaceae > Acacia > Acacia melanoxylon. The sequence continues at coordinate 2,536,601 of JAFJYJ010000041.1, read as the reverse complement.
TTCAAGACACAAGTAAATGAGAATCTCTATAGAGTAAATTGTATCCTGAGAAACTTTAATCATAGATCAAATATAAGGATTTATTATGAACAAGCATATTTTAAGCTTGGATTAGGTTGTCTCCAAAATCTTTTCCCCAACTTTTGAAATTAATCTTAAAATGATTAAAGGGCTATTAGAAACTTCTAATGAAGCCATGATTTTTGAGATTAGAGTATTGAAGAAGAAAACTTGAATAAACTACAAGCTAAACCCTAAGTGTAATTTTGGTTTGGTTGTTAACCAAACTACCATTTTTCACCTAGCTACATGGACACTTAGTGTAACTAGGAATTGAAGCAAACTAACTAAAGGAATAAAGAGAAGAGGACGGTTTGTGTGTGAGTGTAGGAGAAAGAGATTAAGTTTAAAATCAATCTTAATTTTGAAATCCACCAATGAGAAAAATCAAGGGAAATTAAGCCTAAATCCTATGTAAATGAAATGAACCAATGAGAGCATTTCTCTTCACATTTGTGTCTTCAAAGAAGACCAAACTCCATGAGCTATTGATTAGAAAAGAGGATCCAATGATTTAGGATCTTGGATTTTTACTATAAATAGAGGGGTTGCCTCTTCATAAATCTTCACACCAAACTCAACCAAAGTAGATGAGTTTTAGAGAAGCAAGAGTAGAGAGAAAATCATAGTGGGAAGCAAGAAGGAGGAGGAAGTTCTTCAAGAGGTAAGCAAGCTTTTAGTTTCTAGTCTTTAGCTTTTGTAGTTCTTGAAGTTCTAGTTTAAGTTCATAGTTTAAATGTTGTTTTGATCTTTAATCTTTCAATATATTCTTGTTATCATGTTTTTATGGTTAAAAATGATTTTATTTCGAAAAATTGATGAAGAAGGTGATATAGCAAAATTTTTGGAAGATTATGATCAAAGTAGCGAAGCCTTGGCGAAATTTTGTCGGTTAGCGATTCCTGAAGTCAGGGGTAAAAACGCCAGTATTTTATGTTGAAGATGAGGTTCTAAAATTATGAGAAAATTCAAGGTTTAAGTAGACATATATAGATTTTCAAATATACTTATAGTTAATTATTTCGAGTTTTGTACTAGGAGATAAAAATTCCCAAAGTTGGGCTATGATTTCTGGAAAATTTCTGGGCAGAAGTTAGGAACATTAAATCTGGGAGTGTCTCATGAAATCTGGGTAGAAATGAGTATTTTTCCTCAAAACTATACATCTTAAGGATTCCGAGGAATTTTACGGATCCTCGTTTCGATTTTTGTGGAATTAATGGTGATTTTTCAAAGTTAGGCGAAAAATCAGCCCCAATGCTGTTAACAGCGTTTTTTACGAAATTTAGGGAAAATAATTGAAAAATAAATACATCATGGGTATAATGGTAATTTGTGACTAAGATATCTATTAGGATATTATTTATGACTTAATAAATGCGATGATACTATTATAGGCTGTCCGAGAACACAAATTGACAGAGACAAAACATACCACTATCTACACGGACTAAGGTACGTTCGCGGCGTCTTTATGTAACACGACTCTAATGCTTATAGTATGTTTATATATGATAGTTATATTCATAAACTAAGATGCTGTCTTAGTCCATTACTTACACATTCAGCTTTACACGGGTTATAGTCTTATTAATACCGTTGAGTTTTCCTAGCGCTGAGGACACAAGTGGATCGTGGCACTGGTGAATAGTGCAGACCGAGATAACGGACATGTGAATCGGCTATGCCGTTATCTCAAATCATACATCTGTTATGAGTTTTTGTATTGATAGTTGCTGTATTGTCATAAATATATTGTTGATATAAGCATGAGGTTAACCGTTACCTGAGGTCCGATGGGCATTGGACCTCGGCTCTTATTATAGCTTCGAGTGCGGAGGACCAAGGACTGAAGATAAGGGACAAGAATAAGCAGAACGTGTGAGGACTCAGCTGGAGCCTCTGTTTAGAGACGTATTATCATCGCTAGTGTATTTGTATTCTAGAATAAAAGTATCTATCTTGTTAAGATACGTCACAGACAATGTTGTACCACAAATTTATCAGTTACTCAATATTTTACATTACTCCGATGCTCAACTCTGATCAAAACGCTATGAAAATATTTTTGAAAATTGGGTGTTACAACAATAAGGCTTATGATCAAGCCTAAAGATATAGAGCTGAATAGTGCATCCTTAAAGCATAAGGTCGCATGTAATCTTTCTCACAAGTATATTTCTCTTATGTAATTAAATAAAAATTATTAATTACCATTAATATATCAAATAAAAAAAATAACTTATTATTAATTTATTATTACTCATTCATCATTGATTATTTTATTGAAAAAGATTTCCAGCTTTATCAGCATTAAAAATGAATTAAAAATAATAAATATGGAGAGATATATTTAACTATTTAAGTGTTAAGCAGTGATAAAAATGACAAATTAATACGTATTTTAGAAAACTGAGAAAAAGAAAGATAGGAGAGAAAATAATATTCTCATTCCTGAATCTGATATGTACATTAAGGGTCTCTTATATAGAGAGAAAAGAGTAATAAAACCTAACTAAGTACTTTGATTTGACAGAAACCTTAGTCGCCTCAGGGTCAAATCACAATTTACCACGAATTAAAATGCAATATAGTGCAAACAACTCGGGATCGTTCTCTTATCAAGGAGCCAATTTATTTTGAATTCCCTAGATTAAACTAAGTGCTAAAAACATGGTTAGAGATGAGGTTTTGAAATTGGTTTTCTATAAACTAAAATTCATTAAAAAATAATAAGAAACTAATTCTATTCTTTTTGGTATTTTTAGAAAATAATGAAGAATGATTTGGATTAAAAAGAGATTTAATGATTAAGTGCTCTTGGTAATGAAGAAAATAGCTATCCTCGCATTTCAAAAGAAATATGGGAGTCAAAGCTTCATTAAGTCTCATAAGAAAAACCTCAAGATACCACTTGAGTCCGATATTCTCAATTGATAGTAGCTCCTACTACCATAGCTAACTACCACCACTTGAGATATTGTTAGACACCACTTAATGTGCAATTGAAATTGGAATTATGCGATATGAGTCTTCTTTAAATTTGAGTGCTAACCAGCCCCTCAAGGATTACAAATCAACTACATTAACGAGACAATACCACGCTAATCAACATAGCTTCATTGCAACCACAAAGAAATTCAAACACATATAATCTTCAAATCACAATATCCAATTTCAACTACGATGATCAAACTAACGAGTTAATTACCATTAATCTCGTTCCATCATCATGTATAAAAATTAAGAAATTCAAATACATAATTCTAGACTAATAGAATGATAAATAAAACTCCCTATGTAAGCACATGTGAGCTCAAGCATCTCCAACTCATCACCAAGAGCACAAAAATTGCCTAGCCACTCATGAAATTAGCTTCAAGAAATATAGTCACTCTCTGATTTGAACACCCAGCCATTAATCTCAGATTAAAATCACAAATTAACACTAGAACATAAAGCTTGGTGGCTGAAAGTAAACCCAAAAATCAAATCAGAGATAGATAATAAATCAAGTAGCAAACAAACAGTGTTGTTCTGAAAATTCAGAACAAGGGAGCCACGGTGGTGTTGAGGAGATGAGGGTGGAAGTCTGAGTCGGCGATTCTGCAGGAAGAAGAAGATGGTGGAGTGTGAGAGGGAAGATCGAAGGTGGTGTCAAGCTCCAGCGTCTGGTCCAGGTGCGTGGTGAGGACGATGAACCCAGAATGAAGGCGTGGGTGGTCCAACCCCTTTCCTCGGTGCTGTCTAGTTTTTTATTTTGACGGTGGGTTCTGGATGCAGGGAGTTTGAAGGCGAGAGGGAAGGGCGAAGGTGTGGAGGTGTGTCGAATACTCCTGCATGAAAGTGTGATGAAGATGGTGATTTCTCCCTGTAGCTCGCGGCGCTGGTTTATTAATTGCTCCCAAAATCCCTTCAGCTCCTGCGTCTTTTTTTTCTTTCAGCTGACCTAATTCCCAATTGGCCAAAACGATGTGTTTCAATAGGGACCTAAGTGAAAAAGTAAAAAGTTTTGGAGTAGGGACCAAACTGAAACTTTTAAAACTTGAGTTTAAACTTTCATTTTCAATTTTGATTTAATCTTTTCAACCATCTATAGTCAAAATAATTAATCTAGCATCAAATATTCTCAGAAAAATCAATGATTAAGAGTAATTACATTTTTTTTGACAATTTTGCCCTTTTTAGCCCTAATTAAATATATTTACTCTTAATCTCAATTTATCATAAGAGAAGCATTTTAAGCTCAATAACTATGATAAAATGCATTATGAATCCCAATTTAATGATGAAAAATCATATAAAAATATGGTTTGATCATACTTACATCAGCAAAGTAACAAATAAACAATATGACTTAACAAGTTTGTTACAACAAAATAAATATTCTAACCAACTAAGTAGTGTGCTCTATTACCCCCCCCAAGCTGGGGCATATATATTGGTTAAGCCAAAACGAGATAAAAAACCATGGAAAGGTTGCGGATCAAGGGGTTTAGTAAAAATATCAGCAAGTTGATTAGCACTGCGAACCAGAAGTACTCTAATAAGCCAAGCTTGAACCTTGTCTCGAACAAAATGGCAATCAATCTCTAGATGTTTAGTGCGTTCATGGAAAGTAGGATTAGAAGCAATATGCATAGCAAACTGATTGTCACAATAAAGCACTGTAGGAGAAGAATGAGGAATCTACAAATTAGTAAGTAAATATAGGAACCATTGAATCTCACAAGCAACACAACCCATGGCCCTATATTCTGCCTCAGACGAAGAAAGAGAAACATTGGTCTGTTTCTTAGAACGCCACGAAACAAGAGAATTACCAAGAAAAATACAATAACCAGATAAAGAGCGTCGTGTATCAGGGCACCCAGCCCAATCAGAATCACTGAAAGCACGCAACTTTAAAGAAGAAGAGGTGGGAAAAAAATTCCTTTATCAGGCCACTTCTTGATGTACCGTAAGACTCTAAGGGCTGCCTAATAGTGTACATTGGTAGGTGCATGAGTGAATTGGCAGAGTTGCTGAACCACATAGGATATATCAGGTCTTGTGGTGGTAAGGTACAAGAGACGCCTAACTAAACGTTTGTAAGGAGCAATATTGGTAAGTAATGTACCAATGTCTTTAGACAATCTGGTATGACAAGCCATAGGAGTAGAAAGAGGTTTACGACCCAAATAACCTGCATCATTAAGGATATCAAGAGCAGATTTGCGTTGATTGAAAGAGATACTAGTAGTAGAACGAGCAACCTCAAGAACAAGAAAGAATTTGAGCTTGCCAAGATCCTTAATCTTGAAGGTGGTGTCAAGAAAGGATTTAATGCGAGTAATCTCAATCATATCAGTACCAGTGAAAATAATATCATCAACATAAACCAAGAGAGCAGTAAAAGAAGCATCATGCTTTCTAGTAAATAAAGAGTAATCAGATTTGGATTGAGTATAAGCACAAGACAACAAAGCAAAAGATAGTTTAGCAAACCATTGTCGAGAGGTCTGTTTTAAACCATAGAGAGACTTCTGTAATTTACAAACTAGATGGGGATGAGAAGGAGAAAAACCAGGAGGAAGGGACATGTAAACATCTCATGAAGATCACCATGTAAGAATGCATTATTGACATCAAGTTGTTCAAGATGCCAATTAGAAGAAGCAGCAACAACAAGTAACAATCTAACTGTAGTCATTTTAGCAACTAGTGAAAAAGTATCAAAATAATCAACTCCTTCAGTTTGAGTATAGCCCTTTGCCACTAACCGAGCTTTATATCTTTCTAAACTACCATCAGCATGAAATTTAGTCTTAAACACCCACTTACAACCAATAGGAGATTTACCTGGAGGTAATTCAGTCAAGATCCATGTGTGAGTTTGCTCTAAAGCTGAAATTTCAGCTTGCATAGCCTGCTGCCACTTAGGATTTTTAATGGCTTGACGATATGTTTTAGGCTCAGGAAGAATGGAAATAGAACAAACAAAATGTTTATATGAGGGAGAGCAATTACCATATGAAAAAACTAAAGAAAGAGGATATCTACATGATCCAGACATGGAAACCGATGGTGCTGAAGTGAGTTGAGAGCAATGGTAGTTACTTAGATATGTAGGATGCTTAGAGATTCTGTTGGATCTGTGAAGGGGTATTGGAGAAGCTGAACAAGGAGAATGAATAGAAGACGAAGAGGAGGGGGTAGGGGTGATTGGAAGGGATAAAGGTGGGTTAGAAATTGAAGGCAAGACAGATGGCAAATCATCAAAAGCAAGGTCAGCAGAATTAGTGACAATAGGCATAGAAATAGAATCCGAAGAGGGTGAACAGTGAGTATAAGGAAATATGGATTCATAGAAAATAACATGTCGAGATATAAAAATTTGATGATTATGAATGTCAAGAAGAACATAGCCTTTGGTGCCACTTTTAAAACCAAGAAAAACACATTTGTGAGCTCTAGAATCAAATTTTGTTCTATGAGCTTAGTAACTGCAAGCAAAACACAATGAGCTAAACACCCTAAATTGGGTATAGTCCGGAGATGTGTTATGAAGTAAGAAAAAGGGAGAATTATTATTTAAAATTGGAGTAAGAAGTCGATTGATAATATATATAGCATGGGTCACAACATAACACTGATCGAACCATATTTTGATGTATTATTTCATAATTAATTTGGAATTCTTAATGCATTTTGTCGTAGTTATTGAGCTTTAAATGTATTTCTTGTGATAAATTAAGATTAAGAGTAAGTACATTAAATTAGGACTAAAAATGGCAAAATTGTCAAAGAAATTGTAATTACTCTTAATCATTGATTTTAATGAGAATATTTGATGTTAGATGACTTATTTTTATTGTAGATGCCTGCAAAGATTAGATCAAATTTGAAAATAAAAGTCTAAACTCAAATTGTAAAAGTTGCAATTTAGTCCCTCAAGCAACGTTTTTATTTTTTTGCAGTTTAGTCCCTGGTCAAAACGTGTGTTTTGACCAAGGAATCAATCTAACCTAAAGACCCGACCAGGAAACACAAATAGAGAAGTAAAGCATCAACAATTAATAGAAGTGTGAAGTATGGTCTTGCACGTGACATGGCTGGAGTTGAAGATTTGGAGTGGGCCATAAGGAATAAACAAATAAAATGAATGAAGCCTAGTGACGCACAACACTCTTGGCCCAAGGAATAATTTAAGGACCCGGGACGCAGGAGCCAGGGGATATTAAATATTGAAATTGCGCCGCGGACAGGGATCCATCATCGCTGAATCCTTCAATGCTGAGACATTCGACGCTTTGGATCTTGATCCTTCCATCGAGCCTCGACCCATCGTCTTCATTCTTCCTCCTCACCGGCGACGTCCTTCACCCTCACCGTCGCCGGTGAGCACGCCACCACCACCCAGACCCGTAGACGTGACAAAACAGAGGGAGATTGGAGAGGAGTTAGCGCCGAGAACCACCAGGGATTGACGACCTTCAGGCGCAGCACCTTCAACCTTGCACCACCATTCCTCCATCATCACCGACACCCACCTCAGTCATCGACCATTTCTGTTCATTCCTCCATTATTTCCGGTGAACTCTGTATTTTCCGACGAGTGTTCTGGTGTTTCATGAGTTGTTGATTCCCTCTTTCTTAGTGATGGGGATTAATACTTGAGCTTATTGGACTACATTAGGGGAGTTTTATCTATCTTACTATTAGTCTAGATTTATATATTTAGGTTGCCTAGTTTTAGGAATTATTGTGTATAAGTTTTGGAACATTGTTTATTATCTCTGTTGGTTTGATAATTGTAGTTGAGATTTCGATTTTGTAGTGTAAAAAATATGTGTTTTAATTTCTTGTGGTTGCAATGAAATTATATTAATTAGCATGTTATTGTTTAGTTAATGTGATTGATTTGTGCCCTTTGAGGGACTGTTATGTACTCAATTTTAAGAAGACTCATGTTGCTTATTCCAATTTCAATTGCACATTAAGTGGTTTTTAACAATTTCTCAAGAGGTAGTGGTTAGCTATATTTGTAGGAGCTACTATTAATTGAAATTATTGGACTCAAGTGTTATCTTGAAGTTGTTCTTTAGACTTAATGAAATTTTAACTCTCATAATCTTTTATGAGTAAGGATAGTCATTTCTTCATTACCAAGAACGTTCATCATTCATATTTTCACTTCATCCATTCCATTTTATAAAGAAAATACCAAAAAACAATAGTTTAGCATTTAATTTAATTGCATTCTTATTTTAGTTTATTAATTTGAAAAGCCAAAACCTATTTTTCCCCTTGTTTTTATTGCAGTTGCATATCATTTAGATTACTTAGGATTCAATAAAAGGCTCCTCGAGAGAGAGAACGATCTTAGGGTTGTCTATACGCAATCCTTGATTTTTTTTATTGTGGACCCCAAGGCTAAAGACAAAAAGACCCTCATCAAACACCAATAGGATAAAGGTAAATGAGAGTGAAACATTAAAGCTCGAACAACATTCAAAATATGTTGATGTTTGCATTCTACAACACTGTTTTGCTCTAGAGTTTCAACACATAAAGTTTGGTGAAAAATACCTTTAGAAGAATAAAAAGAATGTATTTGAAACTTAACACCATTATCAGTGCGGACAATTTTAACCATGTGAGCAAATTGATTTTCAAGCAACAGAATAAGAGATTGCAAATCATTTCAAGCCTCAGATTTGGTTTTCAAAAGACGAACCCAAGTATAACATGTAAAATCATCAACGACTGTTAAAAAATAGCGATGGCCATGTATAGAAGAAAGCTTATAAGGTCCCCAAATATCAGCATGCAACATGTGGAGACAAGAATCAGTTTTGGATGCACTTATTGGAAAGGGGATTTTTCTTTGTTTTGCAAAATGACATACATCACAAGCACCAGAAAAAGTACAAGAAATGAAAGGACATTGTTGCTTCAAAACATTCAAAACAGAGGTAGACAAATGACCAAGGCGAAAATGCCACAAATAAAAAAGGGGAACATTTATGGAAACAGAATTAATACGAGAAATATCTGTGGAAACAGAATCAGCATCCATAGGTAAGTGACTACATAGCTTGAATAAACCTTGAGAAAGCTCAATTGAACCAATCGTTGTCCATGCTTTTTGATCATGTATAAGACAATGAGAAGCAAAGAAAAGGAAATAACAAGAGAGGTTGTCAGCCATTTGTGAAACAAAGATAATATTAAAATGAAAGGGTGGAATGTAAAGGACATTATGGAGAGTAACAGATGCATTGATTTTGACAGTGCCAGAGATGCTAGCAACAATAGTAGACTGATTTGGTAAAGTTAAACAAATAGGAGAAATAGGCGAATATGAACTAAACCAGGCTAAAGAGTAACAAACATGAGTAGTAGCACCACTATCAAGAATCCATTGATTAGAAGAATCAAATGCAAGAATATTATACATATGCTGGGAATCAGCATTTGGAATCAAATGTGGTGCAAAGAGTTGATTAACACAAGGAGTAGCCACATGTGTGGAAGTAGAAATAGAAGCAGGTGAACCATGAGCAGCAGTGGGTTGCAACAGAGCAATTAACTGATTATATTGATCTTGACTAATAAAAGAGTTAGCAGTAGTAGGTGTCAAAGATAAAATGCCAGCTAATGGATTAGGAGAAAAGGTTACCAAATTGTTCACTAAACCTTTACTGCGAGTCTTGTAGCCAGAAGGGAAGCCATGCTTCTTGTAACATGTTTCAATGGTATGGCGTGGCTTGCCACAATAGGTATAGACCTTCTGATTACTATTGAAATTAGGCTGATAAGCAGATTTTGAAGGCTGGTGAACTGAAACAGAATCCATACGAACAAGACAAACGCTCGATTCTGGGATTCTTGTGAGTTCTTGCTCTTGTTGAACAACCAGAGAAAAGGCTTTGTTAATGGAAGGAAGAGGTTCCATTAGCAAAATTTGAGACCGGACAATGGAGAACTGATCATTAAGGCCTTTCAGGAAACAAATAAGTAATCTTGACAAAAGTAATCCTTAGACAGACAGGAGCAATCAGGAATGGGACGAAAATTAAGTAATTCATCCCAAATTATCTTCAATTTTGTAAAATAATCAGAAACAGAGGAATCACCTTGTCTGATCAAGAAAATCTCGTCCTGGAGCTCAGCCACCCGAAATGAATCACTTTGGCTAAATCGTTCCTTCAAATCATTCCAGACATCGATTGCACAATTAAGCCAAATGACACTCTGACTTATGGAAGGGGAAATCGAATGAAGCAACCAAGTCAACACCATGGTGTTGCAACGTTGCCATGTCTGAAACTATGGATCAGAAGGCGCCGGAATCTGCAGAGTGCCGTCAACGAACTGAAACTTATTCTTGCTCATGAGAGCAATCGTCATGGCTCCCGCCTAATGGTGGTAGTTGGAACCGGTTAAAGGAGAGGAGATGAGAATCAGAGATGGATTCTCATTAGGATGCATGTAGTAGCAACTCGACGGATCCTGAGATGGAGCAAGCGATGAGACGGATGAAGAACCCTCAGTAGCCATGGAAGATCGATCAAAGGAATTGCAGAACAAAAAAAAATCACTAGGCGAAGAGCACAAGGTCGCCGGAAGAAGAGTTAAAGGAAAACACGAGCTTGTGCGCATAGATCAAAGAACGTCACAAATCAAAGCGTCTCCAGGTGTCGGCGTCGATCAAGATAGGGAAATCAGTCGCCGTATCGCTGGATCAAAATAGAGAAGGTTCACAGTAAATCAACACACCAAAATCAACACCACCGTGGTCAAGGCAGAGAGAACCACCATTTTTTCTAGATGCACGAATCTCAAATCTTACACCTCCACGACAACCTTAATTAATTACTCCACCAATTTCATGATATAAGACATATTTATCTAATTTGAATAGATTAAGAAAGTTAATTAGTTAGTTAATATGATTTGTATTTTCAAAAACATGGGTCATCTTTTGTAATTCTCTCCTTCATTCTCCTCATTGATTATTGTTGATGAAGTATCAATAGGGGGTAAATTAGAAAAATATTAATAAACATGTCTTATATTTAGGATCAAGATCAACTCTCGAAATATATCTTATATTAGGTAGCCACTAAAAAATAGTTCAAAAAATATCATTAAAAGATGATGCAATGAAATTTAAATTGAAATCTCATACTCTGTTCTTTTTATAAGCAACTTTTTCTTTTGAGATTGGTCCTTAATATAAGTAACTTTTTTCCAAGGTTCTGAAAACCAGACCGGTCACTGAACCGGTGGAGATACTGGGTTAAGGGTTAATGGGTTAGACCATGGGTTAAGGGTTAGTGGGTTAGACCAGAGTCACACCAGTATTAATTAAAAATATAATATAATTAAAGTAGGTAAAAATATTTGCATTTTGATAATAAAAAATATTTAACATAAGAAGACATATAATATTATATTGATTTTTTTTTTTTTTTTTTTTAAAAAAAGGAAATCATAAAAGGAAAGAGATCGTGGTTCACAGCGTCCAAAGTTTTCACATCTTAAATGTGATGTGGGCATAGCAGGAGCAGGGTATAGGCTACAGTGCTCAGCGTATAGGTTTTTTGACTTTTTGATTCTCCTTTGGTAAAGTTAGCAATACTTTTATTTTTTCCGCGACTGTCCGTAGTTCATACTCCATAGTTTGTGTTTAGATCTTTTTCTCTCCCTCCTTCAACACTTCAGTCAGATCTCTCTCACAGTCCAGATCTCTTTCTCCTTTAACTCTTTAGATTCAGTTCTCTCTCTCTCTCTCAGTCTCTCCTCCTTCTCTCGTTCAGTCTCGACATTGAGAAGCAGGGAGGGGCTGTGGAGCTTCTGGTGGTGAACTAGAGGTAAGAAATTCTACCAGTCAAAATGCGTTCCCATTATTTCGACCAAGCTCTGACTTTCAACAAACCCAGATCGCGATCTACGCTAGCCACCTCTGACACTCTACCCTCCTTCTTGTTCTCCTTCAGTCAATTTTTTTTTATTTAAAAAAACAATTTTTTTATCGATTCCGCCAACTCGGCCGGTTCAGGCCGAGATGAACGAGTTGACTCCGGATCAACTCGGGACCCTGGTTTTCTAGCCAGTTCTCCGGTTTTTGGTCCGAACCGGCCGGTTTAGTCCGGGTTTCACAACCTTGATCATAATACGTATTTTAGAAAACTGAGAAAAAGAAAGATAGTAGAAAAATAATATTCTCATTTCTGAATCTGATATGTACATTAAAGGTCTCTTATATAGAGAGAACAAAGTAATAAAACCTAACTAAATACTTACATCAGCAAAGTAACAAATAAACAGTATGACTTAACAAGTTTGTTACAACAGAATAAATATTCTAACCAACTAAGTAGTGTGCTCTATTACAAATAAACATTAATTTATCTAAAAATAAATTATATTGTAGACTAAAAAATCTTTCTGAAAGGCCACTGATATTTTACACCCAAGCGAGTAGGCGTTCTTCAGACCCAAGTAGTAATTTAAAATAGAGTTGATGATATTTAAATTTTCTTTGGTTTTAGTAAAATATGTTAATTAACTAAATTAGCTAGTTGACAGAGAATTTAAAATGTGTAACTAGCTAGTTCAATTATCCATACATCTTTTCTTAATTTATGATTACTCCTGAGATTTTAATTTTTTATCAGAAGTATTTAAGTAATACAGAAAATTTAAAGTAAACGTGTTCTCCTGTGAATATTGAGAAATTGAGAGCATCATTGCAATTAGTCAAAAATTTCTGCTGTAGTGTGATAATGGCTCTTTATCAAATGTGCCGTTAACTTTTACCTCATACGCTTATAACCTGGCATTATACGGCTATTAGCATCCTAAACTACTATTTATACACTACTATATGATGAGAAATCATTATTAATTATATCTTTCAATTGTTGATAACATTATTATATATGTATATGTGTTATGAATATACTAATTATATGGATGTCCATTGACTCTTGATCCTCAATATTATTTGTATATGGATTCACTGTTCATACGGGTTACTATTCATGTATACGTATTTACTGTTCATGTATGCGTATTCACTGTTCACGTATACGGTCTTTCATGTGGGGTCCACGCGAATTCTCACAACTTCCCGAATGCTCGGCGCGCGCGCGTTTTGAAGACTTTGTGTTTTTGGGAAAATTACAACTTATGGCCCAAGGAGGAAATTACACTTAAAGACCCAAATTATTTCCTATATATATGTGTCTTTGCGGGCGCCTAGAGAATGTGCGAAAGAAGAAGTGATGATGATGAGATGAGGGAATAGAAAGAGAGGAAGACTCTGGTAAAATAGGGAGATCTATATGAGAGAGTTATTGTTGTGATATACATATATAATAAGAAAGACTCTCTACTTTCTTCTCCAGTTTCTTCAATCTTTTATCCTATATTTTCTTCAGTTTTATAACACGTTATCAGCACGAGAGCTCTAAGAGAGATATGATTTTCTCATCTTCTTCTAAATGTTCATTATATCAATCTGGGATAATTTTAACCACTATATGGAATTATAGATATACTTTTACCGATTGTTTTGAACATCGGGTTCCATGGTTAAGATTGGAGATTATTTACCATTCATTTTTGATCCAATTATTTTACATAATATTTTATTCTTATGCACAATATATATATTGTTGTTACCTCCTATATGGATGGTTCTTCTTCCAAAGTTTAATTTTATTGCTAACATTTTATTATTGTTTTAATTTGACTTCTACATGGATGGTTCTACCTCCTACATTTATGTTTAAGCATTTACTTTTATGCTAGCATTTATTTATTATTATATGTTTAAGTATTTACCCTTATGCTAGCATTTAGTTTTTATTATTTAATATTTAATTTATTTATCATTTTATAATTTGTTAATTTAACTCTTACATGGATGGTTCTACCTCCTACAGGGGAAATCTTGGTTACTAACTTTAACATAACATTTATACTTTGTTATTATTGCTAACTTTAATGTTATGTTATTCTATTCAAATTTCTATTAATATTATGGCTAGAAGCCATACATTGTTTTCCTATTATAAAAATATATGACCAGAAGTCATATCATTTTAACTTCTTAATTTTATGGCCAAAAGCCATATAAATTTAATTTCTTGGCTCGAAGCCATCTAGTTTTAATTCTTATTATACTTATTTTCTTTCTGATTTTCCTGCTATTAGTATTTCTATGATAATAATTATTTATCTCTTTTATTAGTTTGAATTATGATAAACTGGTTAATCACGGTGGAAATGTTAATATAGTAGGTACAAGTTGATAATTCCAAGAGATGGTCCTTTCTATTAGCTTCCCAAAATAATACAATAAAAATATTGGTTAGGTAATTCATTGTCAAAAAGTATATTAATAAAGGACAATAGCTTGCTTTATTATAAAAGAAGACGTGTGAGAGGATAGATTCATAGGATCCCAAACAATTATATGTGTGTGATATCATTATTTTAACATACAATTAAAATTCATAGGATCCCAAACAATTATATGTGTGTTATATTATTATTTTAACATACGAAAAAGAAAAAATGAAAGCTTTTGGGTTCATTTGGCTCTTATATTCAAACGAGTTTGGTGCGCTTATTTCCTTTCTATGTTTGTATCTTGACTCTGTGATGGAGCAAATTTATGCAGAGTGTTGAACAGAGAATATGACATTTATTTTGAAGCTACAATGAAACAAATTAGCCTGAAGCTATGACATGACACAAATTGGCTTAGTCCTATGAGAAGATACAAATTTGTCTGAAGCAAAGTGATAATTTGGCCTGAAGCCATGAGACAAATTGGAGTAAAGCCAGATCCATAAAGTTGAATATTTGGCATCTAAACCCCAATTGTTCTTTAGAAAAATTAAAGGGATTTTATAACCACCGAGAAGATGGTTATTCTTCTAAAGTATTATTATAAATTAGTGTATCTAATTTGCTTCATGATAGCAATATTGTGAAAGAGATTTTTCAGAAATATTCTAAATTAATTTCATGCGACCAAACAAAACAATGAGTTACAAGAATTATGAATATTGTCTTGGTTTAACTTCATTCCCAAAAGTGAATGAATTTAATTATGGCCATGGACATGTATGTAAATATGACTTGGTATGGTAATTGTTGTGATCATAATTGATTTAAATTCCCACCTAAAGTAGAAATTTTTTTTTATTAGAGGAACAAGATCTTGGTTTGACCTTTTTATTTGCCTAGAAATTAAAATATCTCTCTCCAGTGATTATTTAGAAGCAAATAAATTTGTCTTACATATTTTAATATTATTACTATTTGCATAGTAACCGGCGGCGAAAAACGTATGGGTTGTTTTGAAAATTCTGCATGTGGGCCCCACTTATTAATATTATATTGTTATTACTATTTACGGGCACTATTCATGATAGTGTCGTATAGTACTATTCATAAATACGACACTATTCATGAATACGGTATTTTTATGAATACTTTTTATACGTGCAGTGCTTCAAAACCAAAATTTTCATGATAAAATTAGTATTTATTCCTTAATATTAAGACCCTGAAGGCTTATGTTTCGAATATTGTATGATACATATTTTAATAGTTTTGGAAAAGTATTGTCCATAAGACAATAAATTGCAAAGATTTATGTTATAATATGTATAAAGGCTAATAGTCCTGCAAACTAATTAGCATATTTTGAGAAACTAATGTTTAGACTATATATCTATATGACAAAGATAAAATGCATTTTACTATAAAGTATATGTTTTATTATTAGCTTAGTTTCAATGATATTTTACGATGTTATAGAAGTAGATATCATGTATAAAATACATGTTAATTGTAAACCGAAGTTTACAAATAATAATGCAAATTGAAGTTTGCGATAAACTAGAAAGTTTACTGATAATCAAGAGATTGGAATTGTAAACCGAAGTTTACAAATCTAACAAATCAAAATGTTGCTAATACAAATCAAATTTTTACCAATGTAAACTAGAAGTTTACTACCAATGAAATATTCAAGAGGAAATGAGCTACAGAGATTTATTGAAGCCAAGGCTCAACATAAAGAATAAACCTACAAGGTAATACGACGTTTAAATTTGTTGTTGTTATTATTTAAATTTATTATGATTACATATCATAAATTTATTGCCATGAAAATTTTCTGTTAGAAAATTATCATATGTGTGACTCTAAATCTGTGTGATTCTAAGTTATTTTAACATGAATATCTTCACATGTGATAGATTGCATATATTTTATGCATATATAAATTAATTGAAGCATATTAATCATGAATCATGAGACTAGTGATGCAATATTATATGTTTATTCTTGAAGAATTAACATAAATTTTTCCTTTCAAAGTTTAAAGAATTTGAAAGTGATTTTGCAATACAAATATAAAGAAAGTAAGTTTATATAACTCACACTTGAGGGGGAGATTGCCAGAAAAACAAGTGTGAGTTAGAATACAAGTGTGAACTAATATTTGAAAAGTCATATAGTTCTCACATAAAGTTTGATCTCCCAAAATGCATGTCGGATTTTGATCAATATGTTATTGAAATTGAAAAAAATTTATGATTGTTTGAAATATATGTTACGAAACCGATGAAGTTTACTGATCCAAATAAATGTATTGTTGGCATGATTTGTTTGATCATCCGAGTCATATAAGAACCAGAAGATTCTTAATAAATAACCAACATATTGTTCAAGAATAATTATTTGCTGATTGTTCTCAAATAAAAATGACTATGTGAATATCATAGATCATGATTGGTAATGGATCTCGGAAATATATCAAATAGATTTATATGGGCCCATTACAACCGAGAAGTTTGTAAGAATGCAACCCGAAGTTTGCAATAATGTTTGAATTAATCAAGCGCTATTTCCGCATTATATGATCCAGAAATCATAAATGCTTATGAGAACAAAGTTTTCTATGTTGGTATATTTGATTATTGCAGCATTTATATAAGCCAACAAAATTCTCCCTATAAAATGGCTTTTGGTCAGGAGCCAGACAATTCCATCTGGAAAGTTTTTGAATGTGCAATGCTTATAAATTCACCACAATGCACATAAATGGATATAGAAAGAAAGTTGGGATAAATGTTGTGTAAGAACCTCTTTCTTCTTGTTTGTCTCTAAATAGAACAGAATGATGTTTCTAAAGGTAACAAATGGATTTAGGAAACTTACACTGCATGATTAGTCAATTATGATTTGACATTGTTTTCCCAATATGAGGGGGAGAAAATAGGCAGTTAGGTGAAGAGATTAAGCTATAATGAATTATCATTGGCTCATTTTGATCCTCATACAAAATAATGTGAACTTGAAGTTCAAAAAATAACTCATGTACAGAGTTTAGCTAATCGAATGCCAGAAGCATTTACTGACCCAAAGAAAGTGACAAAGTCGTATGTCCCATCTGCTAATGCTCCTATTGATGTCCCTAAAGGACAGTCTATGATAAATGAATTGATAGCACGCCTGAAGCGTGATAGGTCCATCGGTTCCAAAGAAAATCCTTGAAAGAGAAAAGGAGCTAGGAATATAGATGATCAAGTTGAAAATAATCAAGAAAAGTTAATAACTCCAGAAGAGTCATCTCCTGAAGAGATGTTATCTCCAGAAGAGAAATCTCCAGAAGAGAATGTTGTAGTCCCAGAAGAGACAAAGGTACCTGAAATGTATGAAAATAATGAGATCTCAATAAATTATGTTATGAATAGTATCCGATGGGACCGAAATGAAGTCAACGTTGATGACATCTTTGCTTATGATATAGCATATGATGTAATGAATAATGATGAGGATCATGAGCCACAATCCATTAATGAGTGCCAACAATGTAAGTATTGGCCCCTATGGAAAGATGCCATTATTGCAAAATTAAAATATTGGCAAAACGAAAAGTATTTGGACCTGCAGTCCATACAACTGATGATGTAAGGCCAGTGATGTAAAACTAGTTGGATACAAGTAGGTCTTTGTACGAGAAGAAATGAAAAGGGTGAAATCACAAGATATAAGGTCCGTAATATAGTTCAAGGTTTTAAACAAAGATCTGATATTGATTTTGAAGAAACATATGTGGATGTAAATATTTTTGTTATTTGATAAGCCTAGCAGTATATGAAGGGCTTGGTTTGCATCTAGTGGATGTTGTAAATTGTAACTGTCTATTTGTATAATTCACTTGATAGTGATATTTATATGAAAAGTCCCTGAAGGACTCATGGTGCTAGAAGCACATGTCCCCAAAGGACTTAATGTGCCAGAAGCACATATCCCTAAAAGACTTAATGTGCCAGAAGCACAAATCCCTGAAAGATTCAAGATGTTAGAAGCATCTGATTCAAGTTCTTAAGAACAATACTCAATTAAGTTAAATACGTCCCTTGGCCTGAAGCTATTAGGGCGCATGTGGTATAATTGTTTCAAAGAATATCTAATGAAAAGAAGGGTACAAAAATAACCCAATATACCCATGCTTTTTATGAAAAGATCCAGAAATTAATTTGCTATAATTGCCGTTTATGTTGATGATCAACATCATTGTAACTCCCTGAAGAGCTTCAAAAGATAATTAATTGTTGAAGAACTACTTGGTCCGTAAGTACCATATATTGGAGTATTAATGTATCATGCTTATTAGCAAGATACAATTCTTCTTCAACACAAAGACATTGGAAGCAATATTGGCATCAGAGAGAGAAAGATTGATATGGTCATCAGGGGGAGTAAAACTGATGTTATTAAGAAGGGGAGTCAATACACATGTTGTACTCTTTTTCTCTTATCTAGATTTTGTCCCACTAGGTTTTTCTAGAAATGTTTTTAATGAGCGGACTTTGAAAAGTGTATCAATGAATGATGTACTCTTTTCTTTGGCTAGGTTTTTATCCCACTGGGTTTTTCCTAGTTAAAGTTTTTAACGAGGCACATTCATAAATGAACATCCAAGGGGGAGTGTTATGAATATACTAATTATATGGATGTCCATTGACTCTTGATCCTCAATATTATTCGTATATGGATTCACTGTTCATACGGGTTACTATTCATGTATACGTATTTACTGTTCATGTATGCGTATTCACTGTTCACGTATACGGGTACTGTTCATGTGGGGTCCACGCGAATTCTCACAACTTCCTGAATGCTCGGCGGCGCAGACGCGTTTTGAAGACTTTGTGTTTTTGGGAAAATTACAACTTATGGCCCAATGAGGAAATTACACTTAAAGACCCAAATTATTTCCTATATATATGTGTGCTGCGCGCCTAGAGAATGTGCAGAAGAAGAAGTGATGATGATGAGATGAGGGAATAGAAAGAGAGGAAGACTCTGGTAAAATAGGGAGATCTATATGAGAGAGTTATTGTTGTGATATACATATATAATAAGAAAGGCTCTCTACTTTCTTCTCCAGTTTCTTCAATCTTTTATCCTATATTTTCTTCAGTTTTATAACAATATGTTGTTTAATTCATGCATTTTTATTATTTGCATTTTTGTGAGTCTATTAAGAAATTTGTAAAAGTAGATAATTTTATTTTTACCCCGATTGTTTGAAAAACATTAAGGCTCTTGCATTCACTTTTTGAAATTTAAGGTCTTTCATATTGCCGTCGTAGTATGGAACATAAACCATAGTATATGTGAAAGGAAAATTAATCTACCAATTTTGAATGAGGCCATATAGTTTGTTTTGTTTAAATTGAGTACTTATAGTTTGATTTGTTATAGGACTTGTTTGGCATGGTTGTGGCTGAGGCAAAAAGCCCATCAACAGTAAAATTAGCCCAGCAAAAGAAAAGAAGAAAAGAAAAGAAGCTAATCTAGATCGTTTGTGCCTTTGTGGTATCTTCAAGTGTTAATGAACTTATTGTAAAAAAAGTGACTTCGGGTAGAAGATACTTTTTTCAGCTTCTGGAGAAAAATGTTAGGAATATGTGATCCAATAAATAATGTATTATTAAATATATATTGGTATGCAATATAATTTATCCATTATAATATATTTAGTTAAGTACATTAGAGTTTTTTTAAATTTTTTTATCAAATTTAAATTTAAATTTTTATCTTCAATTATCACAATATATACAACTTATATATATATAGTATTCAATAAGATTTATGTCATTATCATTCATTTTCCATCTCAAATAACTTTTCAAATGCTATTTCAAATAAGAGCCCATTTGGGAAAAAATCACTTCTACCACCGCACACCGCTATGCTAAACACAAATCATATATACAATATGACTTTTATTTTATCTTCTATTTACAAAAGTTTATCTAAAAAAAAGTCACTTTTGCTACTGCTATCTCAAACGGGCATTTTACATTCATTGTTAAGTGTATAATCCCAAATACTTGAGTTTCACGGACTTCATGGAATTCACTCCATTTCATTTAATACCATTTTTTTATTTGGTCAGGGTAATAATTCCTTTTAGAGTATGAAGTGTTTTTGCCCCTTCTAATAAGTGTATGTTTTCTTAAACCTACTATAAAGACCTAGCACATGTGCATTAAATTTTCCTTAAATGTGAATAACAATTATGTTTATTATTGTCGGTTAATTTAGATCGAAGATTCGTCAAGACCAAATGTAAAGTAAGTCTCCTAAACATGTGTGTTTTTATTTTTTATTTTCCAATGAACAAGATTTAAATCCATAATATGTGTGACTATTTGGGTTAGCGGTAAAAATTATTTTTCCAACATGATTTACGGTATATAAGTATATATAAGTATGTGAAAAGAGTTTATCTCCACTTATGCAAATATATTTTTCTATCATTAACTGGTAGAAGAAATTTTAAGTCAATGTCCTAAATCAGTAAATTCTTCATCTTGCTTTCGCACTAAGGTCGGTCGTGACCTATCATGAAAGAGATTCAAAGTAGACTTTTCCTCGGAGAGCAGCATCCACTTCTCTATAAATTCTCACATTCTCTGCCACTTCTCCCTCAGAAGACATTCTTGCTTCTTCTTTCACCATACTGCTCTCATTTATCGCCAATAAACATCCTCATAAACTCCTATTCCTTTAATTACAATGGGTTTGAGGAATGAGCAGAGCCATCAGCTTCTGTCGAGACCCATTTCACCCATTTCACAACCCTCAAGGAGTCATCCAGATGGGCCTCGCTGAAAATCAGGTTCTTCTTTTATATATATATATATAAAACATCCACCATCGATCACTAAAACTGATCACAAGGTGTTTGATGATGATAAGTCCGATCCACTTACTCGGTTTATTTTTCAGCTGTGCTTTGATATGACACAAGAGTGGATTATGAACAATCCAGAGGCCTCCATTTGCACTCCTCAAGGACTCCATCACTTCAGTGATGTCGCCATCTTCCAGGACTATCATGGCCTTTCCAAGTTCAGAAAGGTATATTTGTGTGTGTCTCTCAATATAGACTTTCTCCGTGTATAACATAGGATATTCAACTAATTTACAGAAAATAAAAAATATAGTTAACTCATTAAATATGCCTAAATTATAAATTTGTTCCACTTATATATTAATCGAAAAATATGTTTGAAAATTTAATGAGCAAGTAAAATTGGAAATGGACATTAATTACATTGACAAAACTTAAAAATGAATATTAGTTATCTTATAAATAACTTATATTTTATACCAAGTTATTCTTTTATAAATATCCTACATCGTGGACCAGAGGGAGTGTGTGTATATGATATAGCCTGATGAATGAAGTGAATACTCCGAAATTGTGTGTGTGTGTGTGTGTGTGTTTGGCAGGCAGTGGCAAATTTTATGTCAAAAGTGAGAGGAGGGAGGGTGAAGTTCGATGAAGATAGGGTGGTGATGCGTGGTGGGGCCACCGGAGCAAATGAGGTCAGAATGTTCCGTTTGGCTGATCCTGGAGACGCTTTTTCTCATTCCCACTCCTTACTATCCAGCGTATGTAACCCTCTCTCTTTTATATTTCTTCTTCATTCACATTCAATGTATCTTCCCTCCCACTTAACTAGCTAATCATGCCTGGAAAAAGAAAAAATAGACGCAAAAACACTAGTGTTTATAGTTAATATATATATTTGATGAGTAACCAAAATAATACTACTCCTTTCATCTATATGATTCATTGTCTTTAATTTCTTTATATTTGTTTTATTTTTTCTAATCTTTCTCCTAAACCATATTATTTATATTCAATTTGTGACCGTAAAAAGCTCTTCATGTGACTACTAATTTCTCATCTACGGAACTCCGTCAACTCAAGGTCTATCAAGACATCAAATTAGTCAAAAAGATATTTTCAAAATAGGAATTGATTAAATGAATTAATGCAAAATAGAACACCGAATTAGGAAATCTTTGTGGACCCTCCTTGCAACTGACCTTTGGAGCTATGGAAAGCTCAATCATATAATATGGACCCCAACTGCGCATTGGTCAAAACAAGAGACTATTTCAGGATCATACATATTAATTTCAACACTTGTGACAAGCTTAATCATCTAACTCCAATATATATGTTCATTGGTAAATATTTTCTTACATACATTTCAAATTCTATTTCAGATATGCGCGTGACTTGTGTTGGAGTTCAATAGTCCCTGTCGACACTGACACCTCCAACAACTTCCACATAACAAGAAAAGCTCTTGAAACAGCCTACATTAAAGCTCAACAAGACAACCTTAAAGTTAAGGTTTGCTCATAACCAACCCATCAAACCCTCTAGGCACAACCTTAGACAGAGATACGATGAAAAGCCTCGTAAGCTTCATCAACAAAAACAACATCCATTTAGTATGTGATGAAATCTATGCAGCCACTGTGTTCAGCGAACCAAGCTTTGTGAGTGTCTCTGAGATCATCCAAGACGTGGACTTCTGCAACAAAGATCTCATTCACATAGTCTATAGCCTTTCAAAGGACATGGGCTTCCCTGGCTTTAGGGTTGGGATTGTTTATTCATACAACGACTCCGTTGTGAGTTGTGCTCGAAAAATGTCCATCTTCAGATTAGTCTCCTCTCAAACTCAACACATATTGGCTTCTATGCTCTCAGATGATGACTTTGTCAACAAGTTTCTCCCATCACATTCTTATGTGTGTTCCCCACGACTTCATCTTCATGACAACTGTTTTTTCTCTATAACACACACACACAATTATATAACCAAAAATTCATTTCCAATTGTCTTTGACAATTTGCTTTTCATGCATTATTTGACTAATTAGACATGGGTTTTATATGTTATACAAAATTTTAAAAATAAGTTATCTTAAGAATAGCTTATAAATAATATAGTTTCTTCTAAATTATTATTTATTGAGGGGAGTGCTAATTTGTTTTATTTTAAGAATTAATTGTTTTAATCTGCACATTTTTTTTGTTAATTTTTATACTTTGTGTGTGTGTGTGTGTGTTTTCTAAAACAAAAGGAATCTAAACCTCTTCTAAAGAGATATTGGAGAGAAAAAAATTCTAAATCTCTGTGTAATTTTAAATATTGATGCACCTGTCATGTGTAAATACAAGAGGTAGATATGAATTAAAATTTTGAATTTCAAGTAAACTTTGCTCATTTATAAATAATATTACAATATTATATTGAAAATTACAAAAATATGTTTTGAATATATTAAAAATTAAAATACATAGAAATTATATTTAACTAAATCATTACTAAAAATCAAGGGAAAATCACTACAGTGATGACTGGCCAGCATCAACTTTGTACCCTCTCTTCTTCCTACTTGTCTATTCAATTCCTTTCCGTTTTCTTCTCTTATATTCTTCTTTCCTTTGGGCTCCTTTTTTTCCTTCTTGATTTTCATTTTTTCTGTTTTCTATGCAGGCTAATATAGGAAAGAGAAGAGAAGACCAGCAGAAGAAGGGAAAAAGAGAAGTCTGGTGGAGAACTATGCATCTGATTCTTAATTAAACAGAGAAAAGAACAATTCAGAACAAACTAAACCGAAAAACATAACTTAATGAAACAACTAGCTAGTTGACCCTTTAACTTAAAAATAGCTAAAAGTTACATATATTGATAAAATGATATATGATACTGATGTCAGTATTGATGCAATAGTGATACAACATCGATGGTTAAATCTAATTAATTTGACCATTACTATATAATTAAGTGACTTTAACAAGAGGTGAGTGAGGAATTGGAGAATGTGGAGACATATATAATGTGAGTACTGTGAGGTGATATAACCCAACTCTCATCAAATCTTTTCGATGATGATGAAGAGCTAATAATCCTCAGGCCATTAATGCTTCTTTGCCTTCGTTTGATCACATTCTTTGCTTTCTCTGGTCCACAAATGCTTTGATCCTTCTAAGCGCTACTTTCACTGTTTCATCATCCATATTAGCAAAGCAAACCCTAAACCACCCTGCTTCGCTGCAACTAAAAGATGATCCAGGAGATATATTCAGCTTCACTTCGTTCACTATCACACGCCATAGCTTCATTTCTCCTTCAACTGTTTGTTCTTTCAACAAGCTCCTCAGGTTCATCCAACAGAACAGGCCCGCGTTGCTTGGAAGGCAAGTAACCCCCATCTTGTCGAGCCCCTCTGTGAACAAACTGTGCCTCTTAGCCAACCTTCTTGAGCTTTCTGAAAGAAAATTATCGACAAAATCATCATCTGAGAGCATAGAAGCCAACATGTGTTGAGTCTGAGAGGAGACTAATCCGAAGCTGGACATTTTTCGAGCACAACTCACAACGGAGTCGTTGTATGAATAAACAATCCCAACCCTAAAGCCAGGGAAGCCCATGTCCTTTGAGAGGCTATAGACTATGTGAATGAGATCTTTGTTGTAGAAGTCCATGTCTTGGATGATCTCAGAGACACTCACAAAGCTTGGTTTGCTGAACACAGTGGCTGCATAGATTTAATCACATACTAAATGGATGTTCTTTTCGTTGATGAAGCTTACGAGGCTTTTCATCGTATCTCTGTCTAAGGTTGTGCCTAGAGGGTTTGATGGGTTGGTTATGAGCAAATCCTTAACGTTAAGGTTGTCTTGTTGAGCTTTATTGTAGGCTGTTTCAAGAGCTTTTCTTGTTATGTGGAAGTTGTTGGAGGTGTCAGTGTCGACAGGGACTATTTGAACTCCAACACAAGTCACGCGCATATCTGAAATAGAATTTGAAATGTATGTAAGAAAATATTTACCAATGAACATATATATTGGAGTTAGATGATTAAGCTTGTCACAAGTGTTGAAATTAATATGCATGATCCTGAAAAAGTCTCTTGTTTTGACTAATATGCACAGTTGGTTTGAGCTTTTCATAGTTCCAAAGGTCAGTTGCAAGCAGGGTCCACAAAGATTTGCTAATTCGGTGTTCTATTTTCTATTAATTCGTTGAATCAATTCCTATTTTGAAAATATCTTTTTGACCAATTGATGTCTTGACAGACCTTGAGTTGACGGAGTTCTGCAGATGAGAAATTAGTAGTCACATGAAGAGAGCTTTTTACGGTCACAAATTGAATATAAATACTTCCTTTGCTTATGATTATAAGTCCAGGTTGATCTTTAAAAAAATTAAGGAAGCTAATAAAATTATTTTAGAGTTTTTTTATTTTTTATTTTTTTCTCAAAACTAATTAGTTTGAATAATAAGCTAATATATAATTTAAGGATACACAATATATGATATGATTAACTAACTTATTTAACTTCCTTAATTTCTTCAAAAAAAAAGTCAACCCAGTATTATAATTGGGACTGAAGGTAGTGATATGGTTTAGAAGAAAGATTATAAAAAATAAAACAAATATAAAGAAAGACAATGAATCATATAGATGAAAGGAGTAGTATTATTTTGGTTACTCATCAAATATATATATTAACTATAAACACGAGTATTTTTGCGTCTATTTTTTTCTTTTTCCAGGCTTGATTAGCTAGGTAAGTGGGAGGGAAGATGCATTGAATGTGAATGAAGAAGAAATATAAAAGAGAGAGGGTTACATACGCTGGATAGTGAGGAGTGGGAATGAGAAAAGCGTCTCCAGGATCAGCCAAACAGAAATTATGACCTCATTTGCTCTGGTGGTCCCACCACTCATCACTACCATAGAACCGGTTTCCCTACCTATCTTGGGAGGGATAGGTAGGAAGAAACTTTTCAAATCGGGAACGTCCGGATTTAATTTTTTTAACTGTCAATTTTTAAATAAAAAAATCATTTTTAAAAAAAATATGTTAGTTGAAAAATTATCTTTATTTTAGATTCTCTACTCATTAAAATAATTATTTTTAAAAAAAAAAAAAAGTAAATAAATAAATAAATCGGATCATCCAAATCCATCCTGACCGTCCAGATGGGAAGAGCTCTCCCTACCTATCCAAGGATAGGTAGGGAAACTTATTCCTATCTTCACGGAACTTCACCCTCCCTCCTCTCACTTTTGACATAAACTTTGCCACTCCCTGAAAAAAAAAAAAAAAAAAAAAAACTGTACATTAATGCCCATTTCTGAATATTCACTTCATTCATCAGGCTATATCATATATATTCAGAGAACGCTCTTCTGAACCACAATATAAGGCATTTCTGAAAGAATAATTTGCAATAAAATATAAATCATTTGTAAGATAACTAATATTTATTTTCCAGTTTTGTCAATATAATTAATGTCCATTTCCAATTTAATGAATTAACTATTCTTTTTTGTTTTCTATAAATTAGTTGAAGTGCCCTATATGTTATAGACCCTGTTAAATATGATTAGTTTTGATGATGTCTTATATAGATGTCATTCTTATGAGCAAAAAGCTTGCATACTACATTTATCTTTTACTTTGACTAATTTTTATATTTAATGTAGATGTAAAATTTACTAATGAAGAATAATCAAGAAAGGAGCTCGAAGAAGGAAGAACTTTGCTTTGAATATAATGGGAATATCAATATTCAAGTTCTTGTGATCTTGAAAGTCTCTTTGATCAAGCAGAAGTTGGAATAGCTTAATCCAGAATTAAATTAAGCTATTTGAAGCATCAGCATGAATAGTATCGTATACGTGAATAGTACATCGTATACATTAATAGTGCCATACAGTATGAACAGTGCCATACGGATCATTATGTGTTTGCTATAGTGATTTGCTTTTGGAATGATTTGCCTCGGTGCTCCTAATTAATTGCCTTCAAGTCATTCCCGTTCATTTCTCCAAATTCACTCAGAATGGCAAAATCGTAATTATGCTGAAGTTCAGTTTTAATGGCAAAATCGTAATTTCGATGAACTTCTTATTTTGCCTCCAGTCAGTCTCCATGCATTACTCTCGACATTACTCGAGTAAGAAAATATAAGCCATGCGAGTATGCTACTGTTCCAGCTACTCTGTTTACCTCTGTTCTGCGTTTTTCATGGGCGACGTTCAGTATTTTGATGATATCTTCCAAACCAGAGATCGGATTGAGGTGAAACTAGTGGCATATGAAACTAGACATCCAATGCGTTATTTTGATATAAAATTCAAGCCAAAATGAGGTCATATGAATTGTCTATGAATTTTATAAGATGACAGTGAAATCAACGTCATACAGCAGACCAAGCTTCGGTAATTTGAGTGTATCTCACAAACGACAAATCCAAATGAGCTGAAACCAGTGCCATTTGGAACTAGACTCAAATACATTTTCAAAAACATCAAGAACACAGAAAAATAAGATCAATTGAAAGAGATATGATGTTTTGAAGTTGACAGTCTGTTCTGGATGCTGAAACAACGCTGGATAAGAACAACATCCATTCATATGATGTTAATGAATGAAATACAACTAGTTTGGAGCTGATTCTTTTTGCATTGGAAAGAAGAATTAAAGAGCTTTCTGAGGATGGGTAATTTGGAATTAATCATTCTCTTTCAAGAAACCATCCGAAAATTACTTTCATCCTTTACTCAAGTAAGACTTATCTTCGCAAGTAATGTCATTTTACTTGTTTTCAAAGAACCGTTTCAATATTATTTTCGAAGCTTACTCAAGTAACAAATATATGCTTCACAAGTAATTTCGTTTTACACCACCCGAGACTTCTACTTCTTGGTTATTTTCGATATTACTCAAGTAACAAATGTTGTTACTCAAGCAATATCTTTCCAGTGGATTTATTTGAAGCTATTCGATATTACTTTCGGACCTTACTCAAGTAATATTTTCTGGCTCCCCAAGTAATTCTGGGGAAAGCCTCTAAAGGTTCTATTTCTTAAAGAAATAAGATATTACTCCACCGAAAAGCAAGATTTGTGTCAGAAGCATTTAATGCGTTGCAGAAAAACAAACGAAGCCTCAACGGCTACTTTCAACAGACACAATAGCGAAGCACTTGATGGAATGAGATAAACGACAAAGCATTCAAATTCATCAACAGATACGCAACGGATGAGAAAGCTTCAACGGTTCAAAATTCAAAGGTTACTATTATTCTGACTCATCTTCTGTACAAGTAGGCGAATGCATTTAATGAAGGCACGGATGTTTAAATGATCTCAACGGATATATACGAAGATTCAACGAAGCTTAGTAGGAAGCGAAACTGAAGCGAAGCACTTGACGAAACAAGCAAAACGAAAAAACATTTAAATTCGCCAACGACTATCTCTCTTTATACAGATGAACACCACAGCGAGCATTTAATGAAGTTAAATGGCGGACAAAAGAGAGAGGAAGCACAAACGCCCCAGCAGCCATTCTCAACGGACCGAAATTCAAAATTGTTACTATTCACAACGGCCGAAACGCAACGGACGAATGCTTCCAACAATTGTCTATAAATAGAGAAATAGAGAAAGAGCGAAGGAAGAAGTGCAGAACACAGAGACACGAGCTTACATCTTCAATATGTCAATACTCTGATATTCACTTATTCTCTGTTCTTAATGCTTACATAGTTTACCGTAGAGAGTGAGATGATAGATTATGTACTTCATTGATTATTATTCATCTACTACGTGAGAGAGTCTAAACACATATTTTATTATCTCGCTTAGTGATCAAATCTCAAGGTTGTGGAACCTTTGAGTATGGGTGTACAATTACAACTTGTAAGGGGAGTGAGTCCTAGGGAGAAAGGATCATCCCGAGTACAAAGTCGGTAATTGTATTCTCACGTAAGAGGATATCTCGAAAGAGATTGTAAAGGCTGCACAAGTGCCCGGCTAAACTTGTGAGGTTGTAAAGGCTTTTCTCTTGTGCCGGTTAAACAAGGAGATAGTGGATTGAAAATCTCAAGTGGAGCTTGGGGACTGGACGTAGGTCATCGTGGATTGGACCGAACTAGGATAAATCACAGTTTGTATATTCTCTTCCCTAAACTCTTATAATTCCAGTATATATGTTTGAATGACTGACTATTGCTTTATAAATTATTATTGTCATTTAAACTACCTTCAGTAAGTTGCGCAAAGTTCCTAAAATTTTATCAGACACCTAATTCACAGCCCTTTTGGGTGATAGTCAGGTCTAACAGACCCGACTGAGTCTATATATAGAGACACACACACAAATATACCTTTCTGAACTTGGGAAGGCCATGATATATAGTCCTGAAAGATGGCGACATCTCTGAAGTGGTGAAGTCCTTCAGGAGTGCAAATGGAAGCCTCTGGATGATTCTTTATCCACTCTTGTATCAGATCAAAACACAGCTGAGACGAAACCAAAAAAAAGCGAGTCAGACAACATATCAAACACCTTGTAATCATATATATATATATATATATATATATATGTGATATAATTTCAGCAAGACCCATCTGGATAACGCCGTGAAGATTGTTTGTGGGGTGAAATGGGTCTCTATCATAAGCCTTCAATCGATCAAAATACGCAGAGTTCTCTCCATGTTTGTCGTTCACCGCCATCCTTGAAAGGAGCCGACGGCTCTAATCATTTCCCAAACCCATATCTTTCAGTGTTAATTTGAAGAAGAACAAGACAGGTGAAAGATCAGTGTGTTGTGTGTTATTAAGGAGCGGGGAAAGAGATTGAAGAGAAGATTATACAGAAGTGGTTGGTTGTTAGAGATGAATTGAAGCATGAAAGAGGGTGGGAATTTATAGGCAGATGAGAGACCCATATATGGCAAAGTCTGCTTTGAAGTTCCAAGCCTTCCTGTGCCGACCCTTCAAGGAAATAGAAACTAAATGACCAAATCACTTACTCAATTTCTTTTGCGTGTTTCATGACATGTTTGAGTTTGACTCTAATCCAAAGATGTGTGTGTTTCTGTGCTTTAATTCTTATGTACATATTAGAGGTTTTTCCCCCCCTTTAAAATTAACGTATTTGAAAATAAGCCCAACGAGTAAAACAATAGTACATCGTGTTGACTTTTCTAATTCCCATGTATGTATATATTAAAAAAAAAAAATCGGAAACTTTTTACGGGAAAACGTTGGTCGGAAGCTACATATAAATGTCTGATTCAAAGACTAATTACAACTCTAATGCAATATTAGTCTACTTTAATATATATATATAGAGAATATGGTATAACTGAATTATAATATATTCAAGCGCCAAAACAAGATACAAATACAAAGTAAAGCAATAGTTGTCATTTTAGAGATGACGGGCATAAAAATACGAGCATGGTAAACATATAAAATATGATCCGAGTTTTTTGTTTTTGAGACATGAAACACATGCACATGATTAATTAGATATACTTAAGATGTATAGGTTAATTTGAGGAATGAATCCGGAAGTAAAATGAGAAGGAACAGTTGAAAGTGAAAATATTAAAAATGGTCGGTCGGGTCATAGTATGAGTCAAATACACCCCAACCTTCCCTTAGCCTCATAGGGCGGCTACTCACAAGATTGGGCCCCATGCATTAATTTTTGGGAAAATTACGCTCAGGTCCCAAGGAAGGGAATTAATTACAATAAAGTCCCTTGAAATCATCAAATTACACTCAGGTCCCAAAGGACTTCGTAATTATTTGTATTAACAACAGGAAATGCATATATTTACAACAACTTTTAAATACCTAACCATTTACAACAGAAATGCATATATTAACAACGAAATGCATATATTTACAACAACATTTAAACACCTGGATTTTGAACATGTAGAGAGGTCATTTACAACAAAAAAACATAGATTTACAACAGGAAATGTTGCATTTGAAACAAAATTTAAAATATGGTCATTTACAACAGAAAATGCATGTATTTACAACAGAAATGTATGTATTTACAACAACTTTTAAAAACCCTGATTTTATTTCCATACAAATAATTACATAGAAGTCCCCAAATTATTTACAACGAAAAATGCATGTATTTACAACGTAAAATGCATGTATTAACAACAACATTTAAAAACCTCCATACAAATAATTACACGAAGTCCCTTGGGACTTGAGCGTAATTTGATGATTTCAAGGGACTTTTTTGTAATTTTTTTTGTTCCTTGGGACCTATATGAATTTTCCCTTAATTTTTTTCTGGTCGCTCATTAATTCCACCAAACTTTAATTTTGTCTAATATTATTATTTATTTTCTAAGTGATATTGTGTTTATTATAATATGGCACTAATTACAATTTTTTTTTAATATTATCTCTATTTAAAGTTTACTGTGAATTTTATTTTTAATTTCTGCTTCTTAACATTACTTTATAAATTTAAATATAAGAAAATTTATTTAAATATTATCTCTGCATTGTTGGAATTTAATTTGGTAATCAATATTCCAATTAATTAATTCTATTTATGGCCCACATTTATTCCGGTTTTGTAACCGTCCATTAATACTTTATGTGACCCAAATTAATACGCAATAAATGCGTATTGAATGCGTTTCCTTTTTTAGCTCTGTGATGGCCAGAGGGGAAACGTACGGTGTAATTTTGTTTTGGTCCCCTGAACCTGCTCTGACCTTAAGACAAGCACACCATCTGCAGATTCAGAGAGAAGGATCAGAAGGACTGAAGCTTGGAGTGTTCGTGACTGTTCGTCCATGCTTGCTTCTAGAGACAAATCAATGGCGGGAGGTATTTGTGATCCCTATTTCATTTTCCGCATTGATCTAATTACAATTCTAGTATACTGCATGTTTAGATCGTTAAGTTTTCTATCATGCATGTGATCATACATAGCTTCGCATTAGTCAGTAGTTATTACTTAGATTTAATTTACAGGTGTACTCTGTAGCAAACATTATAAGGGTAAATAATATCACGTATTTTTTACCCAAAAATATAAAGATATATGTATGTAATCGTATGCACTTTAATTATGAGTCTGTCGACATTGATTATCTGTTTTAAATTTCAATTAAATATAAATAGACGTCAATAAAAGATATTTCTGTCGGCATACAAACTGGGAACAAAAACACTATTACGCCTCTAATTAATATCTCTGTAGTCTCAAATTATCCATCAGAAGACGTCGATCAACTTGATGATAATAACATTTCTCAAATATTAGGTGTATAAGTGTATTACTCCTTCCGGTCCTAATTATAAGAGCTAGTTGACTTTTTTGGAGAGATTAAGGAAACTAATTAAATTAACTTAGAGTATTTTTATTTTTATTTTTTTCTTTAAACTAAATAGTTTCACCAATAAACTAATATATAATCTAAAAAAATACAACATATGAAATGATTAAGTAACTTATTTAACTTCCTTAATCTCTCCAAAAAAAGTCAACTAGCTCTTATAATTAGGACCGGAGGTAGTATTAATTAACTCTAACTTATTGATGCTCACTGCAACAAAGTTTTTTGTTTGGTTTCAAGTGTTCCGTCCCATTATTTCAATATCCGCTTCTTTTAGTTACTTTAGTTTTTTCCAAAATTTTAAGGTATTGATACATATGATATGAGTCTTTTTTTTTTATTCATATGCCTCTTTTAATTTCTAACTTGATTATACCCGATTATTCAGTTACACTTCTTCAGCTCCTCCTACTACTACAACAACAAAGCCGTAACATAACCCACTAAGTCGTGTCAGTTATACGGATCATATGAGGCCATTGAACTTAATTAAAAATCAAATCTCTAAATAAATTGTTAACTAATATATCTTACTCAATAATATCATTAAGCACTCTCTTTGGTCTTCCTCTGTCTCTTTTTATTGGACTTCAACAATTTGATCTATCCTCCTTACTAGTGTATCCAATGATCCATACATGCCTAGACCACCTAGGTGCCACTCAAACCCTTCCTAGTATAAGCTTATTGCAAATCTTATCCTTCTTTATGTGACGACACATCTGTCTTAGCATCTTCATCTTAGTTACTCTCACTTTATGATCATGTAGCTCCTTCAAAATCCAACATTCATTGTCATAAAACATTGATGGTCGAATAACAATACAATAAAATTTTCTTATACACAGATGCAGGTTTAATGAATTAACCGGCTGCAATGAATAATTAACTGAAAAATGGAAGTAAATAAATTATTAATTGTTAATTAATTTTAAATAACAACATAAAATTTATTGCATGGAAATCTCCACTATATGGTTGTCACACTCATGAGTTTAGACAAACTCATTGACATAAAATGCAAGAAAGTCAACTTGAAATAAAGTTTGTAATTACCATGAGTTTGAAAATGAATTAACATGATTTTGTTAGTTATAAATGTAAAAATGGTAAATCCAATAACTCAATTCACAAATTTGACAATTATACCCATTACATGTTAATTTAATTAAGTTCATTTACTTCTTAACTCATTAACTTCGATTTAAAAGTATAAACACATCCCACTTATGTGAAAAACACTAAGATTATAACTGTCCTTTTCATACGATAACGAAGCAAATTTGAGTATAGCTAGGAATGCTCAAAGAATTGAAAACTCTAATTCACGTAAAATGACTTTAATTTCGCGTACATTTTTTTTGTTGTGGTGGTAAATTAATACGAGTGTATGGACATTATATTATAGTACTCGAAATGAGAAGGTTCGGTAATTCTGGTAAACTTCAAAACAATATAATAAGAAGATACTGCTAATAAAGCTAACCCATTGTTTGACATACTATATATAACGTTATGCATCGATCACAAAGCATGTTCATGCATATATATATATATATATATATATATATATATATATATATATATATATATATATATATATATATATATATATATATATATATATATGATTCAAATGATTGTTTTGATTAGTACGCTTTATACGAGTGTTTGGGCCTTATATTATTCGCACGTGCATAAATATATATAAAGAAACTTATCTTGAAAGTCACACACATACTTTTAACAAATTGTTACTTATTATAATTGTATCATGGATGACATTACTTTGGTGTATGCCTCGGTAGCCTGATCATCATTATATTTGGTCCAAGTCTGAATATTGTGACAAAAATTAATTAATTAACGGACTGATATTATTGACCAAAATTACATGAGAAAGTCTTGGCCATATTGATTACACCAGTTATATAAATAGATATTTATATCTCTTAATGCACTCTACGGATCTGTATTCGAAATTTTAAAAATAATGTCACTGTTAGTAACAAAAAAATAATAAGGTAGAAACTAAGTCAAATTGAAAATTAAGAATAATTCTTTTTTTGAAAATATTACTCAATAAATATTATGATATTGGAAGATGAACATTTCAGTAGAAATTTTTTTATTTTTTTTTATTTTTGTACCCCAAAAAAAAAAGTTTAAATTTAAAGTGTTCAAGATAGATTCACAAGTCATGACTGGGCGGACAAAAATAGGGTTAAGTAGCAAATCCATCCAAAAAGTATACAACTATTAGCAATGTTGCTCTGAAAGTTTTTTCAGGTTTAATGTCACCTCGAAGTTTTAAAACATAGTAATATTACACTTTTATGTTACAAAGTTAACGGTCAAAATTTGTTTTTTTAATGGTATTGGGTCACATTGCTATATTTTAAAATTTTTGAGGTGACATTGAATCTGAAAAAACTTTCAGGGCAATATTGGTCCTATGTGTATACTTTTGGGACGGATTTACTACTTAACCTATAAAAATATTGTCTCCATAGAATATAGAGGGATGATCTTTGTGATTAATAATATAAAATATAAGGGAGGTTTAAAGTATTTTACTTTTATTTGTCAATTTTAATCACATGCTATAATTACTTACCTTTTGACTATATATGAATAAAGTTACCAATTCATACGACAGTGAACGGATTATAATTTGCTTCCTATGCTATCAGTTCATAATTCACAAAGCACTTTACACATAAGAAAAAGACTCGAAAATTAATTTTAAGTTGTATCTTTTTCTTTATTGACGATCACTAGAAAAATTAATCCAATTGATAACTAGAATTACTTTAATACTTTTTATTCATACTTATAACGTG
Organism: Acacia melanoxylon; assembly: GCA_019022615.1. Classification (NCBI taxonomy): domain Eukaryota; kingdom Viridiplantae; phylum Streptophyta; class Magnoliopsida; order Fabales; family Fabaceae; genus Acacia; species Acacia melanoxylon. Next base: position 2,501,095 of record JAFJYJ010000041.1, on the reverse strand, counting down.
ATGTAAGCACCTATGAAAGCTTTGAGCAAAAAAAAAAAAGCACCTATGAAAGCAAATATATATGTTCACATTTGAGATTGAATTTAAAATATTACAAATCTGCTTTGCAAGATATTTATGTTGAAATTGAAACCTCCGAATCTTTACTTGTACCAACTAGAAATTCTAAATCAAATCTTCACATTAATTTGATGCTAATATAGATTTATTTGACTAATTAATATGAATGAGAAAAATTCAAGAATATTCTGACACATTGTCTTATAAATTGTTAAACACAGAACAATTTACTTTTTTATTTTGATTTCATTGAGTTGCCACGTCTATAAGTTGTCACTTTGGTCAAAAAAATGGGCATGATAAGATGTTAAATAAAGAGATAATTCAAGGTCAAAAAAATAAAAGATAATTTTGTTCCTAATGAATATAATGACGAAATTTAGTTAATAAAAATATTTATATATCATTACTTTTTGCTACTTGTTTTTAAACATCTATGTAAAATTGGGCTAAAATATGTACTTGATCCTCTAACTTTGTATAAATTTCAAGTTTGATCTCTTAATTTTATAACTTTTTTTTTTAAAAAAAAAAATCTTTAACCCTAACATCGTTAATTTCAACTGATATTGTTTTAATAATCACTGTTATTTTGAAAATTAAACTTAATATACAAGTATTTGATTATATTTTTCATTATTTAAAATTTCAATGTTAGCATCTTTTTATAATAACGTTGGAGTTAAATGATTGAAAAGGCATTTTATAAAATTAAGAAAGAAACAAAATAAATCTTATATAACATTAATATAATGGACTAAAAGTTCAATTTTATCTGTAAACTTATATTATCTTGAATCAGAGTGTGTTTATACTTATGCAAGAGTCTGAAATAGAACAACACTGGGCTCTGTATATATTTTTATTGTAATACCCGGATTTTAGCAAATCTGGAATTTACGAGATAAAGGAAAATTAATGAATATTTTAATGAAGTAAATTCATGAGATAAAACTGTTATAGAAAATTGTTATAATTATAGAGTAAATTGTCAAAAAAAGTTACAGGAAAACCCGATGAACGAAATGACTAAAAATGATATAATGGTGATAAAAATAGTCTAAAAATATTATGATAAATACTGAAAGATCATGAAAAATTATGAGAAAAATATGGAAGTGTTATCCCTAATTATGAGAATTTAATAAATTATTTCAGAGGAAATAACATGAAGAAAAGTTTAAAAAGCATTTCGGAACCATAAAGTAACCCACGATGGGGTAAACATTTTTAATATTTTACATAGGATATAAAATGAGAATATCGGTATAGAAGTTTGTAAGATAAAAATATACTGTAAATTAGTAAAGATAAATATATGAAGAAACCTGATCCTAAAAAGATCACTAAACGAAGAAATTATGTCTGATTAAGCCTTAACGAAGGCAGGGGTAAAACGAGAATTTTTGGTAAAAAATATTATATTTTTAAAAAATGGAAAAAATTATGAAAAAATAAATAAATCTGAATTTTTAAAAGAGGGGCCGAAATTATGGTTATTTTTAATTAAAAAGAATTGTTTAAATAATTAAAATGATAATTAGAATAAAATAATAATATAATGCGGTGAGTCGGCATATAGGCAGTAGGGGAAAAGTTAGAAATAAATTACACGGGTAAACCGGAGGTAAAAGTCTTTTCAGACTGATCAAATTAAGAACAAGTGAAATTTTACACAAAGAAAGAATTTACCACGCGTTGTTTATGGCCCGAAAACCCTAATTTCAAATAAGACGAAAAGTGGATCGGATAGAGTAGAGTCGGATAGGCAAAGTGAGAACCTATAGAAACAATTGCGTCTTTTTAAACACGGGATTAAGTTAGGCAACAACCGGACGTTTTACGATTCGGGAATTGTTGTCCGGAAGTTGGTTCTATCGGAAGCGATTTCCGTAATCGGACGCGTTTGTCCGAATATCTTCCGACGCATCGGAGAATACCTGGATATGATCAAAAAGAGGATCCAAATTGATAATATGAAAGAGGATAAAAAGACCTTCAAAGTTGCATGCCCGGATTTTTGAGTTTCTGCGAAATCGCGCGAAACGGACACCGATCGGGTAGCTTTATCGGGCCGGAGGCCATAAAGCAAGAGTCATCATTGGATGACAACTCATTCTTTGACTTTTTGGGCCCTTGATGTCGACCAAGACCTTGAATGGTCAAGATTCCATCTTACAAAACCCTAGATCTAACGGTTCAAAAACAAAGCAGAAAATTCCCGATACGTCCTGAATTTCTTCTATAAATAGCACACTCCTCTTCTTCATTTCTCACACCATTCTTCTCTCTTCCTTGGCTGAAATTCTAGAGAGAGAAGCTCTGCAAAAATTCTGCCTAGCTCCGAGTAAGTTCTTACATCCTTAGTTTTTAGTTTCCGTAGTTAACTTTCGGTAGTTATAGTAGAATCTTGTTGTTTTGATCTAGGAAGTTTCAAAATATATTCCTATACTTGTTTTTATGCCTCATTGCATTGAAAGATGCCTCGACGAGGTAAAAACATAGTGGGGATAATTTTGAAATGGAATACTGGTCAAAGTAACGAAGTTACGCGAAATTCCGCCAATTAGGGGTAGTAGGGGCAAAATGGTCTTTTTCACCTAAAATGCATTATGCTGCCAAATATTCATAAGTGTGTTATTATTCTGATTAGAATACTTCTGACGTCGAACCGCTGTCGAAATTTCATCGTTCCGCTGTTTGCCTCTGTTGAGCCGCTGTTTCGTTGTTTTTACGTACGGCCGTCAAAAAGTACAGTTTTTAGCCGGAAGAGCCGGATATCTGTAACGAAGGTACGGACGCGTACTGTAACCCTAACTCTATCTTTGCTTATATACTTTTGCGTTAGAGATACGTTCATAGGCGAGGTTACGTGAGAATCGTCGGAGATACTTACTGACTTTACCCGGGTTATAGTATTGGTAATGCCGTTGAGTTATTCCTAGCGCTGAGGACACGTTAGTGGCGTGGCACTGGATATGTGCAGAACTAGTCGAGAGAGACTTTACATACTGCTTTGTGTAATACCCGGATATTTATCTGGAAGATTATAAATAAAAGTTGGATATTTCTGATAAGTGAAATTGCAATCTCCATTCTTGGGTAATTATAGCCTATTTTCTAGGTAGAATTTCTGCAAGAAATTAGGGAGTTTAAGGGTCAAAGTGCCAAAATGACCAAAATGCCCCCGCAAAGGGTAATTAACTTAGAAAATTCATGAAAAATCCTAAAAGTCGAAAAATGACCAGTTGAATTAAGAGAGTATATTATCTCTAATTACAGTAATTAAATAAATTACAAACTTTGGAAAATGAGAAAGGATGCTCATAAAGTAATAAAATGACCAAAATACCCTTGTAATTATGAAACAATGCAAGAGGCATGGAAATGCTAATGTTAATACAAGAATATGAAGGTAATGAAGCATTCTAATTAAGAAAAATACCAACTATGGTTAAAAGAGTAATTAAGTAATTAATAGCTAATTACTTAAGCATAAGCAAAGGAAATTTGGTAATAATTATGTGAAGCTCTAAAATTAGTGGAAATTAGTTGAATATTAATAAAATGTATTTACTAATTAAATTGGAAAGTTTTGAGAAAAATAGTTGAGTTTAGGTATTTTTTAAACCTAAATACAAGAATGGACCAATTAGGGAATTTTGTAGAATTTTTAATAAAAATTGAATTAAGTAATTAATTAATTCTTGAAAAACATTTACAAAAAAAAAAAAAAAAAAAAAAAAAAGGCTGCCGAAAATTGGCCAAAGAATTTGAGAATAAGAAGCAAAATTTGATATCTTGATATTTTGCAAAATTTTTATTATTATATAATATAATTAAAAAGCATGAATAGTAATCTTATATTTAGGAAACAGATCCTATCTAGGGAACCAGGAATAGGAATTCCAAAGTCAAGGTAAAATATTGATCAGTGAGTTTTTACCTTCAAGTGACCTCTTCCGGAAGTCAATTAGAGACCCGTAGCACATTGTCCTAATAAGACGAAATAGGGAAAATCTTTGCTAGTCACATTTTGGGAAAATAAGGAAATAAATTATAACTCAACATCTAGGGATGAGTTTATAATTATAAAAAATACATTTGGAATCGGTGAATTATTATCTAGAGCTTGATGATTCCGGAACCGATTTCGACACCGGACGCGTACGGACACGTTTTCGAGAAACTTGCGGGACGTTGGAACCACATCTAAAGTCAAAATTCAAGTTATAATAGATATTATTGATGAGAAAGAGAAGGTCTTCAAAGTTCTAAATCTAGAATTTTGAGATTTCTCCGAAATTACGCGAATCGGGTGCCGATCGAGAAATACGGCTTGGGACCGGCCATAAAGTGAGGTGAGTCATCACTTCTTGGCCAATCCTTGGCTGCCAAACAGCCCAAAGATGTCGACCAAAGGGGTGAGGTGGAGTTTGTGACTTTGTGTTCAAGTTGCATTAATGGGTTCTTTACAATTTGGAATTCCAAACAAAGCCTTAACCAAAGTCTATAAATAGGAGGCATGCTTTCCTTGAGAAATCCTCACACCATTTCTTTCTTGTCTTGACCGAATTTCTTGAGAGAGAAAGTAGAGATAAGCTACGGGAAAAAGCTGCGGGAATTCTTCAACGGGTAAGTCTTTTGGCCTTTAGCTTTTAAGTCTTTAGTTCGGTAGTTAGTAGAATTGTTAGTTAGATTTAGGAAGTAGGTGATAAGATTCCTATGCTTGTTTTTAGGCCTCATTGCATTGAAAAATATGCCTAAAGAGGTAAAAACATAGTAGGGGTCGAGTCGCCGAAAAGTTGGAACTTTAGCGTCTTTTTAAAAGTAAGGGTAGAATTTGTTAGAATAGCCTTTAAATTTCAAGTATGATTTGGGTATCATATGGGAGGGCTATTTTAGTCATTATTTTCGAAAATCATAGTTGCGTCGAAGTTACGGCAAAATTTCGGGAAGAAAATTTGCTAAAGTAACGAAGTCTTTGGTGAAATTCCGATTAGGGGTAGAAGGGCAAAATGGTAATTTTTACCTAAAAAGCCGATTATAGTGTCAAATCGCTAATAAAGGTGATATTATTCTTATAGGATATCAGAATCTCGATTTGCGGCCGTTCTGCCGCCCGACGAACCGACGTTTTGAAGTTCACGTTCTTCCGTGAAAATCGTCTTCCGCCGTAGTACCTAACGTTGCCAACGAAGGTACGGACGCGTCTTGTAACATTAATCTTGCACATCTTAAATACTTATATGTCAATGATATGTTCGTAGACCGTTATACGGACGGTTATACGGGTTATAGTTTTGGTAACACCGTTTTGTTTTCCTAGCGAGAGGACACGAGTAATTATCGTGGCACCGTGAATAGTGCGGCATTGTTATTGTTTACCTTATGGGGCTTTACATATTGCTTTGTGCTTATGTTTGTCGGCATAATGATCATGCATCGTTTGTATGCTTATGATATCTTGTGGTATTAGCTCTAGAAATATCTGTTGTCTCGTATATTGTATTGTTTGGGTATGAGGTTAACCGTTACGAGATTCAATATGGTGAATTGAATCTCGAGTTTGTAGCTCAGTCGGGAGGACCACGGTTCGGGGATCGAGGCAAGTGCCGGAATAGACGTGCGCGGAAGACTATTTCTATCTTATCGTATTCTACATTATTCATTTTCCGCTATTTCATTTCTAAAACCTTAGGACTATTGTAATCTATACAATATTACACAATGGTTGATGTTTTGGCTACGAACGATTTCTCTTTCGCTCTATTGCTCGACTACGATTGAAAAAAAAAATTATGCGTTTCAAATTGGGATGTTACATTTTGGTATCGAGCATGAAATTCTCGGCAAGTATTTAACTATGTTACCACGGACGAGTTTGGTGCGAAGGCAAGGCTAGTCTACGTGGGTGTGCCATAAGTCACTTGCTAATCCGGTGAGGCCCCCATGGTAGACACTTACCCGGCCGTTACATTCGGATAACGGAGTTAGGTTCTTAAGCCTTTTAATTATGAGCACATTTTTGAAAATGAGTGCGATAAGGCCATTGGTGTAATGTGTAGAGATGAACGGGGACAAAGAGCCCGTCTTAGAGCCATTCTACAATTATCACGGATTATGGAGGCGTCCTGCCCGGAGATCCATTCCTCCGTCAGTGCCCGAACCCTCAAATAACCCATCCCCACTGACTACGGAAGGAGATTCCATCGAAGAAGAGGTAGATTCCTACAACGCACAACCGGATGAGCACGAGATTGAAAACCATGCTGAACCTATTATACCCCGGAGTACGGATCACTATGAACAGTTTCCTTTGGATCCAAACCACGAGTGTACGGACCCCACAACTCCTAGTCACTATTACGGTGAGCGAACCCTCCTATCACCCTCGCTACGGAGGACTCGAACTGATTCTCCTAATCTCAACCCGAACGACACGGAGATTGAGGACCAAGCGATCCGGGAAGCCCTACCCATTCCTCGCTTGATGATAACTTTGACTACCCCGACATTCAACTTCTTGAAGATGAGGTAGCTGAACACGAAGATTTCTACTATGTCTGAATGATAATGACACGTTAGTCATTTTGTTGGAAAACTTTCTCATTGAAGCTACGAATCTCACTAGCACCACCCAAGGAAAATATCTTGTGTTTTTAACCCTAATCTCAAACTACCAAGCCAATAATAGGGGACATTCACCCGCAGATTGGGTTAGGACCACATTGTACTTCTTTCCCTATACCCGCTTTTGGGCAAGGATCGAGTAATGAACTATTAGATGACGGACCTATCTTAAGTGTTAGCATACACCTTCGCTACACGAAGAGCTTGGTTCGCCTTTACATGTAGAGGAAGAACGTCGGTACAAGGAAGCGTGGATTGTAGAAACTAGGGAGTTTAGTTTGTATCTCCAAGTACCTTTGAATATTGTAAATACGTTTGAATAAGGAGATTGTACAGTATGACTTGTATTAGTATTAGATCGACTGATATGTATAAACCTTATGAATGAATATATGTGAATATATGTTTGGTGTGCAAATTGTTTTGTCACTTTTAATATTTATATATTCTTTCATAATTGTTTAAAGGAAAAAGAATTTAAAACATGGCCAACTTGAGAGGTCTTTGGTGCACCAAGAGGAAGAAGGCCGAGGCCGTGGTCGAGGCCGAGGGGAAGAGCGAACAGCCTCGGGATGAACGAAACGATGAACCGAATCAACCGGACGTGAAGAGATTGAAGAAATGCGTAGAACTCGCAAGAACAAAGAGTTCGATTGATGCTCTTACGGCAAGACAAAACCAACAAGACCGGGAGGCACAAAGGCAATTAGACGCACGACAACGCGAGGATGAACGAGAAAATGAAGATAATAACAATGATGACGACGAAGGGTATGATGACAATGAAGATTATGAAAATTATGAAGAGCACGAAGGGTCCGAGAGATCCCAATCACAACCCGAGGCATGAACAAATAGAGAGAACTACGGAAAATTGGGTAAACCAAGTTCCGCAAGTTGAAACCACTGGTTTCCGAGGAAAGAGTGAGCTAGGCGAGGATTGGCTTTTGAGTCTTGAGAAGATTTTTGAATTCATGGAGTGCCCCTGGAAATCGGATGGCCCGGCTAGCAATATACCGGCTTGGGGAGATGCCCACGGGTGGTGGAAAAGTGTTTCCACAACCCCGCCTGATCTGTTACTTGGGAAATGTTCCTCGAACAATTCAACGAACAGTACTTTCCTCCATCAACGCAGGTAATTAAAGAGGAAGAATTCTGCGAGATCAAGCAAGGAGCCGAAGAGTCATTTGACGACTACTTCGCCCGTTTTACCAACTGTCAAGGTATTCATCATACCTAAAAGTCTACAAGAATGAGAGGCGGAAGGCTAACCGACTATTAACCGGATTGAAGTACGATATAAAGGTAAGGTTAGTATCTCGGCAATTTCAAGAATGGCCCAAGCGGTAGAATCTGCGGGATGACGGAGCGCAACTTAAAGGAACTGCGCAAGACTCGAGGCCGGGAAGGTAACAACGCAAATCGCGGTGGATCAAACCGCGGAGGTTCCTCACGAAGAGAGGAAAACGCCTTGGAATGACAACCGAAGCGGGAACAAGAAGCCTACCAACAAAATAGTTTCAAACGCAGACGGGATCCCGGACGTGTCGAAATGTAAGAAGTACCATCCGGGGAGCCAACCGTGATGGGAAACAAGTCTGCCTCGGATGTCGAAGCACGGACACATTAGGGATTGCCCCAAGAGGACCGCGAGGCGAGACCTCGAACGCCGGCCGGATCTTTGCATTGACAAACACGAGAGGCCGAGAAGTCCCCGGCGATGGTTCAAGGTACCATCTATCTCAATGGAAATCTATTGGAAGCATTGTATGACTCGGGTGCTAGTCACTCGTTTATTTCCTATGATTGTGCAAGTCGTTTAGGATTGCATGCCTGTAGATTACCATTTGATCTTGTTGTAGCTACACCGTTGGGTGTAAAGTCTTTAGCCTCTGATGCATGTATGAATTGTACTGCTAACGTGGATAGACGAGTTTCTAAAGTGGATCTCATCCGTCTACCTCTTCACGGCATTGACGTCATATTCGGCCGAATCAAGTTAACGGCCAACGGTGCGATGATCGGCTGGCAAAAAGGAGATATCATTTGCCGGAGACAAGGTTGAAGTGAGCCTGAACTTTCTCTCCGCTACGGAAGCCGATCGGTGCGTGAAGCAAGGATGTCATGCTTTCATGGTATTCTTTTCTCAAAGCGAAAGCTAACCTTTCACTCCGGACATCCCCGTGGTGAATAAATTTTCTGATGTATTTCCGGAGGATCTCACCGAGTTACCTCCTATCCGAGAAGTGGAGTTCAACATTGATTTGATGCAGGCACGGGATCAATATCAAAGGCGCCGTATCGAATGGCTCCTAACGAGATGCAAGAGTTGAAGAAGCGATTGGAAGAGCTTTTGAAGAAGGGGTTCATTCGACCTAGCGTTTCACCGTGGGGAGCCCGGTACTTTTTGTAAAGAAGAAAGATGGAAGTTTCCGACTCTGCGTCGATTACCGCGAGCTCAACAAAGTAACTCGCAAAAAACAAGTACCCACTTCCCCGGATTGATGATCTTTTGGATCAATTGTGCGGTTCCACGATCTTTTCAAAGATTGACTTGCGTTCGGGATACCATCGTTGCGAGTTAAAGATGACGATGTTCCCAAGACTGACTTTCGAGAACCGGATATGGGCATTATGAATTCCTTGTGATGCCCTTCGGATTGACAAATGCACTGCGGTATTCATGGATTACATGAACCGTATCTTCCGACAACACCTAGACCAATTTGTGGTGGTGTTCATCGACGACATTTTGATATATTCTAAGAGCAAAGAAGAGCACGATGAACATCTGCGAAAGGTGTTAGGCATACTCAGGGAAAAACAACTTTATGCTAAGGCGAGCAAATGTGAATTTTGGTCAGGAAGTGAAATTTCAGGCCATGTTATATCTAGCGGCGGAGTTGCGGTTGATCCAAGCAAGGTGGAAGCGGTTACGGGTACCGGAAACGGCGGGGACGTGACGGAGATCCGTAGTTTTCTTGGTGCGGGATACTACCGCAGATTTATACGGGATTTCTCGCGTCTTGCCCTACCATTGACAAAGCTTACGAGGAAGAATCAACCCTTTGTATGGGGAGATGACCGCGAGGAGAGCTTTCGAAACCGAGGGAGAGGTTGACTACGGCACCGGTATTGATTATCCCGGATCCGATGAGACTTATGTAGTCTACGGTGATGCCGGTGGGCAAGGATTGGGTTGTGTCCTAATGCAATTGGGCGAGTGGTGGCTTATGCCTCTCGTCGGTGAAACCCCACGAGTTAAATTATCCTACACACGATCTAGAGGCGCGGCTATCGTGTTCGCTTTGAAGATATGGAGGCATTACCTGCGGTGTAAGCGTAGAAGTGTTTTGTGACCACAAGAGTCGAAATACTTGTTCGATCAACGAGAACTCAATATGAGACAACGTCGTTGGATGGAGTTGATTAAAGACTACACCCCGGAGATCAAGTACCATCCGGGTAAAGCAAACGTTGTTGCTTGATGCTCTTAGTAGAAAGAAAAGTGCGGGTATCACACATGATGATACGGGAGCGGCTATTTGGAAGATATCGAGACCTGAATCTAACCAACCAAATCTGCATGGGTCGGCACGCGCCGGTGATGCCTATCTTGCTACACTTCTTGCGAGTCGAGGGGAGTATGATCTCGAGAGATGAAGTGGAGAAAGCGCGAAAGCAAGATGATTGGGCAAAAGAGATACGTGAGAAGATCACTCGAGGTGAGACCCAAGACTATGACCTATCGCTTAGTGGTTTGGTCGGGTATAAACGGCGAATCTACATACCGCCAATTGATGAATTAAAGCGGACAATAATGGATGAGGCTCATAAGAGTAAGTACACTCTACATCCAGGCATGGTCAAGATGTACCCGTATGAAGTCCGAGTTTTGGTGGCCCGGGATGAAGAAAGACGTGGCGGAATACGTGGCCAAATGCTTGACTGTCGAAAGTAAAGATTGAAAACCGACGACCCCCGGTCTTCTTCAGGACTAGAGTTGCCGAATGGAAGTGGGAGAACATAACCATGGATTTTGTGGTAGGTCTACCCAAAATCGAAACCATGATACAATTTGGGTAGTTGTTGACGGACTAACCAAGTCGACACTTCATTCCCATCGGTATCCACTATTCTCCGGAACGATTGGCGGGGATTTATATCAAAGAGATAGTAAGATTACATGGTGTTCCTACGAGCATTGTCTCGGCCAGGATACACGGTTCAAATCCCGTTTACGCAATCATTACATGAAGGTATGGGGACCAAGCTGAAGTTCAGTTCGGCTTATCACCCACAAAACAGACGGTCAATCGAAAGGACCATACAAACGCCGGAGGATATCTTTGCGAGCATGTGCCCTAGATTTCAAAGGAAGTTGGGATCAACATCTTTCGCTAGCGAGTTTGCATATAACAACGGTTATCATGCTAGTATACAAATGGCCCCGTTCGAGGCATTGTATGGGCGGAAGTGTCAATCACCATTGTGCTGGACGGATTCGTCCGAGAAGCGATTACTTGGGCCGGACATGCTTGAGCGGACCTGCGAGCGATCGCACGATCAAGAAGAGACTCCTTGCTGCGCACTGATGAAGACGGAAGAGCTATGCGAGATAAGAGGAGAAGACCGTTGAAGTTTGAAGTCGGAGACCATGTGTTTCTGAAGTTATCTCCCGATGTGGTGTCGGCGGAACACTGAAGAGAAAGAAGCTTAGTCGCGTTACGTTGGACCAATTGAAGTATTAGCCGAGCGAGGACACATTGCATATCAACTAGCGTTACCCCGAACCCGAGTAATCTCCATGATGTTTTTCACGTGTCACAACGAAGAAGTACCTACCAGATCGAGATCATGTCATAAAGTACGATGATGTTGAAGTACGGCATGGTAACACCTTTGTAGTCGAGCGGAGCGAATTCTCGAACGCCGGGAGAAACGGCTTAGGACTAAAACTATCCGATAGTGAAGGTGGTGCGGAAGGGTTTGACACCGAGCGAGGCAACTTGGGAGACCGAGTGACATGAAGGAGAAGTACCCGAGTTTATGGCCCGAAGTTTAGTTAGTATAGATTAAATTTCGAGGGCGAAATTTTGTGTAAGGGGGAGAAATGTAATATCCGGGATATTTATCGGAAGATTATAAATAAAAGTTGGATATTTCGATAAGTGAAATTGCAATCTCCATTCTTGGGTAATTATAGCCTATTTTCTAGGTAGAATTTCTGCAAGAAATTAGGGAGTTTAAGGGTCAAAGTGCCAAAATGACCAAAATGCCCTATGAAAAGGGTAATTAACTTAGAAAATTCATGAAAAATCCTAAAAGTCGGTAAAATGACCAGTTGAATTAAGAGAGTATATTATCTCTAATTACAGTAATTAAATAAATTACAAACTTGGGAAAATGAGAAAGGATGCTCATAAAGTAATAAAATGACCAAAATACCCTTGTAATTATGAAACAATGCAAGAGGCATGGAAATGCTAATGTTAATACAAGAATATGAAGGTAATGAAGCATTCTAATTAAGAAAAATACCAACTATGGTTAAAAGAGTAATTAAGTAATTAATAGCTAATTACTTAAGCATAAGCAAAGGAAATTTCAAGAATAATTATGTGAAGCTCTAAAATTAGTGGAAATTAGTTGAATATTAATAAAATGTATTTACTAATTAAATTGGAAAGTTTTGCTAATTACTTAAGAAAAATAGTTGAGTTTAGGTATTTTTTAAACCTAAATACAAGAATGGACCAATTAGGGAATTTTGTAGAATTTTTAATAAAAATTGAATTAAGTAATTAATTAATTCTTGAAAAACATTTACAAAAAAAAAAAAAAAAAAAAAAGAAGAAGGCTGCGAAAATTGGCCAAAGAATTTGAGAATAAGAAGCAAAATTTGATATCTTGATATTTTGCAAATTTTTTATTATTATATAATATAATTAAAAAGCATGAATAGTAATCTTATATTTAGGAAACAGATCCTATCTAGGGAACCAGGAATAGGAATTCCAAAGTCAAGGTAAAATATTGATCGGTGAGTTTTTACCTTCAAGTGACCTCTTCCCAAGTCAATTCCGAGACTGTAGCACATTGTCCTAATAAGGCGAAATAGGGAAAATCTTTGCTAGTCACATTTTGGGAAAATAAGGAAATAAATTATAACTCAACATCTAGGGATGAGTTTATAATTATAAAAAATACATTTGGAATCAGTGAATTATTATCTAGAGCTTGATGATTCGGACCGATTTCGACACGGACGCGTACGGACACGTTTTCGAGAAACTTCAAATGGGACGGTTGGAACCCCGTCTAAAGTCAAAATTCAAGTTATAATAGATATTATTGATGAGAAAGAGAAGGTCTTCAAAGTTCTAAATCTAGAATTTTGAGATTTCTCACGAAATTACGCGATCGGGTACCGATCGAGAAATACTCTGGCTGGGCCATTTGGCCATAAAGTGAGGTGAGTCATCACTTCTTGGCCAATCCTTGGCTGCCAAACAGCCCAAAGATGTCGACCAAAGGGGGTGAGGTGGAGTTTGTGACTTTGTGTTCAAGTTGCATTAATGGGTTCTTTGATTTGGAATTCCAAACAAAGCCTTAACCAAAGTCTATAAATAGGATGCATGCTCCTTGAGAAATCCTCACACCATTTCTTTCTTGTCTTGACCGAATTTCTTGAGAGAGAAAGTAGAGAGATAAGCTACGGGAAAAGCTCTGCGAGAATTCTTCAACGGGTAAGTCTTTTGGCCTTTAGCTTTTAAGTCTTTAGTTCGGTAGTTAGTAGAATTGTTAGTTAGATTTAGGAAGTAGGTGATAAGATTCCTATGCTTGTTTTTAGGCCTCATTGCATTGAAAAATATGCCTAAAGAGGTAAAAACATAGTAGGGGTCAGTCGCCAGAAAAGTTGGAACTTTAGCGACTTTTTAAAGTAAGGGTAGAATTTGTTAGAATAGCCTTTAAATTTCAAGTATGATTTGGGTATCATATGGGAGGGCTATTTTAGTCATTATTTTCGAAAATCATAGTTGCGTCGAAGTTACGGCAAAATTTCGGGAAGAAAATTTGCTAAAGTAACGAAGTCTTTGGTGAAATTCCGCCGATTAGGGGTAGAAGGGCAAAATGGTAATTTTTACCTAAAAAGCCAGTTATAGTGTCAAATCGCTAATAAAGGTGATATTATTCTTATAGGATATCAGATATCGAGCCCAATTATTCGGACGCGTTATTAATCTTGCACATATCTTATAGGATATCAGAATCTACGATTTCTTGGTTATAGTTTTGACAACGTTTGAAGTTCACGTTCTTCCGAAAGTACGTCTTCGAGTACCTAACGTTGCCAACGAAGGTACGGACGCGTCTTTGTAACATTAATCTTGCACATCTTAAATACTTATATGTCAATGATATGTTCGTAGACCGTTATACGAACGGTTATACGGGTTATAGTTTTGGTAACACCGTTTTGTTTTCCTAGCGGCGAGGACACGAGTAATTATCGTGGCACTGGTGAATAGTGCGGTGTTATTGTTTACCTTATGGGGCTTTACATATTGCTTTGTGCTTATGTTTGTCGGCATAATGATCATGCATCGTTTGTATGCTTATGATATCTTGTGGTATTAGCTCTAGAAATATCATTGTCGTATATTGTATTGTTTGGGTATGAGGTTAACCGTTTTGAGATTCAATATGGTGAATTGAATCTCGGCTATAGCTTCGATCGGTCGAGGACCACGGTTCGGGGATCGAGGCAAGTGCCGGAATAGACGTGCGGCGGAAGACTATTTCTATCTTATCGTATTTTTATTAAATCATTCCGCTATTTCATTTCTAAAACCTTAGGACTATTGTAATCTATACAATATTACACAATGGTTGATGTTTTGGCTTTGTTTCTCTTTCGAATGTCGTACTTAACAAGAGTATTACTCAATACTCTATTTATTAAATTATATATTAGTTTTGCTTCAATAACTGATAGTTGTTCTAATATTGACTACTACGATTGAAAAAAAAAAAAAAAAAAAAATTATGCGTTTCAAATTGGGATGTTACACTTTGTGCTTATGTTCTGTCCATGTTATTGATCATACATATGCTGTTTGCTTTTGTGATGATATGCATTGAAATGAATATCTTTTTTGAGCATAAGGTTAACGAATCTCGAGTAGCGTTATCTTTAGTTTCTTTAACTTTTGAGAATTTGGCCGTAATCCGATACATTTACACTATGGTCCATATTTTGAATGTAATGTAAATTACTTAAATGCTTTCTACTGATTCTTCTCTAAAAATATTTGGAAATGTTTTTTTTAAAAAAATTCCGCCGTTTTCAAATGGGATGTTACATTTATTTTATATTGAATATTGAATATATTGATATATAATTATAAGTGGGGAAAATTCAAATGGCTTGATCAATAGAAAATAAAAACAGAAACCAAAGGAAATTAAAGCGTTGGATTGGTCATGATGATTCATGAGTACGTAATGACTAAACGAATTTAAAACATATAATTAAGTCTGCTTGTGAATGTACGTACTTAATAAGAGTATTACTCAATACTCTATTTAATTAAATTATATATTAGTTTTGCTTCAATAACTGATAGTTGTTCTAATAATTGACTACTAGCTAGCAGACATAAAATCTAGGTGCATCTTTTTCGAACGCACTTCAAAAAAAAAAAAAAAAATCATTTGTGAATTCAATCTTGTATTCATGTAGATACGCTGGCATTAATTAATTCATATGGCTTTATATATTAGTCGCTAGCTCGTACATCGGTACATGTATGTGTGTGACTAAATCAATCGTATAATTAATTAATAATCTTTTGCCACAAAATCATGTTGGATTAATATCTTAATTAATTATTATATACCATAACAAATGTGTCTTCAGAAAAGTGTCGTTGTGCTTTGATTATTTTAATTGTTCAGTGGTTTAGTCATGTTGATTTATGTTGAATGGAACACTCACACGTCCAAATAAAAGTGCATTCAAATAAACAGGTACTATATAATAATAATAACATAGAAGTTTGAAAGATATTACTTGTCATCGTTAATTAACTAGTCAAAGTTCCAGTCAGAGAATATCTTTTTTGCAATACTTAGAACGATCGATTTTGTGCAACTCAAATTCGTCTGTCTTTTCTCTTCTAGCTACTTGCTCTCATTTATTTAATCATTTCTGAATCTTAATTATGCACATGCTTTAATCGCTTTTTTTTTTTATATGTCTAGAAACGTTGAAGAGATTAAAGATGTTATAAAAGTATAGTTCCCTGCCCCGGGCCTCTCTCTCTATATCTCGCGTATCTTGGATATATAGCTAGCTATAGGGTTGTAATTAAAAAATATTAATCATTAAAATAATACTTAATCAAAATTTATTAGGACATTATTAAATAAGTAATTAAATATTCATGGGTTTTTAATGTGTATTACTATTAATATTAGGAATAGTCTCATTCACTTCCCTCCATCTCAACACATCCAAATGTGTATTACTATTAATGGATGATAAAGACTGGATCATCATTTTTCATAGAAACGCAATAAAGAATATCATTATTTGCCGCCCTTTTCTTGGTTTCTTAGAAAGACTCAATTTGTTGAATTTTAGTTCTATTTTTTTTTTGTAGCTATGTAAGACTTGATAATATTATTTATATCATTTTGTCATTTTTTTAAAAAAGTGTTTTAGTATTATACTACCTTTACCTTACACTATTAGATTATTCCACCTCAATTCTGAGTTCCAAATTAAGCTCTCATGACAATAAATATAACTGCATTTGCAAATGACTTTAACTTACTTGGAACGTTAGTCTTTTTTGGCCTAAATTAGGGGATCGGTTAAAAAAGGAATTTAAACTTTCAAATTGCTTTTTTTTTTAAAAAAAAAAAATTAATTAAATTATTCAAACTATACACTAATTTGTCGATTATATGGCGGGCAATTGAGAACTCTAAAAGAACGTTAATAAAAAATGATTTTTAAATTGTAAATATCAAAATTTGAACTATAAGTTTCGACATTTCTATTATAAAAAGATCCCTTATATAATTGAACCAAAAAAATATCCTTATTAAACTTTATATTAATTTTGTTATTGCATGACCTTAGTTATCATTCTTCTGGTCCTAATTGGGGTAGAAAAAAAAAATTAACCAAACAAAAAAATTATATTTTACGAATCAAAAACAGAATAGTACAATGTTTTGATCAATATTTGGCAGTAGTGAAATGAAAATAAAAATAAAAATTGTTGATGTGCAGTATTTTGTATTCTAAAATAATAAGAATTAAGAAGTATCGATCTGATATCTTATTTAATGTTTATTTTATTGATAACATATATTTATCATCTATTACTATTAATTAGAACTTTTGATTTAAGCATTATTAATCTCCCAAGATTTGTGGCAACAAAAAAGGGAGAATTATATTTCATTTAATCCCACACATATATATAGGACTTAATTTTTAACTAGCCCAAGAGACCCCCTCCATACATATAGTTAGGAATCAAACCTCGTGATTACTAGCACAAGAGGCTTTAAAATTTTAGTTCAATGTTTTTTACCCAAAATGAAATTATGTTGTAAAGGAAATAAACATGACATATGAAATGAAAAGAAAGTCTTAATAAAAATTCAAAGTACATTCACAAGTATATTTACATGTTTTGACAACCAATCCTAATAAAATAACAAATGTCTGTATAAAAATTTAAAAATCCCCATTTAAATTCTAATATATTTTGAAACAAAACATACAAGTGTTCAAAGGTATGTTTACAAGTATACATACTCATTTTGACAACTAAATATAACAAAAGAATAAGCGTCTGTATAAAAATTTACAAGTTTAAATTTACATTCTAACATGTTCTAATAAAATAAGAAATAAGAATTCCGTTTACAAGTAGACCCACGATTTTATAGAATAATTGGTGCCCACATAAAAGTTTGCAAATCCAAATACATTCTAATATGGCATTTTCTCAAATCCCCATGCATTTTCACAATTAGGGATGACAAAATAATAACTTTTTTCCGTTCCGAAATGAACAAGTTTTTTGTCCGTCCATTAAAAAATGAGACTGTATGTGAGCTGTAATAACTAATAAAACAAACGTGAAATTTTTGTGTAGACATGACTTGTCTTACCACGTTATTTATGGTTTGACTAATCTAAATTCAACAATTCAGCTAATACTACTTGTCTTAGTTGACTACTCATGTATTTTATATTTTTATTTTTCTTAAAAAATGAGTTCCTTAATTAAAATTTCACAAATAATAATAAAATAAATATTGTGAAATCTTTAAATTTTATTAATATATTAACTAATATTTAGGAGGTATTAAATCAACTCGTGAATAAATGTATTTAGTTAGACAACAAATAATATAACAAACAAAGTTTTTACAAAAATTTCTTCAAAACAAACAACTGCCTCTCATTCATTAAGGATTGCGCGTAATTCTGTGTTCAGAATCAGATCCCAACTTTTTTGACTATACCCCTTCAAATCTTTCACGCTGACCTTGGTACTTGATCTCCTACTGTGTTATACTATTGTTTTTTTGTCTTAAAAATGAGATAATTTCAATTGTGGTGATAAGACTCCACTTTTATAATAAAGAGAATATAAATTTAAATTTTAGAAAAGATATTACTAGGAGATATGAGAACCTTTTACCCTCTAAATCTCGAAGAGAAAACTCTTAATCAAATAAAACAAAAGAGATAATTTCTATCTCACACTGATAAGTGCCTTGATTAAATAATTTTGATGGAATTTTTGTTTTTTGTTTTTTGCTCACCACATATTTGAGATTTGATATGATGACGGCAGCAAATGAAATTATTTCAGTCCAATTTCAATCATAATGACGCGTCCGCCGTCCATATTGATTTGTTCGTACGTAAATAATCTTACCCCTCGCATTGACTCCAACAAATGACGTAATGTAATGCGACAACATACATATATAGCCAGAGATTAATAAAAATAGACTGTAAGAATATAATCTTCTGAACATAATTAAACTTAAAAGCTTTGCAATACGTAATCTATAGACATGCTTTGAGGTCAAAGCGATGGATGTGAAGCGTAAAAGTAGTTGTTTTTTTTCTTTGAAAAAAAAAAAAGTTGCATCTGCACTCTAAAATATTATATTTTTCAGTAGTGTCCACTATTTTAAAGTAATTTTAAGTATATTCAATACTCTAAAGTATATTTTAAGTAGTATGAGTATCATTTAATATAAATTTGTCCTTTAAGCAATTTTTTTTCAATAGCAATAAATTATCCTATAAGGCGTTGGATACACAAAAAGATTACTTTAGAATAATAAAATTTTAGGGTATTAAATGCAATTTAACCTTTTTTATTTAAATGGTAGATTATAATGACACGAAGTTACAAGTCGAATAGAACTCTGAACTTGTTTACGTACCGAAGAGTTTTCATGGCATGGTATTACATATAGCACCATTGACCGGAAACCACAATTGATCAGAAACATAATGGAGAAGATGAAAAATCATGTATTAACCATATAAGAGCGACATGCTCACACAAACTATAACTTATTTAGATTTAATAATGACCATTTCTCACTTGAAGGTGATTTATAACTAACCTTAACTCTATAGATCTGTGAGAGACTACCCTATCTATAAAGAGACTTATATTAAATTCTCTCTTAACATAGTGTGGATCTCACTATCCCACATACTAAACACATTAACCATGACTCTTTTTATAGACTGGGGTCTCAATAAACTAATTACTCATTTAATTTCACATTTAATGTCTCTAACAAATAGAATTGAAATATTAATGTGATGTGTGTGATGAGTTGTGAGATGTGCTGTATATTAGTCCATAAGTAAAGGTTGACAAAGGTGATCATGTTTTGCATGTACTTACTTCCATACTTGAACCGCGTGATACAACTTTCCCATAACACTCGTATTTGGGGAACTCAAGGACAAGTTAAACTCTCGTACTAGTGATACCCTATATTCCAACTTATAAATTATTATTTCTGGCCCCATTTCATTTAAGATTTATTTTTATTCACATTTTCCGCCGAAAATGTCTAATAAATTGAAATGGAAGGAGTAGGAAACATGAAATCAATTGATCCAATCACTAAGTGCGCGTCAATTGTTTAGAAATGACTATAAGCTAGCTAGTGTCATCTCTTAAATCAAGTGTGTGTGTAAGTTAGTAATGTTACTAAGAACATATATTAAGTACTCCTCCGGTTCTTAATATAAGACATGTTTGAAAAATTGATCTTGGTCCTAAATATAAGATATAATTTTCATATTTATTAATTTTTTCCTAATTTACCTTTATCGGTGATACTCTCTCAATAATAATCAGGGAGGAGGAGGAATGAAGAAATTAAGAAAGATAATTAGTGTATTTTAGAAAATACGTGTCATATTAACAAACTCAATCAACTTCATTAATCTAATTTAATTAGGTAAATATGTTTTATATTAGGGATCGAAGGGAATATGTACGTTTTTGGGAAATTTATATGAAGGAATAATATAGAGGATGGAGTAAAGAAGTAGAACACTTGAGAAAATATTAGGTGACGGGTGAGCATGAATGAAGAATCAGAATGGTTTGAAGTCCAAAAAGTGTGAAGCTCGTTACACACATCTTTCCAAGTCACCAACATAATGGGAAATGTTTTTCACGCATGAACTACGCCAACTTTCTCGGATGATCGATGACAATATATATATACTTATCCAATATACTACTCTAATAGCTATCTTATCTTTAATATAAGCCCCTAATAATAATTTTACATAAATTAATAAAATTAGATATTTTTCGAATATCAAAATTACTTTCAACAAAAACTCATTAGTTATACGAGTTTGTCTAATTAGTTAGGAATTTACATTATTAGTTAGGGATGCTAAGTGAAAAAAAAAAATTTAATACTTTAAACCAGACACTTTGCATTATGAAATATGTTGGAGCTATATATGTGCTTGTAATAAGGATTGAGGCAGTATTTCTTAAATGAATTGTTGCTTTATTTTTATCTTTATCAAAAGTATCTCAAATTAATAAATGTATTTCTCAATATTCGAACTTGTATTTTTCCTCTAAAGCATAGGGCACAAAAGGGTTTTTGTCTCTTTTGATTAATAAATGTATTTCTCAAGCTTCAAATTTGCATTATCCTCCTTAATTGGAGAATGGGATTGCTTATCACACCAACCAATATGTTATTGGTCAATAAATGAATTAGTGTTTTATTGAAATCCATATATGCACATGACTCACGTAGGTACTATAAGGCTTATGGTCAAGCGTAAAGATATAGAGCTGAATAGTGCATCCTTAAAACATAAGGTGGCTTGTAATCTTTCTCACAATTATATTTCTCTTAATTATGTAATTAAATAATAAAAAATATTAATTACCATTAATATATCACATAAAAAAATCACTTATTATTAGTTACTCATTCATCATTGATTATTTTATTGAAAAAGATTTCCAGCTTTATCCGCATTAAAAATAATAAATATGGAGAGATATATTTAACTATTTAAGTGTTAGGCAGTGATTAAAAATGACAAATAAACCTTAATTTATCTGAAAATAAATTATATTGTAGACTAAAAAATCTTTTTGAAAGGCCACTAATATTTTATACCCAAGCGAGTAAGGCGTTTTTCAGACCCAAGTACTAATTTAAAATAGAGTTGATGAGATTTAAAGGTTCTTTCGTTACTAGTAAAATAAGTTAAAAGTAGCTTATAAATATGATAAAAAAAAAAAGTATATTACTTTATGATTGCTAAACTAGGTAGTTGACAGAGAATTTGAAATATGTAACTAGCTAGTTCAATTATCAATATATCTTTTCTTAATTTATGATTACTCCGAGATTTTGTTTTTAAAAAAAGTATTTAAGTAATACAGAAATTTAAAGTAAATGCAATTTTTTAACGCGCACGCGTTCTCCTGTGAATATTGAGAAATTGAGCATTATTGCAATTTGCAATTAGTAAACATTTTCTGCTGTACTCTGATAATGGCTCTTCATCAAATGTGCCGTTAACTTTGACCTCATACGCTTATAACCTGGCATTATACGGCTATTAGCATCCTAAGTAGTATTTATATACTAATATATGATGAGAAATCATTATTAATTATATCTTTCAATTGTTGATAACATTATTATATATGTATATGGTGTATATGAGAGATTAGAGTTTCTTTAATTATATGTACCAACATATGTACGTAAATATTGACAAATTACTTTTCTTCAATATTTTGCAATTTTTTATTCAGTCGTATTAAAATTACAAGTGATTAATTAATTCTTGTTAATTTTACAGCATGATTTTGCATTTTTATTATCATTTTTCAGCACTCTGACATGCATTTTTGTAAGTCTATTAAGAAATTTTTTAAAAGTAGACAATTTTATTTTTACCCCGATTGTTTGAAAAACATTAAGGCTCGTGCATTCACTTTTTGAAATTTAAGGCCTTTCATATTGCCCTCGTAGTATGGAACAAAAACCCTAGTAGATGTGAAAGGAAAATTAATCTACCCATTTTGAATGAGGTCATATAGTATATTTTGTTTAAATTGAGTACTTATAGTTTGATTTGTTATACCTGTTTGGCATGCCTGGGGCTGAGGAAAAAAACCCATCAAACAGTAAAATAAGTCTAGCGAAAGAAAAAGAAAAAACAAAAAAGCCAATCTGGACTGTTTGTGGTAGTTTCAAGGGTTGATGAATTTATTGTAAAAAAGTGGCTTCTGATAGAAGTCACTTTTTTCAACTTTTAGAGAAAAATGTCGGATAAATTACACAATAACCAATGTACTGTTATATATATATTTGTATGCATTCTAATTTATCTATTAGAATATATTTAGGTAAGTACATTGATTTTTGAATTTTTTTAATAATAATTTATTTTTTTTATCAACTTTAAATTTTTATCTTCAATTATCACAATATATAAAACTACTATATGTGTGTGTGTGTGTGGTATTCAATAAGATTTATACCATTTTCATTCATTTTCCATTTCAAATGACTTTTCAAACGTCATTCCAAACAAGAGCTCATTTGAAAAAAAAAATCACTTCTATCACCGCTGTGCCAAACATAAATCACATCTATAATATGACTTTATCTTATATATCTTCTGTTTATAAAAACCTATCTGAAAAAAAGTCACTTCTGCCACCATTATCCCAAACGGGCACATATGCATTTATTGTTAAGTGTTATAATCGTAAATATTAGAGTTTCATGGACTTCATGAAATTCACTCCATTTCATTTAATACCATTTTTTTTTTTGGTCAGGGTAATAATTCATTTTAAAGTATAAAATATTTTTGCCCCTTCTAATCAGTGTGTTTTATTAAATCTACTATAAAGACCTATAAGGGCATGTGCATTGAATTTTCATTAAATGTGAACGAAGATTCGTCAAGACCAAATGTAAAGTAAGTCCCCTAAACATGTGTGGGTGCAGTGGCGGAGCCACGTTGGGGCAAAGGTCCGCACTTGCAGACACAAACTTGTGTGTCTCTGGTTTTTTTTTTTTTTTTTTTTTTTTTTTTTTTTTTTTTTTGGAGCGGAGGGAGGGCCATCGCTGAAGCGAAGAGAATAAGAGAAAAGTGAAGGTCGTGATGAAGGTTGGTAGGCGGTGGCTGTGTTGCTGCTGGTGATGGGCGTTGCGGTGGAGAAGACGGCGATGAGGCGGTAGGCCCATGGCGGAGGACGGAGGCAACGAGTGGTGGGTGAGGAATGGGGAAGAATGAGAGAGAGAGAGAGAGAGAGAGAGAGAGAGAGGATATATTATTATTGTTGCGCAGGGGGCAGATATTTGCGGGTGGGAGAGAAGGAAAAGCCATTTGAATTGAAGCAGAAGAAAGAGAAAGGAGAAAAACATTTTACAAAAACAAAATTTTGGAGTTGAAAAATTAGAAAAATTATAAATTGTTTCATACACACACAATAAGAATTAAAATGAATTAATTTGTGTGCTGATTGATTTAGGGGAATAAACATGTGCAATTGTCCCTCTGATGTTCTAGCCTTCGTAGATTCTCATTTTCTTTGATATAAGATGTTCTATGGAAAAATCACTTGCTTTGTTGGGTTGTGTAGTTTGGAAAAATCTCATTTTTCTGCAATGATTTTTGTTAAGGATAAGTTGCGTAATCGGATAAGTGATAATTGGTTTAACTCATGCATGCTAAGTTATGTTGAACGTGATATGTTTGATAAGATTGATGATGAAGATATAATGCAATATTTTCAATGAATGAATAATCGAAGAATGCTTTTATAATCGTTTTGTTGTAATAGCTTAGTTGACTCTTGATTATTATTTTTCTATGTTAAATTGAAGTTTTCTTTTCTTGTCTATATTCTTTTGTTTTTTTAATGTATTTAAAACTTTTCTTTAAAAAAATTTCGGAGGCAGCCCCCAAATCCCCCTCACTAATTGTTCGGACATAAACTCAAAGTTCTAGCTCCGCCATTGTGTGGGTGTGTGTTTTCAATTTTTTTTCAGTGAACAAGATTTCAATCCATAACATGTGTGCTTCTTTGGTTAGCTGTAAAAGTTCAAAGTTCTAGCTCCGCCAAATTTTTTTTCAGTTTTCAATCCATAACATGTGTGCTTCTTTGGTTAGCTGTAAAAGTTATTTTTTCAACGATGTGATTTACGGTTTATAAAATAAGTATGTGAAAATAGTTTTATCTCGACTGAATGCGTTTTTCTATTACTAACTCGGGACATAAAATTTAAAGTCAATTCCTAAATCAGTAAATTCCTCATCCTGCTTTCCCACTAAGGTCGGTGGTGACATGAAAGAGATTCAAAGTTCAAAGTAGACTTTTCCTCACTGAGCAGCATCCAGTTCTCTATAAATCCTCACATTCTCTGCCACTTCTCCCTCAGAAGACATTCTTGCTTCTTCATTCACCATACTTCTCTCGTTTATCGCCAATAAACTTCCTCATAAACTCCTTATTCCTTTAATTACAATGGGTTTGAGGAATGAGCAGAGCCATCAGCTTCTGTCGAACATGGCCGTCAACGACAAACACGGCCAAAACTCGCCGTATTTTGATGGATGGATTGCTTATGATAGAGACCCATTTCACCCAATTCACAACCCTCAAGGAGTCATCCAGATGGGCCTCGCTGAAAATCAGGTTCTTCTTATATATATATATATAACATCCACCATCGATCACTAAAACTGATCACAAGGTGTTTGATGATGATGAATCCGATCTACTGACTCGGTTTATTTTTCAGCTGTGCTTTGATATGATACAAGAGTGGATTATGAACAATCCAGAGGCCTCCATTTGCACTCCTCAAGGACTCCATCACTTCAGTGATGTCGCCATCTTCCAGGACTATCATGGCCTCCCTCGCTTCCGAAATGTATGAACAAGTTTATTATAAGGCGTCTTGGGTCCCCATATGGGGACATCACACCGTGAATATATATATATATAGTATTTTAATAAAACATGAGATAGGTGATATGAAATGGAGGAATAATGAACTATTTGTGTTATTATATATGTACAGGGTGTGGCAAAATTCATGTCGAAAGTGAACGGAGGGAGAGTGAAATTCGAAGCAGAGAGGATAGTGATGAGTGGAGGAGCAACAGGAGCAAATGAGGTCATAATGTTCTGTTTGGCTGATCCTGGAGATGCTTTTCTCATTCCCTCTCCTTATTATCCTGCGTATGTCCCCTTTCTTTAATTTCTTCATATTCACTGAACCTTCACTGTTAATTCCACTCATGGGAATTGGGCAACAAAAGAGAGTTATATTAAGGTTGATTACTTGTTTTGATTCAATGAATTAGGGCAATACATATAAAGAGGTCAAAAAGCGTGTGAATGGGGTTTCTTTTACAAGTCCAAATCGAACACTGATTAACTTAAAGCTCAGTACAGTCTCTCGTCAAAGGATCACAATTACTTAAAGAGCAGTTGACGAGTTGACCCTACAAGGCCATTGACCTTTCCGTTAAACCTTACACAAGCAATATCGTAACTGTCTCGTCAATCAAATTTATATGGTGGATATTGATTATTCCTCAAATACTATTAATTACAGAATACTGATCCACTTTCAGTATATTTCATACATACTAAAGAAAAAACCTTTCCAATTTTATCCTTATTTAATATATATTATACGTCATGAGTACAATAATAAATGACGGGTGGTACATTAATATGAAGTTTTTCTCTACGGCCCTATAAATTGACCAAAAGTTTTCTTTCCTCACTGCCTATAAATAGGTCCAGAGTAGCATGTTCAATCAATTTGTTTGTATTTAGGAGAAAGACATATGACTTTCCTCACATATAACTCAAAATTCTATTTCAGATACGCGCGTGACTTGTGTTGGAGAACTGGAGTTCAAATAGTTCCTGTCCACACCGACAGCTCCAACAACTTCCAAATAACAAGAGAAGCTCTTGAAAGAGCCTACAACAAAGCTCAACAAGACAACCTTAATGTCAAGGGCTTGCTCATAACCAACCCATCAAACCCTCTAGGAACAACCTTGGACAGAGATACGATGAAAAGCCTCGTAACCTTCATCAATGAAAAGAACATCCATTTAGTATGTGATGAAATCTATGCAGCCACTGTCTTCAGCACACCAAGCTTTGTGAGTGTCTCTGAGATCATCCAGCATGTGGACTTCTGCAACAAAGATCTCATTCACATAGTTTATAGCCTCTCAAAGGACATGGGCTTCCCTGGCTTTAGGGTTGGGATTGTTTATTCATACAACGACGACGTAGTGAGTTGTGCTCGAAAAATGTCAAGCTTTGGATTAGTCTCCTCTCAAACTCAACACATGTTGGCTTCTATGCTCTCAGATGATGACTTTGTCAACAAGTTTCTCGCAGAGAGCTCAAGAAGGTTGGCAAAGAGGCACAGTTTGTTCACAGAGGGGCTTGAGAAAATGGGGATTACTTGCCTCCCAAGCAACGCCGGCCTGTTCTGCTGGATGAACCTGAGAAGTTTGTTGAAAGAACAAACATCTGAAGGAGAAATGAAGCTATGGCATATGATAGTGAATGAGGTGAAGCTGAATATATCTCCTGGTTCATCATTTAGTTGCAGTGAGGCCGGTTGGTACAGGGTTTGTTTCGCGAACATGGACGACGAAACAATGGAGGTAGCATTGGGAAGGATCAGAGCATTTGTGGGGAAGGAAGCGAAGAAAGCAATGGAAGTTATGAAGAATATGAAAAACATTATAAAGAATTTGAGGCTGAACTTTTCTGCAAGATTTGATGAGTTTATTATGTCACCTTCTAATTCTTTGAGGTCTCCACATTCACCAATCCCTCCCCTCCTCCTTTATTAAAACCTACTTTTTTGGCTTAGATTTATCCTACATATCCATAAGAAGCGTCCTTTTCTTATTTCAAGAGTGTGTAACTGGGAAATGGATATTGAATAAAATTTTCTTACTTAAGTTTGCTTGAAATGTTATATTTGAGATAAACAATATTTTCTTACTTGTAACCTCTAAGATGAATTAAGGAATACCTTTCTCTTTAATTATGGTTAATGAAGGTTATTTTCAGCAAAAGAAAAATCAATGCACCAATGAGCAAATTCTTAAATACTACCTCCAGTCTTTAATATAAATTATTTAATTATAACATATATTGCATTATCTATATAAAATATTTATGTATATCATTAGATTATATATTAGTTTATAAGTCAAACAAATTAATTTAGAAATCGAAAAAATATTAATATAAGAGATAAAATGAAAAACAATATTATATTGGACCAAAATTCACTTAATTAAACAGGTCTTACGCTTAGGGTAGGTAGTAATTTTTTGAAAAAAGGTTGGATGGACAAACATCCCCTCTTAAGACTTTAGCGATTGTTTGACCACCATAAAACAGCCGCCAACAAGTGTGCATAATTGTGGTCTCTAATTATAATTAATACTTTTATGTGGTATATAGTTATCATATTGAAGGACCAAATACAGTGTATGGATTTATGGCTTTGAAAGACCAAAAAGTAGATTCTCCGAAAGACAAAAGAAAATAAATAATAAATTTGTATGGTGTCTAATAATTTGCATGTGAGAATTGAAACTAATAGATAATAAGTCTTATAAACTAGAATTGCGAAGCATGATATAGTGTTTGTAGATCCAGATTCATTGAAATGAAAAGGTTCGATGATTCGACAATTTGCGAAAGCAATAGTCTAATATAATAATAAGCCACTACTAATTAATAACTCCAACCCACTAAAACCCTAATTAACGTACGTTATGCATGACACCATGGTGAAATAGAGCAAATTAAAGTAAAACACACGATTGATTCAAATGGTGGCTTTGATTTCTTAATTCCCTTTATTCATGAATGGACCTGTCGCACTCTCGGAGGCAACCTTAGTTATTTTATTTACCCGACAACATTTAGTGACTTGATTATAAAATACTCCCTTCCTTTTATCCTTAGTATAAAAATTAGATAATTAATTTATAGAGATTACCAAAAATTAGTTGAGTCAATCATTTGAAAATAATGTGTGTTTATTTTTATAAAATACCTATCTTTAATCATTATTTGCATTGAAACTACCAATTGATGGAAATGTTTTTAGTATATGCACCCAATTCCACGTTAATTAGGGTCTTAGTGGGTTGGAATTATTATGAGAAAAAGTTGATGAGATAAAGTGGAATTGGGTTTTATATTTAATTAAGACGAAAATAGACCCTTAAACTAGTGTGCTTCTTAATTTAGGATTGAAGAGAGTACTTCAAGTTCATGATATTTGAAAGTAATTTCTCCAAATCTGTAATTACCAAAATTTAATGAAACATTTATAATTGATCTCTAAAAGCGCCCTTGTCTCTTTTTAATGGCTTTTTCCTCCTCTCTCCGCAGTGAGCCATAATCATATCATGATGGTAATTAATTTTGGAAAGTTGTGAAAATTTTAAATCTTTTAACTAACTTTAATAGGACCGTATAAAAAAGATTAGAGGGAACAAATTTAGCATGGGCAACTAACGGTAGCTCAGGTGGTAAGCACAAGATAGAATGTGAATAGAAACTCAAGGGTTAAACATTAATGATGTATACCAAATTTTCAATATGAATAGTAATCTATAAGTTATACAAAACTGGAAATATTGGATCATACATGACGATAGGATGAAATCCGTTAAAGTTCATATTTATATATAGACCCAAACTTTTAAAAATCTACATATATCAAATTTGGTTGCTAGCTTGATTTGTGGATTCTGCTGCTTAGTATGGATTCTTCTAATGAAAAACTAATTAAATAACATACGAAGATAAAATAAAAAACGCCGAGTCTTTAGGAGCGTCTACTTTAATTTGCAAGTGGGGATTTTTCTTTCCATTGCTCTTATCATAGATATCTTCAAAATTGACTAGAATATAAAGGCAATTCTACGACATAATTAATTAAGCATTTATAAAGAAATTAAAACATATCTTGAAAAACTGACGTATTATACGTATATGTAATCAATTGTGTTATGGCTTGGTGCGTTAGCTACTCTAGATGCATTAATTTTGGTCCAAGTTTGAATAATGTAATCATTTTTTACTGGAAAGTTTTTGTTCACTTAGACCAGAAAATTAAAAGACACGGATAGAGATTATTTGGTATTAGCTACTGAGATTAAGGAATTAAAATACTATCCATAATACAAGACACTTTAACTAATTCATAAGAAACTGGAAGTAACGGTTAACTTGTTTAATATGTAACAAACTGAAAAAAAAAAATCCACTTTTGCCCTTATTGAAAAATGTGTTTGAAAATTTAATGAGTAGACAAAATTGAAAATGAGCATTAATTACAGGAGGAAAATCTTACAAATGACTTATATTTTAGACCAAGCTATCCTTCTAAAAGTACTCTATATTGTATATCGAAGGAAGTAAAGTTACATTAAAGTATTTATATTTATCATTTTTTTTCAAACTAATTTATCTAACTTATAAATTGAGAGATAATCTAATGATACGTAACATATATTGTGATTAAATAACTTATTTAGTCTCCATAATCTCTTATAAAAAGTCAATTACCTCTTATATTAAGGACCAGAGGGAGTGGTACTAAACTACTGATAGCTAAAAGTTCTTTGATTAATTATTATATTAAATAAGTAATTAATATTACTCTCCCATTCACTTACCCTGGTAATATGCGCTTCACGTGCACTAAGCCACTAACACGAAATAATGTTGAATTAATTAAACAGAGCAAAACTATTATCTATTGTCTTGCTATTATAATTTCTCCAAAAGATTAAAGAGTTGTAATAAAGGTTTTCATAGCCAATCTTTAGGGCATGACCTCTGTAATGAAGCTTTGGTGAGCCACTCAGTTACCAAGTTTGCTTCTCTAAAATTCCACACAAAACAATGATTTCTAATCAAACTTTCTGAAATCAGAATATTCTCAATAATAATATCACAAGCCCATTCAGAAGAAAGAGAACTGTTGTTCAAGCAATCAACCAACAATAACACTACAAGAAAAAGGGTAAATACTAAATACCGACCAACTATTGGAGACGGTTTTAAGTACACCGCCTCTAAAATACATTTAAAGGTGGTTCTGTCGGCGTATATACTAACCGCCTCAATATTATCTTTAAACAGAGGCGGTTTTTGTTAATCCGCCTCCAAATGAATCATATGGAGGCGGTTACTGAGGCATTTTCCTCATTCGCCCAAAATAACACTAATTCAGAGGCGGTTTCCATAAACCGCCTCCAATGTACATTTAGAGGCGGTTTTGGAGGCGGTCATGTATTATTTTTATTTTAAAATATAAATATTTAATATTCATGTTTAAATTGTAATTATATATCCATTTCATATTTTTACCATGTTTTTCTCTTTTCAAATTTAAATAATTGATAATTGTTATAGCCCAATTATTTCGTGTTATTAAATCATAATTTTAGTTGCTTTGATGATAGAGTTATTATGATTT
The DNA here is from genome assembly GCA_019022615.1 of Acacia melanoxylon. NCBI lineage: Eukaryota > Viridiplantae > Streptophyta > Magnoliopsida > Fabales > Fabaceae > Acacia > Acacia melanoxylon. The sequence continues at coordinate 2,470,255 of JAFJYJ010000041.1, read as the reverse complement.
AATTTATAAAATCAATTTAGAGAAGTTATGTTCATTACAATTTAAATCAATGTTCAATTGTTGCAGGACAAAGTTGGTTAGCGATCAGCTTGATGGCTGTTGCTTGATGTGCTTCCAATATATTATGTATTAAGGGTCAAATTGAGCATATAATTGATTTACAATTAACCAAAAGATATTAGAATTGTGATTAATTTGTTAATTTACTCTTGGGAGTATTTTCATACGAATTCTTATGTTTTTGTGGAAAATTTGTGCCATAGAAGAAGTTAAATGAAAGCAAAGCTCAAAAGTCAGGAAGAAAGTACAAAACCTTCAAGCTTGTCTTTCAAGTTAAATTTTGAATTTTAAATCACATAATTATTTAAAGATCTGATTGTTACATTAATATTTAATTATATAATAAAATGTTACTTGAATAAAGAAAACAAAAATAATGAAAAATTCACTTGACGTAACTAATTTACAGAATAGTTCCTTTTTCAATTTTGTATCTCTTTCACTCTGAGTTTGAAAAAGTTAAAGCTCAGTGAAGTTCAGTGTAAACAAAACTCCATACAAATCAGTGGTCTTGTTGGTGCCCAGGTCTGTCTTTTCTCTCTCTGTTATTTTTTTATAGGTGTTGAGTTCTCATTACCAATTGTAGTACTTGAAGTAACTAATGGTGCAGATCTGTACTCTTAAAGTTAATGGCTTGAAATATGCATCATAATGTGGTAGTTCTATCAATTCCTAGTATTTATAACGATATAAGTTGTATATAATTGTGTCCTTCCTAGTTAATGTGTTCTAATATCCAATAATAGTCTCTTTGACTGGGATTTAAGATTGATAAATAACCTTTATTAGGAATCTTTCAATTTGTATATCCTGATGGAGTGTTATCATGTTCCTTGTACAGGCTATATTTAAGCCTCCAAATTAAAAGCAATTCGAGGAGGGATTCCAATATGCTTTCCTCAAGTAAGTGCTTTTTTGAGATATATAGTTCCAATAATTGCTTCAGATGGATGAGTAAATGCATCTAGTATATGCATGAGTAAATGCTTCAAACATGTGTATTGATTTAAGCTCTCAGCCATAGTTTCTTGTAACTTACAGCTTGAGGTGTCTGTGTTATCAAACTTGTTAGTTGCATGAGTGCATATTTATGTGCCAACATAATTCATTGCCTAAAAACTTGGAACATTCTCTTTTCACTAACCTTTTAGTGTATAATTTTAAGCCGCTAATATGTTGGACTTGAAGAGGATTGTAGGGTGCATTTTAGTAATTTTCTCTGTTTTTTTGGGTTTAGAGTTTGTTTTACTTGTATTTTGAACTTATAAACGAAACTTCTTATTTTGTTCTCATGTACTATTTCTCTGTTGTCAATGCATTTTGCTTCAATAAACTGTAAATTTTAGTGGAAATTCTAATACTTCTTACGTCCTCTCATGTCATGTCTTTTTGGTTTAACTTATTCTTATAACTCAGAAAACAAAATCTTGCATTGCTTGCCAATACATTATTATTGAAAATGAAACTAAATTAAATATGGAACCTCCGCCATACTGTCAACAAACAAGATGTACAACTTTGTGGACTAATTTCTCAGCTTAGGACCATAAAAGTGGCTGGTGAATTAAAAATATACAAAACATTAGCGGCTTGCCAATACATTATTATTGAATAAGTTCAGATCCAACCCTTACAAGTATATCAATCATTTTAATGCACTTCCCTTTGCCCGTTTCCTAGATCCAACCCTTACGTGACTCTTGTATCAATTTAAAACATAAATAAAAATAAAAATAATTAAATATAAAAAAGAGTTGCATGGTGCGTTGGGCAACATTGGCCATCTATAATAATGGCAATTAATTTTTGGAACGCCCCAAGCTTACAAATACTTTTAGATCAAATGACCCCGGAATTATCAAAGAATCCAAAAACTTACATTATTACAAAACGAGCCTATATGTTTCTCATTTCTTTACAACATTCTAATTCTATTTTTTGGCGGACTTGTTTCCCTCCGTATGAAAAAGTATTGTCTTTTCAGTTTCATTTGGCGGACTTGTTTCCCTCCGAATAAAAAAGTATCTCTGTTTTTATTTATTTTATCTAACTTTAGGGTTTAGGTCTCTTTTTTCTCTCTCTTGAAAGCTCCATTACCGTTTTTGCTCCCTACCTTTCTCCCTCTCTTTCACCGCAATGCTGTTTGCTGAAGGACCTCAAGGCCAAACTTGCCTTGCTCCGCATTGCTAAGGTCATCTGTGAGGAAGCTAGAGAAAATAATGTATGTATTTTCTTTGAGATTGAGGAAGCTATACATGCTATTTGATTACATGTTTGATGTTGTATTGTAGGACCAATTACTAGCTGAGATGGAGGAAACGTCTTCTGAAGAATAGGCCTATGAACATGTCTTTGGGAAAGATCACCTTGGACGCGTTAGAGGAATAGGGTTTGGGGTGGTTCCATCTCAAATGCGTAAGCGCTGTAGCGGTTCTACATCATCTTCTAGTGCTGGTCCTTCTCAAGCAGAGTATGATTCCCTCAAAGAAGAACTTGACACCTTAAAAGGGAAAATGGGAGAACTTGACACCTTGAAAGCACAAATGGCTTCTATTTTGCAACATATTGGTGCTCAACAACCTTCTCATTTTCCCTTCAATGAGGTAAATCTTGTGTCATAATTAAATATATACTTTGGAATTAAATCGTAGGTTCAATTTGTTGGCTATCTTTGGACATCATTTAATTTTTCTGCATTATGGATTATTTGCATATATCTTTATTTCATATGATTACTTTGGAGTGGTGACCTTACATTGATGATAAATTTAGGATGTTGACATGGTCGAGCTTGTATGGATTATAAGTCATGTGTATCACTTGTTTATATATGTGGCCAATTTACACATAATGACTGCTAATGTGAAGTTTAATTCTTGTGTCTTTGAAACACTATGAAATGAAATTTATTGTTCATAACAACCAAATTCCATAGATTACTAACATCAGCTTGCAGATACTCTTTTCACTACTTTTTGCTTTTCACTTTGTTTACCCCTAACTTGATAAACCTTTATTTGATTTGGTACATGAAAATTACTTTATCGATAGAAAATTCCTTGCATGCAAAGTAGTGTCCACTGATTTCTTTATCCTGTTATGGTTCAGCCTTGGTTGTATAAATGCATGAACACCTCTGTTTTGGATTGAAAGTAAATTAGACAAGATGGTATATTTATGAATAGCCTTGCATATATGTAAGAAATTCTGATACTGTTGATGTGATATGGGGTTGTTTATATGGTATGAACAAAAGCTGGAACTGTTGATGTGATATGGGGTTGTTTATATGGTATGAACAAAAGCTGGAACTTGATCAAATTTGTGAATTCGGTCTGAATCATTAGCCTCTTAGTTGAAACTTGATCAAATTATTGAATTCAGGTCTTTTTTTTGTTTGTTTAATATAGTACCCTTATGTTTTGTTTTAAAAATCTGGTTCAGGTCTATACTTGAATGTTTCTATTTCAGAGAAAGCTAGAAAGTTAAGTACCCCGTTTGCATATTGTGATTGATTGCAAATTTGTTTTGTTTTAAAAATTTGCACTTGGTCACATCATTAAAAATCAGGTTTTAAAGAGTTCAACTCCGCTCAAATTTTGTTTGCTAAATGCTAGACTACTTTCTTTGTATTATGCTTGATATATGCTAAATTGATAGTCATGTTGATGCCATGATGCAATGAAAAAATGGCTGAACAAGACATTGTAGCATTTGATGTTTGTTTTCAATTTTGTTTAAATGTATCGGGATGCAAATTTGGGGTCTCCGGGGCTCGAAAATCTTCTCATGCTAGTCATGACCCGCATTGTACATGATAGGATTCATCACCTCATATTCCATCTCCATCACCACAACCACAACCTTGAATATTTTATTTAGATATTGATTTTGGATAGTATTGTTGTCATTATGAAGGGAATTTATCCAATGTTTAGCAGTTGAGACTTTGTTTATGGTTGTTAAACATATTTTGTTCTATGATTTTGGATAATGTATGCAAACATACTGATGAGGGCCTTTTTGTCTTTAGCCTTGGGGTCCACAATCAAAAATAAACCAAGGATTGCGTATAGTCAACCCTAGGATCGTTCTCTCTCTCTCGAGGAGCCTTTTATTGAATCCTAAGTGATCTAAATGTCATGCAAATGCAATTAAAACAAGGGGAAAATTAGGTTTTGGATTTTCAAATTAATAAAGGAAAATAAGAATGCAATTAAATTAAATGTTAAACTATTGTTTTTGATATTTTTTTAAATAAAATGGAATGGAGTATGAAAATGAATATGAATGCTCTTGGAAATGGAATAGTGACTATCCTAGTTCAATTAAATATAGGAGTAAATTTTCACTAAGTCTAGATGGAAAAAACCCCAAGATACCACTTGAGTCTAATATTCCCAATTAATAGTAGCTCCTACTACCGTAGCTAACTACTACCTCTTGAGATATTGTTTAAAACCACTTAGTGTGTGATTAGGATTAAATTAATGCAACTTGGTTCCTCTTGATATGAATGCGATACCACGCCACTCAATTAATCCAATTAAATCATGTTATCTAACAATACCACGTAGAAAACATAATTTCACCGAATCAATAGGGAAATACAAATTTATAAATTCACAAACCACAAAATTCAATCCGATCACATAGGTCCAATCCACAAAGTTTTCCAAACGGATAAACTAAGTCTCAACATTACAAAATAATATTCCTAAAACTAGGAAATTAAAATGTAATAAAAGAAAATAAATTGAACAAAATACTCCCCTATTTAAGCTTTGGAACTCAAGCACAAATCCATCTCCAAGAGTTGAACTCCTCAGCTACTCATAAAACCTAGCATTGTCACCACCAAGCTCCCAATCAAAACAACCATGAACAACAATGGCGGAAGTGGAACAGTAAATGGAGACAAAATATGAAAGAGCGAGTGAAGCCAAATGGAAGAAGGCGAAGGTGAATGCTGGAACGAGAGGAAAAGCTGTGGTTTTGGGCGAAAATGGAATGGGTGAACAGGAAAGGACTGGCGGTGGTGTGTGGTTAGATGATGGTGATGACGAAATGAGAGAGAGAGAGAGGAAGAAGGAAGGTCGAATGGAGGAAAAAAAAAACAGGTCGATGATGAAGGTCTAATGAAGACGATGATCTTCCAGCTCCAAGGTTCTGCTATTCGTTCCCCCTCAGCTGCGTCTCGGGTGGTGGAGGGAGTAATGGAGGTCTACGGTGCTTGCTGGGTTCGAAAGAAGGAAGATGATGGTGGTTTTGCAGCTGAAACTCACGGCACTCAGAACTGTTGTTCTGGTTCTCTGCTCACGGCGCACTCCCCAGCTCACGGTGGTGGTCGATGAAACTCGCCGGCGACTTGGTGGTGGATGGTGTCGCCGGCGAGAAGAATGAAGAAAGTGGAAGGAAGGTGACGATGAAGGTAGGGGAAGGAAGGTTCTGTCTGTGCGTCAAGGTCCTCCCTCTATGCGTTAGCGGCGCCCTCTTTTATTTTCCTCCCAGCTCCATTAATTTTGTCGGGGCTCCATCCAATCCCCCATTGAATCTGTCGGGCTCTGTTTTTTTTTTAATTCCTTCATCAGGTCTCCCCCAGCTCACCCCTTCACGCGTTTTCAAATCCTTTCAGCTGAGACCTAATTCCCTTGGTCAAAACGTGCGTTTTGACCAAGGGACTAAAATGAGAGAAACAAAAGTTTTCAGAGGACTAAAGTGTGACATTCAAAAAATATTTGTGAGGTAAATCATGTGATTCCCGAAAACACTTGGTACTTTTATGTAATTTTTCTCTGGCCCTTTCCTTCATTGATCCCCAATTTTCAGAAATTGTTGGGCACTTTCTTGTAATTTTCTCCTAGTCCCCAAAACATTAATTTTGACCCCAAATGACATTTTTCCAAATTCTTCAATTTTCTTCCAAAACACCTACAATGCAAGATTAAACACAATATAGCATCAAAAGTCTAAGAAATCATATGCATGAATAATCAATAAATTATGACCATTTTACCTCTAATTTCACTTAATTCAAAACAAATGTACCTAACTCAAATTAGTGCTCAATCATGCAATAATGTCCAAGAAAATACATTAAAAATCCCAATTTAATTATGAAAAATCATCTAAAAATATGGTTCGATCACATACACTTTAATCTTGTGGTGAATTTATATATCTTATGCTTTTACTTAAGGGCTTTTAACATTGTATGGATATGTATGCTGAAATGCAATAATTTTTTTTTCTTGATACATCAAATGCAACAAGTTATTATTTCATTATTAGGAAAAAAAAATTATTAAATTGAAACTGTAAAAAATCACATATTAACTACCTTTCTTTATTAAAATTTAAAAAAATATAAAAAAGTAAAAAAAATTATTTTTATATATATTGGCTGATAAATAACCATCTGCAAATCGTCTCAGAATGACATTTTGAGGCTATTTATATACCCGTCTTTCAAAATATTTAACCCCATGCAAAACCGCCTCAGAATAGCATGTTGAGGCACTTACTGAACCGCCTCGGAATGATATTTTGAGGCGGGCACAATAACCGCCTCCATATCCCAATCTGAGGTGGTTAATTACAAACCGCCTCTATATTCCATTTTGAGGCGGTTAACACACCCGCCTCAAAAAATCATTCAGAGGCGGTTTTGAATACCGCTTTTGTATTCTAATGGGACTTTTGTTGTGCTGATTGAGGCGTTATTAGCCGCCTACGCTACTGCCTTTGTTTCCAGGTAGGCGGTTATACCAGCAGCTCATTTAAACCGCCTTAGTTTGACTCGCGACGGTGGTAACTTCGACGCTTTTTCAACCGCCTGCTGCTGAAAATAGAGGCGGTTTAAACCGCCTCTAAATGCTCATATAACTGCCTCCATTTACCAGTTTTCTTGTAGTGAATTTACCATCAGATTCAAATTTCACATTCCCAGTTGGATTTCAGATGCATACTAAACAGCCTCCAACAAAGTTAAACATTTACTCATAAAAGGGGTGGAGGCCTGAACAAATTACCTTTTGGTGGGAGCCACATTTTCCTTACAGTGTCGGCATTGATATGCGATATACTCGCAACTTGCAGAGATCCCAATACTCATGCAGTAAAGATCCTGCTTGAGAAATATAGTTAATTACATCTAGCCTTCCAAACCTGAAACCTGCCACAAAATCATTACGATTAAACCCTTGTGCCAATCGGAAAACTTTCAACTGGTTAAACAATCTCTAATCCTCAAACGAACATCTGGGCCCTGGGGGGCAATATTCTGAAATGTAAAAGAAAATCAATTCCCAAACCACGCTAACTTAGCCCATTCACAAGCTAAGAAAATATGAGTATCAGTTTCAGCATCATTTTTGCAGATAAAACATAGATTTGAAACAGAACACTTTCTCCTTTGTAAGTTAGACATAGTGGGATAGAATCATGAAGTGCCCTCCAAATAAAGTTCTTAATTTTCGTGGGTACTCTCACATTCCATACATACTTCCACAAATTTGAAGTAATCGCAGAAGAAGATTCGGGTCTTGCAGAGTTAATGCACTCCACCATATTCATGGCAACTTTGTAGCCTTCCTTAACAGTATAATTACTCTGTTTAGCCCCAGAGAATAGCCATTTATCTGATCTATTATTCAAAGCACATCTAGTATTGATAACAGCATTAATCTCATCATGAGTCAGGAAATTATTGAGAAGAGAAACGTTCAATTATTAAAAAACATTCAATGAAGAAATAGTTCAAAATATATCACACTACTACAAAAAAAACCCAAACAAACGATCTAAATAAGACCTAATTAACGTCCCTTTCCAGAAGGACGTCTCGACGGGGTAGTTATTTTTGTGATTTTTGGCGTCCTGAATATAATTCAAGACGCCTTATTACTTTAAAAAAAAAAAAACCCTAACCTCAGGTTCGGGGAGCTAGCTAGTGAGCCAAGCGAATCCACATTACATGCTTATAATTATAAGCTTATTAGGTGCTTATACCTCTAATTAGAGGTATAAGCATATTTTTAAATTTTTTTATATATTGTATTTATTTAGATTTAAATTATATCTGCCGCTTTCGAGATTTTTTTTTGCACCCAATTTCTCAAATTAATTAATTTTCGTTACGCATTTGTACGTAACACCAATATTATGAAAATTAATTAATTTGAGAAACTGGTGCAAAAAAATCTCGTAAAGCTTTTTGATATAATTTAAATCTAAATAAATACAATATATAAAAAAATTAAAAAAAATTAAAAAAAATATGCTTATACCTCTAATTAGAGGTATAAGCACATAATAAGCTTATAATTATAAGCATGTAATGTGAACCCTGAGCCAAGCTGATCGAAGACAGCAAGCCACGATTTGGGAAGAGGAAGAGCAGATTTGAAATCCGAGAAACATGCCAAGGAGCAAATCCAGAATATAAAAAATGACATGGAGCAAATCTAGAAAACAACTGAACCCAGAAAATCAAACATGCCAGGGAGCAAATCCAGAAAAATCAAAAATAAAAAAGAAGCTAGGTACTGTGATAAGCGATAAGGTTATCTTTAAAAAAAACCTAGAACAAACCCACCTGAACAGATCAGCAACGAAATCGACTGCGGCTTTCATTTGCGGCGGCATCTGGTGTCGCTGGGTTTCAGATCTTGGCGGCTAGGGGAAACTTAGATATGTTTTCCTCTGAACTTCTCATGGTAGGAAGAGGCGGACGAAACTAATGACGGCCTGAATCAGAGGAGGAGCGGAGGATCGGGGAAGGGAAGATGGAAAGAGGACGAGGCGCCAAATGAGTGGAAGAGGAGAGGAGTTTTAGCGCCGTGTGTGGGAGATCGATTATGTAGCGCATCGTGAAAGATCGAATAGCTAGTCCGATGATAAATACAAAAATAATATTTTTGGCGTCCTGAACCATATTCAGGACGCCGCAAATATTAATTTTGGCGTCCTGAACCTAATTCAGGATGCCACAAAATTATTTTTGGCGTCCTGAACCATATTCAGGACGCCAAAAATATTAATTTTGGCGTCTTGAACCTAATTCGGGACGCCACAAATAATATTTTTGGCGTCCCGAAACAAATTTCGGGACGCCAAAAAATACCCTAGTGCCAATTTTTTTAAAAAAATAACCTAGGAGCCAAAAAATTTCCCTTTAAGGCATCTTAAATATTTTTTTTTTGATTTCTTTGATTTGATTTGATTAATATTATTTTCAATTTCTTTGATTTGATTAGTATTATTTTCAATTTCTTTGATTTGATTAGTATTATTTTTTATTTCTTTGATTTGATTAGTAAAAGTTTTGATTTCTTTGATTTGATTTGATTATTTTCAATTTCTTTGATTTGTTTAGTAAAAGTTTCGATTTCTTTGATTTGATTAATATTATTTTCAATTTCTTTGATTTGATTAGTAAAAGTTTCGATTTCTTTGATTTGATTAGTATTATTTTCAATTTCTTTGATTTGATTAGTAAAAGTTTCGATTTTGTTGATTTGATTATTTTCGATTTCTTTGATTTGAGTAAAATTTAATTTTGGCGTCCTGATTTAAATTTTAGGACGCCAAAAAATTTTCTGGTTAATTTTAGAAGTCCTAAATATAATTTTAGGACGTCTAAAATTATTTGGGTGTCCTAAAATTCAGCCAAATAATTACGAAAATGCCACCACCTATACTTTTTACTTCCTTTTTTAAAATATGGACGTCTTTTAGGGAAGTAATATCCACTTTCTGTAGTAGTGTCATTAAAAGATGACGTAATGAAATTTAAATTGAAATCTCATACTCCCTCCGTAATTTTTATAAGTGACTTTTTTAATTGTGCAAAACCAACTAACATTTAAGATTAGTTAAAAATAATAAATGTGTCAAAATATCATATATATTTTCAAATATGCCGCTTTTTATGAAAAGAAAATATGAAAGATATGACTATATAACAGAGAATTAGTGATGAGTGAGAGATAATTAATATATGTACTTGAATTAGTGATGAGTGAGAATTAGTGTTTATTTTTGTAAAATACCTATCTTTAATCATTATTTGCATTGAAGCTACCATCCAATTGATGGAAATATTTTTAGTATATGCACCCAATAGAGATGATTTGGAGAAAAAGTTATGTTTTATATTTAATTAAGATGAAAATAAACCCTTAAACTAGTGTGCTTCTTAATTTAGGATTGAAGAGAGTACTTTGGGTTCATGATATTTGAAAATAATATCTCAAAGTCTTTATTTACCAATCAGGTCAAAAACAAAAAATCTTAAATTACCAAAATTTAATGAAACATTTATAATTGATCTCTCTAAAAGCGCCCTTTTCTCTTTTTAATGGCTTTTTCCTCCCCTCTCCCGAATGAGCCATAATCATATCATGATAATAATTAATTTTGAAAGTTGTAAAAAATTAATCTTTTGACTAACTTTGTCTATTTTTTTTTTAATATTACCGAAGTAATTAATAGGAACCTATAAAAAATATTAGAGGGAATAAATTTAGTATGGGCAACTAACGGTAGCTCAGGGGGTAGCACAAGACATAATGTGAATAGAGCTCAAGGGTTAAACATTAATGATTGATTGAACCATATTTTTACATGATTTTTCATAATTAAATTGGGATTTTTAATACATTTTCTTGGACATTATTGCATGATTAAGTACTAATTTGAGTTAGGGACATTTGTATTGAATTAAGTGTAATTAGGGGTAAATTGGTCATAATTTGTTAATTATTCATGCAAATGATTTCTTGGACGTTTGATGCTACCTTGTGTTTAATTTTGCATTGTAGGTGTTTTAGAAGAAAATTGAAGAATTTGGAAAAATGTCATTTGGGTCATAATTATTATTTTTGAGGACTGGGGAAAATTACAAGAAAGACCCCAACAATTTCTGAAAATTGGAAATGAATGAAGAAAAGGTCCAGAGAAAAATTACAGAAAAAAAAAGACCCAGATGTTGCAGAAATCTCAGTTATGCCCCACAAACATTTTAAAAAGTTACACTTTAGTCCCTCTCAGAAAAGTTTTAATCTTTGCAGTTAGGTCAAGTTTTGACCAGGGAGCTAGGTCAGATACAGGACTGGGAGCTGAGGGATTGAACGACCCGACATATTAATTCACAAGAGAGGAGCGCCACGAAGGGGGGAGAGAGCTGAGAGAATCGACCTAGAGGAGACTGGAATTAATCATCGGGAGATTGGGACAGAGTGAGGGGATCGACCTAGCTGAGGGCGTACAGGAGCTGAGGGAGGCCGCGAATGAAAGAAAAAAAAAAGAGAACAGGAAATAAAAAAGAGGCCGCGTCTTCAACACAGGGGGATTCATCGACCTGTTGGCAGATCATCACATCCGACATCACCATTCATCGCCTTCAACGCACCACCCTCACCTTCATTCACGCCTCCATCGATCCTTCTTCCGACCACCACTATCGTCTTCTCCATCATCATCGGACTGAAACAGAAGACAGGGAAGGAGTTTTGCGCAAGACCAGAGGGAGCATTGTGGAATCCTTCAATCTGATTGACTCCAACTCCATCCTTCTTCATCATCGTCCTCCTTCCCTCTTCTTTGTGAATTTCTGGCATCATTCTCCATATTCCAGCGAGCTTTGATTTTTCCGGCGAGAGTTTGAGTTTTCCAGCGAAATCTTTGCATTTTCCAGCGAGGCAATCTCATATTCCGGCGAAGCTTGATTTCATGGCTGGTTTATTTTTGCAGATTGTGATGGACTGTTTAATTGCTATGTGTAGCTAAACTCTTTGCTTCTTGGTCATGGAGACTTGTGGTTTGAGCTTTTGTGCTTCAATAGGGGAGTTCTTTAATTCAATCTTTCGCTTAGACTATATATTTGATTTCCTTATTTAGGTTTATCATTGTGTAGTTATGAGACTTGAATTGCTGTTATGTGTTCATGTGGATTGATTATTGTAGTTTAAATTAGATGATGTATTTTGATTTTTAAATCTCCATATTTCTTTAAATGCTTGATTAAATTATGCTTGTTGTGTCATGTTTATGAATGGTAAACATAGTTGATTTTAGCTCTTGAATGGTTCGTTAGAACATTCTAATTGAGAAGAACAATTTGCATCATCCCAATTTTCAATTACACATTAAGTGGAATTTAACAATATTCCAAGAGGTAGTAGTTAGCTATGTTTGTAGGAGCTACTATTAATTGGAATTATTGGACTCAAGTGTTATCTTGAGGTTGTTTTTTTAGACTTAATGAAATTTGAACTCCCAAATATATTTTAGCAAGGATAGCCACCTTTTTCATTACCAAGAACATCTATTATTAATTCTTTTTAATCCAAAGCATTCTTCACCAAAAATACCAAAAAGAATAGAAATAGTTGCATTATATTTTTCATTAATTTTAATTTAGAGAAAACCAATTACAAAACTCATTTTCTAATCATGTTTTTAGCACTTAGTTTAACATAGGAATTCAAAATAAATTGGCTCCTTGATAAGAGAACGATCCCGAGTTGTTTGCACTATATTGCATTTTAATTTGAAGAAATTGTGATTTGACCCTGAAGCGACTAAGGTTTCTGTCAAATCAATGATGTACAACAAATTTTCAATATCAATAGTAATTAGGTCATACGAAACTGGAAATATTGGGTCATACGTGACGATGGGATGAAATCCGTTAAAGTTCTTATTTATATATTGACCCACTTTTAAAAATCAACATATATCAAATTTGGTTGCTAACTTGATTTGTGGATTCTGATGCTTAGTAAAAACGCTGGGTCTTTAGGGGCATCTACTTTAATTTGCACGAGGTAATTTTGCTTTCCGTTGCTCTTATCATAGATATCTTCAAAATTGACTAGAACTATAAAGGCTTCAACGACATAATTAATTAAGCATATATAAAGACATTTAAACGTACATATCTTGAAACTCACGTATTATACGTATATGTAATCAATTGTGTTATGGCTTGGTGCGTTACTGCGTTAGCTTATCACCAGCATCTATCTTGCTCTAGATGCATTAATTTTGGTCCAAGTTTGAATAATGTAATCATTGTTTACTGAAAAGTTTTTGGCCACTCAGACCAGAAAATTAAAAGACATGGATAGAGATTATTTGGTCTATCTTTTATCCTTAATATAAGAGTCGGTTGACTTTTCTATAGAGAATAAGGAGTGAAATACTCCCTAATACATGGCATTTTGAATTATTCACAGGAAACCCGAAATAACAATTAACTCATTAAATATGTAACAAATTAAAAGTTTTTTTTCCTCTTTTACTCTTATTGAAAAATGTGTTTGAAAATTTAATGAGTAAACAAAATTGGGAATGAGCATTAATTATAGGAGCAAAACTGGGAATTAAGCATTAATAATCTTACAAATTGCTTTATTTTGGATCAAACTATTCTTCTAGAAACACCCTATGTTGTGGATCAAAGGGAATATAGTTAGTTAGTTACATTAAAGTATTTGCATTTATCGTTTTTCTCTAAATTAATTTTTCTAACTTATAAATTGAAATATAATTTAATGATACACAATATATGTTGTGATTAAGTAATTTATTTAGTCTTCATAATCTCTTAAAAAAAAGTTAATTGTCTCTTATATTAAGGACCGAAGGGAATATGTAGTACTAAACTATTGATAGCTCAAAGTGCTTTGATTAATTATTAATTAAGTAATTAATATTACTCCGCCGCCACTAACACTAAATAATGTTGAATTAATTAATACTACTGCAACAGGAAAGGTTATGGTGATGTCTTAATTAACTCAGCAAGTGTTGTTCAGTTTTGATTATTTGAATTCCTTCAGTGCTTTAAGATTGAGGTTTTAGAGCCTCCGTTGGTTTAGGTCTAATATATAATTGATATAGAAAATCTCTCTAATAATTAGATTCATTAATTTTAGAAAACGGGTAGCCTTATATGTGGCAAGTTTGATTGGTCAGAATATTCTTGTTGCTTCATCGGACAAAAAAAAAAAAGAATATGCTTATTGCAATAATTGTTGGGGTTAACGTTTGAAAAGTACGTTAAGCTTCTACCATTAATCCACACAAGAATGATTTTGATTATTTGTTACTCAAGTCCAATACGTTTGTCTTCGCGCTTCAACTTGCGATCACAATTATTTACAGTATTTATTTTAAATCTTAGACGCATGCTTTAATTACTTCCCTTTTGACCATGCGCAAACACATATGACATATGTATTTAAAAACCATTCTTTTTTTTCCAGTAAAAAAGAAACTTCATTACTAAAAACCAACATCATACACGTTAAGTCTGAAAAAGGGAAAAAAAAAAAAAAAAACAAAAAACAAAGAAACCAAACAGAGTAAAACTATGTACTATCCATTGTCTAAACTGCTATTATAATTATCTTTCTCCAAAAGATTAAAGAGCTGTAGTAGAGGTCTCCATAGCCAATCTTCAGGGCATGACCTCAGTAACGAAGCTTTGCGAACCAGTCAGCTACCAAGTTTGCTTCTCTGGAAATCCACACAAAAGAGTGATTTCTAATCAAACTTTCTGAAATCAGAATATTCTCAATAATAATAATATCACAAACCCATTCGGGAGAAGGAGAACTGTTGTTCAAGCAATCAACCAACAATTTACAATCACCCATAAAAGGGGAGGAGGCCTGAACTAACTTGGTTCTCCCATCTATAGGCCAGTGATTTACATCCCTTACCACCCAAGCAATAGCAGCTTCAATTCCCCTTTATTGGCAGAGAAGGAGCAATCAACATTGATTTTTAACTCATGACCTTTTGGTGGGAGCCACATTTTCCTTACAGTGTCGGCATTAATATCCGATATACTCGCAACTTGCAGAGATCCCAATTCTCATGCAGTAAAGATCCTGCTTGAGAAAAAGCATATATATATATAGGATCCGGTTGAAGGTTTTGATAAATATAGTTACATCCAGCCTTCCAAACCTGCCACAAATTAAAATCATTACAATCAAACCCTTGTGCCAATTAGAAATCTCTCTACTGGTTAAACAATCTCTAATCCTCAAACGAACATCTGGGGGGCATTATTCTGAAAGGTAAAAGAAAAGCAACTCCCAAACCACGCTACTTAGCCCATTCACAAGCTAAGAAAAAATGAGTATCATTTTTGCAGATAAAACATAGATTTGGAACAGAACACTTTCTCCTTGTAAGTTAGACATAGTGGGGATAGAATCATGAAGTGCACTCCAAATAAAGTTCTTAATTTTCGTGGTTACTTTCAGATTCCATACATACTTCCAGAAATTTGAAGTAACCGCAGAAGAAGATTCGAGTCTTGCAGAGTTAATTCACTCCACCATATTCATGGCAACTTTGTAGCCTTCCTTAACAGTATAATTACTCTTTTTACCCCCAGACCATAGCCATTGATCTGATCTATTATTCAAAGCACATCTAGTATTGATAACAGCATTTATCTCATCATGAGTCAGGAAATTATTGGTAAGAGAAACATTCAATTATTAAAAAAATAATTCAAAATACTCCATGGACCTTATTATAAAGCACCAATTGTCAACAATTTTTTGTCTTTATTTTAAGACACAAACTGCCTCTACATGACTTATTTATTGCATTTTTCCCATTATACCCTTATTTTTAATATTCCTCGATGTATTCTCTTCTACTATATTTTGAACATTTAATATTTTTTTCATTGACTATTGTATTTTCAATCCATGGATGTTTCTCTCCCGTAATTAAGTTTTCATTTCTCCTTGGGCTTTAACTCTCTGTCTTATCCTTCACTTTTTCACTTCTCAGTCATCTCTCGCTATATATTTTAATGGCTCCCCCCCCCCCCCCCCCAAAAAAAAAAAAAAATTAAGTCTTCCTTTCTCGAAGGGAAAAAACTGTCTTCTCCTTTACTTCTTCGTCATCTCCCTCTATCTATGTCAATGGTTTTCTCTCTCCCCCCATTAAGTCTTCATTTCTTGATGTGTTTCAACTCTGTGTCTTCCCCTTCATTTTTTCACTTCTCTGTCATCTCTCTCTATCTATTTCAATGGTTGAAAAGTGAGCCTCCCTCACACCTAGAAGATCAAATATTGCCCAAGTTTAATTCCATTTTGGGGGGTTTTTAAAAAACAATTACTTCACCCGACACTTTTTTTTTTTTGCAAAGTTTTTACACACAAAAAATGGTGCCACTATCCACATCCATTTGAGACACAGAGATAGAGCTTCAAAAAAAGGAAACACGAGGTACCTAGATGTTGCGTCAAACGTTGCTTCAAAAAATGAATGGGGAGAGAGAAAGGAGTAGGGAAAGGATATCTAAACAGATGACAAATCTGAAAAAGAATATTTTTAATATTTATAAATCTACATCAGGGATAAAGGTGAAAATATGTATTAACTGAACACTAATTTAATGACTTAACTTCCCTTCCTTAGTTTAAAAGAAATTACAGTTGATGCCTTATAATAAGGAATAAAAAAAAGTATATCATTAAAAGATGAAGTAATGGAATTTAAATTGAAATATCATACTCCCTCCGTTATTTTTATAAGTAACTTTTTTTATTGCGCAAAACAAACTAGTAGTTAAAATTAGTTAAAAATAATAAATGTGTCAAAAATGTATTTTTTTTCAAATATGTCCCTTTTTATGAAAAGAAAATAGAAGAGATAATGAGTAATAAATGATTATAATCACTAATGAGTGGGGGATAATTAATATAAAGATATGTATTTAATAGGGATAGAAAAAAAAAATGGTTAAAATTTTGAGATATAACAAAAAAAAACTCAAAAAAGTTACTTATATTAAGAACTAATCTCAAAAGAAAAAGTTACTTATAAAAAGGACGGAGTGTGAGATTTCAATTTAAATTTCATTGCATCATCTTTTAATGATATATTTTGAACTATTTTTTAGTGACTACCTAATATAAGATATATTTTGAGAATGGATCTTGATCCTAAATATAAGACATATTTATCAATATTTTTCTAATTTACCCTCTATTGATACTTCATCAACAATAATTAATGAAGAGAATGAAGGAGAGAATTACGAAAGATGACCCATGTTTTTTAAAATACAAATCATATTAACTAATTTTTTTTAATCTATTTAAATTAGATAAATATATCTTATATCATGTTGGTGGAGTAATTAATTAAGGTTGTCGTGGAGGTGTAAGATTTGAGATTCGTGCATCTAGAAAAGACTTGAAAGGACGAAAGGAACTTTTGTCGCATTAAAAATTAGGATGAAAAATTGTTCGGTGATATTATAAATTAATAACTAAAAAAACACACACACACACACACATTTTTTTTCAAATGACATCATATAGTTTCATTAATTTGGATTCTAAGTATATACTACAATTTTTTTATTAATATACAAGCTAATTATAGATTGAATCTGATCCTAAATATAAGACCCCAATCTACTTTATCTCTCAAATTCATGATTCTTTTTTCAAAGTATTCATATTGATTACACATATTAAAGAGTTTTTATCTAAAGGTAGTCATGATGAAATATGTTATTTTAGAAAAATCAACTTATATTTACTGAAAATAACTAACATAATTTACTTCATTAATTTATCTAAATTAATCATCTAGCTTTTATATTAAGGATCATAAATAATATAGAAGAAGATACGGCGGCCACCTATGCATGCGTGCTTGTGCACCTTTAGGATCTGCAAAATTTTCAATCACAGCATATATATATATATATATACACACACACTATATAAATAACATAAATTATGAAGCAAAAGGAGCTTGTGCGATACATTTATGATCACATGAATTTCAGCTAATTAATTAATATATACTCCCTCTCGTCCTTATTATAAGGCACCAACTAACTTTTCTTACAAACCAATAAAAGTAGTTAAAGTCAATAAAGTTATCCTAGAATCTAAGTAATTTTCAATATTACCCCTACTAATTGCACTAAACTCTAATATTATATTAATTTACTCTCACCCACTACCTTTATCAATTAGGAGCAAACATGGAAAAATATAATCATTGTTCATTGGGAACAAGCAAGTGCCTTATAAAAATGACCAAATAAACTTACTAGTTTGTGCCTTATAATAAGGACCAGTGGAAGTAACATAAATTATGAAGCAAAAGGAGCGTTGTGCGATACATTTATGATCACATGAATTTCAGCTAATTAATTAACATAACATATACTGTTTTTTATACTAAAAAAAATAACATTCAACAACCACATTTGGCATGACACTTAATGTCGCCGCTGAAAGTTATATTTAATTAGATTTTCAATAGCAACATATTTTGTCGCCGCTGAAAGTGTTACAATCAACGGCGATATTATGTTGTCGCCACTAAAGGTATGACTTTTAGCAATGACAATTTCTTGCTACCACTGAAAGTGTTTCAGTGGACTAAAATGCCATTGTTTGTTTTTTTTGTTAATCCGAAAATACCCTGAGCCCCTTTACACTCAAAGCTTCACTGGAACCCTATTTGGCCGCTGATCTGGTTCGGTGAGGCGAGAGGATTCAAAGACCGACCACGATTGAAGGCGGAGACAATATTGATGGAGAGCACGATTGAAGTTAAGCTGATTTTTATATTTAGCAATTTCTCATATGTAACAAGGAGTTCTTCTGGGCCAGCTTCTTCGTCTTTATCAGGTAACCCAATTCGCCACAAACTTCGAATTTTGATATTTATGCAAGACTAATAACAACTCTTTTTTATCACAATCATTACAATTTTCAATCGGGTAGAAAGTTTGGCAGCGTCCCTGCGAGTGCCTACTTTTCGTGAAAGATGAGCTCGATGAATTGAATTACACTATGTTTCATCGAGAAGCAGTTTTCTTGTGTGATACATTAATGGGCCAACACCCCATACTGCCAAAATGATAATGCTGACGGCTGGAATCTTCCAAATTAGAAGCCTGAAATGAAATCAGCTTTATGTGAGAATTCGAATGGTTGTTTTGTGGGCAGGGGGAGACAAATTTAACCTTAATTCCTCATAAAAGATAAACTTCATTTTGACCGACTCTCAAGGATGACAAAATATGGCTTTTGAAAGAAAGCAAAAACTTTGATAGGACAAAACTTTATAGCCTAAAAACTCCGCAAGTATACGGGCGTACCAAGTAATAAAGTGATAAGAAAAGTATTGTTCCCACAACTTCAGTTAAGCATTAATTTTACACTTTTGTTTAAGTTAAGCAAATCAAATTTAATTTAATTAAAGGAAAAGAAAATAAAATCAAGAATTAAAATAAACAAACTATCACAATAATCAAATGAGCAACCCAGAGTCACTAATCCGTTATTAGCTTCATAAACCTTGATTTCACTAATTTAATTAGCCTTAATATCAATTTTGTTAATCTCGAGTATAAATAGCTATAAGTGTCTGTCGGTCCACTTACAACCCTATCTTGAGTATAATTTTTTATGTCTAACATAATTACTCAAGAGGCAATAAAACTCGAACACACTCTTCAACAATTATATGGGGCCATTAGGTATATGTCTATCCTAATCGCAAATTAAATCATAATCTAATCCTATATTACTTAATCTTAGAGTCTAATTAAAATCTCATTCGTCAAGGTAAATCCTAATTCTCAAATTCATATTCAATTATGGTCAGTCACTAATAAATAAATTTAAACAAGATTAAGTAACCAAAATTAATATCAAATTTAATTAAACAATGGAAACAAAATCTAATCCACACATAAGTTCATAGCTCCCCTAGGTTGCAAAACCAACTAGCCACACATGGCTTTAATCAGATCCAGGACAACAACAATAAATTCAGAGTTCAAGCCATACTGGAATTTAAAGACAAATGAGTAAAGATAGAACAAATAGTCCCCAATATTTGAGCCTCTGTTTCCTCCTTCTCGTTGCTGAAGCTCGGCCCTGTGATTGTGAGAATGGAAAGATGGATGAAGGTCGCCGGCGACGATGGAGGAGTGGGCGAAGGTCGCCGGCGACAGAGAAGACGATGAAGGTCTAGCGTGTGATGCCGCGATTGTGTCGCCTCTCCCAGACCCGTCGAACCAGCGTCTCTGTTCTTTTGCGATTTCATTGAATCGTGAATGTCCGCCTACTCCCTTAGCTTGTAGCGTTTAGGTTTTTTTTGAATTGGTTCAATTCATTCCAATCATTCCCCAAACGTCGTCGCTTTGATTTGGTTATTTAAATCAACATCTTCAATTCATTTGCTCATGTGCAGACATGCGTTTTCTCTTATTTTCAATGGTGGGACCATTTGTCCATTCAATTCAAAACAATTGATCCTGAATGAGAAGCAATATAATAATAACAATAATAATATATTTATTTCCTAAACTCAAACTCTTATTTTAAATTGAAATCCCATAAATGATGTATTTAAATTGATTTCTCTTAAAATCTCAATAAAATCTCTTTAAATTAGTAATAATAACTTCTCAAATATATCAAAATATATCTCAAATCTATTAAAAATGAGAAGTCATCATAAAGCATCTAGGTCAGTTATGCTACAAACCGAAGTCCTCAAAACCACATGGAAAAGTTGCTTTCTAACTATAATTGCACTCAACAGCTAAACAAACTGATTTGCTTTCACTGAATCATTCAGCACCAAACTGATTTTTTGTTGCTTTAGCTTGCTGCGGTTGTTCCAACATGTTACATATTGTTTATGGTTGCTTTTTATATCATATTGTTTCCTTCATATAGATTGTTCTAACACATTCCTTTTGTACTTCTTGCTGTACATTCTCATAATTGCCGTAGCTCAGAGATAGGTGCCCTTTACAATAACTTGAATATTTTCCAAAGATGCTACTCTGACCAGTAACTAGACTGGTGAGCCTTGTGGTAATATTTTCCAAAGATATGAACTTCTGTTGCAGACTTTTCTTTTTTCCTAACCTGAAAAAGCTTGAGAATTTCATGGATTTGGTTTTTTTTCTCAGATTTATGATTCAGAAATGGACTGTTGAAGATTTATGTTTCAGGAATATTCAAACTTCAGATTCGCCTCCAATCAAGTCCAAGTGTACATGGCATACCCATTGGCAGAAAACTGAACCTTCTGGCTCACCATAGTTATGATGAACTTGTCAGAGCCCTAGGCCACGTGTTCAGGAGCACCATTCTCTGTAAGCAACGCACTAATGAAAAAAAAAAAAAACCCTCACTTGATCTCAATCTTCTTCCTCTGCAGATTCTTCTTTCTTTTGTAATCTGTACCACCTTGTTTATCAGGAAAGTTTTTTCATCTCATTCCTTCTTTTCTGGCCCTAATTCCTAACCACTTCATTCTGGAAATTTTCATGTGGTAACTTGTGAGGATCAAGAAGAGGACTGGATGCATGATGGTTGGAGATGTTCCATGGGAGTAAGTAATTAGTTAATATATCTCAAAATCAAACTCAAACTCTGGCCTTTGATCTTATTTTAGCCTGTCACTTATATGGCAATTAATTATTTCAATTAATGTTAGCAAGCTTTAATTAAGGTGAACATTCCATGTGATTAGTTGTTCATCTCAATAAGAAACTTCATTGTAATTAAAGAGTAATTATTTGGAGAACAAAAGGAGTAAGTTTGAGTCAAATCAGAAGTTTTTATTATCATATAAATATCTTAAAAAAAGTGTTAGCTAGTATATATATCATTTTAGAGATTGAGTATGAACAATTAAAAATTCAATAGATCTCCTTTTTTGTTGAAATTAAACAATTACTATTTGTTTAATTAGGAGTATTACTGTTTTGGTCAGATTTTAATATTGTGGGGCATAGCTCTCTACACAATAGGAAACAGATTCAGTGCTCGTCTGTAGGATGAGCACTGAGTTCTGGACCGTCCAGATTTGATCTGGACGGTCTAGATTTGATTTTTTTTACTTTTATACTTTTTTATCAAAAATAATTTTAATGGGTAGGAGATCTAAAATAAAGATAATCTTTCTACTAACATTTTTTTAAAAAATGATTTTTTCATATAGAAAAAATTAAAAACAAAAAAAAAAAAAAAAAATCTGGACGGTCCAGAACTCGTCCATACGGACAAGCTCTCTAGGACGAGCACTGAATCCGGTTCCCTACACAATATCACATGGGATTGCATCTTTTGGTGCTTCAATGCATACGGATATAGAGGAACGTGCCTTTGAATATGGTGGAAAGAAATAATAATTAGAGAAGTCAAGTCCAATCGTAAAATACCAAGAAACCAAAGTACGTACATGCAACGCAAGGAGCAATATAAAACTGAAACAGAGAAAAAAGATACTAAAGTTATTAACAGCAATAAAAAAAAAAAAAAAGCGGGCAGTCCTTTTTGGCTTTAGGCAAGGGGATAGGATATTGTCACTACTAAACAGAATCTTGGATAATTATTTATCCGGAATATTATATTTCGATAAATAATACCTATTTAAAATAGGTGAACATGTGGTTTCAAATAATAAGTAATAATTATCTTATTTTCTAAGGTAATTACTATGGAAATTAGGAAAGATAAAGAACTAAAATGTATTTTTAGAGCATTAAATGGCCTAAAAATATTATGATAAATCCCTACAAAATATTTATAAAAAATTATCAATTTTAAGAATTTTTTGGGATAATTTCCCTGAAAAATAATGAGGCAAAATTAAGCATTATTTTGGGATCATAAGCTGATTTTTAATATTTTACATGGGATATAAAATACGGATATAGAGATAATGATTTATCCTAATTAAGAAAATTATCAAAAATTAGTAAGTGGCTAATTGAATTAATGGGATAATTAAGGAAAAGAAATGAATTAAAAATAATTTAAATAATTATTTTTAATTGGAGAAATCAAGTCCAAATAAATAAAAAATAAATAAATAAAAAGTAATAAAATATTTTATGCTTAGAAAAATAAATAAAAAATAAAAGAAAAATAAATAAATGTGAAGGTAATTAGCAAAAATAATAATATAATGCGCAAGGAGCAATATAAAACTGAAACAGAGAAAACAAGTGAGATTTCAAATAAAAAAGTTGATTAACAGCAATAAAAAAAAAAAACAATTGCGTCTTTTTAAACACGAGATTAAGTTAGGCAACAAGCAGTCCTTTTTGGCTTTTGTCCGAGGCTTCGACGCACCGGAGAATACCAGGATATGATCAAAAAGAGGATCCAAATAGATAATATGAAAGAGGATGAAAAGATCTTCAAAGTTACACGCCGGATTTTTGAGTTTACTACCAATCGCGAAAACGGACATCGGAGTAGCTTTATCGGGCGCGGAGGCCATAAAGCAAGAGCCATCATGGATGACAACTCATCCATTGACTTTAGGGCTCTTAGATTTCGATCTTGACCATGGATGGCCAAGAGTGTTTTGTCCTCAAAAATGCGATCCTACGGTCCATATTCGTCAAGACCGAAGTTCGAATTATTTACCGTTCGCCATCCGTCTCTTCTATAAATACCAAGCTCCTCTTCTTCATTTCTCACACCAAAAATCTGCCTCTTAGAGAGAAGTTAGAGAGAGAAGCTGGGAGAAAGTCTCGAGCAAAGTCTCGGGTAAGTTCTTCGGTCCCGGTCTTTAGTTTCGGTAGTTCTTTCGGTAGATATAGTAGGAATGCTAGATTTATCTTTAATTTTTCAAGATAGTCTAGATATCATATTTAGGGGTAAATATGATATATATTTCGAAAATATGATGAGGAAAAGATCTGTCAAAATTCTAGAGATATAGAGCGAAAATGAAGCTCTGGCGAAATTCCGCCGATTAGGGGTTCGGGGGCAAAATGGTAATTTGTACCTAAAATGCATGTTATGCTGCTAAAAGTTGTTAAATATTATCCTTATAGGATATCTCGAGATAATCGTACCCATTTATCGAGCCGAGCCGTTGTTGTCGCCGTCACACCGCATTTTTTTCCCGTATCGGAATTTACCGTTTTTTCGTAAAAGTTCCGTTGTACCGCCAAAAAGGTACGTTCGCGTACTGTAACACTAATCTGATATTTACTGTATACCTATATGTGATAGACGACTATACGAGTGAATTGTATAGATAACTTTACATGCGATGTGTACTGTTAGCATATATAACTTTACATGAGATGTGTACTGTTGTTATATTAATCTTGCATCTGCTATGTACTTATGTGTGGATTAATGTTGTGATTGTCTTCCATATCTGTCTATATAAATATGAGGTTAGAATGTGCATTTGGACCTCGGATTTAAAATAGCCGGGGTCGGGAGGACCAGAAAGAAATTCAAGCCATGATCCCAATGGAATTTCTTTTGTTGCCAAAAAGTGGGTGTTGTCGGGGAGACACTTCGTTGTTATTTACTTTAAAAACTCTCGGTTATTGTACCGCTTTTTGTAATCGAGGACTTACGGCATTTTGAATCTAATTATCGGTTACTCAATCGCTCCAATGCTCTACTCTGATGAAAAAAAAAATTACTGCTTTTGAAAATGGGATGTTACAAAGTCACTACCACTTTTTCACCGTTAGTGACTTGGTAGTGACATAAAATTGGTAGTGACAATATCTTATCCCTTAGGCAAGAGTTTATTAATAAGGGGAGGGATGTGACTCGAAATAGAGTAGTGTAGGTATATTTGCTTCAATTTTATATAATATAAATAACTACTCCACATCACATGTAAATTTTAAGGGAAAATCATTTTGAGGATCCTTTTTGAAGTAAAAATCCCAAAAAAAAAAACCCTCAAAATATGACAATCCCAGAAAAAGCCTTAGGGCCTTTTCAGGGATTTTCAAAATCTTTCGCAGTTGTTAACGGGGTACTGATATAGTTGTTAATAGGGGCTGATTTTGAGGGCCTTTTTTGGGATTTTTACTCCAAAAAGGGCCCTCAAAATGATTTTCCCAAATTTTAATTCTTTCACATGAATTATAGACTCTTCTCATACTATCAAAAAGGGCAGAGGGGTGTACAAAGATAGAAGAAAATCTTATGGAAGGACGTGCAAAGATAAAAACGGAGCGTGCAAAGATAGAAGCAGAGCGTGCACAATTCGAGCACAAGATGAAATAAATTGAGCAAAGAATACATGCTCAACTAGTTGTCTTGATGCAACAGGGGCAATTAGCAGCTTCTACTTCATCTACTACCATTCTTGTTGTCTCACTAGCTAGTCCTTCTTCATAGTTTCATGTTTGATCTTTTCAATGGACAATATTTATACCTTGTTTAGAAAATTTAAATACTTGATGTTAATTTTGAAGAATTTTGTTAGTATCATTGCTAATTAATATATTGTTAATTTAAAATTGCTTTTGATCTTTATCAATACAATATAGGTTTTAATTTTAGCAATTTACATTAAAAAAATAAAAGAAATTGTAACTTCGCGGAAACATGTTTCAACGGCAACCACTTAGTCGCCACCAAAATAAGACCCAGTGTCATCGTTGATACATGTTTCTACGGCAACATTTGCTGCCGCCTACTTTCAATGGCGACATTCATTCTGACGCCTTCCAATGTACTTTCAGCAACGACAAAATGTCATCGTTAATTGTCTACTTTCAGCGGTAACATAGAAATGTCACCACCAAAAATATCAACAACTGTCGTATCTGCAACGACACCTTGTCACAGCTAAAACCCTTTCAATGGCTACTTTGATACAAGTCGCCGCTGATTTTTTTTTTTTTTTAGTATAGTACTATATTTAACAATATGTAATTCGAATTTCAAAGTGAAGCTGTTTGGTTAGGATTTAAACATTGTTGAGATCATTGAATTCAAATAAGAAAAGTTGACAAAAAGAAAAGATGACAATATATCCATTTGTGAGACAAAGCATATGAGTGAGAGGATTTCGTGTTTGTCTCTGTCTTCATCACTCATGATTTTAGTCTTCCTTAATCCTCATTGTCTGTATCTTGGTCGGGTTTTGAGTACTCATAAACCCGACAACACATCTCTTACTCATATTAATTCATCTCTCCTCGTGTTTCTTTCTTTCTTCCTTTTTATTTTACAAGACTCTCTCATCGTGTTTCTCTCTTTCCCACTTCCACGCACGTCCCATGTTTTAATGGCCAAGCATTTAAATTTAAGTTTAATTATAGAGGAGTCAACTATAAATAATGATGAGATAAAAAGTTTAAAAATTGAACCGTTTAAATGAAACGTAAAGAGTTGGGATGAAAGCCCCAGCATCATGTCATGTCGTGACATATATTACATAATACTCGCTACATTTATTTTTATAAGAAACGTTACATTTAACCAAATCTCAGTAGTTTAAAATGTTGGTTAAGAACAATAAATATATCAAAAGTATGACCTTTTTAACTAAAATACCCTTATTTAAGAGGACATAGAAAATAAGAGAAAAATAAAGAGGATAGTAGAAGAGAGAGAGAAAAAAAATATGGTAGAAATAATAGGTCTTTGGGGCTGTGAAAATTTATTATATTGATATTAAATAGGATAATCAAATAAGGACAAAATAAGAAAGTAAAAAGTAAGACATTCTCTAAAATGTTTTTTATAAAAAGGAACATAGCATGTGTGGTGGTTTTCTTTATAAAAAGTCTATGAGGGAGTAACATGTTTAAATCAATTATCCTTCGATTCAACCGAAGAGTTCGGAACTCAAGTGCAAGTGAAATTGTGCATCTCTAAAATCAACATGTATATATCCAGTAAACCAGAGCCGTATTTAAGTTTATTAAGTAGATTGATTGATTATCACATGCACGTGTCGATAGGGGCGGATCCAGAAAATTATAGAAGGGGGCACAATTGGCGGAGATATTTGGGGGTTCGGGGGCAGCGCCTCTGATTTTTTTTTTAAAAAAAGAAAGTTTTAAATGTATTAAAAAAATAAAAAAAAATCAAAAAAATATCAAAAAAATATTTATGAAATCAAGTGAATCTTGATGATGTAATAAGAGAGGCAATTATTTTACAAATTTGTCATTTAGAAAAGCAAAGTTAAGTACTGTTAGAAATAAATGCAGTTACATAAATTATAATGAAGGGTGAATACTCAATAAGTTCAAGTACATATATTTTAATAACATAAGTATATTACAATAAAAATAATTACAATGTCATTCTTCTAGACCTTATTTTTTTAAATTCTATCATAATTGTCTTATTATTAATGCTATCAAATACATCTTTTTCAATATAATGCACTAAACAATCATTCAACCATTCATCTTCATCCGATTACGAAGTGCAATCTTGATGTATTAAAGGTGGACACTTAATTTAAGGGTCAGCAATCATTCAAACATGTATTTTTCAACAACAACAACAACAACAAATACTCAAATTCAAGGGGGGCAAGAACCCAACACTTGGGTCCACCAATGCGTGTGGAACTGATTATATATATACTACCATTATTGTTCGCACGTTTAGTTGACTTATAATTAGGCATATCACAATAATTAAGATCACTGAAATGCTTTTGAAGACACCACGTACGACTTGTTTGTTCTACTTCTTCAGCTGTATACCTTTCAACAACTTATTAAAGTTAGTGAGACCATATCTTTGTAATGAGGAAGACTATATATATAGCTTCTAAACAATTTTTTTAAAAAAAATATTAACTTGGCTAGTAAATAATATCTCCTAAATTTTCAATTGTAAACATGATAGATTTTGTGCTAAGAATAAATAAAAATAATCAAAATGAATTGTTGAGCCATAATCTTATAACAAACTCAAATTTCCTCTATTTTTATGAGAAAATATGTTTTGTATAGATCTCTATTGTTTAATCCAAATTAAAATAATTTATTTTAAGTAACCAAAGATAATTCAAACTAATCAACAATAAATATAAGAAAAGACGCGTGGCTTCCATTATATGAGACAACCCATATACCATATGACTCAAAGGCCCTGAAGCCTAATCTTGTGTCTTTTGTTTTAGTCTCTGTCACAAACTTTGGCCTAATCCTCATTTTCTGTGTCTTGGTCGGGCAAGATGACAAGACTTGAACACGCGCTCGTATATTACACACACACACAATAATGCACTGAAAAATTCACCCGATGTCTTAAAACCAGACATGTAATAAAGCCATATATTTGAAAAAGAGCTTTCACTTTGGAGATCTGTGTTATCCCTCCCTTCACATTGGTACACCTTTCTTTTCTGAAACGAGTGTAACACATGAGGTGGAATAAAGACATACATGCTAAGAAGCTTTCATATATATAGTCAACACTTTTTGTTTACGTCTGTTGGGACATTTGGGCATCACGACGTTGTGGTGAACTTTTTTGGCCTAACGGATGCTGTAAGTTATGTAGATGCTAATAAAAGCTTCTTTATATATCTGCATGTGGGGATAGAGATCTGGAAGGAAAGTGTGCTTTCTAATGTTATTAGCTACTTTATAAGTTTCTGGGAGTTATGCTGGGAAAGGAATACAAGAATACAACCATCATCTTTGATTGCATTGAGGCCATTAATTTAATTATTGGGGGTGTGATGAATAATCTCATCCCTTTAGATATGTTAATGACGCAAGATTACTTAGACTGACAAGTTATTGTCAAACATATAGATAGGGAAATTTTAAGTATTACGTACTGTCTATTACTGAGCTAAATCCTCCTATAATATAATATGGGGGAGAATTTTTGTATCTTTGATCAACCTTCACTTTTTAACGGGAAGAAGATAGCTTCTGTATTGTTTTGTCACGGCTTCTTTTAAAGTTTTGAATATCAATTCCTATTTAAAAAAAGACATTATAGTTGGATTGTCCAGCCCAACTAATACTAAACACCTCCTAAAGTCTTTTTTAAGTGTAAGGATGCGATATTGACCCTTTATATGAATATAACAAGTGTGTGAGTTCCTTCATGTTTTTGTTCTTAACCGCGGTTCAATTTGTATAACGTCAACAGACTTTCAAAAATGTTTTCCCAACACACCCACTCAGCCAATTGTGTTTCAAAAGCTGATCAAGGTTCATGATATGTGCCTCTGAACAGGTACTTACAAAACACTCATTAATAATAACGTCTTCACGTCGGAAATTTTGTGATTTTTGTATGTTATGAATCAAATTCTTACCGACTGAGGTTATTTTCAATATTCATAATTTTACAATTTAGTCCTAAAAATTATTAATTATATGATAAAACCACACGTGTTCCTAATCATGAAGGTTACGTTGTACATTGGCATAATTATATTGATGATTCTTTGTTTGTTGAATAAAATAAAATAGCATTCCTTCAATTTTCAAATGTATGAGCTAGTGGGAGAGATTTATTGTGGTAATAAATATAATATATCAATCCATTTTGTTTCCTAAATTTATAAATTTGCTTAAACTATTTCTATTTGGTTTCTTATATATATTAAGGAGGTTTTTATCAATATAGATAATGATTAAATGGAGCATATTAGAAAAACTAAGCTACATTTATTACATTGAACTATATTAATTTTCTTGATTTCTATGAATTAATTATTAACTGTTATTAAGAGAACTCACAACTCATGCGTGAGCCATGAAAAAAACGGAGGTAGTGATTTTTTTAAGGGTTAAGTAGCAATTTTGCCCCAGAAGTACACCTCCAAGAGCAATTTTGCCCTGAAAGTTTTTTGGGTTCAATGTTGCCCCAGAAGTCTAAAATTGGAGCAATTTTGCCCCTCCGTTAACAACCCTAAATTGACTGTTAAGGTTGTTAACGGAGGGGCAAAATTGCTCCCCAAAAAAAAAAAAATTTAAGGCAAAATTACTCAAAAAAAAAAAAAAAAAAACTTCCGGGACAAAATTGGTACTTAACCCAAAAAAAATGTTAAAACTGCTATTTATGATATCATATATTTTTAATTCTTATTTATATAATATCTAGGAGTGAAAACAGGCCAGGCCAGCCCAGGCTTTGTAACATCTCCATTTTTCATGTGCCTCAATGTGGATTTATTTGCATATATGATTTTTTTTTATGACGTTATGTGATAATGAATATAGGTTATTGTGTGAAATGATTATAATAAGATGTGGCCTTGAAATTTTGGAAATAATATTCTATGGACTAGAGAAGCTAATTAAGGAAGAAAAGTCCTTATAAGGAATTAAGGATTAATTTCTAACACCTACTCAATATTTGCAACTAATATGTGAGTAAAGAACCAAGTTACAAATAAAAGTGTTGTGGATGATTAAATGGGATCATATTGGAATGCGCCCCACAATACCTGATTTCATCAATTTATTAAATGAGTTAAGACACAGGGTCAAATAAATCACGCCACATCAGCCCCTTCATGCATTTCCGGTGAACAAAGCAAATGGAGCTAATTATAAGGCATTGGCATAATGGTAATTAGGTGAATTGTCAATGTCAAATGGAATTCCCTTACTTTCGTATTGCCCAAGCCGACTTGAAATTTTTTGGGCTAATGATCTGATGTGTTAGTTTAATTATAACAATTAGTCAAACTCAACATTATTTCCCAAGAGTCTCGGCCAACAAGAGCATTGGATGAGAACTAAATGGCAACATGTAAATAAATGGAAGTTTAAGTCTAAATGTGAACTCTCCTTGTCCAACCAACTTGCCCTTGTAATAGTCATTAATTCATTAGCTCAATCACTTATTCAAGTCGGTCTACACATCCAGAGCATACCGAAAGAGAGAGTAGGGACGTGAGAGACCAAGAAGGAGTAGGAGGAAGAAGAGGTCCAAGAAAACGTGTGGATTCATTGATTAAAACCTTAGAGGTAAGCTTCTAGAGTTTCTCCTAATCTTATTTTCTACAAGTATGGCATTTGGAGAGGCATATGAAGTTCTGAAAATCTGATTTTGGAGAGTGGAAATGAAGAACACTATTATGGGATAAAAGAATATAGATTGTATTTTCACTTCATCGCTTGTATGATTGATTAATGTTGTATGGAGGATGAGCTTGAATATGTTTTAGTCGAGAGGAGTTTTCTAGATTTAATTATGAATTTTTGAAGATCAGTTAGTTTGCTGGAAATTTTAGAGTTTGGGCGAAAATTAAGGGAATATAAGCTCATGTTAAATTCCTTAATAAGAAAAGGGATTTAGTGAATATAGACACATTAATTGGGTTTATTTTAAATTATCAAAGAAATATTTATTGAAAGAAATTTAATTATATTTACATTTTATTATTTTAGGGATAATTGTGATATTTTGCACTGGGAAGGTTATTTTTATCTGTAGTCGACTGTCATGTAGTAACCTTAATCCTCATATACTCTGTGTGATTTGTGTATGTATGTATTACCTTGAAATTGCATACATTTGGTTATCATTCATTTCCAAGCGCTATGGAATCGGAACATGTTGTGTGCATAAAGGGCTTTGTTGTGTGCTGTGCCCGGTGGTCTGTGCAGTGTGCTATTAGAACCATTGCAGTCTGTGCTGAGTGCTATTAGGATTGCTAGTTCCGGATTTGGCGATGTGCCTTGATACTGAATGTTATGTGGTATTTGTTTATTTATGGTTTTTCTTACATTCATTATTTATACATTTTATATGAGATTAACGGTTACTTTGAGATTCAAATTTTGAATCTCATCCCCTTTTAAGCCATCTGGCAGTTCATTTGGAGCAGAGCAGAGAGACAGAGGTGAGGCTCCGGAGCAGAGCTAGTATTTTGGTGGATGTTGATGAATTTCTTTTGGAAATTTATTTTGATTACCTGATGACTGTAGATTATTATTTTGGCCTGTCTGGGCACCGTTATCTGAATGACTGTATATTTTGATCCCTCCGAGGAAGAATTTATCTTTCCGTATTTTTATCAGTATATTATTGTCCAAACCGATGTGTACTTCGCTGCTTATACTCTGATGTGTGATGTGATTTAATTTGGGAGAAATAAATTAGAATTGAATTAAACTAAGAGATCACACTACCCGCCATCCGAAAAGGCGAGGCCAGTAGGTGTGTAACAGGCTTCACCCTTAATAGGTTAGGCTTGTTCGGCAACAAAGTGGCCTGAGTCGCGCCTGTTAGAGGCCATTTTTTCAGCATGAGCTAGGCCTGTGCCCTTTTAAGGAGGCCTATATTTTAAAAATTTTATAATTAGGCTAACAGGCCACAGGTCTCACTGCAAAACAGGTCTACTTCAAACAGGCCGAATTATATAAATCAACGAAGACAGAGATAAAAAAAGATTGCATTTTCATTAACGAGTCATTATTGCAAAATTAAATATTAAATATAAAAAAGGGTTAAGTAGCATTTTTGCCCCGGAAATATACAGCTAGAAGCAATTTTACCCTGGAAGTTTTTTTGGAAGCAATATTGTCCTGAAAGTTTTTTTTTAGAGCAATGTTGCCCCAGAAGTTTTTGTTTGGAGCAATTTTGCCCCTCCATTAACAACGTTGACCGTTAGGATTGTTAACGGAGGGGCAACATTGCTAAAAAAAAAATCGGGGCAACATTGAACCCAAAAAAACTTCCAAGACAAAATTGCTCCTGAAGATGTACTTCCGGGGCAAAATTGCTACTTAACCCTTTTTTAAAAGTTGAAATTGATTGATTTGTATCATTACAATCTGATATAATATTTTTTTTAATAGGATTAATTTATAAACACAAACATGTCAACACTACCTCCTACTAAGGCATATTGTCGTTGGCATTATTTGGTCATAACTCACATATTTACGTAAAGTTTGAACTCACAACTTCATGCTTAAAAAATTATATTTGGGACAAAATCTTGATGCAATTAGTCAAAAATTGAGAGGAAGATGTACATTAGTGTTTGTTTGTTTTAGCTTTTAAAAAATGTTTTTACGATTTATAAGATAAACATGTCATAGGAGTTTTGTCTTGGTTTGTGGAAAATGACTTCTGAAACCACAATTAACTATTTTCCCAAACAAGCACGAATTCAATGATTTATTTTGATTTTGTTTTCTGGTATATGTCATGCTCACTAAATGCCCTTGCGTTGCCGTTCATGTGAGATGGTCATAGTAGGGAACCATGGGATTGTTGAAATTAAATGCAAATTATATATTTTATATTACATTTAATTTGAATAAATGTACTCTAAAATCTATCAAACCGTACCACAAAATCCTCTCAGGCAAAAAAAAAAAAAAAAAATCTTGATATTATTTATAAGAGATAACAACAGAAAAAAAAATACAACTTGAACTTTAAAATATCAAATTAGTGATTTCCTATTAAAATAAGTTATTAATTGCTATGCTGCTCTTATAGTTAATACCTATACTTTTGTATGAAAAAGACTTATTTGAAAATTTTAATTTCAAATGGTATTTTCTTGTTTTTTTCCCATAACAATATCTTATTTGAAGTTTTTATTTTATTAAAAAAAAAATCATTTATTTAAAGTCATGAGTCCATGATGAGCACCGCAAATAACACGCGTCAAAAAAATAAACAATGACAACCCAATGATCAACACAGATAAACAAAAAAAAACTTACATTGTACCCCCAAAAAAAAACCTACATTACAGTCCAATACCCAAAAAAATTGAGAGAAAATATCAATAACACATCAAAACCCAGTATAATTAAACCCGGACCACACCAGCTGCAGCTGGTTCGACCTAAAAAGTGGCGAACCAATCGGTAAACCGGTCCAATCCAAGCATTAACCCAGTTTTTTAAAAAAAAAAAATTTAAAAAAAAAAACAAGAAGAAGAAAATCAATTTTTTTTTTATAATTTCACATTAATAACCCTGAAATCTTCACTTTCTCACCGGTTTGACCCTGAGTTAGCTCTAGTTTAACTCCAGTCTGACCCACTAACCCCTAACCCAGTATTCCGACCCGTTCAGTGATTGGTCCGGTTTTAATAACCTTGTTAAAAGCTACAATATCAACTAAAAACAAGAATAACAAAACAAATATGAATTTTTTGAATAATTTGTGAGAATCAAAAGACTTTCCAAGTAATGGAAAAATGTATAGAAAAAGCACATCAGTGGGTTTTGCGTTGATAATTGATTCATTTCACATGAGATGTTTATATTGATAAATTAGATATCTTATTAACTTTCAAAATTAAACTTAAAAAATTTAGACGTATAATTATCTCACAAAATGTTACAACTCACTCGAAAAAAAAAAAACGTTGAAATTAATATATTGCAAAGTATTCTTTTGATCATTTAGTTTTCTATTAAGTTTTGGTTTAATCCTTCAATTTGAAGTTCTTAAAATCATTCGAATTTGAAAATATAGTAAACAATTCTATATATAGTGTTAAACATAGTTAATTTACTTAACAAAAATTTACATGATATTAGATTAATTTTCTTCCACCAAGTATAACTCTCATTAATGCAAAATATATATAAGTCAATGTTTGGTCCTCTAACTTTATATAAGATTTTAGTTTAATCCATTAATTTTATAAAGTATTTTTAAGTTATATAACCCTAACAATGTTAGTCTCAAATGATTATTTTTTTGCGCCAATTGTTATTATTTTGTGAATTTAACATTAATATATTAGTATTTATGAACGCTTTATCAACATTTAAAATTTTAATGTTGGCATTTTTAAAATAAAACCATCAATGTTATAATTATTAGATGATTAAAAAAATACTTTATAAAATTAAAGAAAATATTGTGTGAAGTTGAAATACCAAATGCGCACCTTAGCCACAATGACTTTCTTTCTTTCAATCTCTCAGAATTTTCAGTGAAAAAGAAACTTGTATAGTGATCAATGAATCTTGTTAAATAAGCAACTTCATAGGAAACTTCTTGCCTCACAATTTCCACAAATATTTTTCCATGTTAGACTTGTTTTCTTTGTTAAAGGAACAAATACCTAACATATATGATCGTATCCAAAAACAAGTTGCATAAATAACAACCTTTTTTCTTCACATAATAATATCATTATTATTATTTTTTATGAGAGATTAGATTTTACCTCACCAAAAAGAAAAAAGAACACACCACTATACTCTTCACATAGAATTTTTTAAGAAATTTTTTAATTAGGTCCTTGTAAATTAAATATTTTAATATTTTTTTCCAAATCATTATAATTTTTATCAATATATTAATTTATCATATATACATACGAGAGTTTGTTTATTATTTTAATTTATCGTGTGTGTTGTGTGTGTGTATAGATTGTTAAGAAAATAATGTTTTGCAGGATATTGATATGGTTTTAACAGTTGGACTGATGTAATAAGTTTTCAAATTATAAATTTATAATTACGACTTTCAGATTGATTCTAGGGATGCAAGTGATGAACATCAATTTTTTAAAATTGTAAATATATAAATATAACTTGTTAATTTATTTTTTTTAAAAAAAAAAATCAAGTGATGAACATCACTTTTTTGAACCGATGAATACTTAAGTATTTTTTTATGTACTCGATGATCCCAAAAAAAAAAAAACATATTTGTACATCATCTTTTGACGCAGGCAATGACGGGGCGATAACTTTTGTTTTTTAGTTGTTATTTCAAAAGGATAGGCATAGTATTAATCTGAGATTACAAGTGTAATGGACTCTGTGATTATACTTTACTTAGGAGCTGCAAGGATGGCGATAACTTGATTGTCACAAGTCAAAGCCAAAACGCATATTATTCAAATGTTGAGTTATTGCGTTTCTTAAGGGTCGGTGATATGAAAAAGATTAGAACCTGCTTTTTCCATCACCACTCACCTATAAATTCTCACATACTCTCTCATTTCTCCTACAGTGCTACCACATTTATCAACACAAACCTCTTCCTTATTCATCTCCATAATTTCTTGCTATTTAATATAGTGTGCCTTCCCTTCATTTCGCTTCAGAAATCAAACAATGGGTTTGGAGAATGGGAGCAATCACCTTTTGTCCAACATCGCCGTCAATGGCAAACACGGCGAGAACTCTGCTTATTTTGATGGATGGAAGGCTTATGATAAAGACCCATTTCACCCCACAAACAATCCTCAAGGAGTGATCCAGATGGGTCTTGCAGAAAACCAGGTTCTGTATATATTTACATACCCTCCTCCAAAAAATTTATGCACATATATATATATATGATTACAAGGTGTTTGATAAGTTGCCTGACTCGTATGTATGGGTTTGTGTTGATTTGTTTACACAGCTCTGTATCGATATGATAGTGGAATGGATAAGGAATCATCCGGAGGCTTCCATTTGCACTCCTGAAGGACTACACCAATTCAGAGATATTGCTATTTTTCAGGACTATCATGGCCTTCCCAGTTTCAGGAAGGTGTGTGTAGTATATACACATGTATAGTGATTATGATTATATATAATTGGTTAATACCATGTTTATTCCCTCAAGTTTATCTTAATTTTGGTTTTGGTGCCTCTAGAGGTAAAGTGGTCTAGGTTTTTATTGAGTAATAGAGACCAATGTTTTAAACAAAATGAAATTTAAGAAACCAAAACCTATGATTTAAAACTTGAGAGACTAAATATTATATTAACTCCGATGTAGATCTGCTAAAGCCTGTATGGTATATATATGATTGAATCAAAGTTGATTCTGATAATGGGTTTGCTTGGTGGTGGTGTTGTTTGCAGGGAGTGGCAAATTTGATGTCAAAAGTGAGAGGTGGAAGAGTAAAATTTGATCCTGACCGTATAGTGATGAGTGGTGGGGTCACCGGGGCTAATGAAATGATCATGTTCTGTTTGGCTGATCCTGGAGATGCTTTTCTTATTCCTGCACCTTATTATCCTGCGTATGTATACACTGCCCTTACCTTTTTAGTACTTTATTTGTTCATTGGGTGGGTCTTCATTAATATTGCACTCACTCGACAACGACCAAGTTTCAAAGTGGTAAATAAATAAACGCGCAACTTTAATTTCTGAAATGTTCTATTATATTCTTTCTTGGAGAAATGTACCCGGACTTTTGTTTCCTTTCACACGAATAAAGTGTTGCTTAGTCCATAAGGCTTTCACTAGGTGATGTCTGGGGAGAGATAGATATACGCAGTCTTACCTCCATAAGACTGTAAGAGAAGAGGCTATTTTCAAGATTTGAACTAATTTCTATTCACATATATATATTAACTTTCTTTTTTTGAAAACTGTATGCTGGAGTAATGACTAAAATTACGTAATTGTCAACAAGATTCTCACACACACACCAAGAACATACCTAGCTAGCTTGGAGTTTGTGTGTTAACTAAGATGCCACGTTAAGTGATATGGTGCTAAACCCTTTAAATCACTTAATAACACTATTTTATTATGTCCACATATATAAAAATAAAATAAAATAATTAGAATATACTAGTTATATCAGATATGCCTTGGAAGGGACAAAACTGAATTATACTAATTTGGTTTGTTGCTGAGTCATTTGTCATGGGATGCGTATTATTGAGAGAAAAGCATTGATAGTCCACTATTTCTTGAGCCACCTTATGTAGGTGTGGCTACTTTTTCCCATTTATATGTGAATGGCACTGACATATATATATAGTGACATCCGATGAGTCAAAAATAAAATTTTCAATATATATGGTTTGATTCAACAACTTCATTATGTCATCCCAAATTCCCAATAATAGGTCAACCAACATGTGGGATTTCATTTTGAAATTTAGAACCCTTCAAGGTCAGTGGACCCTACTTGTCCTGAATCGTGTAGAGACCACACCTACCTTTGATGTACGGCTCCCTTGAACCCAAACACAAAACACTTCAAATTAAGAATCCGTGTCCTTAACATCCATAAAAATTTTCCAAAGTTGCTCATATATTTTTCATATTGTGTTGCAGATTTAACCGTGATTTATGCTGGAGACCTCGGGTGCAAATAATCCCAGTACATTGTGACAGTTCCAACAATTTCAAGATAACAAAATCAGCTCTTGAAGAAGCTTACATGAAAGCTCAAGAGGACAATATTAACGTGAAGGGTTTGCTCATAACAAACCCATCAAACCCTTTAGGCACCACCTTAGACAGAGAGACACTAAAAAGTCTAGTGCAATTTATTAATGAGAAGAACATTCATTTGGTTTGTGATGAAATCTATTCAGCTACCGTGTTCAACTCCTCTGACTTTGTAAGTGTCTCTGAGATCATACAAGATATGGATCAGTTCTGCAACAAAAATCTCGTTCACATCGCTTATAGTCTTTCAAAGGACATGGGGCTGCCTGGATTTAGAGTTGGCATAGTTTACTCCTACAACGACACGGTGCTTGACGGTGGCCGGAAAATGTCAAGCTTTGGATTGGTTTCTTCACAGACTCAGCATATTCTGGGTGAGATGCTTTCTGATGATGATTTTGTGGAGAAGTTTCTAGGAGAAAGCTCAAGAAGATTGGCTCAGAGGCATGGTGTTTTTACAAAGGGGCTTGAGAACATGGGGATTACTTGCCTCCCAAGCAATGCAGGGCTGTTCTGTTGGATGAACCTGAGAAGTATGCTGAAAGAACAAACAGTTGAAGGTGAAATGAAGCTGTGGTGTGAGATTGTGAATGATGTGAAGCTGAATGTATCTCCAGGCTCATCTTTCGATTGCTTGGAACCTGGTTGGTTTAGGGTTTGCTTTGCAAATATGGATGATGAAACTGTGAATGTAGCTCTAAAGAGAATTCAAGATTTTGTGGACAGAGAAACAAAGAAGAAACTTGGGAAAGTCAAGAGTTCACATTACATGCTTAGAGTTAGGTGTTTATACCTCTAATTAGAGGTATAAGCATATTTTTTTAAAAAAATAATAATTTTTTTATATATTGTATTTATTTAGATTTAAATTATATGCTACTTTCTAAGATTTTTTTTGCCCCAAAAGATCTCAAATTAATTAATTTTCATAATACCGGTGTTACGGACAAATGCGAACTGAAAATTAATTAATTTGAGATATTGGGTGCAAAAAATATCTCGAAAAAGCGGCATATAACTTAAATCTAAATAAATACAATATATATAAAATTTAAAAAAATATGCTTATACCTCTAATTAGAAGTATAAGCACCTAACTCTAAGTATGTAATGTGGACTCGGAAAGTCAAGCAGAGCAGTCAAGCTGGTGGCCTTAATCTCACAGTCAGCTTCTCCTCAAGAAAATTTGATGAGACTGTTTTGTCATCACCTCACATGATATCTCCACATTCATCTCACTCGCCTCTGGTTAAAGCCACTTAATTAGACGGCCAGATTTTAATTACCATACAAAATCAGAAAAGCCTTCAAATAAATCTCATATCAAGTGTTAGACCTAGATAACATTTGGTATCTAGCTACTTTGTTTTTCTAGCCTTCAAATGGGAGTGCAAATGTTCTAGCTAGCTAGTACAATAATAGTCAGATGTATGTGTAGTTTGTCCAATGGACAGCTAACTATAGCTATGAATAGAAGAAGTTTCATTATTCTATAGTTTGGCTGCTTCGTGGATTAGTCTTTGCTTATGTGCCCAACTAATATGCATGATAAACATCTTCATCACTTGCTTTTTTGACGGAGACTTAAATATAGCAGTCTGATTAATTATTATAGAACCCAGGAAAATGTAAATAATATTTTTCCATATATCTACTAATCTATAATTTGGTGAGGTTACTTATTATAGAGTTGCAGATTATTTAAATGATCATTAAATCATGATGCGTTTGTAATATGATCATTTCAAAAAATTATACTTCCTCCCCGTTCCTTTTTATAAGAAACAATTGTCACATACCACTCTAATCCTATTTATAAGTCTCTTTTCAAGAGAGGAAAAGTGAACTTATAAATAAGACCAGGGTGGTATATATTGTTCTTAATTATAAGAAACATTTAGATAATGTCTAAATTTTTCTGTTAGTTTCCCCTTTTGCCCCTGTTTAATTATTTAACTACTTATTTTACTATAATATTAATACATTTATTATCATCAACCTCAATGCATCAATCATCTTTATTATACTCCTCCGGTCCAAAACATAGGATATAGTTTATAGTGAACTATGTCTTATATTTAGGACTAGAGGTAGTAATATTTTTTCATTCTCTCTTCCGCCATTCTCTTTATTATAATAATTTTCTTATTTTCTATCTTCCCATAAATAGGGGTATTGTTGATAAAATGTTATAATTCTTACATATTTATTATTTTTAACTATCGTTTTAATATACATTATTATTTTGGTTAAATGTTTCTTGTAAAAAAAAAAAAAAACGGATAGAGAGGGAGTATGTGGTATGACAGAAAGGCACGATGATGTGAAGTCTGGAAATGACTAAAGTTGAGAAACTGCCTAGTCTTTTATTATAAATTCCGTCACATGATAAAAGTAAACAGACAACTTAAGTTTCTAAGTGCTTGTCTACTCAACACAATTGTTCCCAGCTCATGTAAATGGACTCTTTCAAGCTTACCCATACTAAGTTAATTATTATCAATATATACATTAGCTAGCTAGGAGCTGGATATATGTCCCAAAAAAACAACGAAGAGACAAAAACTAACGAGATTGTCTACAGACTTCATGATTGTTTGGAGTGCTGATTCGAAAAATTCAACCCCATTTGAGAAGTCGAGAACTTTCTCATCTTTCTGTAGAGACTTACACTAACAAGGCAAAAAACCACAAAACCCATATTCATAAATGCATTATCTTGATAATATTATTTATTATCTTGAACCTGACAAGCTAAGGAAAGTAACCTCAACTTTTGCTAAACGCTTGTATTAGCTTGCTGATGTAAACTTGCATATCCTTGTTTTTTTTTTTTCAATTTACATAAATGAATTTTAGGACTACGATTGATCAGCTAGCTGTTCAAATATGAAATGCTTCAGAAACTTCTCCCTTGAGAACAAGTTTTTTTGTAATTCCAGACAGAATCCTATTCATGTAGTGGTTAGGCGAATGTAACGCAAAAGGGGATACACACTTATTGTAGCCCAATGAGTGTGAAAGGGACATATATAGTGACCCCTACCACACCAATATATGTACATTCAACCGTTTCTAACTTTTCTGTCTCAGCATTACTCAAAAACTCACCACCTTTTACTCTGATCCTTTTTATGATCATCCTCATATAATTGCTTCATGTCGGTAGACTTTTTCAAGTCTTTGTGAGGGACATTTGTAATATATACTCACTCTTGTGCTTAATTTAAGAATCAATTGAATTTTTTTTTTTTTGGAGATATTAATAATGAAGCTAAATAAATTGCTAAATCATAGTATATCTGGCGCATCATTAGATTGAATATCAATTTATAAGTCAAACAAATTAGTTTGAAGAAAAATGATAAATATAAATATTTTAATGTAACTTAATTAGTGTTGGTGGGGATGGTTCTCTGAGGAGCACAAGAATAAGATATGAAGAAGAAAGTAATGTTGATTCTCTGAGGAGTATAAGAAGAAGATATGAAGAAAAAGATAGTGCACAATGTCTTTAAGGCATAGACAGTAATTTCCTTTAGGTATAATTTGTCACCACCTATACATATTTTATAGAGTAATATTTGGAATGACGGGAGAATTTCTTGTCAGATACAAAGAAAACCCTTGAGTATGAATTGCACTACCAGTACTCAAGCCAAGACGATATTGCTTTTTAGAAAGTGATAATTTAATTCTATCTTTGTACGCACTCAAAGACAAAGACAATTAGTTTGATTTCTTGTTGTTGTGTGGTGATGTATGAATCAGAATGGACTGATGGTGATGAGTATTTATAGGGCATGAAAGTAATGCTTTGAAATGACACTTTTTCAATTAAAAGTTATAACCAAATGTTAAATTCATGAACAAACATAACTCCAATAACCAGTGGTTATTTAAAATAACTCTTCTATGAAGAGTTATATCTTTATAGTATGTAGGGTTTTATTAAAAAACCAACACAACCTTTCCCTACTAGTAGTACTACATCTTTTCATAGGGGTCTTTAGAAATTAAATAGACATAACATTGATGACCTTTAGTGTTATAATTAACTCCCCATGCAACCCTCACATAAATTCTTTAATTTATAAGGCTATGACTTTTCAACAAACGCATATCTTCTTTTTTAAAATATTCCAACAATTAGCTTTGTTAACTTCTTTTTTTTAAAAAAAGTAAATTGGCTCTTATATTAATATTACATCTCGCCAATTACGAGTTTGAGAGAAATAATGAAAGCTTTTTATTCTAAGTAGTGCTAAGGTTTAATCTCGGCCACAAGTATATATAGCAAGTGGGGGTCTATAATCAATCCAATAAGTCTAAGTAAGGTAATTAACTAGAGGTGAGTGATAAAGGTGTAAGCCGTAGGAAAACATGAACCTTAAGTAATTCAAGAATGGTTTTTTGAGAGCTATTCTTGCCGTCTGGGACATTTGTTGTTGTTTCAGAAGAGCCATGAAAGAGAAATTGAAAATAGGATGGTGCTGCCACATCATATAATAGAAAGCACAAAGAGTTTAATGATGGTGGAGCTTTAATGTTGTTGTTGTTGTTGACTTTGAGTGTATTGTGTAGTGCAAATTCAAAACACGAGAGTGCAGGTATATAAAGTTTCAACTTTTTTCCTTAATTATGTTTAAAAAGAATTTTGAGCCAGAAAGAAAAGCAGAAATGTCACAATTCGTCAAAAGTTTGTTCTATGATGTCTCCCTTTTTTGAAAGGATGGAAGTAATTAGGTTTCACGTTTATGGATATATATATGTAAAAGTTACGTATTAACAAAGTCTTTGTTTAGCACTAAAGATTTTAGAAATATATGCGTTGGTGTCTTTTTTTCGATTGGTATATGTGTGTTGATTTCTAAATTACGAGCAATTTTTTTTGCTACATTTTTTTGTCAATTTTACAAGATTTATCGTAAGCCTATTGGACAAAAAAAACACATAACATGCATCATATATATATATGTGTGTGTGAGAGAAAAATAATGGATTTATTTTGGTCCTAAATATAATATATCAATCTACATTATATGTCTCTATTGATTGTATATAGTAAAGGATTTATGTCAAGTGTACCCAGTTACACTGCACATGATTGTAAATAGTATTTTAGTTGTGAAACACACATTTATTACAAATAACTAAACTAATCAATTTTCTTAATACTTCTATATTAGTTATCTAACTTTTATATTAATGATCGGAGGGATAATAATATCAAGACTGCAATGTCATTTGCATTTCACAAACATCTTTAGATGTGAGAAAGAAAATCATCAAATTAATTAACACCTAACCCATGCAATAAGAGAAAATTAGCCAATAATCTAATTTTGATCACAAAATTTTACATATATATATATATAGAGAGAGAGAGAGAGTGAGTGAGTGAGTGAGAGACACCAGTTGACAAATATATATCTTTATAGAGACACGCCAACATCAAGTAGACGTGTTAGAGGGGGATGGTGGATCCATAACCAGCTATTTGCAATATTCCAATTTGCAACCTTATCTTATAGTAGAAGTATATAATATTCTTCATATATGCCTTAAAATGTATTATTTCATTCAATTCTAAATATAAAAGTTAGATACTTATTCTACATAGATTAAGAAA
Organism: Acacia melanoxylon; assembly: GCA_019022615.1. Classification (NCBI taxonomy): domain Eukaryota; kingdom Viridiplantae; phylum Streptophyta; class Magnoliopsida; order Fabales; family Fabaceae; genus Acacia; species Acacia melanoxylon. Next base: position 2,426,630 of record JAFJYJ010000041.1, on the reverse strand, counting down.
AGTAGTTTAAGTTATTTATTTATTTTTTTTAAAAAAACAAAAGGTGTGTTATTTTTCTGAAAATATCTCATTTAATTATTTTCATTATATTAGAAATTGGCCCCATTGATAAAAAATTATATTCCTTTTAATTTATATGAATATAGTTTGAGAAAAATTATAAATTTTGAAAACAAAATAGATTAATATCTTATATATCTTTAAAATGAAAACAAACTCATCAATTAGCTCCTACTTTAAAACTAGAAGGAGTACAAGATAAGGCTCCTAGAGAAATGTCATTATATTTCAACATAAAGTAGTAAATAAACCACTATTGAAAAGGAAAATACATAGAAAATATAGCCAATACTAAGAAACTTCCCAAGAGAGAAAGTGAAGACTCTATAAATTTCTTTCAAAGAACATAATAGAACATTCCAGAGGTAACTAGGCTAAACTTTAGTTGGATTTAATAGTAGAAAAGGTATTTGAGAGCAATAATAACACAATTGTTTAGTTTAGTTTAATTTAATTAGCTAGAGAGATTAGTGTGAAATTATGGGAAGGATTAGGATATGGTATATATATGGGGAACCAATTTGAGTGCTCATCGCAATGATGAGCACCAAGAGCTAATCAATGAGGTGAGATCTACACCGTTCAAATAGGATTTCAATGATCTAGATTTAATATTTTTCAAATGATGATTTTTCAATAAAAAATTTTTTTTTTGAAAAACTGATAGATAAAATATTATCTTTATATTAGATTCTGTACATATTAAGATATTTTTTTCAGAAAAAAAAAATGCAAAAGTAAAAAACATACAATTTGATTCATCCAAATCATATCTAAACGGTCTGTATTGATCGATGATTATCTCTTAGTATTCATCATTATGATAAGCATTATGATAAGCATTGAAGACTGGTTCCATTTGAATCGAAGGCGACAAATAATTATCATTTATCCGATAACATAGGAATGATAGATATTACATCGGAATCTATAAGTGGGTCGGAACACTATTATCCGATAACATAGGAATGATAGATATTACATAAAGTGGGTCGGAACACTATCGAAAAGCAGAAAAGAACCTCTCCATTGAGACTTGTCTCCATTGCGATGAAACGACGCCATTTTAATTATATAGAATCTCAGTCTTTGGTTCAATATTGTATCTTGACTGTTAATTGCTAAACCTAGAGATCCTGCCACAATCAAAAGCTTCTCTCAACCCTCTTCAACATCGGCTTCCTTCTTAGCATCTTCTGTTTCCAATTTTTCACACTATTTAAGAGAAAAATATAGTCACTGGCTATCTGTACAATTGCAGTTCACATAAAATTAAACTGTTATATTATTTTCTCCACTACAAAAGTGAGCCATCGCGTCCTCATTTGAGTATAAGCACATCAACTCACTCAGAAGAGATAGAGAGGATTAGAGAATATGCTATAATCTGCACACACACACACAAAAAATGGAAACAGAAGATGCCATGGTGGAAGCCGACGCTAGAAGAGGAGTTGGTAGAAGCTTTTGATTATGATAGGCTCTCTAGCTTTAACAATTAACAGCCAAGATACAATATTAAATCAACGGCGAAGATTCTATTTAATCAAAACGTCGTTGTTTCATTGTAATCGAGATAGCTATCAATGGAGAGGTTCTTTGCCGATTGAAAAGGGCATGCATATAATGACAAGACTCCAACGTGTATTTATTATATATATGTTCTTTAATTATTATTCTCTTTGATGTATGTATATGACTTATAATATCATTATGTGTCTGTATAATATGCATTATTTAATACGCAACCTGGCAAGATACGATTTATAGCTTGCACGTTTATCCAACAGTGACAACCTCTAACACCCCAAAAAAAACAAAAAACAAAAAAATTATCAAGTTTGTACATGAAATGAAAATAATATATTTACATATGTCATTCACCAAATACATTATCGTTCACATGATTTTATATGAAAATGTTAATATATCACTCACCAAATACATTATAGTTAACATGATTTTATATGAAAATATTAATATTCGATCACTTTTAATGTTGTTTTCATTATTTTGGTTAATTATAGATGACTAAGTAATTAATAAATCATCACTACTCATTATATTCTTATAGGGGAAAGTATATATGAACATGACATCGCGTAGAACACTTCTCAATACATATCTAGAAATTTTGAATGCCAAGAAGGGTGCACCAACTTAAATTATTTAGGAGCTTGTTTAGATTAACGCCTGCAAAACTATAGTTTGCACAATTATAGTTTGCAAATTGAATATTGAATAAAAGTTAGCAAGTGTGATGTGAACAGACTGAAATTTTAAGAAAACATATTAAAATTAGATATCATAGAAAGTAATAATAAATTATTATTTTTCTGAACAAGAATCCATGAAAAGATCATAGAATGTAAAATTATTAAACAATTTACTTGTTATAATTGTAATTTTACACAAATAGTTTCTTCTTTTCTAGAAAATCTCTATACTATAAATCACTTTTATAAAATATGTAAAAATTGCTTTTAAAAAGTAATTTTACCAATATTTCATAAGTGTTTGTGAAGGATTTTGTCTGAACTTAAGTAAAAATACTTCAGAGAAGCTAATCCAAACAAGCATAAGTGATCTTATCAAGATGCTCGAATCTTTGTTGAGTTGGATCTCCCTTTGAGGATTCTATTAAAATAAACCTTAAAAGAGAGTTTGACGCTTTAATTCTTTTTTTTTAAAAAAAAAAAAAAAGAGAGAGAGAGAGAGTTTTTTTTTGTATCCCACTCAGTTCACCGAAACCTTCGGTTCCGACTAATCTAGATGAGAGAGAGAGTTTTTTTTTGTATCCCACCCAGTTCACCGAAACCTTCGGTTCCGACTAATCTAGATTTCGCCCCGCGTTGGACCCACGGTCGTGGGGGAAGAATTCCCAACACCATTTTCTCTATTCCCACGTCTTGAACCGAGAACGTGGTGGTGGGAGAGCAAGTCCCTTACCACTTGCTCCCAATAGTTGTTGTTTGAGAGAGAGAATTTAATTGCACTTAATTCACGAGTTTTACAAATTAGAGTCATGTAGCCCAACATTTTAATAAACCAGGCTTAAATTGCCCCTCTTGTCATGAGATTAAAACAAAATACAAAATCAAACCTTCTTTTTTTCCTTAGGGGGAAAAAGCTTCCATTTTCTGCTTTATTTTAACCCACTTATCTTGCTCAGGCCCAAGAAAACCTTGTAGAATTAATACTCTAAATAATAAATGGGCCAGCCCATTGAAGTTAGTCTACTTTAACAATTTTATTTCTATATTGGCTACGGTTATTTATTAGGTTTCGTTCAATCACGTAAAATCACTTCAGGTAAAAATAAAAAAATCACGTAAAATCACTTCAAGATTCAACTTTTTTTTGTCGAAAACTTAAACCTTCAAGTTAGAATATTGGGTTGAGGGGCAAATATACTCATATACTTTTTTTTTCAAAAATGCATCAAGCACCAATGTCATATTTATTGATGCTGGTAAACGGTAGTTACTCTTTGTTAGGTGGGCCGCACATTGATGTTTTTTAAATAATTATTTAAAAAATTCAATTCTCTCTTTTCTCCCACCATCGTCTCTCTCCTTTCCTCACTAGGGTCCGTTTAGTTCAAAGGGAGGGGATGGAAGAAAATGGTAGAGGATTGCCTTATTTGGTTTAGTTGGTGGGAAGAAGAGGAATGCCATTATATTTCCACATAAAGGAGTAAATAAACCATATTGAAAAGGAAAATACATAGATATAAAGCCAATGCTAAGAAACTTCCCAAGAGAGAAAGTGGAGACTTTTGACCCAAAAAAAAGAAGAAAAAGAAAGTGGAGACTCTGTAAATTGCTTTCAAAGAACATAATAGAACATTCAAGGTATCTAGGCTAAACTTTAGTTGGATTTAAGAAGTAGAAAAGGTAGTTGAGAGTAATAATAAGACAATTTGTTTAGTTTAGTTTAATTAGCTAGAGTGATTAGTGAAAAATTATGGAAAGGATTGGGATATGGTATATATATGGGGAACCAATTTCAGTACTCATCACAATAATGAGCACCAAAAGCTAATCCATCAAGCAAGATCTACCACCATTCAAATAGGATTTCAATTATCCAAATTTAATATTTTTTAAATGATTATTTTTATTTTTATTTTATTTTAAAAAACGGACTGTTACGAGATTATCTTTATATAGATTATGTATACATTAAGATATTCTTTTAGGGAAAAAAAAAAGTAAAAAAATGCAATCTGATCCATCCAAGTCATATATGAACAGTCTGTATTGATGATTAGTTCTTAGTGCTCACTGAAACTAGTTCCATGAAGGTGGCATATATTATCCGATAACATAGGAATGATATTACATAAAGTGGGTCGGCACACTATCGGAAAAGCGGAAAAGAACCTCTCCAAGTTTCCGTTGCTATGAAACGACGCAGTTTTGATTAAATAGAATCTCAGTTCAATATTGTATCTTGACTGTTAATTGTTAAATCTAGAGAGCTGCTACAATCAAAAGCTTCGCTTAACCCTCTTACATCGTCGGCTTCCTCCATTGCATCTTTTGTTGCCAAACTGTTTAAGAGAAAAATATAGTCATGTGGACAAAAATATAGTCACTGGCTATCTCTACTATTGCAGTTCACGTAAAACTGCTATATTTTATCCACTGCAAAAGTGAACCACCGTGTCCTCATTTGAGTATAAGCACAGCAATTCATTCAGAAGAAGAGATAGAGACGAATAGAGAATATGCTATAATCTGCAAAAAAGATGAGAAAATTTGGAAACAGAAGATGCCATGGAGGAAGCCGATGCTTGAAGAGGAGTTGAGAAAAGCTTTTGATTATGTTTTATGACAGGCTCTCTAGATTTTACAATTAACGGCCAAGATAGAATATTAATGATAAGACTCCTACGTGTATTTATTATTTATTATATATATGTTCTTTAATTATTATTCTCTTTGATGTAATGTATGTATATGACTTACAATACCATTATGTGTGTATAATATGCATTATTTAATACGGAACCTAGCAAGATACGATTTATAGCTTGCACGTTTATCCAACAGTGACAACCTCTAACACCATTACTATTACTTTAGTCCCACCCCCAAAAAAAAAAAAAAATCTCATGTCTGTACATGAAATAAAAATAATATATTTACAGATTTCATTCACCAAATACATTATCGTTAACATGATTTTATATGAAAATATTAATATTCGATCACTTTTAATGTTGTTTTCATTATTTTGGTTAATTATATATGACTAAGTAATTAATACATATCATCAGTACTCATTTAATTCTTACAGGGGAATGTATATATGAATACGATATCGTGTAGAGGACTTCTCAGTACATATCTGCAAAACTAAAGTTTACACAATTATAGTTTGCAAATTGAATATTGAATAAAAGTTAGCAAGTGTGATGTGAACAGAGTGAAATTTTAAGAAAACAATTTAAAATTAGATATCATAGAAAGTATTAATAAATTATTTTTTTCTGAACAAGAATCCATGAAAATATCATGGAATGTAAAATTATTAAACAATAAATTACTTGTTATAATTGTAAACTTAAACAAATAATTTCTTCTTTTCTAGAAAATCTCTATACTATAAATCACTCTTTATAAAATATGTAAAAATTGCTTTTAAAAAGTAATTTTACCAATATTTCATAAGTATATGAGAATTTAAGTTGAGCAAAAATACATCTGAGAAGCTAATCCAAACAAGCATAAGTGATATTGTCAAAATGCTTGAATCTTTGTTGAGTTGGATCTCCCTTTGAGGATTCTATTAAAATAAACCTTAAAAAGAGAGTTTGATGCTTTAGTTAAAAAAAAAAGAGAGAGAGAGAGAGAGAGAGTTTTCTTTTTTTATAAGTAAAATGGTGGCAAAGTGTACAACCACTCCGAGGTTTTGTCGGGCGCCGAAACAGGAACCTTTCCCAGAGAAGTTTTTTGCATTCACAAGGGTTCGAAACCGAGACCTCTTGTTTAAGCGACCAGAGCCCCTTCCACTCAGGCCAACTTCCACTGCTAGAGAGAGAGAGAGAGAGAGAGAGAGTTTTTTTTTTTTTTTTTTTTTTTTTTTACGCACATCCGGTATCCAGGAGCTTTGTCTGTAATCCGACCGCCACACACCTTTGGCTACAAGTGGGTGAGTCTTCCAACGGGTTTTTCAAAGAGAGAGAGAGAGTTTAATTGCACTTAATTCGCGAGTTTTACAAATTAGAGTGATGTAGCCCAACATTTTAATAAACCAGGCTTAAATTGCCCCTCTTGTCATGAGATTACAACAAAATACAAAATCAAATCTACTTTCTTTGTTAGGGGGAAAAGAAAGCTACCTTGTTCTGCTTTATTTTAACCCACTTATCTTGCTCAGGCCCAAGAAAACCTAGTTGCATTAATACTCTAAATAATAAATGGGCCAGCCCATTTAAGTTAGTCTACTTTAACAATTTTATTTCTATATTGGCTATTATCATTTATTAAGTTCGTTCAGTATAATAGGGTGGCAGATGCTTTGGTAAAAATGGGTATCTCCAAATCTGCTCTTTTTTATGTTTGTCCTTTTTATTTAAGGTCTTGGATTTACCAAAAATGTTTGGGATTAAAATCCCCTTCTTTGTAATTCCTTTATTTCAATATAGGCTCTAGCCTTCTTTGATATCAAAAAAAGGGGGAAAAAAAAGTTCGTTCAGTCCCGTAAAATCACTTCAGGTAAGAAAAAAAAAATCACGTAATATCACTTCAACATTCAACTTTTTTTTGGTCAAAAACTTCAACCCTCAACTTAAACTATTGGGTTAGGGGGCAAAAATGTTTATATATCTTTCTCAAAGATGCATCCAGTACCATAAGCTTTACTTAGGCGTAAAAGTGGTCATAAACTTTTAAAAATAGAGCACAAATGTCAAATGTATTTAGGGCGTTTGGATGAGGCTTTTAAAAAAAGTGTTTTTTAAGGCTTTCCAAATGGAGCTTTTAAAAAAAAAAGGCATTTTTAACTTTTTTTTGTGACTTTTGCTTTTTTTGTTAAAAAAAAAAATCATTTAAACACATAAATTAATAAAATAAGAATTTTTTTTTACATTAAAAAAGTGTTTTTTTAAAAAAAAAAAAAAAAAAAAATCCAAACAGCCAACTGACAAACGGCTGTTACTTTTTGCTACATGGGCCCCACATTAATGTCTTTTAAATGATTATTAAAAAATTCACATTCTCTCTCTTCTCCCGCCATCTCCAACCTTTGGTCATCAAAAACATTAATGCAAGGCCCACTAGACAAAAAGTAACCGCCATTTATCAACATTAACAAAGATAGCATTTGTGTTGACTTTTCAAAAGTTCATGGGCACTTTTGAATTGAAGCAAAGTTTATGGAGATGAATACACCTTTGAGTCCTTCAACTTTGTCTCAATATATATAATTCAATCCATATAGTTTATAAAGCTAAAAAATTACAGAGGCTGAGTTGTTTCTAGTCTAGTCAAGCAGCTAGAAAGATTGAATGGAAATATGATAATATCAAGTTAAAATTCAAAAAATAAATCAATAATAATTAAAAAAGTAAACAGCAAAAGTGAGAATTTTCTAAAATAAACAACACTCTTCAGTATCTATATTCAAAACATATGTATATATAATTTAATCTATGATAATCACAAGTTGGTGGAAACCACATCACTTGGTGCTCTTAGTTCTATTAGTTTCTTTTTTGATTATTTTGATTTTGAAGAGTTCAACTATTGGGCTTGTTTGGGTTGGTGGTAGGAGCGGTAGCTTAAAAGCTATCTGACTTTTAAAAAAGCTCGGTAGGAAAAAAAGTTAGGTTATAGATAATGATTTGTGTTTGGATTGATGGTGGTAGAAGTGATGGCGCCCACATCAAAAAGTTCGAGAAGCGTTATGGAAAAAGGCTGGATTACGCCTTTTTCCTTAACTGCTTTTCAACTTTTTCGACTTTTTTGGCTTAAACGTTAAGCCGCCTATGATAAAAGAATCCAAACAATGTTTTTTTTCACATTTGGGTCGTTGGCTTAAAAGCCACCGAAATTTTTACACACCAACGTCTTTGAAAAATAAGTCACTCCAAACAGGCCCATTATGAATTGGAGGCATAGATCCTTTCATTTTTATTAGAATTCTATCTATTCATTTTTTTACTATAAATTTTGAATTATTTTAAAATATTTGAAATAAATACATGTCTAAATTTTATTGATGTTTAAAGATGTTGAGACATGAGACCCTCAATTATTGTTATAGTACTTGTTACTCCCTCCGATTCTAATTATAAGACAAAGTTGACTTTTTTAGAGAGATTAAGAAAGTTAATTAAATTACTTTAAAATATTTTTATTTTTATTTTTTCTCCAAACTAATTATTTTGACTAATAAACTAATATATAATCTAAAAATGCACAACATATGATATAATTAAGTAACTTATTTAACTTCATCAATCTCTCTAAAAAAAAATCAACCAGATCTTATAATTTGGATGGGAGTAATATTTGATTGGAAGTGTCATTTTCAGTGTATTGAATTAGATATGGGGATAGATTTGATTAGCCTTTTGTGGAGCTTGTTAACAATTTTGAGAGGACGAAAGTGACTAGGATCATACATCATCTCACCGACCAAAACATCTAAACAACTTCATATATCGTCATCAATGACTCGGATTACTTAATTATATGATTAGTGGTTGTAATATTCCCCTAAGCTTGCTTTATGCATTTATGCTGCCAAAACAGAAAGAAAGAAGATTTTTTTTTTATTTTTAAAAAAAAAAAGGATACAGAACATTATGTTATGCTTTATTACATTATTATTTTTCCCTTTCGTCCGTTTGTATTATTTTTTTGATTAAAAATGTACAACCTATCTTTTTTTTTTTTGGTATTTTTATTTCTTATATTTATGATTAAAATTTTTTAATCGAGAATACAAACAATTTCTTTTTTGTATGCAAGTATTATTTTCAAAATCCATATTAATTATTTAATTAAAATAAATAAATAGACCCAGAATTAGACAAAAGATAGATCCAAAATAAAATACAACCCATCACAGTAAGGTAATAAATAATTACACAGGGAGCATCAGAGCATGGCCTCCAAACACAGTTATTTTTTTATATATAAGCATTAGTACCAGTGATTAAATAATAAGTTAACATTAATTAATCACATGCTTTAGCATTTAAGTGTACAAGTAGTACAAAACAGTGACAAGTGGGTCTACATGAGGATTGATGAAATCAGAAGCAAATATGACCTGCCAACCAAAATCTCACAAAATTGTGGATTCAAAATTTTAAAATATGCAAAGAATTTTAGAAAAACTACAATTATAAAGTGATAAAAAGTAAATGATGGGTAAGACTATGACATGACTTTTATATTTGGGGTAGCAGCAGATTTCATTACTTTAATTATACCCCACCAAGTATTATTAAAAAATAAGGCAAAGTGTGGATCCAACTGGGAGATAATAAAACAACCTATGATTCAGATTCTCCATGAACAAAACTCCCTTCTCAAAAAGCTACATCCTGCCAAGCTCATGACGGCCATAAATAAAAAAATAAGGGTAAAATCAAGATTTTTTTGGTACATTTGTTGTCTAAACTCTAAAGGCCATCATGTCATTTAAGTCTGATTTCTTAAAAAAGATAATTAGAAAGTGATTGAATTAGCTTATTCTAACGGACTTTACCAAAGTTAGCTTGCAAAGCACAAAAGTAATTTTTCGAAGTGTTCCCAAACATCTCCTAAGCATACAGAGACATCATTAACATCAATCAGAGCAAAGATGAATCTAGGCCATGAGGAATTTAAGGATTTTTTTTTAAAACTCCACATTGTAAGGGGGAATCAAATCAGACACACAGCTGTAAGAAGAAAAAGTTTAACCTCAACCTCAGTTTCTTCCCACCATGTCCCACATAAAAGAACATGCCCAAGGACCAGACAAGAACCGCAGAATCATTGAAATAATGAAATGATTTTCTGCTTTTGTTTCAAGTGGTGGCATATGCACTAGCTAGTTTGATTAGATTAGGACCTCTTCCCCATCTGATCCCTGACTATGACACAAAATATGCTCACCATCACCATCCAAACAGATAAATTACTGTGTTTAGTTTACCAGTGTGTGATGTTACCATTCAAGCAACTATTTTTCTCACTTTGTTTTTACCCTGCAGATCAATTACTGAGTTTACTGGTAGCATATCCATTCAAGGCAAGCAACTATCACAGGAAAAAAAGTAGAGCAGTATGATCACCTTTTTTTTCCTACCCTGTATTTTTCTCAATGTCCAAACACATAAATTACTGGACTAGCTGGTGATGAAATCTTAACAGTTACAGAAGAGGAGTACTATGAATTACACTTATGTTCAAAAGAAAAACGAATTTCCCCCAAAATTCTTGTTCATCTTCCTCTACACATTACCAACATTGTCTCAAGACAATTCAACTGAAACATCACCATATTATATACACAAACAAAAGTACCTATATTCTTGGCTTTGGCCTCCCACAGGCATGGCTTGTTTCCCTCATGCTTGGGACAGCTTGATCATAATATCATTAACAAATGGCACAAGCATTGGGATTCTCTTCCATGCTTTGGACATAGTAATATGTTGTCATTTGGGGATTATAAGCCCTATAAGCCCTGACCAGTTCTAAAATAGGATCTGGAACTGCCTCTTTCTTCTTCTCCTGATCCTTATTCTCTTCCTTCTTTTCTTCTTTCTTCTGTTCTTCCTCTGGTTTTCCTTCTTCTTTCTTACCTTCCTCCTTCTTTGCCTCTTCCTCCTTCTTACCTTCCTCCTTTCCTTCTTCTTTCTTCTCAGGCTCCTTTGCTGGTCCCACTGAAACTATATCTGTGTGCCAGTATTTGCGTAATTTGCTTACCACTTGAACCGGATCCACTGTTCCTATCACTGTTAGTGTCCTATCCTTCATTTCCATGGAGATGGCATCTATCCCTACATGATTTTGCAGAAGTTTATACGACAGAGTTTTTAATGCTTTGAGAAATAACTACTTCAAAAATTACCTTCAGGTTTCTTCATTTAACTAGAGATTTACCTATACATACATAACCAACTAGACCTGTGAATGTGAATTTGAAGATCTATAAATAAATGCTGCCTGGTGGTAGGTGTATCAACTAATTAATTGCTGGATTGGGAAAAATATGAAATATATTTGAAGTACGGCACACTGATTCTCACAAGTTTCCTTCTAAAATACGAAACCCCCATTTCACCATATTTTAAAGGAACCCCACGAACAGTTGACGTGCTAACAAATAGTAGTACCTTCATCTCATTGAAGATAAGAAAGGCTTCTAAATGTGATTTTCCCTACCCCACCTTTGACCTCATGCTAATAATAATAACAATAATAAATAGAACTGAGACTCTGGCTCGTTTATTTGATCTCCCATCATCTTTACATCACTTCATGGTGAAATTCTTTAAAAAAAAAAAAAAAAAAAAAAAAAAAAAACAACTAAGCCTGAGATCATTTGACTTTCTATTATTCATTTTGCAAGATGGACATAAACAAGGCTTCAAGAGTTGGTTTTCTTGATTTTAAGCAAGGAATTTGGTGCAAACAATGATATGGTTACCTGAAAGTGTTGAGACTGTTTTCAGGGCCTTTTGCTTTGCCTTGTCATCATGCAAATCCAACTTGAGCACAACCTTCTGTAAGCATAAATCAGAGAGTAATTCAGTTCAGATTCATATAGGGTATGTTTAAGTTAGTAAAGCTCGTAAGTGAAGACAAAACTCCTCAACCATACTTTCCATACTTCACACTCATGTAAGTGGTGACAAAACTCTTCAAATATACTTTCTCCCCGTTATACTGTAAATCACATGACGTTGGAAAAATGGTATCTACCGCTAATCCAAAACAGCCACGTAATCTTCAGGGAAACATGTTCAGCCAGTTCATGAATTTTCAGAATCTAAATTTATCAAAGGGAAAATCAAAACCCTTAAATTCTCTTCCACCTGAAAAGCTTTGTTCTTTCACAATATCGCTAAGGAAACAGATAAAGAAGAATCTCAGAGAGACAAACCCCCAATATACCCAGATTCATGTCAGATACAAACCCCCAGATCTTCCAATAAATAAAAGTTCATGGAGAATCAGAAAACGAAATGGAATCAAAGTTAAGAAGTGATGTAATCTCGTCTTGGAAAGGAACACAAAAAAGGAAGGTGGAAGAAAATGGAAGTAATATTGCAAAAAACGGGAAAAAGTGGGAGAATCATACCTTCATTTCTGAGTACCTCGCAGGGGACAAGCAGAGAGAAGGATTAGAGAGAGAGAATGGAAAAGGAAGAAGAATTAGCTGAAATGAAGGATGTGGGGGAGAGAGAGGCAAAGACGTAATCAAATAATGGTCTGAAAAAGCAGAAATAAGTGGGTACTATCAGAAAAGCCGAAAGAAAACAAGGAATTGCAGAATCGGAGTGAGAGAGAAAAAGGCAAAGCAGGGGCGGGAGAGAGAGAGAGAGAGAGTTGAAGAAATGGAAGCAGTGGGTGGGTGGGGGTGAGATATAGGCCATGAGAGACTTAGTGCATGGAGGCAGTGTGAGATTTGATATCAGCAAAACTGATCAGCCACGGGCTACGGGAGAGCGCGTGAGTATGACTGACCGTTGGCTCTGGCCCACCCCCTGAAGGTAAAAGTAAAACAGAGCAAGTACTAACATATGAATATAAATATTTTGTGTGTCGTTGTTGTTTGGAGCATGGCAAAAAAAAGGAAAAATTACATGCAGGTCCCAAGGAATGAAAAAAATTATAAAAAAGTTCATTAAAATTATTAAATTACACAGAAGTCCAAGGGACTTTTTTGATATTATTTGTATGGAGGTTTTTAAATATTGTTGTAAATACATGCATTTCCTATTATAAATGGCCGGGACTTTTTTAATATTATTTGTATGGAAATAAAATCCAGGTTTTTAAATGTTGTTGTAAATACATGCATTTCTTGTTATAAATATATGCATTTTCTGTTGTAAATGGCCAGATTTTAAATTTTGTTGTAAATACAGCATTTCTTGTTGTAAATATATGTTTTTTCTGTTGTAAATGACCTCTCTATGTTCAAAATCCAAATGTTTAAATGTTGTTGTAAATATAGGCATTTCCTGTTGTAAATATGGCTTTTTCTATTGTAAATGGTCAGGTGTTTAATGTTGTTGTAAATATAGGCGTTTCCCCGTTGTAAATATATGCATTTGTTGTAATACAAATAATATTAAAAAAGTCCCTCGGGACTTCATGTAATTTTGTGATTACAAGTGATTAATTCCTTCCTTGGGACCAAACGTAATTTTCCCCAAAAAAAGGAGTATGTATATCCATATGGGTCCGATCCTCTCATTGATATTTTCTCTTTGTCTCCTCATCAACTTTAAATTTGGACCATACATTTGATATAAATGCCCATACCAACAACCTCATTAAATCAAATCAATGATTTGGATTGGATGATGAGATATGAGGAGAAAGTTAGCAGAGAATCATCTTCCATATCCATATATACCCCCAAAAAGAGGTGTATTTTTTACTAAAAATAATAATAATAAAGATGTGTATTGAATAAGGGAGTTAATCTTAATTCTAAATATAATATATATTTTTATTATTTTTAAATTTATTTCTATTTATATTTTCTCAATAATAATCAAAAAATAAAATAAAAGAGGAAATTAAGAAAAATAAGTATTTTAGAAAATACATTTTATATTAATTAACTTACTTGAATTAGAAGAGTATGTATTATATTAAAGAGTAATATTTTTTTAAAAAAAAATGGGGTGGAAATGCATATTCAATTCATTCATAATTTAGAGAAAAATCAAAAAGTTATTGATTGATGTGGTAAACGGTATTATCCCGCGTAACTGGGATGACACAATTTTGCAAAAACTCCTATAAATTTCGTACAGAAGCGCTTATCATACAAAAGAGAGAGACGTAAACGTTGAATGAGATTTGAAAAATATGTATGTATTATTTATTATTTATGAACTGTTTTTATATTTTTATTAGTAGGATATGTTTTACATTGAGAATAAAGTTATATTAAATGATAATTGATTTTTTGTCGAAAAATATGCTTCACACTTATTTTCAAAAAAAAAAAAAAAAAAAAAAAAAAAAAAAAAAAAAAAAAAAAAAAAAAAAAAAATCTCTACAGATATTTAATGTTGTCTTTTTTGGGGGAATTTTATCATATAACTGGGCTTTTTATAAATTAGCTACAATAACTAATATTATAAATCTTAGCATTAACTCTGAATTTTATTTTAGTTCATTTTGTTCTGATTTAACTAATATTACTATTTTGGGCAAAAAAACTAATATTACTATTTATCTTATACGTACATGAGTTCCATGTAACTTTCCAGCAAGGTATTTTAGAGATTTCATAATCGGGTCAAAATATGAAATAAAGCTAAATAAAATATAAGATAAATTTAATGCAGAGTTAGTGAATTGAAATGTTTTTTAATATATCAACATATAAAAAGGCACGCAAACATTAATCAACAATGCATCAAGTCTGAATTACTAATACGTATCTATGATGAGAAGTTCCTCCTGGTAGTTGAGTTAAATATTTAAATAACAAATTCAATTATTTATAGATAACAAAAAATCATAGGAAGAAAAATATTTGAATCAGCCAGCAATATTTATATCGGTCTGATATTGCAGAATATCATACTAGTTATTCTGATTCTAAATATAGAACACGGTTTGTAGTACATTGTACTATAAATTGTATCCTATGTTTAAGATGAGTAAATATTATTTATGTGGCCCTCAAATTTTTTTTTTCGCACCATGTAGCCCTTAAAACTAAGAAAAGGGGGATCTTTGAATTTATATTTAATTTATTATTCATTTTCTAGTTTTTTTATATAGAATATAATTTCCTTTTCTAGTTAAAACATGACAAGTTCGAAATTGTTTCAAATGATGATCGTTTGGTTTTAGCCAATTAAAATAGTAATTATGAAATATACTCAATTAGGATTTATAGCTCGCTTGATTATGTTCTTATTTGGATTTGTTTGTAATAAATTCGTATAAACTGAGACAAAATTTATCACATATTTATTTTATAAACCATGTTTTAAGGATGTAGTGTAAATTCGTATAAAGTGAGACAAAATTTGTCACATATTTACTTTATAAACACTGTTTTTAAGGGTGTAGTGAATATTTCAAACAAACACTATAATAATCTCAGTTTATCCTTTTTGGACATATATATATATATATATATATATATATATATATCGTTATCGTTTGTCGTACTCGACATGCGTAAGGTTATGTCAAATCACCCTAAAACTACGTCGTTTTGAGGTTAGAAGAATTAATGAACTCTCAAAACGACGTAATTTTGGGGTTAGGGGAATTAATGAAGGATCTTTTGGTAAAATTCATATAATAAATACAAAAATAAAAATACAAAAACACCCCTTATTAATTTCCTTAACTCCCTAAACGACGTAGTTTTAGGATGACTTCGTAATCTTATGTCAGTGACGTACAAACGATAAACCATATATATATATATATATATATATATATATATATATATATATATTTTATTTTAATATTTTAATTTGTACGTCTGAAGCACATGATTATTGGCAAAAAAAGACGCATGATCTAAACATTCGAGAAAAAGCAAAGAACAAACAAACAAAACAACTATAAATATTTGTTTAGGTACAATGATGCTAATATAACCTATTATTTTCTTAATGGTGTTTCATATTTTATAAAAGAAATGACTTTCTAGACACAAATTTTCAATAAAATGGCTTGCACTTTAAGTATTAAAAAATAATGATAAAATCATTAAATTCCTTAATAATTGATTTTTTAAAAAAGAAATAGACACACACACACATATATATATATATATATCACAATATTTATTTACAAATTGGATGGAGAGGAGAATGCTTTGAATCATAATTTAGATAATAGTATGATCTAGAGATAATGGCGCCAGCTAGCGATATATATGGTTAAACATATTTTTAATAAATAATTATGGCGAACACGAATTATTTTTCACAATAATTGAAACTCCTGCAAAGCATAAAAATGAGTGAAAATGTTACATCTAATTCCGCATATGATCACATCGATCAACTTAGTCAATTTATGCCGACATTATATTTATTTTTTAAAATTTGAGATTGCAACTAGGGTCATGACCATCTAAAATAATAGGGAGTATATATTTTTTTAGTCAAAATCTAAAATAACATATGAATTATTAATTTTTATGTTATCGGCAATATTGATCGTTTTTTAATACTTCTATCGCCAAATTGAAGAAAAAAAAAATCCAGACACTCACAAGTTTTATACGACAAAATTTTAGATGTTAGCTCATTATTTTACGTTAAGTTTATTATAAACACGAGGAGGATTAGCATTAGCGTCATCTTCCAACCCCACTTTTGGCCAAGTACAGACAACGTCTTAGCTGCCACGTCATGTGGGCCCCATGGGCGGTGCCAGGCTCTCAGTTCAGGCTTGTGGCGGGCACTGCGTGTCATCGCGTCAACCAACCTCCCAATCTTAAACTGCTCCAGTGCATACTAGGAAAGAGCACTTCAATTTCTTATAACCCCTCATTATTTTATTTCAACCATTGGAAGAGGAGCCAATCTCAACCGTTGATAAGAAGAAGAAGAAGAGAAAAAGTTAAAAGAGTAAAGACTTGATGATATAACTCATTTTTTACCTTTCAAATTTAATTAGACAGACATAATTTAGAGATTATGAAGGATGATAAAAAAAAAAGATAATGAAAGAAACTATACTCCTACGTTTTTTTTTTTGGAGAAAAAAAACTAATAATTATCCAGTTGAGCTTATTACTTATATTCCGTGGCCTTTAAATTTGTTGGCATAGGGGATTTAGAAAAAGTTTCTATTTAATCTGACCATATTGAAGCAATTAACCTTGCTATCAGGGGATGTGAACTTGAGTATCCTAAGGATTATTTGGGATAGTAGTGATAGGAGTGATTTTTTTTTTTTTCTGTTAAACTTTTTTAGATGAGTTTTTTTTTTTCTGACACTATGTTTGGTTTTAGTGGAGGGAGGAGAAGAAAGCAATTTTCTCTCTCATCTTTACTAAATAGCCCATAATTTTTTTTCAATATTTTAAAAATACACTCTCAACAAAAAAGAATATTCTTCTCATTAATGATAATTTGGTCAATATCCTCCCTAGAATCTGTTCCCTCTCATCCCCGGCCTCTCCTCCAACCAAACACACCCTAAAAGTCATATTGTATATGTAATTTGTGTTTGGGATAGAGATGACAGAAGTGGCTCTTTTCCAGATGAACTCTTGTTTGACATAGTGTTTGAAAAGTCAATTGAGATGAAAAATGACTAAAAAGGGCATGAATTTTATTGAATATCACAAACACACACATATATATGTTGTATATTATGTGATAATTTGGGTAAAAATTAAATTTAAATGTAAATTTGCTAAAAAATACAGTAAAAGTACCATTTTAAAAAATAAAACACAATGAACTACTTAAATAAACCTATCCCTAACAAATTAGTCTCTGATTCTATCACCAACACACGATCCATTTGTGTTGAAGATAATGACTAGGATACTCAAGTAGATCATCAATTTAAAAAATTATAATTATATTGATAGATTAGAATAGAAAAGCAGAAGATTAGTTAAAAAAATTCATGACTCAGTAAGAAAATTTGCAACCTACAGAGCAGAACCCAATAAAATTTTCCTGTTTTTCTATGTTGGCAAAAAATAATAATATTGTTTTTATGTATTTAAAAAAATACATGTTTTCCAAAAGTCAAAAACTGTGGTACTAGTATTTAATATTCTTAGTGTCTACAAGTATACATCAATAAAAATCAATAAATGAGTTATAGAAACATTTAAACGAAACACCCGGGGAAGGTCATTTTTTTTCACAAAAGTTAAAAAGCAATTGTGATGATACTAAGAAGTTTAAAAAGTAGCTGCAATCAAGAAGTTATTTTTATCCCAAAAATCCATGTCAAACACACTTTCATGTTTTCTTTTCCATTTTCATTGTTACTGGATTTTTTTTTTTTGTCCTCCGGTTATGTCAAATAGGCTCTATGAGATTAGGGTGCTTATTCATAGGGATTGGACGGTTAGAGTTGTTAGCGTCCTCAATCAGGAGATACCTCTAATCAATAGATTAGCATCATAGGGTATTAGATAATTTTTGTAGGGAAAATCATTTTCAGAGTCCTTTTTGAGAAAAAATCCCAAAAAAAAACCCTTAGATTCAGAATATTGCGTGAGTTGTTAACGGGGCTGATATAGTTGTTAGCGAGTAGGTCATTAACAACTAAATCAGCCTCATTAACAACTATATCAGTACCCCGTTAACAACTATATCAGCCCCATTAACAACTCACGTAAGATTCTGAAAATCCCTAGATCTTTTCTGGGATTTCATAATCTTGGGAGCCTTTTTCGTTTTTTTTTTCCTGTTAAAAGGGCTCCTAAAGTGATTTTCCCATTTTTGTATCTTTGATCGTTGGCCGCCTCCTCTCAAGAGGATGAGGATGAGGATGATGAAGAAGGAACGTAGATACTTTTCCTGCTTGCCTTAGGATTTAACGTTATAGGTTTTTTCATAGTTCTGTTGTACTCTTTTTATTGAGTTATGTATCATTCATCAGCTTTTAATTCAAAAAAAAAAGAAAAATTTAAAGAGGTTCAATTCAAATTTTGATGGCATAGGAATTTGATTACACACAATAAAAAAGGTCAGAAGAATTAACATACATCTTAATTAATATAAAAAAAAATAGATTCAAAATACAAATCATGAGATATATTTTTATACTTTAGGCAAATTATAATAAAGCACACAGCATAAATAATATTTATTAAAAATGATCATAAAAATGATAACTATTTTGAAATACTAGAAATTAAAATATAAAGGCTAAATCGCCCTTGTGTTATCTTTAGATTTCCTTCTTCTCAGTCTTTATCATTTTGGCGGTAAGGTTTTTCATGTATGGCTTTCATTGATATTGAGCAACCATTAAAGGGAATCAATTATTAAAACATTATCCAAGAGTACTCCAAACGCTTTTCAAATATTTCTTTTATGCACATGCAGAATCAAACTGGCACTTAATGCTTATTGCTTTGTTCTATCAGGCGCAAACAATACATTGCCCGTGTGATACAATAACAAACATAAAAATATGCCTATTGAAGATTAGAAAAGAAGCAAAAAAATAAAATAAAGATTAAAAAAACGAGAATGTTGCTGGAAGAACTCTAGGAGGTGAAGAATTGATGAAAGTTACACATTTAGATGCAAGTCATCAAAAAAACAAAAAATAGTAATGCAAATTTCCTTACAAAAAGGTCCTCTCTTTGTAATACAATTTTACCGATTATTCCAATAAAACCCCTAGTCTGTCGAAGGTGAAGCCACCTTGTTTTGGAGGAATGAGGTAATTTGAAGTGGTATCTATTTATTATTAATCATCAATCACTTCAAATCCTTAGTTTAAAAAAAAAATCATTTCAAATCAGAGTAATTTAGTATTTTTCTTTTAATATTTTAATTTTTAGTCCTTCAAAATAATTATAATTTTTACAGTCCTTTTTAATAAATATTATTTATACTAGGTCCTTTATTATGATTTCCTCAATTATCTATATAAAATTTAAATATATTTGTGTGTGTTTTCATGTGCATATTAGAAATATTTAAAACATTAACTTTCTCACGATCCGCGTTATTTTTGCGAGCTCACTTATTTAAAAATACATGTTTGCAATATTGTACAAATATATATTTTGCATTTTGGTAAATTAATTATTATTAGTATTAGCTGAAAGCTCCGTGGAATTAAAGCGGAACACCCACGACCACACACACAAAAGCAGTGGCCATGCAAATTTGCAAACTTGAACTTCCCTCCACGTGGAATTACTAATACGTATCCATGATGAGAAGTTCCTCATGGTGGTTGAGTTAAATATTTAAAAAACAAATTCAATTATTTATAGATAACAAAAAATCAAAGGAAGAAAATTATTTGAATCAGCCAGCAATATTTGTATCTGTCTGATGTTACAGAATACCATATGAGTTTGTATTAATTTGGGTTACTGACCATAAATTCCGTGCTGGCAAAAAATAAATAAAAAACATTAACTCGATCAACAATTATTTATAATTCTTGTCATTCTTTTAGAGCAAGTTTGATTAGAATATTTCAGTAAAATATTCGAAAAACTCTATAAAACTGAAATGGTCGTTTTCCTTGATGTAAGCATTTTTTTTAGTCAATCAAATTTCAAGAGGATGTTTGAGATAGTGATAAAAAAAAGTGTTTTTGTTTAGATGGCTTTTACAAATGGAAGTTAAGATAATAGTCAGATTATAAATGTGATTTGTGGTTGAGATAACAGTGGTAGAAGTGATTTTTTTCCAAATAGGCTCTTGCTTGAATGGTTATTTGAGATGAAAAATGACTGAAAATGACATGCATTCTATTGAATACAACACACATATATATTAGTTGTATTGTGATAATTGAATATAAAAAATTAAATTTAAATTTGATAAAAAAAATTAAATTATTATTAAAAAAATCACAAAAATCTAAAGTATTTAATTAAATATATTATAATTGATAAATTAGAATGCATACAAATGTATATATATATTTAATAGTACATTACTTATTAGATTACCTATCTCTAATATTTTTCTCCAAAAGCTGAAAAAAAAAAATTCAGGTTAGGAGATTTTTTTTTTTTAGAAGTCCATATATCACCCACCAAAACTATCTCAAATGTCTACTTTTCCTCCATTGAGCTTTTACTCACCGACTTGTTTTTTACTTCAACAGCTATTTCAAACAATCACTTAATCACCTATATCCATGTAATGTACTAGTTATTATTTATGTGGCCCTCAATTTTTAATTTTTATTTTTTCTTGTTACCATGTGACAATCGCTTCGTTACGACTTGTCCATGTCATTAAAGAAGAAAAAGGGGATCTTTGAATTTATATTTTATTATTCCTTTTCTGGTTTTTTTTTTATAGAATATAATTTCCTTTTCTAGTTAAAACATGACAAGTTCGAAATTGTTTCAAATGATAGATGATCGTTTGGTTTTATTTTATCCAATTAAAATAGTAATTATAAAATTATGAAATATACTCAACTATATATATTATTTATGGTTCCCTTGATTATGTTCTTATTTGGATTTGTCTATAACAAATACGTATAAGCAGAGAAAAAATTTATCATATATTTACTCTATAAACCATGTTGACGTGTTGTGGTGAATATTTCAAATAAACACTATAATTTTCCCAGTTTATCTTTGGGATACACACACATATATAATAATGATAAAATCATTTATTTTCAAATAATTCCTTAATAATCGATTGTTTTTAAAATACGAGGTGGATTATCATTAGCATCATCTTCCAACCCCAACTTTGGCCCAGTAGCCAGTACAGACACCGTCCTAGTTGCCACGTCATGTGGGCCCCATGGGCGGTGCCAGACTGTTAGTTCAGTCTTGCGGCGGGCACTGCGTGTCAGCACGTGAACCAACCTCCCAATCGTAAACTCGTCCGGGATATACTTGTCTTTTTTTTATTAAAAAAAACTCCCTCCAAGACTAAAAGCAAGAGTGCCTTTTTTAAAAAAAAGTTAAAGAAGTTAAATATGTTATTTAATTATATTATATGTTGTATATATTTATATTAGGAAAATTTTTCTTGGGGCCTTTTTGGGAAAAAAATCCCAAAAAGCGACCCCAAGATTCCGAAAAACCTCCAGAAAGGGCCTTTTTTTTTAGGATAAATTAAATGAAATTTTTACAACTAAAACAATCATATTTACAACAATATCACCCCCGTTTACAACTAAAACAGTCATATTTGCAACAATATTTTTTACAACTAAAACAGTCATATTTACAACAATATCAGTCCCATTAACAACTAAAACATTTAATGAAAAATCCCAAAAAGGGCCCAAGGGCCCTTTCTGGGTTTTCCAGAATCTTGGGGCCCTTTTTGGGATTTTTTTCCCAAAAAGGGCCCCAAGATGGATTTTCCCTTTATATTATATATCAATTTAGCAATCAAAATAATTAGTTAAAGAATTTTAAAAAAATACTCAAACTATTCAACAAATGTTATATCCTTGAAGTGGATGATGAAGGAACATAGATATGGGTTTTTTCATAGTTTTGGTGTACTATTTTTATTAAAAAAAGATTTAAAGAGATTCAATGTCAAATTTTGATGGCATAGCAATTATATAAAAATATATATTTAAAATACAAATCATGTACAAGATATATTTTTATCCTTCACATATTATCTATCTAAAATTTAAATGTGTGTGTGTTTTCTTGCCCATAATAGAAATAGGAAGGAGATTTTTTTTTTTTTTTTAAATTTTCTCTCATTGGTTCCATCTGAACTGTTGTTTACAAAAATAAGAGAAAAATTAAAATAGTATTATATATTAATTGAATGAATGTGATTTAAAGATTTTGAGTGATATGATAATGAGAGAAACTCAACCCCTAAAAATAATTAAAACACTAACTATCTCATCATCCGCGTTATTCTTGCGAGCTCACTTATTTAAACAAATATATGTTTGCAATATTGTACAAATTTATTTTGCATTTAGCAGTTTGGTAAATTACTTATTATTAATATTAGCTGAAAAAGTAGTGACACGCGGCATGCTGCGTGGAATTAACGCTGAACACCCACGACCACACACAACAAAGCAGTGGCCATGCAAATTTGCAGACTGACTATTAATTATTATTATTATTATTTTTTTACCAAACTTAATGCCACCCTTTATTGAATAATTCTTTACTTCCATAAAGTTAATAATTATTACTGTTTGTAAAATACTAAAATTTAAAAACAAATTATAATCAGAAAACGTGTATCATCTTCTCCGTGATGGCAATTTGAAAAGAATAAGGTTTTGACAACTTTATTAATAGAGATCTTTAACATTATAATTTTTTTAAGAACAAAAAATTAAAATATAAATCTTCAATTACAAAATTAAATCCTATCAAACTCAATACATTTTTTTTTTAGGGAAAATCACTTTCAGGGCCCTTTTAACAGAAAAAAAAAGCCCCAAGATTCTGACAATCCTTTTTCTGAGATTTTCAGAATCTTACGCGAGTTTTTAACGGGTAGGTTATTAACAACTAAATCAGTACTATTAACAACAATTTGCTAACAATTAAATCAAATTTCCGTAAGTTAACAATTATATCGTAAGTTAACAACTCACGTAAATTAAACAATCCCATTCTACGGGATTGTTAGAATCTTTGGGCCTTTTAGGGCCCTAAAAGTGATTTTCTCTTTTTTTCTAATCTCATCTCAACTATATGATGCTTGGATATTAATTGATGTTTCCTCGCCAAGTGCGTATGGCTTTTCCGCTTATATTTAGAAACTATGCAAGACCCCATGTGAATGCGCGGGTGAGAGGTAATATATTTATTAATGTATTGTTATCTAAAAGATTACTTAGATTTTTAAGGGAATAATCAAACTATTAGAATAAATATTTATTAAATATTTTGTACCTACCACTTCCGTTATTAATTTACAAAATATTTTGTAACTACTTTCCCCGTTATCCGTCTTTCATAACTGCTTTACTTTTTATTTTTTATTTTAGTATTTTGAGTTTATCATTTAACTGATGTGCCAACCAGGGAATGCTTACTACTATACTTTTATATAGTTAAGATTGATATTCTCGTGATTTTTGTAGTTTATTTAAGAATTTTAAGTTTTTGGATTTTCATTTTTATAACATTCTTTTTAGGGTACATCCCGTTTGTTTATGTTTTTTTTTTCATGAAAAATTACATATTTCTAGAATAAATATATTATAACATGTTTTTTTTTGTCAAATTTTTAAGTATTTAAAAATAATAAAACGGGGAGATATCTAATTATTCACAAATTTTAGAGGCTATTTTAATTTGGTAACTTTGAAAATAATCCAATGAACAGAATATGATAAAAATATTAAGTTGTATATAAATATATTTTTTAATGAAACTATATTCAAAGATGTCATTAAATTTGATAACCTAGCCGTCAAATAATTGAGAAATTACAATTTTTTAAGATCATAATAATAAATATTTTATTTCCTTGATCCTTCTCCCTAATTCTTCCTTGAATATGTTTAAAAAAAGATAATTAATCAACACCAAACCAATATCCTGTTGCTGTCAATTGTCAAATACTGAAAGCAACACAACGTCACAACATGTACCCGTTCCATCTTGCATTGATTACCCTTTTCTTTTCCTCTGTCTTAATTTTTAGCCAAAAACTTTTAGTCAGAATGATCACAGAAGATATTCTTTAGATTTATTTGAGTTTCTTTTTTAAGAAAGTATACGGCTTTTAAATATTAAATCTATTTTTATATTTTGATTAATTACTAATAAAAATTTCATACTTTGAGGTCTCACCTATGCGTAACCAATGCAGTGTTTTCACTTGAATATATTATTTTAATGTGTATTTATTTATATTAAATAAATTATATTTATCTTAATATTGTCATATATATATCTATCTACTGATCTACATACGAAAATCATGATCCCATGCTCAAGCTGGATGGGTTTTGTTACAGTGTGGAGCAGGATGTGGTAAAATTTAATTGACAATGGGTACTTTTTGATGTTGGTTGATTTGGAAATGAACTTGACTGCAAGACGATCTTTGCAGCCTACGTCTACGTAGAGATCAAAGTCCACGTAGTTTGAGGACACACATAGGCATTTTAGCCAAAGGGGTGGTGTGTATGCTCCATTGTTTGACCTCTGTATTTATAGAGTGTACCTCAGGTGGGATAGTATGGGCCCCGTAATCCACGGCCCTAGTATCATAACTGTTGAATCTATCTTTGGATAAGATAGATCTCCCTTGATTATAGATGAAATAAGATTTCCCTTTATTATAGGTAGATCCTAATATGAGATATATTCATCGTTGGACCGTCCAGTTGTTGGGCCTAATGTAGGTCCGTAACATGTTTAATTTCAGCGTCTTCATTGAAATAAAATTGTAGGGTTATATTAACATATAATTTTTAAATTATAAAACATGAAATATTTATTATTGGCTCTCGTTTTAATATATAGATGAAAATAAAAGATTATGAGTGGGATATTGTGATGGTTATTGTAGGTGGATCCACCTATTAGACAAGGGGGCAAGTGCCCCCCTTCAATTTGAAGATTTTTTTTTTTAAATAAAAAAATTAATACATGTTTCAATAATTATCCACCCTTAAATTAAGTGCTCACCCTTAATACATCAAGACTGCACTTCATAATCGGATAGGGATGAATGATTTAATAATTGTTTAGGGTCTTATATTGAAAAAGATGTATTTGATAGCATTGATAATAAGACAATTATGATGAAATTCCAAAAAATAATGCCTAGAAGACATTGTAATTATTTTTATTGTAATATACTTTTGTTATTAAAATATATGTCTTGAACTTATTAAGTGTCACCCTTTATTATAATTTATGTAAATTGCATTTCTAACCGTCTTAAATTTTTTTACTTTTTTAAATGACGGTTTGTAAAATAATTACCTCTCTTATTACATCATCAAGATTCACTTGATTTCATGAATATTTTTTTGAAATTCTTTTCTTTTCTTGTTTATATTCTTTTATTTTTTTAATGCATTTAAAAATTTTCTTTAAAAAAAAAAAAATCGGTGGTAAGTAAGCTTCCAAATTTCCCCACTAATTGTCTTCCTTCTATAATTTTAAGGTCCATCCCTTATTGTATTGGTCCCCATTCCCCAAGGACGCACTCTTCGTGCTTATAACTTAAAAGCAACTTATATGTGAGTTTTTCTGAAAAAATAAATTAAAAAATTTGAGCGTAAAATATTAAGTTCAGCCAAGTTGAGTTTTTTTTTTTTTTTTTTTTTTTTTTTTTTACAACTGTTAAATTTTAGTTTTTATATGATTAAATATAGTTCATTTATATTCTTTAACTGTCTCTCAATTTTTTTTTTTAATTTCGGGTTTAAAAACGTCGGTTTAAGTAGAAATTTTTCCCAACGTTTTCATGATGTTGCGTTTCACTTTTGAATTGTCTTTCGTATAAAATGCATGGCCACATAAACAAAGGAAAAGAAAAAGCAACGATGGATAATTAATTAAGTAAATAAAAAAGAAGAATAGTGGTCCTAATTAGCTCATGCATTTTGGAGTTTGGACCATACGTGCATGTATATGGTCCTATAATCCCACTCATTTTCTATTTTTTTGGAGTTCGGACCATGCATTTTTTTTTTCTATTTTCTAGTTGTTACAATTTGATCAATTTTTTATTTTTAGTCTTTATAATTTATAATTTTGATTTTTGAATCTTATAATTTAACAAGGGATAAGTTCTAAATTTAAGGTTGTTAACTTTTTGCTAATGTCACGCTAACATCCTTATAAATAGGAATCAAAACTAAAACTTGTTCACTATGTTAATTTTACCAAGTTCATATGAAACTATGAGGGCTAAGAGCTACGATTTGAAAATATAAAAATTGAAAATTAAATTTGTTCACATTGTTAGGACTAAGTATGATATTACTCGAGTCCACATAGCATGCTTTATTATGTGTTTATACATCTAATTAGAGGTATAAGAATAATTTTTTAATTTTTTTATATATTATATTTATTTAGATTTAAATTATATCTTTAACTTTTCTGAGATGTTTTTTGCATCCTCAAATTAATTAATTTTCATGATACTTGGTATTACATATAAATGCGAACTGAAAATTAATTAATTTGAGATCTTTTAGACAAAAAACATCTCGAAAAATAACATATAATTTAAATCTAAATAAATAAAATATAAAAAAAAATCAAAAAATATGTTTATATCTCTAATTAAAAAAATAAGCACATAATAAGCAAGTACTTCTAAGCATGCTATGTGGACTCATATTACTCCTGGTCCTAAATATAACCTCCATTTGACTTTTATGGGAGAGCGGAGAAACTAATTAAATCACTTTAAAATATTTATATTTATCATTTTTTTTTCTCTAAAGTAACTTGTATCATTGTATGACTTATAAATTAATATATAATTTAATCATACACAAGATATGATATGATTAAGTAATATATTTAACTTTCTTAATCTCTAAAAAAAAGTTAATTTAATTTTATATTTAGGACGAGAAGTAATATTAACTTTTTTTGAGAAAATTATATGCCCGCCATTTAATGATCAACGATTTGATAGCATTACTCCAAAACATGGCAACATATAATATATTTAATATCGTTATTTAACAACAACCGCATTTTTGGGAAATTGTGGGGCGACCATCCAATATTACGGTGGTGGGGATTAGATAGAAAGCCACAGAATTCGAAATCGGGCTAAAAAACACAGCCCATAGAAAATGGATCAAGTCATGGGTTTGGATTGGCCCTATTTTAGGCCAAAACATTAGTCTACCATCCCTCCCCTCTATCCCTTCCTCCAAACCAAACATATATAAAGGAATATGGGATAGGATATTGTACTACCAATTTTATGTACTACCACTTTTTCACCATTAATTAATGACTACCTCATGCGAGGTATTTTTTCAAAAATATTTAAAAGATTAAAAAAATAAAATAAAATTAAACAAATCAAAATAGAATTAAAAAAAAATATAAAAACTGCTTCAAAAAAAATACTACAACTTTTTTTTAAAAAATATATGGTTACCTCGCTAGGCGGTCCGAATACCTCGCAAGATAGGTCAGATTTTTTTTTAAAAAATTATAAAAACATAAAAAAATTAAATTTTCAAGGATACCTCACAAGGTAGTCGACTACCTCGTGACATAGTAAAAATTCTTTTTTTTTTTTAAAATAATATAAAAAAAATACAAAAAATGAATTAAAAAAATGAAATATAAGTTACCTCGTGAGGTATTTCATATGATAAAAGACCTTCAAGGATACCTCACGAGGTAGTCCGACTACCTCGTGAGGTAGTTGAAAATTCTTTTTTTAAAAAATAATATAAAATAAAAAAAAATCCAAAAAAAGAATAAAAAAAATATCGAATATACGGTTACCTCGCGAGGTATTTAGACTACCTCACGAGGTAGTTTTCAAAAATAATTAATGTACGGTATCCTCGCTAGGCAGTCCAAATACCTCGTGAGGTAGCTCAGATTTTTTTTTAAAAAAAAATTATAAAAACATAAAAAAAAATTAAATTTTCAAGGATACCTCACGAGGTAGTCGGACTACCTCGTGAGGTAGTAAAATTCTTTTTTAAAAAATAACATAAAATAAAAAAATAAAATAAAAAAAGAAGGGTCAAGGAGCGAATTGGCCAACAAACTATTACTCCAGGAGCGCCCAGCACAAACAACTATTAAGTGAACCTTAAATACCAACAAACTTTTTAAAAAGTGAAGTTAGCACAAAATCGTTATTCCTCATTAACGTCCGTTAACCTTCATATTCCCCTGTTTTTTTTTTCCATTCAAACAGATTCACCATGCTTAAATCTTTGATCTTTAATGCTGTTTCTGGAGGATATGAGAAGAAGAAGAAGAAGAAGAATAAAAGGGTATTCATCAAAATCATCTATAATTGCTGCTCCAAAGCTTCCTTCTCCTCCTGCATTTCCGTGAACCCCTTATTAATTTGTTCCTCTCTCTGCCTCATTACCACCTGCAAATTGAACATCCCTCCCATTTCAGCCTCCCTCGTCTTCCTCAACCCAGAAACATCACTATGTACCATCTCCACAAGCTTATTGATGGCATTCCGCTTATAAACCTCCGTTGGATCCTCCATATGAGTATGCGATTGAACCCGCGCAGGGGCGGCTTCACTACCATAAGGAGAAGGCGGATAGGTCATCGGAGGAATCGGCGAGTGAGCATACCCAACTGTATGAAACAGCAGATGAACCACCACTTGGATTAACCCCAAAGTTCGGATTAGAGTTCGGTGATGCAGGCGGCGGCGGCGCTCTTCGCTGGGAATAAAGTGGGGGATCGTGACCAAATACAACAATCAAATTTTTTACAAGATCAACCAAATTGGAACTTGGGTATATCCAATTCTGCAAGTAAGGCATAGAAACAAGACTAGAAGGGTTTACATGGGGATGAGGGCGCTTGATGACCATGTCTCGGGTCGGGTTCACGTACACGCAAGGTGGGTGCCGAGGATAGGACTCCATGAGCCATACGATAACCGGGACATTGTACGCCTTGAAAGGTCATCGGAATAGTCCCATTGGCTTGAAGGAGGTTGACGGAACGTCCATCGTTATGAATGAAAGAAGCGGTTTTAGGTTCAAGAGAAAGGAACTTCGTGGTGAGATTAAGAAGGTTTTTTGTTCTTGCACTATTAGGAGGCAGAAGCTGATTTTTGCAGTGCACTAACGGATCAAACAGACGTTGATGATGAATTAAAAATTTTGTGTTAACTTCACCTTTTAAAAAGTTTATTGGTATTTAAGGTCCACTTAATAGTTGTTTGTGCTGGACGCTCCTGGAGTAATAGTTTGTTGGCCAATTCGCTCCTTAACCCAAAAAAGAAATACACAGTTACCTCGCGAGGTAGTTAGACTACCTCACGAGGTAGTTTTCAACAATATTTTAAAAAATAATATCAAATCAAAAAATCGAAATAGAATTAAAAAAATATAAAAAATGGTTCAAAAAAATACTACAAAATTAAAAAAATCACACAAAAAATTAATGTACGGTAACCTCGCGAGGCGGTTTGACTACCTCACGAGGTAGTTTTGTTCTTTTTTTAAAAAAAAAAATTATGAAAAAATAAAAAAAGTAAATTTTCAAGGGTACCTCACGAGGTAATTCGACTACCTCCTGAGGTAGTTAAAATATTCTTTTTAAACATAATATAACATAACAAAAAATTGGTAAAGGAATAAAAAAAATATGAAGTATACAGTTACCTCACGGAGTAGAAAACCTACCTCGTGAGGAAGATAAAAGACCTCGCGAGGTAGTTTTGATTTTTTTTTTAAAATTCAAATCGATTTTTTTTTATAAAATATAAAAATTAAATTTTTAAGGATACCCCACGAGGTAGTCTAAATACCTCACGAGGTAACTGTATATTTCATATGATAAAAGACCTCGCGAGAGAGTTTTGCATTTTTTTTTTAAAAAAATAAATAGAAAAAAATTACAAATACACAAAAAAATTAAATTTTCAAGGATACCTCACAACGTAGTCGGACTACCTCGTGAGGTAGTAAAAATTCTTTTTCTTAAAAAAATATAAAAAAAATGCAAAAAAAGAGTAAAAAAATGAAATATAGAGTTTCCTCGCGAGGTAGTCAGACTACCTCGCGAGGTAACTCTATATTTCATTGTTTTATTCTTTTTTTGCATTTTTTATATATTATTTTTTCAAAAAAAGAATTTTTGGTACCTCACGAGGTAGTCCGACTACCTCATGACGTATCCTTGATTTTTTTTTAATGTTTTTATAATTTTTTTTTAAAAAAACAAAACTCGAGGTACCTCGCGAGTTATTCGGGCCGCCTATCGAGGTTACCGTACATTATTATTTTTGAAAACTACTTCGTGAGGTAGTCTAAATACCTCCCGAGGTATATGTATCTTTCATATTTGTTTTATTCTTTTTTGATTTTTTTTTTATATTATTTTTTAAAAAGAGAATTTTCAACCACCTCACGAGGTAGTCCGACTAACTCGTTAGGTATCCTTGAAAATTTAATTTAATTTTTATGTTTTTATAATTTATTTTTTAAAAAAATTCTAAGTTACCTCGCGAGGTGTTCGGACTACCTAGTGAGGTCACCGTACATTAATTATTTTTGAAAACTACCTCATGAGGTAGTCAAAATACCTCGCGAGGTAAATCGTATATTTTATATTTGTTTTATGAGTAAATACCCTTTTGGGTCCCTAAAAAAAACACGGACCCCATTTTGGTCCCTCATACAAAGAAATGCCCTTTTAGTCCCTGAAAAGGACGAATAAGGGCCGATTGATGAACATTTTGGTCCCTCGCAAATTTCGAAAAAGCCATTTTTAGTCCATAAAAAAGTCCCATTTTAGTCCCAATGGGGTCCGTGTTTTTTGTCGGTGACTCAAAAGGGTATTTACTCTTGTTTTATACTTTTTTGGATTTTTTTCTTTTATATTATTTTTTTTAAAAATAATTTTCATTTTTTTTATTTTATATTATTTTTTTAAAAAAGAATTTTTCATACCTCACGAGGTAGTCCGACTACCTCATGAGGTATCCTTGAAAATTTAATTTTTTTATGTTTTTATAATTTTTTTAAAACAACAAAATTCCGAGGTACCTCGCGAGGTATTCGGCCGCCTATCGAGGTTGCCGTACATTAATTATTTTTGAAAACTACTTTGTGAGGTAGTCTAAATACCTCCCGAGGTATATGTATCTTTCATATTTTTTTATTCTTTTTTGGATTTTTTTTTTATTTTATATTATTTTTTAAAGAAAGAATTTTCAACCACCTCACGAGGTAGTCCGACTACCTCGTGAGGTGTAACATCTCGAATTTTTGGAATTTAGAATAACCGCCTTAAATATTTCATTTCGTGCGTACATGAAAGCATTCTTTTTAAAATACGTGATGATACTATTCGCGTATACAACACTATTCATGCATACGGCACTATTCACATATACGGTACTGTTCACGTATACATTGTGAAAATTTGGTCTGAATATATGAGTAATTATTGGAATTTAAGGCTTATTTTCCTAATCATTAAGATGATAAATATTGGTTTAGGAATGTTAATGTCAATATTTTGAAGGAGCTAATTGGGAAAGAAGTATCCTATATGGAACTAAGAATTTATTTCCATCACTCATTTGAAATTTGCAACTTAGAAAAGTAAAACACCAGGGTGCAAATAACAGCCTTGCAGAGGTCAAATGTGATTATTTTGGAGTAGGCCCCACAACACTCATTTATTCAATATACAGCCTGTCTCACCGAAAGCATAGACGGAGAAGCGTGAATCACGGGCACGTGTTATTCTTCTTTTCTCGTGACTCCAGCTGTGTCCATGATGAGAAAAAAATCATATACTTCCTTTTTATTTTCGCTTGGCTGATGCTTCGAAATACAAAGAGAGAAAGAGTTGAGAAAACGCAGAGCATGAACTGGGAAAAAACGTTGAGAGTGTGAGACGAGCTGAGAGACGTGAGAGAGATTCTGAAGAGTTGGAGAACACTTCCTATCTCCTTAAACTATCATTTCAGTAAGTTATCTTCCTCATTTCTCATCTCTTCAACTTCATACACAATCACTATTCATCATCTTCTTCCTCGGGCAGAAACGAGACAAAGAACGTGGAAGCTTGAAAACTGAACCTGAGATCATAGAACGATAGAAAAAGGTGAGAAACGAAGAGGAGTGGAAATTTAGGCCAAGAACGTTAGAAGACGTTCAAGAACGAGAAGGGAAGTTGAAAGAGAAAAAGGGTCCAAACGTCCATAAAAACTCCAGAAGCTGATCAAGGTGAGTCTCTGGACTTCAAATCTACTAGTTTATGTAAGTCCTAAGTGATAATTTGAGTTTTGGATCAAAAACGGAAGAAAAATGAAGAACAGAGTCGAACAGAGCGTCTGCTACAGTGTTTTCACGTTCTTCCGTAATGCAATATACGGTTACTGTAGCTATGTACGATTACTGTAGCAACCGTAGAAGTTTTCCTAGGAATTGAGAAAATGGTATTTAAAGTAATACCTTGCAATTTAGAAAAGTAAAATGTTGATGGATTGGGAAAAACCATGAGAAACATTAAAACCGTTTATATAGTATTAGTATTATTAAACGTGAAAAGTGACTAATGACAACGATAAACGTTTATAGGCAAATCTTGACACCTCTACTGATCCCAGCACCTTCAGACGAATGGAGTATTCAAGTTTGAGGTGGGTAACTGTTATCTTGTTAGCCTGTATGTATGTATTCATGTATGACTGATCATATTTTGCTAGATGATTTATATGTTTATTTCCTAGCTATGGATTTGAGGTTGCGGTCTCGTAGGGCTGCGTGTCCTAACACAAAAGGCCGCGTGTCCCGAAGTCATGGCCCTTGGCCGTTAACTGCGGTTACGGTGTGTTTTGTTTACTGTAAATTATTCTATGCTTATACATGAGTTATATTATGATTTATAATACATATTTGCATATGAGATTAACTATTACCCCTGGGGTTCATTCATTTGAACTCCAGACCATATGAAAGAAACATGAAGTGGATCGGGATCAAGAGGAAAGGTGCAGCTGTAAGGGTTACAGCAGAAGATACCTTTGCATGGTATTAGTAATTGGACTGTACTATTATGTTTATCATTTGTCTATCTTGGATTACTGTATGAAAATCCTAGTATGGGATAGTTATCGCTCACGTTAAGTTTATCCTCATGTTTTCAAACTAAGTTATTTTTCAAAAGTTTTATTCTGCAATTAAGTCGTCCAAACTACTTCGATGCATGTGTGCTTAAACTCTGATTAAAGAAGGCGTATTAAGGATGGGTGTCACATGAGGTATCCTTGAAAATTTCATTTGTTAAAATTTGAACCTATCTCGCGAGGTCTTTATCATATGAAATATACAGTTACCTCACGAGGTATTTATACTACCTCGAAAGGTCTTTTATCTACCTCACGAGGTAGGTTTTCTACCCCGTGAGGTTACTGTATATTTCATATATATTTTTTTTTAATTCTTTTCCCTTGTTTTTATTTTATATTATTATATCTACCTCGAACTACCTCGTGAGGTATCCTTGAAAATTTACTTTGTTTATTTTTTGATATTTTTTTTTTAAAAAAAGCAAAACTACCTCGTGAGGTAGTCGGATTGCCTCGTGAGGTTACCGTACATTAAGTATTTCTATGATTTTTTTTTTATTTTGTAGTATTTTTTTTTGAAGCATTTTTTATATTTTTATATTTTTAATTTGATATTCTTTTTTGTAATATTTTTGAAAACTACCTCGCGAGGTATATGTATATTTCATTTTTTTTATTCTTTATTTTTTTTTTTTAAAAAAAGAATTTTTACTACCTCACCTAACTGCCTCGTTAGGTATCCTTGAAAATTTAATTTAATTTTTATTTTTTTTATGTTTTTATAATTTTTTTTTTTAAAATTCTGTGCTACCTCGAGTGGTATTCGGACTGCCTAACGAGGTTAACTACTTCGTGAGGTAGTCTAAATACCTCGCGAGGTATATGTATATTTCATATTTGTTTTATTCTTTTTTGGATTTTTTTTATATTATTTAAAAAAAAAAGAATTTTCAACCACCTCACGAGGTAGTCCGACTACCTCGTGAGGTATCCTTGAAAATTTAATTTGTTATGTTGTTATAATTTTTTTTCATTTTAGTTTTTTTAAAAAAATTCAAAACTACCTCGCGAGGTCTTTTATCATATGAAATATACAGTTACCTAGTGAGGTATTTATACTACCTCGTGAGGTATCCTTAAAAATTTAATTTTTTATGTTTTTATAATTTTTTTAGATTTTAATTTTTTAAAAAAATTCAAAACTATCTTACGAGGTCTTTTATCTTCCTCACGAGGAAGGTTTTCTACCCCGTGAGGTCACTATATATTTCATATTCTTTTTATTATTTTTCCTTTTTTTTTGTATTATTTTTTAAAACAATTATTTAAACTACCTCACGAGGTAGTCGAACTACCTCGTGAGGTATCCTTGAAAATTTACTTTTTTTTTTTTTGATTTTTTTTTTTAAAAAACAAAAAACAAAATTTCCTCGTGAGGTAGTCGGAATGCCTCGCGAGGTTACCGTATATTAATTTTTTCTGTGATTTTTTAGAGGTAGTCTAATTACCTCTCTAGGTAATTGTATATTTCATTTTTTTTTTTTGTATATTCAATGTGTAACATCTCAAATTTTGGGATTTAGGAGTTAGAAATAATACGAGGAAATTAATTATGTAATCTTGGTTTAAAAGAATTATGAGATTAATTATTGGAGATTAGGCATACTCTTCCCTTAATTTTATTTTGGGAAAAAGAATAAATTCAAATAAGAATAAATTATGCCTAAAAAATTGTAGGAAAAATATATGAGAATTTAATATGTGAAAAATGGGCCAAATGATTTAATTTAATTATTTGGAAAATTAGGAATGAATTTCCGCAAAACATTTAATAATAAAATTATGGAAATATTGCAAAGGATTTAATTTTTAATAGAACCTATATATATTCCTAATCCTATTTATTCCCTTCAATTCATAAATACATTATCCCCAACCCATTATCTTTTACATTTTTTTTTTTCAAATCAGTTTCTTCACTGCCCACACGTCGAGTCGTCGACCCAACGCGTAACAGGAAAGCAAAGATTTTGCTGGCTTGAACACGTAAAAATAAAAACGCAAAGAGCAGAGTGTCAGCAAAAGGTCACAACGCCATATCTCTTGAGCCGCACACCAACTGATCACTAGTGGCGGAGCCACGTTGTTCCCCATGGGTGCAAGTGCACCCATAAAAAAATACCCTTAATTAGGGCAAAAAAAATTCAGTCTCTTGAATATGAACATATATTCACACAAATCATAAATATGCATGCTTATGATTTTTAATAAAATAGGAAAGAATCAAAGAAAACCTAATAAAAATAAATTAGTAAAATATCATAGTATATGTGTGGGTACTAGTTTTGAAGGTCCAGCCTGACTTTTGCAAAACTCAGTTTTGGTAATGTTTATTTGAGTAACTAAAAAATGACTTTTGAAAAATGGAATATTAACCTAAAATTAGGTTTTGCAAATGGTAAGAGTGTTACTTACAGGAAATTGGTTTTTGAGAATCTAAAACCGGGTTTACAAACTAAGCGACCCTCACATACACATAAATGTTTTAATTTTCCTTCAAAGAGATATCGCCGTATCTTCGAAAGTATAGTTAATTCTTTGCATTTGATATTACTTAGTTACTTGATTATTATTATTTTATATTAAATTGAAGTTTTCTTTTCTCTTCTGGATTATATTCTTTTGTTTTTTTAATGTACTTAAAACTTCCTAAAAAAAAAAAATCGGGGGTGCTTCCCCCAAATCCCCCATTAATTATGCACCCACAAATATAAAATCTTGACTCCGCCACTAGATCACACCATACCTCTTTAACTCAAAGACCCACCACATACTCCTTTACATAAGCCATTCTGCCTTCTTGCAGCAACGAGAAAGATCAGAGAAAAATATAGAAACACGCTGAGAGGCGGAGAGACCAAGAGTTGTTCTTCATTCATCTCTTATAACCATTTCAGCCGAGAGAGAGCGTGAAAGTGAGAGAGTTTATGGCAATCTCCTTCCTCTGCACAAACTCACCGAAGACAGGGGGCTTGGTTTCAGCAAAGTTCTCAACGTGCAGACAAGTAGGAGCTGAAGGTAAGTCTTTGGATATCTTCCTCCTAGTTTTCTGTCATCCTCCAACGTTAGATGCTTTGGGTTAGGCCATAGAAAGAGAAGTCATTTAGTTGCTGCTAAAGGAACAGAAACAGGGGGCAGTTTTGTCGTTGATTTAAATCAATGACATTTAAGAAACAATAGGAAGAAAACAAGTTGAAGTATATATATACCTATACGTGTGGTTGCGGCATAAACAAAAGAAAGAGAAGAAAAAAAAAAAATGAAATGATAGGAAGTTCTCGCTGTCACAACGTGTTGCTTGCTGCTCCTACATAGATATTCAAACTTTATAATATATTGAATAGTTTTGCATGCCCCCAAGTTTTTTTAAGTTGTACATTAAAAGCATCTTCTCTACGCATTATTTTTGTTTGAACCAAGTCTGACGCAACATAGATTATTAAGAATGTCCAAGTAATTAATATGGTAGCTAATATAAATACGTTGCTGTTATATATATATATATATATATATATATGAGATTTTGCTTGTTTTCTTATATACGTGTGTGTATCTAAATGTTGCCGTGATCATTGAAGAATAAAAGAATAAGAAAATCTTGCTACTGATGCGTCGTTGCAGTTAGAAGAATAGGGAAGAGTTGTTGATCTTAAATATATATTTATGGTGCTGCGCATGAAAGAAAAGGATAAAGGAATATAAAATAAAAAAAAATAAAAAAAATAAAAGAAAAGGGAAACCTGATTTATTTTGCTATTAAGATTTTGAATATATATAATGGAAGTTATTTTACTCCTATATAATAGGATCTAATCTAACTCACTCCTATATTATTTCATTTATAATATTATTTACATATATATATATATATATATATATATATATATAGATATTATAATAAAATGTATTTTTATGTTGTTAATAATTATTTGAACTCCTAATTTGTATTGAAATAAGTTATGAGAGTTTAAAATACTTGTAGAGAAATAATAATAATAATAATAATAAAAGTAAATAATTGTTATTAGGAAAAATAAATAAAGAAATAATAATAAAATAGATAATAATTATTATTATTAAAAAAAAGGAATAAATTAAAAAGGGAGTTAGTAGTTAATAATAAATAAATAGGGGTATTATTAATTACTAACAAATAAAAAAAGGGTATTATTAATTAATAATAAAAAGAAAGAGAATTAATAGTCTCCTTAATTTTTCAGTCTTGTCCTAATTTGCCCCCTTCAAGCATTCCAAATTTATTATTAAAATTTGTATGTTTTTAATTTATGAAATTATAAGTTACAATTTTGAATATGTAGAGTTTTAAAGAGTTATTAATGGTTAGTAAATTGGTTGTGGTAGATTGATTTTTGGCGTGTGTTTGAGCTCTTGGATTAGGAGCAGTGTGATAATAGTTAGCTTCGGCAAGAGGTAACCACTTTCCACTTGTTATGTATATTGGTATGTTGTTTGTGAGTATTTTGTGAAATAATTATGAATATTTTAATAGAAATTTCCTTGTGGAACCTTATGTTTTAAATTGTGAAATATATGCATATATTTATATATGTGTAAGAATTGGGAATTGAGATATTATGATATGGTTATGAGAATGATTTAAATAACATGTTATGAATGTGAAAATCTTGGAAAAATTCCTATTGAGTTATTTATTATGATAATTATGGAAAGGGTTGAATTGGGAAGAAATGGAGTAGTTTATTCCACCACGTGGTGAGGCCTCCATTACTGCACAATGGTTGGCTTTCTATTGTCCCACTTGTTCAATGAGGGACTGGCCCACTAGTTCAAAGAGGGCTTACGACACCCCACTAGTTCAATGAGGGGAAAAGGCCCATGGTCTAGGACATGTGCTCTGAAGATTTTGGTCGATCCTCATCACATGACCAGTGAGCTTTTGAGTGACCAGTAACATGGATGTAACTTAGCCCATGGGTCTAGTCGGAGGAAATAAGGCGGTTCGGTTGGATTGATGGGAGGCATATTGGGAATTGTGTTAATGAAAAATTGTAATACCTAATTTATGATACATAATTTATGCTATGAAATTTTGTGATGTGGATATTGGTGAATTATATTATTAATATTTTGTTATATAAATTGTTCCACTTGGCACCTCACTAGCATGTATTAGTATTCGTAATAAGTTGGATTGATGGTTACCACATTTTTTAGGTGATAGTTCCCGTGTGGGTCCATCAGGGAAGACCTCGGAAGCTTAGGCTACTTCTGCTAAAAGTAGTGCTTCTGTCTTTTTGGTTTATATTGGATGATTGTATATTGCCACGTTAGGGCTCATTCAACATACTCTGATTTACTTTTGTATATTTTGGTAAATGATGGAGCATTACTTAGTTGTTAATGAACCCTTAATTAGTTATTATGTTAAGTTAATTTTGAGAACGTTACACAATGTCAACCCTCTGTTTTGAGGAAGAAATAGTTATTTTGCGTTGAAGCTTCTTGGATCTCTCATCCTCAGTTTTGCCAAGTTGTTAAGGATAACTGGACTCTTGGTAGTGGAGTCAGCCAATCTGTGGTGGGAACCTAGACTCGAACTCTATCAAGGCTATTGGTGACATCAAAATGGCTGTTGAACGGTTGTTTGCTTTAGAGGAGAAATTCTGGTTGCAAAGGTCTTGGGTGAACGGAATAGTATACTCAGGATTCAGGATGACGAGGGTAATTGGTTGGTGGAGAAGAGTGCAATTACTGAAAATATTTCTACCTTTTTTCATAAGCTATTCTCCTTATCGGGCATGGTTGATGCAGACTACGTGTTAAACTTTATTGATTGTAAAATCTCAGCTGAGATGAACCGAGACCTCATGGTTCCCTTTTGAGAGAGGAGATTAAAAAGGCTGCTTTTAGCCTTGGTAGTTCGAAAGCACCAGGTCCAGATGGCTTTTCTGGTATATTTTATCATAGTTCTTGGCCTGGGATATGCGACTCTATTTGTACTTTGGTAGAAGACTTTTTTTTTTTCCAGGTAATTCCATGTTAAATTTGATTAACGAGACTAATATCACTTTGATTCCAAAGGTAGATAGTCCTAGTCATGTATCTTATTTTAGACCAATTGGCTTGTGTAACTTTTTTTTATTTATAAAATCATATCTAAGCTATTGGCAAACAGGTTGAGAACTTTACTTGATGGTTGCATCTCTCATAATCGAGCAGCTTTTGTTCCTGGTAGATGTATCTAGGATAATATTATTGTGGCTCACGAAGTGTATCATTATCTTCGAAGGAAGAAAACTGGGGAAAAATTGAGTTTGCTCTCAAGATTGATATGAACAAGGCATATGATCGGGTCGAATGGGATTTCCTAGAAAAAGTGTTGTTGTGCTTTGGTTTTTGTGCAAATTGGGTCTCTCTTATCATGAAATGTGTGTGAATTGTTCAGATGAATTTATGTCTATTGGGGGAAAATGTTAACACCTTCTCCTCTAGTAAAGGGTTGCAGCAAAGTGATCTTCTCTCACCTTATTTGTTTATTCTTGTTGCGGAGGTGCTTTCTTGTATGATTAGGATAAATCAGGAGGCTAAATTCATTTTTGGAATTAAATTGAGTCAGAGTTGTCCGATTCTTACTCATAGTTTCTTTGCGGATGATGCCCTTTTATACATGATTACAAGTCAAGGGAACTGTAGGCAACTGGCCCATATTTTCCACCAGTATTGTGTAGCTTCGGGGCAAGTTATCAATTTTGATAAATCCAGTATCTTTTTCTCCTCCAACACTCCTGACATTTTTAAAGCAGCAGTAGGGGATATTCTTGGGATTCCGGCTTGTAATACCCCGAAATTTGAATTAGGGAATTTAAGGGCCAAAGTGCCAAAATGACCAAAATACCCCTAGGAAGGGTAAATAACTTAGGAAAATGGTGAAAAATCCTAAAAGGCAATGAAATAATTATTTGAATTATGATAGTATATTATCTCTAATTATGGTAATTTAATAAATTACGAACTTGGAGAAATTGAAGAAGAATGCCCAAAAAGTATTGTAATGACAATAATACCCTTGTAAATTATAGAATAATACAAGAGACATGGAAAGACAAGTGTTAATGCAAGAGTTTGGAGGTAATGGGGCATTCTAATTAAGAAAATTATCAACTAGTGATAATAAGGTAATTAAGTAATTTATGGCTAATTACTTAAGTCCGAGCAAAGGAAATTTAGAGATAATTATGTGAGGCTCAAAAATTAGTGGAAAATAGTTGGAAATTAGTAAAAATATATTTACTAATTAATTGGAGATTTTTGTGAAAAATAGTTGAGTTTAGGTATTTTTAAGCCTAAATGCAAGAATGGACCAATAAGAGAATTTTGTGGAATTTTTTGATAAAAATTTCATTAAGTAATTAATTATGTAATTAAATAAATCATGGAAAATATTTACAAAACAAAAAAAAGTGCTCAGCCGAAAATGGACAAACAAATGGAAGATAAGAGTGAAAAATTTAATATCATGATATTAAAGCACATGTTATAATATTATATAATTGAATAGGATGAATAGTAATTTAATAAATAGGAAACGGATCCTATCTAGAGAACCAGGAATAGGAATTCCAAAGTCAAGGTAAAATATTGATCAGTGAGTTTTTACCTTTGAGTGACCTCTTCCTAAGTTAATTCCGAGGCTCAAATAGCGCATTTGCCTAATAAGACGAAATAGGGAAAAATGCGATATTCACATTTTGGATTTGAAGAAAATAAATTATAAGTCAACATCCGGAGATGAGTTTATAATTATATGGACATATTTGGAATCAGTGAATTATTATCCAGAGATTGATGATTCCGAAAGCGATTTCCGACACCGGACGTATTCGGACACGTTTTTCGAGAAAACTTCAACTGGACTGTTGGAACCCTGTAAGGGACCGAAATCTAAGTTAAATTAGATATTATTGATGAGGAAGAGAAGATCTTCAAAGTTATGAATCCAGAATTTTGAGATTTCTCCGAAGAGACGCAAAACGGAGACCGAACAGGGAAAATCTGTCGAACCGGCCATAAAGCAAGTTGACTCACCACTCTTGGACCAATGGCTTGCTGCCACATCACTCCCCAATGTCGACTAAGGGCTGCCCATGGTCAAGAATTAACCACCATTTAGCCTTTATTTTACTTGGTTATAAGGTAAGAGAAAATTACAAGATTTGGAATATGGAAATTACCAAAGTGGCACAATTTTTGCCTATATAAAGGCATGAGCACCTTCATCATTTTTCACACCAAAAATCTGCCTCTTAGAGAGAAGTTAGGGAGAGAAGCTCGGAGAAAGTCTCGAGCAAAGTCGGGTAAGTTCTTCGGTCCTTAGTCTTTAGTTTCGGTAGTTCTTTCGGTAGATATAGTAGGAATGCTAGATTTATCTTTAAATTTTCAAGATAGTCTAGATATCATATTTAGGGGTAAATATGATACATATTTCGAAAATATGATGAGGGAAAAGATCTGTCAAAATTCGGAGAGATAGAGCGAAAACAAATAAGCTCGCGAAATTCCGCCGATTAGGGGTTCAAGGGCAAAATGGTAATTTGTACCTAAAATGCCTTTATAGTGCTAAAATTTGTTAAATATTATCCTTATAGGATATCGTTATAATCGAACCGCTGTCGAGCCGCTGTTGTGCCGCCGTCGTACCGCTGTTTCACCCGCTGTCAAAATTACCGTTTTCCGTAAAACGTACCGTAGTCGACAACGAAGGTACGTTCGCGTACTGTAACATTAACTCTGATGTTTATTGTATACGTATATGTGATATGTGTATTGTGTGTGTGTATAGTTGTTATGTTGTACGTTCGCGTACTGTAACACTAACTCTGATGGTTATTGTATGCATATATGTATTTTCCTCCGTCATGCTGTATTTTCTATGTTGTGCCTTAACCTTACATCCGACTTGTATTGTTATTGCCGTCCATATCTGATTATGTCCAATGTCCGTTGTGCCTTAACCTTACATCCGATATATTGTTATTGCCGTGCATATCGATCATGTACATTTCTCCTTGTGCCTTAACCTTACATCCGACCGTATTGTTATTGCCATATATATCGATTATGTATACCCTACTTTGAACGTAGTAACGTCGTCAAAATTCCATGAATATATGTAGTACTTATATGATGTATGTAAACATGAGGTTAACCGTTACACCGGGTCCGGTGCATTGGACCTCGCTCTTAACATAGCGTCAGGTTCAGGAGGACCGAGGACCGAGGAGAAAGGCAAGCAGGCCGCATAAAGACCCGGCTGAAGACTTCTTATGTTTTTGTAGTTACACTGACGTTAGACGTCCGAAAACAATGTCCTGTTATTGTAATCAGCCAGACTTACGGCTTTTTGAATCTATATATCAGTTACTCTTCCGCTCAAATGCTCTACTCTGATGAAAAAAAAATATACTGCTTTTGAAAATGGGATGTTTCACTTTTGTATCAGAGCAGTTGTCCTGGCATAGATCTGACTAAGTTATTCCAAAAACCTTTTGGTGCCGAAGGCGGGCTAGTCTATGTGGATCGACCAATCACCGTCACCCTAGCACGGTGAGGCTCCCATGATAGACACCTACCCGGCCAAATTGGTTGAGTAACGAGTTAGGCTCTACGCCTTTTTAAAGAGCATGTTTTGAAAATGAGTACGATATAGCCCTAAGTCGGTGTACCATGCTGACCGGTATACCATTCTAAACCGTGTACCACCCTCTGTGCATGCATTACTAAATCCACAACCGGTGAATCCATCATCGGTACCTATATCGATA
Source organism: Acacia melanoxylon (assembly GCA_019022615.1). Classification (NCBI taxonomy): domain Eukaryota; kingdom Viridiplantae; phylum Streptophyta; class Magnoliopsida; order Fabales; family Fabaceae; genus Acacia; species Acacia melanoxylon. The sequence continues at coordinate 2,383,097 of JAFJYJ010000041.1, read as the reverse complement.
TCAGTCTCTGATAAATTCTGATAACCCTGATATCAATCTCTGATAATTCCGATAATTCTGATAATCTCCAGTTTGTACTGAACGATGATTCCATTCGAACCCAGAGCTTTTATGTGGAGCTGGGCCACGCCGGATGAAATTCCGAGATCAATAAAGATAAGTACATGCGCATATTTGACTCATGTAGAGAAAACTCCCGACACGTATTTCCATATTCGAGTAGAAAGAACCAACGAGAATCGACGAAGGAAAGGTTGCGGACGTCATTTATTTGCGGTGTGAATAGAGTCTATGTGTGGTATAAATGCTAAGTGTGGTAAAGTCTCGTGATATGCTACTTGTTGTTTTTATTTTAAAATATAAACGTATACACTCATAAAGAGAAAGAACGAGATATGGCGAATTTACGAGGAGTCGGAGCTCCGAGAGGCCGAGTGTACACACTAACATGTACCGAGGACGGGGACTTCCTGAGATGGTCCAAGGTACTATCTCTCTTAGTAAGGAATTTTCTCTATGCATTGCATGAACTATGTGTTAGTTATTCAACTAAATCGTATGATACGTGAACCATCTCCGTGACATATTCTGCGTTTCCTCGTTATTTTTTTTCTACCGTGATCATGTCATTGAGTAGGAGGTATCTTATGTTGTCATGGTGTATGGGAACCATGAAAACATTTAAGGTATCTTGTGTTACCATGGTGTATGGGCGCCATGGAGACATTTTGGTATCTGTGGTGTTAACCGCGGTGTATGGGAACCACGGGAAACATCATATATCAAGGTACAATATGACAAGATCGTAGTGGTTAAACCAAAACGAATTCGCGATCATCGGGAGGAGCAGCTGGCAAACCAAGTGAAGATCCGACGCGTATAGTCCAGAGTCCGAGTAGGACGGAGTTTAGTTAGTACAAAGTATAGTTGGTTAAGTACAAATTTCGAGGACGAAATTTTGTTTAACGGGGAAGAAATGTAATACCCCGAAATTTGAATTAGGGAATTTAAGGGCCAAAGTGCCAAAATGACCAAAATACCCCTAGGAAGGGTAAATAACTTAGGAAAATGGTGAAAAATCCTAAAAGGCAATGAAATAATTATTTGAATTATGATAGTATATTATCTCTAATTATGGTAATTTAATAAATTACGAACTTGGAGAAATTGAAGAAGAATGCCCAAAAAGTATTGTAATGACAATAATACCCTTGTAAATTATAGAATAATACAAGAGACATGGAAAGACAAGTGTTAATGCAAGAGTTTGGAGGTAATGGGGCATTCTAATTAAGAAAATTATCAACTAGTGATAATAAGGTAATTAAGTAATTTATGGCTAATTACTTAAGTCCGAGCAAAGGAAATTTAGAGATAATTATGTGAGGCTCAAAAATTAGTGGAAAATAGTTGGAAATTAGTAAAAATATATTTACTAATTAATTGGAGATTTTTGTGAAAAATAGTTGAGTTTAGGTATTTTTAAGCCTAAATGCAAGAATGGACCAATAAGAGAATTTTGTGGAATTTTTTGATAAAAATTTCATTAAGTAATTAATTATGTAATTAAATAAATCATGGAAAATATTTACAAAACAAAAAAAAGTGCTCAGCCGAAAATGGACAAACAAATGGAAGATAAGAGTGAAAAATTTAATATCATGATATTAAAGCACATGTTATAATATTATATAATTGAATAGGATGAATAGTAATTTAATAAATAGGAAACGGATCCTATCTAGAGAACCAGGAATAGGAATTCCAAAGTCAAGGTAAAATATTGATCAGTGAGTTTTTACCTTTGAGTGACCTCTTCCTAAGTTAATTAAAGGCCGGTAGCGCATTTGCCTAATAAGACGAAATAGGGAAAAATGCGGATATTCACATTTTGGATTTGAAGAAAATAAATTATAAGTCAACATCCGGAGATGAGTTTATAATTATATGGACATATTTGGAATCGTGAATTATTATCCGAGATTGATGATTCCGAAAGCGATTTCCGACACGGACGTATTCGGACACGTTTTTCGAGAAAACTTCAACTGATGTTGGAACCACTGTAAGGGACCGAAATCTAAGTTAAATTAGATATTATTGATGAGGAAGAGAAGATCTTCAAAGTTATGAATCCAGAATTTTGAGATTTCTCCGAAGAGACGCAAAACGGAGACCGAACAGGGAAAATCATCGAACCGCCATAAAGCAAGTTGACTCACCACTCTTGGACCAATGGCTTGCTGCCACATCACTCCCCAATGTCGACTAAGGGCTGCCCATGGTCAAGAATTAACCACCATTTAGCCTTTATTTTACTTGGTTATAAGGTAAGAGAAAATTACAAGATTTGGAATATGGAAATTACCAAAGTGGCACAATTTTTGCCTATATAAAGGCATGAGCACCTTCATCATTTTTCACACCAAAAATCTGCCTCTTAGAGAGAAGTTAGGAGAGAAGCTCGGAGAAAGTCTGAGCAAAGTCTGGGTAAGTTCTTCGGTCCTTAGTCTTTAGTTTCGGTAGTTCTTTCGGTAGATATAGTAGGAATGCTAGATTTATCTTTAAATTTTCAAGATAGTCTAGATATCATATTTAGGGGTAAATATGATACATATTTCGAAAATATGATGAGGGAAAAGATCTGTCAAAATTAGGAGAGATAGAGCGAAAAAAATAAGCTCGCGAAATTCCGCCGATTAGGGGTTCAAGGGCAAAATGGTAATTTGTACCTAAAATGCCTGTTATAGTGCTAAAATTTGTTAAATATTATCCTTATAGGATATCTGTTATAACCGAACCGCTGTCGAGCCGCTGTTGTGCCGCCGTCGTACCATTTGTTTCACCCGCCGTTGTCAAAATTACCGTTTTAAAGTAAAACGCGTCTGTAGTCGACAACGAAGGTACGTTCGCGTCTTGTAACATTAACTCGATGTTTATTGTATACGTATATGTGATATGTGTATTGTGTGTGTGTATAGTTGTTATGTTGTACGTTCGCGTACTGTAACACTAACTCTGATGGTTATTGTATGCATATATGTATTTTCCTCCGTCATGCTGTATTTTCTATGTTGTGCCTTAACCTTACATCTGACTGTATTGTTATTGCCGTCCATATCTGATTATGTCCAATGTCCGTTGTGCCTTAACCTTACATCCGACTGTATTGTTATTGCCGTGCATATCTGATCATGTACATTTCTCCTTGTGCCTTAACCTTACATCCGATTTGTATTGTTATTGCCATATATATCGATTATGTATACCCTACTTTGAACGTAGTAACGTCGTCAAAATTCCATGAATATATGTAGTACTTATATGATGTATGTAAACATGAGGTTAACCGTTACCTGGGGTCCGGTGCATTGGACCTCAGCTCTTAACATAGCGTCAGGTTCAGGAGGACCGAGGACCGAGGACCGAGGAGAAAGGCAAGCAGGCCGCATAAAGACCCGGCTGAAGACTTCTTATGTTTTTGTAGTTACACTGACGTTAGACGTCCGAAAACAATGTCCTGTTATTGTAATCAGCCAGACTTACGGCTTTTTGAATCTATATATCAGTTACTCTTCCGCTCAAATGCTCTACTCTGATGAAAAAAAAATATACTGCTTTTGAAAATGGGATGTTACACGGCTTCTAAGGATCTTGGGAGGTACCTTGGTATACCTATTATCTGGGGGAAGACCAAACATCAAGCTCTGGCCTACATTAGGGAGCGAGTTACTCGTAAAATCCAAAGTTGGGGACATTCCTTTCTTTCCTATGCTGGCCGTGAGGTTTTGATTAAAGCTGTTATACAGGCTATCCCTATTTACCCTATGAATTGTTTTAGATTCCCTTTCAAAACATGCAAAGAGATTCACAGCCGCATTGCTAATTTTTGGTGGGATGGAAATGCATTGGGTACTCGTACGCATTGGAAGGCCTGGGATTATCTTTCCAGAGGGAAGTCTCAAGGGGGTATGGGCTTCCGAGATTTGAGTATTATGAATGAGGCATTATTGGCTAAGACGGCTTGGAGGCTTTTGACGAGGGCTACTGACTTATGGGCCCAAGTTTTGAAGAGTGTGTACTTTCCTAAGGATGAATTTCTTGACGTTGGGAAAGGCTATAAAGCCTCTTGGTGCTTGTCTAGCATTGTTGATGACCTTGACTTTATTCGCTTTAATCTTCCTTGGGATGTGGGTTCTGGTCAAGCAATAAGGATTTGGGGTGACAATTGGGTTCCGAGTGTCACTTTTCCTGTGAAGCCTCAGAATTGTAACAACCCTTATGTAACACAGGGTAAGGTAAGTGATCTCATAATTGATGGGGCATGGAATCTAGCTCCTATTTCCCAGTATCTTTCGGATGAGGTTAAATCTGCTAGCTATGCAATCAGTATACCTGATAACGGCTTAGAGGACAAATTGGTTTGGACCAATGCTAAGAATGGTGAGTATGTGGTTAAGCTGGGTTATCATAGCAAGAAGGAGAGTCTCTCGGTGGATGTCAACAAGGCTGGATCTTCTATAGTGATGTCCCCTTCTTCTTGGAACTCAGTATGGGATATTAAAACCATCCCGAGGGTGCAACAATTTATTTGGCATCTTCTCAGTAATGCCTTGGCTACTAATGCCGCCCTCTTTAGGCGGAAACGCTCTTGCGTGAACCTTTGCCCGATTTGTGATATGACTGAGGAAACCATTGAGCATATATTCTTTCAGTGCCCGTGGACCCAATGTGCATGGTTTGGTAGTAGTTTGGGAGTGCGTTTTGAGCTTGATAATGTTACTAATTTTAATGCCTGGTGGTTACTTATTATAGGTATGAACTCCATTACCTCTCATGATGTTTCTCTAATTTGCTGGTTGTTATGGTTTATCTGGAAGTAGAGGAATGAGTTTGTATTTAATCATGTGGCCCCAAACCCTTTTATTGTCCTTGGGCTTGCGAGAAGAAATAATGTTGAATTTTGGGGTCATATTGAAGTTGCACGGCCAATGTTGGGTAGTTCAGCCAAGCCTACGTCGCTTTATGTTTGCTGGTTGCCACCTATTCCGGAGTATCTCAAGATCAATGTGGATGGTTCCTTTTCGAATGGAGAGGTATCAGTTGCTATAGGAGTTGTGTGCCGTGATAGTCTTTGCCTTTTTAAATGGAGTTATGTGGATAAGGTAAAATCTATTTCCGCATTTATGATTGAGGCTTTGGCTCTTAAAAGGGCCTTGCTGTTTGATAATTGAATATTTTATACACTTCTTTTTATCTCTTGATTAATAATTTAGGACTTTTTAGTTAATAAATAATGGCTTTTATACTTATTTGGGCTTTGGGCCTTTGATTATATTTTAGCCATTTTTATTAATAAAATTCCAGTTTTATATTGCTTCACTAATCTTACCATAACTCTTGAACCAGACATCGGATTTGCCTCATTTTTGTTTCATATTTCAGATGATTCATAGATCTACAATTGTTATGAAGACATGAAGGGAAAATTCGGACAAGAAGACGGTCGATTTTGAAGCCAAAGTCGATGTTTTATTTGGGCTCGAATTTGTGACTAAAGCCCATTCGTATTATTTTCTTTTGGGCCTGGATTATTGATTGGAGCCCCATTTCATTTTTCATCTTAGGTTAAGTAAGGCAGCAGCCACAAACACATTCCATTCACGTTTTTATTCTGTTTTGTGGATCAAAATAGAGGTTTTCGATTCTCGAAATGTTCTTCGTGTTCTTCGCGTTCTTCGATTTTCTTCGATTTTCCCGACCATGTTCGGCTAAACCTTCGTGGTTAACCCAACGTTGAGGATTCCATGATTCGTCCGAGAACTCGTACTTAATCGGTAACTTTACTCGTTTATGTTTTCATCTTATCGGATCCGATTTACGGAAATAGTTCGAATATTAGATTTAATATTCGGTTTGGTTCATCCCAAGGACGAGTTCGAACTAGGTTAGAGTGTTGCTTGTGCGATTGCACGGTGAGACGCCACTGTTGTTCGGACAGATTCTAGACGATCGTCTAGTCGAGGGATTTCGGACAAACGCAGAGATTTCGGTTCGTCGAGCCAAACGCGAGTTCGTTTATATTTCGTTCAATGAAGGAAGTTTCGGAATCTAAACGTTGGGTTGATCGTTTTAATCTTTGCAATCTCGTTTTTATCTGTTTTCGCATATTTCGGATCTGTTTCGCTTTAATTTCGTTTTAATCTGTTCCAAATCAAAAACCCCCAATTTTATTGTTGTTCTTTCTTTTGCTTTGCCGATTTAAACCCACTTTGCAAATTCCTTGAGAGAAACGACCCAGGTTACATTATACTGCAAATCTTTTCTAATCTGGTTATTTTGTGAGATGACGGCAAATCTCTGTCACTGTTAGCCTTGGATCTAGGCTTGGATAAAGTGATTTTTGAAACTAATTGTCTTCCTCTACTTTCCTCTATTGATGCCAAATCCCTTGATTTATTTGATTGGCAATGTAGGAGCATTATTCATGATATTATTTGCCTCTTTTCTGACAAAGTTGGGTTCTCGTTATCCTTTGTTCCTCGGCGGGGTAATAGAGTCATTGATTTATTAGAGGCTATTGCTTATAAGGGGTGTGCCCAGTCGAGTGGGTTAACCAACCAACACCTTCTTTATCTTCCCTTCTAACCTTGGATGCTCAGGAGGCTCATATTAGAATGGATCAAGCTTTTACCTCTCATTTTGTATTTGAGGAGGGTTAACCCTGTTTGTAATAGACTTCTTTTCCAGTTGGGAGTTTTTGCTCTTCTGCTATGTTTTCGCTTAGTTACATTTGATTATTATGCTTTGTAATATCTGCGGATGTTGTATCATTCGTCTTTATGGTAATATATGTGTCTTTATAGAGCAAAAAAAGTTAGGAAGAAAGCGATTGGGGTGATCTTAAGGGTTTTTGAGAAATACCTCGAGCCGTTAGGGTGTGCTTTAAGTGCTTAGTTGAGAACTTAGAAAATTCGGATTCACAAATTGTGACTGCTGTGGTAGGGGTCTTTTGTGAGCTCTATTCAAAAGATCCATGATCATATCTTCCATTAGCACATGAATTTTATAGGATTTTGATCGATTCTAGGAACAACTCGGTTTTAATAAAGACATTAAAAATATTTGCCAAGTTGACTCCACTTGAATCGAGGTTGGGTAAAAGGATTGTTGAACCTGTTTGTGAGCTTATGAAGAAAACTGGAGCGAAGTCCTTAATGTTTGAGTGCATTAGGACCGTGGTTACCTGCTTGAGTAATCATGAGTCTGCAGTCAAAATGGCTATCTCAAAGATTGGGGAGTTCTTGGTTGATCGGGATCCAAATCTCGATTTCTTGGACTTTATGCCCTTTCGGATGTTGCACCAACCCACTTGTGGGCGGTCTTAGAGAACCGGAAGTTGTGATCAAATCATTGAATGATGAAGATCCCAATATTAAACTTGAGTCTCTGCGCCGGCTATGGCTATGGTGTCGAGAGCAATGTGGCGTATATCAAAGGTATTGGTCAATTATGCATTAAAGTCTGACCTAGAATTTTGCAATGAGATTTTGGCTTCCATTTTAATGACATGTAGTAGTAATGTTTATGAGATCATTATTGACTTTGATTGGTATGTTTCGCTCCTTGGAGAAATGTCAAGGATTCCAAATTGCCAAAAGGGTGAAGAAATTGAGGCCCACTTATTGATATTGGTATGAGAGTTAAAGATGCTAGATTGCGGCTTGTTCGGGTTGGTCGTGATCTCGTTGATAGACCCCGCATTAATTGTTAATGTGCATTTGCATAGGATTTTATGTCTTTGCGATTGGGTTGTCGGGGAATATGTTGAGGTTGCAAGTAACCCGTTTGAACTTATGGATGCGCTACTTCAACCTCGTACAAATCTCTTGCCACCATCAATGAATGTTGTTTATATTCATTCTTCTTTTAAAATATTAGTTTTTTGTCTGGATTGTTACCTTATGCAAAATAAAGAGCATGTGTCCTCATTGGATTCTAGCGATTTGTCTCGTGAGGTATTTTGTATTGGTTCTTTAGGGAAAAAACACGCAGAGACTCGATTTTGCATCATGTGAAGGTCCAAGACATGATGCTCGTAATGAGGGCTTTAGCCCGCAAAATTCAATGGACTCTTCGAAGAGCTTGCGCTTCAAAACAATGCGAGAGAATTGTTACTCGGATCGACGTCAATTGCTACTTCTTTGGAAAAGAATAATTTCACACTTGAATTTATTGCTGGTCTCTTAAATCTAATTGAATTAGTTTTAGGCCCCCTTGCAGCAAATTCGGATGTTGAGGTAGTAGAGAGAGCACAGAATGTACTTTCTTTTGTTCAATTAATTAAAGCAGAAATATCTGATAATCCAATCAGAGTGTGGACATCTTGGACAAAAAAGCTGCTCAAGTTTCAGCAATTGTTAAATTGACGTGCAATGTTTTTTCCGACGAACTTGGTCCAGTTTCATTAAGTGCTCAAGGAAGAGTTGTTGTACCAGATGGATTAGTTTTGAATGAGAATCTTGACGACTTAAAAGCAATATGTGGTGATATTGAACTGCCTTCTTCTAGTTCATTTTCCATATGAGGCCCTCATTTTGGCCCCACTTCTGATGCTTCTCCATTTAATCTTCCAAAGAAAGAGGAAATAGAACCATTGAATGAATCAGCATCTTTGCTTGAACACTGGAAGCGGCATGGATTATATTACCTTCCTTCAGAGAGGAATGAGATTACTTATGATGATTATCCTCCTACTAATTGATAGCGACTTCGGCAAGTGCACCAGTCGTTATAAGTAATAAAGTAGTGAGAAAAAGATCGTCCCACGAGGAATAGTACTCCAATCACTAATTCGCTATTTTCGCTTTAGTTGGATGAATCGAGTAATATGGGGTGAGTTGTAACCAAACAGAATTTAAAGAATTAAATAAAGAACAAGAATCCAAAATCAAGAATTTCAAGAACAACGTTTAGAAAAGATGAGTAATTAAGAAAAACGCAGCTAGGGATGGGAATCCCCCCATGTTCTTCCAAGTATTTGAATTGAATCCCTAATTGATTATTATTCCCACGATTGACGATCAATTCTCTAAAGTTAGACTAAGTCTCAATGTCTTGATGCTACCTTAGTCCGTTATCTTTGAAAACAACCTAATGTCTTAGTATTGTTTGGAAAGATCATATTTTTAAACCAGAATTATGAGATTGCATAAACTTGTAAGCCTATGTCTAGGTCATGCAACTCTATGATGAATTAACGGTTCTAGTTAAATGCGCCAACATCTCTATTGTCATACACCAACCTATGAACAATCTAAAAGGTGATCAATCTTTAAGAAAGCTTTAAGCAAAGATAATTCATTCAATCAAGAAAATAACGATCAATAAAGAATCCAACCAAATACTTTAAATTCGCATAGGGTTCATCCTCGCCCTAACTACAAAAGAAAACTAGCCAAGCATGGCTAGTTTAACAAAATAATAAAAGAGATGAAAATCAGACTTGTTCTTCAGAGATTGGGGAAGGTTGATCTCCACAATGGTGCTTTGATCCTCTTTCTCCAATGCCGTCTGTGTGTGTCTCCGTGATTCTTATTCTCCTCTAATATATAATGCTCCTTCCTCTACGTCCGAATTGCGTCTCGTGTTACATGTCTCTTGCTTTCTTTCGTTCTCGCGGCACTCCCTCTCCAATTTCTTGCGTCTAATGTATATTAATAGCTTAGGGTTCGTGCCTTTTTTTCCGCGTCTTGTGCGTTCTGATTCTTTTTTAATCTCCCATGGCATATTTGATATATTATAACAATATATTATATTATAAATAATATAATATAATAATATATTATATTATATCATTTTCAATTTAATTTGTTGCCCTTATTGCTTTTCCTATATTTTCTCATCTCTTAGATCACATAATATCTCTTGCACAAATAAATAGGATATCAATATATTTTCTGTTATAATATCATTTTATCCTATATTTAATTAGAAGATAGATAAGTACATAAAGATAATTAAATAAGTATAAAATATTAATAAATTCAATCCAATATATCCCAGAATCTATACTTATTTAATTATAAAATATATACTTATCACTAATGACCCTCAGAAAAAGACTAACTTATCCTTCTAAAACAAAAAAATGCACTCTTACCTTTCTGTGAGGTAGTTTAAAAAATAATAATTCAAAAAGATAAATAAAAAATGCACGGTTACCTTGTGAAGTACTTTTAAAAAAAAAATAAAAAAAAATCAGAAAAAATAATATAAAATTCAAAAAAATAAATTAATGAGAACAAACATGATGAATCAAATCTTATATTAACTCATCAAAATAATTAAACAATTGTAAATTCATAAGGTATCCACACTTTAACAAAAATGCAGGCTGATACATTTTGCTTCATCTGGTCCTAAATATAAGACAAAATTGACTTTTTTTTTTTTTTTTTGTGAAAAATTAAGGAAGTAAAATAAGTTGCTTATTTATATCATATATTATGTATCCTTATATTATATATCAGTTTATTAGTCAAACTAATTAGTTTGAAGAAAAAAATATAAATATAGATATAAATATTCTAAAATAATTTAATTAGTTTTCTTAATCTTTTTAAAAAAATCAGTTTTGTCTTATATTTGAGATAAGAGGAAGTGTTAAGAATAATGGATGGATACACTAAATTTTGCAGACGCCATTTCATGCCATATTATCAACAAGGCAAGATTGTGATTCTGAACTACAACTTACACTCATTTTTTCCCACTATGTAAAAGAAGAGAGTGACACTTGTTCCCATTTTGTAGCACCACGTGTAAGTCAGCTGAGCTAGCTCTGTATTATTACACTTGGCTGCCTCATCACCCCTTCATTACCATATTTGAACATTCCTTAAATGCCACGTGTGCATTGTAAGGTTTATACTTTATACTTTCTACTGGGAGCTTCTTAGTAAGGAGTAATAACTAGTACTCCCTCCGGTCCTAATTATAAAAACATTTTTGTTATGCAATTTGTACTATAAAAATGTTCCTATAATTAGGACCGGAGGTAGTAAGTTGTAACACATAGACACTAAATAATTAATTACTACTAGTATTATGCACTACATTCACTCTCCTATTAATTTACGAATATAAAATAAATTAGTTAATTTAGTTATTTATATGTGTGTTGTTTTTTTTAATACTTCTTCTAATTTTATATATATATATATATATATATATATCACTACTAGAAAATGCTAAAATAGCTACGGAATTTGTGACGGAAAAAAATCCGTCGCAATTTGCAACGGAGTTTGCAACGGAAAATGAAATCTGTTGCAAATTGCAACGGAACAAAAATTCCGTCGCAATTTGCAATGGAAAAATAAATCCGTTGCACAATTTTGCAATGGAAACATAATTCCGTCACAATTTGCAATGGAAAATGAATTCCGTTGCAAAAGTTTGCAAGGGAAAAAGAATTCCATCACAATTTGCAACGGACAATTTAATCCCTTGCAACCATTTGCAAGGAAAAAGAATTCCGTCGCAATTTGCAAAGGAAATTTAAATCCCTTGCAACGGAAAATAATTCCATCACAATTTGCAAGGGAAAATTAAATCCCTTGCAAAAAATTGCAACGGAAAAAGAATTCCGTCTCAATTTACAACGAAAAAATAAATCCGTTGCAATAGTTTGCAATGGAAAAATAATTCTGTTGCAATTTGCAATGGAAAATTAAATCCGTTGCAACAAATTGCAACGAAAAAAATATTTCGTTGCGGTTGCAATGGAAAACACAAATCCGTTGCAAATGTTGCAACGGAAAAAAATTCCGTTGTAAATTTTTTTATCTAATGTAACTAATAATTAAATGTTAAAGCTTTCATGGACCATCTAAGACTAGCAATGTATTTAATATATATTGGTATACAATGTATTTAAATACATTGGTATAAAATGTACATTAAATTATGTAATTCATTAACCATACATAATGTATTGAACCAAAAAAAACCATACATAATGTAACTAAGTATTTTCTTAGATTCTACAATCATCCAAGCCACGTGTAGTCAATGTTACTATAAGAGATAGTATTATTCATGAGTTGGTAACAATATATAATATCTCTTGTTATATTTGTACACCGTTAATATATAAGTTAAATTCAGGCATGATTAAGAATTTGTTAAAAGTGCAGGCCTGAATTTGGATTTTGGTATTTCAAATAAATTTAAATGAGATTCTCGCTAGATCTTGCTTTACTTTTTTCTTAAGAAATTGTTTACTATATATATTGTTTACAAATATATTACCAACAAAAATAAAAATTATGATAAAAAAAAAAGTATCCCCTTCAAACACACAAGTCAACTATTCCTAATTGTCCTATTGCTTTCCCTCAATCCATACCGCTTTCCTTTCCTTGTCCTTCATGCCTATCATGTGCCTTCTGATTCCATTTCTTTCCCTCCCAATTCCATATTCCATTCAACTTTACAATTTTTTTTTTTAATTTAACAGGGTAGACATCACTATTAAGATCAAACCCACGGTCTCTAACTTATTAAAAAGTTTTTAGGCCACTAGACTATAAACTTATTTGACAATGAACTATACACTACATATTCCTTGAGTTTAATAAGCTTGATGACTTTATTGAATGTGAATGCACATTAGGTGTTTGACAAAAAGTTTGAAGGGAGAAATTAGAGTAAAAATGGATAGTTATACATGATTATTGTAGCATAAATCAAATTTTGGAATTGAGGGAATCCCGAGAAGTCATTTTATTTCTTGAAGAAATAGAATTGGTAGTTTATTAGTATCGGTGCTTCCACTTCTCTTAAGTTTGATTCTCAGTTCCATCCCTCCCGTTGTGCTGAGTTTGTGTATTCTGCTATCGTGGTGACAACGTACGGTTAGTGTCCTCCATTCTTATGTCTTCCTTCGTTTGTCCTGTTATACTGGTATGCCTTCCTTCGTGGGTAAGTAACCAAGCGTGGATTGAAGCAATCACTGAAGTTCCACCCGAAGTCACTAGAAATTTCAATGCTCGGGTGATTACAAAAATTTGATGGGTTTTATCCATTTATTATTATTATTATAAAATATGTATATTATAGTAATTTCATAATGCTGAAACAAAACAAAATATCCCACTTTGCATACAAACCATTTAAACTCAAAAGTCAACAATAAACAATCACCGAAGTTCCACCATCCATAGAAATTTACAACACATAGTTAATTTATTAATAAAATATTAGATAATTATTATACACACACATATCTACGTCAAAATTTAAATATAAACATTAAATAGAACAAATCTAATAACTTAATTCGTTAGTTAATCATTTATTTTTCTCTTGATTTTTTTAAAAATAATTATTGGGTCATTACAGTTTTAATAGAATAAAAAGACTAAAATGCCGTTGTTAATAAATAAATTTATATGGCGTGAATAAAAAATTAATTATTGGGTCATTACAGTTTTGTTAATACGTTGAATTAAAATGCCGTTGAAATTGGGCTGAAACAAAATAAAGGTATTTGTTTATTATCATTAATATTATCTATAGCAATCAAAATAATGGAAAGAATTAAAGGCAGTAAATAAAAATGAAAGATAATCCTAATATCTTCAATCAAATATTTAAATATTTTAATCTAGATATCTTATGATACTAAATAATTTAAGATACTCTAATAAAATATTGTTAAGATATTCCTAAATCTACCCCCATTAATACATAACATATTAGATAATTATTATACACACACATATCTACGTCAAAATTTAAATATAAACATTAAATAGAACAAATCTAATAACTTAATTCATTAGTTAATCATTTATTTTTCTCTTGATTTTTTTAAAAATAATTATTGGGTCATTACAGTTTTAATAGAATAAAAAGACTAAAATGCCGTTGTTAATAAATAAATTTATATGGCATGAATAAAAAATTAATTATTGGGTCATTACAGTTTTGTTAATACGTTGAATTAAAATGCCGTTGAAATTGGGTTGAAACAAAATAAAGGTACTTGTTTATTATCTTTATTATTATCTATAGCAATCAAAATAATGGAAAGAATTAAAGGCAGTAAATAAAACTGAAAGATAATCCTAATATCTTCAATCAAATATTTAAATATTTTAATCGAGATATCTTATGATACTAAATAATTTAAGATACTCTAATAAAATATTGTTAAGATATTCCTAAATCTACCCCATTAATCCATAACTAATATTATGGGAGTAACTACCAAAAATAAATAAATAAATAAAATTATTAATTTAATTTACAAGTATCCTAACTTATTGATCACTCAACAAATCAAAAAGATTACCTGAATAAAATTGAAAGTATCTAAAATAACAAATAAATATTTAATCCTAATAATCCATTATCTCATTATTCTATCAATTAATTTTTTGGACTATTACAAAATGCGTGAATGAAAAAAGAAAGAAAGATATACTCGTATAATAATATTACTAGCAATATATATAATTAATTCTTATCTCAGCAACGTGGGACCAAAAAAAAAGCGGGCAATTCTTCCATCGTTCCCTTCATTTAACCGAAGCGGGCAATTCCTACGACTTACTCCCTCCAAAAATTTCGCCACTTCCCTCCATTATATTTGCCATTTTGTTGAAGCTTCAAACCCTAACAAATTGGTGATTCAACTTCTATTAAGTTCGATTCTCAGTTCCGTCCCTCCCGTTGTGCTGAGTCCGTGCATTTTGCCATCGTTCACTCACTTGATTATAAACCACTGCTCACAGCTTCAAAAGCAATCTTCGCTTCCTGGCAGATATATTTCCAAGCGACAAATCCCACTATTGCTTTGTCTGGTAATTGTACACTTTCCTTTTCTTCTTACTCTTTTGTTGGCTCGGATTGAACTGGCATTGAGTGATTTTTTAAAATTCTTTAGATAACAATGAACATTTCCTTTTAGTTTGCCGGCTTTTTTTTTTTTTTTTTCTTCTTGGGAATGTATTTTATATGCAAAGCTTTAGCATCTCAATTCTTACTTCACAGTTACAGTGTCCATATCAGTGGTGGTTAAGATTCTGATGAATTAATGTGAAATTAAATCAATCGAATAAGATATTTTTTTTATTATCTTTTTCGGTAACCAATTACAAAACATAAAGTTGGATCGTTACACACTACATAATTAAAATTAACCAGTTTCTGTGTGTGTGTGAGAGAGAGATATCATAAATCACTTTTGAGAAACCTTACCGACATGTTTTGACTCTTTGAAACAACAACACAATTTAGTGTGATATTTTTGAGGTTGTAGTACAGAGAAAGAGAACCTGGAATTCTGAATGTTGCGTGACTTTGTGAGATGATTCTGGGTAATTGTTGGCATCGTTGACGAGCTTGAACGCTATTAGCCTTAGTTTCAAGAAGAGCTAGAAAGTCAAGAGAGTACCTCCTCTACATTTCTTTAATGAGCCCCAGTAATGCTTTGAAGCCCGAACCTCGACAGTTCCAAAAAATGCAATTCATGTATTACTGATAACTTGGGATTCAATGCTTATAGGCCCCCTAGAAATAGTTGTAACAACATTCTCTTGTATTTTCAATCCGTTTTCAATGTTCATCTCTTCATTACTTACTGAATCATAGATATCAGAATCTTCTTCAGTCATAGCGTCATTGGAATAGCGTTTCTCCATGGTGTAATTGTTAGTATTGTCTAATAAATTCTGCTCAAAGCTCCCCTGTCTTTCATTTTCTATGACTTCGTTAATACCTTCTCAGGCAAGGGTTTGGTGAACTAAGAAAGTGGGCTTTTCCTTTCATTCTCAAAATGCAATAATTTAAGACAAAGCCCTCCGTCTTGCACTCCGCTTTATTTTAAGGTGTCGACATGATAATTAATAAATAACTTTTTATGCTATTTTTCTGTGAAATATACACTGCTTGGATTGTGATAAAACATACAAAATAAAATATAAACAATAAATCTAAATTCATCCACTATTAGCATAATTGCAGACATACATTATGTATATGCAGCTTTTTCTGGAATTGGGTTCCATGCAACACACAGCTTGAAGTATGGCTTTTAAATTATAACTTATACTAAGTATGATGAGCTAGAGTATGAAAATTTCAACCAGGCCATACAAATTTAATTAAAAGTGAATAAGAAGTTGTTAACGCAAAATAATTGTATAGCAATCTTACACATACAATACTTTGTGGGAAAAAAATTATTGTTTTGGTATTTCATTTGAATATATGGTTGGTTGCTTTTAGAAATATCAAAATAAGTAAAAACAAAAAAAAGGAGGTAGTCCGATCCCAATCCTATTGGATAAAATTAATGTAAGTAATATATGTTGGCAAAACAACACGTGAATATGTTTTGCTTAAATACACCTAAGTTTTGAGATTTATTGTACTTTTTATATTGACCTCCAGGTGAACCACGACTTTGCTAGCTATTTAAGTCAAGAGATTATTGAGTATTACTAGTATATTGTCATTTAGTTGTAGAATTAGTCTCTCTTCAATTATTCATCATTTAATTAATTTCTCCCTCGTTTGAATGGACAGAGTTGGTATCCAAGTAAGCGTTCACACAAGCCCTGCAAAGTCTTTTATATTTCCAATCAATTGTGGTTGGTTATTAGTTTCTATATGATTAGGAAACATAATAAAATATAATTACTGGAGGTTTTTTTAGTGTTAATACTTAATAACAGGCATGTTCCACACACACACACACACGGTTCTTTCTGTTAGTTTCACGTGTTTTTTTATTTGTAAGGTTCATAAAGGTGACCTGATCGGTAAGTATGTACGAACACGTCTTTGGTCAAAAAGGGTTTGTATATAATATACTGAGCATTGAACTATATTTTGGTGCGTGTGTGTATTAACATTGATATTTTTTTTTTGCCAACATATTTTTTTTGCAACGTAATCAATATACTGAACATTGATTATGTTGAAATGTCAATGATTTGCTCATTTTGCTGTAGTTGGATTTTGTGTGGGTATACTCTTTCGCATCGTTCGACTCTTGTTTTTGCTGCAATCGGTTGCTAGAATTGAGGTAACAAACTAGAACCCTAATGTAATTGTATGTTTGCATTGTGATGAAATAATAGTATATATGTTTTCTCCATGTTTTGTATTACGTCCCCATTTTCTTGTGTACTTTCCCATTCTTTGTTTGCCCGGCCCTCCAAACGCATGTCCCCATCTTCTGGTGTATTATCCTCATTCTCTGGTTGCTTGCTGGGATCTATTTTTAGTTCAATGCATGTGTTTGGTTGCCTTTCTTAATTAAATGGCAATTAGTTGGTATAAGTGGCTAGTTGTATTAGCCACTTATATATATTTGTGGAATGTTTGTTTTGTGGACTGGGGTATGTCCCTACTGCATCTATTTGGGATGCAAACAACATCCCAACCAATGCTTTATTGATCATAATGAAACAAACTCCTTGTGTAGGGTTGGGTTGGGGAAGTATGGAAGGCAATCATGATAGGAGTTGGATGTACAATCGTCTAACTCAGAGAAAACAACTAACTCGAGTGTTCAAGGACGGTTTGGAAGAGTTCATCCAATTTGCTTTGGCCCAGTCAACTAGTTCAAGTAACGCGATCAGTTGTCCGTGTGTGAAATGTAGGTGTTTCAAATTTCAAAATCCGAACACGGTCAAAATCCATTTGTGTAGAAAGGGCTTCATGAAGGATTATGAATGTTGGGAATGCCATGGGGAAGTCCGACAGACACCGAGTGGTTATTATGGGGACAATAGTCATCGAGACAACCTTAATCAATATGAACAGTTGGTTATGGACGCTGCGGGACCGTCGATTGGCCAATATTTTGATCCCGTTACTCATGCAGAACCATCATACATGGAAGATGATCCCGGTACACATGCTCAACCATCATACATGGTAGAGGATCTCAATACACATGCTCAACCATTATACATGGTAGAAGATCTCAATACACATACTCAACCATCATATATGGGAGAGGATCCTAATCCGGAAGCCGAAAGGTTCTATAAAATGCTTCAAGATGCGCAACGTCCATTATGGGAAGGTTGCGAACACATTGAAAATAGTGAACATTCAGCGCTATCGGCTACCCTAGCAACACTAAGCTTGAAGAGTGATCACAATATGAGTGAGAAGAATTATAACGAAATGATGTATATCATGGGTAAGGTTGTTCCCAATGACAATAATTTGCCGAATGATTTTTACCAAGCAAAGAAAAAGGTGAAAGAGATTGGGCTTAGATGTGAAAAAATTCATTGCTGCCCCAACGGATGTATGCTCTATTACAAGGATGATGCTGATCGCACCAATTGTAAATTTTGTGAACATGACAGGTACAAAGTTGTGAGGAATGAAAGAAAAAAGACCCTTCAAGCATTCAGCAAGATGTGGTACTTTCCTCTCGTGCCTAGACTTCAGAGATTGTATTCATCAGAACAAACAGCTGCTTACATGAGATCGGGAGCATCGTAGGGATGAAAAATTTGTGACACATCCATCCGATGCCGAAGCTTGGCTTAGTTTTGATGAGGCAAATCCTTTGTTTGCAGATGATCCCCGTAATGTCCGTCTTGGTTTATGTTCGGATGTGTTCGCTCCTTTCAACAAGACAGGTAGGAATTATTCCTGTTGGCCTGTGATTGTAACTTCGTACAATCTCCCACCTTCCATGTGCATGAGAAGAGAGTTTTTATTTCTTAACGCGTTAATACCTGGGCCTTCCAACCCAAAAAAAAAGATAGATGTATACCTCATGCCTTTGATAGACGAGTTGAATATGTTGTGGAGTGAAGGGGTTCTGACGTATGATGTATCATTGAGGCAGAATTTCACCATGCGAGTTGCCTTAATGTGGACAATAAATGATTTTCCTGTATATGGGATGTTGAGTGGATGGCAAACATCGGGGAAGCTTGCATGTCCAGTATGTATGGAACAGAACATGGGTTTTAGTTTGCAATACAGTCACAAGGTCTGTTGGTTTGACAGTTACCGGCGATTCCTGCCCCTCAATCATCCGCATCGAAGAAATAAAAAAGACTTTAGTGATGGTGTGGTTGAAAGGTCAAACGCACCTCGTCGTTTAAGTGGCCAAGAAATATGGGAGAAGGTTAAGCACATTCAAAGTGTTGAAGAGGGGGCTGCTTTAAGCGAACCTGAGGGATATGGAGTAGATCATCATTGGAACAAACGCAGCATCTTTTGGGATCTACCATATTGGAAAGATCAGTTGTTAAGACACAACCTTGATGTCATGCATATTGAGAGGAATGTGTTTTGTAATATTCTGTATACTGTGATGGACACCAAGGGCAAGACGAAGGATACAGTCAACGCAAGACGGGACATAGAAGCGATTTGCAGAAGACCTGACTTGCATTTGGTTGGCCACACTTCCAAACCTAGAGCGCCGTACACATTGAACAAAGAGCAAAATTTAGAATTGTTGCAATGGGTTAAAGATCTTAAACTCCCGGATGGTTATGCATCGAACTTGTCAAGATGTGTTGACATGAAAGATGTGAAGCTGTTTGGGATGAAGAGTCATGATTGTCATGTTTTCTTTCAGAGATTGTTGCCATGGGCCTTCAAAGCATTACCGAAGCCTATATGGAGTATCCTGACAGAATTTTCAATGTTCTTTAGAGAAATCTGTTCTTCTGAGCTTAATGTTGAAAAGTTACGGCATTTGGAGGCGACCATGCCAATTATGCTATGCAAGTTACAGATGGTGTTTCCTCCTAGCTTATTTGACTCAATGGAACATTTGCCTGTTCACTTGGGCTATGAAGCAAGGGTGGGAGGTCCGCAACAATATAGGTGGATGTATCCGTTTGAGAGGTAATATTTTTTTCACGCAGTTATTTAGTTGATCCACATGGTGCTATAGTTTATAAGTACCCTCTAATTTTCCATTATAGGTTTTTACGCACACTTAAGTATAAAATTAAAAATCAAAAGTACGTTGAAGGATCTATCGCTGAAGCGTATCTAGTCGAAGAGGCTACTAAATTTGCATCATACTATTATCCCCCTGACATTATATCAAGATGGAGAGGGGTACCTCGCAACGATGATGGCGGTGATACGAGTGGTCAGATATCAATATTTAATTTTCCAGGCCGAGTCGTGGGAAAGCAATGTAGGTCAACTCTGGAAGGAAGAGATAAGCAAGTAGCAGAGTGGTACATTCTAAATAACTGTGAAGAGGCTGCCCCGTACATAGTAAGATTTCCTCTATTTTTATAGAAGGTCTTATCATTATGATAAGTATTGATTTCATTTTTTTGTTACAGTCACTTCTCAAAATGGTTCCGATCGACAAATCCTTCGTGGTCATATTCCGAAGTTGATCAATACATGACCTTAAAGTTTCCTCAATGGTTTCAAGAGTACTTCGTGCAAAACCAATCATCCCCACATGATGTTGCGTGGAGTTTATCTTACGGTGCTGCAAGAGTTGTTACCCGATTCAGAAAATATGTAATCAATGGGTATCGATTTGCAACTGTAGAAGCAAATGAAAATATGTCAACTTGCAATTATGGTGTATGTTGTCGAGGTGGCCAGTTTGACGGGGTCGAGGGCGACTACTACGGGAAGTTAATTGACATAATTCAGCTGGATTACCAGTGGGACAAGTTGGTGACTTTGTTTAAATGTGAGTGGTTTGATAACACTTCGCGTGGAACAAAAGTGGACAAATATGGAAATATTGAGGTCCATTGGACAAGGAGATATACAGTTGGTTATGACCCATTTATACTTGCTCAACAGGCGGAACAAGTTTATTATACATTATACCCTACATCCCGCCAAGGGTGGAGGGGAGTTATCAAAACTAAAGCCCGAAATATTATCCTTAAGTCCAAAGATTCAGAAACAAATGACGACATGATAGAACCATTCCAAGTTAATGTGGAACATGCACTGCCAATAAATATTACAGAGCATGATGTACCAAACAATCTCTTTGATTCCGCTGTGGAGTTAGAGTTGATTCCTATCCTGATGGACAATGAGGAATCAGAAGATGAAGCACAAGAGATTTATTCAGATAGTGAGCCTGAATTCGACGACTATGAGACTTTAGAGGAAGGTGTGCAAGCAGAGGTCGAAGAAGAGGAATCCTCCGATTGATTTGTGTTAGTCCTTTGTTTATAGCGATTTGTTATACTAAATACATTTTATTTTGCTTTTTACATATTAAGTATATTGCTTATAGTTATATATATATTGACATAATATTTATAAGTGTTCACAGATGGAGCTTTCAAGCGGGCGTACAGGTAGTGGTGGTAGTGGCGGTAGAGACCGAGGCCGTTCTATCAGAGGGGGTAGAACGACATCATCTATCCCCTCTGTAGGTAGAGGCCGTATCTCTTCCCCAAATCTGCCTCCACTTAATTTGTCATCTTTACCGCCTACTACCGACTCTGTTATGGGCGGAACAAGTGTGCCTGTCACTCCCACTTATCCGCAGCAAGGGGCAGAACAGGTTAAGTTTACGATTTTTGATTGATTTACATATATATTATGTTCTTTAAGCATCTTTGTACTAACTTTTTCAGTGCTTAATTTCTTCCTTCAGCACACTACGTCGCATGGGAGCGAGGTCGGGGAAGAGAGTTCGTCTGATACACCGGTGTGGGGATTGGTTGATCGTGCGACAGGGCTGACATGGATCCGTCCTGTAGGCGCCACCGAGTAAGTTAAGTAAAGTTACTAGTAATGTCATAATGTTTTTTCCTTTGGTTTGTATGCTAATATTTTCAACACAACATTGTATTTAGGTTTGAGCCTTATAGATTGGTAGTGGACTTCATGGAAAAGCAATTGTTCCGTAATTACAATCACCCATGGGGCAATTGGTCAGAGATTCCTCAAACTGTTCGCGATGCTTGGTTCAATGACTTCTTGGTAAGTTATGTCCATTTTATGGTTATTAATTGCTTCTTATCAAAATGCAAACTTATTAATTACTTGTATAATATTGAGGACTAATTGTTCATTTTTTTTTTATTTTCAGAACAACTTTAGGTGGTTGTCCACCCATCGGCGAGATTTGGCAAAAGCTTATAATTACAAAGTAAGTAGGTGGTTGTCTGGTCGCTTTCATAAATTGAGAGAAAATAAAGGAAAGGTAGATTGGATTAATCCTGAGCTCGCTACACAACTCAAGTTAAAATGGGCTGACGATGAGAATTGGCAGCAGAAGTCTGCACAAAATAAGCGAAATAGGTCTCGATTGGATGGACCCGCATATACTGGGGGCTCCATTCCAATAAGTCAGCATCGGAGAAACATTGTAAGTATACATTGTTTTCTATTTTGGTATTCAATATTTTGTACTTTGAAGTAATTAATTAATTATCATCATTTGTATTTGCAGGAAGCTTCTGGGGACGTAAGTCCAAAAATGGTTGATTGGCTTACCTTTGAGCGGACTCATTCTTTTGAGTCTGCAGTTGGTGAGAGGCGCTGGATTAACACCAAGTCAAAACAATTAGCGGTGAGACATTTATTGTATTTATTATTTGTTTCAACAAGCAACATGTTTATTTCATTTTACATGCCACATTTGTGATGTATTTTTGTGCTTGTAGGAAAATTGGGAGAAGCTTTCACATGAGAGAGACACGCAGATTGCGACAGACCCAACATCCTCCTCTCAATTCGATAATGAGAACCTTTTCATTCAGGCTCTGACAAGAAAGGTAGAGTGTTCGGGTTGGGTGCCTCTGCCAGCCGAGTGAAGGCTAGCAAGCGCTCATCCAGTGATGTTGGAGGTGTTGCTATAGGTAAACGTATTACTTTAATTAATTGTTTTACATTATCACTCCTTTATCCATTTAAATCAAGTACAAAAAATAAACTTACTTTCTAATGTTGTATTTGCAGATGAGCTTAAAAGGGTGAAACAGGAGCTGGAGGCTACAAGACAATAAGTGAAACAACAAACTGAGATGATGAATCAACAATCAGAGATGATGAAGCAGATGCAGGAACAAATCCAGTCGCTTTTGAAGGACAAGCAGGAAAACAAGGATAAGCGGTCGGTTCCTGGTGATGATGATGAGCATGACCATATAACTACTATGTAGACTTTTTTTTTGTGGTGTTTAGTTTATTTTGTTGGCAACATTGTTTATATTTCGTTTTCTTTATGTATAATTTTTTAGGATTTCTACCGTATATGTTTTTTCCTGTACACTTTTTTTTAATACATATTCAGGTATTGTTTAATTCATAATATTTTTTCATTTATTTTATTGGTTGTTGAAGAAGAACCCTAATAATATAATATTTTTTAAATAATAACGGAATTATTTTATTTTTTTAAATAACTGCAATTTCATTTATTTACGACAGATTTTTTTTTCCTTCAAATATTTGAATTTGCAACGGAATTATAATTCCGTTGCAAGTTGCAACGAATATTACGTTGCAACTAATTACAACAGAATATTACTTTGTTGCAACTTGCAACGGAATTATAATACTGTTGCAACTTACAACGGAACAAAAATCCGTTGCAATTTGCAACAGATTATTGTTCCGTTGCAATTTGCAACATATTATTGTTCCGTTGCAATTTGCAACGCATTTTCGTTCCGTTGCAAATTGCAACGGATTTTGTTCCATTGCAACTTGCAATGGATTGATTTTCGGTTGCAATTTGCAACAGATAAATTTTCCGTCACAAATTGCAACGGAAGTTGCAACGGATTTTTGTTCCGTAGCAAATTGTAACGGATGTTACAAAATCCGTTGCAAATGTGTTTGCAACGCCCTTTTTTGCTATGAATTTTTTGTTGTTGCAAATTCCGTTGCAAAACCAGTTTGCAACGGATTTTCTTTAATTTGCAACGATTTTGTCCGTTGCTAAAAACGTTTTTTCTTGTAGTGTATATAGGCAGGAATAAATTTTTTTAAAATGACAATTTTAGAAGGTAAAATGAATTGATGTATTTCATATGGAATTAAAGCAAACGCTTCACTTATCTTCTATATTTCGGATTAGTGGAAGTAATTTATAAGAATATTATCTTTTAAGAGAAAGGTTAAGGTGCAAAATGTTACATGAAATTTTTCTCAAAGTGTGCTAAACACTAAATGTTTTTCAGAGGGGTAAAAGTAATTATGAGCTTTGATAATATGGGAAAAATCCTAGTGCCATTAATTTGACCGTTAGTGAGACTATGTTTGACTAAATATCATGATGTGGATTAGGGCTGAGCAATAGGCGGGCGGGGCTGCCTCATGCCTTAACCTGTGTCCCGTCCGTTTTATTTTACACGGCTATGGGGTAGCCCGTAAATGTGGTTAAACCCATTTAACCCTTCATAAACGGGTACAAGCAAACACATGCGGGTTTCAAAGGGTTCCAGGTCCCTGTTTATACCTTCAAGTTATTAAAAAAATCAGAGCCCACCAAAGAAACTCAAAACAAAGAGAACCAAACAAATGACGAGATGAAAGAAAAGATGGTGGGTAGATTTGTGATGCTCGACAGCAAGGTGTCGACTGTCGCAGAGATTGACAGCAACAACCAATAATAATGACACAGTCGAACAGATCGACGACGTCGTTACTGTAAACAGAACTGTCGAGTGAGGAGGGAAAAAAATGAAGTTCATGGACAGTTGAAAGCTGCAACGCGAGATTGAAGGTGAAGATTGAGAGAGGAGAGAGAAAAGAGAAGGGGGAAGGGGAGGTGGCGAGATCGTATACTGAGAGTCTAGGAAATTAGAGTAGGTTAGGGTTTTTTTACTTTTGAGATTTAAAGTTTTTAATTATATAAATTTTTTAAAAAAAGGTGTTAGGCGTAAAAAACTGTTCCATTGGCTCCAGGAATCGAATCACAGTCATTATGGCTATTACATGCTATCCTTACCATGCAACCAAGTGCCAATATTGCATAATATATGTTTAAAACTTAATATATTATAGTATAAATAACATATTTAAAAAAATATAGATACACACAAGCGAGAACGAGCAGCCCGTACCCTAACCATTTCCCCATCCCGTTTAATATATACGGGTATGGGGCAGCTCATACCCGTTACGGGCCCAATTTGGGTGAGCTTAAATGGGCCAAAAAGCTATTGAGCACGGGTGGATCTGTGGGTTGCGGGTCTTTTACTCGCCTTTAATGTGAAAGCTAATGTGGGTTATTGAAGTCCTAGTTGCAGACTTCATTGTTGACCTAGCAAAGAAAAAAAGAAGAAGAAGTGATTTGAGAAAAGAAATGAGGAAAGAAGTAAGAAGATCTGGGGATTTAGGAAAAAATTCAGAGCTGACAAAATCATAGCACAATCACGATTCAACTGCTTCGTCACGTCTTCTTCAACTTCTCAATCTTATAGGTATTTTTACCTCTTTACCCTTAACAAAGTTGTACTACGTGAATCATCTCAATCTTAATCGAGGCTTAAAATATAAATTTGGTTATTTAATAAACCTGCGGTCTGTAATGCAATATTGCCTTTCAGAGGCATGCGGGACTACAAAGACATCTTCACATGACAGCCAGATATTTTGTCCTTGTTTACGTGTTCTTTAATTCTTGCCGCAAAAAATTAAACTCCATTTTCAATATGGAATATTCTTACATTTATTCTGGCCCATGATTTTTCTCTAACTTAATTATTTTTTCATCGATTATTGTTTATCAAAGATTTCACTTTTATTTAAGTTTTAAATTACAGTTCTATTACTCCTTTGTAAATAAAATTAGCATTACGCATTTCCTTATTGCATGAAAATTGTTCCAAGTGCTATTGAATCACATGATTCGTTACAATTATTAAAGGGAAAATCTCTTTCAGGGCCCAAGTTATAAAAATATCGTTAAAAAAACTCAAGAAAAAGTCAGATGTCTTCCTGGTATTATTTCAGAAAATATTGTACTGATATAATTGTTAACATTTATGAAATAATAGCAGAAAAGGCTTTAGAGCCTTTTTTAACATGTGACTTTGTTTTGAGCTTTTTTGACAATTTTTTGATTATTTGAACCCTTAGGGAGATTTTCTCATTATTAAATGGTTGGCAAAAAGTTACAATTATTAAATGATATGCTTATAATATTAATATTCTCATATAAATTTATTTATTCATTAATAACGGTTCTATAAGATATACTTCAATTGATCACTTTTTTTATTGATTGACAATATTATTCATCATAATTTATTACAAGTATTTAATTTAAAAAATGGTAATAATATGCTATGCAATTGAAAAAAAATAACATCAAAGAGTTCAAATTAGTGTTAATTTTTGAAGATGTATTAATTAATTATTTACTAAAAAAATGTACGTATCTATAGACGATAAATTAACTATTACGTTAAGATTTTGTTGGGAAAAAATGTTACATGAAGTTTAAAATTAGCAATGTTTTCTTTTTCGGTGATATCAAATTTAAAAGCGTCTCGCTCGTCCTGAAAATGAGAATATTAATAGAATTTTTATTTCATTTCCTTTGTAAGCATATGTACAAATATTGTTGTCAAACTTGCGAGTTAATTCTACGAGTTTATTGTTTTTACATTTATATTTTACGAAATCGAGTTAAGTTACTGGTAAACTCGTAACTATTGTAAACTCGGTTAAATTTACGATTTTATACAATGAATATACCGTTTTTACGTTTCAAACTTACAAAATCGTGTCAACTCACTCATAAATTCGTGTTATTTTTTTTATTTGATCATACTCAGTGGCTTTATATATGAGTTTTATAGAAATTTCTTTGTTAAATATAATAAATTTTGAATATTGATGAATTTAATTTCAATTATTTGTATTTAAAATATATTTAAATCGAAATGTTGTCTTTTTATATTTTAATTATTTATTATACACTATTAATACCTATTTAATAATAAAAATAAACTCTTATAAGTTTACGATTAAACGAGTATATATATATTGGCAATAACACGTACTCGTCAAATGACTCGTGTCAAACGTACTTGTCTCTCCATGCGCGTCGGACTCCTAAATTTTGGAGTTCTGTTCTCTTTAATACCAGTACCGATATACCAAGAACCGAACCCGATTCAGAAAGCCTTAAAAAGAAAACGAAAAAGGATCTTTTAGCCGCTAAGGAAAACCCTGAAAATATAGTCCTTTTCCTCCGTGGCATATTCTTCTTTCCCGAATTCAAAACAAAATTCCCGGTAACATAGCATCGAATTTTGGTATCCCGAATCCGATTTCATTTCTCCTTTCTCGTTCGAGTCCATTTTTGTACCTCCGATCGCTCACCAGCCTCTAATTTTCCATCGCCACCCTTCAATATTCCCGGGATTTTGTGTCTCCCATGGATCAACGGGACGAAGCAATTTGCAATTCCTCGAATTCGTTCAATTTTCTCAATGGTTTATCTATGAAGCACTCTGCGTGGTTTGAAATTAGGCTATTCTTTGTTCGAATCTCTCCTTGCGTCATCGATAGCGTCCCCCGACCACCTTAAGCTCGCCATCCCCCGGCGGGAAATTGGGGTTTCCACGGAAATGAACGGCGTCCGCTTGCCCCGTCGGAGACAGCGTCATTGACCCTCCGTTGGGATCGGGTCGATAAAGAATCATCCGAGGTCACCTATGTGAGCACCGATAACATCCGGTCACGGGTAGCGTCGAATTTGAGGTGTACGAGAAGGATGGATTGATTCTTTGTGGATCTTTGGAGTGAATGGATGCTGATTGGACGAATGGGAATGCGGGGCTAGGGAATGATTCAAAGACGGGTTGGATTATGCATTGTCATGTGGCGATGTCCATCGGGTCGGATTCGTCGGCATTTTTTCAGCCAAAACTTGGAGTTTCGGCGCTTTGCCATTGAGGTATATGTTCTTTGGGTGTTGCTCCGGACACCGGTGATTCGACAAAGACGATACAAATGAGTCCGAGAAGGAGAGTGGCGAGACATGCAACTCTAGATGCCATTCCCGAAGATGAGGAAGTAGGGAAGGAACAGAAGAATATGAATGGGTTTATTCGCCGGCGTAAATTGCGGGTATTGCTAAGCGCTTTAATTGCTATAATATCTTCTGAGGGGTGCATAAGCTATGGAAGTTAACTATCTGTAATATTTTTAATTTAATTTATTTTTTCGGTGTTATGTGTCCTATAGAGACTACCTCGCGAGGTAGTTTTCGCTAGAGGTAGGAAAACTACCTCGCGAGGAAAACTACCTCGCGAGGTAGTTTTGATTTTGTTTAAAAAAAAAATTAAAATGATTTTTTTTTAATAAAAACATAAAAAAATTAAGTTTTCAAGGATACCTCACAAGGTAGTATCGATATGATTAAAATGACATGATTAAGTAATGTATTTAACTTTCTTAATCTCTATAAAAAAAGTTAATTTAATTTTATGTTTAGGACGAGAAGTAATATAAACATTTTTCATAAAATTATATGCCCGCCATATAATGGACAACGATTTGATAGCATTACTCCAAAACATGGAAACATATATTATATTTAAGGGTTAAGTATCAATTTTGCCCCGGAAGTATACCCCCAGGAGAAATTTTGCCCTGGAAGTTTTTTTAGGTTCAATTTTGCCCCGAAAGTTTATTTCTGGAGCAATTTTGCCCCTCCGTTAGTAACCCTAACGGTCAACCGTTAGTTGACCGTTTGACTGTTAGTTGACCGTCGGGTTGTTAACGAGGGGTAAAATTTCTCCACAAAAATTTCCGGGCAAAATTGCACCAAAAAAAAACTTCGGGGCAAAATTGCTCTGGTGTATACTTTCGGGGGAAAATTGCTATTTAACCCCTTTTTATATTTAATATTTAATTTTGCAATAATGACTCATTAATGAAAATGTAACCATTTTTATCCGGATTAGGATTCGGTCCTCCGCGACTTAGCGACCATTGCCGTCAATGCGCGAAAAAAAAACCGATTTTTTTTTAAAACTAAATATTTCCAAGACACTTTGTGGTACTAAAAAAATACATAAAGATATCTTTGGCCAGTACTTAAAAAATACATCATGATCTTTAAAAATTAATTTAGGACGTTGAAAAACTATCTCTCGAGGTACATAAACTACCTCGCGAGGTAGTTTTGATTTTTTTTTTAAAAAACTTAAAATGAAAAAAATTTATAAAAACATAAAAAATTAAGTTTTCAAGGATACCTCACAAGGTAGTATCGATATGATTAAAAAAATAATGTAGATAAAAAAATCAAATTAAGTTTTCAAGGATACCTCACAAGGTAGTATCGATATGATTAAAATGACATTTAAGTAATGTATTTAACTTTCTTAATCTCTATAAAAAAAAGTTAATTTAATTTTATGTTTAGGACGAGAAGTAATATTAACTTTTTTCATAAAATTATATGCCCGCCATATAATGGACAATGATTTGATAGCATTACTCCAAAACATGGCAACATATATTATATTTAAGGGTTAAGTAGCAATTTTGCCCCGGAAGTACCCCCAGGAGAAATTTTGCCGTGGAAGTTTTTTTAGGTTCAATTTTGCCCCGAAAGTTTTTTTCCAGAGCAATTTTGCCCCTCCGTTAGCAAGCCTAACGGTCAACCGTTAGTTGTTGACCGTTAGTTGACCGTCGGGTTGTTAAGAGAGGGTAAAATTTCTCCACACAAAATCTTCCGGGCAAAATTGCACAAAAAAACTTCAAGGGGCAAAATTGCTCCCGGGTGTATACTTTCGGGAAAAATTGCTATTTAACCTTTTTTTATATTTAATATTTAATTTTGCAATAATGACTCATTAATGAAAATGTAACCCTTTTTTATCTGGATTAGGATTCAGTCCTCCGCAGCTTTGCAACCATTGCCGTCCAAAGCGCAGAAAAAAAAACGATTTTTTTTTTAAACTAAATATTTCCAAGACACTGTGGGTACTAAAAAAATACATAAAGATACTGACCGGTACTTAAAAAATACATCATGATCTTTAAAAATTATTTTAGGATGTTGAAAAACTACCTCTCGAGGTACATAAACTACCTCGCGAGGTAGTTTTGATTTTTTTAAAAAAATTAAAATGAATTTTTTTTATAAAAACATAAAAAAAATTAAGTTTTCAAGGATACCACACAAGGTAGTATCGACTACCTCATGAGGTAGGTGAAAATTCGTTCTTTTTTTCAAAAAAATAATGTAGATAAAAAAATCCAAAAAAAAAATTAAAAAAAATGAAATATACGGTTACCTCGCGAGGTAAAGAGACTACCTCGCGAGGTAGTTTTCGCTAGAGGTAGGAAAACTACCTCGCGAGGTTCATACTCTGCCTCGCGAGGTAGTTTTGATTTTTTTTTAGATAAAACAAATAAAATGATTTTTTTTTTATAAAAACATAAAAAAATTAAGTTTTCAAGGATACCTCACAAGGTAGTATCGATATGATTAAAATGACATGATTAAGTAATGTATTTAACGTTTCTTAATCTCTATAAAA
Organism: Acacia melanoxylon; assembly: GCA_019022615.1. Taxonomy (NCBI): domain Eukaryota; kingdom Viridiplantae; phylum Streptophyta; class Magnoliopsida; order Fabales; family Fabaceae; genus Acacia; species Acacia melanoxylon. The sequence continues at coordinate 2,352,573 of JAFJYJ010000041.1, read as the reverse complement.
AAAAGTTAATTTAATTTTATGTTTAGGACGAGAAGTAATATTAACTTTTTTCATAAAATTATATGCCCGCCATATAATGGACAACGATTTGATAGCATTACTCCAAAACATGGCAACATATACTATATTTAAGGGTTAAGTAGCAATTTTGCCCTGGAAGTATACCCCCAGGAGAAATTTTGCCCTGGAAGTTTTTTTAGGTTCAATTTTGCCCCGAAAGTTTTTTACTGGAGCAATTTTGCCCCTCCGTTAGCAACGCTATCGGTCAACCGTTAGTTGACCGTTTGACTGTTAGTTGACCGTCAGGGTTGTTAACGAGAGGGGTAAAATTTCTCCACACAAAAATTTCCTAAAATTGCACCAAAAAAACTTCGGGGGCAAAATTGCTATTTAACCCATTTTTATTATTCATATTTAATTTTGCAATAATGACTCATTAATTAAAATGTAATCCTTTTTTATCTGGATTAGGATTGAGTCCTCCGACTTAGCGACCATTGCTTAGTCAATGCGCGAAAAAAAATTTTTTTTTTTTTTTTAAAAAACTAAATATTTCCAAGACACTTGTGGGTACTACTAAAAAAATACATAAAGATACTGACCGGTACTTAAAAAATACATCATGATCTTTAAAAATTATTTTAGGGACGTTGAAAAACTACCTCTCGAGGTACATAAACTACCTCGCGAGGTAGTTTTGATTTTTTTAAAAAAAATTAAAATGAAAAACAATTATAAAAACATATCCAAAAACACTAAAAAATACATAAAGATTTTCTTAAAAAATACATCATGATGTTTAAAAATTATTTTAGGACGTTGAAAAACTACACTCGAGGTAGATAAACTACTACCTCATGAGGTAGTTTTGATTTTTTTTTTAAAAAAATTAAAATGAAAAAAATTATAAAAAAATAAAAAATTAAGTTTTCAAGGATACCTCAAAGGGTAGTATCGATTACCTCATGAGGTAGGTGAAAATTCTTTCTTTTTTTTCAAAAAAATAATGGAGATAAAAAAATCCAAAAAAATAATAATGAAATATACGGTTACCTCGAGGTAAAGAGACTACCTAACGAGGTAGTTTTCGCTAGAGGTAGGAAAACTACCTCGCGAGGTACATACTCTTCCTCGCGAGGTAGTTTTTATTTTTTTTTTTTAAAAAAAATTAAAATGATTTTTTTAATAAAAACATAAAAAAATTAAGTTTTCAAGGATACCTCACATGGTATTATCGATATGATTAAAATGACATGATTAAGTAATGTATTTAACTTTCTTAATCTCTATAAAAAAAGTTCATTTAATTTTATGTTTAGGACGAAAAGTAATATTAACTTTTTTCATAAAATTATATGCCCTCCATATAATGGACAACGATTTGATAGCATTACTCCAAAACATGGCAACATATACTATATTTAAGGGTTAAGTATAAATTTTGCCCCTGGAAGTATACCCCCGGTGAAATTTTGCCCTGGAAGTTTTTTAAGTTTTTTGAGGTTCAATTTTGCCCCTCCGTTAGGAACCCTAAGTGTCAACCGTTAGTTGACCGTCGGACTTGTTGACCGAGGGGTAAAATTTCTCCACACAAAAATTTCCGGTCAAAATTGCACCAAAAAAAAAAACTTCGGGGGCAAAATTGCTATTTAACCCTTTTTTATATTTCATCTTTAATTTTGCAATAATGACTCATTAATCAAAATGTAATCCTTTTTATCTGGATTAGGATTCAGTCCTCCGCAGCTTAGCGACCATTGCCGTCCAATGCGCAGAAAAAAAACCGATTTGTTTTTTTAAAACTAAATATTTCCAAGTCACTGTGGGTACTAAAAAAATACATAAAGATACTGACCGGTACTAAAAAAATACATCGAGATCTTTAAAAATTATTTTTGTGAGTTGAAAAACTACCTCTCGAGGTACATAAACTACCTCGCGAGGTAGTTTTGATTTTTTTTAAAAAAAATTAAAATGAAAAAAATTATGAAAACATAAAAAATTAAGTTTTCAAGGATACCTCACAAGGTAGTATCGACTACCTCATGAGGTAGGTGAAAATTCTTTCTTTTTTTTTTCAAAAAAATAATGTAGATAAAAAAATCCAAAAATGAAATAAAAAAAATGAAATATACAGTTACCTCCCGAGGTAAAGAGACTACCTCGCGAGGTAGTTTGATTTTTTTTTTTAAAATTAAAAAAATGATTTTTTTGTTTTTAAAAAAACATAAAAAAATTAAGTTTTCAAGGATACCACACAAGGTAGTATCGATATGATTAAAATGACATGATTAAGTAATGTATTTAACTTTCTTAATCTCTAAAAAAAAGTTTATTTAATTTTATGTTTAGGACGAGAAGTAATATTAACTTTTTTCATAAAATTTTTCCCTCCATCCGTTAGCAACCCTAAACGGTCAACATATATTATATTTAAGAAGTAGAAATCAGGGTTGTTAAAAGAGGAAAAATTTCTCCTCAAAAATTTAAGGGCAAAATTGCACCCAAAAAAAATTTTGCCAACTCCATTAGGGCAAAATTGCTCATTGTTAACGTAGTAAAATTTCTCCACACAAACATTTTCGGGCAAAATTGCATAAAAAAACTTCATGGGAAAAATTGCTATTTAACCCTTTTAATATTTAATATTTAATTTTGCAATAATGACTCATTAATGAAAATGTAACCCTTTTTTATCTGGATTAGGATTCAGTCCTCCGCAGCTTAGCGACCATTGCCGTCCAATGCGCAAAAAAAAAAAACCGATTTTTTTTTAAAACTAAATATTTCCAAGACACTGTGGGTACTAAAAAAATACATAAAGATACTTGACCGGTACTTAAAAAATACATATGATCTTTAAAAATTATTTTAGACGTTGAAAAACTACCTCTCGAGGTACATAAACTACCTCGCGAGGTAGTTTTGATTTTTTTTAAAAAAATTAAAATGAAGAAAAAATATAAAAACATAAAAAATTAAGTTTTCAAGGATACCACACAAGGTAGTATCGACTACCTCATGAGGTAGGTGAAAATTCTTTCCTTTTTTTTCAAAAAAATAATGTAGATAAAAAAACAAAAAAAAAAAAAGAAATATACGGTTACCTCACGAGGTAAAAAGACTACCTCGCGAGGTAGTTTTGATTTTTTTTTTTAAAAAAAAAAAAATTAAAATGATTTTTTTTAATAAAAACATAAAAAAATTAAATTTTGAAGGATACCTCACATGGTATTATCGATATGATTAAAATGACATGATTAAGTAATGTATTTAACTTTCTTAATCTCTATAAAAAAAGTTAATTTAATTTTATGTTTAGGACGAGAAGTAATATTAACTTTTTTAATAAAATTATATGCCCGCCATATAATGGACAACGATTTGATAGCAATACTCCAAAAATGGAAACATATATTATATTTAAGGGGTTAAGTAGCAATATTGCCCCGGAAGTATACCCACAGTAGAAATTTTGCCCTGGAAGTTTTTTTAGGTTCAATTTTGCCCCGAAAGTTTATTTCTGGAGCAATTTTGCTCCTCCGTTAGCAACCCTAACGGTCAACCGTTAGTTGACCGTTTGACTGTTAGTTGACCGTCAGGGTTGTTAACACTAAAATTTCGCCACACAAATATTTCCGGGGCAAAATTGCACCAAAAAAAACTCTGGGTGAATACTTTTGAGGCAAAATTGCTATTTAACCCTTTTTTATATTTAATATTTAATTTTGCAATAATGACTCATTAATGAAAATGTAACCCTTTTTTATCCGGATTAGGATTCGATCCTCGCGACTTAGCGACCATTGCCGTCAAAGCGCGAGAAAAAAAAACAGATTTTTTTTTTTAAAACTAAATATTTCCAAGATACTTTGGGTACTAAAAAAATACATAAAGATACTTAAAAAATACATCATACTTAAAAAAACTACATCATGATCTTTAAAAATTATTTTAAAAACGTTGAAAAACTACCTCTCATGAGGTACATAAACTACCCTCGCGAGGTAGTTTTGACTTCACGATTTTTTTTTTTAAAATTAAAATGACTTTTTTTTTTTTTAAAAAAAATTAAAATGATTTTTTTTTTTATAGAAACATAAAAAAATTCAGGTTTCAAGGATACATCCCAAGGTAGTATCGATACGATTAAAATGACATGATTAAGTAATGTATTTAACTTTCTTAATCTCTATAAAAAAAGTTAATTTAATTTTATGTTTAGGGCGAGAAGTAATATTATCTTTTTTCATAAAATTATATGCCCGCCATATAATGGACAACGATTTGATAGAATTACTCCAAAACATGGTAACATATATTATATTTAAGGGTTAAGTAGCAATTTTGCCCCGGAAGTATACCCACAGGAGAAATTTTGCCCTGGAAGTTTTTTTAGGTTCAATTTTTCCCCGAAAGTTTATTTACGGAGAAATTTTGCCCCTCGCATTAGCAACCCTAACGGTCAACCGTTAGTTGACCGTTTGACGGTTAGTTGACCGTCGGGGTTGTTAACGAGAGGGGTAAAATTTCTCCACACAAAAATTTTGAGGGCAAAATTGCACCAAAAAAAAACTTCCGGGGCAAAATTGGTCCTGGGTGTTACTTTCGGGGAAAAATTGGTATTTAACCCTTTTTTATATTTAATATTTAATTTTGCAATAATGACTCATTAATGAAAATGTAACCCTTTTTTATCTGGATTAGGATTCGATCCTCCGCGACTTAGCGACCATTGCCTCGAATGCGCGAAAAAAAACCGATTTTTTTTTAAAACTAAATAATTCCAAGACACTAATGGTACTAAAAAAATACATAAAGATACGGCCGGTACTTAAAAAATAACTCATGATCTTTAAAAATTATTTTACGACGTTGAAAAACTACCTCTCGAGGTACATAAACTACCTCGCGAGGTAGTTTTGATTTTTTTAAAAAAAAATTTAAAATGAAAAAAAATTAGAAAAACATAAAAAATTAAGTTTTCAAGGATACCTCTCAAGGTAGTATCGACTACCTCATGAGGTAGGTGGAAATTCTTTCTTTTTTTTTCAAAAAAATAATGAAGACAAAAAAATCCAAAAAAAAAAAAATATATATATATACGGTTACCTCGCTAGGTAAAGAGACTACCTCACGAGGTAGTTTTCGCTAGAGGAGGAAAACTACCTCGTGAGGTACATACTCTATCTCGCGAGGTAGTTTTGATTTTTTTTTTTAAAAAAAAAAATTAAAATGATTTTTTTTAATAAAAACATAAAAAAAAATTAAGGTTTCAAGGATACCTCACAAGGTAGTATCGATATGATTAAAATGACATGATTAAGTAATGTATTCAACTTTCTTAATTTGTATAAAAAAAAGTTAATTTAATTTTATGTTTAGGACGAGAAGTAATATTAACTTTTTCCATAAATTATATGCCCGCCATATAATGGACAACGATTTTATAGCATTACTCCAAAACATGGCAACATATATTATATTTAAGGGTTAAGTACCAATTTTGCCCTGAAGTATACCCCCGGAGAAATTTTGTCCATGGAAGTTTTTTTAGGTTCAATTTTGCCAAGAAAGTTTTTTTCTAGAGCAATTTTGCCCCTCCGTTAGCAACCCTAACGGTCAACCGTTAGTTGACCGTTTGACTGTTAGTTGACCGTCAGGGTTGTTAAAAGAGGGGTAAAATTTCTCCACACAAAAATTTCCGGGGCAAAATTGCTCCTGGGTGTATACTTTCGGGGCAAAATTGCTATTTAACCCTTTTTTAAGTTTAATATTTAATTTTGCAATAATGACTTATCAATGAAAATGTAACCCTTTTTTATCCGGATTAGGATTCGTCCTCCAGCCTTTAGCGACCATTGCCGTCAATGCGCAAAAAAAAAAAACCGATTTTTTTTTAAAACTAAATATTTCAAGACAACGTGGGTACTAAAAAAATACATAAAGATACTTGACCGGTACTTAAAAAAAACATATGATTTTTAAAAATTATTTTAGGACGTTGAAAAACTACCTCTCGAGGTACATAAACTACCTCACGCAAGGTAGTTTTGATTTTTTAAAAAAAATTAAAATGAAAAAAAAATTATAAAAACATATAAAATTAAGTTTTCAAGGATACCACACAAGGTAGTATCGACTACGTCATGAGGTAGGTGAAAATTCTTTCCTTTTTTTCAAAAAAATAATGTAGATAAAAAAATCAAAAAAAATAAATTAATAATAAAAGGGAATATATGGTTACCTCGCGAGGTACATACTATACCTCGTGAGGTAGTTTTGATTTTTTTTAAAAAAAGTAAAATGATTTTTTTTTTATAGAAACATAAAAAAATTCAGGTTTCAAGGATACATCCCAAGGTAGTATCGATACGATTAAAATGACATGATTAAGTAATGTATTTAACTTTCTTAATCTTTATAAAAAAAAGTTAATTTAATTTTATGTTTAGGACGAGAAGTAATATTAACTTTTTTTCATAAAATTATATGCCCGCCATATAATGGACAACGATTTGATTGCATTACTCCAAAACATGGCAACATATATTATATTTAAGGGTTAATTAGAAATTTTGCCCCTGGAAGTATACCCCAGGAGAAATTTTGCCATGGAAGTTTTTTTAGGTTCAATTTTGCTCCGAAAGTTTTTTTTTTTTCGGATCAATTTTGCCCTCCATTAGACACCCTAACGGTCAACCGTTAGTTGACCGTTGACTTAGTTGTTGACCGTCGGGGTTGTTAACGAGGAGTAAAATTTCTCCACAAAAAATTTCCGGGGCAAAATTGCTCATTTCGGGGCAAAAAATTGCTATTTAACCCTTTTTTATATTTAATATTTAATTTTGCAATAATGACACATTAATGAAAATGTAACCCTTTTTTATCCGGATTAGGATTCGGTCCTCCGCACTTAGCGACCATTGCCGTCAATGCGCGAAAAAAAAACCGATTTTTTTTTTAAAACTAATTATTTCCAAGACAACGTGGGTACTAAAAAAATATATAATGATACTTGACCGGTACTTAAAAAATGCATCATGATCTTTAAAAAATATTTTAGGACGTTGAAAAACTACCTCTCGAGGTACATAAACTAGCTCCGAGGTAGTTTTGATTTTTTTTTTTAAAAAAAATGAATAAAAATTATAAAAACATAAAAAATTAAGTTTTCAAGGATACCTCTCAAGGTAGTATCAACTACCTCATGAAGTAGGTGGAAATTCTTTCTTTTTTTTTTCAAAAAAATAATGTAGATAAAAATATCCAAAAAAAAAAAATTAAATATACGGTTACCTCGCGAGGTAAAGAGACTACCTCGCGAGGTAGTTTTAATTTTTTTTTTTTTAAAAAATAAAAATGTTTTTTTTTATAAAAACATAAAAAAAAAATTTAAGGTTTCAAGGATACCTCACAAGGTAGTATCGATATGATTAAAATGACATGATCAAGTAATGTATTTAACTTTCTTAATCTCTATAAAAAAAGTTAATTTAATTTTATGTTTAGGACGAGAAGTAATATTAACTTTTTTCATAAAATTATATGCCCGCCATATAATGGACAACGATTTGATAGCATTACTCCAAAACATGGCAACATATATTATATTTAAGGGTTTAGTAGCAATTTTGCCCGGAAGTATACCCCCGAGAAATTTTGGCCTCGGAAGTTTTTTTGGTTCAATTTTGCCCCGAAAGTTTTTTACGGAGCAATATTGCCCCTCCGTTAGCAACCCTAACGGTCAACCGTTAGTTGACCGTTTGACTTTTTAGTTGACCGTCGGGGTTCTTAACGAGAGGGTAAAATTTCTCCACACAAAAATTTCCGGGGCAAAATTGCTTTTGTGTGTATACTTTCGGGGCAAAATTGCTCTTTAACCCTTTTTTATATTTAATATTTAATTTTGCAATAATGACTCATTAATGAAAATGTAACCCTTTTTTATCGGATTAGGATTCGGTCCTCCACGACTTTGCAACCATTGCGTCAAAGCGCGAAAAAAAAAACGATTTTTTTTTTAAACTAAATATTTCCAAGACACTGTGGGTACTAAAAAAATACATAAAGATACTGACCGGTACTTAAAAAATACATCATGATCTTTAAAAATTATTTTAGGATGTTGAAAAACTACCTCTCGAGGTACATAAACTACCTCGCGAGGTAGTTTTGATTTTTTTAAAAAAAAATTAAAATGAATTTTTTTTATAAAAACATAAAAAAAATTAAGTTTTCAAGGATACCACACAAGGTAGTATCGACTACCTCATGAGGTAGGTGGAAATTCTTTCTTTTTTTTCAAAAAAATAATGTAGATAAAAAATTCCAAAAAAAAAATTAAAAAAAATGAAATATACGGTTACCTCGCGAGGTAAAGAGACTACCTCGCGAGGTAGTTTTCGCTAGAGGTAGGAAAACTACCTCGCGAGGTTCATACTCTGCCTCGCGAGGTAGTTTTGATTTTTTTAGATAAAACAAATAAAATGATTTTTTTTTATAAAAACATAAAAAAATTAAGTTTTCAAGGATACCTCACAAGGTAGTATCGATATGATTAAAATGACATGATTAAGTAATGTATTTAACGTTCTTAATCTCTATAAAAAAAAGTTAATTTAATTTTATGTTTAGGACGAGAAGTAATATTAACTTTTTTTCATAAAATTATATGCCCGCCATATAATGGACAACGATTTGATAGCATAACTCCAAAACATGGCAACATATATTATATTTATGGGTTAAGTAGCAATTTTGCCCCGGAAGTATTTTTAGGTTCAATTTTGCCCCGAAAGTTTTTTTCTGGAGCAATTTTGCCCCTCCGTTAGCAACTATGGTCAACCGTTAGTTGACCGTTTGACTGTTAGTTGACCGTCGGGGTTGTTAACGAGAGGGTAAAATTTCTCCACACAAAAATTTCCGGGCAAAATTGCACCAAAAAAAAACTTCAGGGGCAAAATTGCTATTTAACCCATTTTTATTATTCATATTTAATTTTGCAATAATGACTCATTAATTAAAATGTAATCCTTTTTTATCTGGATTAGGATTGAGTCCTCCGACTTAGCGACCATTGCCGTCAATGCGCGAGAAAAAAAAACCAAATTTTTTTTTTAAAAAACTAAATATTTCCAAGACACTCGTCTAAAAAAAATACATAAAGATACTTGACGAAAAAAAATACATCATGATCTTTAAAAATTATTTTAGGAAACTGAAAAACTACCTCTCGAGACATAAACTACCTCGTAGTTTTGATTTTTTTTTTTAAAAAAAATTAAAATGAAAAACAATTATAAAAACATATCCAAGACACTGTGGGTACTAAAAAAATACATAAAGATACTGACCGGTACTTAAAAAATACATCATGATGTTTAAAAATTATTTTAGGACGTTGAAAAACTACCTCTCGAGGTAGATAAACTACCTCGCGAGGTAGTTTTGATTTTTTTTAAAAAAATTAAAATGAAAAAAAAATTATAAAAAAATAAAAAATTAAGTTTTCAAGGATACCTCAAAGGGTAGTATCGATTACCTCATGAGGTAGGTGAAAATTCTTTCTTTTTTCAAAAAAATAATGGAGATAAAAAAATCCAAAAAAATAATAATGAAATATACGGTTACCTCCCGAGGTAAAGAGACTACCTCGCGAGGTAGTTTTCGCTAGAGGTAGGAAAACTACCTCGCGAGGTACATACTCTTCCTCGCGAGGTAGTTTTTATTTTTTATTTTTTAAAAAAAAATTAAAATGATTTTTTTTAATAAAAACATAAAAAAATTAAGTTTTCAAGGATACCTCACAAGGTAGTATCGATATGATTAAAATGACATGATTAAGTAATGTATTTAACTTTCTTAATCTCTATAAAAAAAGTTCATTTAATTTTATGTTTAGGACGAGAAGTAATATTAACTTTTTTTCATAAAATTATATGCCCGCCATATAATGGACAACGATTTGATAGCATTACTCCAAAACATGGCAACATATACTATATTTAAGGGTTAAGTAGAAATTTTGCCCCGGAAGTATACCCCCAGGTGAAATTTTGCCCTGGAGGTTTTTTTAGGTTCAATTTTGCCCCTCCGTTAGGAACGCCAACGGTCAACCGTTAGTTGACCGTCAGGGTTGTTAACAGAGGGGTAAAATTTCTCCACACAAAAATTTCCGGGTCAAAATTGCACCAAAAAAAAAATAGCTTCGGGGCAAAATTGCTATTTAACCCTTTTTTATATTTCATCTTTAATTTTGCAATAATGACTCATTAATCAAAATGTAATCCTTTTTTATCTGGATTAGGATTCGTCCTCCGACTTAGCGACCATTGCCGTCAATGCGCGGAAAAAAAAAACGATTTTTTTTTTAAAACTAAATATTTCCAAGTCACTTTGTGGGTACTAAAAAAATACATAAAGATACTTGGCCGGTACTTAAAAATACATCGAGATCTTTAAAAAATTATTTTTGTGAGTTGAAAAACTACCTCGCGAGGTACATAAACTACCTCGCGAGGTAGTTTTGATTTTTTTAAAAAAAATTAAAATGAAAAAATTGTAAAAACATAAAAAATTAACTTTTCATGGACACCTCACGAGGTAGTATCGAATACCTCATGAGTTAGGTGAAAATTCTTTCTTTTTTTTTCAAAAAATAATGTAGATAAAAAAAAATCCAAAAATGAAATAAAAAAAATGAAATATACAAGAACCTCCCGAATATAAAGAGACTACCTCGCGAGGTAGTTTGATTTTTTTTTTTAAAAATTAAAATGATTTTTTTGTTTTTAAAAAAACATAAAAAAATTAAGTTTTCAAGGATACCACACAAGGTAGTATCGATATGATTAAAATGACATGATTAAGTAATGTATTTAACTTTCTTAATCTCTATAAAAAAAGTTTATTTAATTTTATGTTTAGGACGAGTAATATTAACTTTTTTACGGAGCAATTTTTCCCCTCCGTTAGCAACCCTATCGGTCAACCGTTAGTAGACCGTCAGGGTTGTTAAAAGAGGGGAAAAATTTCTCCTCACAAAAATTTCTGGGGCAAAATTGCACCCAAAAAAAACTTCATGGGCAAAATTGCTCATGGGTGTATACTTTCGGGGAAAAATTGCTATTTAACCCTTTTTTAATATTTAATATTTAATTTTGCAATAATGACTCATTAATGAAAATGTAACCCTTTTTTATCTGGATTAGGATTCGGTCCTCCATGCTTAGCGACCATTGCCGTCAATGCGCAAAAAAAAAAAAACCGATTTTTTTTTAAAACTAAATATTTCCAAGACAACGTGGGTACTAAAAAAATACATAAAGATACTTGACCGGTACTTAAAAAATACATATGATCTTTAAAAATTATTTTAGGACGTTGAAAAACTACCTCTCGAGGTACATAAACTACCTCGCGAGGTAGTTTTGATTTTTTTAAAAAAATTAAAATGAAAAAAAAATATAAAAACATAAAAAATTAAGTTTTCAAGGATACCACACAAGGTAGTATCGACTACCTCATGAGGTAGGTGAAAATTCTTTCCTTTTTTTCAAAAAATAATGTAGATAAAAAAACCAAAAAAAAAAAAAAAGAAATATACGGTTACCTCACGAGGTAAAAAGACTACCTCGCGAGGTAGTTTTGATTTTTTTTTTTAAAAAAAAAAAATTAAAATGATTTTTTTAATAAAAACATAAAAAAAATTAAATTTTGAAGGATACCTCACATGGTATTATCGATATGATTAAAATGACATGATTAAGTAATGTATTTAACTTTCTTAATCTCTATAAAAAAAGTTAATTTAATTTTATGTTTAGGACGAGAAGTAATATTAACTTTTTTAATAAAATTATATGCCCGCCATATAATGGACAACGATTTGATAGCAATACTCCAAAAAATGGAAACATATATTATATTTAGGGGTTAAGTAGCAATATTGCCCCGGAAGTATACCCCAGAGAAATTTTGCCCTGGAAGTTTTTTTAGGTTCAATTTTGCCCCGAAAGTTTATTTAAGAGCAATTTTTCTCCTCCGTTAGCAACCCTAACGGTCAACCGTTAGTTGACCGCTTGACTGTTAGTTGGACCGTCGGGGTTGTTAAAAGAGGGGAAAATTTCGCCACACAAATATTCCGGGCAAAATTGCACCAAAAAACTTCAGGGGCAAAATTGCTCCTGGGTGAATACTTTTGAGGCAAAATTGCTATTTAACCCTTTTTTATATTTAATATTTAATTTTGCAATAATGACTCATTAATGAAAATGTAACCCTTTTTTATCTGGATTAGGATTCGAGTCCTCCGACTTAGCGACCATTGCCGTCAAAGCGCGAGAAAAAAAAAACAGATTTTTTTTTTTAAAACTAAATATTTCAAGATACTTTGGGTACTAAAAAAATACATAAAGATACTTGACCTATGTACTTAAAAAATACATCATGATCTTTAAAAATTATTTTACGACGTTGAAAAACTACCTCTCGAGGTACATAAACTACCTCGCGAGGTAGTTTTGATTTTTTTTTTTTTTAAAATTAAAATGACTTTTTTTTTTTTATAGAAACATAAAAAAAATTCAGGTTTCAAGGATACATCCCAAGGTAGTATCGATACGATTAAAATGACATGATTAAGTAATGTATTTAACTTTCTTAATCTCTATAAAAAAAGTTAATTTAATTTTATGTTTAGGGCGAAAGTAATATTATCTTTTTTCATAAAATTATATGCCCGCCATATAATGGACAACGATTTGATAAATTACTCCAAAACATGGTAACATATATTATATTTAAGGGTTAAGTAGCAATTTTGCCCCGGAAGTATACCACGAGAGAAATTTTGCCCGGAAGTTTTTTAGGTTCAATTTTTCCCCCGAAAGTTTATTTCGGAGCAATTTTGCCCTGCGCATTAGTTTAACGGTCAACCGTTAGTTGACCGTTTGACTGTTAGTTGACCGTCGGGGTTGTTAAAAGAGGGTAAAATTTCTCCACACAAAAATTTTGAGGGCAAAATTGCACCAAAAAAAAAAACTTCCGGGCAAAATTGGTCCTGGGTGTTACTTTCGGGGAAAAATTGGTATTTAACCCTTTTTTATATTTAATATTTAATTTTGCAATAATGACTCATTAATGAAAATGTAACCCTTTTTTATCGGATTAGGATTCGATCCTCATCCGACTTAGCGACCATTGCCGTCGAATGCGCAGAAAACAAACCGATTTTTTTTTAAAACTAAATAATTCCAAGACACTAATGGTACTAAAAAAATACATAAAGATACTGACCGGTACTTAAAAAATAACTCATGATCTTTAAAAATTATTTTACGACGTTGAAAAACTACTCGAGGTACATAAACTACCTCGCGAGGTAGTTTTGATTTTTTTAAAAAAAATTTAAAATGAAAAAAAATTAGAAAAACATAAAAAATTAAGTTTTCAAGGATACCTCTCAAGGTAGTATCGACTACCTCATGAGGTAGGTGGAAATTCTTTCTTTTTTTTTCAAAAAATAATGAAGACAAAAAATCCAAAAAAAAAAAAATATATATATATACGGTTACCTCGCTAGGTAAAGAGACTACCTCACGAGGTAGTTTTCGCTAGAGGTAGGAAAACTACCTCGTGAGGTACATACTCTATCTCGCGAGGTAGTTTTGATTTTTTTTTAAAAAAAAAAATTAAAATGATTTTTTTTAATAAAAACATAAAAAAAAATTAAGGTTTCAAGGATACCTCACAAGGTAGTATCGATATGATTAAAATGACATGATTAAGTAATGTATTCAACTTTCTTAATTTGTATAAAAAAAAGTTAATTTAATTTTATGTTTAGGACGAGAAGTAATATTAACTTTTTCCATAAATTTATATGCCCGCCATATAATGGACAACGATTTTATAGCATTACTCCAAAACATGGCAACATATATTATATTTAAGGGTTAAGTACCAATTTCGCCCTGGAAGTATACCCCCAGGAGAAATTTTGTCCTGGAAGTTTTTTTAGGTTCAATTTTGCCAAGAAAGTTTTTTTCTAGAGCAATTTTGCCCCTCCGTTAGCAACCCTAACGGTCAACCGTTAGTTGACCGTTTGACTGTTAGTTGACCGTCGGGTTGTTAAAAGAGGGGTAAAATTTCTCCACACAAAAATTTCCAAAAATTGCACCAAAATTGCTCTTTTTGGTGTATACTTTCGGGGCAAAATTGCTATTTAACCCTTTTTTAAGTTTAATATTTAATTTTGCAATAATGACTCATCAATGAAAATGTAACCCTTTTTTATCTGGATTAGGATTCAGTCCTCCGCAGCTTAGCGACCATTGCCGTCCAATGCGCAAAAAAAAACCGATTTTTTTTTAAAACTAAATATTTCCAAGACACTGTGGGTACTAAAAAAATACATAAAGATACTGACCGGTACTTAAAAAAAACATATGATTTTTAAAAATTATTTTAGGACGTTGAAAAACTACCTCTCGAGGTACATAAACTACCTCGCAAGGTAGTTTTGATTTTTTTAAAAAAAATTAAAATGAAAAAAAATTATAAAAACATATAAAATTAAGTTTTCAAGGATACCACACAAGGTAGTATCGACTACGTCATGAGGTAGGTGAAAATTCTTTCCTTTTTTTCAAAAAAATAATGTAGATAAAAAAATCAAAAAAAATAAATTAATAATAAAAGGGAATATATGGTTACCTCGCGAACATACTATACCTCGTGAGGTAGTTTTGATTTTTTTAAAAAAAAAATTAAAATGATTTTTTTTTATAGAAACATAAAAAAAATTCAGGTTTCAAGGATACATCCCAAGGTAGTATCGATACGATTAAAATGACATGATTAAGTAATGTATTTAACTTTCTTAATCTTTATAAAAAAAAGTTAATTTAATTTTATGTTTAGGACCAGTAATATTAACTTTTTTCATAAAATTATATGCCCGCCATATAATGGACAACGATTTGATTGCATTACTCCAAAACATGGCAACATATATTATATTTAAGGGTTAATTAGAAATTTTGCCCTGGAAGTATACCCCTAGGAGAAATTTTGCCGTGGAAGTTTTTTTAGGTTCAATTTTGCCCCGAAAGTTTTTTTCTGGATCAATTTTGCCCCTCCATTAGACACCCTAACGGTCAACCGTTAGTTGACCGTTTGACTGTTAGTTGACCGTCAGGGTTGTTAACAGAGGAGTAAAATTTCTCCACAAAAAAATTTCCAGGGCAAAATTGCTCCAGGGTGTATACTTTCGGGGCAAAATTGCTATTTAACCCTTTTTTATATTTAATATTTAATTTTGCAATAATGACACATTAATGAAAATGTAACCCTTTTTTATCCGGATTAGGATTCATCCTCCGCGGCTTAGCGACCATTGCCGTCCAATGCGCGAGAAAAAAATTTTTTTTTTAAAACTAATTATTTCCAAGACACTGTGGGTACTAAAAAAATATATAATGATACTGACCGGTACTTAAAAAATGCATCATGATCTTTAAAAAATATTTTAGGACGTTGAAAAACTACCTCTCGAGGTACATAAACTAGCTCCCGAGGTAGTTTTGATTTTTTTTTTAAAAAAAAATGAATAAAAATTATAAAAACATAAAAAATTAAGTTTTCAAGGATACCTCTCAAGGTAGTATCAACTACCTCATGAAGTAGGTGGAAATTCTTTCTTTTTTTTTCAAAAAAATAATGTAGATAAAAATATCCAAAAAAAAAAAAATTAAATATACGGTTACCTCGCGAGGTAAAGAGACTACCTCGCGAGGTAGTTTTAATTTTTTTTTTTTGATTTTTTTTTAAAAAAAATGTTTTTTTTTATAAAAACATAAAAAAAAAAATTTAAGGTTTCAAGGATACCTCACAAGGTAGTATCGATATGATTAAAATGACATGATCAAGTAATGTATTTAACTTTCTTAATCTCTATAAAAAAAAGTTAATTTAATTTTATGTTTAGGGCCAGTAATATTAACTTTTTTCATAAAATTATATGCCCGCCATATAATGGACAACGATTTGATAGCATTACTCCAAAACATGGCAACATATATTATATTTAAGGGTTTAGTAGCAATTTTGCCCTGGAAGTATACCCCCAGGAGAAATTTTGGCCTGGAAGTTTTTTTTGGTTCAATTTTGCCCCGAAAGTTTTTTTCTGGAGCAATATTGCCCCTCCGTTAGCAACCCTAACGGTCAACCGTTAGTTGACCGTTTGACTTTTAGTTGACCGTCAGGGTTCTTAACAGAGGGGTAAAATTTCTCCACACAAAAATTTTCGGGGCAAAATTGCTTTTGTGTGTATACTTTCGGGGCAAAATTGCTATTTAACCCTTTTTTATATTTAATATTTAATTTTGCAATAATGACTCATTAATGAAAATGTAACCCTTTTTTATCTGGATTAGGATTCAGTCCTCTGCAGCTTAGTGACCATTGCCGTCCAATGCGCAGAAAAAAAAACCGATTTTTTTTTAAAACTAAATATTTCCAAGACACTGTGGGTACTAAAAAAATACATAAAGATACTTGACCGGTACTTAAAAAATACATCATGATCTTTAAAAAGTGTTTAGGATGTTGAAAAACTACCTCTCGAGGTACATAAACTACCTCGCGAGGTAGTTTTGATTTTTTTAAAAAAAATAAAATGAAAAAAAAAAATATAAAAACATAAAAAATCAAGTTTTCAAGGATACCTCACAAGGTAGTATCGACTACCTCATGAGGTATGTGAAAATTCTTTCTTTTTTTTCAAAAAATTTATGTAGATAAAAATATCCAAAAAAAAAATGAAATATACGGTTACCTCGCGAGGTAGTTTTCGCTAGAGGTAGGAAAACTACCTCGCAAGGTACATACTCTAATTCGCGAGGTAGTTTTGATTTTTTTTTTTAAAAAAAAAATAATTAAAATGATTTTTTTTTATAAAAACATAAAAAAATTAAGGTTTCAAGGATACCTCACAAGGTAGTATCGATATGATTAAAATGACATGATGAAGTAATGTATTTATCTTTCTTAATCTCTATAAAAACAAGTTGATTTAATTTTATGTTTAGGACGAGAAGTAATATTAACTTTTTTCATAAAATTATATGCCCGCCATATAATGGACAACGATTTGATAGCATTACTCCAAAAAATGGAAACATATATTATATTTAGGGGTTAAGTAGCAATTTTTCCCGGAAGTATACCCCAGGGAAATTTTGCCCTGGAAGTTTTTTTAGGTTCAATTTTGACCCGAAAGTTTTTTTGAGCAATTTTGCCCCTCCATTAGCAACCCTCACGGTCAACCGTTAGTTGACCGTCGGGGTTGTTAAAAATTTCTCCTCAGGGTAAAATTTCTCCACACAAAAATTTCCGGGGACAAATTGCACCAAAAAAAAAAAAAAAAAAGGGGGCAAAATTGCTATTTAACCCTTTTTTATATTTAATATTTAATTTTGCAATAATCACTCATTAATGAAAATGTAACCCTTTTTTATCGGATTAGGATTCGGTCCTCCGACTTAGCGACTATTGCCGTCCAATGCGCAGAAAAAAAATCGATTTTTTTTCTTAAAACTAATTATATCCAAGACATTGTGGGTACTAAAAATATACATAAAGATACTGACCGGTACTTAAAAAAAACATCATGATCTTTAAAAATTATTTTAGGACGTTGAAAAACTACCTCTCGAGGTACATAAACTACCTCGCGAGGTAGTTTTGATTTTTTTAAAAAAAAAATAAAATGAAAAAAATTTATAAAAACATAAAAAATTAAGTTTTCAAGGATACCACACAAGGTAGTATCGACTACCTCATGAAGTAGGTGGAAATTCTTTCTTTTTTTCAAAAAAATTATGTAGATAAAAAGTTCCAAAAAAAAAAATGAAATATACGGTTACCTCGCGAGGTAGTTTTCGCTAGAGATAGGAAAACTACCTCGCAAGGTACATACTCTAATTCGCGAGGTAGTTTTGATTTTTTTAAAAAAAATAATTAAAATAATTTTTTTTTCTTTTTTATAAAAACATAAAAAAAAATTTAGGTTTCAAGGATACCTCACAAGGTAGTATCGATATGATTAAAATGACATGATGAAGTAATGTATTTATCTTTCTTAATCTCTATAAAAACAAGTTAATTTAATTTTATGTTTAGGACGAGAAGTAATATTAACTTTTTTCATAAAATTATATGCCCGCCATATAATGGACAACGATTTGATAGCATTACTCCAAAAAATGGAAACATATATTATATTTAGGGGTTAAGTAGCAATTTTGCCCCGGAAGTATACCCCCAGGAGAAATTTTGCCCTGGAAGTTTTTTTAGGTTGAATTTTGCCCCGAAAGTTTTTTTCTGGAGCAATTTTGCCCCTCCGTTAGCAACCCTCACGGTCAACCGTTAGTTGACCGTTTGACTTTTAGTTGACCGTCGGGGTTGTTAACGAGAGGGTAAAATTTCTCCACACAAAATTTCCGGGAAAAACTACCTCGCAAGGTACATACTCTACCTCGCGAGGTATTTTTGATTTTTTTAAAAAAAAATTAAAATGAATTTTTTATTTTATAAAAACATAAAAAAAAATTAAGGTTTCAAGGATACCTCACAAAGTAGTATCGATATGATTAAAATGACATGATTAAGTAATGTATTTAACTTTCTTAATCTCTATAAAAAAGTTAATTTAATTTTATGTTTAGGACGAGAAGTAATATTAACTTTTTTCATAAAATTATATGCCCGCCATATAATGGACAACGATTTGATATCATTACTCCAAAACTTGGCAACATATATTATATTTAAGGGTTAAGTAGCAATTTAGCCCTGGAAGTATTCCCACAGGAGAAATTTTGCCCTGGAAGTTTTTTTCCGTTGAATTTTGCCCCGAAAGTTTTTTTCAGGAGCAATTGTGCCCCTCCGTTAGCAACCCTAACTGTCAACCGTTAGTTGACCGTTTGACTGTTAGTTGACCGTCAGGGTTGTTAACAGAGGGGTA
Source organism: Acacia melanoxylon (assembly GCA_019022615.1). NCBI lineage: Eukaryota > Viridiplantae > Streptophyta > Magnoliopsida > Fabales > Fabaceae > Acacia > Acacia melanoxylon. The sequence continues at coordinate 2,333,543 of JAFJYJ010000041.1, read as the reverse complement.
AAATTTCTCCACACAAAAATTTCCGGGGCAAAATTGCACCAAAAAAAAACTTCAGGGGCAAAATTGCTCTTGGGTCTATAGTTTCGGGGCAAAATTGCTATTTAACCCTTTTATTATTTAATATTTAATTTTGCAATAATGACTCATTAATGAAAATGTAACCCTTTTTTATCCGGATTAGGATTCGGTCCTCCGCGACTTAGCGACCATTGCCGTCAATGCGCGAGAAAAAAAAAACCGATTTTTTTTTTTAAACTAAATATTTCCAAGACACTTATGGGTACTAAAAAAATACATAAAGATCTTGGCCGGTACTTAAAAAATACATCATGATCTTTAAAAATTATTTCGGGACGTTGAAAAACTACCTCTCGAGGTACATAAACTACCTCACGAGGTAGTTTTGATTTGTTTAAAAGAATTAAAATGGAAAAAAATTATAAAAACATAAAAAATTAAGTTTTCAAAGATACCTCACAAGGTAGTATCGACTACCTCATGAGGTAGGTGAAAATTATTTCTTTTTTTTTTTAAAAAAATAATGTAGATAAAAAAATCCAAAAAAAATGAAATATACGGTTACCTCACGAAGTAGTTTTCGCTAGAGGAAGGAGAACTACCTCGCGAGGTAGTTTTGATTTATCTTAAAAAAAATTAAAATGAATTTTTTTTTTATAAAAACATAAAAAAAATTAAGTTTTCAAGGATACCTCACAAGGTAGTATCGATATGATTAAAATGACATGATTAAGTAATGTATTTAACTTTCTTAATCTCTATAAAAACAAGTTAATTTAATTTTATGTTTAGGACGAGAAGTAATATTAACTTTTTTCATAAAATTATATGCCCGCCATATAATGGACAACGATTTGATAGCATTACTCCAAAACATGGCAACATATATTATATTTAAGGGTTAAGTAGCAATTTTGCCTCGGAAGTATACCCCCAGGAGAAATTTTGCCCTCGAAGTTTTTTTATGTTCAATTTTGCCCCGAAAGTTTTTTTAGGAGCAATTTTGCCCCTCCGTTAGCAACCTAACGGTCAACCGTTAGTTGACCGTCGGGGTTGTTAACGGAGGGGTAAAATTTCTCCTCACAAAAATTTTCGGGGCAAAATTGCATCAAAAAAAAAAAAGAAACTTCGGGGGCAAAATTGCTCCAGGTGTATACTTTCGGGGAAAAATTGCTGTTTAACCCTTTTTTTATATTTAATATTTAATTTTGCAATAATGACTCATTAATGAAAATGTAACCCTTTTTAATCTGGATTAAGATTCAGTCCTCCGTAGCTTAGCGACCATTGCCGTCCAATGCGCAGAAAAAAAAAACCGATTTTTTTCTTAAAACTAAATATTTCACGAGACAACACGTTTATGGTACTAAAAAAATACATAAAAGATACTTGGCCGTACTTAAAAAAATACATCATGATCTTTAAAAAATATTTTAGGACGTTGAAAAACTACCTCTCGAGGTACATAAACTACCTCGCGAGGTAGTTTGATTTAGTTTAAAAAAATTTAAAATGAAAAAAAATATAAAAACATAAAAAATTAAGTTTTCAAGGATACCTCACAAGGTAGTATCGACTACCTCATGAGGTAGGTGAAAATTCTTTCTTTTTGTCAAAAAAATAATGTAGATAAAAATATCCAAAATAAAAAAATAAAAAAAAATAAAAAATACGGTTACCTCGCGAGGTAAAGAGACTACCTCGCGAGGTAGTTTTCGCTAGAGGTAGGAAAACTACCCCGCGAGGTACATACTCTACCTCGCGCGGTAGTTTTGATTTTTTTTTAACCGTTTGACTGTTTGTTGACCGTCAGGGTTGTTCACGAGAGGTAAAATTTCTCCACACAAAACTTTCCGGGGCAAAATTGCTCCTGGTGTATACTTTCGGGGTAAAATTGCTATTAAACCCTTTTTTATATTTAATATTTAATTTTACAATAATGACTCATTAATGAAAATGAAACCCTTTTTATCTGGATTAGGATTCGGTCCTCCGCAGACTTAGCGACCATTGCCGTCCAATGCGCGGAAAAAAACCGATTTTGTTTTAAACTAAATATTTCCAAGACAACGTGGGTACTAAAAAAATGCATAGAGATACTTACCGGTACTTAAAAAATACATCATGATCTTTAAAAATTATTTTAGGACGTTGAAAAACTACCTCTTGAGGTACATAAACTACCTCGCGAGGTAGTTTTGATTTTTTTAAAAAATTATAAAAACTTAAAAAAATTAAGTTTTCAAGGATACCTCACAAGGTAGTATCGACTACCTCATGAGGTAGGTGAAAATTCTTTCTTTTTTTTTCAAAAAAATAATGTAGATAAAAATATCCAAAAAAAAAATGAAATATACAGTTACCTCGCTAGGTAAAGAGACTAGCTCGCGAGGTAGTTTTCGCAAGAGGTAGGAAAACTACCTCGCGAGGTACATACTCTACCTCGCGAGGTAGTATTGATTTTTTTAAAAAAAAAATTAAAATGAAATATTATTTTATAAAAACATAAAAATATTAAGTTTTCAAGGATACCTCAAAAGGTAGTATCGATACGATTAAAATGACATGAAGAAGTAATGTATTTAACTTTCTTAATCTCTATAAAAAAAAGTTAATTTAATTTTATGTTTAGGACGAGAAGTAATATTAACTTTTTTCATAAAATTATATGTCCGCCATATAATGGACAACGATTTGATAGCATTACTCCAAAACTTGGCAACATATATTATATTTAAGGGTTAAGTAGCAATTTTTCCCCGGAAGTATACCCCCAGGAGATATTTTGCCCTGGAAGTTTTTTTAGGTTCAATTTTGCCTCGAAAGTTTTTTACGGAGCAATTTTTCCCCTCCGTTAGCAACCCTATCGGTCAACCGTTAGTAGACCGTCGGGGTTGTTAAAAGAGGGAAAAATTTCTCCTCACAAAAATTTACGGGGCAAAATTGCACCCAAAAAAAAAACTTTAGGGGCAAAATTGCTCATGGGTGTATACTTTCGGGGAAAAATTGCTATTTAACCCTTTTAATATTTAATATTTAATTTTGCAATAATGACTCATTAATGAAAATGTAACCCTTTTTTATCTGGATTAGGATTCGGTCCTCAGCGACTTAGCGACCATTCTTAGTCAATTCGCGAGACAAAAAACCGATTTTTTTTTAAAACTAAATATTTCCAAGACAACGTGGGTACTAAAAAAATAAATAAAGATACTGACCGGTACTTAAAAAATACATCATGATCTTTAAAAATTATTTTAGGACGTTGAAAAACTACCTCTCGAGGTACATAAAGTACCTCGCGAGGTAGTTTTGATTTTTTTAAAAAATTATAAAAATATAAAAAAATTAAGTTTTCAAGGATACCTCACAAGGTAGTATCGACTACCTCATGAGGTAGGTGAAAATTCTTTCTTTTTTTTCAAAAAAATAATGTAGATAAAAATATCCAAAAAAAAAAATGAAATATACAGTTACCTCGCGAGGTAAAGAGACTACCTCGCGAGGTAGTTTTCGCTAGAGGTAGGAAAACTACCTCGCGAGGTACATACTCTACCTCGCGAGGTAGTTTTTATTTTTTTTAAAATAAAATAAAATGAAATATTATTTTATAAAAACATAAAAATATTAAGTTTTCAAGGATACCTCACAAGGTAGTATCGATATGATTAAAATGACATGATGAAGTAATGTATTTAACTTTCTTAATCTCTATAAAAAAAGTTAATTTAATTTTATGTTTAGGACGAGAAGTAATATTAACTTTTTTTCATAAAATTATATGCCCGCCATATAATGGACAACGATTTGATAGCATTACTCCAAAACTTGGCAACATATATTATATTTAAGGGTTAAGTAGCAATTTTGCCCTGGAAGTATACCCCGGAGATATTTTTCCCTGGAAGTTTTTTTTAGGTTCAATTTAGCCTCGAAAGTTTTTTTAAGAGCAATTTTTCCCCTCCGTTAGCAACCCTATCTGTCAACCGTTAGTAGACCGTCGGGGTTGTTAAAAGAGGGGAAAAATGTCTCCTCAAAAAATTTCGGGGCAAAATATCACCCAAAAAAATTTCGGGGCAAAATTGCTCTCATGGGTGTATACTTTCGGGAAAAATTGCTATTTAACCCTTTAATATTTAATATTTAATTTTGCAATAATGACTCATTAATGAAAATGTAACCCTTTTTATCGGATTAGGATTCGGTCCTCCGCGGACTTAGCGACCATTGCCGTCAATGCGCGAGAAAAAAAAAAACCGATTTTTTTTTAAAACTAAATATTTCAAGACAACGTGGGTACTAAAAAAATAAATAAAGATACTTGACCGGTACTTAAAAAATACATCATGATCTTTAAAAATTATTTTAGGACGTTGAAAAACTACCTCTCGAGGTACATAAACTACCTCGTGAGGTAGTTTTAATTTTTTTCGAAAAAAATTAAAATGAAAAAAAAAAATATAAAAACATAAGAAATTAAGTTTTCAAGGATACCTCACAAGGTAGTATCGACTACCTCTTGAGGTAGGTGGAAATTCTTTATTTTTTTTCAAAAAATTAATGTAGATAAAAATATCCACATAAAAAAAATTAAAAAAATGAAATATACGGTTACTTCGCAAGGTAAAGAGACTACCTCGCGAGGTAGTTTTCGCTAGAGGTAGGAAAACTACCCCGCGAGGTACATACTCTACCTCGCGAGGTAGTTTTTATTTTTTAAAAAAAAAATTAAAATGAAATATTATTTTATAAAAACATAAAAATATTAAGTTTTCAAGGATACCTCACAAGGTAGTATCGATATGATTAAAATGACATGATAAAGTAATGTATTTAACTTTCTTAATCTCTATAAAAAAGTTAATTTAATTTTATGTTTAGGACGAAAGTAATATTAACTTTTTTCATAAAATTATATGCCCGCCATATAATGGACAACGATTTGATAGCATTACTCCAAAACTTGGCAACATATATTATATTTAAGGGTTAAGTAGCAATTTTGCCCGGAAGTATACCCCCGGAGATATTTTGCCCTGGAAGTTTTTTTAGGTTCAATTTTGCCTCGAAAGTTTTTTTACGAGCAATTTTTCCCCTCCGTTAGCAACCCTATCGGTCAACCGTTAGTAGACCGTCGGGGTTGTTAAAGAGGGAAAAATTTCTCCTCAAAAAATTTCGGGGCAAAATTGCACCCAAAAAAAAACCGGGGGGGCAAAATTGCTCATGGGTGTATACTTTCGGGGAAAAATTGCTATTTAACCCTTTTAATATTTAATATTTAATTTTGCAATAATGACTCATTAATGAAAATGTAACCCTTTTTTATCTGGATTAGGATTCGGTCCTCATGACTTAGCGACCATTGCCGTCAATGCGCGAAACAAAAACCGATTTTTTTTCTTAAAACTAAATATTTCCAAGACAACGTGGGTACTAAAAAAATACATAGAGATACTTACCGGTACTTAAAAAATACATCATGATCTTTAAAAATTATTTTAGGACGTTGAAAAACTACCTCTCGAGGTACATAAACTACCTCGTGAGGTAGTTTTAATTTTTTTAGAAAAAATTAAAATGAAAAAAAAAATATAAAAACATAAGAAATTAAGTTTTCAAGGATACCTCACAAGGTAGTATCGACTACCTCTTGAGGTAGGTGGAAATTCTTTATTTTTTTCCAAAAAATTAATGTAGATAAAAATATCCACATAAAAAAAATTAAAAAAATGAAATATACGGTTACCTCACGAGGTAAAGAGACTACCTCGCGAGGTAGTTTTCGCTAGAGGTAGGAAAACTACCCCGCGAGGTACATACTCTACCTCGCGAGGTAGTTTTTATTTTTTAAAAAAAAAATTAAAATGAAATATTATTTTATAAAAACATAAAAATATTAAGTTTTCAAGGATACCTCACAAGGTAGTATCGATATGATTAAAATGACATGATAAAGTAATGTATTTAACTTTCTTAATCTCTATAAAAAAGTTAATTTAATTTTATGTTTAGGACGAGAAGTAATATTAACTTTTTTCATAAAATTATATGCCCGCCATATAATGGACAACGATTTGATAGCATTACTCCAAAACTTGGCAACATATATTATATTTAAGGGTTAAGTAGCAATTTTGCCCGGAAGTATACCCCGGAGATATTTTGCCCTGGAAGTTTTTTAGGTTCAATTTTGCCTCGAAAGTTTTTTTTACGAGCAATTTTTCCCCTCCGTTAGCAACCCTATCGGTCAACCGTTAGTAGACCGTCGGGGTTGTTAAAAGAGGAAAAATTTCTCCTCACAAAATTTCGGGGCAAAATTGCACCCAAAAAACTTCGGGGGCAAAATTGCTCATGGGTGTATACTTTCGGGGAAAATTGCTATTTAACCCTTTTAATATTTAATATTTAATTTTGCAATAATGACTCATTAATGAAAATGTAACCCTTTTTTATCTGGATTAGGATTCGGTCTCCGCGACTTAGCGACCATTGCCGTCAATGCGCGAAAAAAAAAAACCGATTTTTTTTCTTAAAACTAAATATTTCAAGACAACGTGGGTACTAAAAAAATACATAGAGATACTTACCGGTACTTAAAAAATACATCATGATCTTTAAAAATTATTTTAGGACGTTGAAAAACTACCTCTCGAGGTACATAAACTACCTCGTGAGGTAGTTTTAATTTTTTTAGAAAAAATTAAAATGAAAAAAAAAATATAAAAACATAAGAAATTAAGTTTTCAAGGATACCTCACAAGGTAGTATCGACTACCTCTTGAGGTAGGTGGAAATTCTTTATTTTTTTCCAAAAAATTAATGTAGATAAAAATATCCACATAAAAAAAATTAAAAAAATGAAATATACGGTTACCTCACGAGGTAAAGAGACTACCTCGCGAGGTAGTTTTCGCTAGAGGTAGGAAAACTACCCCGCGAGGTACATACTCTACCTCGCGAGGTAGTTTTTATTTTTAAAAAAAAATTTAAAATGAAATATTATTTTATAAAAACATAAAAATATTAAGTTTTCAAGGATACCTCACAAGGTAGTATCGATATGATTAAAATGACATGATAAAGTAATGTATTTAACTTTCTTAATCTCTATAAAAAAGTTAATTTAATTTTATGTTTAGGACGAAAGTAATATTAACTTTTTTCATAAAATTATATGCCCGCCATATAATGGACAACGATTTGATAGCATTACTCCAAAACTTGGCAACATATATTATATTTAAGGGTTAAGTAGCAATTTTGCCCCGGAAGTATACCCCCAGGAGATATTTTGCCCTGGAAGTTTTTTTAGGTTCAATTTTGCCTCGAAAGTTTTTTTCTGGAGCAATTTTTCCCCTCCGTTAGCAACCCTATCGGTCAACCGTTAGTAGACCGTCAGGGTTGTTAAAAGAGGGGAAAAATTTCTCCTCATAAAAATTTTCGGGGCAAAATTGCACCCAAAAAACCGGGGGCAAAATTGCTCATGGGTGTATACTTTCGGGGAAAAATTGCTATTTAACCCTTTTAATATTTAATATTTAATTTTGCAATAATGACTCATTAATGAAAATGTAACCCTTTTTTATCTGGATTAGGATTCGGTCTCCGACTTTAGCGACCATTCTGCCGTCAATGCGCGAAAAAAAAAAACCGATTTTTTTCTTAAAACTAAATATTTCAAGACAACGTGGGTACTAAAAAAATACATAGAGATACTTACCGGTACTTAAAAAATACATCATGATCTTTAAAAATTATTTTAGGACGTTGAAAAACTACCTCTCGAGGTACATAAACTACCTCGTGAGGTAGTTTTAATTTTTTTAGAAAAAAAATTAAAATGAAAAAAAAAATATAAAAACATAAGAAATTAAGTTTTCAAGGATACCTCACAAGGTAGTATCGACTACCTCTTGAGGTAGGTGGAAATTCTTTATTTTTTTCCAAAAAATTAATGTAGATAAAAATATCCACATAAAAAAAATTAAAAAAATGAAATATACGGTTACCTCACGAGGTAAAGAGACTACCTCGCGAGGTAGTTTTCGCTAGAGGTAGGAAAACTACCCCGCGAGGTACATACTCTACCTCGCGAGGTAGTTTTTTATTTTTTAAAAAAAAAATTAAAATGAAATATTATTTTATAAAAACATAAAAATATTAAGTTTTCAAGGATACCTCACAAGGTAGTATCGATATGATTAAAATGACATGATAAAGTAATGTATTTAACTTTCTTAATCTCTATAAAAAAGTTAATTTAATTTTATGTTTAGGACGAGTAATATTAACTTTTTTCATAAAATTATATGCCCGCCATATAATGGACAACGATTTGATAGCATTACTCCAAAACTTGGCAACATATATTATATTTAAGGGTTAAGTAGCAATTTTGCCCGGAAGTATACCCCAGGAGATATTTTGCCCGGAAGTTTTTTTAGGTTCAATTTTGCCTCGAAAGTTTTTTTAAGAGCAATTTTTCCCCTCCGTTAGCAACCCTATCGGTCAACCGTTAGTAGACCGTCGGGGTTGTTAAAAGAGGAAAAATTTCTCCTCATAAAATTTCGGGGCAAAATTGCACCCAAAAAAAACTTCGGGGGGCAAAATTGCTCATGGGTGTATACTTTCGGGGAAAAATTGCTATTTAACCCTTTTAATATTTAATATTTAATTTTGCAATAATCACTCATTAATGAAAATGTAACCCTTTTTTATCTGGATTAGGATTCAGTCCTCCGCAGCTTAGCGACCATTGCGTCAATGCGCGAGAAAAAAAAACCGATTTTTTTTTCTTAAAACTAAATATTTCCAAGACAACGTGGGTACTAAAAAAATACATAGAGATACTTACCGGTACTTAAAAAATACATCATGATCTTTAAAAATTATTTTAGGACGTTGAAAAACTACCTCTCGAGGTACATAAACTACCTCGTGAGGTAGTTTTAATTTTTTTAGAAAAAATTAAAATGAAAACAAAAATATAAAAACATAAGAAATTAAGTTTTCAAGGATACCTCACAAGGTAGTATCGACTACCTCTTGAGGTAGGTGGAAATTCTTTATTTTTTTCCAAAAAATTAATGTAGATAAAAATATCCACATAAAAAAAATTAAAAAAATGAAATATACGGTTACCTCACGAGGTAAAGAGACTACCTCGCGAGGTAGTTTTCGCTAGAGGTAGGAAAACTACCCCGCGAGGTACATACTCTACCTCGCGAGGTAGTTTTTATTTTTTAAAAAAAAAATTAAAATGAAATATTATTTTATAAAAACATAAAAATATTAAGTTTTCAAGGATACCTCACAAGGTAGTATCGATATGATTAAAATGACATGATGAAGTAATGTATTTAACTTTCTTAATCTCTATAAAAAAAGTTAATTTAATTTTATGTTTAGGACGAAGTAATATTAACTTTTTTCATAAAATTATATTCCCGCCATATAATGGACAACGATTTGATATCATTACTCCAAAACTTGGCAACATATATTATATTTAAGGGTTAAGTAGCAATTTAGCCCCGGAAGTATACCCCCAGGAGATATTTTTCCCTGGAAGTTTTTTTAGGTTCAATTTAGCCTCGAAAGTTTTTTTCTGGAGCAATTTTTCCCCTCCGTTAGCAACCCTATCTGTCAACCGTTAGTAGACCGTCGGGGTTGTTAAAAGAGGAAAAATTTCTCCTCACAAAAATTTCGGGGCAAAATATCACCAAAAAAAAAAATTTCGGGGGCAAAATTAACTCATGGGTGTATACTTTCGGGGAAAATTGCTATTTAACCCTTTTAATATTTAATATTTAATTTTGCAATAATGACTCATTAATGAAAATGTAACCCTTTTTTATCTGGATTAGGATTCGGTCCTCCGCGACTTAGCGACCATTGCCGTAGTCAATGCGCGAGAAAAAAAAACCGATTTTTTTCTTAAAACTAAATATTTCAAGACAACGTGGGTACTAAAAAAATAAATAAAGATACTTGACCGGTACTTAAAAAATACATCATGATCTTTAAAAATTATTTTAGGACGTTGAAAAACTACCTCTCGAGGTACATAAACTACCTCGTGAGGTAGTTTTGATTTTTTTAGAATAAATTAAAATGAAAAAAAAAATATAAAAACATAAGAAATTAAGTTTTCAAGGATACCTCACAAGGTAGTATCGACTACCTCTTGAGGTAGGTGGAAATTCTTTATTTTTTTTCAAAAAATTAATGTAGATAAAAATATCCACATAAAAAAAATTAAAATAATGAAATATACGTTTACCTCGCGAGGTAAAGAGACTACCTCGCGAGGTAGTTTTCGCTAGAGGTAGGAAAACTACCCCGCGAGGTACATACTCTACCTCGCGAGGTAGTTTTTATTTTTTTAAAAAAAATTAAAATGAAATATTATTTTATAAAAACATAAAAATATTAAGTTTTCAAGGATACCTCACAAGGTAGTATCGATATGATTAAAATGACATGATGAAGTAATGTATTTAACTTTCTTAATCTCTATAAAAAAGTTAATTTAATTTTATGTTTAGGACGAGAAGTAATATTAACTTTTTTCATAAAATTATATGCCCGCCATATAATGGACAACGATTTGATATCATTACTCCAAAACTTGGCAACATATATTATATTTAAGGGTTAAGTAGCAATTTAGCCCAGAAGTATACCCCGGGAGATATTTTGCCCTGGAAGTTTTTTTAGGTTCAATTTTGCGCTCGAAAGTTTTTTTAGCAATTTTTCCCCTCCGTTAGCAACCCTATCGGTCAACCGTTAGTAGACCGTCAGGGTTGTTAAAAGAGGGAAAAATTTCTCCTCATAAAATTTACGGGGCAAAATTGCACCCAAAAAAACTTTAGGGCAAAATTGCTCAATGGGTGTATACTTTCGGGGAAAAATTGCTATTTAACCCTTTTAATATTTAATATTTAATTTTGCAATAATGACTCATTAATGAAAATGTAACCCTTTTTTATCTGGATTAGGATTCGATCCTCCGCGACTTAGCGACCATTGCGTCAATGCGCGAGAAAAAAAAAAACCGATTTTTTTCTTAAAACTAAATATTTCCAAGACACTATGGGTACTAAAAAAATACATAGAGATAATTACCGGTACTTAAAAAATACATCATGATCTTTAAAAATTATTTTAGGACGTTGAAAAACTACCTCTCGAGGTACATAAACTACCTCGTGAGGTAGTTTTGATTTTTTTAGAATAAATTAAAATGAAAAAAAAAAATAAAAAACATAAGAAATTAAGTTTTCAAGGATACCTCACAAGGTAGTATCGACTACCTCTTGAGGTAGGTGGAAATTCTTTATTTTTTTCAAAAAATTAATGTAGATAAAAATATCCACATAAAAAAAATTAAAATAATGAAATATACGGTTACCTCGCGAGGTAAAGAGACTACCTCGCGAGGTAGTTTTCGCTAGAGGTAGGAAAACTACCCCGCGAGGTACATACTCTACCTCGCGAGGTAGTTTTTATTTTTTTAAAAAAAAATTAAAATGAAATATTATTTTATAAAAACATAAAAATATTAAGTTTTCAAGGATACCTCACAAGGTAGTATCGATATGATTAAAATGACATGATGAAGTAATGTATTTAACTTTCTTAATCTCTATAAAAAAGTTAATTTAATTTTATGTTTAGGACGAGTAATATTAACTTTTTTCATAAAATTATATGCCCGCCATATAATGGACAACGATTTGATATCATTACTCCAAAACTTGGCAACATATATTATATTTAAGGGTTAAGTAGCAATTTAGCCGGAAGTATACCCCCGGAGATATTTTGCCCTGGAAGTTTTTTTTTTTCAATTTTGCGCCGAAAGTTTTTTTTTTGAGGAGCAATTTTTCCCCTCAGTTAGCAACCCTATCGGTCAACCGTTAGTAGACCGTCGGGGTTGTTAAAAGAAGGGAAAATTTCTCCTCACAAAATTTCGGGGCAAAATTGCACCCAAAAAACTTTAGGGGCAAAATTGCTCATGGGTGTATACTTTCGGGGAAAAATTGCTATTTAACCCTTTTAATATTTAATATTTAATTTTGCAATAATGACTCATTAATGAAAATGTAACCCTTTTTTATCTGGATTAGGATTCAGTCCTCCGCAGCTTAGCGACCATTGCCGTCCAATGCGCAGAAAAAAAAACCGATTTTTTTTCTTAAAACTAAATATTTCCAAGACACTATGGGTACTAAAAAAATACATAGAGATAATTACCGGTACTTAAAAAATACATCATGATCTTTAAAAATTATTTTAGGACGTTGAAAAACTACCTCTCGAGGTACATAAACTACCTCGTGAGGTAGTTTTGATTTTTTTAGAAAAAAATTAAAATGAAAAAAATTTTATAAAAACATAAGAAATTAAGTTTTCAAGGATACCTCACAAGGTAGTATCGACTACCTCTTGAGGTAGGTGGAAATTCTTTATTTTTTTTAAAAAAATTAATGTAGATAAAACTATCCACATAAAAAAAAAATTAAAAAAAAAATGAAATATACGGTTACCTCTTGAGGTAAAGAGACTACCTCGCGAGGTAGTTTTCGCTAGAGGTAGGAAAACTACCCCGCGAGGTACATACTCTACCTCGCGAGGTAGTTTTGATTTTTTTTTAACCGTTTGACTGTTTGTTGACCGTCAGGGTTGTTAACAGAGGGGTAAAATTTCTCCACACAAAAATTTCCGGGGCAAAATTGCTCCTGGGTGTATAGTTTCGGGGCAAAATTGCTATTAAACCCTTTTTTATATTTAATATTTAATTTTGCAATAATGACTCATTAATGAAAATGTAACCCTTTTTTATCGGATTAGGATTCGGTCCTCACGACTTAGCGACCATTGCGTCAATGCGCGAGACAAAAAACCGATTTTTTTTTAAAACTAAATATTTCCAAGACACTGTGGGTACTAAAAAAATACATAAAGATACTGACCGGTAATTAAAAAATACATCATGATCTTTAAAAATTATTTTAGGACGTTGAAAAACTACCTCTCGAGTACATAAACTACCTCGCGAGGTAGTTTTGATTTTTTTAAAAAATTATAAAAACATAAAAAATTAAGTTTTCAAGGATACCTCACAAGGTAGTATCGACTACCTCATGAGGTAGGTGAAAATTCTTTCTTTTTTTTTCAAAAAAATAATGTAGATAAAAATATCCAAAAAAAATGAAATATACAGTTACCTCGCGAGGTAAAGAGACTACCTCGCGAGGTAGTTTTCGCTAGAGGTAGAAAAACTACCTCGCGAGGTACGTACTCTACCTCGCGAGGTAGTTTTGATTTTTATAAAAAAAAATTAAAATGAAATATTATTTTATAAAAACATAAAAAAATTAAGTTTTCAAGGATACCTCACAAGGTAGTATCGATATGATTAAAATGACATGATGAAGTAATGTATTTAACTTTCTTAATCTCTATAAAAAAAAGTTAATTTAATTTTATGTTTAGGGCGAGAAGTAATATTAACTTTTTTCATAAAATTATATGCCCGCCATATAATGGACAATGATTTGATAGCATTACTCCAAAACATGGCAACATATATTATATTTAAGGGTTAAGTAGCAATTTTGCCCGAAAGTATCTTGCGGAGATAGTTTGCCCTGGATGTTTTTTAAGCTTCAATTTTGCCCCGAAAGTTTTTTTCGGAGCAATTTTGCCCCTCCGTTAGCAACCCTAGCGGTCAACCGTTAGTTGACCGTTTGACTTTTAGTTGACCGTCGGGGTTCTTAACGAGAGGGTAAAATTTCTCCACACAAAAATTTCCGGGCAAAATTGCGACTAAAAAAAAAAAACTTCGGGGGCAAAATTGCTTTTGTGTGTATACTTTCGAGGCAAAATTGCTATTTAACCCTTTTTTATATTTAATATTTAAATTTGTAATAATGACTCATTAATGAAAATGTAACCCTTTTTATCTGGATTAGGATTCGGTCCTCCGTGACTTAGCGACCATTGCCGTCAATGCGCGGACAAAAAACCGATTTTTTTTTAAAACTAAATATTTCCAAGACAACGTGGGTACTAAAAAAATACATAAAGATACTGACCGGTAATTAAAAAATACATCATGATCTTTAAAAATTATTTTAGGACGTTGAAAAACTACCTCTCGAGGTACATAAACTACCTCGCGAGGTACATACTCTACCTCGCGAGGTAGTTTTGATTTTTCTAAAAAAAAAATAAAATGAAATATTATTTTATAAAAACATAAAAAAATTAAGTTTTCAAGGATACCTCACAAGGTAGTATCGATATGATTAAAATGACATGATGAAGTAATGTATTTAACTTTCTTAATCTCTATAAAAAAAGTTAATTTAATTTTATGTTTAGGACGAGAAGTAATATTAACTTTTTTCATAAAATTATATGCCCGCCATATAATGGACAACGATTTGATAGCATTACTCCAAAACATGGCAACATATATTATATTTAAGGGTTAAGTAGCAATTTTGCCCCTAAGTATACCCCCGGGAGATATTTTGCCACGAAAGTTTTTTAGGTTCAATTTTGCCTCGAAAGTGTTTTTACCGGAGCAATATTGCCCCTCCGTTAGCAACCCTAACGGTCAACCGTTAGTTGACCGTCGGGGTTGTTAATAGAGGGGTAAAATTTCTCCACACAAAAATTTCGGGGCAAAATTGCACCCAAAAAAACCTTCGGGGGGCAAAATTGCTATTTAACCCTTTTTTATATTTAATATTTAATTTTGCAATAATGTCTCATTAATGAAAATGTAACCCTTTTTTATCGGATTAGGCTTCGATCTCCGCAGCTTAGCGACCATTGCCGTCCAATCCGATGAAAAAAAAAAACCAATTTTTTTTTAAAAACTAAATATTTCCAAGACACTGTGGGTACTAAAAAAATACATAATGATACTGACCGGTACTTAAAAAATACATCATGATCTTTAAAAAGTATTTTAGGACGTTGAAAAACTACCTCTCGAGGTACATAAACTACCTCGTGAGGTAGTTTTGATTTTTTTAGAATAAATTAAAATGAAAAAAAAAAATATAAAAACATAAGAAATTAAGTTTTCAAGGATACCTCACAAGGTAGTATCGACTACCTCTTGAGGTAGGTGGAAATTCTTTATTTTTTTCAAAAAATTAATGTAGATAAAAATATCCACATAAAAAAAATTAAAATAATGAAATATACGGTTACCTCGCGAGGTAAAGAGACTACCTCGCGAGGTAGTTTTTTCGCTAGAGGTAGGAAAACTACCCCGCGAGGTACATACTCTACCTCGCGAGGTAGTTTTTATTTTTTAAAAAAAAAATTAAAATGAAATATTATTTTATAAAAACATAAAAATATTAAGTTTTCAAGGATACCTCACAAGGTAGTATCGATATGATTAAAATGACATGATGAAGTAATGTATTTAACTTTCTTAATCTCTATAAAAAAAGTTAATTTAATTTTATGTTTAGGACGAGAAGTAATATTAACTTTTTTCATAAAATTATATGCCCGCCATATAATGGACAACGATTTGATATCATTACTCCAAAACTTGGCAACATATATTATATTTAAGGGTTAAGTAGCAATTTAGCCCCGGAAGTATACCCCAGGAGATATTTTGCCCTGGAAGTTTTTTTAGGTTCAATTTTGCCTCGAAAGTTTTTTTAGAGCAATTTTTCCCCTCCGTTAGCAACCCTATCGGTCAACCGTTAGTAGACCGTCAGGGTTGTTAAAAGAGGGGAAAAATTTCTCCTCACAAAAATTTCTGGGGCAAAATTGCACCCAAAAAAAACTTTAGGGGCAAAATTGCTCATGGGTGTATACTTTCGGGGAAAAATTGCTATTTAACCCTTTTAATATTTAATATTTAATTTTGCAATAATGACTCATTAATGAAAATGTAACCCTTTTTTATCTGGATTAGGATTCAGTCCTCCGCAGCTTAGCGACCATTGCTTAGTCAATGCGCGAAAAAAAAAAACCGATTTTTTTTCTTAAAACTAAATATTTCCAAGACACTATGGGTACTAAAAAAATACATAGAGATAATTACCGGTACTTAAAAAATACATCATGATCTTTAAAAATTATTTTAGGACGTTGAAAAACTACCTCTCGAGGTACATAAACTACCTCGTGAGGTAGTTTTGATTTTTTTAGAAAAAATTAAAATGAAAAAAATTTTATAAAAACATAAGAAATTAAGTTTTCAAGGATACCTCACAAGGTAGTATCGACTACCTCTTGAGGTAGGTGGAAATTCTTTATTTTTAAAAAAAATTAATGTAGATAAAACTATCCACATAAAAAAAAAATTAAAAAAAAAATGAAATATACGGTTACCTCTTGAGGTAAAGAGACTACCTCGCGAGGTAGTTTTCGCTAGAGGTAGGAAAACTACCCCGCGAGGTACATACTCTACCTCGCGAGGTAGTTTTGATTTTTTTAACCGTTTGACTGTTTTTGTTGACCGTCGGGTTGTTAACGAGAGGGTAAAATTTCTCCACAAAAAATTTCCGGGCAAAATTGCTCCTGGGTGTATAGTTTCGGGGCAAAATTGCTATTAAACCCTTTTTTATATTTAATATTTAATTTTGCAATAATGACTCATTAATGAAAATGTAACCCTTTTTTATCTGATTAGGATTCGGTCCTCAGACTTAGCGACCATTGCCGTCAATTCGCGGACAAAAAACCGATTTTTTAAAACTAAATATTTCCAAGACACGTGGGTACTAAAAAAAAATACGTAAAGCTACTGACCGGTACTTAAAAAATACATCATGATCTTTAAAAATTATTTTAGGACGTTGAAAAACTACCTCTCGAGGTACATAAACTACCTCGCGAGGTAGTTTTGATTTTTTTAAAAAAATTATAAAAATATAAAAAAATTAAGTTTTCAAGGATACCTCACAAGGTAGTATCGACTACCTCATGAGGTAGGTGAAAATTCTTTCTTTTTTTTTCAAAAAAATAATGTAGATAAAAATATCCAAAAAAAATGAAATATAAATTTACCTCGCGAGGTAAAGAGACTACCTCGCGAGGTGATTTTCGCTAGAGGTAGGAAAACTACCTCGCGAGGTACATACTCTACCTCGCGAGGTAGTTTTGATTTTTCTAAAAAAAAATTAAAATGAAATATTATTTTATAAAAACATAAAAAAATTAAGTTTTCAAGGATACCTCACAAGGTAGTATCGATATGATTAAAATGACATGATGAAGTAATGTATTTAACTTTCTTAATCTCTATAAAAAAAAGTTAATTTAATTTTATGTTTAGGGCGAGAAGTAATATTAACTTTTTTTCATAAACTTATATGCCCGCCATATAATGGACAACGATTTGATAGCATTACTCCAAAACATGGCAACATATATTATATTTAAGGGTTAAGTAGCAATTTTGCCCCGAAAGTATACCCCCAGGAGATAGTTTGCCCTGGATGTTTTTTAAGCTTCAATTTTGCCCCGAAAGTTTTTTTCTGGAGCAATTTTGCCCCTCCGTTAGCAACCCTAAGTGTCAACCGTTAGTTGACCGTTTGACTTTTAGTTGACCGTCGGGGTTCTTAACGAGAGGGGTAAAATTTCTCCACACAAAAATTTCCGGGCAAAATTGCAAAATAAAAAACTTCGGGGGCAAAATTGCTTTTGTGTGTATACTTTCGAGGCAAAATTGCTATTTAACCCTTTTTTATATTTAATATTTAAATTTGTAATAATGACTCATTAATGAAAATGTAACCCTTTTTATCTGGATTAGGATTCGATCCTCCATGCGACTTAGCGACCATTGCCGTCAATGCGCGGACAAAAAACCGATTTTTTTAAAACTAAATATTTCCAAGACACGTGGGTACTAAAAAAATACATAAAGATACTGACCGGTAATTAAAAAATACATCATGATCTTTAAAAATTATTTTAGGACGTTGAAAAACTACCTCTCGAGGTACATAAACTACCTCGCGAGGTACATACTCTACCTCGCGAGGTAGTTTTGATTTTTCTAAAAAAAAAAATTAAAATGAAATTTTATTTTATAAAAACATAAAAAAATTAAGTTTTCAAGGATACCTCACAAGGTAGTATCGATATGATTAAAATGACAGGATGAAGTAATGTATTTAACTTTCTTAATCTCTATAAAAAAAGTTAATTTAATTTTATGTTTAGGACGAGAAGTAATATTAACTTTTTTCATAAAATTATATGCCCGCCATATAATGGACAACGATTTGATAGCATTACTCCAAAACATGGCAACATATATTATATTTAAGGGTTAAGTAGCAATTTTGCCCCTAAGTATACCCCCAGGGAGATATTTTGCCACGAAAGTTTTTTTAGGTTCAATTTTGCCTCGAAAGTTTTTTTTACGGAGCAATATTGCCCCTCAGATTAGCAACCCTAACGGTCAACCGTTAGTTGACCGTCGGGGTTGTTAATAGAGGGTAAAATTTCTCCACAAAAAATTCGGGGCAAAATTGCACCAAAAAAACTTCGGGGGGCAAAATTGCTATTTAACCCTTTTTTATATTTAATATTTAATTTTGCAATAATGTCTCATTAATGAAAATGTAACCCTTTTTTATCTGGATTAGGCTTCGGATCTCCGCGGCTTAGCGACCATTGCCGTCAATCCGCGAGAAAAAAAAACCAATTTTTTTTTAAAAACTAAATATTTCCAAGACAACGTGGGTACTAAAAAAATACATAATGATCTTGTGGGGTACTTAAAAAATGCATCATGATCTTTAAAAACTATTTTAGGACGTTGAAAAACTACCTCGGAGGTACATAAACTACCTCGCGAGTAGTTTTGATTTTTTTAAAAAAAATTAAAATGAAAAAAAATTCTAAAACATAAAAAATTACTTTTTCAAGGATACCTCACAAGGAAGCATCCACTACCTCATGAGGTAGGTGAAAATTCTTTCTTTTTTTTTTCAAAAAAATAATGTAGATAAAAAAAATCCAAAAAAACAAAAAAAGAAATGATTAACAAGGTAGTATCAACTACTTCATGAGGTAGGTGAAAATTCTTTCTTTTTTTTAAAAAAAATTAATGTAGATAAACAAATCCAAAAAACAAATGAAATATACGGTTACCTCGCGAGGTACATACTCTACCTCGCGAGGTATTTTTGATTTTTTTTAAAAAAAAAATGAAATTTTTTTTTATAAAAACATAAAAAAAAAAAAAAAAAAATTAAGTTTTCAAGAATACCTCACAAGGTAGTATCGACTACCTCATGAGGTAGGTGAAAATTCTTTCTTTTTTTTCAAAAAAATAATATAGATAAAAATATCCAAAAAAAATGAAATATACAGTTACCTCGCGAGGTAAAGATACTACTTCACGAGGTAGTTTTCGCTAGAGGTAGAAAAAATACCTCGCGAGGTACATACTCTACCTCGCGAGGTAGTTTTGATTTTTCTAAAAAAAAATTAAAATGAAATATTATTTTATAAAAACATAAAAAAATTAAGTTTTCAAGGATACCTCACAAGGTAGTATCGATATGATTAAAATGACATGATGAAGTAATGTATTTAAGTTTCTTAATCTCTATAAAAAAAAGTTAATTTAATTTTATGTTTTGGACGAGAAGTAATATTAACTTTTTTCATAAAATTATATGCACGCCATATAATGGACAACGATTTGATAGCATTACTCCAAAACATGGCAACATATATTATATTTAAGGGTTAAGTAGCAATTTTGCCCCGGAAGTATACCCCCAGGAGATATTTTGCCCTGAAAGTTTTTTTAGGTTCAATTTTGCCTCGAAAGTTTTTTTCTGGAGCAATATTGCCCCTCCGTTAGCAACCCTAACGGTCAACCGTTAGTTGACCGTCAGGGTTGTTAATAGAGGGGTAAAATTTCTCCACACAAAAATTTCTGGGGCAAAATTGCACCAAAAAAAAAAAAAACTTCGGGGCAAAATTGCTATTTAACCCTTTTTTATATTTAATATTTAATTTTGCAATAATGTCTCATTAATGAAAATGTAACCCTTTTTATCCGGATTAGGCTTCGGATCTCCGCGACTTAGCGACCATTGCCGTCAATCCGCGAGAAAAAAAAACCAATTTTTTTAAAAACTAAATATTTCCAAGACAACGTGGGTACTAAAAAAATACATAATGATCTTGACCCGGTACTTAAAAAATGCATCATGATCTTTAAAAACTATTTTAGGACGTTGAAAAACTACCTGCGGAGGTACATAAACTACCTCGTGAGGTAGTTTTGATTTTTTTAAAAAAAATTAAAATGAAAAAAATTCTAAAACATAAAAAATTACTTTTTCAAGGATACCTCACAAGGAAGCATCCACTACCTCATGAGGTAGGTGAAAATTCTTTCTTTTTTTTCAAAAAAATAATGTAGATAAAAAAAATCCAAAAAAACAAAAAAAGAAATGATTAACAAGGTAGTATCAACTACTTCATGAGGTAGGTGAAAATTCTTTCTTTTTTTAAAAAAAAATTAATGTAGATAAACAAATCCAAAAAACAAATGAAATATACGGTTACCTCGTGAGGTACATACTCTACCTCGCGAGGTAGTTTTGATTTTTTTTTTAAAAAAAAAATGAATTTTTTTTTTATAAAAACATAAAAAAAAATTAAGTTTTCAAGGATACCTCACAAGGTAGTATCGATATGATTAAAATGACATGATGAAGTAATGTATTTAACTTTCTTAATCTCTATAAAAAAAAGTTAATTTAATTTTATGTTTTGGACGAGAAGTAATATTAACTTTTTTTCATAAAATTATATGCCCGCCATATAATGGACAACGATTTGATAGCATTACTCCAAAACATGGCAACATATATTATATTTAAGGGTTAAGTAGCAATTTTGCCCCGGAAGTATACCCCCGGAGATATTTTGCCAAAAGTTTTTTTAGGTTCAATTTTGCCTCGAAAGTTTTTTTTCGGAGCAATATTGCCCTCCGTTAGCAACCCTAACGGTCAACCGTTAGTTGACCGTCGGGGTTGTTAATAGAGGGTAAAATTTCTCCACACAAAAATTTCGGGGCAAAATTGCACCCAAAAAAAAAACCGGGGGCAAAATTGCTATTTAACCCTTTTTTATATTTAATATTTAAATTTGTAATAATGACTCATTAATGAAAATGTAACCCTTTTTTATCTGGATTAGGATTCGATCCTCATGACTTAGCGACCATTGCGTCAATGCGCGAAAAAAAAAACCGATTTTTTTTTCTTAAAACTAAATATTTCCAAGACACTATGGGTACTAAAAAAATACATAGAGATAATTACCGGTACTTAAAAAATACATCATGATCTTTAAAAATTATTTTAGGACGTTGAAAAACTACCTCTCGAGGTACATAAACTACCTCGTGAGGTAGTTTTGATTTTTTTAGAAAAAATTAAAATGAAAAAAAATTATAAAAACATAAGAAATTAAGTTTTCAAGGATACCTCACAAGGTAGTATCGACTACCTCTTGAGGTAGGTGGAAATTCTTTATTTTTTTAAAAAAAATTAATGTAGATAAAACTATCCACATAAAAAAAAAAATTAAAAAAAAATGAAATATACGGTTACCTCGCGAGGTAAAGAGACTACCTCGCGAGGTAGTTTTCGCTAGAGGTAGGAAAACTACCCCGCGAGTACATCCTCTACCTCGCGAGGTAGTTTTGATTTTTTTTTAACCGTTTGACTGTTTGTTGACCGTCGGGGTTGTTAATAGAGGGTAAAATTTCTCCACACAAAAATTTACGGGGCAAAATTGCTCCACGGGTGTATAGTTTCGGGGCAAAATTGCTATTAAACCCTTTTTTATATTTAATATTTAATTTTGCAATAATGACTCATTAATGAAAATGTAACCCTTTTTTATCTGGATTAGGATTCGGTCCTCCGCGACTTAGCGACCATTGCCGTCAATTCGCGAGACAAAAAACCGATTTTTTTTTAAAACTAAATATTTCCAAGACACCGTGGGTACTAAAAAAATACGTAAAGCTACTTGGCCGGTACTTAAAAAATACATCATGATCTTTAAAAATTATTTTAGGACGTTGAAAAACTACCTCTCGAGGTACATAAACTACCTCGCGAGGTAGTTTTGATTTTTTTAAAAATTATAAAAATATAAAAAAATTAAGTTTTCAAGGATACCTCACAAGGTAGTATCGACTACCTCATGAGGTAGGTGAAAATTCTTTCTTTTTTTTTTTCAAAAAAATAATGTAGATAAAAATATCCAAAAAAAAATGAAATATAAATTTACCTCGCGAGGTAAAGAGACTACCTCGCGAGGTGATTTTCGCTAGAGGTAGGAAAACTACCTCGCGAGGTACATACTCTACCTCGCGAGGTAGTTTTGATTTTTCTAAAAAAAAATTCAAATGAAATATTATTTTATAAAAACATAAAAAAATTAAGTTTTCAAGGATACCTCACAAGGTAGTATCGATATGATTAAAATGACATGATGAAGTAATGTATTTAACTTTCTTAATCTCTATAAAAAAAAAAGTTAATTTAATTTTATGTTTAGGACGAGAAGTAATATTAACTTTTTTCAT
Organism: Acacia melanoxylon; assembly: GCA_019022615.1. NCBI lineage: Eukaryota > Viridiplantae > Streptophyta > Magnoliopsida > Fabales > Fabaceae > Acacia > Acacia melanoxylon. Next base: position 2,310,898 of record JAFJYJ010000041.1, on the reverse strand, counting down.
AAACTTATATGCCCGCCATATAATGGACAACGATTTGATAGCATTACTCCAAAACATGGCAACATATATTATATTTAAGGGTTAAGTAGCAATTTTGCCCCGAAAGTATACCCCCCCGGAGATAGTTTGCCCTGGAAGTTTTTTAAGCTTCATTTTGCCCAAAAGTTTTTTTACGGAGCAATTTTGCCCCTCCGTTAGCAACCCTAGCGGTCAACCGTTAGTTGACCGTTTGACTTTAGTTGACCGTCAGGGTTCTTAACAGAGGGGTAAAATTTCTCCACACAAAAATTTCCGGGGCAAAATTGCAGCTAAAAAAACTTCAGGGGCAAAATTGCTTTTGTGTGTATACTTTCGAGGCAAAATTGCTATTTAACCCTTTTTTATATTTAATATTTAAATTTGTAATAATGACTCATTAATGAAAATGTAACCCTTTTTATCTGGATTAGGATTCGGTCCTCCGCGGCTTAGCGACCATTGCTTGTCAATGCGCGACAAAAAACCGATTTTTTTTTAAAACTAAATATTTCCAAGACACGTGGGTACTAAAAAAATACATAAAGATACTGACCGGTAATTAAAAAATACATCATGATCTTTAAAAATTATTTTAGGACGTTGAAAAACTACCTCTCGAGGTACATAAACTACCTCGCGAGGTAGTTTTGATTTTTTTTTTAAAAATTATAAAAACATAAAAAATTAAGTTTTCAAGGATACCTCACAAGGTAGTATCGACTACCTAATGAGGTAGGTGAAAATTCTTTCTTTTTTTTTCAAAAAAATAATGTAGATAAAAATATCCAAAAAAAATGAAATATACAGTTACCTCGCGAGGTAAAGAGACTACCTCGCGAGGTAGTTTTCGCTAGAGGTAGAAAAACTACCTCGCGAGGTACATACTCTACCTCGCGAGGTAGTTTTGATTTTTCTAAAAAAAAAATTAAAATGAAATATTATTTTATAAAAACATAAAAAAATTAAGTTTTCAAGGATACCTCACAAGGTAGTATCGATATGATTAAAATGACATGATGAAGTAATGTATTTAACTTTCTTAATCTCTATAAAAAAAAGTTAATTTAATTTTATGTTTAGGACGAGAAGTAATATTAACTTTTTTCATAAAATTATATGCCCGCCATATAATGGACAACGATTTGATAGCATTACTCCAAAACATGGCAACATATATTATATTTAAGGGTTAAGTAGCAATTTTGCCCCTAAGTATACCCCCAGGAGATATTTTGCCCTGAAAGTTTTTTTAGGTTCAATTTTGCCTCGAAAGTTTTTTTCTGGAGCAATATTGCCCCTCCGTTAGCAACCCTAACGGTCAACAGTTAGTTGACCGTCAGGGTTGTTAATAGAGGGGTAAAATTTCTCCACACAAAATTTCTCGGGGCAAAATTGCACCCAAAAAAAACTTCGGGGCAAAATTGCTATTTAACCCTTTTTTATATTTAATATTTAATTTTGCAATAATGTCTCATTAATGAAAATGTAACCCTTTTTTATCTGGATTAGGCTTCGATCTCCGCAGCTTAGCGACCATTGCCGTCCAATCCGCAGAAAAAAAAACCAATTTTTTTTTAAAAACTAAATATTTCCAAGACACTGTGGGTACAAAAAAATACATAATGATACTGACCGGTACTTAAAAAATGCATCATGATCTTTAAAAACTATTTTAGGACGTTGAAAAACTACCTGCGGAGGTACATAAACTACCTCGCGAGGTAGTTTTGATTTTTAAAAAAAAATTAAAATGAAAAAAATTCTAAAACATAAAAAATTACTTTTTCAAGGATACCTCACAAGGAAGTATCCACTACCTCATGAGGTAGGTGAAAATTCTTTCTTTTTTTTTCAAAAAAATAATGTAGATAAAAAAAATCCAAAAAAACAAAAAAAAGAAATGATTAACAAGGTAGTATCAACTACTTCATGAGGTAGGTGAAAATTCTTTCTTTTTAAAAAAAACATTAATGTAGATAAACAAATCCAAAAAACAAATGAAATATACGGTTACCTCGCGAGGTAGTTTTGATTTTTTAAAAAAAAAAAAATGAATTTTTTTTTATAAAAACATAAAAAAAAATTAAGTTTTCAAGGATACCTCACAAGGTAGTATCGATATGATTAAAATGACATGATTAAGTAATGTATTTAACTTTCTTAATCTCTATAAAAAAAAGTTAATTTAATTTTATGTTTAGGACGAGAAGTAATATTAACTTTTTTCATAAAATTATATGCCCGCCATATAATGGACAACGATTTGATAGAATTTCTCCAAAACATGGCAACATATATTATATTTAAGGGTTAAGTAGCAATTTTGCCCCGAAAGTATACCCCCGGAGATAGTTTGCCCTAGAAGTTTTTTAGCTTCAATTTTGCCCCGAAAGTTTTTTACGGAGCAATTTTGCCCTCCGTTAGCAACCCTAGCGGTCAACCGTTAGTTGACCGTTTGACTGTTAGTTGACCGTCGGGGTTCTTAACGAGAGGGTAAAATTTCTCCACACAAAAATTTCCGGGGCAAAATTGCGGCTAAAAAACTTCGGGGCAAAATTGCTTTTGTGTGTATACTTTCGAGACAAAATTGCTATTTAACCCTTTTTTATATTTAATATTTAAATTTGTAATAATGACTCATTAATGAAAATGTAACCCTTTTTATCTGGATTAGGATTCGGTCCTCCGACTTAGCGACCATTGCTTCTCTAATGCGCGACAAAAAACCGATTTTTTTTTAAAACTAAATATTTCCAAGACACTTTGGGTACTAAAAAAATACATAAAGATACTGACCGGTAATTAAAAAATACATCATGATCTTTAAAAATTATTTTAGGACGTTGAAAAACTACCTCTCGAGGTACATAAACTACCTCGCGAGGTAGTTTTGATTTTTTTTAAAAAAATAATAAAAACATAAAAAATTAAGTTTTCAAGGATACCTCACAAGGTAGTATCGACTACCTCATGAGGTAGGTGAAAATTCTTTCTTTTTTTTTCAAAAAAATAATATAGATAAAAATATCCAAAAAAAATGAAATATACAGTTACCTCGCGAGGTAAAGAGACTACCTCGCGAGGTAGTTTTCGCTAGAGGTAGAAAAACTACCTCGCGAGGTACATACTCTACCTCGCGAGGTAGTGTTGATTTTTCTAAAAAAAAATTAAAATGAAATATTATTTTATAAAAACATAAAAAAAATTAAGTTTTCAAGGATACCTCACAAGGTAGTATCGATATGATTAAAATGACATGATGAAGTAATGTATTTAACTTTCTTAATCTCTATAAAAAAAAGTTGATTTAATTTTATGTTTAGGACGAGAAGTAATATTAACTTTTTTCATAAAATTATATGCCCGCCATATAATGGACAACGATTTGATAGCATTACTCCAAAACATGGCAACATATATTATATTTAAGGGTTAAGTAGCAATTTTGCCCCGGAAGTATACCCCAGGAGATATTTTGCCACGAAAAGTTTTTTAGGTTCAATTTTGCCTCGAAAGTTTTTTTACGGAGCAATATTGCCCCTCTCCGTTAGCAACCCTAACGGTCAACAGTTAGTTGACCGTCGGGGTTGTTAATAGAGGGGTAAAATTTCTCCACACAAAAATTTCGGGGCAAAATTGCACCCAAAAAAAACTTCGGGGGCAAAATTGCTATTTAACCCTTTTTTATATTTAATATTTAATTTTGCAATAATGTCTCATTAATGAAAATGTAACCCTTTTTTATCTGGATTAGGCTTCGATCTCCGCAGACTTAGCGACCATTGCGATCAATCCGAGAAAAAAAAAAACCGATTTTTTTTTAAAAACTAAATATTTCCAAGACACTGTGGGTACAAAAAAAATACATAATGATACTGACCGGTACTTAAAAAATGCATCATGATCTTTAAAAACTATTTTAGGACGTTGAAAAACTACCTCTGGAGGTACATAAACTACCTCGCGAGGTAGTTTTGATTTTTTTAAAAAAAATTAAAATGAAAAAAAAATTCTAAAACATAAAAAATTACTTTTTCAAGGATACCTCACAAGGAAGTATCCACTACCTCATGAGGTAGGTGAAAATTCTTTCTTTTTTTCAAAAAAATAATGTGGATAAAAAAATCCAAAAAAAAAAAAAAAAGAAATGATTAACAAGGTAGTATCAACTACTTCATGAGGTAGGTGAAAATTCTTTCTTTTTTTTTTAAAAAAAATAATGTAGATAAACAAATCCAAAAAACAAATGAAATATACGGTTACCTCGCGAGGTACATACTCTACCTCGCGAGGTAGTTTTGATTTTTTTTTTTTTTAAAAAAAAAATTTTTTTTTTTTTTTTATAAAAACATAAAAAAAAATTAAGTTTTCAAGGATACCTCACAAGGTAGTATCGATATGATTAAAATGACATGATTAAGTAATGTATTTAACTTTCTTAATCTCTATAAAAAAAAGTTAATTTAATTTTATGTTTAGGGCGAGAAGTAATATTAACTTTTTTCATAAAATTATATGCCCGCCATATAATGGACAACGATTTGATAGAATTTCTCCAAAACATGGCAACATATATTATATTTAAGGGTTAAGTAGCAATTTTGCCCCGAAAGTATACCCCCAGGAGATAGTTTGCCCTAGAAGTTTTTTTAGCTTCAATTTTGCCCCGAAAGTTTTTTTCTGGAGCAATTTTGCCCCTCCGTTAGCAACCCTAGCGGTCAACCGTTAGTTGACCGTTTGACTGTTAGTTGACCGTCAGGGTTCTTAACAAAGGGGTAAAATTTCTCCACACAAAAATTTCCGGGGCAAAATTGCAGCTAAAAAAACTTCAGGGGCAAAATTGCTTTTGTGTGTATACTTTCGAGGCAAAATTGCTATTTAACCCTTTTTTATATTTAATATTTAAATTTGTAATAATGACTCATTAATGAAAATGTAACCCTTTTTATCGGATTAGGATTCGGTCCTCCGGCTTAGCGACCATTGCCGTCAATGCGCGGACAAAAAACCGATTTTTTTTTAAAACTAAATATTTCCAAGACACGTGGGTACTAAAAAATACATAAAGATACTGACCGGTAATTAAAAAATACATCATGATCTTTAAAAATTATTTTAGGACGTTGAAAAACTACCTCTCGAGGTACATAAACTACCTCGCGAGGTAGTTTTGATTTTTGTTAAAAAAATTATAAAAACATAAAAAATTAAGTTTTCAAGGATACATCACAAGCTAGTATCGACTACCTCAAGAGGTAGGTGAAAATTCTTTCTTTTTTTTTCAAAAAAATAATGTAGATAAAAATATCCAAAAAATATGAAATATACAGTTACCTCGCGAGGTAGAGAGACTACCTCGCGAGGTAGTTTTCGCTCGAGGTAGAAAAACTACCTCGCGAGGGACATAAACTACCTCCCGAGGTAGTTTTGATTTTTCTAAAAAAAAAAAATTAAAATGAAATATTATTTTATAAAAACATAAAAAAATTAAGTTTTCAAGGATACCTCACAAGGTAGTATCGATATGATTAAAATGACATGATGAAGTAATGTATTTAACTTTCTTAATCTCTATAAAAAAAGTTAATTTAATTTTATGTTTAGGGCGAGAAGTAATATTAACTTTTTTCATAAAATTATATGCCCGCCATATAATGGACAACGATTTGATAGCATTACTCCAAAACATGGCAACATATATTATATTTAAGGGTTAAGTAGCAATTTTGCCCCGGAAGTATACCCCCAGGAGATATTTTGCCCTGAAAGTTTTTTTAGGTTCAATTTTGCCTCGAAAGTTTTTTTCTGGAGCAATATTGCCCCTCCGTTAGCAACCCTAACGGTCAACGGTTAGTTGACCGTCGGGGTTGTTAATAGAGGGGTAAAATTTCTCCACACAAAAATTCCGGGGCAAAATTGCACCCAAAAAAAAAACCAGGGGCAAAATTGCTATTTAACCCTTTTTTATATTTAATATTTAATTTTGCAATAATGTCTCATTAATGAAAATGTAACCCTTTTTTATCTGGATTAGGCTTCAGATCTCCGCAGCTTAGCGACCATTGCCGTCCAATCCGCAGAAAAAAAAACCGATTTTTTTTTAAAAACTAAATATTTCCAAGACAACGTGGGTACAAAAAAATACATAATAATGATCTTGACCGAATACTTAAAAAATGCATCATGATCTTTAAAAACTATTTTAGGACGTTGAAAAACTACCTCTGGAGGTACATAAACTACCTCGCGAGGTAGTTTTGATTTTTTAAAAAAAAATTAAAATGAAAAAAAATTCTAAAACATAAAAAATTACTTTTTCAAGGATACCTCACAAGGAAGTATCCACTACCTCATGAGGTAGGTGAAAATTCTTTCTTTTTTTCAAAAAAATAATGTAGATAAAAAAAATCCAAAAAAACAAAAAAAGAAATGATTAACAAGGTAGTATCAACTACTTCATGAGGTAGGTGAAAATTCTTTCTTTTTTAAAAAAAACATTAATGTAGATAAACAAATCCAAAAAACAAATGAAATATACGGTTACCTCGCGAGGTAGTTTTGATTTTTTTAAAAAAAAAAAAATGAATTTTTTTTTTATAAAAACATAAAAAAAAATTAAGTTTTCAAGGATACCTCACAAGGTAGTATCGATATGATTAAAATGACATGATTAAGTAATGTATTTAACTTTCTTAATCTCTATAAAAAAAAGTTAATTTAATTTTATGTTTAGGACGAGAAGTAATATTAACTTTTTTCATAAAATTATATGCCCGCCATATAATGGACAACGATTTGATAGAATTTCTCCAAAACATGGCAACATATATTATATTTAAGGGTTAAGTAGCAATTTTGCCCCGAAAGTATACCCCCGGAGATAGTTTGCCCTAGAAGTTTTTTTAGCTTCAATTTTGCCCCGAAAGTTTTTTACGGAGCAATTTTGCCCCTCCGTTAGCAACCTAGCGGTCAACCGTTAGTTGACCGTTTGACTGTTAGTTGACCGTCGGGGTTCTTAACGAGGGGTAAAATTTCTCCACACAAAATTTCCGGGCAAAATTGCAAAAAAAACTTCCGGGGGGCAAAATTGCTTTTGTGTGTATACTTTCGAGGCAAAATTGCTATTTAACCCTTTTTTTATATTTAATATTTAAATTTGTAATAATGACTCATTAATGAAAATGTAACCCTTTTTATCTGGATTAGGATTCGTCCTCCGCACTTAGCGACCATTGCCGTCTAATGCGCGACAAAAAACCGATTTTTTTTTAAAACTAAATATTTCCAAGACAACGTGGGTACTAAAAAAATACATAAAGATACTGACCGGTAATTAAAAAATACATCATGATCTTTAAAAATTATTTTAGGACGTTGAAAAACTACCTCTCGAGGTACATAAACTACCTCGCGAGGTAGTTTTGATTTTTTTAAAAAAAATTATAAAAACATAAAAAATTAAGTTTTCAAGGATACCTCACAAGGTAGTATCGACTACCTCATGAGGTAGGTGAAAATTCTTTCTTTTTTTTTCAAAAAAATAATATAGATAAAAATATCCAAAAAAAATGAAATATACAGTTACCTCGCGAGGTAAAGATACTACCTCGCGAGGTAGTTTTCGCTAGAGGTAGAAAAAATACCTCGCGAGGTACATACTCTACCTCGCGAGGTAGTGTTGATTTTTCTAAAAAAAAATTAAAATGAAATATTATTTTATAAAAACATAAAAAAATTAAGTTTTCAAGGATACCTCACAAGGTAGTATCGATATGATAAAAATGACATGATGAAGTAATGTATTTAACTTTCTTAATCTCTATAAAAAAAATTAATTTAATTTTATGTTTAGGACGAGAAGTAATATTAACTTTTTCATAAAATTATATGCCTGCCATATAATGGACAACGATTTGATAGCATTACTCCAAAACATGGCAACATATATTATATTTAAGGGTTAAGTAGCAATTTTGCCCTAAGTATACCCCAGGAGATATTTTGCCCGAAAGTTTTTTTAGGTTCAATTTTGCCTCGAAAGTTTTTTTTTTCGGAGCAATATTGCCCCTCCGTTAGCAACCCTAACGGTCAACCGTTAGTTGACCGTCGGGGTTGTTAATAGAGGGGTAAAATTTCTCCACACAAAAAAATTCCGGGGCAAAATTGCACCCAAAAAAAAAACTTCGGGGCAAAATTGCTATTTAACCCTTTTTTATATTTAATATTTAATTTTGCAATAATGTCTCATTAATGAAAATGTAACCCTTTTTTATCTGGATTAGGCTTCGGATCTCCGCGGCTTAGCGACCATTGCCGTCCAATCCGCAGAAAAAAAAACCGATTTTTTTTTAAAAACTAAATATTTCCAAGACACTGTGGGTACTAAAAAAATACATAAAGATACTGACCGGTAATTAAAAAATACATCATGATCTTTAAAAATTATTTTAGGACGTTGAAAAACTAGCTCTCGAGGAACATAAACTACCTCGCGAGGTAGTTTTGATTTTTTTAAAAAAATAAAAACATAAAAAATTAAGTTTTCAAGGATACCTCACAAGGTAGTATCGACTACCTCATGAGGTAGGTGAAAATTCTTTCTTTTTTTTTCAAAAAAATAATATAGATAAAAATATCCAAAAAAAAAAAAAAAATGAAATATACAGTTACCTCGCGAGGTAAAGAGACTACCTCGCGAGGTAGTTTTCGCTAGAGGTAGAAAAACTACCTCGCGAGGTACATACTCTACCTCGCGAGGTAGTGTTGATTTTTCTAAAAAAAAAATTAAAATGAAATATTATTTTATAAAAACATAAAAAAAATTAAGTTTTCAAGGATACCTCACAAGGTAGTATCGATATGATTAAAATGACATGATGAAGTAATGTATTTAACTTTCTTAATCTCTATAAAAAAAAGTTGATTTAATTTTATGTTTAGGACGAGAAGTAATATTAACTTTTTTCATAAAATTATATGCCCGCCATATAATGGACAACGATTTGATAGCATTACTCCAAAACATGGCAACATATATTATATTTAAGGGTTAAGTAGAAATTTTGCGGAAGTATACCCCTAGGAGAAATTTTGCCCTCGAAGTTTTTTTTGGTTCAATTTTGCCCCGAAAGTTTTTTTCTGGAGCAATATTGCCCCTCCGTTAGCAACCCTAACGGTCAACCGTTAGTTGACCGTTTGACTTTTAGTTGACCGTCAGGGTTCTTAACAGAGGGGTAAAATTTCTCCACAAAAATTTCGGGGCAAAATTGCACCTAAAAAACTTCAAAATAAAATTGCTTTTGTGTGTATACTTTCGGGGCAAAATTGCTATTTAACCCTTTTTTATATTTAATATTTAATTTTGCAATAATGACTCATTAATGAAAATGTAACCCTTTTTTATCTGGATTAGGATTCAGTCCTCCGCAGCTTAGCGACCATTGCCGTCCAATGCGCAGACAAAAAACCGATTTTTTTTTAAAACATAATATTTCCAAGACACTGTGGGTACTAAAAAAATACATAAAGATACTGACCGGTACTTAAAAAATACATCATGATCTTTAAAAATTATTTTAGGACGTTGAAAAACTACCTCTCGAGGTACATAAACTACCTCGCGAGGTAGTTTTGATTTTTTTAAAAAAAATTATAAAAACATAAAAAATTAAGTTTTCAAGGATACCTCACAAGGTAGTATCGACTACCTCATGAGGTAGGTGAAAATTCTTTCTTTTTTTTTCAAAAAAATAATATAGATAAAAATATCCAAAAAACAAATGAAATATACGGTTACCTCGCGAGGTACATACTCTACCTCGCGAGGTAGTTTTGATTTTTTTTTTTTTAAAAAAAATGAATTTTTTTTTTTATAAAAACATAAAAAAAAATTAAGTTTTCAAGGATACCTCACAAGGTAGTATCGATATGATTAAAATGACATGATTAAGTAATGTATTTAACTTTCTTAATCTCTATAAAAAAAGTTAATTTAATTTTATGTTTAGGACGAGAAGTAATATTAACTTTTTTCATAAAATTATATGCCCGCCATATAATGGACAACGATTTGATAGAATTTCTCCAAAACATGGCAACATATATTATATTTAAGGGTTAAGTAGCAATTTTGCCCCCGAAAGTATACCCCGGAGATAGTTTGCCCTAGAAGTTTTTTAGCTTCAATTTTGCCCCGAAAGTTTTTTACGGAGCAATTTTGCCCCTCCGTTAGCAACCCTAGCGGTCAACCGTTAGTTGACCGTTTGACTGTTAGTTGACCGTCGGGGTTCTTAACGAGAGGGTAAAATTTCTCCACACAAAAATTTCCGGGGCAAAATTGCACTAAAAAACTTCGTGGCAAAATTGCTTTGTGTGTATACTTTCGAGGCAAAATTGCTATTTAACCCTTTTTTATATTTAATATTTAAATTTGTAATAATGACTCATTAATGAAAATGTAACCCTTTTTATCTGGATTAGGATTCAGTCCTCCGCAGCTTAGCGACCATTGCCGTCTAATGCGCAGACAAAAAACCGATTTTTTTTTAAAACTAAATATTTCCAAGACACTGTGGGTACTAAAAAAATACATAAAGATACTGACCGGTAATTAAAAAATACATCATGATCTTTAAAAATTATTTTAGGACGTTGAAAAACTACCTCTCGAGGTACATAAACTACCTCGCGAGGTAGTTTTGATTTTTTTAAAAAAATTATAAAAACAAAAAAAATTAAGTTTTCAAGGATACCTCACAAGGTAGTATCGACTACCTCATGAGGTAGGTGAAAATTCTTTCTTTTTTTTTCAAAAAATAATATAGATAAAAATATCCAAAAAAAATGAAATATACAGTTACCTCGCGAGGTAAAGATACTACCTCGCGAGGTAGTTTTCGCTAGAGGTAGAAAAAATACCTCGCGAGGTACATACTCTACCTCGCGAGGTAGTGTTGATTTTTCTAAAAAAAAAAATTAAAATGAAATATTATTTTATAAAAACATAAAAAAATTAAGTTTTCAAGGATACCTCACAAGGTAGTATCGATATGATAAAAATGACATGATGAAGTAATGTATTTAACTTTCTTAATCTCTATAAAAAAAATTAATTTAATTTTATGTTTAGGACGAGAAGTAATATTAACTTTTTTCATAAAATTATATGCCTGCCATATAATGGACAACGATTTGATAGCATTACTCCAAAACATGGCAACATATATTATATTTAAGGGTTAAGTAGCGATTTTGCCCCTAAGTATACCCCGGGAGATATTTTGCCAAAAAGTTTTTTTAGGTTCAATTTTGCCTCGAAAGTTTTTTTCGAGCAATATTGCCCCTCCGTTAGCAACCCTAACGGTCAACCGTTAGTTGACCGTCGGGGTTGTTAATAGAGGGGTAAAATTTCTCCACACAAAAATTTCGGGGCAAAATTGCACCCAAAAAAACTTCGGGGCAAAATTGCTATTTAACCCTTTTTTATATTTAATATTTAATTTTGCAATAATGTCTCATTAATGAAAATGTAACCCTTTTTTATCTGGATTAGGCTTCGGATCTCCGCGACTTAGCGACCATTGCCGTCCAATGAGAAAAAAAAACCGATTTTTTTTAAAAACTAAATATTTCCAAGACACGTGGGTACTAAAAAAATACATAAAGATACTGACCGGTAATTAAAAAATACATCATGATCTTTAAAAATTATTTTAGGACGTTGAAAAACTAGCTCTCGAGGAACATAAACTACCTCGCGAGGTAGTTTTGATTTTTTTAAAAAAAATAATAAAAACATAAAAAATTAAGTTTTCAAGGATACCTCACAAGGTAGTATCGACTACCTCATGAGGTAGGTGAAAATTCTTTCTTTTTTTTTTCAAAAAAATAATATAGATAAAAATATCCAAAAAAAATGAAATATACAGTTACCTCGCGAGGTAAAGAGACTACCTCGCGAGGTAGTTTTCGCTAGAGGTAGAAAAACTACCTCGCGAGGTACATACTCTACCTCGCGAGGTAGTGTTGATTTTTCTAAAAAAAAATTAAAATGAAATATTATTTTATAAAAACATAAAAAAAATTAAGTTTTCAAGGATACCTCACAAGGTAGTATCGATATGATTAAAATGACATGATGAAGTAATGTATTTAACTTTCTTAATCTCTATAAAAAAAAGTTAATTTAATTTTATGTTTATGACCAGAAGTAATATTAACTTTTTTCATAAAATTATATGCCCGCCATATAATGGACAACGATTTGATAGCATTACTCCAAAACATGGCAACATATATTATATTTAAGGGTTAAGTAGAAATTTTGCGGAAGTATACCCTAGGAGAAATTTTGCCCTCGAAGTTTTTTTGGTTCAATTTTGCCCCGAAAGTTTTTTTTCGGAGCAATATTGCCCCTCCGTTAGCAACCCTAACGGTCAACCGTTAGTTGACCGTTTGACTTTTTAGTTGACCGTCGGGTTCTTAACGAGGGGTAAAATTTCTCCACACAAAATTTCTCCAAAATTGCACCTAAAAAAACCGGGGCAAAATTGCTTTTGTGTGTATACTTTCGGGCAAAATTGCTATTTAACCCTTTTTTATATTTAATATTTAATTTTGCAATAATGACTCATTAATGAAAATGTAACCCTTTTTTATCCGGATTAGGATTCATCCTCCGCAGAACTTAGCGACCATTGCTTAGTCAATACGCGAGACAAAAAACCGATTTTTTTAAAACATAATATTTCCAAGACACTTGTGGGTACTAAAAAAATACATAAAGATACTGACCGGTACTTAAAAAATACATCATGATCTTTAAAAATTATTTTAGGACTTTGAAAACTACCTCTCGAGGTACATAAACTACCTCGCGAGGTAGTTTTGATTTTTTTAAAAAAAATTATAAAAACATAAAAAATTAAGTTTTCAAGGATACCTCACAAGGTAGTATCGACTACCTCATGAGGTAGGTGAAAATTCTTTCTTTTTTTTTCAAAAAATAATATAGATAAAAATATCCAAAAAACAAATGAAATATACGGTTACCTCATGAGGTACATACTCTACCTCGCGAGGTAGTTTTGATTTTTTTTTTTTTTGATTTAAAAAAAAAAAATTTTTTTTTTATAAAAACATAAAAAAAAATTAAGTTTTCAAGGATACCTCACAAGGTAGTATCGATATGATTAAAATGACATGATTAAGTAATGTATTTAACTTTCTTAATCTCTATAAAAAAAAGTTAATTTAATTTTATGTTTAGGACGAGAAGTAATATTAACTTTTTTCATAAAATTATATGCCCGCCATATAATGGACAACGATTTGATAGAATTTCTCCAAAACATGGCAACATATATTATATTTAAGGGTTAAGTAGCAATTTTGCCCCGAAAGTATACCCCAGGGAGATAGTTTGCCCTAGAAGTTTTTTTTGGTTCAATTTTGCCCCGAAAGTTTTTTTTCGGAGCAATTTTGCCCTCCGTTAGCAACCCTAGCGGTCAACCGTTAGTTGACCGTTTGACTTTTAGTTGACCGTCAGGGTTCTTAACAGAGGGGTAAAATTTCTCCACACAAAAATTTCTGGGGCAAAATTGCACCTAAAAAAAACTTCAGGGGCAAAATTGCTTTTGTGTGTATACTTTCGGGCAAAATTGCTATTTAACCCTTTTTTATATTTAATATTTAAATTTGTAATAATGACTCATTAATGAAAATGTAACCCTTTTTATCCGGATTAGGATTCGGTCCTCCGCAGCTTAGCGACCATTGCCGTCTAATGCGCGAGACAAAAAACCAATTTTTTTTTTAAAACTAAATATTTCCAAGACACGTGGGTACTAAAAAAATACATAAAGATACTGACCGGTAATTAAAAAATACATCATGATCTTTAAAAATTATTTTAGGACGTTGAAAAACTACCTCTCGAGGTACAAAACTACCTAGGTAGTTTTGATTTTTTTAAAAAAATAATAAAAACATAAAAAATTAAGTTTTCAAGGATACCTCACAAGGTAGTATCGACTACCTCATGAGGTAGGTGAAAATTCTTTCTTTTTTTTTTTCAAAAAAATAATATAGATAAAAATATCCAAAAAAAATGAAATATACAGTTACCTCGCGAGGTAAAGAGACTACCTCGCGAGGTAGTTTTCGCTAGAGGTAGAAAAAATACCTCGCGAGGTACATACTCTACCTCGAGGTAGTGTTGATTTTTCTAAAAAAAAATTAAAATGAAATATTATTTTATAAAAACATAAAAAAAATTAAGTTTTCAAGGATACCTCACAAGGTAGTATCGATATGATTAAAATGACATGATGAAGTAATGTATTTAACTTTCTTAATCTCTATAAAAAAAAGTTGATTTAATTTTATGTTTAGGACGAGAAGTAATATTAACTTTTTTCATAAAATTATATGCCCGCCATATAATGGACAACGATTTGATAGCATTACTCCAAAACATGGCAACATATATTATATTTAAGGGTTAAGTAGCAATTTTGCCCCTAAAGTATACCCCAGAGATATTTTGCCCGAAAGTTTTTAGGTTCAATTTTGCCTCGAAAGTTTTTTACGGAGCAATATTGCCCCTCCGGTAACCCTAACGGTCAACAGACTTTTAGTTGACCGTCGGGGTTGTTAATAGAGGGTAAAATTTCTCCACAAAAAATTTTCGGGGCAAAATTGCACCCAAAAAAAACTTCGGGGCAAAATTGCTATTTAACCCTTTTTTATATTTAATATTTAATTTTGCAATAATGTCTCATTAATGAAAATGTAACCCTTTTTTATCTGGATTAGGCTTCAGATCTCCGCAGCTTAGCGACCATTGCCGTCCAATCCGCAGAAAAAAAAAACCGATTTTTTTTTAAAAACTAAATATTTCCAAGACACTGTGGGTACAAAAAAAATACATAATGATACTCTTGACCGGTACTTAAAAAATACATCATGATCTTTAAAAACTATTTTAGGACGTTGAAAAACTACCTCTCGAGGTACATAAACTACCTCGCGAGGTAGTTTTGATTTTTTTTTTAAAAAAAAAATTAAAATGAAAAAAAATTCTAAAACATAAAAAATTACTTTTTCAAGGATACCTCACAAGGAAGTATCCACTACCTCATGAGGTAGGTGAAAATTCTTTCTTTTTTTTTCAAAAAAATAATGTAGATAAAAAAATCCAAAAAAAAAAAAAAAAGAAATGATTAACAAGGTAGTATCAACTACTTCATGAGGTAGGTGAAAATTCTTTCTTTTTTAAAAAAAACATTAATGTAGATAAACAAATCCAAAAAACAAATGAAATATACGGTTACCTCGCGAGGTAGTTTTGATTTTTTTAAAAAAAAAAAAATGAATTTTTTTTTTATAAAAACATAAAAAAAAATTAAGTTTTCAAGGATACCTCACAAGGTAGTATCGATATGATTAAAATGACATGATTAAGTAATGTATTTAACTTTCTTAATCTCTATAAAAAAAAAGTTAATTTAATTTTATGTTTAGGACGAGAAGTAATATTAACTTTTTTCATAAAATTATATGCCCGCCATATAATGGACAACGATTTGATAGAATTTCTCCAAAACATGGCAACATATATTATATTTAAGGGTTAAGTAGCAATTTTGCTGAAAGATACCCCAGGAGATAGTTTGCCCTAGAAGTTTTTTAGCTTCAATTTTGCCCCGAAAGTTTTTTTCTGGAGCAATTTTGCCCCTCCGTTAGCAACCCTAGCGGTCAACCGTTAGTTGACCGTTTGACTTTTAGTTGACCGTCGGGGTTCTTAACGAGAGGGTAAAATTTCTCCACACAAAAATTTCCTCGGCAAATTATTGCGAAAAAAAACTTCGGGGCAAAATTGCTTTTGTGTGTATACTTTCGGGCAAAATTGCTATTTAACCCTTTTTTATATTTAATATTTAAATTTGTAATAATGACTCATTAATGAAAATGTAACCCTTTTTATCCGGATTAGGATTCAGTCCTCCGCAGCCTTAGCGACCATTGCCGTCTAATGCGCGACAAAAAACTGATTTTTTTTTAAAACTAAATATTTCCAAGACACCGCGGGTACTAAAAAAATACATAAAGATACTGACCGGTAATTAAAAAATACATCATGATCTTTAAAAATTATTTTAGGACGTTGAAAAACTACCTCTCGAGGTATATAAACTACCTCGCGAGGTAGTTTTGATTTTTTTAAAAAAAATTATAAAAACATAAAAAATTAAGTTTTCAAGGATACCTCACAAGGTAGTATCGACTACCTCATGAGGTAGGTGAAAATTCTTTCTTTTTTTTTCAAAAAAATAATATAGATAAAAATATCCAAAAAAAATGAAATATACAGTTACCTCGCGAGGTAAAGATACTACCTCACGAGGTAGTTTTCGCTAGAGGTAGAAAAACTACCTCCCGAGGTACATACTCTACCTCTGAGGTAGTGTTGATTTTTCTAAAAAAAAAAAAATTAAAATGAAATATTATTTTATAAAAACATAAAAAAATTAAGTTTTCAAGGATACCTCACAAGGTAGTATCGATATGATAAAAATGACATGATGAAGTAATGTATTTAACTTTCTTAATCTCTATAAAAAAAAGTTAATTTAATTTTATGTTTAGGACGAGAAGTAATATTAACTTTTTTTCATAAAATTATATGCCCGCCATATAATGGACAACGATTTGATAGCATTACTCCAAAACATGGCAACATATATTATATTTAAGGGTTAAGTAGCAATTTTGCCCTAAGATACCCCCAGAGATATTTTGCCCCTGAAAGTTTTTTTAGGTTCAATTTTGCCTCGAAAGTTTTTTTTTTCGAGCAATATTGCCCCTCCGTTAGCAACCCTAACGGTCAACCGTTAGTTGACCGTCAGGGTTGTTAATAGAGGGGTAAAATTTCTCCACACAAAAATTTCTGGGGCAAAATTGCACCCAAAAAAAACTTCAGGGGCAAAATTGCTATTTAACCCTTTTTTATATTTAATATTTAATTTTGCAATAATGTCTCATTAATGAAAATGTAACCCTTTTTTATCTGGATTAGGCTTCAGATCTCCGCAGCTTAGCGACCATTCTTGTCAATCCGCGAAAAAACCGATTTTTTTTTAAAAACTAAATATTTCCAAGACACGTGGGTACTAAAAAAATACATAAAGATACTTACCGGTAATTAAAAAATACATCATGATCTTTAAAAATTATTTTAGGACGTTGAAAAACTAGCTCTCGAGGAACATAAACTACCTCGCGAGGTAGTTTTGATTTTTTTAAAAAAAAAAATGAAAAATAAAAACATAAAAAATTAAGTTTTCAAGGATACCTCACAAGGTAGTATCGACTACCTCATGAGGTAGGTGAAAATTCTTTCTTTTTTTTTCAAAAAAATAATATAGATAAAAATATCCAAAAAAAAAAAAACAAATATACAGTTACCTCGCGAGGTAAAGAGACTACCTCGCGAGGTAGTTTTCGCTAGAGGTAGAAAAACTACCTCGCGAGGTACATACTCTACCTCGCGAGGTAGTGTTGATTTTTCTAAAAAAAAATTAAAATGAAATATTATTTTATAAAAACATAAAAAAAATTAAGTTTTCAAGGATACCTCACAAGGTAGTATCGATATGATTAAAATGACATGATGAAGTAATGTATTTAACTTTCTTAATCTCTATAAAAAAAAGTTGATTTAATTTTATGTTTAGGACGAGAAGTAATATTAACTTTTTTCATAAAATTATATGCCCGCCATATAATGGACAACGATTTGATAGCATTACTCCAAAACATGGCAACATATATTATATTTAAGGGTTAAGTAGAAATTTTGCGGAAGTATACCCTTTGCTCGAGGAGAAATTTTGCCCTCGAAGTTTTTTTGGTTCAATTTTGCCCCGAAAGTTTTTTTTCGGGAGCAATATTGCCCCTCCGTTAGCAACCCTAACGGTCAACCGTTAGTTGACCGTTTGACTTTTAGTTGACCGTCGGGTTCTTAACAGGGGTAAAATTTCTCCACACAAAAATTTCGGGGCAAAATTGCACCTAAAAAAAAACTTCAAAAAATGGCAAAATTGCTTTTGTGTATACTTTCGGGGCAAAATTGCTATTTAACCCTTTTTTATATTTAATATTTAATTTTGCAATAATGACTCATTAATGAAAATGTAACCCTTTTTTATCCGGATTAGGATTCGGTCCTCCGCGACTTAGCGACCATTGCCGTCAATGCGCCGGACAAAAAACCGATTTTTTTTTAAAACATAATATTTCCAAGACACCGTGGGTACTAAAAAAATACATAAAGATACTTGACCGGTACTTAAAAAATACATCATGATCTTTAAAAATTATTTTAGGACGTTGAAAAACTACCTCTCGAGGTACATAAACTACCTCGCGAGGTAGTTTTGATTTTTTTAAAAAAAAAAAATAAAATGAAAAAAAATTATAAAAACATAAAAAATTAAGTTTTCAAGGATACCACACAAGGTAGTATCGACTACCTCATGAGGTAGGTGAAAATTCTTTCTTTTTTTTCAAAAAAATAATGTAGACAAAAAATCCAAAAAAAAATGAAATATATGGTTACCTCGCGAGGTAAAGAGACTACCTCACAAGGTAGTATCGATATGATTAAAATGACATGATTAAGTAATGTATTTAACTTTCTTAATCTCTACAAAACAAAAGTTATTTTAATTTTATGCTTAGGACGAGAAGTAATATTAACTTTTTTCATAAAATTATATGCCCGCCATGTAATGGACAACGATTTGATAGCATTACTCCAAATCAAGGCAACATATATTATATTTAAGGGTTAAGTAGGAAATTTTTCCCCCTTTAAAAAATAATAATAGGAGATATTTTGCCTTGAAAGTTTTTTTAGGTTCAATTTTGCCCCGAAAGTTTTTTAGGAGCAATTTTGCCCCTCCGTTAGCAACCCTCGACAGTTTTGATTTTTTTAACCGTTTGACTGTTAGTTGACCGTCGGGGTTGTTAAAAGAGGGGTAAAATTTCTCCACATAAAAATTTCCGGGGGCAAAATTGCTCCTTGGTGTATACTTTCGGGGCAAAATTGCTATTTAACCCTTTTTTATATTTAATATTAAATTTTGCAATAATAATTCATTAATGAAAATGTAACCCTTTTTTATCCGGATTAGGATTCAAATCCTCCGCATGCTTAGCAACCATTGCCGTCCAATGCGCTGAAAAAAAAAAACTGATTTTTTTTTAAAACTAAATATTTCAAGACACCGTGGGTACTAAAACAATACATAAAGATACTGACCGGTACTTAAAAATACATCCCGATCTTTAAAAATTATTTTAGGACGTTGAAAAACTACCACTCGAGGTACATAAACTACCTCGAGAGGTAGTTTTGATTTTTTTAAAAAAAATAAAATGAAAAGAATTATAAAAACATAAAAAATTAAGTTTTCAAGGATACCACACAAGGTAGTATCGACTACCTCAAGAGGTAGGTGAAAATTCTTTCTTTTTTTTCAAAAAAAAAATGTAGACAAAAAATCCAAAAAAAAATGAAATATATGGTTACCTCGCGAGGTAGTTTTCGCTTGAGGTAGGAAAACTACCTCGCGAGGTAGTTTTGCTTTTTAAAAAAAAAATGAATTTTTTTTTATAAAAACATAAAAAAAATTAAGTTTTCAAGGATACCTCACAAGGTAGTATCGATATGATTAAAATGACATGATTAATTAATGTATTTAACTTTCTTAATCTCTATACAAAAAAAAGTTATTTTAATTTTATGCTTTAGGACGAGAAGTAATATTAACTTTTTTCATAAAATTATATGCCCGCCATGTAATGGACAACGATTTGATAGCATTACTCCAAATCATGGCAACATATATTATATTTAAGGGTTAAGTAGCAATTTTTCCCCGGAAGTATACCCCCAAGAGATATTTTGCCCTGGAAGTTTTTTTAGGTTCAATTTTGCCCCGAAAGTTTGTTTCTGGAGCAATTTTGCCCCTCCGTTAGCAACCCTGACAGTTGACCGTTTGACTGTTAGTTGACCGTCAGGGTTGTTAACAGAGGGTTAAAATTTCTCCACACAAAAATTTCCGGGAAAAAGTGACCAAAAAAAACTTCAGGGGCAAAATTGCTCCTGCGCGTATACTTTCGTGGCAAAATTGCTATTTAACCCTTTTTTATATTTAATATTTAATTTTTCAATAATGACTCATTAATGAAAATGTAACCCTTTTTTATCTGGATTAGGATTCGGTCCTCCGCATCTTAGCGACCATTGCCGTCCAATGCGCGAGAAAAAAAAAACCGATTTTTTTTTTAAAACTAAATATTTCCAAGACACCGTGGTACCAAAAAATACATAAAGATACCGACCGGTACTTAAAAAATACATCATGATCTTTAAAAATTATTTTAGGACGTTGAAAAACTACCTCTCGAGGTACATAAACTACCTTGGGAGGTAGTTTTGATTTTTTTAAAAAAAAAATGAAAAAAAAAATTATAAAAACACAAAAAAATTGATTTTTCAAGGATACCTCACAAGGTAGTATCAACTACCTCATGAGGAAGGTGAAAAATCTTTCTTTTTTTTTCAAAAAAATAATGTAGATATAAAAATCCAAAAAAAAAAAAAAAAAAAAAAAAAAAAGAAATATACGGTTACCTCGCGAGGTAAAGAGACTACCTCGCGAGCTACATACTCTACCTCGCGAGGTAGTTTTAATTTTTTTAAAAAAAATTAAAATGATTTTTTTTTTATCAAAACATAAAAAAATTAAGTTTTCAAGGATACCTCACAAGGTAGTATCGATATGATTAAAATGACATGATTAAGTAATGTATTTAACTTTCTTAATCTCTATGAAAAAAAGTTAATTTAATTTTATGTTTAGGACGAGAAGTAATATTAACTTTTTTCATAAAATTATATGCCCACCATATAATGGACAACGATTTTATAGCATTACTCCAAAACATGGCAACATATATTATATTTAAGGGTTAAGTAGCAATTTTGCCCCGAAAGTTTTTTCTAGAGCAATTTTGCCCCTCCGTTAGACCCTAACTGGTCAACCGTTAGTTGACCGTTTGACTGTTAGTTGACCGTCGGGCTTGTTAACGAGGGGTAAAATTTCTCCACACAAAATTTCAAAAATTTCACCAAAAAAAAAACTTCGGGGGCAAAATTGCTATTTAACCCTTTTTTATATTTAATATTAAATTTTGCAATAATGACTCATTAATGAAAATGTAACCCTTTTTTATCTGGATTAGGATTCAGATCCTCCTCGCTTAGCGACCATTGCCGTCAATGCGCGAAAAAAAAAACCATTTTTTTTAAAAACTAAATATTTCCAAGACAAAAATACTTAAAGATACCGGTACTAAAAATATACATAAAGATAAAAACTACCTCTTGAGGTACATAAACTACCTCGCGAGGTAGTTTTGATTTTTTTAAAAAAATTAAAATGAAAAAAAAAATTATAAAAACATAAAAAATTAAAAATTACATCATGATCTTTAAAAATTATTTTAGGACGTTGAAAAACTACCTCTCGAGGTACATAAAATACCTCGCGAGGAAGTTTTGATTTTATTTTTTAAAAAAATGATTTTTTTTTTTAAAAACATAAAAAAATTAAGTTTTCAAGGATACCTCACAAGGTAGTATCGATATGATTAAAATGACATCATGAAGTAATGTATTTAACTTTCTTAATCTCTATAAAAAAAAGTTAATTTAATTTTATGTTTAGGGCGAGAAGTAATATTAACTTTTTTCATAAAATTATATACCCGCCATATAATGGACAACGATTTGATAGCATTAATCCAAAACATGGAACCATATATTATATTTAAGGGTTAAGTAGTAATTTTGCCCCGAAAATATACCCCCAGGAGAAATATTGCACTGGAAGTTTTTTTAGGTTCAATTTTGCCCCGAAAGTTTTTTTCTGGAGCAATTTTGCCCCTCCGTTAGCAACCCTAGAGGTCAACCATTAGTTGGCCGTTTGACTGTTAGTTGACCGTCAGGGTTGTTAACAGAGGGGTAAAATTTCTCCACACAAAATTTTCTGGGGCAAAATTGCACCAAAAAAAAACTTCAGGGGCAAAATTGCTCCTGGGTGTATACTTTCGAGGAAAAATTGCTATTTAACCCTTTTTTATATTTAATATTTAATTTTGCCATAATGACTCATTAATGAAAATGTAACCCTTTTTTATCTGGATTAGGATTCAGTCCTCCGCAGCTTAGCGACCATTGCCGTCCAATGCGCAGAAAAAAAAACCGATTTTTTTTTTTAAAACTAAATATTTCCAAGACACTTTGGGTACTAAAAAAATACATAAAGATACTGACCGGTACTTAAAAAATACATCATGATCTTTAAAAATTATTTTAGGACGTTGAAAAACTACCTCTCGAGGTACATAAACTACCTCGCGAGGTGGTTTTGATTTTTTTTAAAAAAATTAAAATGAAAAAAAATTATAAAAACATAAAAAATTAAGTTTTCAAGGATACCACACAAGGTAGTATCGACTACCTCATGAGGTAGGTGAAAATTCTTTCTTTTTTTTCAAAAAAATAATGTAGATAAAAAAATCCAAAAAAAAATGAAATATACGGTTACCTCGCGAGGTAAAGAGACTACCTCGCGAGGTAGTTTTCGCTAAAAGTAGGAAAAAACTACCACGCGAGGTACATAACCTACCTCGCGAGGAAGTTTTGATTTTTTTAAAAAAAAATGTAGATAAAAAAATGATTTTTTTTTTATATATAAAAACATAAAAAAAAAAACATTAAGTTTTCAAGGATACCTCACAAGGTAGTATCGATATGATTAAAATGACATGATTAAGTAATGTATTTAACTTTCTTAATCTCTACAAAAAAAAGTTAATTTAATTTTATGTTTAGGGCGAGAAGTAATATTAACTTTTTTTCATAAAATTATATGCCCGCCATATAATGGACAACGATTTGATAGCATTACTCCAAAACATGGCAACATATATTATATTTAAGGGTTAAGTAGCAATTTTGCCCAGGAAGTTTACCCCCAGGAGAAATTTTGCCCTAGAAGTTTTTTTAGGTTCAATTTTGCCCCGAAAGTTTATTTCTTGAGCAATTTTGCCCCTTCGTTAGCAACGCTAACGGTCAACCGTTAGTTGATCGTTTGACTGTTAGTTCACCGTCGGGGGTTGTTAACAAAAATTTCCGGGTAAAATTTCACCACAAAAAAATTTCCGGGGCAAAATTCTCCCGGTCTATACTTTCGAGGTAAAATTTCTATTTAACCCTTTTTTATATTTAATATTTAATTTTGCAAAAATGACTCATTAATGAAAATGTAACCCTTTTTTATCCGGATTAGGATTCAGGTCCTCCGCAGCCTTAGCGACCATTGCCGTCAAATGCGCGAGAAAAAAAACCGATTTTTTTTTTTAACTAAATATTTCCAAGACACTTCGGTACTAAAAAATACATAAAGATACTGACCGGTACTTAAAAAATACATCATGATCTTTAAAAATTATTTTAGGACGTTGAGAAACTACCTCTCGAGCAACATAAACTACCTCGCGAGGTAGTTTTGATTTTATAAAAAACAATTAAAAATGAAAAAAAATTATAAAAACATAAAAACTTAAGTTTTAAAGGATACCTCACAAGGTAGTATCGACTACCTCATGAGGTAGGTGAAAATTCTTTCTTTTTTTTCAAAAAAATAATGTAGATAAAAAAATCCAAAAAAACATTAAAAAAAAATGAAATATACGGTTACCTCGTGAGGTAGTTTTCGCTAGAGGTAGGAAAACTACCTCGCGAGGTACATACTCTACCTCGCGAGGTAGTATTGATTTTTTATTAAAAAAATGATTTTTTTTATAAAAACATAAAAAAATTAAGTTTTCAAGGATACCTCACAAGGTAGTATCGATATGATTAAAATGACATGATTAAGTAATGTATTTAACTTTCTTAATCTCTATAAAAAAAG
The DNA here is from genome assembly GCA_019022615.1 of Acacia melanoxylon. NCBI lineage: Eukaryota > Viridiplantae > Streptophyta > Magnoliopsida > Fabales > Fabaceae > Acacia > Acacia melanoxylon. Next base: position 2,286,830 of record JAFJYJ010000041.1, on the reverse strand, counting down.
TTAATTTAATTTTATGTTTAGGGCGAGAAGTAATATTATCTTTTTTTCATAACATTATATGCCCGCCATATAATGGACAACGATTTGATAGCATTACTCCAAAACATGACAACATATATTATATTTAAGGGTTAAGTAGCAATTTTGCCCGAAAGTTTACCCCGGAGAAATTTTGCCCTGAAGTTTTTTTAGGTTCAATTTTGCCCCGAAAGTTTTTTCCGGAGCAATTTTGCCCCTCCGTTAGCAACCTAGCGGTCAACCGTTAGTTGACCGTTTGACCGTTAGTTGACCGTCGGGGTTGTTAACGAGGGGTAAAATTTCTCCACACAAAAATTTCCGTTGCAAAATTGCACCAAAAACTCCCAAAATTGGTCTATACTTTCGGGAAAATTGCTATTTAATCCTTTTTATATTTAATATTTAATTTTGCAATAATGACTCATTAATGAAAATGTAACCCTTTTTTATCTGGATTAGGATTCAGTCCTCCGCAGCTTAGCGACCATTGCCGTCCAATGCGCAGAAAAAAACCGATTTTTTTTTTTAACTAAATATTTCCAAGACACTGTGGGTTCTAGAAAAATACATAAAGATACTTGACCGTACTTAAAAAATACATCATGATCTTTAAAAATTATTTTAGGACGTTGAAAAACTACCTCTCGAGGTACATAAACTACTTCGCGAGGTAGTTTTGATTTTATAAAAAAAATTAAAATGAAAAAAAAATATAAAAACATAAAAAATTAAGTTTTGAAGGATACCTAACAAGGTAATATCGACTACCTCATGAGGTAGGTGAAAATTCTTTCTTTTTTTCAAAAAAATAATATAGATAAAAAAAATGAAATAAAAAAGGTAATTTTCGCTAGAAAAACTACCTCGTGAGGTACATACTCTACCTCGCGAGGTAGTATTGATTTTTTTAAAAAAAATGAATTTTTTTTTATAAAAACATAAAAAAAATTAAGTTTTCAAGGATACCTCACAAGGTAGTATCGATATGATTAAAATGACATGATTAAGTAATGTATTTAACTTTCTTAATCTCTATAAAAAAAAGTTAATTTAATTTTATGTTTAGGACGAAAGTAATATTAACTTTTTTCATAAAATTATATGCCCGCCATATAATGGACAACGATTTGATAGCATTACTCCAAAACATGGCAACATATATTATATTTAAGGGTTAAGTAGCAATTTTGCCCAAAGTATACCCCCCGAGAAATTTTGCCCTGGAAGTTTTTTAGGTTCAATTTTGCCTCGAAAGTTTTTTTTTCTGAGCAACTTTTCCCCTCCGTTAGCAACCCTATCGGTCAACCGTTAGTAGACCGTTTGACTGTTAGTTGACCGTCAGGGTTGTTAACAGAGGGGTAAAATTTCTCCACACAAAAATTTCCGAAAAAATTGCTCTTGCTCTATACTTTCGAGGAAAAATTTCTATTTAACCCTTTTTTATATTTAATATTTAATTTTGCAATAATGACTCATTAATGAAAATGTAACCCTTTTTTATCTGGATTAGGATTCGATCCTCCGCAACTTAGCGACCATTGCCGTCCAATGCGTAAAAAAAAACCGATTTTTGTTTTTAACTAAATATTTCCAAGACACTTGTGGGTTCTAAAAAATATATAAAGATACTTGACCGGTACTTAAAAAATACATCATGATCTTTAAAAATTATTTTAGGACGTTGAAAACTACCTCTCGAGCAACATAAACTACCTCGCGAGGTAGTTTTGATTTTATAAAAAAAATTAAAAATGAAAAAAAAAATTATAAAAACATAAAAAATTAAGTTTTAAAGGATACCTCACAAGGTAGTATCGACTACCTTATGAGGTAGGTGGAAATTCTTTCTTTTTTTTCAAAAAAATAATGTAGATAAAAAAATCCAAAATAAAAAAAAATGAAATATACGGTTACCTCGCGAGGTAGTTTTCGCTAGAGGTAGCAAAACTACCTCGCGAGGTACATACTCTACCTCGCGAGGTAGTTTTGATTTTTTTTTTTAAAAAAAAAATGAATTTTTTTTTATAAAAACATAAAAATTGAGTTTTCAAGGATACCTCACAAGGTAGTATCGATATGATTAAAATGACATGATTAAGTAATGTATTTAACCTTTCTTAATCTCTATAAAAAAAAGTTAATTTAATTTTATGTTTAGGACGAGAAGTAATATTAACTTTTTTCATAAAATTATATGCCCGCCATATAATGGACAACGATTTGGTAGCATTACTCCAAAACATGGCATCATATATTATATTTAAGGGTTAAGTAGCAATTTTGCCCCGGAAGTATACCCCCAGGAGAAATTTTGCCCTGGAAGTTTTTTTAGGTTCAATTTTGCAGCGAAAGTTTTTTTTGGAGCAATTTTGCCCCTCCGTTAGTTGGTCAACCGTTAGTTGACCGTTTGATTGTTAGTTGACCGTCAGGGTTTTTAATAGAGGGGTAAAATTTCTCCACACAAAAATTTCCGGGCAAAATTGCACCAAAAAAAACTTCATGGGCAAAATTGCTCCTCGGTTTATACTTTCGGGGCAAAATTGCTATTTAACCCTTTTTTATATTTAATATTTAATTTTGCAATAATGACTCATTAATGAAAATGTAACCCTTTTTTATATGGATTAGGATTCAGTCCTCTGCAGCTTAGAGACCATTGCCGTCCAATGCGCAGAAAAAAAAAACCGATTTTTTTTTAAAACTAAATATTTCCAAGACACTGTGGGTACTAAAAAAATACATAAAGATACTGACCGGTACTTAAAAAATACATCATGATCTTTAAAAATTATTTTAGGATGTTGAAAAACTACCTCTCGAGGTACATAAACTACCTTGCGAGGTAGTTTTGATTTTTTTAAAAAAATAAAATGAAAAAAAAATATAAAAACATAAAAAATCAAGTTTTCAAGGATACCTCACAAGGTAGTATCGACTACCTCATGAGGTATGTGAAAATTCTTTCTTTTTTTTCAAAAAAATAATGTAGATAAAAAAATCCAAAAAAAAAAATAAAAAAAAAAATGATATATACGGTTACCTCGCGAGGTAGTTTTCGCTAGAGGTAGGAAAACTACCTCGCGAGGTAGTTTTGATTTTTTTAAAAAAAAATCAAAATGATTTTTTTTTTATAAAAACATAAAATAAAATTAAGTTTTCAAGGATACCTCATAAGGTAGTATCGATATGATTAAAATGACATGATTAAGTAATGTATTTAACTTTCTTAATCTCAATAAAAAAAAGTTAATTTAATTTTATGTTTAGGACGAGAAGTAATAATAACTTTTTTCATAAAATTATATGCCCGCCATATAATGGACAACGATTTGATAGCATTACTCCAAAACATGGCAACATATATTATATTTAACGGTTAAGTAGCAATTGTGCCCCGGAAGTATACCCCTTGGAGAAATTTTGCCCTCGATGATTTTTTAGGTTCAATTTTGCCACGAAAGTTTTTTTCTGGAGCAGTTTTGCCCCTCCGTTAGCAACCCTGACGGTCAACCGTTAGTTGACCGTTTGACTGTTAGTTGACCGTCGGGGTTCTTAACAGAGGGGTAAAATTTCTCCACACAAAAATTTCCGGGGTAAAATTGCACAAAAAAAAACTTCAGTGGCAAAATTGCTCCTGGGTGTATACTTTCGGGGAAAAATTTCTATTTAACTCTTTTTTATATTTAATTTTGCAATAATGACTCATTAATGAAAATGTAACCCTTTTTATCGGATTAGGATTCGATCCTCCGCAGCTTAGCGACCATTGCCGTCCAATGCGCGAGAAAAAAAAAACCGATTTTTTTTTTTAAAAAAACTAAATATTTCCAAGACACTGTGGGTACTAAAAAAAATACATAAAGATACTGACCGGTACTTAAAAAATACATCATGATCTTTAAATATTATTTGAGGATGTTGAAAAACTAACTCGCGAGGTAGTTTTGATTTTTTTTTTTCAAAAAATTAAAATGAAAAAAAAATTATAAAAACATAAAAAATTAAGTTTTCAAGGATACCTCACAAGGTAGTATCGACTACCTCATAAGGTAGGTGAAAATTCTTTTTTCTTTTCAAAAAAATAATGTAGATAAAAAAAATCCAAAAAAAGAATAAAAAAAAGAAATATACGGTTACCTCGCGAGGTAGAGAGACTACCTCGGGAGGTAGTTTTCGATTTTTTTTACCTCGTGAGGTAAAAAAACTCTACCTGATTTTTTTTTTTTTTAAAAAAACATAAAAAAAAAAAAAAAAAAAAAAAAAATTAAGTTTTCAAGAATACCTCACAAGGTAGTATCGATATGATTAAAATGACATGATTAAGTAATGTATTTAACTTTCTTAATCTCTATAAAAAAAAATCGATTTAATTTTATGTTTAGGACGAGAAGTAATATTAACTTTATTGATGCCAAATCCCTTGATTTATTTGATTGGCAGTGTTGGAGCATTATTCATGATATTATTTGCCTCTTTTTTGACAAAGGTTGGTTTTTGTTATCTTTTATTCCTCGGCGGGGTAATAGAGTCACTGATTTATTAGAGGCTATTGCTTATAAGGTGGTGTGCCCAGTCGGGTGGGTTAACCAACCAATACCTTCTTTATCTTCCCTTCTAACCTTGGATGCTCAGGAGGCTCATATTGGAATGGATCAAGCTTTTACCTCTCATTTTGTATTTGAGGAGGGTTAACCCTGTTTGTAATAGACTTCTTTTCCAGTTGGGAGTTTTTGCCCTCCTGCTATGTTTTCACTTAGTGACATTTGATTATTATGCTTTGTAATATCTGCGGATGTTGTATCATTCGTCTTTATCATGGTTATTAAACCCGGACCGGATGGTTCGGACCGGAAACCTGCGAACCGGCCGTGAAACCGATCCGGAAAACCAGAGAAACCGGGGTCATTAGCCACCTAGTATTAAAAAAAATAACTGTGGAAGAGAGGGGTCTGAGAACAAATCGGAGAGGAGACACAAGAAACAGAGCGGCGGACAACGACCTCCACTCCACCTTCGCCGGCGACCTTTGCTTCACCATCACCACAAATCTTCATCGCCAACAAGCTCCACCCTCACCACCACAGAAACTGTCGCCAACCAAAAGACACACCTTGAACGATTCAGGCTCTAATCCGACCACATTTAGGGTGTAAGGTTGTGGAGAAGCCATAGCTGAATGCTTGAATGTGAGAGAGAGAGTGAGAAAAGAGAAAAGCTTAGAGAAAGAGAAAAGGGGGAAGGAGGTGACTGGAAAGACGATAGTTGAGTACATGAGAGCAGTAGAGGTGCGGTATAAAGCCACTGACCTTTAGAAGAGACATAGCTATCAACCTTTTTTTTAGCTCGAAACCTATCAACCTAATAATATCCAAAATGAATAGTCATATTTGTCCCTAGGCATATGAAGACATATAAGGATGTGAGGGTGGAAAGAGTAATTTCACAAGAAACAATTAAAAATCCAAAGTCTGGAAGTGGAGATGGTCTGTAGCTCGAAACTGGTGACTGGAATTTAATGTCGATTTGACAAATATGAGGTGATTGTCTGTAGCTCGAAAATGGTGACTGATTACTCTCTTTTTATCCAATGGAGATTTAGTATAGTCATATATCTTTTTGACCAGAGGGTAGTAGGGAAAATTATTTTATTTATAATTTTATATTAATAAGTCTAAAATTTTTACTTTCTCACCGGTTTGTTTGGTCCTAGCCAGCTCCTGTCGACCCACTAACCCTCGACCCGACTCGACCGGTTCGGTGGACCGGTCCGATTTTAATAACCTTGGTCTTTATGGTAATATATGTGTCTTTACAAAGCAAAAAAAAGTTAGGAAGAAAGCGATTTGGGTGATCTTAAGGGTTTTTGAGAAATACCTTGATGCCGTTAGGGTGTGCTTTAAGCGCTTAGTTGAGAACTTAGAAAATTCGGATTCACAAATTGTGACTGCTGTGATAGGGGTCTTTTGTGAGCTCTATTCAAAAGATCCCCGATCATATCTTCCATTAGCACCTGAATTTTATAGGATTTTGATCGATTCTAGGAACAACTCGGTTTTAATAAAGACATTAAAAATATTTGCCAATTTGACTCCACTTGAACCGAGGTTGGGTAAAAGGATTGTTGAACCTGTTTGTGAGCTTATGAAGAAAACTGGAGCGAAGTCCTTAATGTTTGAGTGCGTCAGGACTGTGGTTACCTGCTTGAGTAATCATGAGTCTACAGTCAAAATGGCTATCTCAAAGATTGGGGAGTTGCTGGTTGATCGGGATCCAAATCTCAGATTTCTTGGACTTTATGCCCTTTCAGATGTTGCACCAACCTACTTGTAGGCGGTCTTAGAGAACCAGGAAGTTGTGATCAAATCATTGAGTGATGAAGATCCTAATATTAAACTTGAGTCTTTGCGCCTGGCTATGGCTATGGTGTCAGAGAGCAATGTATTGGTCAATTATGCATTAAAGACCCAGAATTTTGCATATCAAAGACATGTATTGCAAATTCTTTCTTTTTTTTTCAAAAAATAATGTCAATTAAAAAAAAAAAAAAAATGAAATATACATTAAAGTCTGACCCAGAATTTTGCAATGAGATTTTGGGTTCCATTTTAATGACATGTAGTAGCAATGTTTATGAGATCATTATTGACTTTGATTGGTATGTTTCGCTCCTTGGAGAAATGTCAAGGATTCCAAATTGCCAAAAGGGTGAAGAAATTGAGGCCCAGCTTATTGATATTGGTATGAGAGTTAAAGATGCTAGATTGCAACTTGTTCAGGTTGGTCGTGATCTGTTGATAGACCCTGCATTAATTGGTAATGTGCATTTGCATAGGATTTTATGTGCTGCTGCTTGGGTTGTCGGGGAATATGTTGAGGTTGCAAGTAACCCGTTTGAACTGATGGATGCGCTACTTCAACCTCGTACAAATCTCTTGCCACCATCAATGAATGCTGTTTATATTCATTCTTCTTTTAAAATATTAGTTTTTTGTCTGGATTGTTACCTTATGCAAAATGAAGAGCATGTGTCCTCATTGGATTCCAGCGATTTGTCTGTGAGGTATTCTGGATTGGTTGCTGGGAAAAAACACGCAGAGACTCCTGATTTTGCATCATGTGAAGGTCCAAGACATGATGCTCAGAATGAGGGCTTTAGCCCACAAAATTCAATGGACTCTTCTAAAGAGCTTGCTGTTCAAAACAATGCAGAGAGAATTGTTACTCAGGATCAGACGTCAATTGCTACTTCTTTGGAAAAGAATAATTTCACACTTGAATCTATTGCTGGTCTCTTAAATCTAATTGAATTAGTTTTAGGCCCCCTTGCAGCAAATCCAGATGTTGAGGTACTAGAGAGAGCTTAGAATGTACTTTCTTTTGTTCAATTAATTAAAGCAGAAATATCTAATAATTCCAATCAGAATGTGGACATCTTGGACAAAAAAGCTGCTCAAGTTTCAGCAATTGTTAAATTGACGTGCGATGTTTTTTCCGATGAACTTGGTCCTGTCTCATTAAGTGCTCAAGGAAGAGTTGCTGTACCAGATGGATTAGTTCTGAATGAGAATCTTGACGACTTAAAAGCAATATGTGGTGATATTGAACTGCCTTCTTCTAGTTCATTTTCCATACGAGGCCCTCATTTTGGCCCCACTTCTGATGCTTCTCCATTTAATCTTCTAAAGAAAGAGGAAACAGAACCATTGAATGAATCAGCATCTTTGCTTGAACACCGGAAGCGGCATGAATTATATTACCTTCCTTCAGAGAAGAATGAGATTACTTATGATGATTATCCTCCTACTAATGACCCTCAGAAAAAGACTAACTTATCCTTCTAAAACAAAAATGCACTCTTACCTTTCCGTGAGGTAGTTTAAAAAAAAAATCAAAAAAATAAATAAATAATGCATGGTTACCTCGTGAGGTAGTCCGACTACCTCGCGAGGTACTTTTAAAAAAAATCAGAAAAAATAATATAAAATTAAAAAAATAAATTAATGAGAACAAACATGATGAATAAAATATTATATTAACTCATCAAAACAATTAAACAATTGTAAATTCATAAGGTATCCACATTTTAACAAAAATGCAGGCTGATACATTTTGCTTCATATGGTCCTAAATATAAGATAAAGTTGACTTTTTTTTTGTGAAAAATTAAGGAAGTTAAATAAGTTGCTTATTCATATCATATATTGTGTATCCTTATATTATATATCAGTTTATTAGTCAAACTAATTGGTTTGGAGAAAAAAAATATAAATATAAATATTCTAAAATAATTTAATTAGTTTTCTTAATTTTTTTAAAAAAATCAGTTTTGTCTTATATTTAAGATAAGAGGAAGTGTTAAGAATAATGGATGGATACACTAAATTTTGCAGACGCCATTTCATGCCATATTATCAACAAGGCAAGATTGTGATTCTGAACTACAACTTACACTCAATTTTTCCCACTATGTAAAAGAAGAGAGTGACACTTGTTCCCATTTTATAGCGCCACGTGTAAGTCAGCTGAGCTAGCTCTGTATTATTACACTTGGGTGCCTCATCACCCCTTCATTCCCATATTTGAACATTCCTTAAATGCCACGTGTGCATTGTAAGATTTATACTTTATACTTTCTACCGGGAGCTTATGAGTAAGGAGTAATAACTAGTACTCCCTCCGATCCTAATTATAGAAACATTTTTGTAATGCAATTTACGCTATAAAAATTTTCCTATAATTAGGACCGGAGGTAGTAAATTGTAACACATAGGCACTAAATAATTAATTACTACTAGTATTATACACTACATTCACTTTCCTATTAATTTACGAATATAAAATAAATTAGTTAATTTAGTTATTTGTATGTGTGTTGTTTTTTTAAATACTTCTTTTAATTATAAATATATATATATATATATATATCAGCAGGAATATTTTTTTTTTTAAATGACAATTTTAGAAGGTAAAATAAATTGATGTATTTCATATGGAATTAAAGCAAACCCTTCACTTATCTTCTATATTTCGGATTAGTGGAAGTAATTTATAAGAATATTATCTTTTCAGAGAAAGGCTAAGGTACAAAATTATACATGAAAATTTTCTCAAAGTGCGCCAAACACTAAATGTTTTTTAGAGGGGTGAAAGTAATTATGAGCTTTGATAATATGGGAAAAATCTTAGTGCCATTAATTTGACCGTTAGTGAGCCTACATTTGACCAAATATCATTATGTGGATTAGGGCTGAGCAATGGGCGGGCGGGGCTGCCTCGTGCCCTAATCGTGTCCCGCCCGTTTGTTTTACTTGGGTACAGGGTAGCCCGTAACTGTGGTTAAACCCATTTAACCCTTCATAAACTGGTACAAGCAAATACAGGCGGGTTTCAAAGTGTTCTAGGTCCCTGTTTATACCTTCAAGTTATTAAAAAAATCAGAACCCACCAAAGAAACTCAGAACAAAGAGAACCAAACAAATGACGAGATGAAAGAAAAGATGGTGGGTAGATCTGTGATGCTCGACGGCAAGGTGCCGACTGTCGTAGAGATCGACGGCAACAACCAATAATAACGACACAATCGAACAGATCGACGACGTCGTTATTGTAAACAGAACTGCCGAGTGAGTAGGGAAAAAAATGAAGTTCATGGACGGTTGAAAGCTGCAACACGAGATTGAAGGTGAAGATTGAGAGAGAAGAGGGAAGGGGAGGCGGCGAGATCGTATACTGAGAGTCTGAGACTGAGAGAATAGGAAACTAGAGTAGGTTAGGGTTTTTTTACTTTTGAGATTTAAAATTTTTAAATATATAAAATTTTAAAAAAAGGTGTTAGGTGTAAAAAACTGTTCCACCTATGGGCTCCAGGAATCGAATCACAGGTATTATGGCTATTACATGCTATCCTTACCATGCAACCAAGTGCCAATATTGCGTAGTACATGTTTAAAACTTAATATATTATAATATAAATAACATATTTAAAAAATATAGATACACACAAGCGAGAACGAGCAGTCCGTGCCCTAACCCATTCCCCGCCCCATTTAACATATACAGGTACGGGGCAGCTCATACCCGTTAGGGCTCAATTTGGGTGGGCTTAAACAGGCCAAAAAGCTACTGGGCAAGGGCGGATCTGTGGGTTGTGGGTCTTTTGCTCACCCCTAATGTGAAAGCTGATGTGGGTTATTGAAGTCCTAGTTGGCAAACTTCATTGTTGACCTAGCAAAGAAAAAAAGAAGAAGTGATTGGAGAAAAGAAATGAGGAAAGAAGGAAGAAGATCTGGGGATTTAGATAAAAATTCAGAGCTGACAAAATCATAGCACAATCACGATTCAGCTGCTTCGTCACGTCTTCTTCAACTTCTCAATCTTATAGGTATTTTTACTCCTTTACCCTTAACAAAGTTGTACTACGTGAATCATCTCAATCTTAATCGAGGCTTAAAATATAAATTTGGTTATTTAATAAACCTGCGGTCTGTAATGCAATATTGCCTTTCAGAGGCATGCGGGACTACAAAGACATCTTCACATGACGCCACATATTTTGTCCTCGTTTACGTCTTCTTTAATTCTTGCCGCAAAAAATTAAACTTCATTTTCAATTTGGAATATTCTTACATTTATTCTGGCCCAGGATTTTTCTCTAACTTAATTATTTTTTCACTATTATTGTTTATCAAAGATTTCACTTTTATTTAAGTTTGAACTTACACAGTTCTATTCATTCCAACAAAAATTACAGTTCTACTACTCCTTTGTAAATAAAATTAGCATTACGCATTTCCTTACACATTGCATGAAAATTGTTCCAAATGCTATTGAATCACATGATTGTTACAGTTATTAAAGGGAAAATCTCTCTCAGGACCCAAATTACAAAAATATCGTTAAAAAAGATCCAAGAAAAAGTTAGATATCTTCCTGGTATTATTTCAGAAAATATTGTACTAATATAGTTGTTAACGTGTACTGATATGATTGTTAACATTTATGAAATAATACCAGAAAAGGCTCTGGGTCTTTTTTAACATATGATTTTGTTTTGGGCTTTTTTTTGATAATTTGAACCCTTAGGGAGATTTTCTCATTATTAAATGGTTGCCAAAAAGTTACAATTATTAAATGATATGCTTATAATATTCTCATATAAATTTATTTATGGATTAATAACGGTTCTATAAGATATACTTCAATTGATCACTTTTTTTATTGATTGAAAATATTATTCATCATAATTTATTACAAGTATTTATTTTAAAAAATGGTAATAATATGCTATGCAATTGAAAAAAAAAACATCAAAGAGTTCAAATTAGTGTTAATTTTTGAAGATGTATTAATTAATTATTTACTAAAAAAATGTACATATCTATAGACGATAAATTAACTATTACGTTAAGATTTTGTTGGGAAAAAATGTTACATGAAGTTTAAAATTAGCAATGTTTTCTTTTTCGGTGATATCAAATTTAAAAGCGTCTCGCTCGTCCTGAAAATTAGAATATTAATAGAATTTTTATTTCATTTCCTTTGTAAGCATATGTACAAATATTGTTGTTAAACTTACGAGTTTATCGTTTTTACATTTATAGTTTAAAATCGAAATCTTCTTGAAACTCGTTTATTATCAGAACTCAGTTAAATTTACGATTTTATACAATGAATTTACTATTTTTACGCTTTAAACTTACAAAATCGTTAACTCACCTTTAAACTCGTGTTAATTTTTTTATTTGATCATCTTCAAATGACTTTATATATAAGTTTTATAGAAATTTCTTTATTAAATATAGTAAATTTTGAATATTGATGAATTTAATTTCAATTATTTATATTTAAAATATATTTAAATCAAAATATTATCATTTTTTATATTTTAATTATTTATTATACATCATTAATACTTATTTAATAATAAAAATAAACTCTTACAAAGTTTAGGATTAAAATTCACAGTACAAATTTACTCACGAATTTACTTTACCACCGGACTAGTATATATATATATTGGCAATAACACGTAGTCGTCAAATGACTCGTGTCAAACGTACTTGCCTCTCCATGCGCGTCTGACTCCTAAATTTTGGAGTTCTGTTCTCTTTAATACAGTACCGATATACCAAGAACCGAACCCGATTCAGAAAGCCTTAAAAAGAAAAAGGATCTTTTAGCCGCTAAGCAAAAACCCTGAAAATATAGTCCTTTTCCTCCGTGGCATATTCTTCTTTCCCGGGAATTCAAAACAGAAATTCCCAGTAACATAGCATCGAATTTTGGTATCCCGAATCCGATTTCATTTCTCCTTTCTCGTTCGAGTCCATTTTTGTACCTCCGATCGCTCACCGGCCTCTAATTTCCCATCGCCACCCTTCAATATTCCCAGGGATTTTGTGTCTCCCATGGATCAACAGGACGAAGCAATTTGCAATTCCTCGAATTCGTTTAATTTTCTCAATGGTTTATCTATGAAGCACTCTGCGTGGTTTGAAATTAGGCTATTCTATGTTCGAATCTCTCCTTGCGTCATCGATAGCGTCCCTGACCATCTTAAGCTCTGCCATCCCCGGCGGGAAATTGGGGTTTCCCTGGAAATGAACGGCGTCCGCTTGCCCCCGTCGGAGACCGCGTCATTGACGCTCCGTCGGGATCGGGTCGATAAAGAATCGTCCGAGGTCACCTATGTGAGCACCGATAACATCCGGGTCACGGGTAGCGTCGAATTTGAGGTGTACGAGAAGGATGGATTGATTCTTTGTGGATCTTTGGAGCGAATGGATGCTGATTGGACGAATGGGAATGCGGGGCTAGGGAATGATTCAAAGACAGGTTGGATTATGCATTGTCATGTGGCGATGTCCATCGGGTCGGGTTCGTCGGCGTTTTTTCAGCCAAAACTTGGAGTTTCGGCGCCTGCCGTTGAGGTATATGTTGCTGGGTGTTGCTCCGGTACGCCGGTGATTCTGACAAAGACGATACAAATGAGTCCGAGAAGGAGAGTGGCGAGACATGCAACTCTAGATGCCATTCCTGAAGATGAGGAAGTAGGGAAGGAACAGAAGAATATGAATGGGTTTATTCGCCAGCGTAAATTGCAGGTATTGCTAACTGCTTTAATTGCTATAATATCTTCTGAGGGGTGCATAAGCCATGGAAGTTAACTATCTGTAATATTTTTAATTTAATTTATTTTTTTGGTGTTATGTGTCCTATCTAGTATCAAAAAAATATTTTCCCCTTGATTGTGGATACTAATGAAAACATTCGGAACTTTTTTGAACCAAACTGAAGTTTCCCTGTCAGATAAAGCTTCTTCGACAGGTTTTGGAACACGAAATTGTTGTTACTACATTTCAACGTGTATGTAACAATTCAGTGAGCATGCTTTAGTTGGGTAAAACTTCATTTGCTCTATTTAATACTAGATGCTTGCATGCTTCTTCCCAAGTCGATTGCTGTGGTTTAGGGGGCAGGGGTTTGTATCCTTAGAAACAGCTTTAAGTTGACGGCTTGAAAAGATTTAAGAAGAAATCAAGGATGCTAATCAAATGTGGGATAATGCATTGAAGCTGAGTTGATTTTGCACGTCTTACTGGATAGAGAGCTGTGGTTTTTAAGTACTATTGGTCTTTTGCATTAATGGTTAACATTGTCCTCTCGAAAATTTCAATGTTGCTTTGTTCTTGGTGGTGGTTGCGATTAATGTCCTAGAATTTATTGACTCTGTGTACGGTGGAGAGATATGGGTAGGAGAGTGACTCCCTCCGGTCCCTTTTTAAGGTGCCTTCCAAAAATAAAAGATGGTCTAAATTATAAGGTGCCTAGTAAACATGTCAAATGATGTTCCATTTTTACTCCTACTATTTTAATAGCTTTATTGTGATTTAGTGTCATGGAATTTGATGGGGACAAAGATTGGGATGTAGATCTGGCTTCAATATCTTATTTTTTATCCCAGATATCTGGATACCGATTGATGGTGTTTTCTTGGTGCAGATCACAGGGTCAGAAGCCGATGATTATGAGGTGTATGGAAAGATGGAGCATGATTACTACGGTCAAGACATGTATCCTGGTGGGGATGGACAACTTTCATGGTTTAATGCTGGTGTTAGAGTTGGTGTTGGTATCGGTCTTGGGATGTGCCTAGGCGTTGGAATCGGCGTCGGATTGCTCATGCGTTCATATCAGGCAACAACCAGGAACTTTAGGAGGAGGTTTTTCTGAAGTGGATGGTTATTTACATTAGTTTAATGGGAAGTGACAAAAAACAGAGGTTGTCAAGTCTACACAAGAGTGGGATATTCCTGGAAAAGGAATGAAAGATACAAAGTTTTGTAGATGAGTGGAGGCTGTTCATCCTTCTCTTTTGTACCTTTACTTCCACAAGTTTTGGAGAAGAGACTATGAGTGGGACCTGTTTGTAGGACATGAGCATAAAGTAAGACCAAGGTAAACTAAACCAAGTATGACTAGTCAGTGTGTGTGAGCATGTTTAAAAGCTTAGAAAGACCATATCTATTATAGATATATGATCGAGCCAGTCACTAATGAATATGTAAATATGTCAGACATTTCACTGATATTCACTGGCTCGGTCTATGTATCTATAGCAGGTTAGGGTCGAGTAAGAAAGAGTATATCCATGCTGGGTGATATTTTCAATGGGAAAATTACAATAAAAGGTTCTTCAGCATAGATATATTCGTTGATGTTTCGGCCTCTATTCATGGGGTATAATGAACCTTATGGAGACATTAGGTAGCCAAGAAGGTGTGGATCAGACATTCGATGCAATTGTGGGAGCTTAACTTTGGTGACGAGAGTTTTGAGGGAGAACAAGTATGGAGTTTCTAGTGTTTGACATGTGGTGTTGTATAATTTTTGGTCATGTGATGCAATTTTGATAGTGATATGTAATGTTAGATATACTTAATGTTTTTCATTAAGTATATGTAACGTAATATGCTTAATGTTTTTCACGATATAAGAGCATACATACCTTTTTCGCTTGTAGCGTATGACTCTCCTAAAAACCAGCCTCCTGGCGAAGATCATTCGCTTTCGTCTTCCACGGACGAAGCAATTTTTACCCGAGAGGGAGAAGATATTAGAAAATAAAACTTCTCAAAATAGTAAAAATTTAATATTTTTTGGAGTTTTTCCTCGTACCATTCTCTTTTCCCAGGTTCTCAGTTTGCTTAATCAGCAGTCCATTATATGTTCCTGTTTTTCTTGTGCATTCATGATATTTTCAACGGACCGTGCCCTCCAGAATATGATGATGATACAACAGGTTTACTGAGGATAATGCAATTTCGAACCACATGAGAGCATGATAACACTTACTCATAATTTTATGAAATTACTCACATTGCCAATAGTCAACTGACCAAAACGTAATTATTTTGCAGTCCAATTAAATCTCCAAAAAATTGTAAATGTTGCAAATGATAGAAGCTAGATTATAAAGATAAGGCATGCAAGTTGTAAAACTTGAAATTAATCATTACAACTTGTGTGGCTTGTGCATTCATGAAATCTGTTTGGGACATGTAACGCACATTCTTAAAATATCATGTAAGACTACTACAAAATATCAAATTATAAGTTTTGAAGCATAACTAATAATTTTCCACGTGGAAATAAATATTTTAATCTTTGACTTCATTTCTTTCTTTCAGATTTTAAAAGTTGAATTGATATTTAAATGTATTTTGCCCTTTTTTTTTCCTATTGTCTTTTTATCAGACCTTCCCAGAATTTCGTACGTATTTCGTTACGGCATTAGTACCCATTACATATCGCTTTTCCCTCAGAAATGCCTGAAATTACGACCATAACCTTCCGGCATGATCATCGGTAAATCAACAACACTGTGAAGAGGGAGAACGACAATTGTTCTTCGGCACCGATGTCTCGCCGTACCAACCCGACGTCTCTCTCCCTGGTGGTCAGCCTCAACTGCATAGAAGATTGCTCCTTAGAGCAGCAATCCCTCGCCGCCGTCGCCGCCGTCGAGCACGTCCCCCTCAGCCGATTATCCGAAGGCAAGATTGAGTCCGCTTCCGTTGTACTGCTTCACTCTCTCGCTTTTCTTCCACGCGCCGCCCAGCGTCGTCTCCGTCCCTATCAGCTTATTCTTTGCCTCGGCTCGACTGACCGCTCTGTTGACTCTTCCTTGGCCGATGACCTCGGCCTCCGCCTGCTACACGTTGACACCTTGCGCGCTGAGGAGATCGCTGACACTGTTATGGCGCTTATCCTTGGCTTGCTCCGTCGTACTCACCTTCTCTCTCGCCATGCCCTCTCGGCCTCCGGTTGGCTCGGCTCGGTCCAGCCGCTTTGTCGGGGAATGAGACGCTGCCGTGGTCTGGTTCTGGGAATCGTAGGTAGATCTGCGTCGGCTAGGTCTTTGGCCACTCGAAGCTTGGCTTTCAAAATGAGCGTGCTTTATTTCGATGTTCCGCAGGTATCTTCGTCAAATTAGCATTGCTATAGTCATAAAGTCTTTTACTGTAGGCAACCTTCGTCCCTCTTTCATTTAGACTCTATAAAAAGAAACATTAACAGAGTTGAAAGAGAACCAGTATTTCCAGTTTCAATTTCACTGGTAACATGCTAACTGACGATTAGTCGGTAAGAATACTTTCGAGTCTTGAGTGTTCACTTTTCAGTGTTCACCAAAAAATTCTTGAGTAAATTATGAGATACTTCGTCCGAAAAGTGAGGGTCTGTCTGTGTATATATATCCTTAAAATTGGACTAGATTCATATCCAATAATTTTGGACTTAGATTGCCTTGTAACATCTAGAAATAAGAAATGTTTTCTTCTTTTTGGCTTGGTTTTTACTATTGAAGCTCATTAATTCCTTAGAATTTCTTTCCGTCGTCTAAATGTGTCTTCTATATCCTGCTCTTTGACTTTCTAGCCTTTGTTTGTTGATATTGTCCTGAACCTTGCGCTAAGGGAAAAGAAAAGGTTGGCCGGTCTTCTATAAACTTCCCCTCTGCAGCGCGAAGGATGGATACTCTTAACGATTTACTTGCTGCAAGTGACCTTATTTCGCTTCATTGTTCTCTCACAAACGAAACCATCCAGATTATTAATGCTGAATGTCTTCAACATGTAAAGCCTGGTATGTGCATATTTATGATTCTGAGATCCTTTATGTCTATACCAGATATTATGGTATTTGTTTCTTTCTGGAGCCTGTAATCTTTAAATGTATACACAGGAGCTTTTCTTGTAAATACGGGTAGCTGTCAGCTACTGGATGATTGTGCTGTGAAGCAGCTTTTGATTGATGGAACCTTAGCTGGATGTGCTTTGGATGGTGCAGAAGGACCTCAATGGATGGAAGCATGGGTATGGTCAACTTTAGGCTCTGAATCTAAAACAGGAACCCACAAACAGTCAGAATTATAATACTCAATGGATTCCATTGGCACTTTGATAAATAGCAGTATTTTGCATGATTTCACACGTTTCATTGTTCCCTTGCTTAATATAATGTTTTGAAGTAATGGGTTTTTTTTTAAATCTGTGTGATGACTTTTGTTGTCCGCATCTAAACAGATAATCTTACTGAGGCATGGTGGCCCGTGTCCCCGTCTGTAGGCCTTTTTTGAGTTGTGATCAACAGCACCTTAACCTTACGGTTGTTTGGTTTTGGGTTCTTAATTAAGTTGACATGTGTAGGGTTGTTTGGATATTTTTCAAGAAGATCATGGTTTTGGCTATCATAATTGATTGTTTTTGTTATCCAAAGATGCCCATGTCTTCTGTAGATGCAGATGTTGTATGAATCACACCATCAATCGCAAATGAATAAGGAAAAAGAACTGGTAGGAAAGTTGAAATAACTGAAGTGGGCCAGGAGCATGCAGGTGTATTTAAAAGTTAAAACCAAGAACTGGTTCAGGGCAATAACAATAGGAGAAACTGTAATATAAAGCAACTGGATATATAAGTGCAAACGTTGGTAACATTAATGGCCTGATTATAACATTTGCTACATATACATTACTGTCTGTTGCAACCGGAGAACTTTACAGCAAGTTTATTAATGTGTATGTGTTTGCGCTTCAGGTAAAGGAGATGCCTAATGTGTTAATACTTCCACGAAGTGCGGATTATAGTGAAGAAGTTTGGATGGAGATAAGGGAGAAAGCTATATCTATCTTGCTAGATTACTTTCTTGACGGATTTGTTCCAAAAAATGCTGTATCTGATGAGGATGAAGAGGAGAGGGAGGTTAGTGATGAGAATGAACAATTGGATCAAGTAGACAAAGAAATGGCTTTGCAGAACTCTATTAGAGAGAAAACAGATGACATTCACATATGCCATGAATCAAGCAAAGTAAATAATCAGGTTAAGTTTTCCTCCCAGCACCAATCTTCTCGTTTGACTCAAAGCACCACTGGCCCATCTGGAAGAAGACGTAGCAGGTCAGGTAAAAAGGCTAAGAGGAGGCATGCACATCAAAAGTCTCAACAAATATCAGAAGATCCTTCTATACTGGACAAAGAAATTACGTCTCAGAGGGAAGACACTGCTATGAGTGGCACTGATCAAGCTTTGAGCTCCAGTTCTTGGGGTGCTTCCTCTGAAGACCCAAGAGGTAAAAAAACTCCAGGAGAATATGTGCAGGAATCAACTAGCAACCAACTACTGAAGTCAAACATGAGGCTCGGTGGAGAGTGTGGTGAACTGTTGAGAGATGGATACGTTGTTGCTCTATATGCAAGAGACTGCTCTGCACTCTACGTCTCAAGGCAAAGAGTTCAAGGTGGAGATTGTTTTCTTGAGCTCATGTCAAATGTGTCAAAAAGAGACCCTGCTGCACAATTTCTCGTCACCTTTAGAAGCAAGGTTTATTGATTTCATTATGTATCAAAATAAATTTGAATGGTGTATGGTTGTCTTAATTTTGATGCCAACTAGTTGATTGGCTTTGCTTCAGGACACAATTGGTTTGCGATCTCTTGCTGCTGGTGGAACGTTGTTGAAGGTAAATTATACAATTATATAGCTGAGAGTCTTAATCTGACTCAGATTTCTCTAAGAGATTAAATTACGCCGATGGCTTTTGCATGCCTTACTGCTACTGTTTAAAAGCATTTATGGCTTTTGGAGTTCTGCAATATAAGACGTTGTTGCATTCTGTTTAATTATGAAGGTTCATTTCATTTTGCAGATCAATAGGAAAATGGAATTTGTGTTTGCCAGTCACAGTTTTGGTGTATGGGAGGACTGGGCACTTGAGGGTTCCTTACAGGAATGTAGGCTGGTGAACTGTAGAAATTCATCCGTAAGTTTTCTATCTTCAAACAACTCTGTTTATTATTTTAGCTGGCAGCATTTAGTGTTGATTATTGTACAGATCCTCTTTGTAATTTATTTTTCTTTAACTGGTTTTAGATTGATTTCCCACCTACTTAAACAAGGCTTTGTTATTGTTTAATTGGTTTTAGATTGAGGGATATAGAACGTGATTATCCAGAGCTCCTTTTGTTTCTGAATCTATCATTTTGCCTTGATCTTTAATTGACATGAAGAAATTATAGTTTAAAAGTAGTTTATACATTGTGAGATAATTGCAAAGGCATGTATACTTGACATGTGCAGCTTATAAATATTATTTTTTGTTGGGTGATTGAAATAATTGTTTGGAAGATGAGTATGTTTTTATATAAAACAATTGTGCAGAGAACTGATATAAGTTAACTTCTGCTCTGCCTCTTTACTGATATTAATGATAGGCTGTTTTAAATGTACGAATCGAGATTCTGGCAATGGAGGGCGAGGATGGTGTCACACGCTGGCTTGACTAGGCTTTCGGTGTTCTTATCTTTGTGGGGTTTTATTATATTAGAGGAGCTGGTAAATCGTTGTTGGAAGCTCTTTCAAATGTTTCATTATGGAAGAAGAAGAAACGTATTAATTTTTATTGTAGAGCATAATAAAAATGTATGTATGTATGTATGTATGTATTCTTCTTATTGGGGAAAAGAATTTCTTCTTTGTGAAATGACAGCCAAGGACCCATAAATCCTTTTAATCTCAATGATGGACGATAAAAAATTGGTAAAATCCCAAGAAAATACTATTTGAACTTTAAAATTTTAAATAGGTGATTTCACAACAAAACTGAATTGTCAATTGTTTTATTGTTCTTGTTAATTACATTATTATTGTTGTTAACAGGATTTTGAAATTCAAATAGTAGTTTTATATCATTTTCCCTAAAAAATTCAGGCAAAGGTCCATGGACCTAAATAAAGAATGGGAAGACCATTTTCTGGTTAGGGTGAAGCATGGTAATGAAAACGTAGATTTTACCTGAAAACGGAAGGAGAATGAAAAATCGTAAAACGTAAAATCGTAACGTAGTAAAATCGTAAAAACTTAAAAGCGTTTGGAAAATTAGTAAAATCGTTTTAATAAAAAAAAATTGTAAAAACATAAAATCGCAATAATAAATCGAATTTTTAACTACTAGAGGTGAAGTACTAATCTTACATCATGTCGCCTTTTTTGCTGTTTACTGGGTGTTCGGTTTAGTTTATTTTAGGCAATTTTGTGTCCTGTTTTTTGCCTTTAATAAGCTGAAAGGAATGGAGTTTTTTTTTTTTTTGTCGTGAGGATGGTGGTAATTTTTCTTTTCAAGTTTTCCATCATCTTTAAAGAGAAGACAATGGATATCTTCGATAGAAACGGCCTATTACAAATATAAGAAGCTTTGTACTCTTCAAAGTACAGAGAAGCATTTTTAATTCTTTTATTCCTGAACCCCTTATCTACTAATTATATTTTTTTAATCACCTTAGGTTGTTGGATTCTTGCTGACGTTTTCAATATTTTGTTGTTGAATAGATTTATGGATCTCGAGTGTCATTTTTTATTTTTCCTTTTTTCAAACAATAGATAATTCATTTTTCTTCAATAACTTATCCCCCGGGGTTCTTTCTTGGGAACTTCAATTCAACGTCTTTTATTTAACTCTGAAACCTTAATTTTAAAAGTTTTTTTTATAAGTCGAGATAAAACTCTTCTTATATGTTTACTTTATAAATCGTAAAAGTTATTATCTAAAAATTAATTAGCTTTTGGAGAATATTAGTAGCTTTTACTATATACAAAGTTTGTCTCGGCTTACGTGTGCGTGTTTGGATTAGCTTTTAGAGAATAATTTTACGATTTACGAAGTAAGCATGTAAGAGAAGTTTTGTTTCACCTTATAGGAAAAAAAAATACTTATAAAACCACGACTTTCAATATTTGTCATACACTCACTAAGATTCGCTTGGGCCGCAAAACATAACGTTAGGTTAATGTGAGTTGGCGTAGATGGTAAGTGATCCGGATTAGACCGCTTGGGTCGTGGGTTCGATCCTCTCGCCGTCGTTGGAACTCCTTTGGTAGGCGATCTCGTAAGTGCTTCATAGAAGCTGTGCCCCTGACGACTTGGCTTGAGATCGATGTCGAACCCCTCCAAAACTTTTTATTATTAAAAAAAAAAAATTACCCTGATACGTGTCGGGTTTTGATTAAGAATAGGTTTGGACTAGGTTGGTTGGTTTTTAGTTAAATTAATTAACTAATACATTTCAGTTTCATAACTTTATGTAGAGTTTGAAATGATTTCAAAGAGATTGAAACGTGTCAAATGGCTGTTATCTTTCTCCTTTAAATCAATAATTTTAGAATGTTTCACTCACTGACTTAGTAGCTGCTGAGGTAACTCTAATTGTGTAGGCCTCACCCTTGTTTAAACTTTTGTTTTTTGTTTTTTTTATAGAACTTAGGGGGTGTCCTCTATTGACAGCAGAGACTAATCCTCTTTCGCACTGTAGTCGTTCCGAAGGGACATTGGCACTGGCCAAAATGTTTAAACTTTTTAATTTTGGGGAAATATGTTTAAAAAATAAAAGATTGAATGTGGTATTAATTAAAAGGTACAAAACTCCTTGAAAAGTGAGAAAAAAGTTAAGAGGTTTCGAAATTCAGTATAGTATATTATTTTCTAACAAAGTTTATGTTTAATGTGGATATTGATGAATAAAATGTCAAAATTGGTTGGAAGGACGGTGATGAAGAAGAAAATGGACTTCATCACTTTTAATTAAAATGTGTATAACTGTCATTATATGCGGCTGTATTAGTAGTCTAAAGTCTAAACCAAAATCTGCTTTCCTTTTTCATTTTATGTTCAAGTTACGTACGTGGTTGATAGAACTACTTTTTTCATAAAATGACATTTGCATGATTGTAATCTGTGACTTTGAAGTAGGGTTGTCCAAGTATCGGATCAGACCGGGTTGGAAGTCAACCTGAGGTCTGAGCCGATATAACCTCGGGTTCGAAAAATCAGCCCGAGGTCTGGTCCGATCTGAGCTCGGCTGGTCCAGGCAATCCAATTTTTTTTCAATTTTTTTCCAGTTTTTGTTTTGCCTTCTTGGGATGCAATATTTTAGCTTTGATTTCACCTGACTTCCTAAAGTAATAAAAAGTGACATAGTGAAAAGTGATTCCTATAAATTAAAAAACACATTAGGATGTCCAGACTCCAGTGAGTGGCTCAATGTAGTGGTGATTTACCAAAAAAAAAAAAGGACCTCGAGTTAGACCCAGAGGGTCTAAGCCCCTAGACCGAAGTCCAGTCCAACCCGAGCAGTTTGGTCCAGTCTGGTCAAATTGTCTTAGACTTTTTTTTTCTTACCCTAGACCGGATAGGGTCAGACCGGACCAACCAGACCTCCAGTTTTTTGAACAACCCTACTTTGAAGGGTTGGTTTGACACTTGAAATGTGATAATATTTTTATGTAAGCTACAACATGTGACGACTCATCTTTTACACACAACAAAACAACAACTTGATTATATTACAGGAAGTTTTACAAGGCATGCATAACATAAAAACTCCAGATACAACTAGCTAGCTATTACCACTTCCTAAATTAATGGCTAAATAAAAGCCTCGAACAAATTGAAAACAACATGAATATAATAACAAAACCATATATGCTTTGGGTTATTTGAAGTTGAAGATGAGACTTGAAGGAGTGGTCCAAATCAAAGGGAAATTAAAGAGAGGTTAATGATAATAACTATGAAACTGCAGACACTTGGAAAGAAAGAGGCATGTGGTTGTATGCTTTTGGATGAAGCAATCTCTCCAACACCAACCCAACACAACACAACACAACACAACACATTGCCTTTTCACTTTTCATTACTCAAACTCAAACCTCCCTTCAATTTCTCATCACTCTCATTATTCCCTTGTAAACATTTACGGCTCTTCTTTCTCTCTCTTTATTTTTTTTTATTAATAAAAAAATAATATCAATCTCAATTCAATCTTTAATTAGTTATTTGAATAAAAAATGTGTGTCCATCATATGGCATATGACACGTAATGCAAAGTAAACGTAGTGGCACATGACTGGTCTGGATCACACCAGAAGAAGAAGCTTCAACTTCAAAACATAATAAAAGATTTGTTCGGTAACTCCTAGGTAGGCTGCCAGGCCACCCTCATCTTCTGACACATCTCCTTTCATCATTGGTTCCCTCCTTTTCTTTACTACTATTATTCTTTTTTACACTTTTAAGACAACTTTTTTGAGCAAAATTTCCCTTTAACCTTTTTTTGTGTGGAATCATTTAAAGAGTAATGATCGATGACAATAGCAAAATAAATAGTTTATTATGTAAAAATTATTTGAAAATTTTACATACCAAGTAGAATTTATCTTTTAAAAACACCATATAACAAAATCATTTAGAAATCTTTATGCGTGCTATTGTATATGAAAAAGACTTATTATGTTAAGGGTAGGTTTGCAAAGTAGAATAATTGGAGAGATAAAAAGGAGGGATGGGAGGCACTTGTGGGATTATGGATACAAAAGGGCCCACACAACAAGACAAACCTTCCACCACCACCACCACCTTCTTCCCCGCTTCTCACTCTTTTCTTTTCTTTTCTATTTTTAATCTCTCACCATTGCATCATCTGTTTTTTTTTTAAAAAAAAATAATATTAAAAAGGCTACTCTTTTTCATCCCTCATTCTTTTTGTTTTGTTTAATCTGTGCCTAAAATTGTATGTTAAATGTATCTTTCAAGCTAATAATAAGATGCCACCTTGGCATGAAAATCCTCCACTCAAAGGAAAGTTTGGATGAAGATAGAGATAATTCATCTAGCAGTGAACCGGATGAAACCCAAAATGGGTAAACTATTGTACTTGACATCATTCGAATCTCACCTTATTAAAAAAAAGCTCATAAAGAAAGGTTTCATGGTCGCAAAGATTCGTCCAGATCAGTTGGTTGTTAATAAGATTCAGAAAAAGTCGTTATAACCCAAAGAGTTATAAACAAAAAGAAGGAATGTTGGAGGTTGGATCTATTGAGGGTCTTAAAAGATTATACTAGAAGAACTATTTTAATTAAATACCAAGTCTCATCTTTCATCCTCACTCCTTGTGTACTAAATATATGAGATAGTTATGAAGTTTTATTTTATCAACTAATTTTTTTTGGACCATTTTCTATACATTTAAGATAAGAGACAATATATCATATAATCACATAAAAACAACCTTTTTTTTTTCATGAAGTAAGCATGGATACACCAACTTAGGTTGGCAAGGGCGGATAGATAATCCGAATTAAAATTTTAAAATTAATAAAGATTAATTTTGAATATATAATACGTCGATTAGGGTTTGGAAACCCTAAGAGACAATTTGCAAGACGTAATAGAAAGCCGCAAAAAAAAAAAAAAAAAAAAAAAACCTAGAGAATAGATGTAAGACGTTGAAGGCGCTAAGACACCGCTTCGATATTTAGAGGCTGTTCGATGTAGATACTAGTAGAGGGAGTGGAATCGTTGAGTCGGCTCCTGGTGATCGTATCGAACAAGACCCACACGAATAAGAAAGGTACGGTTTTGATTAATCTGATTTAAACGCCGTTGATAGATCCTCCTATGAGATTCAGAAATTTTATTGGATAAATTCATTCCGCTGTGTATACGGATCCCAACAGTAATATGAAGTAAGCATGGTAGAATGGACAAGCAACACACATATTAAAAATTACTATAAAATAATTATACACACCGTTATTTTTTAAATTTTTTTTGTCTATATTATTATTATTTATTTAAAATATCTTATGTATAAGTGAAAATGTATTAATTTAATTGCAATCACTTTACTCATGGTTCAATCACTGCAATCCAATTGATTAAACTATTATTCTAGTTCTTGATACTATAAATTTGAAGTACTGGAGGAGAAATTTGTGTTTGGAGGAATAACTACGGATCCCAAATTAAATATCAAATGATAATTAAAAAAGAATTAAAGGAGTAATTGGTAATATTATTACGAGTATAATGTAAATTTATTCAACACTTACTTCCTTAGAATGGTTCAATAGCTATCTACGTTTTTTTAAAGGGTTATCTTTATATTGTGTTTTGTCAAATAAAAACTAAAATTTTATGATGTGTTTATTTTATTATTCGTAATATTCGAATTTAAAATAGCGAAAAAATATTTGGCATTTTGTGTTTGTGTCCTTAAAAGGCTACAGCAAACGAGGACACAAGAAAACGTGCCACGTGTTTGCCAAATTACGATAAGAGGGCATTGTGGTCCTTTCACCTTAGATTCTCTATATATACGAAATGGACGGTCCGTTTTGGCCTGTGGATTTTGAAGTGAAAATTCGTTCCAGGATTTACTTGGTTCAGTCTGATAAAAAAGCATTAAAGCCGTGACCGATTCAGAAAGAAGCCACGAAAATACACAGACGCAAAAAGGATTGATTCGTGTCTCTCTCTCTTTGTCCATACTAAAAAAAATTTCAGTCTTATGGTGTCCGTTAATCCAAATCCTGCTCAAGGTTTTTACTTCTTACATCCAATGAATACCGGTGTTCCCGGTCTCAATCACCCTCTCCCACCCCCGACGGCGGCTCCGGCCGCTGCCAATACGAATCCGGATGATCCGAACAAGAAGATCCGAAAACCGTATACGATTACTAAGTCCAGAGAGAACTGGTCCGAGCTGGAGCACGACAAGTTTCTCGAAGCTCTCCAATTGTGAGTTCTTTAAATTCTTCTTTTTCTTGGTTCATCTGTTTGTGCTGTTTAAAATTCCCTCCTTGCTTGGTCTTATATGTTTTTTCAAGGTATGACTTAGAGGAAATTGATAATTTGGTCCTTGATTTCCAGAACCTTCTAAATTTACCAAATTAGTGAAGCCATAAGTTGGGATAGTCTCATGAATTAAGTGCTAATCTTCTTCTTCTTCTTCTTTTTATCTATGTTCTATGAACTTTGAATTTTGAGTATTATGATTGGTGATTGCATCCTCCCTCCCCGGGGGATTCTCGAGTCTTTTTCAACGATTAGATGCAATACTCTTGTTGGTTCGTATTTAAGTTGAGGTTATTAAAATCTTTACTTGTTTTCCCCCATTTTTCTCTTTCTAGTATATTTTAGGTTTTGTGATTATCATTTTCATATTCCAGAGCGTCGAACTTTGATATGTCATTGACTTGAGATTACACGAATTATACTCCTGGAGACCTGGAGGAGGAGAGGCCTCCCTCTATATCTCTGCTACGATTCAAAGAAGTGTAAGATTAGTTTCACTTTTGGTTTAAGTGAACTCAGGCAGGTTGAACAATGACGGATTTGACTTCCAGTCTGGGGTAATGGGGTTATGATCGTCACAAGAGTACATATAAGCATTCCCTGTAGTTATCTACGATTCAAAGTAACTGAAACAAAGGGAAAGTTAAAAGAAGAATGTAATGTATAGATTGAGTTGAGGAATTACTGTTTGGGACCTATCAATATAGAGTCATTGACAGTTTAATACCAATTTAGTCTGTTCAGTGTCTCCCTTATGCATTATATGCTGCGTCAAAATTTTGTGTCATGTGTGTTTCTTTATTTTGCTTGATTGCTTATGTATGCTTGTTTCTCTTCATTGGCATCAGATTTGACCGTGATTGGAAGAAGATTGAAGCATTTGTTGGGTCAAAAACTGTTATCCAGGTAACCAGATCATTTTAGTATTTGTTACTTGGCCCTCTTGGTACTCCACCTTCATCTTTGAAAGAAGAACCGTTTTTTGGCCACAGATCATAGAAAGGAATTAATAATTCAATATCTATGCTCCATTTTACTGTTGGCAGATAAGAAGTCATGCGCAGAAGTATTTTCTAAAAGTTCAGAAGAATGGGACTAGTGAACATGTACCTCCTCCCCGGCCAAAGAGAAAAGCTGCTCATCCTTATCCACAAAAGGCCCCTAAAAATGGTTAGCTTAGTAACAGCATTCACAACTGTCTATTTTTAGGCTAAATGGCTAATACATCAGTTTTTGAATAACTCTTGATTTTTCTTTCGCTATTTATTAGCTGCATTGGTATCTCAAGGTACCGGACCAGTGCAATCTTCATCAGCTTTTGCTGAGCCTGCATACATTTATAGGCCAGATTCATCATCCGTGCTCGGAACACCAGTTACCAGTGTGCCTTTGTCATCATGGAATTGTAATGTTATGCCGCCAGTCAGCATGCCCCAAGTGACCAAAGGTTTTGTTTTGTTTGTCCTTAACTCAATAATTCTTTTTTTTAAAAAAAAAAACTTTTTATTGTTTCCTAGTACTCTATGAGGAATATCCTATACTGGAGTTCCTTTTTTAACTGAGTAAATTGTTTATCAGATGATATGGGAGTGGTTGGACAAGCTGTTCCTCGTAGTTGTTGCTATAGCAGTAGTAATGAGAGCGCTCCTGGAGTCTGGCCTAATAGTAAAAGTGTAGATCAAGTGGACCAAGGCAAGCCGATAACTGGTTAGTCTACTTCGTATCCAATTTGACAATGCTTGGGTTTGAATTTGGCTTTATGGCATTGACACAAATTTGACATTTGGATCTTCTGACAAACTTTGAGAAATGCTATGCTTTGGATTGAACTTGGCAAATGGCATTATCAGAATTTTGATAATAAGATTGTATGATAATCTATGAGAATCATTAGGTCCATAATGCTGTCGTGTGCTACTGTGCTAGGTATAACCGTTATTTTGGTTGTTGATGATCTGTTTTATGAGTATACTCACAACCTTTGTATCATCCGCCCTATGCAGTAATGCCAGATTTTGCACAAATCTATAGGTTCATCGGTAGTGTGTTTGATCCAAATGGAACTGATCATCTACAGAGACTGAAAAAGATGGACCCAATAAATGTGGAAACCGTAAGTAATTTCATGCCATTCTTATTTTTCCTTTCATTATTAAGAGAGAGGGACCAAGATTTATAAATTATTAGGCTATGTTTGAACAGGATTTGAATGTATAAATAATCGGCTGCCTGATGAATTTGACCTGGTGTTTTTTTGCAGGTATTGTTGTTGATGAGAAACCTCTCCATCAATTTAACAAGTCCTAAGTTTAAGGATCATGTAAGTTTCATTCCCAATATATATATATATATATATATATATATATATATATCTCACGGAAAAATTATACATGGATGTAGATTGGTGCTGATAGTAAGATGAGTGTCCCACAAAATAGTGCATCCTAGTCTATTGAGCGATTCAATTTCTGACAAACTTATATAAAAAATATGCAGCGGAAGTTGCTTTCGTCGTATGATGTTGATGCGAAGACTGGTCGTATGTACAATGACCCCCTGACTAACAAATCCGAAAGTGCTGTTCTGTCTGCTTAGAGGATGCATCACCAGTGGTTTCTCCTGAACAGAGATTTTAGATTTTATTTTCCCCAAAGCGCAACGGCATTCTGGAACAACCGGTTTTTGCTGACTGAGAGATGTAGGTTTTAGATGCTTGCTAGTGTGTGTGTGTGTATATATATATAAAAAGAAAAATGAAATTTGGTTGGTGGTAGGTAGAGCTTGAGTAAGGTTTTGTCGAGGGCATTGTGAATAGGTGATGAATATGGTTGCTCTCTGATGTTGTGGCCACTATTGGAGGCTATACTGTGCTTATGTGTTGTATATGAAAAATGAGGCAATAAGACAGTGACTTATACCTAGGTCCCATGCATTGATTACCCTCTTTTCTTTCCAGCGACAAAATGATCATCCTCCACAAATTAGAATCTTAGTGTTGATAAAAAGAGATCAATTACCTAAACCTTGCTCTTGAAGAATCCGTGAGTTGTGAATTGGTTATGTAGGGTATGTGGTTATAGAGAGATTAAGAAAGTCAAATAAATTATTTAATCATTGTATATGTTATGTATCATTAGATTATGTTCATTATATAAGTTAAACAAATTAGTTTGAAAAAAATTATAAATATAAATACTTTAAGATAATTTAATAAGCTTATTTAATCTCTCTCAAATAGTTAATTAATTGGGTTTTATTGAAAACCAAAGGAAGGGTTGCTGCCGGCAAGGTTAAAGGAAAGGTTGAATTACTTTTTTTTTTTTATGAACAATTTGGACTTGGGCCTAATCTGGGTCGGGTCCGGGAGTGTTTAGGTTGAATTACTCGATTTCAGTAGTTTTATTTCATTTTAAATGGTCTAAACATTAAAAGTTGCCATTAAATTTCTACCAAGACCAAACCGTAAATTGAGCAAGAGTTGGAAGACCATAATGTTCATATCCTCTAAAAATTCTTGAGGCCAAATCCTAATAATTTTTTTAATCATAGGAGCCGAATTAAAAACGTAACATTATTCACAAACAATAGTTATAGAGTTTGGAAACATTTTTGTTTCTTGTTTTATTTTTCCCTTATCGAGTAAAAAAAGAATCCAAAGGCTTCAAACTCCTTGAACATCATAAATTCAAATCTTATGAAAGAAAAAATAAGTCAAAAAAAGTATTACCCTAAGCTGAGCCTAACAATGTTCAAAACTGAATTAGTAATATCGGTTTTCATATAATTGTGTCCAAAGAAACTATGATTCATAAAATTCAGCAAAGCAACGCAGTTTCAGAAAGGAAAGGGGAAAGAAATTTATTCGTTGCAAAGAAAGAAAGGTGGATCAAGGCAATTCAGTAAACCATGAAAACCTATGGGAGGAGTTGCATATCCGCACAAAAGTAAATGAATGCAATGCAAGTATGTACATCTACGATGAGAATACACCTATCTATACCCAAACCCCATGTCCAGCTCTTGGCCATACATTCCCTGGCTCTGTCCACCAGAAAACGGGTGGGGCACCGGCGCCTTTGAGTTCTTCCTCATTTCCATCTCAAAAAGTCTCTCCAGTGCCTCCGGGTGTTTTCTTCCACCACCATCAGGAGCTAAAGCAAATAGTCAAAACCAAGGTTAGGAGCTGAAGAACTATAATGATATACAGAAGACAAGCATGATGTAGGTATTATACCTGCCATTGGCATTGCGGTTCCACCGAAATGTTGCTGTTGACCACTAAATGGGAAGCCCTGCATAGGGTGGGGCTCCTGCATGAAACCAGGCAGTGGATTACCAGGATGAGCTGGTGGCGAGACACCCAATGGGGAACCTCGTAACAGGTTAGGTGGAGGAAGATTCCCTGACATGTGCATCTGCTGTAACATAGAATGATGAGCAGCAGGGTTGAACCCAGTTAGCCCACTACCCGGTTGATGGAAAGGAGGACGTAGCATGTTTCTTGGAACCTGATGGTTTGGAGGAGCGTCATGATGAACCATGCGCTCTGGAGCCATCATTTTCATATGTTGAGAATCCAAATGGTTGAACATGTGACCCATTTGATTTAACTGAGAGGGATGAAGCTGCGGAGATCTATGGACATTAAGATTCTGATAGGGGATACCAGGTTCCCTCGTATCATAAGGACTGTGAGGATATGCCAGACCTTGACTTCCGACAACAGGATTTTGATCTCTAAATGCAGAACCCAAAGCTGCCAGTTTTCCAGCAATGTCAACTGGTATGTCTTGGGACAACTCATTTTTAGCTGAATTGCCAGCAGATAAAAGTTTTTGAAGAGGATCACCAACTGGCAGCAAATTATCTTCTTCTCTAAGGCAGATATCAGTAGGCCCATTAAAACCACCAGAGTTGGGAAGTTCAGTTTGGAGTTGTGATGAAATACCATCTCCCTGAAAATCAAAAAACCCTGATAACTGCTCATCGAATCTATTAGGTTTGAGTTGATGATATTTTTCCGATGGTAGGACACCACTTCCTTGCCTGTTCAATGCAACTTCGCCTTTATACGGAGAAAGGCCATTGTCTGAGACTGGGAAAGGAAATTGAAGAGGTTCTGAAACATCAGACCCAGAAGATCCAACTAAAGCACTCTGAATGGATAACGGTGCTCCAACTGACTGCAATTCCTTCATAAAATCGGTTCCAAAAAGAGTTTCCAAGGTCAAACTCTTTGAAGAATTGGAAGCATCTGCATTTGCCTCTCCTAAATTAATAGGCACATTACTCATGGTGGCCCCTTCAATGTTATGTGCTTTGTCTGCAGAATCCATGTCTGGAGGAAAATTTGGTTCCGTCTCTTCACAGCAGATTCCTTTTTGTAACAAAGAAAGGATCTGCTGGGAAGCATGATCGTCAATATTTGAATTTGAATGCTCAATCTTTGCATCAAAATCTTTTACCTGCATGGACTGCTTAAGTGATGAACCACTTTCACTAACTTGTGACAGTATAGAATTTTCCAGATCTTCACATGTTAGAACTGCTGGAAGAACCTCAGGCTTAGCACTCGTATATGGTTGCTCCACTAATCGAATAGCAGTAGTATAGGCTATGCTACCACTTGCAGTTTCTGCATTTGGGAAAGGAAAATCAGGTGCTAATTGCTGTAGTGCGTTTGTAAAAGAAACCTGCGATGCACCTTTTTCACCCCCAACAATCAGTGAAAGCAGGTCATTTGGCCTATGTGTAGAGTCCTCCACTGGCTTCTTTTCTGCAGCACCGTAAGAAGAATGAATATAACAGACCAACATCAACTACAAAGTGTAGCTTGAAAGTTGAAAAGCATCCAATTATTGAAGGTTTAAACCTTAAGGTAAGTACCTTCTTCCATAAACCAATGTGCAAACTTGGAAGACTGGGACGCATGAGTACTCCATGTTTCATCTACTTTGCTATTGGGCTGCTGTAGGATCAGTTGTATAAACAGTCAAATTCAAAGAAGAAACATTGTTAAACAAAGGCAAGAAATATAACATTTATCCAATCAAACTACATATCCAGGCACCATCAGTCCACATTTAAAAAATACTTCCACTTATGGTTTCCAAGACATCTAAATCCCCAGTGAAGAGCTTGAGGGAGGGAAAAGACTCAAGGCAGACAACTATTCAGAGAATAAACGACCACCTCGTGCATAAGTGATTCAACGAAGGCGGTTTGGAGAAAAACCAATAATTAGTTGATTTCTCAATTGCATCATTGATGCACTACAAATTAAGAGAGTATTCTAACATCATGCCAAAAACAAAAAGGAAAAAAATAATGGAACCTAGGGTTCAGATTCAAATCCAAACTACTTACTAAAAAGCTCGGCAACCAATTGCATTATAATACTGGTAAAAGATTTCAATAAGTTCCACTAATAACTGTACCTCAGTATTCGTTGAGTTGGTACCATTTAATGTTAAAACATTGCCAAAAAGCTTATCGAGGACAGAATTTGAATCATCCTGATTTAATGTTCTTATGGGCTCTGTCTCTCTTACTTCAGTGTCAAGTTGAATAACTTCCCTGTCATCTGATGCTTCTAAGGCTTCAGAAAGAACAGACGACTTCTTCAGCTGATAACCTATTCTCATCTTTATGTCTGGAGCATCCACAGCTGATGATGAATTTAGAATCTTTTCTTTATCGTTGTTAAGTGAAACATTTAGACTTGCACTTCCCCGATGCTGCTGATCCATATCTAATTGCTTGGTTGAAGACTTATCCCCAGCATTATCAGAATTAACACTGAATACTTGATTACCTTTGGAATCCCCGACTTCAGGTTGTCCAACCTACCAAAGCACCAGAAGAATGAAGAATGTGTTAAAGAAGAACCCAAAGATCAGAATAAATTTAAGTAAACCTAACTAAATCTAAAAATGAGAATCTGATAATGAACTATTAGGCATTCAGACAAAGGATGTGACTCGGTATTCTATCATCCAACAGTAAATGAGAATTAGTTGCAAAATTCCTCCAAGTATCGCAGAAGAGGAAATGTCAGCAACATTACCAATCCTCCAAGAGACATTAGCTAATGGTATAAGACAAAAGTAACAACAACAATAATAAAGAATAGTGCAGGCTTCCCTGTCTTTAAAGAGGCAGAACTCTACCCAAGCCGACAATTACCAATTCCATGAATTTCCCTCTGCACAACCCTAGAAAACCACAGCACCCAGTCTCACACCTTCTCCCTCAATTTTCAGGGTTGCTGGTCTGTGGGTGTCCCCTTTGCCCTTTTTCTCGCATCCCTTGCATTTTTGGGCCAGCTTCTCTAACAAACTCAGCCCATAAAGTTACTGGGCACATCAGGCTACAAGTTCTATAGTATTAATCAAGGTTGTAAAAACTGGACCAGACTAGCTGGTCCAGCCGGTTGAACCGGTAACTGGCCAAGAGTACAGTCTGGGGAAACCCCAGAACCAGGTAAAAATAGAACTGGTAAGGAACCAGTAATTAATAAACTATCCAAGGATTTGGTTTTCGAAAGAGCACAATGACGTCATACAATCCATGTAGCCGACCCCACCTAATGAGATAAGGCTTTGTTGTTGTTGTTGCTATAAGGAACCAGTTAAATTGGCAACAAACCAGCTAAACCAGTATGAACCGAACCAGTAACCCGACTGGATTAACAAAAAAATTAAATTAAAAAAGAAAAAAGCAAGCTTTAAAGGAGCAAACTACCAACCTCTGTTGTGTGAGTGTTTGCTGATGTTTTTGACGCCAAATTTTTTTCCAAAACTGTGCTCTTGAAGCCAGGGGGTACAAGCGGTCTTGTTGCTGAAGGAGTGTGCACAAGGAAAGAAGACTTCTCAAAATCATTGCTTGAAGCTGATAGAGACATGGGAGGTTCCACTGACTCATTGCTTCTACTAACTAGTCTTTTCTCCTTATCATCTAGCAGTGAAGTAATGTCAAATTCATCTTTATTTTTGTCCACGTTCAACTTCTGCTTTTCTTGGAAAGCTTTATGCTGTTCCTTTCTCATCAATTCAAAAGAAGCTGGAAACAAAGTAACCAACTCCTTAATTCAATTTTATCAGAGGTTAACTTCATAATGGCCAGAACAGAGGAAACCAAGACTTCATAAAGCCAGGAAGAGAGAGCAGTGACCGCCTCTCAAGCAAAAAGGGGAAAAAAGGTTACCTCTTCTTTTTCTCTCCTCTTCTACCCTGTCCTCACTGGTATCCTCTGAAGAGCCAAAAGTTTCATCATTCAATGAGTCAGTGTCCCTACGTGAGTGAGGTGCCTGGAAAACATAAGACAAAAAACATACATGAAGTCTGAGTAAATAAAATTAATTGCAATTACAATCCTTTCAATAGTTTCAAAGTTATCACTGAATTTGATAAAGGTAACATAATTCACCAACATATAGCTGACACAAATATAACAACTAACCTTATAAGGGCGAGGAGGATGATATGGCTCATTTGAGCGGTTTAGTTGGTGGTGGTCATTAGCTCGAAACTTCGAACCAGTCAACCCAGGTGCATATCCAGGTGGTCTTGAAAAAGTACCACTACCCAGAAGTCCGTCATGTTCAGGACCTTGCCAAGACCTACGAGATTGGTTGCCAAAAGATCTTCCAGAATCTGCAGATTGACAAGACTAATAAGCTGGATTGAGATAAGTCATGATTAAGAGCAATTTATGTTCTATAAACAGCATTTCAATGTCACAATTTTACAGGCTGAGGAAACGCAAGGGAATATATGACATGAGAAGCTTGAATTTCAGGATCAATGAAAAATGAATCCAACATTCAATTAGCAGAAACAAAGTGATTATATACACACCAAATTGATTTTCTTATATTGAGGGGATAAAAAGAAACTCGCTGAACTTGTATACAAGGTCATAGCAGAAAGGAATGACAAGCAGAACCCACAGGAACTAGCACAGTCAAATTATTAAACTAGTTCAGCTAAGATCATAAGCCAACATCAGAGTTTCAAAATTATGTTTTCTTCATTCTTTCTTGGAAGGGTAATTTGTTAGCCAAACTTTTCAAACAATGAAATAAGTACACATCTTATATTACAAGTTCCACAACCAGGCATGTAAGAAGGGTTGGAAAGAACAAACTCATCAGCATTCAAAAATACAGAGAGAGAATCAGATATCAGTTTAAATGGTTGGAAAGCAAGTAACTGTTTTTATTCAATAAAAGGGGGAACACTGTAGAAGCAGTTTAAACCACACCTGAATCCCATTCAGATTGAGAGTCACTATCTCTATCAGACCATCCAGAAGAGCGAGATTCCCATCTTCCATGAACTCCCCGTGAATAGCTATTCATATCTCCTTTAGCGGGAGGGGATGAACCATATTCATGACGCCTAAAATTATTATTTGACAAACCTCCAGTTTCTCTCTGTCGTTCCTGGGAAGCATCTTCGAATTCACTGGCCCCATTAAAGGACACAAGCCAATATTAAAAGCAAGACATAACAGAGCAATGCAATGCAATAGTAGCAATTGAAAAGGATGGAAGATAGTGGGGGGGGAAATAAAATGCGGCCTCAAACATCTTTTTATTTTTTCCTTCAACAATATTGGAAGTTATCGCATAGGATAATTTACCTCAGAATTGATGGGTCAAATCCACTGGGCAACTCTTTGCAAATATCCAATTTACTTAACGATAATAAGAATTCTCTTGTGTATGAGATTTTCAACTTCCTGAATCACCATGAAATAAATCTTAGACATGTGTGACAATTTGATGAAGATGCTCTTCTTCTTCTTTTCTTTTCTTTTTTTTTTTTTTTTTTTTTTTTTTTGGGGGGGGGGGGGTTAGGGAGAGTAAGACAAGAAAGAAGCTTACTTATGCAATTCATGATGAGTTGATTGATCGCCGAAGCTTTTTTCTTCGTTTTCTAAGCTCATTTTTAAATGCTCGACTGGAGAATTTTGCTAACTAAAGTTGATGAATAACGCCACGTATCAACCAGAAAAAAACTGCGATCACTTATGTGGTCCTGTAATACAAGCTCATCCTCAGAATTCAGCTCCAGGCAAAAATATCATCAACGGAAACACCTCTTAAGTCCACAAAAATTTAATGAATGCTCTAGTTCTCCCAACACACAACCCAGTAAAGGGAAGCAAATCATTTAGTGCAAGCAGAAGACCAATCCCTGCTTAGCCATCACCCTCACTAAAACCCTCATCCATCCAAATTATCAAATCTAGTTTAGAACCTATATAGAAGTAATACTGATCCAACGCATTCAACGAGGCCCCGTCAAAGCCCAGAATTCAGAACCGTAAAAACTCCATTCGTTAATAAAAAATGTCCGGTGCCCAGCAACTAACAAAGTCCTCCTTCAATAAAATTCGCGAAAGGGACGTACATGTATGTACATGTTACAGCCCGATGAACAAATCAGAACCCATGCTTGCGAGTTGCAAGATACTGGAGAAGTGATTATATAATACGTTTAGTGAAAACACGAAATTAAGCCCCAACCAGAACCAAATAGACCAGAATTAAAAGAAGCTTCGTTCTAATCTAACAGGAGATCCTCCATGAGATGGAAACTAGGGTTTTTGCTCACAGATGACGAACTACCTGGATCGAAGACAAGAGATAAAGAAGAATCAATCAGTAAAATTCGCGGAAAGGACGTAGATGTATGTACATGTTGCAGCCCGTTAAACAAATCGGAATCCGAACTTGCAAGATAAAGAAGAAATGATTGTATTAGTACGCGTGGGAAAGACACGAAATTAAGCTCCAATTGAATCCCAATAAGACAAGAATTAAGAGGGGCTTTGTTCTAATCTAACAGGAGATCCTCCATGAGATGAAAATTAGGGTTTTCATTCATAGATGACAAACTACCTGGATCGAAGACAAGAGAGAAAGAGAGAATCAATCACGAGAACATGGTGTACGAAGCTGAATAAATTTTGGATTATTCAGGCTCTTTCTCCTTCATTCTTCGATCGATCAGAGAGAGAGGTTTTCAGTGAACAAAACAGATTTCAAGGGGAAGGTTCAGAGCGGAACTGGGCTGAGGGTCTCTCTTCTTGGCGGAAATGACGTTATTCACCTTCCCTTCCATTTCACGATTAAAAGGTACATATCCATTTTCAGCTGCCAAATGACACAAACATAATAATATATATTTTTAAATGTAATTACATAATTATCACAAATGATATTTTTTTTGCGAAAATTGCTAAAAAAAACCTCATTATAAAATTTATTAGTCAGAGCTACCCACTCACTCAGATATCATTTTTCAGTTATATGTAAATGTCTTTCACTACTCGTATTAAATTTTTAAATTGCATAAAAATGTAAATATAACAATATAATACCTTTTTGGCAGATAATATGTCACTTGATAAACTTAATCATAGGCAAAAAACCTTGATTATCATTTTTATATTATAAAAGTATTTCTTAATGCCTCTTTGTTAAATCTAGGCATTGCATCTATAAACTCATATATGGTATTTTGTAGAGTAAAAATAGGTTTTATTTGTTGAAGTGTTTAAATAATTACCAAATCTTCAGCCCCATCCCCAAAATGTATCTATTGGCACATTTGTTGTATGTGTCGCATTAAAGGTGTAATATGAGAAAATGCATTACATATTCCAATTCTGTTTGCCTTCTTATAAGTGAATAATGGCTTTAACGTTGAAAAAAAAAATGAAATATGACTTTAAAAATGACTAATCATCATGTTGAATGGGAAAAAACATTCGCAATAATAATAGGTTGCTTGAAAAAAGTAAATTTAGAACTGTTACGGATTCCCATCAGACCCAACGCTGATATGGCCCATTACAGAATAAACCCGATCACGGGACACTCCGAAGATATCGGATAATCCCGCTATTATCTATAATATTAATATATCGGAAATCATATCTCGGATATGATATAACGGCCACGGATTATGATAGATCCTGGATATCCTACCTAAGGTACACTCTATAAATATAAGGGTCAAACCCTAAAAATGCGTACACGTTCTAACTCAAACCTATTTACATTCCGCATCATCGCAAGACGATCCCCACCAACACATCCCCCATCCCCTTTGGCGGATAGCCTATAGTGTACAAATCCCCGCTTTCCTGGATATCTACACCATAGATACTCCGACAAGGCCATCCGATCCAAGATCAAAGTACTAGCCCACTTGGCTAGACACCTCTAGTTCCACACCAGAACAAGAACTTTTATATGTCCGTTTGAATTAGAAGTAGAAGTTATTTTTTCAACGTGATTTACAATTTACGAGGTAAGTGTGTTTGAAGAGCTTTACTTTAACTTACGTAAACATATTTTTTTAATGTCAACTCAACACATATTAAATATCAATTTTGCTGTAACTTTTAAATATTTGTTCGGTGCTAACAAATAGTAGGTGCTATATGTGGATAGAGGGAGGGCACATGAATCTAGGTAAAATATAGATAGAATATTATAATTATTAAGATGCTTTCATTTTCAAAGAATCTTTTAATTCAAAAAAAAAAAAATTGACATGTTTCTTTTTATTGTCCATATCAATGAGTTTGAAAACCACTTGCCAATCGTGCGCTTAAGCATCTCTTTGATCTCCATTATAAGAATTCGATATGGTTTTAATATTTTTAGTTGGATGAACACTTGAGGTATAAATGTAGTTTAAATTTCTAAAATAACCCTGCTATATTGATGAAGAAAATAAAATGAAAATACTTTTCAAATTTTCCTATTCACCAAATAGAAAAAGTACCATAACTTCATCAAAGATATTAAGATGAAGAAAGTAAAGAGAGTTTTTCACATACACAAACATGAATCTTGAAAAACTCTGAACGTGTGAGAGGCTATCTGTGTGCAGATCAAAACTAAAATTTGATTAAATTGCAAAGATCAATGATAATACTAACCCAAGAAACTATGTGTGTGAAGATAGGTAAGGCATGGCTTAATTAATTAAGACTTGCAACCTTTGCCCATGTGTTTTATAGATTTGACCTAATTTTAAGAGAATTACATTTGAATTTAAATGTTGGCAAGAAGATGGTAAGATTCACTTATTCCTATTATAACAAACTAGAATGTTCATTTTGATGATATAGTTTGAGATTAGATATTCATGACGGTAGAGTTTGAGGCAGAGATTAATGATTCATCAACATATTTTCTTGAACTCTACTATTGGACTTGACTCTTTATTAATTCATGTACAATTCTTTGAAATTTGGGAAAATTGCCTATAAGAAATAAATAAAGAACCAACCAAGGTCTGTGTAAGGCTCTGTTAAATCCTTATAGGTCTCATAGAAGATACATATACTAGGAGGGTACTTACGAATCCAGAAATTAGAGTAGCCAATTGTTCGGATACATCATAATATGAATCAGAAAAGTCGTCGGATTTTGGTTGATAGTATAAAAAAAAAAACAAATAAGGAATGAAGATCGGTGCCTTTCTGTGTTGAGTATTAAGCTTGAATGTATTTGCTGCAGTGTCCTACCAATTTAGGTGACTTGTTGAGTTCTCAGAATGAACCTTGGCTTTGTAACAATTTCTGGTTTGAATTTGCTGCTATTGTAACGATTATTGTTCAATCGTATGATTAACAATTTCGTTCTCTATCACTAGTGGATGCTCATCAATCTAAATTGGCTGTCTTGGAAAGTTTCAGTGACTATGTGCATGCATGATGTATGGCTTTTATAATAATAATGTAAAATCTGCAACTTTGTCATTTTCATATTTCTAGTAGCGGGGAAAACCTGCATATGAAAGTTTTGGTCTGAAGGAAATTTTGTCATCCCACAGGCAGGCCAATTTAACTCGTCCTGCCTAAACATTGGCTTGTGGCAATCCCAACCTGCTGGCTTGCTTTTCCTGCTCTAATTTAGAGCCTCCATAATACTTTCTTGCCAATCAAATGAGGTCCCATGCCAAAATTCACTTATTCCCTAGGCAGAACTGCTTCGCAACCAATTCCCCATGCTGCATTGATCGCATTGTACTCCAATAGACTATGCCTCTTGTAATAAAGACGAGGGATTTTGTGTATTCAGAGGACTTGATTGAGTAAAACAAGGATAACAATGAGGAGTTGAGGACTGGAATTACCCCTTGTGTGTTTGGCGCAGTGCCACAGAATTGTCTTAAAAAGAGCTGTTAGATTCGTCTGATGGCTGCAAAATAGAGAAGAAGATTGCAGATTCGTTTAGCTCCAGTTTCAAATATTCTATTTGCCCAGGGTCAAAACCCTTTCACTGTTTTTTGTTATGCAATCAGAGGCTCGATGGGATTCCCACACCACCGACTTCTCCAACGGCATTTTATCTAGCGCCATTCTAGTGTCCCCACCTCATTCTTTTTTGAAGATTCGATTTTCATTGGCAATTTTCTGGTTTAGGGTCTTTCTGAGACCAGAGAAGCCCTTTTGCAAATAGAAATAATTTCTCTCTAATGTGTCTATGTAATTTTGATTCATTTGCCACATTTAAAAATGTAAGACTTCCGTTTGATTAATACCCACCAAGAACATGCAAAAGAAGAAAAACTTCGCTGTTTTTTATTTGTTTGGGTTTATTCAAATGCACTTTTACCTTTATGTTTTATCTCAAACAACTGGTATTTTTCAAAGTTGTTCAAATGCTCTTATAATATTTCCCCCCCTTTTATTTTGCAGCTTCTCTTTTTTGCTGCCATGGGGTGAATCAAATGCTTCTTTTTTACGCCCTTCTGAGGCACTGCACCAAATGCACAGGAGGGGATTTGATTCCTAACCATGAGTTCTCGGAAATTATAACACACAACACATTTCCAACCAGTCCCATCCATAGTCAAAAGTTCTCTTAGGAAAGTAAAGATCAGTACTACCAAATATAAACCAACCAATCGGCTTGCCTAGTTTAGCAACTGACCTTATGAAGTCGTACTACTAGAACGGCTTGACTGAAGAGGCACACAAACTGTTTAAGAAATGTCTTACAGAGACGTGGTCGTATGGACTGCCATGATTTCTGGGTACACATACTGCTATCAGCATACCCATGCTTGGACAATGTTCTGTGAAATGTTGAAAAATGGGGGGGAACCTAATGCATTTACCATTTCTAGTATATTGAAGGCAT
The DNA here is from genome assembly GCA_019022615.1 of Acacia melanoxylon. Classification (NCBI taxonomy): domain Eukaryota; kingdom Viridiplantae; phylum Streptophyta; class Magnoliopsida; order Fabales; family Fabaceae; genus Acacia; species Acacia melanoxylon. The sequence continues at coordinate 2,245,444 of JAFJYJ010000041.1, read as the reverse complement.
GTAAAAATATGAAATCTCTTTCGCATGGCACATCAGTCCAAGGTTTGCCAATCGAGATTGGCACTGAAGGGTCCATATATGTTGATAACGCACTCATGGATATGTATGGCACTTGTGATAGCATGGACGAAGCAAGCATGGAATTTGAAGAATGATGTGTCATGGACTACTTTGATTGCTGGGTACACTCATAGAGGAGATGCCTACCGTGGTCCGTGATCTTCAAGTGTTTCGCCAATTGTTGCTGGTAAGCTTTTAATAGTGGATATTGTTCAAAGTTCAAGGGTATTCCTTGTCCGTACAGTCTACATTTGCTCAAATATTTGATTTTGGACTAATTCTTGGTCTTGAACAGAAGCAAGGGAAAAAGTACAAAGAAATTAGCAGTCTAAGACAAATCACCACTGTAGCAGAGTTTCCTCAATTTTCAGTTTAAATCATTTTTGTCTGTTCTCAAGCAGGTGGTAGCAAAACCAAGTCCCTTCAGCTTTTCAATCGCAGCAAGAGCTTGCACTTCTGTTGGCTCGGAGATGTTGGGTGAGAAGTTACATGTTGCGGTGATAACTCATGGGTTTGAATCCAATCTTCCTGTCATGAATTCCATGTTGGACATGTATTGTAGGTCTGGTTGTACAAATGAGGCAAAGCAAACTTTCCTTGAAATGAGTGAAAGATTTAAAACATTGAATAACTTGATAGCTGGATTCTAAAGAGTCTCTCTGCATATTCTCACGAATTTTTTTTTGCTCATAAATATTCTCACGAATGGAATCAGAAGGTTTTAGTCCAAATTGCTTCACGTTTACCAGTGTTGTAGCTGCCTGTGCTAACTTAGCAGTTTTATATTGTGGGCGGCAGCTTCATGGTGGAATTTTATGTTGAGGTTTCAACAACGATTTGCAACTATACGATGCTCTTATTGATGTGCATGCTAAGTGTAGAAGCATATCTGATTCACACAAAATATTTGGTGAAATGTTGTGCACAGATTTGGTCTCGTGGACTTAAATGATGATTGGATATGGAGCACAAGGGCATGGGGCCTTACGTGATGTTGTCAAATATTTATGCTGCATATTTTTGCCAATTTTAGGAAGCTGATGAGAGGTACTGGAAACAAGAAAGCGGTGGGACATCTCCACCAGGGATTCGATCATATTCGAGGTACTTTCAGGCATTAAATGTAGACACGTCTCCAGCAGGGATTCAATCATATTTGAGGCACGATCCGACACTACGGACCCATTTGTTTGACGGAACCTGGGCGATGGAAAGGGAACATTAGAAAGTTCCCTCCAAAAAAACTCGTTTGGAGCGCGCGTCTTCCGTCGACCAACCTTCCGACGAGTCTGGATGTTCCATCAACCATGGGAAGTGACTTTCCCTCCGAAAGAGGCGGGGATGTTGAAAACTTCCTCGGGAGAGTGAAAATTTGGGACGTAAAAGCCCCTTGAAAAAAGTGAACCTCTTCAAAAGGACGAGGAAGGCACGAGCTGGACGAAGCTGTTGGTGAAGAAGCTTGGAACTACAATGAGTGTTGGAGGCGAAGGAGAAGCCCTGTTGCTTCGAGCTAGGTATTTTTGTGAGCTACAATTGAGGTCTGTATTCATTCGAAATCAATTTATGTGTGATTTACCGGTATGTGTCTAGCTTGGGGAAGCCCTGTTGCTTTGAGCTGGGTATTTTTGTGCATTCACTGATTGTGGGTCTGTGCTATGGTTTTCTATTCAATTTCTTCCACCTGGGGACACAAGCATAGATAACTTAAGGCACTGTCAGTTTTTGTGTTCGAACGCAACCGTTATCAGTAGCATGTTACGTTCGAACTTACGTTTTTCGTTCGAACCAAGCTAAGGCATTGTGGGAATTTCACCTAACCTTCCTACTTAACTAACACATAATTCTTCAAACTAAACATTTTATTTTCCCTCAACTAAGTTCCTCTCCCTAGTATACCAAACAGCTCACATTATTAAAGTTCACTCCTAATCTTCCATTCCTTTCCTTTCACTTCCATTTCTTTCCTTTCCTTTCTCAAATCTTTTCCTGTAACAAATAGAGCCCAAATGTGGGCACATCTCTAGCAGGGATTTAAACATTGGTTTTCCACATTGTAAGGCACTAGTTCTTTCCACTAGACCCAATCCCGTTGGTTGTACTGTTCGGTTTGTATATTTAAGTTGTGCACGTTTTGATTCATGTGTATGATGTAGGCTTCTCTGCATGATCTTGTGAGAAGCTCAATGTCTTTTCTGTATTCCTTTATCTTAGTTTAAAGGGAAAAATATTTCTCCAGTCGTTACTGGAGATAAGTTATCTTCAGTGACCCCTAAAATTACGTTGTTTTGAATTAATGAAGGGTATGTTTGTAAATTTAGGTGAATTAATGAAGGGTGCAAAATTACGGAAATACCCTTCATTAATCCAAAACAACGTAGCTTTGGGAGTCAATGGAGATAAGTTATCTCCAAAATGACCTTGAGAAAAAATCCTTTACCCTAATTTAAATAAAAGGGAAAAAGACAAAATATACTAGAACTTTAAAATTCTAAATAAGTTATTTCATATTAAAATAAGTTATCAATTACTATATTCTTGTATTTAATACCTACGCGATTGATTTGAAATTTTAATGTTTAAGTGATATTTTCTTGTCTTTTTTCCCCCAAATAAAATTGTTCCTTAAAAAACCGGGAAGATATTTGTGGCATAATTTAATCCATATTTACGGCTGCAAGCATTATTCCCAATTAACTTCCAAGTTGTGGGCTATCATCTTGGACAGCTTTCTGCAGCCCAAAAAAAATGCTGGGCTAAGTTTTTTGGGACATCTTTTTACCACTCAATCTCTTCAAACTTGCAGCCCAAAAAAAAGTCGTTAAACTTCCACTAAGTTACAAGTGTATAACTGAAAAAGGAACTAGAGCCACGTGAGTAAAAAAAAAAAAAAAGAACAATTGAAAGTAAATTTCTCTGAAGTATTAAATATTTTATACCAACGGGGGGTTGGCAAGTGGTAGCGGTTTGTGTCGGCTGTTAAGCGCCTCTGCCGGCGCTTGTGAATCGCAAAAATATCTCACGGACTCTCCCACCATAAAGTCAAGTCATGCGATATCGGATCGGATCCGAACTAATCGGAATGCCGTGTGAACCGGGTGGGCAACCAAAAAAATATCTTATCCATAAAAACATGAAATTATCTATATATGGAAATTAAAAAGTCCGATGAGTGATATTTTCTGGGGAAAAAAAGCGTTGATTTTGTTCCATAAAAAAATTGTATTGAATTTTAAAAAATTATTTTGACATTATATCCATAATAATTTTAGACCTCCATGTATTCAAATTACAACAAAAGTAAATAAAAGTGAGAAATTCAAAATTGTCAAGAAAGCGATCCAAAGCTAAAATCCCACCAGCACAACTCTTGGAGAAAGCTAGACGGAGTATTGTCACAACGCCAACAAAAACTTTTTATTAACAAAGTTAAAATCCCACCACCTCAACTCTTTAACAATTTAATATTTTTTCTTAAAAACTGTTTTGGCTGATGAATGGACAGAATGGTTCTCTTAATTTAGGATTCGCTTTTTAACACACACACACACTCTGGAATCTTTTATCAGTGGTGGCCAGCCGACGGGGGATGGAGGGTATTTTTTTAAATTTTTTATTTGAAAGTAAGGGCAAAAGGGTAATTTCACCCGAATTTGCATATCCTCATAGGTCCTTTGTACCTCTTAGTCTTTTTTACAAATTCAAAAGACTTCGGGGTTTTGCAAAAATTCAAAAGGTATTTTAATGGAACTTTCTCTATACTTTATTAATGAACAAAATTATTATTATTATTTTGATAGGACCAGATCTGATTTGGCATATTGGGTTAGCTTTATCTCCTTTCACGATATGAAGACTGAATACCAAGTGTCTGTTTAAGTTAGCGAAATAAATTGTTTTTGAACATGGTTTATGGTTTATAAAATAAGGGTGAGATGAATTTTAACTTAACTTGTGTGAACTTGCTTTTCAAACATCAACCCAAACATACCAGCTGATAATAGTTGATCGTTTCCTTCATTGCGGAATTATTATACATTCCCCTATAGGGTAAACTAATCAAGTAACCCACAATTTTATTTATCATTTTCACCCACAGCTTAGTGTTTGAGCATTACACTGGTAAACAAAAAAAAAGTGTTTGAGTATTACTCTCCAAATTCTTAATATAAGACCTAATTGATTTTGGTGTTAAACGTAAGATCCATTTCTCAATTTGTTAATCATTTTATAATCTACCCCTGTTAATTATCGCTCAGTAATGTAAATGGAGGAAATCACCAAAAGGGGATGAATTGGGGATTTCAAAAATTCTTTTGCAGACACCCAAAACCAAACAGCGAAACAGGATAAAACAGAGGAGGAGTAGAGTAGAATGACACAGCAAGATTTATACTGGTTCGGTTTCAACTCTTGACTTACGTCCAGTCCCCAGACACTATGAGATTTTCACTAACTTACAAAATTAGTTACACACTCTGCACTCAAAAGTTATCTTCTCACTAGGATATACTCCCCCTTACAAGTTGTAAACTGATAAACCCAATCTCCAAGTCCCACAACTTGAGATTCTTACAATAAATGATATTCAATGGTATACTCTTTAAAAGAGCATATAGAATAAGATCAAGATAATGTATCAAAAGATACTTTACAAGTAGGTGAAAACACTAAATGCAGATGAACACTTGATTGCTTTTCGTTTTCTATAAGTTGGTTGTTGTAGAGACTTGAATGTTTTAACTTATATATGAAGGAAGCATTAAAAGACCATTGGAATGATTAATATAACCGTTAGAGACATTAAACTAGCTGTTATGTGCAACTTGGTCCTTTCTCTCTCTAGCTTTCACTTAATCCAGGTGTCCAGATGTTTTTGGTTGACTTCCTTTGAAATAAATCCGTTGGAAGAGCAGTTTTTTTATAGGGAAAAAAATCATCTAAACCTTTGAATCGATCAGGGAATGATTACCCAAAAGGGTGCAAGGTTTTCTGGACTTGCAATAAATGTGCTGACGTCATCTTTTGCTTTATTCTAAATGTTCATTCTAACACACTTATAATCATCTGAAACTCACTAACAAACTGATTAGACATAGTTAAGAATAGTAATGAGTGATGATAAGAAGTATTAAGATCAAACATGAAGATTTTGCAAATTCGAACAATTTGATTTTCAAACAAGGCGACACAAACTCGAGTTTGTTTGAGCAAACTCGAGTTTGCAATTTTTCTTCAGAACCTAAACTCGAGTTAATAAACTCAAACTCGAGTTTAGTTCTTCCGAGAAGAACGTCGCAATTTAAACTTTGAATAACATTTTGATCATAAGAGCAAACTCGAGTCATTAAGTCACAAACTCGAGTTTGAGACTTTTGAAGTGAAAATATGTTTAAGTCCACAAAGCTCAAAACTTGAGTTTTCATAAAGCAAACTGGAGTTTTCAAAAAGCAAGCTAGAGTTTTCAAGAAGTAAAATATTGAGATGCTCTCTGTATGATCTAAACTTGAGTTGACAAAACCAAACTCGAGTTTTCTTAAAAGATGAAAATATTTGAAAACTTTTTGCTAAATGCAAACTGAAGTTTACTTTTCTAAACTTGAGTTTTCACAAGATATGAAAATCTTTGAAAACTCTCTGTAAGACACAAACTCGAGTTTGACATTCCAAACTCAAGTTTGATTAAGTTCAAAAATATTGAAAGCTCTCTGTCTAGCCAAAACTTGAGTTTAAGAAAAACTAACTCGAGTTTGCTTTTAACTCAAAAACTTGAGTCTTTTTATGGCATAAACTCAAGTTCCAAGTTAACAAATCCAAACTCGAGTTTGCTTAAGTTTAGACAACTTGAGCTTACTTCAAGTCAAACTCGAGCTTTGAGTTTCGATAAATGATCAGTTTTTCAACTTAACAAAGACAAAACTTCATTTGAGTTCTGATTGTCGCTTATCATCAAAACACATAAAGAACTAACAAGTAACACTCAAGTAGGAGGTGATGAAGGAAATCAAAGAAGATAATTATGATATTTTAAAAAATAATCATATTAACTAACTTAATTAATTTCCTCGTTTAAATCAAATTAGATGATAAATATATTTTATATTAAAGCCATAAGAAAATATTAAATGATGACTTTCTCATTTTCTTTATTATTTATTTTAGAGATTTTCCAATTGTCCCTCACATTTTCTGGATTAACTTATATAAAATGATTTTACCCCGTATACAGTTAATATATGAGATTAGTTTTGTGTGGTCGTAAAGTATTAAATGCTTTTACGTTGAGTTTCCAAACACCCAACCATTACTGGTTTCTTAAGCAATTGATTTATTTAAATTGAAATGATATACTTTTTAATTTTAACTACATGTTATGCCATTTTGTCCTTCACGTTTAGTTTCCATATAAAAAAATACTAGTACGTATTTCGAAACCGATTCAGCCTATATTTTTAGGGAAAAACATTTTTCATGTTGTAGGAGAAGTGTATTCTCATGTCACATACACATATGAAATGGTGGGAACCCATATATATGTATAACACTATAATGCATTAATGCTCATTATACATATATATAGGTCCCACCATTTCATATGTGTGTATGAATCTTCTTCTTCTCATACAACATGAGAAGTTTAAACCCGTAAAAAAATATGTAAGCCGTTTGCTTCCCAAGACTCCAATACTCCACTGGGCTTTTAATACTCCCCCATTTTTTTTTTTTTAAAAAAGAGTTTAAATATTATTTTAGTTTTAATTTTTTTATAAAAGCTCAATAAAAGTTGTCTAAATATTTAATACATTTTTTTAATTCTTGTCTCGCATTAATTATATAAGTTGTATTAATTAGAAGGTTAGTAATATATATATTTATTCTGTTTTTTTTTTTTAAATTTGGTCCTTATAATAAATAAAATTAGGAAAAAAATTAATTTTCGACACATATTTTTAATTAATTTTAGTCACTTTCTTACACATGGGAGCCGGTCCGAGAAGTACAAAAGAAAAGAAAATAAAGAGAAACAGATACAGAAGCTTACAGTCACTGAATTAAATAATACTAACGTCTTTGCTTGTTGCTCTGGTCTTGTGTTTCTGAACTTCAACACACAAGTTACTCTCTCTCTCTTCTCTCTTTCCCCTTCATTTCGATTCAAAATTTTCACACAATTCCCTCTTTCATCTTTTACTCCATTAGCTCCTCCGAGCTTCAACCATATTTGCCCTGAAAGTTCTTTCTTTTCGGAATTTTCAGACAAATCCAATGCGACCCAGTTTGTTGTAAGAGTGTGTGTGCATTGTGCTCTGTTGTGTATCTATCCCCTCACAGCTCACACAGCAAAAATTGATACAACAACAATGTTAGCATACGACGCCGCTTTTCTCGATAAAGAGCTCTCTAAACGCACTTCAATCTTTGGCCTCCCGCTCTGGGTCGTCGTCGGAATTATCGTCGGCGCCGTCATCGTCATTGCCCTCTTCCTCCTCTCCCTCTGCCTAACCTCTCGCCGCCACCGACGCCGCCACAATCCAAAGAAGATTTACGATCCTAAAGATAGTGGAACTCCTGTTGTATCGAAGGAAATCCAAGAGATCGTCCACTTACCTGGACCCAACCGGCACCACCCTGCGCCACTGCCGGAGATCCACGCTGACATCGGAAAATCAGAGCACCCGGTTGTGGTTTTTTCGGATCGGATTTCTAGCGGAGAGAGCAGGGGTACGCCCTTGAGCGTTTCGGAGGCGAGGTCGTCTTTTGGTGGTGGGAGTGTCGGGCCAGAAGTCTCGCATCTGGGGTGGGGTAGATGGTACACTCTGAGAGAACTTGAAGCTGCGACTAATGGATTGTGTGAAGAAAACGTGGTTGGGGAAGGTGGCTATGGAATAGTGTACAAAGGAGTACTCAATGATGGTGCTCGAGTTGCAGTAAAAAACCTTCTAAATAACAAGTATGTATTGCTAGTTTTTTCATTTTTTTGATACTGCCTTTCGTTTCAGATTTTACTCGCAGAGTGATCTTCATTGGAATTGAGACAAACCAAGTTGATACTCAAATACTATCTCTTCTTAATAACTAAGCTACTTTGAATTACTTTCATATAATCTTATGCAGTTTGGTTTTATTGCTGCAAGTATGACTGTTTCTGCTAGAGGTTCGGAGCATGCTGGAGAATCTTAATGTTTCAACTTTTTTTATGGGGTCTATCTTGTTTTCTTCATGCTTGGTTTCTGAATTTATGTGTACTTTTGTAAAAGCTTTGAGAAAAAACGATGATATACTTAAATGTTGGAATATTAGTTTCTTACAGATACAGTCATATCGTTCACCAAATTGAAAGTCTAGTTTATGTTTATGGGTTATTGATTGGAGTCCCTGATGATGAATCGTCTTTTGAAGCCCCAATCAAGGCGAAGGAAAAGGCAGAAAAAAATTCTGTGTTTATATTTAATTTTTAAGAAAAAGAACACGATTGGTGTTTTTATTGTGAGTAGTGCTCACTGGTTTTCTCCTTTGTAGTAATCAACAAGACTTCTCATAAGCTGTTATTTGTTTTTGATTGTAGGCCAGTGTTTTCTTCTCCTTTACTTCAACTTTCCCCCTACTTTTAAAATCTTTCCCTTTTTTCATTGTTGTGTTGTACTATTATTAGTTGGGATCTAAAGGGACTCAATTGAGTGAAGAAAAGAATCAACTTTCTTTCTGGGCCTTTATTCTACCACTACTAAATGGATAACGCTCTTCAACTTTATGTTTAATTCATTTTAGGGGCCAAGCCGAGAAAGAATTTAAAGTGGAGGTAGAAGCTATTGGTCGTGTGCGGCACAAGAATCTTGTTAGGCTGCTGGGATACTGTGTTGAGGGAGCATACAGGCATTGATAACTTTTCTATAACGGAGATTGTTACTTGTGATATTGTTTATATGCAAGAGATATAAGTATTATCTATTATCTTCTTTTACAGGATGCTTGTGTATGAGTATATTGACAATGGCAATCTAGAACAATGGCTTCATGGGGATGTTGGAGCTGTTAGCCCTCTGACGTGGGATTTCCGTATGCTCATCTTACTGGGCACTGCAAATGGGTATCATATTCTTGGACTAATATACTTATAAACATTATCCATGTTGATGCATGAGTGGTTTGAACTTCTTATCACCGTGTTTCTTGTGAACCATTTTCAGATTGGCCTATCTTCATGAGGGTCTCGAACCAAAGGTTGTTCACCGAGATATAAAGTCTAGCAACATACTCCTAGATCGCCAATGGAACCCGAAAGTTTCAGATTTTGGGCTTGCTAAGCTCTTGTGTTCTGAAAATAGTTATGTCACAACTCGAGTCATGGGCACATTTGGGTTAGTATGATCAAGTTAAATCCTATATGTTCCTTGCTCTATGGGTCTTCTGTTATTGGGGCCAAATTTACCACCCCTATTTAGGTCTTTAATATCAGGTCTTCTAACTGATATATCACATGTAAACATGTCGCATAGGTTCTATCCCTATAATCAATTCCTTTTGGAGTACAATAGGTGAAGAGTCAATCTTACCCTAAAATATTTGTAGTCCAGAGATATGATTCTCTCTTTTTTCTTCCTTCTGCTAGTTATGTTGCACCAGAGTATGCCTGCACTGGAATGCTGACCGAGAAAAGTGATGTTTATAGCTTTGGAATACTTATCATGGAGATCATTACTGGGAGAAGTCCTGTTGATTATGGTAGACCACAAGGAGAGGTCAGAAAACACTTAAAGAGTTTCAACTGCCGATATACCTTATGTCTTTGCAGTTCTGATTGTTTTTAACTGTGGAAACCTGGAAAATTTGCAGGTTAATTTAATAGATTGGTTAAAAACCATGGTTGGGAATCGGAAAGCCGAGCAAGTAGTCGATCCTAAGCTCCCCAAGATGCCATCTTTGAAGGCTCTTAAACGCGCACTGCTGGTTGCTCTTCGATGTGTTGATCCTGATGCAACTAAGAGGCCTAAAATGGGGCATGTCATCCACATGCTTGAGGCAGATGACCTACTTTTTCCTGATGTGAGTTCTTTGCACCTGCCTCTAGATCAAACTCACTCAAACCCTCTGTAGCTGCATGATAGTAAAAACATTCCCATTTCATTGCATAAAAAGCAAGATAATGTAATATCTATTATATATTTATTTCCTTGAGTATCAAGATACGTTTACTTTGTTCGTTTCCAGCCTCAGGAACGCCGGACCAGGGGAGAATCTTCGCATTCTAATCGTGATCTTCAAGAGAAGAAGGAATTGAATGTGGATAAAAGAAGTAACGGAGAAGGGATCAACGATCAAAGTGAAGCAGAAGATAGCAGTAGAAGTCATAATCAGCCAACTAGGTGGAGATAACGGTTTGACAATTAGCAGTTTAACTTATAAGATGGCAACATGTTTTTATCATCTGATAATTAGTAGTTTGCCAACAATTTTTCTTACCTCAACATGCTATTCACACGTATTATGCACACTCATTCATTATATGTTTATTCTTGATTGAAGATTAATATAACTAACAGTAGTGATGTTTATCCTCTGATAATCAGTAGTCGAAGGAAGTAATAATAACTGATTATAGTTGGTTTATGGTTTCTTCATGTTAGACATTAGGATTATGGTTTTTAACCAGAGAAAACAGATGTTAAGAGTCTTACATTTATAATCCCATCTAAGCTGGATTTGGACTAACAAGGATGTAAGAAGACATTGGAAAAATATAAAGACGCAATAGTGGATAAGGGTAGAGGCAAAGAGGATTGGATAAAAAATGAAATGGCAACTTCATTGATGGAGGGTTGTGATAAAAAGACAAGCAGGGCGGCCCGACAAGAACAAGTGTGTTTGTCTGCAAAGTTTTGTCAGTTGTTGAGAGATGTAGTAGACGATGGAAAGAAGATGACACAATCATTTGATTTGCGGTCGAGGTTATAAGCTTGTGAACATGAATAGGTCTTATGTGGGGGACACACCTATTTGTCTCCTGCTTTCTTCAAGTTTTAGTTGGCTTTCTATGACTTGTGCTGTCTTCTCATGAATTGCCCTTTTTTGGGAAAGAAACGTAGGAATATGCTTGATAATTTGAAGACTCGTAAAAATAAAAACAGATTCTAAATATTTGAGTTTTTAAGTACAATTTTTACCTCGATAACAAACTTCATATTGAAGAAGCGTGCAATGGTGGATCGACTATGACGTCACTCGTTTATTGCTTTGAGCTTTACCAATGACCAGTTCAAATTCTCTCTAAAGTCACCAAATTGGATCCTCTCATTATCTTACATTTTCATCATCCCTCTTCATCCAATCTCAACCTTTGATATCTTTCATCAACCAATCTAGATTGTTGATTTGAATTAATTTTGACGGTCACATCTTGAAGTACTTTTTAATATCGATCAAGATTTCGAAATATTTTTTTAAGATCCTAATTTAGGATCTTGAAAAAATATTTCACTGTATTGACTGATATTAAAAAAATACTTTAAGATAATTGATCAATGTCTTAAAAAATACTTAAATATATTGATCGGATGTACTAAAAAAATACTTCATGATCTTAAGAAATTATTTTAGAATCTTGAAAAAATATTTTAGGATACTGACTAATACTAAAAATATATTTTAGGATACTGACTGGTATTAAAAAATAAAGGATAAGGAGGGATGAGGAGAAAAACCGCCAAGCAGAGAAACCGAACCCCACTCTATGGCCAATTCAGTTTTTAAAATTTGGGAAATACAAATTATTTTTATTAAAAATTCAAGGGATGTTCTGGACTCTGGTTAGGTTTTTTTTTTTGTGGTGGGCCCGATGGCCCAGCCCAAATACACTCCCACACTCTTTTCTTTGGTTTTTTTGGCCAACACACTTCCACCCCCTTTGATTTATGCATGACGCTTATATTTAATTTTTTAATAAAGAAAATATATTATCACAAAAAAGAAAATAAAATACATTTATTCTCACTTAATTTTCAACCCAAATTTGGGTATCCAAATAAAGATTTTTCTTGTTACAACTCCACAAGCCTAGATTAATCCAGATTTGAGGCATGACATGATCATTTTTTTAGGCGACGCCCCTACTACTAAGGTGAATGTGTTTATAAGTTTTGAACTTGAAATCTTTGATTAAACTAGAATAATCTCTACCAGTTCCAGTTGATTTAAGAGTTTGGTAGTAAGAATATTTTCTTTCAGTTGTTGGATATTTCTTTAACTTAATAAAATTTCTAAATTAAAAAATCAATTAAAATGTCATTAAAAAGAAAGTCTAAGTGTCTAACAGCACAAACAACCATTACACTCATGAGTCATGATACTAGTGCCATATTGAGTTGAGTTTGTTTAGATTGGTAATTAAAGTTTTTTAAAATAATTTTTGTGATTTAGGATATATAAGGTACCTATTACCTCTAGTTCTTTATATAAAAACTAATTATCAATCCAAATTGAATGACACTATAAATTAAGGAAGTTAAATAAATTAGTTAATCATAAATATTATATTATTCAAACAAATAAGTTTTTTAAAAATAACAAATATAACTACTTTAATTTAATTTATTTAACTTCTTCAATTTAAAAAATAAAAAGTTAACTCACTCGGATATGAAGGGGGAGTGGCTTGCATGAATGGAGGAGGGGGAACCGTAAATAATCCAAACAGGTAAGCGCGATTTTTACAACGTTGCCGGGAAGCATCGTTAATTTCATTTAAAAATCTTTTTATATATATATACGATACTCATATAAATCATCCATTTTAAATGGGATTAAGATACAAATTTTTTACGGAACAATATTATTTTAAAAATATTTTTAAATTTAATATCACCCCAAAAATATTAAAATGAAGCAATGATACTTTTTTTTTTTTTTTTTATAAAAAATTGACATTCAATGTTGCTTTTTTAATCGTCAATTTTTATCGTTACATGCACTACAAAAAGAACTTTGATGACAAATTTTACAAGATCATTCTCATTCATCAGGGCATGCACTACAAAAATCCAAATGCCTCTGAACCTGGTCACATTCGCGTCCCGAGTGATGAAAAAAAATCTTATCCAAAACCATCTCTAATTAAGAATTACTGATTTCATAAGCTCTCCCAAAAACAGCCCAGTGAGAAAAACCAGCAATGGCAGACGCCTTTGTCAAAATCCAAATCCCGCAACAAAAGCTTTACACCGGATTTCAATTCCCTTCCGTCGTCTCTCCGCCGAGTCCCACTTCCTCTTCTTCTCTTTCCCTTCTCACGCAATCCATCCGATTCCACAAGCAGTTTCTTGAATCCTTGCTTCTTGAATCGGGCGCCGTACTTCTCAGGGGATTTCAATTGAACACAGCCTCCGATTTCAATGAAGTCGTCGAAGCATTTGGCTATGAGGAACTTCCCTACGTGGGTGGCGCTGCTCCTCGGACTAACGTTGTAGGTCGGGTTTTCACTGCTAACGAATCCCCAGCTGACCAGAAGATTCCTTTCCACCATGAAATGGCTCAGGCATGTCTCTGACGTCTCAAATTCTATCAGTATTTGTTTACTCTACAAGCATATTCGAATGTTTGAACCGGTGCGAAGCATCATTATTATGCTAATGTGTATGCGTATGAGTCTAAATACTGTGTTGTGCCGTTATGTTAGTATTGGTGCCTCTTAGGTGTATAATTTGACAATTGGTTAAATTAGTGGAAAATCCATGTTGGGCTTGAAATTTGTTTGATGTTAACTGTGATAATTTACCTTTAGTGTTCCAAATTCTTTCGATTTTTGCTTTGAAAGCATGCTGATTGTTGGAAATTGGAACAGGTTTATTTGATCCTTTGTTAAATAGATGGATAATGCTTGGTGGTCCTGATTTGCTAATGTCACTCTTCTACCATTTGGTTTCGTATGATCTTGTGTTAATAGCTTAAATTGCATTAGATGTGTTAAAATTCTTTCAGTATTTGCTTTGTTTGCATGATTGGATTGATGGGACATATTTGATCCTTTTGATTAACTTAATACAAAACACATTGGTCTTGTAACGTTCATATTTCTTCTACCATTTTGTTCTGACTTCTGATTGATATGATGTTAGCAGATTAAGTTTACATTCATGGTGTCAAACTTTTTTTCAATAGCATAGTAAATACTGGAATGTAAATGTTCATTGTTCCATTTTGTATGATTGATGTAGAGTTAATAGCCAAAACTTTACATCCTTGGAGTATGGTTTTGAGTGATCAGTTTTTAACTTCCATATTTGCATTCTTTATTGATTGGGATTTCTCAACAGGTACCTGAATTCCCTTCCAAGTTGTTTTTCTTCTGTGAAGTGGAGCCTGCGAGTGGAGGTGAAACTCCAATTGTTCTTAGCCATGTTGTGTATGAGAGGATGAAAGAGAGGCACCCAGCTTTTGTTGAACGATTAGAAAAGCATGGTTTGATGTACATAAGAGTTTTAGGGGAAGATGACAATCCTTCATCTCCTATTGGGCGTGGGTGGAAATCTACCTTCTTGACCAAAGACAAAATCATAGCTGAAGAAAGGTTTGTAGTTCCCAACCTTAATAATCATTGTGTCATGTTTATATCTGGACACTTTACTGCATAAGACAGGGTCTGTAGTTTCCAACCTTAATATCGTTTTGTCATAGCTGATGAAAGGTTTGTAGTTTCCAACCTTTATCGTTTTGTCATAGTTTCCAACCCTAATACACCTGGGGGCAGCTACGGTTCACTGCCGCTCCAAAGGCAGTGAACCTCTGCCTATTTTTTATTTTTTATTTTTTTTTAAAAAAAAAAAAATTCACTGCCTTGGGGGGGGCAGTGAACGGTCCACTGCAGTGGACCGTAGCTGCCCCCAATACACCTCTAGTCTTGATGTTAAACCTATTTACCTAATTTAATTAGATTAAGGAAGTTAGTTAATATGATATGTTTTTTCTAGAACAACCTAATAATCTCCTTTAATTCTCTTCATCTCTCTCTTACTTGATTATTGTTGAGGGAGCTTCAATAGCGGTGATTTTGGAAAAAATTGACAAATATAAGAGATATGTTTTCTATTTAGGACTAAGATCAACTCCCCGATTACATCTTACATTGTAAACAAGCGGAGTATCATTGTATAGCATAACTGTAACATTTGAGTTTCTACGTTAACTTGTTGAAAACATGAAAAATTTTGTAGGGCTGCTAAACTGGGAATGAAACTGGAATGGTTTGAAGATGGAGGGGTGAGAACAATCATGGGCCCTATCGCAGCTATAAAGATTGATAGAACAAGGCAGCGCAAGATTTGGTTTAATAGCATGGTGGCTGCATACACAGGCTGGGAAGATGAGCTAAACGATCCTGTAAAGGCGGTGACATTCGGAGATGGCCAGCCATTACCAGGTGATGTAGTCTATGATTGTCTCAGAATCTTGGAGGAGGAATCTGTAGCCATACCTTGGCAAAAAGGTGATGTTCTGTTGCTGGATAATTGGGCTGTTCTTCATTCTAGAAGATCATTTACACCACCTCGCAGGGTTCTAGCTTCCCTTGTCAAGTAGACTTGAAGCATTCTGATCTTAGGGTATATTTCTAGTTGGCAGATAAATTCCTATCTACGATTTAGGTATTTGATATGGGTATCGGTATTATGCTTATGTTTAGTTGGCTGAAAAATATTTCAGGGGAAATAAGAGTTGACTGGGATGTAATGTAAATTTATGATTTATTACTAGATTTTGACCCCTTGTGCCGGTTGTATTCAATTATATGATTGAGGGGTTGGAATACTATGAAAGAGACTGACAACTGATAGCAGCAAAACAAGAAAAAGGAAGTAATTCAGATATTAAAAAGGGTTTAATGTTTCTACTTTTGCTGTAAAAATATTTTTTCTACCACACTTACATAAAAATAGTGGATCTCACAAATATTTTCTTTCTCTTCTCTTTACAATAGGACCCACTCACTTTTATGTGAATGTGGCAGAAAAAAAATTTCTATAATAAAAGTAGAAACATTAAACCCTATTAAAAACTATGATCTTATCGAGATTGTCTATTATTTGTGCATTTAATTGAAGATTATGAATTTTCTGTCTTTTTCCTTTACAATGTTACTGTTGGAGATTGAAACGATAACACTTTTACTTTTAGGTGGAGTCTTTGAACTATAAGGTGTGTATCAAATAAATTGCAATGCAACAAATGCTTCCATGGAGCAAATACATATCAATTTGGAATTACTCATTGCAAGTTTTTTCATCTGCAAATATTATTTGTCCAGACGGTCCTCCTTTTACCAATTTTTTTTTTCCTTTTCTTTGTTTTTTTTTTTTTTTTTTTTTTGAATTTATACGGCGCTTTTAGCATATATCAAATAGACAAAAAAAAAAAAAAAAAAAAAAAAAAAAAAAAAAAACTTCATTAATTCTGCCTTAAAATCAAAAAAGTATCCCCTTATTTATTTTTAACTTTACCCTTATTTAATACTTCATCCGGTCCTAAATATAGAATAAAGTTTATAATATAAATTGCACTACAAATTTTATTCTATATTTAGGACCGGATAGTATATATTAATTATATACCTCATGAGAGTAAAGTCACTGTAATAATGGCAAAAATGTATATTTGTATGAAAATTTATCTCTCTACCCAAAAAGAAAAGAAATTCTCTCTATCTTATAAATATGGCTAGAAGAGTATATGCGCGTATAGTCATATTACATCATAAATACTCCCTCCCATTCTAATTATAAAAAGTTTAGTTGACTTTTTTGGAAAGATTAAGGAAACTAATTAAATTAGTTTAGAGTATTTTTATTTTTATTTTTTTCTTCAAACTAAATAGTTTAACTAATAAATTAATATATAATCTAAGAAAACACAACATATGAAATGATTAAGTAACTTATTTAAACTTTCCTTAATCTCTTAAAAAAAAGTCAACTAACTCTTATAATTAGGGTCGGAAGTAGTATCCTATTTGTGGAAAAATTCAAGCACACAAAAAACAAGAACAACAGCACAACATATTAAATTAAATTATTACCATCACCATAATGGGGGGAAAAAAAAAAAGGTATTCCCTACCATAATGGGAAGAAAAAAATATTCCCTTCTATATATTATTTTTATTTTGTGTTTCACCTAATCCACTTCCATTTCACTTGCAAATGTGTTAAACATGATGTCCAGACTATTCACAATTTAATCGTTTAACATAATCTCCTATCTTTCTTCAATCACTCATCCAATTAGCTGTGAGAGGTGTTTCAAATAGGAGTGCTTCTATCTTATTTGGTTGTTTTTAATAAATGGATACCTACATAAAATTTAAAAAAAAACCCGTGCAAGGAAAAAAATTAGGTATGTCTTTTATTCATTGACCATGGAAGCACAGTCCATTGATATCAAAACGGAAAAAAATTAGGTATGTCTTTTATTCATTGACACATGGAAGCACAGAGTCCATTGATATCATAAACGGGCAAGGATACTTCACGTGCACGGAGTGAACTTTATTTGTGAAATAGAGAACCTTCTTCAAACCAAGCCATGGTCACCTAGACGTATCGAATTTTTTTTAGGGAAAATCGCAGTCCTAAGTAAAATAAAATACAACATAAAAGAAATTTTCTTGAAGTCAACATTTGGGTAATATATTTCATCTTTGAAAAGACGAAAATACCCACAATGAACCGAAGATCTCTCCTCCCTCCACTCTCTGTTCTGCTCGTCCAAGGTTGACAGACACTGGCAAGCATGTTCAAGTCCAAGCCTGCTTATTGCAACTCTCTCCACCACCATCAATGGAATAAGCATCACAACATCATCTCACCTTCAAGCTGCTACATAACCTCTTACCCATCCGGTTTGTAATTAATTAATTAAGTATTATCTCGTTACTATAGGGATTTATGAAAAGTTTCAAAATTTACATTTGAGTATTTGGCAGGATCTGAGGAAGAGAGAAGTGCAGAGCCAAAGCCAAGATGGAACCCAAAATCATAGCAGATTCGGATACTGGAAGCCATATTCAATTTAGGAATGGTGAACCCTCCAAAGGACGAGATTAGGAAGATCAGAACTCAAATCCAAGAGTATGGTCAAGTCGTTGACGCCAATGTCTTCTACTGGTTCCAGAACCGTAAATCCAAATCCAAACACAAGCTTCGTCACCTCCACAACTCTTCTCCTAATAAGCCATTATTAATGTCTATTACTTCTTGTACCCCGCCACCACCGCCTCAGCCTCATCCTTTCCTCTTTATTCGGATTTCTTCCTTGCACAAGCCCATATGTGAGAGAGAGATAGGGAGAGAGGTGGAGGGGTAGCAGAACAGAGAGTGTGGTGAGGCGGGGAAGAGAGATGTTTGGTTCATTATGGTTATTGGCAACTTTTCACTGTAGAAATATATTACCCAAATGTTCACGACATTTTATTGTAAGTTGGAGATTTTAAAGAATTTTTAAATCATATTTTAATTTGTTTGAAACTTCAGTACAATTTTACCAAAAATCTAATATTTTCCTAAAGCCATCCACAAACTTTATTTAGTCCTACAATTGTCTCAGAGACAGAGAGAACCCATGGAGGTTGACGACTCGACATGAGTCAAAATCATGACCACGTAGTAATAAAGGTTGGTGAAGTTGAATGGGGCTGGTTATAAGGTTCTAGGTCATCAGGTATGTCTTGAGGCTACGACGGGGACAAACTCCCATAAACTTTTCTTGTTTTGAAAAAATCATGGCCACATAAATGGGTGAATTTATTAAACCAGATTTTGAGGTAGAGTCCAAATGTGTGATCTCGGTCGCATTCGTGTACCCTGAAAATCTCCATCAAAGATTCCCTGCTCATTTAACCGAAGAATAAATAATCATTAGCACCAATTAGCGCACTGAGAAAAAAAAACACAAGCAATGGAAGAGACCTTCATCAGAATCCAAATTCCGCAGCAAAAGCTTTACTACGGAATTCAATTCCCTTCCGTCGTGTCTCCCCTGAGCACCGCCACTTCTTCTTCTTCCTCGTCGTCTCTGTCCCATCTCACTCATTCCATCCAAACCCACAAGCAATTTCTGGAAACTCTGCTTCTTGAATCGGGTGCCGTACTTCTCAGAGGCCTCCCGGTAAACACCGCCTCCGATTTCAATGACGTCGTCGAAGCATTTGGCTATGAGGAGCTTCCCTATATTGGTGGCAATGCTCCTCGCCTTAATGTCTCGGGTCGGGTTTACACTGCAAACGAAGCTCCACATGATCAGAAGATTCACTTCCACCATGAAATGGCTCAGGTCTGTCTCTGTCTTTTCCCTTGTCCCCGTCTCTCAGTATGTACACTGTTTTTCCCCTTTTTAATCAAAACAGAGGAAGCCAACTTGATTAATTCAAACCATGTCTCTAGCAGTTTCGGGTACAAAAATATGATGGAAAATTTCAGTTTGCTCTCATTGGAGAGATTTTGTTTCCGTTAACTTCAAAAGATTTGAAACTTCGGTGCACTCTTATTTTCTTTTTTGAATCTTTTTGTTTATCTTGTGAATCACTATGATATTTTTAATTAACTGGTTTTCTTAAATCATTTTATTTATTTTGTAAATGCATTTATTTATTTTACGAATACCTTGTTTATCATGAGAATTCTCTTATTTATCTTGTCAATAATCAAAATGTTTTTGTTAACTCATTGGTTTCTTATAAATGCTCTAACGAAAAAAATAAAGTAAGGACATGATTATATGAAACTTAATTTACCCAATCAGCTACACTGAAAATTTAGAATATTTTGAGATTAACTGTAATAAAATCTCTTCCGCAGGCTAACTGAAATCTTCCCAAAATCAAAAGCATTGGCATGAGCCTCAGTATGTACTCTGCATGCTTGTTTGAGTGTCGGTGTTTCTTAGGCTGGAACAGCTTTTGTAGTTTGGTTAAATTACTGGAAAATTCTTGTTAAGCTGGAAATGTCTATGTTCCTCCTTCTTTCATCTTTTCTCAAAACTTATTGGTCGAGCTTTAATATAATTGTGAACAAGTTTTCGTATTGCGTTTATTACTGATTGGGTGTTATCAACAGTTACCTGAATTCCCATCAAAGTTGTTTTTCTTCTGCGAAGTGCTGCCTGCAAGTGGAGGTGAGACTCCGATTGTTCTAAGCCATATTGTGCATGAGAAGATGAAGAAGAGGCACCCAGAATTTGTGGAAAGACTAGAGAAGCATGGTTTGATATACACAAGGGTTTTAGGGGAAGAAGACAATCCTTCATCTCCAATTGGGCGTGGCTGGAAATCCACCTTCTTGACCCATGACAAGATAGTAGCAGAAAAAAGGTTTGTAGATTTTGACTTCACTATCATTAATGTCTCATGTTTCTGCCTTCTCACTTTAACTGCAAAAATTCACAGGGCGGGCAGACTGGGAATGAAGTTGGAGTGGTTGGAAGATGGAGGAGTGAGAACAGTGATGGGTCCAATCTCAGGTATAAGGGAAGACAAGGCAAGACAACGTAAGATTTGGTTCAACAGCTTGGTGGCTGCATACACAGGGTGGAAAGATGAACGGAATGATCCAGTGAAGGCTGTGACCTTCGGAGATGGAAAACCATTACCAGGTGATGTGGTCCATGACTGTCTCAGAATCTTGGACGAGGAATCTGTGGCTGTTCCTTGGCAAAAGGGTGATGTTTTGTTAATAGATAATCTGGCAGTACTTCATTCTCGAAACTCATATACCCCACCTCGCAGGGTTCTGGCTTCTCTTGCAAAGTAAATTTTGAAGCTTTTTGTGATTTGGGTTACAAATCAGTTGAAGTTTGAAGTTTTTAAGGTCATGTTTCATGGAAATGGATCGAATTCTATTCTAGTAGCTTTATCAATGTTGTGTTGGTTCAGTTTGGTTTGAGTTTGTGTTGCTTGCATGTTGTGTTTTGATGGCTCCTTCACTTTCTTGATTGTTTTATAATGGAGCCCAATCTTATGTGTATCATTTTACTTTCTTTTAATAAAATTGTCTCCCTGTAAAAAAAAAAAAGCCACAATTCAGTTATGCCTATATTTTAGCATATCTTGGTTATTGAATAAAATTGGTCGGCAAGTAAAAGTGAGCCTGGGACCTTGAAGTTCATGGAATAAAATTCTATATTTTCCTTTTTCAGAATTTTTTTTAATTTTTTATAATGATATGCTGCTTCATAGATATTCTCGCAGAGATCAAAATAATTTCATCAACTTTTTAACGGCATGTGTAGATATGGACTGTACGTTATGTGTGTGTATTATTAATATGAATGTATATATTGTATGCCAATAAAAAACTCAGGATATTTCTATATTATAATATGCTACTATAAAAATTTACAAATGTTTATATTAGTTAAAATGAAATACTACGTTTGGTCCTTAATATAAGATTTTTTTTTGAAGAGATTAAAGAAAAGAAATAAGTTATTTAATTATATCATATATTGTATATGATTAACTTATATATCAGTTTATAAGTTGGAAAAATTAGTTTAAATAAAAAAATATAAATATAGGTGTTTAAAATAATTTACTTAGCTACCATAATATTCCCAATAATGTGAACTAGATTTATATTTAAGACATGAAATAATAATACTTGTAAGAACTAAGGCCCTGTTAGAGATTGGGCCAATAGAATGATACGGGCTTGGGAAAAAAGGACCGCTGCGGACAACCCACGACTGAATTGCTAGTTTATTTTACAAAAAATCCATTTAATTTTACCAAAAAAGTCCATTTAATTTCAGCCGTACGTACTTCATAAATGGAAGCCCAACTCATCTAATAATGTTAAAAATAAAAAATACATGGACTTTCATTGGATTTCCGAAAATTATTGATACCGTTTTTCTATTTTCAAAACCCGCATTCATATCCAATTTTCACCGCTGAGAATGTTTTCTTTAGTATTTTAAAATGCTTTTGTTTTTTATATATAATAATTTTGATATTATTGATCTGCTCTCGAAATCTAGCAGTCTATTTTTTTTAACCTAATTTTTCGTTTGAAAAATTGGGAAAATTTATTAAAATACCATTTGAATTTGTAAAAAGCCTAAATTTATAAAAAGACGAGAGGTGACTTAAGACTTACATGAGAGATATATCGCAAATTCGGGCGAATTACTTTTTTCCCCTTAGTTTTAAATAAATAAATAAAAAGATAAAATACTCTCACCGCTGGCCATTTAAGGACGACGCCCTCCGCCGGCCACCGCATTCTCATGAATTGGCTAACCAATTCTCGAGAATTGGCGAGACCGGCCACCGGATGGGCGGCGGCGGAGGTGATGATATTTTATTTTATTTTTAATTATTTAAAACTAAGCAGAAAATGATAATTTCATCCGAATTTGCAGATATCTTTCATAGCCTTTGCATTTTAGTCTTTTTACAAATTTGGGAGACTTTATGAGGCTTTACAAATTCAAATGGTATTTAATCGACATTTTCCCTAAAAATTTAACTAACTAAGCATAATGCCTCTAGTTTTAATTATAAGAATAGTAATAATAATATAATTTATACTATAAAATTATTCCTATAATTAGGATTATAAGGGAGGGAGTATATTATAATAAAACGTTTTAAAAGGGTTTGCTTTCCCCAAACGTCATTCAGCAACGCTGGGTAACGTTATCATAACCTACCGCTCCAGCTACCACAATTCAGCCTCCATTGATTTCATCCTCCAGATCTGAAAGTCTCCAAGAGGCAAAAGCTCTATCGTTGACTCAAATTCTCTGATCTTTCCGATCTCTGCGATCACATACAGGTATGAAATCTCTCGCTGTGCTTACGTGTGTTCCTTTACCTTCTCATTTAGTGGGTTTGTTTCTCTTTATCGGGAGATTCAGATCTCATCTGCTCAATCGGTGAAGTCTTCGCCTTAATCGGTTTTTCAATTTGCCGATCTATCATATTTACTGAAGTTTAGAAAATCTTATATTTTACTTCTGCCAAAATCAGGGGTGTTTGGCGGTGAATTTCTTATTCATTTATTTGTTTGGGACTTGTATGAATATCAATAAACTAACTGAAGTTAAAATTTTGATCCGGATTTTCGTTTCCTTATTTGCCAGATCCGGGGGTTTTACCTTTTCTTTTTCAAATTAAACCATAAGCTTTTCTTCTGAGGAAGTTTCATTTTCAATCCGTACGTTCTTTGAGATAAATAGGTTAAAATGATACCTGACCATGTTTTAGTTTGGATGCTTGATGTTGAAAGAGGCAGTTTATGATCGATAGAGGAATTCTTCAAGAAATTTTGTGATTGTGGAATTTTGTTTCTTTAACAACAAAATCTTATGATTTTGCCTTTAAAAAAATTGTAAAGCTAAATTTTTATAGAAATTTAGTTGCTCAGTCCGGAGGTTCTTTTAGATAAATTGGTTTCATTGATCTCAATGACCATGCTTTAGCCTGGATTCGTGATGCTGAAAGAGGAACTTTTTATGGTAGGGCAGTTCAATGAATGTTTAACTAGCAGCGACATATATGTCAATGAATCCGTGATGTATTTATTAGTTTTTGTTTAACTCCTGGGAGGAGGAGATTTATCTAGGTAGAGTTGGAGTGGGAGTGGGAAGTATGATTTTGTAATATGGATGCACGCAATGGATGATGAAGTCTGTATTTGGGTTTGATTTACTTTAAATATAGGCTATTTTTGTATTGCGATATTGCCATATGCATAGCAATTGTCCCCATTTCATTATTTAGTAGATCCATAGCTAGCTCGCTTGACATATTGAACATGAATGTTTTGGGTTCTGAGATGCTTTATCTTTATCAGATACATATGCTTCTGATCTATTTGGCCATACTGTATATCATAGTTTTCCAATTTTGCTGTTACAGTAGAACAGAATAATGAGCCGAGCACGGGATCCACACCGATCTTTCTTCCCTTTTGGAAACCCTTTCCGGATGATATCACCTAAAGGCTCCCAGATGACCCCACAACTTCTTAGAATATTACATTCTTTTGAAGCAACACAAGCAGAGAGGCTGAAGAAGCTTATACCGAAAAACAAGGATGAAATCCTCAGTATATCTTGGATGACTCGTGCAATGGAGTCACTTTGTGAAACCCATAATGATATAAAAACACTTGCACTAGATATTGAACTCCCTGTGAGTCATTGGGATGAAAAGTGGATTGATGTATACTTAGACATAAGTGTGAAGTTGCTAGATATTTGCATTGCATTTAGTTCCGAGCTCTCACGTCTGAACCAGGGGCATCTTTTGCTTCAGTGCGCGTTACACAATTTAAACACTCCCTCGCCACAGCAGTTTGTTCGAGCATGTTCTTCAATCAATGGATGGAGGCATCATATTAATTCTGGGAATCCTAGGATTGAGAAATGTGGTACCATTTTAGATGATCTTTTGGGATCCCTTGATTTGCCAAAGGTTAAGAATTCAGCTAAAGGGAAGGTTTTGATGCAAGCTATGTATGGAGTGAAGGTGCAGACAGCATTTTTATGCAGTGTGTTTGCTGCGTTTTTCTCAGGCTCTGCTGAAAAGTTGTTAGATTTGGATGTAGCTGACACATATTTGTGGGCTCAAGCTTTTACAAGTTTGCGGCATGTTGTAAATGAGGAAATTAAAGTTAGATTTTCCAATGGAAGATTTGCTGTATTGAGGGAGTTGGAAGCAGTTGATGCCTCTGTGAAGAAATTATACCCTATAATCCAGGGTGAACTAGATACTGTTGAGAAAGAAGCGCTTCTGAAGACTGTTGAGGAAACAAGCAGGGCTGCAGAGAGGCTTTCACAAGGATTAGATCATCTTGCAAAGGAAGTGGATGGTTTTTTCCGAGTAGTCTTATCTGGCCGTGATGCTTTGCTATCTTCTTTGAGGTCGGGTGCAATTTTCTGTGACACTATCCCCGGGGTTAATATCGATGAGCAGAGTCAAATGAATATGCTGCAGCCTAACTCTGTTACATACTGATGGGCGTAGGTATGGGGTTTTATGTTTTAGGGTCTACTGTGGTTTTCAATCCTGTTTGGCTTATTGTTGTATTTATCATTATAGGTTATGCTACTGTAATATTGCGGGGAAATGTATATGTTTGCGTAATTGTGTAATGTCGAACAACATAAAATATATGGGAAGTGTTTTATGTGAACGTGCACGCTGGTAATCCAGGTTACGTCAGTTCATAGCATCTTTGGATCTCTTCTTTATTCCTTTTTGGGAGGGATTCTGTTCCTCATATACCACACTCCTATTTCTAATATCAGTACATATTGTATGAGAATGATCAATGCTGGAGCTGCCTTGTCTAGTGGGATTTATTTGACCTGAAAATTTAAAGACAGTGATTTCACTAGATAAATGTGAAAATATTGTTCATTTTAGAGCATAAATTAATCTGCGGCATGATTGATCATGCCTGAAATTCGATTGTCATTTAATAGCTGTTGTCGAAACAACGTTTAGTTTTCCTCATCTCTTTTGAGCCACACTTTTCAGCCTTTGTGGCGTTGAATGAATTCCTGAGGTGTTGAATATCCATGCTGACAGAAGTCTCTGGGGCGAAGTTTGGCAACCTTGAATCAGTACCCGGTGGCTATCGGGGCTTATACGGTTGCTAAAATTCGTAGTGATTCTGGTGAGTACCTTTTGCTGACATTATATATATATATTTTTGATTTTGAGTTTTATTTTATATATATAGGCATTCTTTTTGTAGTTTTAGAACTTTGAGATGGTTTTTTAACTATGAAATTTGTTGTCACTGAAAAGTCTTCTGCTTTACAAGCATGATATGTTACAAATTATGAATACAGAATTGATTACACGGGGTAAGACCATTTCTAAAGTATGAAGTGTGAACTGAAGAATACGTATTGATTTTTTTTTTTTCTATATCAAAGGAAAGAGATGAAACGTGTTTCCATCCAGAGTTCTTATATTGTAATTCAAATATTTGACTCTGACTAGAGATAATAATACAGCGGTCCCGTGTGAACTTTGATTTCTAGGAAGATCATAGTTAAATTGGGGGTTGCTATTATTGATACATTATTATTTAATATAATCCCCTTAAGCTTTTTAACTTTTTTTTTAATCAAAGTCTAAAAAAAAGAGAGGACAAAAGCACTGGTTTTAGCGGTTGTATATTAGTGCTCGCATTATTTAAGATAGATCAAGTGACCAACCATATGGACTATCATTTGTTAAAGAAGACTAACGTCCAAAATTTCAACCAAGGGGGAAAAAATCCATAAAAAATAATCCCCCCAAAATAAATAAATAAATCAAGGTGCACTTTTAACTAGGGTTAGGATGAATTTTGCCCTAGAAGTTTCATAAGGGATTAAGGGGGTAATTTTGCCTTACCCGTTATTTCGGTTAATTTTGATCGTTAGTTTATCAAATATGTTGAGCTGACAGTTTCTATGTCATCCACGTCATTTTTGTTAATGTGTAA
This sequence comes from Acacia melanoxylon, assembly GCA_019022615.1. Lineage (NCBI taxonomy): Eukaryota > Viridiplantae > Streptophyta > Magnoliopsida > Fabales > Fabaceae > Acacia > Acacia melanoxylon. Next base: position 2,218,901 of record JAFJYJ010000041.1, on the reverse strand, counting down.
ATTTAGAGAAATACTTACATACTCCACGAGCGCCACTTCATCTATACTCTGATTAATTAAAATATAACATCTCATCTTATTTTAATTTTATATAGCAGAACAGTCGTCTAGAAAATTTTCAAATTTTATGATTTTAAAAAACATAAATTTCATAATTTAGAAAAACAAAAATTGCAATTCCCTCCCATGAATGGTTGTTTCTTAAAATCATAAAATTTGAATTTCTCTATATGACTCATCTGTCATGTAGGATTAAAATAAGATGAGCTGTTATATTTTAATTAGTCAGAGTACAAATGAGGTGACACTATTAGAGTACGTAAGTATTTCTTGTAAATTTTCCTTGGAAGCCCATGTGTTATCTAAGTCATTTTTTTTCAAAGTTATATTTAAAACTCTGAGGGTAAATTTACACCTTAACAAAAATGACGCAGATGACATGTAAATTGTCAGCTCCGCGTATTTGGTAATTGATGGTCAAAATTAAATGAAATGACGAACAAGGCAAAATTATTCTATTTTTGAAACTTTTAGAGGTAAAATTGGCCCTGAAAGTTTTTTGGGGACAAAATTGCCCCACGCCCCTTTAACTAAACTGTTTTTGTGGAGTTTGGTCAGATTAACAGAGGTTCTCAATGTACACTTAACCTGATGGAATTTCTAACTTTACAAATAATGAAAATGTGTAGGTTGGTTGGTCCAATCCTAACCAATGACTTTGACCATTGTGGCTTTGTCTTCATGAACTCACACGCTCATCTTTTTTGTTCCAAAATGATACTACCTCCCCTCCTTCACAATTATAAGGCATAATATGATTTTGTTTGGAGAGATTAAAGAAACTAAATAAATTACTTAATCATTTTATACGTCATGATCTCTTTAGATTATATATTAGTTTATTAGTCAAACTAATTACTTTGAAGAAAAAAAAAAAAAAAAACACTTTAAAGTAATTTAATTAAATTTTCTTAATTTCTCCAAAAAAAGTCAACTATGTCTTATAATTAGCACCGGGAGTACAAAGCTTCAAACTTTTTTATTTTGAATGATCAAAGCTTCAAACTTTTCAAACCCCTCTTAGTCTTACCTTCCCACATTTGTCTGACCATTATTTTCCAAAACCGCAGCTTCATAGATATTAAAGGTATATGACTATTATTTGGGGAAAAAATATTGCCATTACATGAGAGATAAAGTTTCATCGATCCAACTTTTTACTTTTTAAATTCTCACAAGCAAACAATTTATCGTCCAAAATAAAAGGGTCAAAACAAAATACCTAAATTTACTTATGCAAAATAAAGAAAGGACTTTTATAAGTTTATTAAATAAATAAATAATTAACGAAGGAAATAAATTCGTAGATGTTTTACTTTCGCGTTTTTTTAACTTATTTAATTATTTATCAAATTAAACCACAAGCATTTAATTTATTGAGAAGTAAGAAAGAAACCCAAAGTCATTTTCTTCACGAGTCACACCAGCGTGCTCAGTTCAACAAGCCTACTTCAAACTTCAAACTTCAAAGTTTTCCAACATACGCGTTCTCTCTCCCCCTCCCCCAAAACCCCAAAAGAAATGTCAAAATCCTTCCTTAAATCTACCGACAACACGTCCTCTCCAAATTCAGCATCCCCTCTTCCGATTTAGCTACTTTGCCTCTGTTATTTTGCTTTCTTAAGTTATTCCCATTTCGGAATCGGACCTCTCAAGCAAAGTTTTAAAGATATGTCTGTTGAATCACTCTCTGCTCCAGCGGAGCACAACATCAAAGGTTTGCCCACTCATGGTGGACGCTACGTTCTGTACAATGTGTACGGAAACCTATTCGAGGTTTCGAGAAAGTACGTGCCTCCTCTTCGGCCTGTGGGAAGAGGTGCTTACGGTATTGTTTGGTAAGAAATTTTGTGGCTTTGATCTTTTTTGTATTGATTTAATTTTCTTGTTTGGTTTTACCGTGCTTTTGTTGATTTTGGGGTGTCTATGGGTTCCTTTAAGACATGTTTTTGGGGAACTTAGCAATTGGAATTTGTGGCTTTTAAAGCAAGAAAGTTCTTTCTTCGGGTAATTGAGCCGTTTGAGTGGAGTTCGTAAAGGTGAAGACTTGTATATTTGGAAGCACTTGATTCTTGTTATTTACTCATCTGGTCCTTAATTTTCTAATTTGCCCCTATTGGTGACCCTCGACAATAATTAAGGAGGAGGAGAGGGAAGGAAGGAATTCAGGAAGAAGATGTGTCATATTAACTAACTTCCTTAATATAATCAAATTAGGTAAATATATCAGTGAAAGAGTACTTTATTGGGGATGCTAGACTTTTCTCATGGGGTTTTGCATGTATTATTAAGTAATGATCCAAGTGATTATTTTGGTGATGCTGAATGCTTTTTTTTAGTTTACACCGAAGCTGAATCATTGTGTAGTTTATTTTTACTATGTAGTTGGCCTTCAAGTTTTCAGCTTTTCTTACCATCTTTTGAGTTTGAATTAACTATATATAGTTTTGAGCATTATGTACTACACATCAGATAATCTATGGATATGGATTCATTTATTTTTTATAAATCAATTTGTAACTCAGGATTCAAAGACTGTTATGGTATCTCTGTGATCTGGTTGTATAGAAACTATAAACATGTCATTGAATTAAGGATCATTTATTTGTAACAGTTTCCTATAATTTGGTGTTTGGTAAATAGTTGTTTCTCATTTATCGTTTATGTGACTTGTAGTCATTGTTATCAACAATCAGAAGGCAATATTATTATAACAACAATTATTATTTACTAGATACATTTTTGTAATTTTCTTTAGTGCTGCTGTAAATGCTGAGACACGTGAGGAAGTTGCAATTAAGAAGGTTGGCAATGCGTTCGACAACAGAATAGATGCCAAAAGGACCTTACGTGAAATTAAACTGCTTCGGCACATGGATCATGAAAATGTAATTTTGGCTAACTTTTCATTAGCATTCTCATTATTTAACCTTGTTTTTTCATTATTGTTTATTTGGTGTTGATCTTGACTGTGAGAGAATGCCATCTTTCTTATCTAGCAGCATAAGTAGTCCTAAGTGTTTTGCTATTGCTTTTCCCCCATATTTTCTCCCTTCTTTTCTTCATCCATATGTTTGCAATCACATCCAACTAGTGATGGAGGACCCTTGCTATAAATTGGTAGTATATTTAGTGAAGTTTTATTTTATATTGACTGATGATAGGATAATGAGTGTGTGATGGTTAGGTTTTTAAGTATTGTTTTAGTGATTAATGTGCTGTGCTTGTACTTGATATATTAACCCTCGTACTTTTTTAACAGCCTGATTACTTGAGAGATATTGCTTAGTCAGGCTGTTATACCACTAGATGTTAAATTACATCAATGAATTACTTGAGAGGTTCACTTCTATCACAGCCTGATTGTGGTAATAACTTTTTTATTTACTCTTGAAAGAAATACTTCCAAAGTTGTCATTCTTGAGCTATATTTTTTCTTCGGTTCAGAAAGTTCTCTTTGTTTGATTTTTTTTCTCAGTCTCATTAATTTACTTCAGAACCCAGCTTCCAGAGAGCTCTGCTCACTACTCAGTTAATTTTCCAATGCAGGTCGTGGCCCTTAAAGACATTATTCGACCTCCACAGAGGGAGAATTTCAATGATGTGTACATTGTATATGAGTTGATGGACACTGATCTGCACCAAATAATACGTTCCAATCAACTGTTGACTGATGATCATTGTCGGGTTGGCACTTAAACTAATTTGGCTTATGAAATTTAACATGCACCTTTCTTTCCTGTATGGAGTTTTCCTGCTTTGCTAGTTAAATGTCTGCTTTTTTGCCTGTATACTTTATTTTGTCCTTCAATGTCTTGTGCGATGCATTTTCCTTCTTACAATCATGCAATTGTGCATATGCATACTCATGGTGCCATACAAGTTTAGTTCATCCTACTTAATTTCTCTCCTTTTTTAGTCTAGATAATGTATCAGTTGAGTAAGTGGGATGCATGTCCCTGTGGACAATAGGGAGTGTATTCTTGGAGTAGAGTAAAATCTGAATTTTTGAGAATGGTGGGTGTAATTATCAGCCAAGATCTTTTGATCTCGAGAGTAATTTGATTTTTGTTTGACATATTAATCTTAACGGTAAAACTTTGTGGCACACTTCCTCCTTATATGGCATATGATTTGAACCCTCTGCTTTCAGAATGGGTCTATTTGATTGTTCCTTTTCCCATATAATATCTGCATGCAATTCAGTAAAAATGCTTGTTCATGGAGGATCTATAATTTTTAATATTATGTCACATGTATAGCTGAAGCATGTTACTAAATCATCTCGTTAGGATTGATTTGTGGGTATACATTCCTTTTCACTTTCGCTTTTATGGTTATTTGCAGAATATTGTGATTGTGTGGGATGTTGTGTGTAACACACGCGAGCGCATTTTTGGCCATATATCTATTTGCTTGACCTCCTGTATTACTTACATTTGAAAATGACAAGAATAATGCAAATAGTGCTTTTACAACTTAAAATTTAATCTTAATGTTCTTTAACTTTTATTGAGTGATTGCATATAATTATATGTTTTTGTCTTACAGTCATTAATAAGATCTATTCCTTCAGTATTTTCTGTATCAGCTGTTACGAGGACTCAAATACGTACATTCAGCAAATGTTTTGCATCGTGATTTAAAACCCAGCAATTTGTTCTTGAATGCCAATTGTGACCTGAAGATTGGAGACTTTGGGCTTGCCAGAACTACATCTGAAACTGATTTTATGACTGAATATGTGGTTACTCGATGGTACCGGGCTCCAGAATTGCTTCTTAATTGTTCAGAATATACTGCTGCCATTGACATATGGTCTGTTGGTTGTATCCTTGGTGAAATTATGACAAGACAACCCCTCTTCCCTGGCAAAGATTATGTCCATCAGCTGAGACTAATCACACAGGTATATGCCCGAAAGCTAACTAGTTCTTTTTTTTTTTTTTTTTTTTTTTTTTTTTGTGCATATCTTTTTTTATACTTTCTAATGAAAGAACATGATGTTGAAACTGTTCTAAGTGTCGAATAAGTGATCATTGACCTGGCTGGTTTATAAATTTTGGATCATTGGCCTCGAGTTTGATAACATTTTTTCTCAAACCCTGTGATTTTCTCAACCAACCTACCATATTGAGAAATGATGATAACAAAATTCCTTATCGTTTTGAAGCTCATAGGTTCACCTGATGATACTAGCCTTGGATTTTTGCGGAGTGATAATGCTCGTAGATATGTAAGACAGCTTCCACAATATCCCAGACAACAGTTTTCTGCTAGATTTCCCAACATGTCTCCTGGTGCTATTGATTTGCTGGAGAAGATGCTTGTCTTTGATCCTAACAGGCGCATTACAGGTAACTTGGCTCACTATAAGGCACTTTTTCTTTTTCTTGAAAGAATATTTTCATTGATAGTAACTTTATGCTTGTTACGCAGTCGATGAGGCTTTGTACCACCCATACTTGGCACCTCTCCATGATATAAATGAGGAACCCGTTTGCCCCAGACCTTTCAGTTTTGATTTTGAGCAGCCGTCGTTTACTGAAGAAGACATCAAGGAACTTATCTGGAGAGAATCTGTGACGTTCAATCCTGACCCACCACATTTCTGAGATACCTTGTATATGCTTGCTGGAAATACTTGATTGGCTCACAAACAACATTTTCACTCTTCCAGAAGGAAGGTTCTTAAATTATATTGAAGATGTTCGCAACTTAACGAGAGCTTGAAGTCTTTAAATTTAACTCAGCCTCACATTCTTGGATATATGCATTGTGGAAAAGGATCAGAAGTTAAGAAAGCAGTCTATTACAAGGTTGTTTGTACTGAAATCTGAGCCATGTTTCAGCAGAATATGCAGGAGAGCTCCTACTTTATTCTTGGTGTATTCATGTCTTTCAGCTTACAAAGACTAGGACCTCAACTTATTGCAGCTATCTGATGCTGCCAGTTTTTGTATCCTTTAGATCATGAAACAAACATACACAAGAACACTTTGTTTTGTGTGGACAGACGTGTGAATGTACGAGTGCGCTAGTGTTTAGAATGTTTTCAGAAATTGTATGGGTTGCTCTTTTTTTCTGGGTTCGGTCATTGTTTGTGAGACGAATATTTATTGGAGTCCTTGTTTATATAAAACATCAATGTAAGATAAGTTTCAAGCTTTAAGCTAGTTAATTTTCAATGAGTTGAACTATTCCCTCCAATCTTGATCTTGATTCTAAATATAATATATAATTTTTATATTTGTTTTTTAATTTACTCCTATTGATATCCCCTCAACAATAATCAAGAAAGAGAAAATTGAGAGAATTAAAGAAAATGATAGAGGTGTTTTAAAAAATACATATTATATTAGCTAAGTTAACTAATTTCTTTAATTTAATTTAATGAAATAAACATATTTTATATTAAGGATTGGAGCGAGTAACAGATAATTCTCAAAAAAGTATTTTTAGAATTGTATGTTTTGAAGACAGGTAAGAAACTCGGTAAATGTTTGTTGGTTCCTTTGAAACCTCATTAAAAAGTAAAGATAGATTTAAATTGATTTTGATAACTTTTTTTCTTAACAATTTCGATGGGTTTTGTTGGATTTAACTGATATGAAAACCACAAATTGAAGATAACTGTTTGCTTAGCTTGAGCAATAGCTTTTGGTTAATCTGAAAGACTAACCTTACAAAGATAACCTACACGTACTAATGTAAACACGTCCAATTGAAGTATTTAACACACTAATCAAGCAACTTTCAATCTGTAGCTACACTTCTTGAACTCCAGCTCTTCAATGGGCTGACTGTCCTTGGGAAAATCACACCCAGTGATCTTCTCCGGCCCCTGATCCGGCAACAAACCACACGGCGGCGGCGTCACTCCACTCGTGATGCCCTCAATATCAGTGCACGTCCAATGCTGCTTCTTGGGCTTAGCCGACAAGCCGATCGTGACATTGGCCATACAAATGCCAGTAAAAGGGTCATTAGCAATCCCTTCTAACCTGGCAGCCATGGTCACATTGTCAGCCACCACATCTCTGTAGTTGATGTTCTTAATCTCAGGCAGTGCATTCGGGTCGTAGTTCTTATCAGCATGAGAACCATAATTGCCAGTCATCCAAAAGGCCCATTTCATTGTGTGCATTGTAAACTTCCTTACGTATATGTCCCTCACGAACCCACCTCTTCCCACAGCAGTCTTGATTCTGACTCCTGATTCCGTGTGGATGGCGGTGATGTCCTCCGCCCGGACATCCTCAATGCCACCAGACATCTCGCTCCCGAGAGCAATGGTGGCGCTAAAAGGAGAGATGCAGGTTAGCCTCCTTATGATGAGTTGCTTGGTGGGCATTCCAAATTGAATGCCGTACTCGTCCCAGCCACTCTTTACGGCGACACAGTCATCTCCAGAAACTATGTAACAGTCTTCAATTCTGGTGTTTGTACAAGAATCTGATGCATCAAGGTGAACGATGTTAGTACAATGAGTTGATCATAAAAGAAAAGTTATATCTTTAGATTAGTGACACGAAAACTTTCCTATAAGCGAAAGATAGCAGCTTTGATCCCACTTGTAAGATCAAGTCGACAAAAAAACCAACCTGGGTTGATGCCATCAGTGTTGGGAGAAGTGACAGGAGCGAGAATGGTGATTCCTTTGATAACAATGTTGGAGCTATAAACAGGATGAACATTCCAGGAGGGAGAGTCGAGGAGGGTGAGATTGGAGATCTGAATGGAATCGGAGAACATGAGTTCGATGAGGTAGGGGCGGGTGTTCTTGAGCTTGCCCTTATGGAATAGCTGCCACCAGAACGGACCCTGACCGTCGATTGTCCCATTATCCCCTGTCATCATCATCATCCAAATGAACGCCACATATTTTAATTAACTTGAAATTAAAATAGTGATGCTAATGATAATGTGGGAAGTGGGAGCAGAAATTCAAACTTTTTGGGGGAGTAAGTGAGACATGTCTGTCAAAAAAGGTTCACCAAATCTCAAACTAACGCATTGAATCAAACGTTGTCGTTCACATTGTAGTGGTTGTCAAAGTTTTGATCTTTTCCCACCCGCATAGTTCAAATTAGAGAGAAATCATACCAATTTGGTCTCCTCAACATTTACTGGGTAACTAATTTATTAGCAAAATCAGTTAAAGTTAGTTATTTATGCTGGTTTCCTGAAAATACTCTTTTTAATCATTACCCTATTGATGAAAAATTCGTTGCTTCTTGAATAAATTCTGGAGACGAGATCAAACTCCACTTCATCGTTCATCAAAGATACAAAAATTACCATCCAAACTTTGAGAGTCAGAGTTAGAATAAAATTTTATTCTCCCCATCTCACTAATAATATAAGACTCAGACTTTTTTTTTTTAAGATTAAAAAAAAACAAAATAAGTTAGTTAATTATAATATATATATATATATATATATATATTATATCATTTGGTTATATATCTATTAATAAGACAAATGAATTTATTTTAAAATAAAAAATAAAAAAACTCTAAAGTCTAAAGCTACTACCTAAACAAATAACTCAACTTCTTCATTCAGTTAGGATGGAAAAAAATACTTTCCTCCAATCCTAATTATAAGAACACTTTTGTAATACAATTTACACTATAAAAAGTGTTTCTATAATTAGAAACGGAGGCGGAGGTAGTATAAAATATGAGATTGAGGTTGATAAATGAAGAGTAGTAGTTGAAGAGGGTGGTTACCGGTAATGATGACATCGGTGAGGTTGGTGCCGAAGATGAGGCTGCTGAACCTTCCGGCCGCCGCATCTCTTCCTCGTCCATAAGATGGAAGGGGCTTTAACACCGGCCACTCGTTTATGTCCTGATTCATCATCCACCGTCATTTTCACTACTACTTATTTTCAATGAAGTGGCAAAGACAAAACTTGATATAAAATAATCTTAAAAACCATTAAATAATTATAATTGTAATTGAATGCCTTCCAAATATATAACAGCTTTCTCTGGCTCATCTTACAAATACTTACATCTTGTGCCTTTCAAAATTACCACCCCCATCTCCTTTCTAATTTGAAAATTGTGCTTTTCTATTTTCTCCAAAAAAAAAAAAAATTATAGGCGATCACATTATTCATAGATGATAAATAATGGGGGTCCATTCTTTAACTTTCATGATACACGAAATGTTACCTAGTTTTTAAGTAATAACAACTCATTCTTACCATTTTGGAAAAGAAATTAATGTCCATTTTTTTTTTTTTATAATTACGCTGCAGATTCCTTATTTTATATGAAGTCTAAAATTCACACAAGTCCTGAATCATGATTTTTTCACTTCTAATAAATTCTATAAAAATAATATATATATGCACTTTTTAAACAAAGTGATTGTACAGAAGATTTTACTATTTTTTTACCATCATCTTCCCAGCCGAAAGCAACTCCCGGTCCCACATCCATTGATATTAAAAAAAAAAAAAAGAATTCACACCCGCAATTTAAGTGAGATACTTTGGGCCATTGGGTCAATAATTGTAACAGAACAACCCACTTTAACTTTTTGAGGCTCATTTTCCTACATTAATTATGGGATGATGTCCTACACGATTTGCAACCCGTGAATCCCTTGTAAACGTCAGTTTTTATGTCCTTATATGTGCAATGACAATTCCACCCCTCATGCCCATTTTCTCACAACAGAAAAAGCAGAGTCCTTCCTTCCTTCTCTGCCCACACAAAAGCTAAAAACAGAGGAAGAACAACAACAATACATACCTGAGAACCAAGAAGAACGGCGTCTCTGTGAAGATAAAGCGTGAAGTGACTGATCAGACTGAAACTTCCGGTGAGCCATTTCCCAGGCGGAACGTACAGCTGAGCCCCTCCCTCTGACGAGTACTTGCTCAGTTCGGTTATCGCACTCTGAAACGCCTTCGTGTTCGATGTCTTCCCGTCTCCCACGCCTCCAAAGTCGCTCAACGACGCACTGTGCGCTCTGCAATTCATCGCTGAGTACTCAAACGACGTCGTCACATCCCTCACATGCCTGCTCTCCCCCTTCTCTGAAATCGCCAGCCCCACCACTATCAGAGCCACAACTATTTTTCTCATCACCTGCAAAAACAGAGCATTTAAAAAAACAGAGCATGTATGGCTAGAGATTATTCTTGCAAAAATATACGATTGAAATACAGAGAGATGGAGAGATGGGGTTTCGTTACCTCCATGATGTTGAGAGAAAAAGGCATCTGAGTTTAGTTTTGGTGTTTGTGTGTGTGTGAGAGAGAAGAGAAGTGGGGTATTATTTATAGGGGAAAAGTGGGTTCTTTTTAGTTGCGGTTAACATGTTAATGGGCACCTAAAACGTTAAGAATGCTTTTCCCCATACTGTAACGTCCAATTCCAAAAGATTACATGGTTAAATATCATTTTTATTACAGAAGTATTGGTTAGGGAGTATTCAGCATCTATAAATTTTTTTGGTATCATTTTTGCTCTAAAACTTTATAAAATAGAAGCGAAATATCTTGAAAGTTTTTTTTAGAGCAATTTGCTTTCAAAAGTTTTTTTTTTGGAGCAAATTTGTCCTGAAAGTTTATAAAGAAAATCAACAATTCAACAGTTAAGATCAATCAATGAGCAAAATTGCCATGTTTGTAAATTTACGGGGCAAAAATGATACTAAAAAAACTTTCAGATGCTGAATGCTCTCTAATCAATACTTCTATAGTAAAATTGATATTTAACCCATCCTTATATAAGTATTTAAAAAATTAGGTGCCCTTTGGAATCATTTTCCTTATGCGTCCATCAAGATGGATAAAACCCCATTTCCCTATCTTTTTTTTAATTATTTATTTTCAGAGATATAATGTATGGTAGACAAGAAATTGGCTTGCTGTAAGTCCTAACTAGCTTAAAATAAGAAATTTAAAATAATTATTTACGTATTATTTGAGCAGTATAGCAACCAGTAATTCTAGTCCTCTTGATTTGAGGCTCAAAACTAATTAAGGGATTATCAGTTCCATTATTACTAGTATATCTCGAAAGAAGTATAGCACGAAAATACAAATGCTGGTCCTTCTACACAAAAAAGCATCCTTCCTGAAAGTCTACAAATTTGCAGTCCTTTCTTAATATAACACATATATTTATCTCATTGGATGAAGTAAAAAAAGTTGGTTAAGTTAGTTAATATTTCTTTCAGCCATAAATATAAGATAGAATTAACTTTTTTTTTGGAGAGATTAAAGAAACTAAACAAGATACTTAATCATATCATTTGTTGTGTATTCTTAAATTATATATCTGTTTATTAGTTAGACTAATTAGTCTGGAGAAAAAAAAATAAAAATACATTTATTATAAAGTATTTTAACTAGATTCCTTAATCTCTCCAAAAAAATAAATTCTGTCTTATATTTAAGAACAAAGAGAGTATGATATGTATCTTTTAAAACATCATAGTTATCTTCTTTGATTCCCTCATTTTATATCCTCATTTATTATTGTTGACAGTATAAATAGCGGTAAATTAAGAAAAGATGGACAAATATGATAACTATATTTTATACTTATGACCAAGATTAATTCCCTAAATATATCTTATATTAAAAACAAAAAGAGTAATTGGGATGATTGTAAAGAGGTATACAGTTAATGATAGTGGAGTGCAAGTCTTAACAGTATTGGCTTGTGAGGGGCAGATTTTTCTCCAATTCCATGAGTGATGCTTGCTAATTTTCTCTTCTTTTTGCTTTGAAGGTTGAATCAGATAGCGTCCAAATGTTTTCTATTAGACGTAAGTTATCTGCAAAATTCAATTCTTCTGTGTCTTTATTAATTGTAATTGATCAGACTTTTCCTTCCTCAGTAGCTTGATTGTTCCCTTAAGCAATGGTTTATGAGCCCTCATTTTGAGAAAGTCTTGCTTATATATGACAAGGGGGAAAGACATATAAGAACCCCTGAAATATAAGAATTACAAAAATATTCCTCGAAATGACTTTTATTTTTATGAATTTTTAGGGAGTAATTTGAAATTAAGTTTTTTCCTGTAAAATTAAATTATCTAACTGCCTTCATATAAAAAGAAAAACTCCTTCCTTTGCCAGCCGCCGGAGTCCCGCTGCTAATGGCTAGAGAATTTTTGGATATTTCCAAAAGATTGTAGGACTATTAGGTCACTAATATTTCTTAATAATATAGTTGAAAATATTATATAAGTTAACTAACAATTTTTAATATGTATGAAATGAATGATTACAATTTAGTTAGTGATTGACAACTTTAATTATTTAAAATAAAAATATTCATTTAGATTGCATAACAATAATTTCTTATTTGATTAAAAATAAAAATAATTTAAACACTGACACCTACTCTTTTGGATATTTATTAACAACAAGCGCTGGTGGAGTAATGACTATTTTATTTTAAGAAATAAAATACTTTAATTATATAAAATGACAACAACAATTTTAATATTGAGGTCTCTAAGAACAAATTCAACTTCTAGGTTTCATTTTTTTTTAAAAAAAAAAAACTTAATTTTAGAATAATTCTTCTAAAATTCCTAAAGACTTAATAGGAATTAAGAGAATTCAACAAGACATGTCAAAATTCTCATATTTCAGTGGTCTTTACATGTCTTTTTGCTCTCTTTATCACAGTGATGCATAAATTATTCATATATTTAAAATAGGGGATATCATTTCTGCAGTTGCTGCAGAAAAAGTTTTCTGCAGCAACTAACAAACGATGTCGTTTCGTCATTTTTTTTTTCTGTTACCCATGAGCCAAAGACACTGGGGCCCACCATAAAAAAAGAAATTATTAAAAAATCACTTTCATCTTTTTCTTTGGTATGCATGCGCAGGTTCATTTTTTGGAGAAATTGAGAGTGGAAGTTGAATCCGAGAACAATGACGGAGGAAGAGAACGAAGAGTAAATACATGCAGACTTTAGTTTCAAACAAGGTATTTGCACTTCCTCTTATCTTCCTCTCGAGAAAGAGACGAGAGACCGAGATGAGACTGAGATCACAGAAAAAACGCAGAGATTAAGAATTTTGAGCAGGCTTGTGTTCTTCAATTGCAGGAATTCCTACTAGACCGAAGCAGGCTTGTGTTCTTCGATTGGAGGAATTGCTCCAAGCATCGGCGGAGATGCTCGGAAAAGGCAGCTTCGGAGTCTTACTACTGGAAGTTCTCACAGGGGGAGCTCCTTCACAGCATCTTTCACCGGCTCGACCTCGCTCTAACAAAGATGAACAAGACGTGAATTGCCGATTTGTTCCATTTCCATGGGGACCCTATCGACTTCCACTCTCAATTTCTCCAAAAGATGAACCTGCGCCAAAGAAAAAGATGAAAGTGATTTTTTAATAATTTCTTTTTTTATGGTGGGGCCCACTGTCTTTGGCTCATGGGTAACAGGGGGGAAAAATGGCGAAACGGTATCGTTTGTTAGTTGCTGCAGAAAACTTTTTCTGCAGCAACTGCAGAAATGATATCCCCTTTAAAATATATTGCTATTAAAGATTATACAGGTAAATGTTCTAATCAAGAATTAATGATAGAAATAGGAAATAGTGCGAATAATTAAGTTGAGTCCCAAGTCTTTGATTGAACAAGGGTAGGTAGATGATGAACCTAAAATTAGATGAGCGGGGTTAGTTAATTTTGGTATGGAGTTTCAAACAACTCCTACATTATTGTCATTGATTTTCACTTTGCATTAAAATGTCACGGAAAAAGTTCAAAGGGATTGATTGAGTTTATGATTATTGATGGAGACAAATTTGGTGATGATTTTATTTCATGATAAGTCTTTCTTCTTGTTAAATACTCCTTCGGTCCTTATTATAAGACACTGATTAACAAGAACTTGCAAAGTTTTATCGTGGATTTAATTTATGTTTCCATGTTTGTCCATATTTAATAAGGGTAGTAAAAGAGAGTACTAATTTATACTGATATTTGAGTTTAGAGTAGTTAGTAGAGGTAATATCGGAAATCGCTTGAATTTTAGGAAAACTTTAATGTTTTTAACTAATTTTATTGGTTCGTGAGAATTGATAGTTGGTACCTTATAATAAGGACTGAGGGATTAGTGCAATAAGATCATCAATTAACAATTCATGGTGAAGAAAATAAAAATAAAAATACAATAAAACTTGTAATAAAGTTAAATTTTATATATAAAAAAACTAGGTTATTCTTGAAAAAAATTCTTATATATAGATAAAGAAACAAGAAGAAAAAAATGAATGGATGGCATTGACAACAAATGGATAAAAGGAGAAAGAATGTAAATTGATAAGTCCATGTCTTTCTCTCTCTTTCAAATAGAATGATTTTAAAAAACACAAATTTTTTAATTAAAATAAAATAAAACACGCAAATCCTTCTTATCATTCTTAAAATCATAAAATTTGAATTTTTATAAATGACTTACCACTCTGATCCTATTTATAAGTCCAGTTTAACCAAAAATTTGATCCTATTTATAAAGTACAGTTTCAAGTAATAAATGAGATTATGACAATTTTACCCATATTAATTACACCTATGAAGATGGAGAGAGAAGAAAAAACAGGTTGAAAAATACTCAATCATAAATGAGGGAAAGAAGTTGAAAATTTATCTCATAATCATTATGTCAACTAACTTTCCTTGGTATGTGAGATTTGGTCAAATTGGACTTATAAATAGGACCAGAGTGACATATGTATACATTAATTAAAATAAAATAAACAGATACGGTAGTATTAATATATTAGAGTATGGAAGAATTTATTGTCCCGTGACCTCTTTCTTATTCTCTCTTCCACGACACTCCCCACTCCACTCCACAGCCGACCCACTTCATCACGGGCTATCATGCTCCCTCCTCTTTTTGTTCCCACTCTCCATCCAATTCCATCTCTTCCCTTTATTTATTTATTTATATATATATATATATATATATATATATATATAGGTTTAATATTTCTATATTCTTTGCGAAACCTTTTTTTTTCAGAAGACACTAAATCTTCACAAAAATGAATGGGTCCCACTAATATTTTTTTTCTTATCTTTTTATAATGGGACCTACTTACTTTTATGTGAATGCGGCAGAAAAAAAAGTTTCTACAGCAAATGTAGAAACATTAAACCCATATATATATATATATATGTGTGTGTGTGGGCGGAATCCGGAATTGAAATTTGGGGGTGAAAATTATATAATAGAACTCATGTGTTCATGAAATTATATTCAACCCTATAAATGTTTCAATATTTTCATTTTAGTTCCTCCAAGAAACTTTTAATGGGGACTATAGTAAAAAAATTAAAAGTTTTATAAGGCTGAAATATAATTTCTTAAAAATTTAGGTCATATTATATAATTTTAAGGGGCGGGGCCACCACTAACCCTGGTTCGTCCCATATATATATATATATAGCCACACACACTCTTTCTAATATACAAGTAGCTTTTATAAAAGTGACTTAGTCTACAATACAAGTCATTTGGAGAGCAATATTTTTGTTTTAATTTTACCGATGTAATTAATATTTAAATATAAATCATTGTATTTCTCTTTCTCATTCAAAGCCCCATTTAATATGAGTAAAGTTGTAGATTCTCTTCAATTCAAGACAAATTTAATGAGTTGATAACTATTTATTGATTATGATGGATTGATTATAATGATTTATATTATGGACTGGATGGAACGTATATGATTAAGAGTTTCCCCTCAACAAGGTGCACTCTTTTTTTAATTTTATAATTCTTATTCATTTTCAACATTCTTTCTTAGAGCTTTTAGCAAGTGAAAATTTCACAAATAAGTAGAGATACCAATGTTATGATGGATCTTCTTGCAAAAAGGGCTTGAGGCAAAGCTGTTGGATTGCATGAAGCCAGGGTTACTGATGGTGATGTACTGTTGATTCCTAATATTCTTGTATTTAGATTTTGCCTTTATTTCCAGTGTATAAAAAAATACTAGCATTTTATAAGCTATACGTTAAAAATATGTTTAAAACCAAATTATAGATATGCGATTTACAATTCCTATCAATTCATACTAACACCATCCTTTCACTGAAGAATCTATAAACTTTCTGTATCACTCATCGACGATGAGGTTGTTTATTTATCAAATTATCGACATTATTGTATTTTCATCAGATAGGGTTGAGATGATGTGATGTGAGTTGTGACACAGGATTTCTCATAAATAATACAATACATATCTATGCACGTGATGCGGTTCTTAATCAGCAATAATATTGAATTATGATGGATCTTAAGATAAGATACACACTTCATAAATTTGCAAACAAATCGAAGGTCTGGTTATATTTTTTAAGTATTCTATATTAATTATGAGGATGACATTTGATGAAAGTGGTGGATGAATTTTTGTCGGAGCCAATTAAGTGGAGTAACATATACTGATAATGATTTGAGGTTTCAGTCCCACATACACTCACGAGAGCACTTAGAAATTCTAGAAAGGTGAAAGAGTAGCAATTGAGAAGTGGAGGGCATTTTGTGGATGTGATTCAAAGGCAGACAAACTTTCTGTGCCGAAACTCAAAATGCCATCACGAGCCCATTCCCTGTTTGCTTCACCCAAAAGATAACATCATAATTCTTTTTTTCTTTTTTCAGTATCCGGTATCCTGGACTTACCTACTTTTAACTCGGAGGATTTATCTGGGTCTAGACTAATTTGGATTCGCTCCAGGTCAGTTTCCATGGTGGGAGGGAAGAACTATCAATATCATCTGCTTCATGCATAAACCTCGAACTAAGGACATGTTTAACGAAGAATAAATATCTTACCGTTCGATCCCAATGAGTGTTAGTAACATCATAATTCTTTGTCTCTTCCCATATTTTTATATTTTTGGAGAAGATTAAATAAAAATAGCATGCCCCATTGGAGTGGGCGGTTGAAAAATTTAAAAAGAAAAACTTGGGTGGGTCATTTGAAGCTCAACATGAGATAATGAAGTTTACGTGAGAGAGAAGTGTGCTAGGTTACGTTTCTTGTTTCACTAGTCATAGCGAATCTTGTTAGGTTTCATAGTATTAACACTAATCATAGTTAGTCTTGAAATTCATACAAGTCATAATAGAGCAAATAATTTTCACTTAACATGTTCATAACCTTGTTTATTATTATAGTAACATGTTACGTGTCTCAATATTTGCTTCCTCTTGTCATTATTTTATAGATTTCCTATTTATGTTTCATGATATAACAATTTATTTAAATTATTAATTTTTTTCGCAAGTATTCATAACTGATTATAAAATTTTCCAACTAATTAACCAAACCCTTCTAATTAATGATTTTTATTAATTGGGGAAATCTTGAGATCTCTTATAATGAATATCCATTATTTTTAACTAACTTTAATTTCTTAACTCACATAAATTAATTAATTTTTTACCAGAACTCAGATAAAGTAATTAATCACAGCTTACATAAGAAGTATCAAAAGATACAACCATAAATGTGTATTCTAAAAAGGGTTCAGAATTATATAGACAAGAGGCATTATAAATTATAAATTATGATTTAGAATAGAATGACCTAAATATTTTATAGAAACGTCGTAATGGTTAACTCTAGGTGAAATCTAAAGTTATTAAATCCGGATTAGCCATTGAACCAGTTTAGGCAGTGGGCCAAGGGTTAGTGGCTTAAATCGGAGTCAAACCGGAGCTAATTGAGGGCTAGACCAGTGATGAAGTGAACTTAGATTATTATTTAGAAAGTAGACATCTCAAATTTTCCATAGAGTCTTAATTTATAATTTTTGAAAATATGTAGATTTATATATGAATTTTTGAAATCAAAAAATTCTAAATAAATATTGAACTATTTGTTAAACCAAATCGGATCGTATTGTTAGATGACCAGTTATACGGTTTTATGGTCGAGCCGGCCGATCTAGTTCGATTCAATTTTATAATATATAGGTGAAATCTTAGCTAACTAACATGATCTTGTATCTGGATCTTCAACAAATAGTGGACGAAACATTTCCATTACATAAGCCTTTGTCTATCTAGCTATTAAGCTCCAAATATTAGCTTTCCCTCTTCGCTAACAGTTATTGCTTATTCTAATTACATAACTACTCTAATTTCAAATATGTATATATAAGAGAAAAGACTTATAAATATGAAACTATATTGAACGACTTTGGTGACGCTTCAATATGGTTGTTTTCATATTCAAGAAAACTCAATTGGTTTAGTCCACAATATATTAACTCTAGTTCTAAATATAACACTTCTCAGTTGCGTATGATTAAATTATGTATCAGTTTATAAGTCAGACAAATTAGTTTAAATAAAAAATGGTAAATGTTAAATACTTTAGTGTAATTTAATTAGCCTCTTTAATCTTCTAAAAAATTCAACTAGGTCTTATATTTAGAATCGGAGATAGTAAGTCACTTTGAGAGCAATTAATGTTAATTTGTGAATTTTTCCCTTGTAGTTAATGTTTAAACATGACTTATTGTATTTTTCTCTCTCCTTTAAAACCACATTTAATATGGGTAAATTTAAAAATTTCTTTAAATTTAAGGCTAATTTTATGATTTACTAATATTTTTTAATTTTGATGAATTAATTAAAGTGATTTATATTATGGACCGGAATGAGTACTAATAGTAACACTATACTTGGGCCTTGCAAGGTTTGTTTCGGGCACAATTTTATTATTTAAAGTCATAAAAAATGCTCCCAAGCCCATTGATGACCAGATCTCAACAATCATTAAGCCCAAAATGTGCAGAAATTGGCCCAACAATAGTGGCCCAAATAAAGTAAATTCCTTGTGTTGCGTGGGTGGTTCCCACAAGCCTCTCAAATGTTACAGGGAATTTGTTCTTCGAAATTTAATTACATAACAGCCTAAAAATTTAAATTGTCTTGGTTTTTATTATAAGACCTGATAAGATTTTTTTAATATTTAATGAGTTTTTTTTTTCCATTTGTGCCCCTCATTAATTATATATATTACATTGATTAAAAGGGTTGTTGGTATTTATATTTGCTCTATTTCATTTTTTTATTTGTCCCTTATAAATAAATGCATACTTAAAAAAAAATTATTTCAAGACATACTTATTATTTTTAACTAATTTTCACTGTTTTTTTAAATCGGTTATGGAGTTTTTATAAAAAGGACTTGAAGAAGTATCTTAAAAGAGACATGTGGTGGAAGGGGAAGGTGGACAACCACAACATATAACATTGAGTATTAAATGCAACCGTGAAATAATATTAACTTCAAAGTTGAACAGTTTATAATGTTACTCATCTATTGCACTATATATTTTCATCCAAAACTTGAACATTTTATTTATGAATTAATCCATTATTTTTATTAATTCTGGGAGTTAAAAAATTTGGGTTATGGAGAAAGACAAACTTAATAGCTTAAGAAGCTTATGAAAGTATTTACTGATTATCACTAAATTTTATATAGACAAACATATTATAATTTAGGGTGAAGAAGCAATTTTACACATCAACTTTACCTCCGGGAAGCGCGTGTGACCACGCCTTTTTTCTCGAGCAAAAATACACACGATGTTACGTTTTGGGAGCGCCTGCCTCACGGCCGTTAGTTGACCAAACGGTCAACGTTAACTGGATGGAAGTGAACGAATGCGGGTAAAATTACACTTTTGCCCTTAGTTTTAGGTGAAATTACCCTTTTGCCCTTAGTTTTAAATATTAAAAAAAAAAATAAAATATCCCCGTCAAGTCGGTGGGCCCCCACCACCACCCCACCGCAGCGGTGTGGTCGCCGGGGTGGGGTGGCGACGGTGGTCGCCGTGGCCGCCGATGGTCGTCGGTGGGGTGGTCGCCGACGGCGGCTTGATGGGGGTGGCGGCGTTGGTCGGCGGTGTGAAGGGTGGCGGCGGTGGGGCCCACCGGACGGGGTATTTTTTTTTAAAATATTTAAAACTAAGGGTAAAAGGGTAATTTCACCTAAAACTAAGGGCAAAATTGTAATTTCACCCTCGTTCGTTTATTTCCATCCAAGTTAACGTTGATCGTTTGGTCAACTAACTGGCCGTGAGCTGGCGCGTCACAAAACATAATGTCATGTGTATTTTTGCTTCGAAAAAAAAGATCGTGGTGCGCTTTGGGCGCTCCTAGGGAAAAGCACATGTGTAAAATTGCTCCTTTACCTCGGTGGGCCCACCACCGCCACCCAGCCCGCAGCCGCGGTGGTCGCGGGAGTGGGGTGGCCGCGGATCGCGGCGCCGCCGATGGTCGTCGGTGGGGGTGGTCGGTGGTGGTCGCCGACGGCGGATTCTTGATGGGGGTGGCGGCGTTGGTCGTCGGTGGGGGGTGGCCGGCGGTGGGGCCCACCGGACGGGGGTATTTTTTTTAAAAATATTTAAAACTAAGGGTAAAAGGGTAATTTCACCTAAAACTAAGGGCAAAATTGTAATTTCACCCTCGTTACTGTTTATTTCCATCCAAGTTAACGTTGATCGTTTGGTCAACTAACGGTAGTGGTGAGCCGGCGCTCACAAAACATAATGTCATGTGTATTTTTGCTTCGGAAAAAAGATCGTGGTCTTTGCGCTCACTGGGAAAAGCACGTGTAAAATTGCTCCTTTACCCTATAATTTACTCCACCAGCTTCTTTTAAACTTATTATATTTAATTATTTATATATAGAAGCCCCATCCTTCCGATATTTATGCTCCCTCTTGTCCTCATTATAAGACATCAACTACCAATCTCACAAATTAATAAAAACAGTTAAATGTATTAAAGTTGCCCTAAAATTCAAGTGATTTCCAATATTACCTTTATCAACTACACTAAACTCAAATATCATACTCCCTCTGGTCGACAATGTACGGCACTTCAACTATATCACGAGAAACAAAAAATTACAGTTAAATCATTTCATATGTCATAAAATATAAATTTCTTCCACTTTTACCCTTATTGAGAAATGTGTTTAATTGGATAGAAGTGTTATCTTAGAGGAGTCCACATAAGGTGCTTAGACCTTATGTTCTTATTACATGCTTATATCTCAAATTGAGGTATAAGCATGTAATTTTTTTATATTTAAATTATGTCTTTACTTTACGAATTTTTTGCACCTAGTATCTCAAATTAATTAGTTTTCATGATACGGGGTGTTACATAAAATATTTCGAATGCGGGACGAAAACTAATTAATTTGAGATCTTGGATGCAAAAAAATCATTACGAAAAGCAACACATAATTTAAATATAAATAAATAAAATATGTAAATAATAATAATAATAATAAAATTTACAGTTAAATCATTTCATATGTCATAAAATATAAATTTCTTCCACTTTTACCCTTATTGATAAATGTGTTTAATTGGATAGAAGTGTTATCTTAGAGAGAGAATGAAGAGATATAATGAGTGGGCAAAGTTAAAAAGTGAGTATTAATTAAAAGAACAAAAGAGAAAAAATAACATTAATTAAATTGGAGGTAACTTATATTCTGGATCATTCATTCCTTCTAGAAGTTAATAAATATAATTTATTGATGATTATTTTCTAATTTCTTTTTTATATTCCTAATTTGGTTCTAATTTATTTGGATTAAAGAAGTTTAAAGTTTTATGGAATTTCGTTTCTCTCTTAACGTTGTATGCTTTTAAAAAAATATGAGTGAGTAAAATAACAAGAAAGGTATCACGCCTAAAACCAACTTTATATGATCTAATTGAAGCATCACATAGATATGAACTCCTTCATGCAATGCACAAACCAATAGTTATTTATTACAAATATTGTGAACTTCTTTCTGTGTTTTGCCTGTGAAGATATATTTTATTCATAATTTAAATGTCCAAAACAAATATGCTCAACACTCTACCTGATATAATCTAACGCAGGAGCAAATTAGTCAACTTCTGGACCTTATTCAAGTATAGCGGACAACCCTTCCCACATTATATATTTGTTCACGCGTGGTCAATACGTGGGTGTACCCTACCTTCACATGTGTTGACTCTTGAGGGTGCCTGCCAAATGGCATATTCTTGCAAAACAATGAAGTGCATGTTTGGAAGACATTATGCAGCAGCCACCCCAGCTCTATAAATACCAACCTTGTCTTCTTCCTTATGCATCACACACACACACACACTCATTAAGCAGTAGATCGAAGAACACATTATGGAAAGGAAGTCACTTGTTGTTGTGTTCTCCATTCTCATCCTTCTCTTGGCTGCTCGTAAGTCTCTCTCTTTCTATATGTATAAATATGTGTATCCCAGGTCTTTCTTCTTCTTGTTTTGTTCAATATTTTTCTTATATATATGAATGAATGATATATACTGCAGAAGAAGTGGTGGTGAAGACGGAGGCGCGGACATGCGAGAAGCCGAGCAAGTTCTTCAAAGGACCATGCTTTAGTTCGTCAAACCTCCCGGCCGAGTGTGACGATCTGTGTGCGAGAAACGAAGGATTGCTCAGTGGCTTTTGCAAAGGCTTCAAGTGCTTCTGCACTTATGCTTGCTGACCTATATATATATATATTCTCATCATCTATCATTCTCTCTCTCTCACACACACACACACATATATATATAAATAAATAAAACCTACACACACACACATAGCTTTCTTAATCGTACGTACGTAGATGGTGTTTGATGAAATAAGCTCATCATTAGGCATCCACATGCATGATGAGGAGTAAAACTATGAGATGTGCAATTGCTAGCTCGCTGGCCTTTGTGCTCTCTCTCTCTTTGTATTTCACTTTTTATATATTTGAAGCTTCCCTTTCTTATCACTTTACAACCATGTCTTCTGCTACTATACGTAAGTTTTTCTAAAATTTTATACTCAAATATCAAGTAATAAGAACATGAATAAGGATCTTAAGAACTCATGATTTTCACAATACTACATTTTAAGTTAAGATGCACTAACCTCTATCCATAATTGCGGAATCGATATTTCATAATATGTAACTTGCAGTTTGATAATTGAAGCTTTTATCATTCTCTTTACTCTTCATTTCACGCTATCTCTTCTTGATGGAAAACTAGAGACGTTTATAATGGTCAGAGAGTGAATGAATAAGTTTCTATCCTTTAAATAACTATATATCCAAAAGACATGTACCTCCTATGGATATGTATGACTGCTCCCATCAAGCAGTCAAGAAACTTCTTCCCAAAAGTCATTTACCAATAGTCATTTAGTCCCTTCATTAATTATTAAATCATATACATTTATCACAGCCACATGAGATATTTCTTACACTATACACTCCTATCATTGCATTAAAATTTATATAAGTTATACTTATAAAGAATATGTATATATAGTGAACGATAGGTGGTTAATTAAGTTATTGACTTTATTTAACGTCCGTTTCAACTTAAATCGCATATTAGCCTCTCTATCGGCCCAAAGTCCCAAATCGAGCACATAAGCCTCAAACATCAGCCTAGATGTTTCATCTTCGGTGTTAGGGCAGTATAGCATTGACGTTAGTTTAATTATTTAACATGGTCGCTTTCTTCGGATGGTTTTTTTAATGCTTGATTATATATATAAATTTGGCTTTGAAATATTACAATGTTTATATATGTGCAAACTTTAGTGGGATTAGAATTTTAAGCTATTGTAAAATAACCTTTCTGATTACACACACGCACTCTTATTTACAATGAAAATATTTAAGACGTCACTTGGTGGGCTATTGGATTAGATAATAATTATTCTCTGCAGTCTTAAATATAAGACATAGTTCACTTTTTTGGAGAGATTAATGAAACTAATTAAATTATTTTAAATATTTATATCTATCATTTTTTCTCTAAACTATTTTGCCTAATTTATAAACTGATATATAATCTAAGAATACACAATATATGATATGATTAAGTAATTAATTTAGTTTCATTAATTTCTTTTTTAAAAAGTCAACTTTGTCTTATACTCTTTCCAGTCCTAATTATAAAGGTGAGTTGCTTTTTTTTTTTAGAGATTAAGGAAGCTAATAAGTTACGTAATCATATCATATATAATATATTTTTAGATTATATATCAGTTTATAAGTTAGGCAAAATAATTTGTAGAAAAAATGATAAATATAAATATTGTAAAGTAATTTAATTAACTTCCTCAATCTCTCTAGAAAAAGTCAACTTGATCTTATAGTTAAGATGGAAGGGAGTATTTAGGACCAGATGGAGTAAGAGATTATGGTTCTAGAATCAAATAGAGAAGCAGGTGTGGCAACTCTGAGGGATGGGTACGTTCTTAATTTGGTTGCTGTGAATGTTTCATAGAGTGCTAATTCCTGCGTTCGTTCGTTTTCGCCAAGAGACATGCGACTGCGTTCTTTGACATCCCTAATAGCCAATTCAATAATGTTTGGCCAGTTTGTATCTGGCCGCCCAAATTTAAAATATATCTTTAATGGATGGTTCTATACTTCTATATGTGAATATAAGCCCCGTATTTTTTTTTTAAAGATTAAATAAAAATAGCATGCCCCTGAGAGTGGGTTGTTGAAAAATTTAAAAAGAAAAACTTGGTGGGTCATTTTAAGCTCAACATGAGATAATGGAGTTTACGTGAGAGAGAAGTGTGGTAGGTTTCTTGCTTCACTACTCATAGCTAATCTTGTTATGTTTCATATATAGTATTAATACTAATCATAGCTAGTCTCGAAATTCACACAAGTCATAACAGAGCAAATAATTTTCACTTAATTACGTGTCTAAATATTTACTCCTTCTTGTCATTATTTTAAAGATTTCCTATTTATGTTTCATAATATTACATATTTTATTTAAATTATTTATTTTTTGGCCGAGTATCCGTAACTGATTATAAAAATTTTCAACTAATTAACCAAACGCCTCTAATTAATGATTTTTATTAATTGGGGTAATCTTGAGATCTCTTATAATGAATAGCCATTACTTTTACCTAACTTTAATTTCTTAACTCACATAAAGTTTTTTAAAAAAAAAAAAAAACCAGAACTCCGATAAAGTGATTAATCACAGCTTACATAAGAAGTATCAAAAGATACAACCATAAATATGTATTCTAAAAAGGGTTAAGAATTATATAGACAAGAGGCATTATAAATTATAAATTATGATTTAGAATAGAATGACCTAAATATTTTATAGAAACGTAGGTGATCTGCCCACATAATGATTAACTCTAAGGTAAATCCAAGGTCATTAGATCTGAACCTGCCACTGAACCGGTCTGAGTAGTGGGTCATCAAAGGTCAGTGGGTTAAATCGGAATTAACCGAGGGCTAGACCAATGATGAGATTATATATAGATCAGCAAGCATAAGTGCAGACGCACTTGAGGCCTCTGCAAAAGCCACTGAGCAATCCTTCGCCTCTCAAATGTTACAGGAAACTCCTAATGAGGAGTGGCACAGTTGGCTAAAAGGGAGGAGGTTCCATACCCGCTAGTCGGTGTGAGGGCCTCATTGGTAGGCGATCCGTAAGTACCTCTCGTAAGCACTCTCTAAGCCCGGAGGCATGCCCCCAGCCCTGGTGGGGTACCGGTGTCTACCCTCATCTAAAATTTCATATATATAAAAAAAAATGTTACAGGGAATTTCTTTTTGCAAATGTAAGAAATAATTAATTTAATTAAATTTCCTAGCTATTATAACTCTTAGAACCGACAACATTCCAACACATTTTCTTTACCCCTCGTCTTTTGGTTCAACTAGCAAAGGGGTCAGATACTCTCACCAAAGAGAGGGGGTTCGATCCTGAAATTGGTCAAGGCGCTGGAGGAGACATCCTAGCTCTTGGGTGCCAAAATAAACACCTGATGGTAATAAATGGCTCGCCCTGCCCAACATTAATATCATCTAGGATGAAGGGAGATTTCGCCTTGCCCTTAGATCGTGGGTGAGTCCAACCCCTTTCCTAAAATTTCAATAGCAAAAAAAAAAAAATTGTTACAGGGAATTTGTTCTTTGAAATTTAATTACGAAAAAGCCTAAGCCAATGACAAGTGACACAGTTGGCTAAGGCGTCAGCCTTCACCCCAAAAGGGAGGAGGTTCGATACCCGCTGGTCGATGTAAGGGCCTTGTTGGTGGGCGATCTGTAAGTACCTCTGTAAGCGCTCTTTGAGCCTGGAGGCATGCCCTGACCTTGGTGGGGTACCGGTGTCTACCCCATCTAAACTTTTATATATATATAAAAAATACATAAAAGCCTAAATTTTAAATTGTCTTGGTTTTTGTTATAAGAGCCTGATGAAAGTTGTTTTAATATTTAATGAGTTTTTTTCATTTGTGCCGCTCATTAATTATATATATTACATTGATTAAAAAGGTTGTTGATATTTATGTTTACTCTCTTTCTCTCTGTTATTTGCCCCTCATAAATAAATGCATATTTAGAGAAAAAGTTTATTTCAAGACATACTTTTATTTTTAACTAATTTTAACCGTTTTCTTAAATCGCGTAATTCGGTTATTGAGTTCTTATAAAAAGGACTCGAAGGAGTATCTTAAAAGAGACATATGGTGGAAGGGGAAGATGGGCAACCACAACATATAACATTGAGTATTTAATGCAAGTGAGAAATAATATTAGCTTGAAAGTTACTGCACCATATATTTTCACCCAAAACTTGAATAGTTTATCTATGAATTAATCCATTCTTTTTATGCTACTTGTGAGTTAATTCTATTTGTATTAATTCTGGAAGTAAAAAAATTTGGGTGATGGAGACAGACAAACTTAATAACTTAAGAAGCTTATGAAAGTAGTTAGTGATTATCACAAAATTTTATATAAAAAAACACATTATAATTACTCCACTAGCTTCTTTTAAACTTATAATATTTAATTATTTATAGAAGCCCTATCCTTCTGATATTTATACTCCCTCTTGTCCTCATTATAACGCATCGCCTATCAATTCTCACAAACTAATAAAAACAGTTAAATGTATTGAAGTTGCCCTAAAATTCAAGTGATTTCCAATATTACCCTTACCAACTACTACTAAACTCAAATATCATACTCCATCCGGTTGACAATGTAGGGCACTTCAACTATATCATGGGAAACAAAAAATGACAGTTAAATCATTTAATATGTCATAAAATATAAATTTCTTCCACTTTTACCCTTATTGATAAATGTGTTTAATTGGATAGAAATGTTATCTTAGAGAGAGAATGAGGAGATATAATGAGTCGACAAAGTTAAAAGTGAGTATTAATTAAAAGAGCAAAACAGAAAAAATAACATTAATTAAATTGGAGGTAACTTATATTTTGGATCATTCATTCCTTCTAGAAGTTAATAAATATAATTTATTGATGATTATTTTCTAATTTCTTTTTTATATTCCTAATTTGGTTCTAATTTATTTGGATTAAAGAAGTTTAAAGTCTTTATGGAATTTCGTTTCTCTCTTAACGTTGTATGCTTTTAAAAAAATATGAGTGAGTAAAATAACAAGAAAGGTATCACGCCTAAAACCAACTTTATATGATCTAATTGAAACATCACATAGATATGATGAACTCCTTCATGCAATGCACAAACCAATAGTTATTTATCACAAATATTGTGAACTTCTTTCTGTGTTTTGCCTGTGAAGATATATTTCATTCATAATTTAAATGTCCAAAACAAATATGCTCAACACTCTACCTGATATAATCTAACGCAGGAGCAAATTAGTCAACTTCTGGACCTTAGTCAAGTATAGCGGACAACCCTTCCCACATTATATATTTGTTCACGCGTGGTCAATACGTGGGTGTACCCTACCTTCACATGTGTTGACTCTTGAGGGTGCCTGCCAAATGGCATATTCTTGCAAAACAATGAAATGCATGTTTGGAAGACATTATGCAGTAGCTCGAAGAAGACATTATGCAGCAGCCACCCCAGCTCTATAAATACCAACCTTGTCTTCTTCCTTATGCATCACACACACACTCATTAAGCAGTAGATCGAAGAAGACATTATGGAAAGGAAGTCACTTGCTGTTGTGTTTTCCATTCTCATCCTTCTCTTGGCTGCTCGTAAGTCTCTCTCTTTCTATATATATAAATATGTGTACCCCAGGTCTTTCTTCTTCTTCTTCTTGTTGTTCAATATTTTTCTTATATATATGAATGAATGATATATACTGCAGAAGAAGTGGTGGTGAAGACGGAGGCGCGGACATGCGAGAAGCCGAGCAAGTTCTTCAAAGGACCATGCTTTAGTGGGACAGGGGACCCGCGCGCGTGTGACGATCTGTGTTGGAGAGGCGAAGGATTGCTTAGTGGCTTTTGCAGAGGCCTCAAGTGCGTCTGCACTTATGCTTGCTGACCTATATATATTCTCATCATCATCTATCATTCTCACATACACACATATATAAATAAATAAAACCTACACACACACACACACACACACATATATATATATCTTTCTTAATCGTACGTACAAAGATGGTGTTTGATGTAATAAGCTCATCATTAGGCATCCCCATGCATGATGAGGTGTAAAAGGATGAGATGCAATTGCTAGCTTACTCTCTGGCCTTTGTGCTCTCTCTCTTTGTATTTCACTTTCTATATATTTGAAGCTTCCCTTTCTTATCACTTCACAATCATGTCTTCTACTACTATTTACTCCTATCATTACATTAAAATCTATATAAGTTATACTTATAAAGAATATGTATATATAGTGAACGATAGGTGGTTAATTAAGTTATTGACTTTATTTAACGTCCGTTTCTGAGAAGTTTCAACTTAAATCGCATATTAGCCTCTCTATCGGCCCAAAGTCCCAAATCGAGCACATAAGCCTCAAACATCAGCCTAGATGTTTCATCTTCGGTGTTAGGGCAGTATAGCATTGACGTTAGTTTAATTATTTAACATGGTTCGCTTTCTTCGGATGGTTTTTTTAATGCTTGATTATATATATAAATTTGGCTTTGAAATAATGTTTATATATGTGCAAACTTTGGTGGGATTAGAATTTTAAGCTATTGCAAAATAACCTTGCTGATTACACACACGCACTCTTATTTACAATGAAAATATTTAAGACGTCACTTGATGGGCTATTGGATTAGATAGTAATTATTCTCTTGTCTTAAATATAAGATATAGTTGAATTTTTTGGAGAGATAAATGAAGCTAAATAAATTATTTTAAATATTTACATTTGTCATTTTTTCTCTAAATTATTTTGCTAACTTATAAACTGATATATAATCTAAGAATATACAATATATGATATGATTAAGCAACTTATTTAGTTTCGTTAATCTTTTTTTTTAAAAAGTCAACTTTGTCTTATACTCCCTCCGGTCACTAATTATAAGGCTGAGTTGATTTTTTTTTTTTAGAGAGATTAAGGAAGCTAAATAAGTTACCTAATCATATCATATATAATATATTTTTAGATTATATATCAGTTTATAAGTTAGGCAAAATAATTTGTAGAAAAAATGATAAATATAAATATTGTAAAGTAATTTAATTAACTTCCTCAATCTCTCTAGAAAAAGTCAACTTGATCTTATAGTTAAGATGGAAGGGAGTATTTAGGACCAGATGGAGTAAGAGATTATGGTTCTAGAATCAAATAGAGAAGCAGGTGTGGCAACTCTGAGGGATGGGTACGTTCTTAATTTGGTTGCTGTGAATGTTTCATAGAGTGCTAATTCCTGCGTTCGTTCGTTTTCGCCAAGAGACATGCGACTGCGTTCTTTGACATCCCTAATAGCCAATTCAATAATGTTTGGCCAGTTTGTATCTGGCCGCCCAATTTAAAATATATCCTTAATGGATGGTTCTATACTTCTATATGTGAATATAAGCCCCTTATTTATTTTTAATGTATATTTTTATTTATTTATTTATTTATTTGTTGTTGTAATTGAATTGTTACTTATTTAATTCATTTATATATATATATATATATATATATTTCAATTTGTAAACTTTTGGTAACGAGGATCCCTACAAAGACGAAGACATTAATTTAATATGAGACTTTTTGATAGCACATCTTAAATACATATAGATGATGAGTAGATTAATTTGTTTAAGTTGCTCCATGTTTTATGAAGTGTTGAATTTATATAAAGAGGTGGATCTGCTTGATTGTGTTTTGTTTTGCTTACAAGCTCAGGATAGAAAATAATTATGCTATATATATTATAAAAATAATGAAACGTTGTAAGTCACCTACCACATTTTTTGAAAAAAAAATTATTTTCTAAAACACTAAGATAGTATATTTTCTAAACTAAATGAATTAGTAAATATTTCATTTTAAAATACTTGTAAAAAAATTATTTTCAAATCAAATTTTAATCAATAAAACTGTAGCTTTTAAAGATTTAAGATTCCGGAATCTATAAATCCAAACTGTAGATTTTAAAGATTTAAGTACATTGAAAATATTTATCACCTCTTAAATATATAATTTCATAAATACCTAATTACCATATTCAAAATATTTTTGTGATCATTCAAAAAATTTCCAAACTATTTCAATACAAAACAACTACTCGATATTAAATCAAATTTCAAACAGTAAGTGTTAACTCAAAAAATTTGTAAACTATCAAGACATTTATTTTCAAACCAAATTTAAAACAGTAAAATAAATGGGAATAACATTTCTGCATTTACTGCAGAAAAATCCATCTGCAACAGCTCCAAAATGACGCTGTTTTATTTTTTAACAAGAATCTGTCACAGTCATTTAGTTTGGCAACTATGATTCACCACCAAGGCCATCCAAAATCAAGTCAAGCAAAAATCTAGCTGATCTTTCAAACAAATTCAAAATCATTTACCTCACCGAACTTGGATCCACAAGTCCCATGATTCTCACAAAACACCCACGAATCACAAAGACAAGGTCCATCGTTCCCAGTACACATGGATTTACAAGCGTTGCAGCAATCTTTGGAATTATCAAATTTAAACTGAGAACCCCACTTCACAGCGCCTCCCTATAGTTCAAGATTTTCAATTCCTCTACAGCATCCTTCTTTAACTTCCACAAAATTCTCCATTGCCACGCCATCTCCAACCAACTCTGAAACAGAAGAGGTCCCCGAGTTTGTGAGTACTATTGAGACGAAGGCGTAGACCAAACCGCATGAAACCAGGCAAACCAAAAGGAGGATCATCCAGCTACTTCACGTTCTCATCTTTTTCGTCTGCATCACCCTAGGTTTCCATTGTGCCTTCGGGGTACTTGCAGGGAAGGTTAAAAGTGGGGTAAATCAAATAGAAAAAGGAAAAAAAAAAATGAAACATCAGCGTCGTTTTGGGGGCTGCTGCAGATGGATTTTTCTGCAGTAAATGCAGAAATGTTATTCCCAAAATAAGGAAAAATAACTTAATACTAAACAATGATTTATAAACATTAATAGAATAATTAAAAATAAGAGTAAGGAAAAATAATTTGCTATTTTTTGGCTGGAAAAAATAATTTTCTACAACAATGGTTTGTAAACCTAATTAATATATTCAAAAATATTTTTGTGATATTTCAAAAAAAAATTCAAACAAATTCAATACAAAACAGTAAGTATTAATTCAAAAAATTTGTAAACTGTCAAGAAATTATTTTCAAATCAAATTTCAAACAATAAAATAAGAATGAGGAAACAATTATTTGCAAACAA
The DNA here is from genome assembly GCA_019022615.1 of Acacia melanoxylon. NCBI lineage: Eukaryota > Viridiplantae > Streptophyta > Magnoliopsida > Fabales > Fabaceae > Acacia > Acacia melanoxylon. Next base: position 2,187,113 of record JAFJYJ010000041.1, on the reverse strand, counting down.
AATGTTTCAAAAATTGTTGTGATCTTTCAAAAAAATTCCAAACAAATAATAACATAGTTAACGATATGAATTTAGTAAATAATCCAAAATAATTGACAACAACTCAATATTAAAGAAGATTTCCAAACAGTAAAATATTATTAATTCAAAATATTTGTAAACTATCAAGAAATTTATCTTCAAATTAAATTTAAATCAATAAGGCACTAGATTTTAATAATTTCAGATTCTATAAAATAATAAAAAGGGAGAAAGAACAGATAGTTAATGACTAAACTATAAACTAAGAAATATAAAATCAACATCAATATTGATCGAAATAGATGAGGGATTTGAAAATGAGACTCTCCTAAAATCAAATATCCAATTGTAAACTAAGATTAGGTAAACAATATTTTGAAAACATAAATATTCAAAATATTTTGATCTTTCAAAAAGTACTTCCAAACCAATCAAGTACAAAATAATAACAGAAGTGTATTATTAAATTAAGAAATATGAACAAGAAAAAAAAAGGAAAAAATTACTAAATTAAAAATCAAACTTTCAAACAGTAACTATTTTAATTCAAACTTAGTAATACAGAACTTATAAGTAAAATATTAATAACAGCAAACAAACACTATGATCAACTACAATTACAAACTTCTTGGGGAAAAAAGCTACAATTACAAATTACAAAGTCCTTCTAAAGATAGAAAGCAAACCAAATCAACAATTAAACAACAACGAAGGAGGAAACTCCAAATCAAACAAGACATGAGCAAGGAACAGAATGAATAATCACAAATAACAAACAATGCTATCAACAACAATCACAGTGCATTGATAAAAAAAAAAAAATCACAGTGCACTCAAGGGATGAAATTAAGTTTGCTAATAATGCTCTAATAACCTTGATTAAGTAGCAAATCAATTAACCTTTGACATTTACAATAAAAGGACAATTAAGCTCTTGATTAGCATGGTAATTAAATTAATAAATCAACTCCCCTAAAGTTGTAATACCCGGATATTTATCGGAATATTATAAATAAAAGTTGGATATTTCGATAAGTGAAATTGCAATCTCCATTCTTGGGTAATTATAGTCTATTTTCTAGGTAGAATTTCTGCAAGAAATTAGGGAGTTTAAGGGTCAAAGTGCCAAAATGACCAAAATGCCCCCGCAAAGGGTAATTAACTTAGAAAATTCATGAAAAATCCTAAAAGTCAAAAATGACCAGTTGAATTAAGAGAGTATATTATCTCTAATTACAGTAATTAAATAAATTACAAACTTGGGAAAATGAGAAAGGATGCTCATAAAGTAATAAAATGACCAAAATACCCTTGTAATTATGAAACAATGCAAGAGGCATGGAAATGCTAATGTTAATACAAGAATATGAAGGTAATGAAGCATTCTAATTAAGAAAAATACCAACTATGGTTAAAAGAGTAATTAAGTAATTAATAGCTAATTACTTAAGCATAAGCAAAGGAAATTTCAGTAATAATTATGTGAAGCTCTAAAATTAGTGGAAATTAGTTGAATATTAATAAAATGTATTTACTAATTAAATTGGAAAGTTTTGAGAAAAATAGTTGAGTTTAGGTATTTTTAAACCTAAATACAAGAATGGACCAATTAGGGAATTTTGTAGAATTTTTAATAAAAATTGAATTAAGTAATTAATTAATTCTTGAAAAACATTTACAAAAAAAAAAAGAAAGAAGGCTGCCGAAAATTGGCCAAAGAATTTGAGAATAAGAAGCAAAATTTGATATCTTGATATTTTGCAAATTTTTGATTATTATATAATATAATTAAAAAGCATGAATAGTAATCTTATATTTAGGAAACAGATCCTATCTAGGGAACCAGGAATAGGAATTCCAAAGTCAAGGTAAAATATTGATCGGTGAGTTTTTACCTTCAAGTGACCTCTTCCGGAAGTCAATTCGAGACTCGTAGCACATTGTCCTAATAAGACGAAATAGGGAAAATCTTTTGCTAGTCACATTTTGGGAAAATAAGGAAATAAATTATAACTCAACATCTAGGGATGAGTTTATAATTATAAAAATACATTTGGAATCAGTGAATTATTATCTAGAGCTTGATGATTCCGGAACCGATTTCGACACCGACGCGTACGGACACGTTTTCGAGAAACTTCACGGGACGGTTGGAACCCCGTCTAAAGTCAAAATTCAAGTTATAATAGATATTATTGATGAGAAAGAGAAGGTCTTCAAAGTTCTAAATCTAGAATTTTGAGATTTCTCCGAAATTACGCGAATCGGGTACCGATCGAGAAATACGGCTAGGCCGGCCATAAAGTGAGGTGAGTCATCACTTCTTGGCCAATCCTTGGCTGCCAAACAGCCCAAAGATGTCGACCAAAGGGGGTGAGGTGGAGTTTTTGACTTTGTGTTCAAGTTGCATTAATGGGTTCTTTACAATTTGGAATTCCAAACAAAGCCTTAACCAAAGTCTATAAATAGGAGGCATGCTCCTTGAGAAATCCTCACACCATTTCTTTCTTGTCTTGACCGAATTTCTTGAGAGAGAAAGTAGAGAGATAAGCTCTGGGGAAAAGCTCTGCAGAATTCTTCAACGGGTAAGTCTTTTGGCCTTTAGCTTTTAAGTCTCTAGTTCGGTAGTTAGTAGAATTGTTAGTTAGATTTAGGAAGTAGGTGATAAGATTCCTATGCTTGTTTTTAGGCCTCATTGCATTGAAAAATATGCCTAAAGAGGTAAAAACATAGTAGGGGTCGAGTCGCCAGAAAAGTTGGAACTTTAGCGGTTCTTTTTAAAAGTAAGGGTAGAATTTGTTAGAATAGCCTTTAAATTTCAAGTATGATTTGGGTATCATATGGGAGGGCTATTTTAGTCATTATTTTCAAAAATCATAGTTGCGTCGAAGTTCTGGAAAAATTTCGGAAGAAAATTTGCTAGAGTAACGAAGTGCTGGTGAAATTCCGCCGATTAGGGGTAGAAGGGCAAAATGGTAATTTTTACCTAAAAAGCCAGTTATAGTGTCAAATCGCTAATAAAGGTGATATTATTCTTATAGGATATCGAATCTACGATTTCTTTGCGCGTTCTGCTGCCCGACGAACCGCCGTTTGAAGTTCACGTTCTTCCGTGAAAGTACGTCTTCCGCCATTAGTACCTAACGTTGCCAACGAAGGTACGGACGCGTCTTGTAACACTAATCTTGTACATCTTAAATACTTATATGTCAATGATATGTTCGTAGACCGTTATACGACAGTTATACGGGTTATAGTTTTGGTAACACCGTTTTGTTTTCCTAGCGCGAGGACACGAGTAATTATCGTGGCACCGGTGAATAGTGCATCTTTGTTATTGTTTACCTTATGGGGCTTTACATATTGCTTTGTGCTTATGTTTGTCGGCATAATGATCATGCATCGTTTGTATGCTTATGATATACTTGTGGTATTAGCTCTAGAAATATCTCGTTGTCGTATATTGTATTGTTTGGGTATGAGGTTAACCGTTACACGAGATTCAATATGGTGAATTGAATCTCATTTGTAGCTTCAGTCGGGAGGACCACGGTTCGGGGATCGAGGCAAGTGCCGGAATAGACGTGCGGCGGAAGACTATTTCTATCTTATCGTTTTACATTGTTATTCGTCATTCCGCTATTTCATTTCTAAAACCTTAGGACTATTGTAATCTATACAATATTACACAATGGTTGATGTTTTGGCTACGAACTGATTTCTCTTTCGCTCTACTGCTCGACTCTGATTAAAAAAAAAAAAAAAAAAAAATTATGCGTTTCAAATTGGGATGTTACATTTTTGGTATCAGAGCATGAAATTCTGGCAAGTATTTAACTATGTTACCACGGGCGGTTTGGTGCGAAGGCAAGGCTAGTCTACGTGGGTGTGCCATAAGTCACTTGCTAATCCAAATGAGGCCCCCATGGTAGACACTTACACGCCATTCATTCGGATAACGGAGTTAGGTTCTTAAGCCTTTTAATTATGAGCACATTTTTGAAAATGAGTACGATAAGGCCATTGGTGTAATGTGTAGAGATGAACGAGGGACGAAGAGCCCGTCTTAGAGCCATTCTACAATTATCACGGATTACGGAGGCGTCCCGCCGGAGATCCATTCCTCCGTCGTGCCGAACCCTCAAATAACCCATCCCCACCGACTACGGAAGGAGATTCCATCGAAGAAGAGGTAGATTCCTACAACGCACAACCGGATGAGCACGAGATTGAAAACCATGCTGAACCTATTATACCCCGGGAGTACGAGATCACTATGAACAGTTTCCTTTGAATCCAAACCACGAGTGTACGGACCCCACAACTCCTAGTCACTATTACGGTGAGCCGAACCCTCCTATCACCCTGCTACAGAGGACTCTGAACCTGATTCTCCTAATCTCAACCCGAACGACACGGAGATTGAGGACCAAGCGATCCAGGAAGCCCTACCCATTCCTCGATTGATGATAACTTTGACTACCCGACATTCAACTTCTTGAAGATGAGGCTGAACCAGAAAAATTTCTACTATGTCCTGAATGATAATGACACGTTAGTCATTTTGTTGGAAAACTTTCTCATTGAAGCTACGAATCTCACCAGCACCACCCAAGGAAAATATCTCGTGTTTTTAACCCTAATCTCAAACTACCAAGCCAATAATAGGGGACATTCACCCGCAGATTGGGTTAGGACCACATTGTACTTCTTTCCCTATACCCGCTTTTGGGCAAGGATCGGTAATGAACTATTAGATGACGGACCTATCTTAAGTGTTAGCATACACCTTCGCTACACCGAAGAGCTTGGTTCGCCTTTACATGTAGAGGAAGAACGTCGGTACAAGGAAGGCGTGGATTGTAGAAACTAGGGAGTTTAGTTTGTATCTCCAAGTACCTTTGAATATTGTAAATACGTTTGAATAAGGAGATTGTACAAGGTATGACTTGTATTAGTATTAGATCGATGATATGTATAAACTTTATGAATGAATATATGTGAATATATGTTTGGTGTGCAAATTGTTTTGTCACTTTTAATATTAATATATTCTTTCATAATTGTTTAAAGGAAAAAGAATTTAAAACATGGCCAACTTGAGAGGTCTTTGGTGCACCAAGAGGAAGAGGCCGAGGCCGTGGTCGAGGCCGAGGTAGGGAAGAAGAGGCGACACCTCGGGATGAACGGAACGATGAACCGAATCAACCCGGACGTGAAGAAATTGAAGAAATGCGTAGAACTCGCAAGAACAAAGAGTTCGATTGATGCTCTTCTTGGCAAGACAAAACCAACAAGACCAGGAGGCACAAAGGCAATTAGACGCACGACAACGCGAGGATGAACGAGAAAATGAAGATAATAACAATGATGACGACGAAGGGTATGATGACAATGAAGATTATGAAAATTATGAAGAGTCGAAGGGTCCGAGAGATCCCAATCACAACCCAGGCATGAACAAATAGAGAGAACTACGGAAAATTGGGTAAACCGGTTCCGCAAGTTGAAACCACCTGGTTTCCGAGGAAAGAGTGAGCTAGGCGAGGATTGGCTTTTGAGTCTTGAGAAGATTTTTGAAGTCATGGAGTGCCTTGGAAAGCGGATGGCCCGGCTAGCAATATACCGGCTTGAGGGAGATGCCCACGAGGTGGTGGAAAAGTGTTTCCACAACCCCGATCCTGTTACTTGGGAAATGTTCCTTGAACAATTCAACGAACGATACTTTCCTCCATCAACGCGTAATTAAAGAGGAAGAATTCTGCAGATCAAGCGAGGAGGTGAAGAGTCATTTGACGACTACTTCGCCCGTTTACCAACTTTGTCAAGGTATTCATCATACCTAAAAGTCTACAAGAATGAGAGCTGGAAGGCTAACCGACTATTAACCGGATTGAAGTACGATATAAAGGTAAGGTTAGTATCTCAAAGAATTTCCAAGAATGACCCAAGCGGTAGAATCTGCGAATGACGGAGCGCAACTTAAAGGAACTGCGCAAGACTCGAGGCCGGGGAAGGTAACAACGCAAATCGCGGTGGATCAAACCGCGGAGGTTCCTCACGAAGAGGAAAACGCCTTGGAATGACAACCGAAGCGGGAACAAGAAGCCCTACCAACAAAATAGTTTCAAACGAGACGGGATCCCGAGATGTGTCGAAATGTAAAAAGTACCATCCGGGAGCCAACCGTGATGGGAAACAAGTCCGCCGGATGTCGAAGCACCGGACACATTAGCCGGGATTGCCCCGAGAGGACCGCGAGGCGAGACCTCGGAACGCTGGCCGGATCTTTGCATTGACAAACACGGAGGCCGAGAAGTCCCCGGCGATGGTTCAAGGTACCATCTATCTCAATGGAAATCTATTGGAAGCATTGTATGACTCGGGTGCTAGTCACTCGTTTATTTCCTATGATTGTGCAAGTCGTTTAGGATTGCATGCCCGTAGATTACCATTTGATCTTGTTGTAGCTACACCGTTGGGTGTAAAGTCTTTAGCCTCGATGCATGTATGAATTGTACGCTAACGTGGATGGACGAGTTTCTAAAGTGGATCTCATCCGTCTACCTCTTCACGGCATTGACGTCATATTCGGGCTGAATCGGTTAACGGCCAACGGTGCGATGATCGATCGTGGCAAAAAGGAGATATCATTTGCCGGAGACAAGGTTGAAGTGAGCCGAACTTTCTCTCCGCTACGAAGCCGATCGGTGCGTGAAGCAAGGATGTCATGCTTTCATGGTATTCTTTTTCATCAAAGCGAAGCTAACCTTTCACTCCGGGACATCCCCGTGGTGAATGAATTTTCGATGTATTTCCGAGGATCTCACCGAGTTACCTCCTATCCGAGAAGTGGAGTTCAACATTGATTTGATGCACAGTACGGGATCAATATCAAAGCGCCGTATCGAATGGCTCCTAACGAGATGCGGGAGTTGAAGAAGCGGTTGGAAGAGCTTTTGAAGAAGGGGTTCATTCGACCTAGCGTTTCACCGTGGGGAGCCCCGGTACTTTTTGTAAAGAAGAAAGATGGAAGTTTCCGACTACGCATCGATTACCGCAAGCTCAACAAAGTAACTGTAAAAAACAAGTACCCACTTCCCGGATTGATGATCTTTTGGATCAATTGTCAGTTCCACGATCTTTTCAAAGATTGACTTGCGTTCGGGATACCATCATTTGCGAGTTAAAGATGGCGATGTTCCCAAGACGACTTTCGAACCGGATATGGGCATTATGAATTCCTTGTGATGCCCTTTGGATTGACAAATGCACTGCGGTATTCATGGATTACATGAACCGTATCTTCCGACAACACCTAGACCAATTTGTGGTGGTGTTCATCGACGACATTTTGATATATTCTAAGAGCAAAGAAGAGCACGAAGAACATCTGCGAAAGGTGTTAGGCATACTCAGGGAAAAACAACTTTATGCTAAGCGAGCAAATGTGAATTTTGGTCGGAAGTGAAATTTCTGGGCCATGTTATATCTAGCGGCGGAGTTGCGGTTGATCCAAGCAAGGTGGAAGCGGTTACGGGTCGGAAACGGCCGGAGACGCGTGACGGAGATCCGTAGTTTTCTTGGTCGCGGGATACTACCGCAGATTTATACGGGATTTCTCGCGTCTTGCCCTACCATTGACAAAGCTTACGAGGAAGAATCAACCCTTTGTATGGGGAGATGACGTGAGGAGAGCTTTGAAACGAGGAGAGGTTGACTACGGCACCGGTATTGATTATCCCGGATCCCGATGAGACTTATGTAGTCTACGGTGATGCCGGTGGGCAAGGATTGGGTTGTGTCCTAATGCAATTGGGCGAGTGGTGGCTTATGCCTCTCGTCGGCTAAAACCCCACGAGTTAAATTATCCTACACACGATCTAGAGCCGGCGGCTATCGTGTTCGCTTTGAAGATATGGAGGCATTACATACGGTGTAAGCGTAGAAGTGTTTTGTGACCACAAGAGTCGAAATACTTGTTCGATCAACGAGAACTCAATATGAGACAACGTCGTTGGATGGAGTTGATTAAAGACTACACCACGGAGATCAAGTACCATCCGGGTAAAGCAAACGTTGTTCTTGATGCTCTTAGTAGAAAGACGGTGCAGGTATCACACATGATGATACGGGAGCGAAACTATTTGGAAGATTTCGGAGACTGAATCTAACCAACCAAATCTGCATGGGTCGCACGCACCACCGATGCCTATCTTGCTACACTTCTTGCGAGTCAAGGGGAGTATGATCGAGAGATGAAGTGGAGAAAGCGCGAAAGCAAGATGATTGGGCAAAAGAGATACGTGAGAAGATCACTCGAGGTGAGACCCAAGACTATGACCTATCACTTAGTGGTTTGGTCGGGTATAAGCGACGAATCTACATACCGCCAATTGATGAATTAAAGCGGACAATAATGGATGAGGCTCATAAGAGTAAGTACACTCTACATCCAGGCATGGTCAAGATGTACCGTAGTATGAAATCCGAGTTTTGGTGGCCGGGATGAAGAAAGACGTAGCGAGAATACGTGGCCAAATGCTTGACTGTCGAGAAAGTAAAGATTGAACACCGACGACCCCGGTCTTCTTCAAGGACTAGAGTTGCCGAATGGAAGTGGGAGAACATAACCATGGATTTTGTGGTAGGTCTACCCAAAATCGAAACCATGATACAATTTGGGTAGTTGTTGACGGACTAACCAAGTCGGCACACTTCATTCCCATCGGTATCCACTATTCTCCGGAACGATTGGCGGGGATTTATATCAAAGAGATAGTAAGATTACATGGTGTTCCTACGAGCATTGTCTCGGCCCAGGGATACGCGGTTCAAATCCCGTTCGGCAATCATTACATGAAGGTATGGGGACCAAGCTGAAGTTCGTTCGGCTTATCACCCACAAACAGACGGTCAATCGAAAGGACCATACAAACGCCGGGAGGATATCTTTGCGAGCATGTGCCCTAGATTTCAAAGGAAGTTGGGATCAACATCTTTCGCTAGCGAGTTTGCATATAACAACGGTTATCATGCTAGTATACAAATGGCCCCGTTCGAGGCATTGTATGGGCGGAAGTGTCAATCACCATTGTCTTTGGACGGATTCGTCAGAAGCGATTACTTGGGCCGGACATGCTTGAGCGGACCTACGAGCGGTCGCACCGATCAAGAAGAGACTCCTTGCTTTGCACACGATAGACGGAAGAGCTATGCGAGATAAGAGGAGAAGACCGTTGAAGTTTGAAGTCGGAGACCATGTGTTTACGAAGTTATCTCCGATGTAACGGTGTCGGCGGAACAACGAAGAGAAAGAAGCTTAGTCCGCGTTACGTTGGACCAATTGAAGTATTAGCCGAGCGAGGACACATTGCATATCAACTAGCGTTACCCCCGAACCCGAGTAATCTCCATGATGTTTTCACGTGTCACAACGAAGAAGTACCTACCAGATCGAGATCATGTCATAAAGTACGATGATGTTGAAGTACGGCATGGTAACACCTTTGTAGTCGAGCGGAGCGAATTCTCGAACGCCCGGGAGAAACGGCTTAGGACTAAAACTATACCGATAGTGAAGGTGGTCCGGAAGGGTTTGACACCGAGCGAGGCAACTTGGGAGACCGAGAGTGACATGAAGGAGAAGTACCCGAGTTTATGGCCCGAAGTTTAGTTAGTATAGATTAAATTTCGAGGCGAAATTTTGTGTAAGGGGGAGAAATGTAATACCGGATATTTATCGGAATATTATAAATAAAAGTTGGATATTTCGATAAGTGAAATTGCAATCTCCATTCTTGGGTAATTATAGTCTATTTTCTAGGTAGAATTTCTGCAAGAAATTAGGGAGTTTAAGGGTCAAAGTGCCAAAATGACCAAAATGCCCCCGCAAAGGGTAATTAACTTAGAAAATTCATGAAAAATCCTAAAAGTCGATAAAATGACCAGTTGAATTAAGAGAGTATATTATCTCTAATTACAGTAATTAAATAAATTACAAACTTGGGAAAATGAGAAAGGATGCTCATAAAGTAATAAAATGACCAAAATACCCTTGTAATTATGAAACAATGCAAGAGGCATGGAAATGCTAATGTTAATACAAGAATATGAAGGTAATGAAGCATTCTAATTAAGAAAAATACCAACTATGGTTAAAAGAGTAATTAAGTAATTAATAGCTAATTACTTAAGCATAAGCAAAGGAAATTTCAGTAATAATTATGTGAAGCTCTAAAATTAGTGGAAATTAGTTGAATATTAATAAAATGTATTTACTAATTAAATTGGAAAGTTTTGAGAAAAATAGTTGAGTTTAGGTATTTTTAAACCTAAATACAAGAATGGACCAATTAGGGAATTTTGTAGAATTTTTAATAAAAATTGAATTAAGTAATTAATTAATTCTTGAAAAACATTTACAAAAAAAAAAAAAGAAAGAAGGCTGCCGAAAATTGGCCAAAGAATTTGAGAATAAGAAGCAAAATTTGATATCTTGATATTTTGCAAATTTTTGATTATTATATAATATAATTAAAAAGCATGAATAGTAATCTTATATTTAGGAAACAGATCCTATCTAGGGAACCAGGAATAGGAATTCCAAAGTCAAGGTAAAATATTGATCGGTGAGTTTTTACCTTCAAGTGACCTCTTCCGGAAGTCAATTCCGAGACCCGTAGCACATTGTCCTAATAAGGCGAAATAGGGAAAATCTTTGCTAGTCACATTTTGGGAAAATAAGGAAATAAATTATAACTCAACATCTAGGGATGAGTTTATAATTATAAAAATACATTTGGAATCAGTGAATTATTATCTAGAGCTTGATGATTCCGGAACCGATTTACGACACCGGACGCGTACGGACACGTTTTCGAGAAACTTCGGCGGGACGGTTGGAACCCTGTCTAAAGTCAAAATTCAAGTTATAATAGATATTATTGATGAGAAAGAGAAGGTCTTCAAAGTTCTAAATCTAGAATTTTGAGATTTCTCCGAAATTACGCGAATCGGGTACCGATCGAGAAATACGGCTAGGCGGCCATAAAGTGAGGTGAGTCATCACTTCTTGGCCAATCCTTGGCTGCCAAACAGCCCAAAGATGTCGACCAAAGGGGGTGAGGTGGAGTTTTTGACTTTGTGTTCAAGTTGCATTAATGGGTTCTTTACAATTTGGAATTCCAAACAAAGCCTTAACCAAAGTCTATAAATAGGAGGCATGCTCCTTGAGAAATCCTCACACCATTTCTTTCTTGTCTTGACCGAATTTCTTGAGAGAGAAAGTAGAGAGATAAGCTACGGGGAAAAGCTCTGCAGAATTCTTCAACGGGTAAGTCTTTTGGCCTTTAGCTTTTAAGTCTCTAGTTCGGTAGTTAGTAGAATTGTTAGTTAGATTTAGGAAGTAGGTGATAAGATTCCTATGCTTGTTTTTAGGCCTCATTGCATTGAAAAATATGCCTAAAGAGGTAAAAACATAGTAGGGGTCGAGTCGCCGAAAAGTTGGAACTTTAGCGGTTCTTTTTAAAAGTAAGGGTAGAATTTGTTAGAATAGCCTTTAAATTTCAAGTATGATTTGGGTATCATATGGGAGGGCTATTTTAGTCATTATTTTCGAAAATCATAGTTGCGTCGAAGTTCGGAAAAATTTCGGGAAGAAAATTTGCTAGAGTAACGAAGTCTTTGGTGAAATTCCGCCGATTAGGGGTAGAAGGGCAAAATGGTAATTTTTACCTAAAAAGCCAGTTATAGTGTCAAATCGCTAATAAAGGTGATATTATTCTTATAGGATATCAGAATCTCGATTTCTTTGCCGTTACTGTTGCCCGACGAACCGCCGTTTGAAGTTCACGTTCTTCCGTGAAAGTACGTCTTCCGCCGGTAGTACCTAACGTTGCCAACGAAGGTACGGACGCGTCTTGTAACACTAATCTTGTACATCTTAAATACTTATATGTCAATGATATGTTCGTAGACCGTTATACGGACGGTTATACGGGTTATAGTTTTGGTAACACCGTTTTGTTTTCCTAGCGGCGAGGACACGAGTAATTATCGTGGCACTTGGTGAATAGTGCGGTTTGTTATTGTTTACCTTATGGGGCTTTACATATTGCTTTGTGCTTATGTTTGTCGGCATAATGATCATGCATCGTTTGTATGCTTATGATATCTTGTGGTATTAGCTCTAGAAATATCTTGTTGTATATTGTATTGTTTGGGTATGAGGTTAACCGTTACCTGAGATTCAATATGGTGAATTGAATCTCAGCTGTAGCTTCAGGGTCAGGAGGACCACGGTTCGGGGATCGAGGCAAGTGCCCGGAATAGACGTGCAGCGGAAGACTATTTCTATCTTATCGTTTTCTGTTATTCTGTCATTCCGCTATTTCATTTCTAAAACCTTAGGACTATTGTAATCTATACAATATTACACAATGGTTGATGTTTTGGCTACGAACTGATTTCTCTTTCGCTCTATTGCTCGACTCTGATTGAAAAAAAAAAAAAAATTATGCGTTTCAAATTGGGATGTTACAAAAGTCATTGAAAGTGGCGTCTTGCATATGGAAGGAATTAGGATAGGATTTATCATATAATAATTAAGATAACTTTGAAAAGTCAAATATTTCAACTAGCAAATTAGGAGGCTCGAACCATGGTATATTTAGTTAATGAAAAGCACATGAAATGGCTGATTGAGGGGAGTCATGTTGGCACTTAAATGGAGGGATAGGATCGAGCTTCATAAAGTGAAGATGAGATCAATGGATGAGAGGAAAGATGAAGTTTTTGATTACCTTGTTAATTACTATTTTTACCATTGAGTTTTCCCTATAAATAGGAGTTTCCCACCTCTTCATTATTCACACCAAATCAGCTCAAGAAATCTGATTTATAAGTGAGAGTGAGAGTTTTTGGAGCTAGAGAGAAGTAGCAAAGTTCTTGAGGTTAGTTCTTAAGCTTTAGTCTTTAGTTCTTAGTAAAATGGTAGTTTAATCTAGAAAATTAAGAAGTAAATTCTTTTACATGTTTTTAGGCTTCCATTGCATTTAAAATGCTGAATGAGGTAAAAACATGGTACGTAATAATTTTTGAAATCAATGGAGCAAGATTATGAAAATTGGGAAAATTCCTAGATTTTAGTTTTTTTGGAGTCAGTCGGATTATATGTATCAAATGAAGTTCTAAAATCATGAGAGTTTACAGAGGTAAAGTATACATGTAAGGCTTTCTTATGATATAAAATTTGTAGCGTTTTGAGTTTTGTACAAGGAGATACAAATTCTTGAAGTTGGGTCACGTTTTTGGAAGATAATCTGAATAATGGTTGGAAAAATTAAAATTGGTATTGACTCATGCATTTCGAGTTAAAGTGGTTATTTTTACTAGAAGATAGACATATCAAAGGTCATTTTGGATTTGGAAGCACATCGATTCAATTTTTTTTTACATTTAATTATGAGTTTTCAAAGTTAGTGAACAATCTAGGCAAAATGCTAGAAATTGCGTTTTTGAAGAAATAAAAGGGCAAAATTGGAATAACTAATCCACCAAGGATAAAAAGGTCATAAGTGGCAAAAATATCACTTAGGATATCATTCCCAATAAATATGTTATCATGGAAAGGAAGTAATGCAGTGATAATTATATAGGATATTTGGGAAAGTCGGGAATCGGTATCGAAAGGAAGTCGTACTGCTAGCTACGCAAAGAAAGGTACGGATGCGTACTGTAACTCTAATCTTCTATATCTTGTATGTATATATGATTGTTTGATTCATGATTGATTGGAGTCATGGGCAAGACTAGGTCTTGGGCCATGCACTGTGACTAGGACTTGGTCCGAGATCACATGGGTGTTTACATTCAGTGTAGCTGTGAATTATTGTGATAATGTTGCATCCTTGTTTTCCTAGCGCTGAGGATCCGTGACGAGGTCACGAGGCACTGGTGAGTGCTTAGACCGATAACGATACATGTGTTGTATGCCATTGTAGTCGAGTATCGATGTGTTTGCTGGAGAGCCGGGAAATCGGGCCGAGCCCATCAGGCTGGCCCGTTTAAGCCCTGGCCCTGTAGGGCTCGGGATTGAAGAATAGGCAAGAAATTTGAAATTGGCCCTGCAGAGCCTGTCCTGTAGGACCTCGGGCTTAATCGGGCCGGCCCGTTAGGCCCGTTTAACTGTAGCTTTTTTTTTTTTTTTTTAAAAAAATTAATTACTTAGACTTCCACTTAATGAATGTGTTTATTTGTAATTACTTAGATTATTTTAGTTTAAACTATAACCCTTTTTTATGTTCATTATTATTCTGTATTAAAACACATAATTAGTTATTATAAATTTTAAAGAAGAGATGTTTTCATATTAAATAAACACATACTTTGATATTACAATATTATATAAGTAATAAATTATAAATATATTTTGTGTAAAATAAGTATAATTATTTTTATCTCATTAGTAAAATCAAGCATGAGCAACCGAAGGAATCTGCCCAGGACACACAAAATTACGAGAGGGAAAGGCATTTTGTCGTGGGTATACATAAAGTAATTCCTTTGTTTAATATTTTTTGAAAAAAAGGAAAAAATATATTCTTTGTGTTTATTTGTTTTTTATTACGAATTAATGAATGTGTTTATTTGTTGAATGATTTATATTGTTTAGTTGATAACATTTATTTGATAAATTAGAACTTTAAGGGTTTCAACTTACTAATTATATTTCTTTGAAAAAAATCGAAAGAAAAATAGTTACAATTTGGAATAGTATGTTTCAGGCCCTGTTGTGCCGGGCCGGCCCTGATTCACAGCTCTAGTTTGCTGATCGAATGCTGTTGTTATCCATGTTATGAATATCTGTCATATATTATATCTTCTATAGAGGTTAACTGTTACCTGAGATTCAATCCGATTGAATCTCAGACTTACCCCTAGCTTCAGGATCTGAAGGATCGGGAGTTGGTATAAGGGTAAACAACATGCTTGAAGACTCAGCCGAAGTTTATATTTTTGGACTGTAGTTGGTATTTAAATATTGGATAACTGTACCGTTATTATACCTGACCGGATACACCACAATTAGGTTTAAATTTATAGCCATGTTACTTATCAGTTATTCATTCGTTCAACCCAATACATACGCTCCATTGCTCCACTCTGATGATATCCATATATACTATGTGTTAATACGCATAATATGTAGTATCAGATTAGGGGTGTTACAAAATCAAATTTCAAACCGTAAGTATTAATTCAAAAAAATTGTAAACTATCAAGACATTTATTTTCAAACCAAATTTTAAAAAATAAAATAAAAATAAGGAAAAATAACTTAATACTAAAGAATGATTTATAAAAATTAATAGAATAATTTAAAATAAGAATAAGGAAAAATAGTTTGCTATTTTTTGGCTGGAAAAAATAATTTGCTAAAACAATGGTTTCTAAACCTAACCAATATGTTCAAAAATATTTTTGTGATATTTCAAAAAAATTTCAAACAAATTCAATACTAAATAGTAAGTATTAATTCAAAAAATTTGTATACTATAAAGACATTTATTTTCAAACAATAAAATAAGAATGAGGAAAAAATTATTTGTAAACAAAATATTTTAATTTTTTTTTGATATATCAAAAAAAAAAAAACCGAACAAATAATATAAGAAATAATAACATAGGTATGAATTTAGCAAATAATCTAAAATAATTGACAACAACTCAATATTAAAGAAAATTTCCAAACAGTAAAATATTTTAATTCAAAATATTTGTAAACTATCAAGAAATTTGTCTTCAAATCAAATTTAAATCAATAAGGCACTAGATTTTAATAATTTCAGATTCTAGATAATAATAAAAAAGGAGAAAGAACATATAGTTAATGATTAAACTATATAAACTAAGAAATATAAAAAGCAATATCAATATTGATCGAAATAGTAAGATGAGGGATTTGAAAATGAGACTATCCTAAAAACAAATATCCAATAATAAACTAAGATTTAAAAAATAATAATATAATTTTGAAAACATAAATATTTAAAGGGATATGATATTGTTACTACTACAATTTTTTGTTACTACCACTTTTTCACCGTTAGATCAAAATCTCATATACCTTTATCATTTTTCTCTCTTGATGAGATTTTGATCTAACGGTAAAAAAATGGTAGTAACAAAAAATGGTAGTAACAATATCCTATCCCATATTTAAAATATTTTCATCTTTCAAAAAGTTTCCAAACCAGTACAAAATACTAACAGAGTGTATTTATTAAATTAAGAAATATGAACAAGAAAAAAAAGTACTAAATAAAAAATCGAACTTTCAAACAGTAACTATTTTAATTCAAACTTGTTAATACAGAACTTATAAGAAATAATAATCACAGCAACTAAACACTATGATCAACCACAGTTACAAACTTCTTGGGAAAAAAACTACAATTACAAATTACAAACTCCTTCTAAAGATAGAAAGCAAGCCAAATCAACAATTAAACAACAAGGAGTAAACTCCAAATCAAACAAGACATGAGCAAGCAACAGAATGAATAATTACAAATAACAAACATTGAAAATCAACAACAATCGCAGTGCACTCAGAAAATAATAAATACAAAATGAATACCTACTTCCAACAATAAAAACTTCCTTAAATTTGGCACTACAAGACATTAAAACTTCCAACAAAACACGAAAAAACAAAAGAATATAACACAAACACAGTCTAAAAAATCATCTAACGCATTTGAATATTGACGCGGTTAAAGATGCGAAAATTTCCTAATACATAAACCCTAGAAAGTAAGGGAACTAGGGGTGTGTGCATGGATAGGGTTGGATAGAACTGGACCCTTACCCGATGTCCTGCCCAAAAGATCATTAGGTAGTAAAATGTAGCTCGGTGCCTGGCCCTACCCGATAGAAACTCTAACATTTTTGGGCAGGACAATAACAGGCTGGGCAGGATAGGCTTTCTTGCCTAAATGGTGATACCCTGTCACACTGTGAAAAAACAACAACTTCAATTATACCTAATAAATAATATTGTAAACTATAAATGTAATTCATAATTCTACACTTTAGAATATTCTAAAATAAGTCTACAACTTGAGTCTTGAAATTAAAAAGACTACTATATGTCTTAACAAATAATCAAATACTCATACGTGAAGAATTAATAACATTCATAATCCATTAAATAAAAGACATCAAAAAATTGTAATTAAAACCTTGTAGTCATCCAAAACTTCAAGTGGTTGCATCAGGGCCCCAAATTGTTAAAAGAATGAAGCATATGGAATTGCAAAAAGGAAATCATGATTACATATATATAAGTAACAACTAATTGTAAACTCTTAGTGTAATACCCGGATATTTATACGGAATATTATAAATAAAAGTTGGATATTTACGATAAGTGAAATTGCAATCTCCATTCTTGGGTAATTATAGTCTATTTTCTAGGTAGAATTTCTGCAAGAAATTAGGGAGTTTAAGGGTCAAAGTGCCAAAATGACCAAAATGCCCCCGCAAAGGGTAATTAACTTAGAAAATTCATGAAAAAAATCCTAAAAGTCGATAAAATGACCAGTTGAATTAAGAGAGTATATTATCTCTAATTACAGTAATTAAATAAATTACAAACTTGGGAAAATGAGAAAGGATGCTCATAAAGTAATAAAATGACCAAAATACCCTTGTAATTATGAAACAATGCAAGAGGCATGGAAATGCTAATGTTAATACAAGAATATGAAGGTAATGAAGCATTCTAATTAAGAAAAATACCAACTATGGTTAAAAGAGTAATTAAGTAATTAATAGCTAATTACTTAAGCATAAGCAAAGGAAATTTCGGTAATAATTATGTGAAGCTCTAAAATTAGTGGAAATTAGTTTAATATTAATAAAATGTATTTACTAATTAAATTGGAAAGTTTTGAGAAAAATAGTTGAGTTTAGGTATTTTTAAACCTAAATACAAGAATGGACCAATTAGGGAATTTTGTAGAATTTTTAATAAAAATTGAATTAAGTAATTAATTAATTCTTGAAAAAAACATTTACAAAAAAAAAAAAAAAGGCTGCCGAAAATTGGCCAAAGAATTTGAGGATAAGAAGCAAAATTTGATATCTTGATATTTTGCAAATTTTTGATTATTATATAATATAATTAAAAAGCATGAATAGTAATCTTATATTTAGGAAACAGATCCTATCTAGGGAACCGGAATAGGAATTCCAAAGTCAAGGTAAAATATTGATCGGTGAGTTTTTACCTTCAAGTGACCTCTTCCTAAGTCAATTAGAGACCCGTAGCACATTGTCCTAATAAGACGAAATAGGGAAAATCTTTAGTCACATTTTGGGAAAATAAGGAAATAAATTATAACTCAACATCTAGGGATGAGTTTATAATTATAAAAATACATTTGGAATCAGTGAATTATTATCTAGAGCTTGATGATTCCGAACCGATTCGACACCGGGACGCGTACGGACACGTTTTCGAGAAACTTCGGGACGGGACGGTTGGAACCCTGTCTAAAGTCAAAATTCAAGTTATAATAGATATTATTGATGAGAAAGAGAAGGTCTTCAAAGTTCTAAATCTAGAATTTTGAGATTTCTCCGAAATTACGCGAATCGGGTACCGATCGAAAATACGGCTGGGTGGCCATAAAGTGAGGTGAGTCATCACTTCTTGGCCAATCCTTGGCTGCCAAACAGCCCAAAGATGTCGACCAAAGGGGTGAGGTGGAGTTTGTGACTTTTTGTTCAAGTTGCATTAATGGGTTCTTTACAATTTGGAATTCCAAACAAAGCCTTAACCAAAGTCTATAAATAGGAGGCATGCTCCTTGAGAAATCCTCACACCATTTCTTTCTTGTCTTGACCGAATTTCTTGAGAGAGAAAGTAGAGAGATAAGCTGCGGGAAAAGCTGCGAGAATTCTTCAACGGGTAAGTCTTTTGGCCATTAGCTTTTAAGTCTTTAGTTCGGTAGTTAGTAGAATTGTTAGTTAGATTTAGGAAGTAGGTGATAAGATTCCTATGCTTGTTTTTAGGCCTCATTGCATTGAAAAATGTGCCTAAAGAGGTAAAAACATAGTAGGGGTCGAGTCGCCGAAAAGTTGGAACTTTAGCGGTTCTTTTTAAAAGTAAGGGTAGAATTTGTTAGAATAGCCTTTAAATTTCAAGTATGATTTGGGTATCATATGGGAGGGCTATTTTAGTCATTATTTTCGAAAATCATAGTTGCGTCGAAGTTCGGAAAAATTTCGGGAAGAAAATTTGCTAGAGTAACGAAGTCTTTGGTGAAATTCCGCCGATTAGGGGTAGAAGGGCAAAATGGTAATTTTTACCTAAAAAGCCGATTATAGTGTCAAATCGCTAATAAAGGTGATATTATTCTTCTAGGATATCAGAATCTCGATTTCTTTGCCGTTACATTTACGACCCGACATTGTTTGAAGTTCACGTTCTTCCGTGAAAGTACGTCTTCGCCGGTAGTACCTAACGTTGCCAACGAAGGTACGGACGCGTCTTGTAACACTAATCTTGTACATCTTAAATACTTATATGTCAATGATATGTTCGTAGACCGTTATACGGACAGGTTATACGGGTTATAGTTTTGGTAACACCGTTTTGTTTTCTAGCGGCGAGGACACGAGTAATTATCGTGGCACTTTGGTGAATAGTGCGGTTGTTATTGTTTACCTTATGGGGCTTTACATATTGCTTTGTGCTTATGTTTGTCGGCATAATGATCATGCATCGTTTGTATGCTTATGATATCTTGTGGTATTAGCTCTAGAAATATCTCGTTGTACGTATATTGTATTGTTTGGGTATGAGGTTAACCGTTACACGAGATTCAATATGGTGAATTGAATCTCGGCTTGTAGCTTCGGGTCGGGAGGACCACGGTTCGGGGATCGAGGCAAGTGCCCGGAATAGACGTGCGGTGAAGACTATTTCTATCTTATCGTTTTACATTATTACGTTATTCGTCATTCCGCTATTTCATTTCTAAACCTTAGGACTATTGTAATCTATACAATATTACACAATGGTTGATGTTTTGGCTATGAACTGATCACTCTTTCGCTCTATTGCTCTACTCTGATTGAAAAAAAAATTTGCGTTTCAAAATGAGATGTTACATTTTTGGTATCAGAGCATGAAATTCTGGCAAGTATTTAACTATGTTACCACGAGACGGTTTGGTGCCGAAGGCAAGACTAGTCTACGTGGGTGTGCCATAAGTCACTTGCTAATCCGGTGAGGCCCCCATGGTAGACACTTGCACAGCCATTCTGTTCGGATAACGGAGTTAGGTTCTTAAGCCTTTTAATTGTGAGCACATTTTTGAAAATGAGTGCGATAAGGCCATTGGTGTAATGTGTAGAGATGAACGGGGACAAAGAGCCCGTCTTAGAGCCATTCTACAATTACCACGGATTACGGAGGCGTCACCGCCCGGAGATCCATTCCTCCGTCGTGCCGAACCCTCAAATAACCCATCCCCAGACTACGGAAGGAGATTCCATCAAAGAAGAGGTAGATTCCTACAACGCACAACCGGATGAGCACGAGATTGAAAACCATGTTGAACCTATTATACCACGGGAGTACGGATCACTATGAACAGTTTCCTTTGGATCCAAACCACGAGTGTACAGACCCCACAACTCCTAGTCACTATTACAGTGAGCCAGAACCCTCCTATCACCCTGCTACAGAGGACTCTGAACCTGATTCTCCTAATCTCAACCTGAACGACCTGGAGATTGAGGACCAAGCTGATCCAGGAAGCCCTACCCATTCCTCAGTTGATGATAACTTTGACTACCCTGACATTCAACTTCTTGAAGATGAGGTAGCTGAACTAGAAGATTTCTACTATGTCCTGAATGATAATGACACGTTAGTCATTTTGTTGGAAAACTTTCTCATTAAAGCTACGAATCTCACTAGCACCACCCAAGGAAAATATCTTGTGTTTTTAACCCTAATCTCAAACTACCAAGCCAATAATAGGGGACATTCACCCGATTGGGTTAGGACCACATTGTACTTCTTTCCCTATACCCGCTTTTGGGCAAGGATCGGTAATGAACTATTAGATGACGGACCTATCTTAAGTGTTAGCATACACCTTCGCTACGAAGAGCTTGGTTCGCCTTTACATGTAGAGGAAGAACGTCGGTACAAGGAAGGCGTGGATTGTAGAAACTAGGGAGTTTAGTTTGTATCTCCAAGTACCTTTGAATATTGTAAATACGTTTGAATAAGGAGATTGCACGGTATGACTTGTATTAGTATTAGATCGATGATATGTATAAACTTTATGAATGAATATATGTGAATATATGTTTGGTGTGCAAATTGTTTTGTCACTTTTAATATTAATATATTCTTTCATAATTGTTTAAAGGAAAAAGAATTTAAAACATGGCCAACTTGAGAGGTCTTTGGTGCACCAAGAGGAAGAGGCCGAGGCCGTGGTCGAGGCGAGTAGGGGAAGAGGCGAACGACCTCGGGATGAACGAAACGATGAACCGAATCAACCGGACGTGAAGAAATTGAAGAAATGCGTAGAACTCTGCAAGAACAAAGAGTTCGATTGATGCTCTTTTGGCAAGACAAAACCAACAAGACCGGGGAGGCACAAAGGCAATTAGACGCACGACAACACGAGGATGAACGAGAAAATGAAGATAATAACAATGATGACGACGAAGGGTATGATGACAATGAAGATGATGAAAATTATGAAGAGCACGAAGGTCCGAGAGATCCCAATCACAACCCGGGCATGAACAAATAGAGAGAACTACGGAAAATTGGGTAAACCGGTTCCGCAAGTTGAAACCACCGGTTTCGAGGAAAGAGTGAGCTAGGCGAGGATTGGCTTTTGAGTCTTGAGAAGATTTTTGAAGTCATGGAGTTCCCGGAAATCGGATGGCCCGGCTAGCAATATACCGGCTTGAGGGAGATGCCCGCGGGTGGTGGAAAAGTGTTTCCACAACCACCCGCCGATCTGTTACTTGGGAAATGTTCCTTGAACAATTCAACGAACGGTACTTTCCTCCATCAACGCGAGTAATTAAAGAGGAAGAATTCCTGCGAGATCAAGCAAGGAGCTGAAGAGTCATTTGACGACTACTTCGCCCGTTTTACCAACTGTCAAGGTATTCATCATACCTAAAAGTCTACAAGAATGAGAGGCGGAAGGCTAACCGACTATTAACCGGATTGAAGTACGATATAAAGGTAAGGTTAGTATCTCGGCAATTTCAAGAATGGCCCAAGCGGTAGAATCTGCGGAATGACGGAGCTCAACTTAAAGGAACTGCGCAAGACTCGAGTCCGGGGAAGGTAACAACGCAAATCGCGGTGGATCAAACCGCGGAGGTTCCTCACGAAGAGGAAAACGCCTTGGAATGACAACCGAAGCGGGAACAAGAAGCCCTACCAACAAAATAGTTTCAAACGGAGACGGGATCCCGGACGTGTCGAAAATGTAAGAAGTACCGTCCGGGAGCCAACGTGATGGGAAACAAGTCGCCGGATGTCGGAAGCACCGGACACATTAGCGGGATTGCCCCGAGAGGACCGCGGGCGAGACCTCGGAACGCTGGCCGGATCTTTGCATTGACAAACACGGAGGCGAGAAGTCCCCGGCGATGGTTCAAGGTACCATCTATCTCAATGGAAATCTATTGGAAGCATTGTATGACTCGGGTGCTAGTCACTCGTTTATTTCCTATGATTGTGCGAGTCGTTTAGGATTGCATGCTGTAGATTACCATTTGATCTTGTTGTAGCTACACCGTTGGGTGTAAAGTCTTTAGCCTCGATGCATGTATGAATTGTACGCTAACGTGGATGGACGAGTTTCTAAAGTGGATCTCATCCGTCTACCTCTTCACGGCATTGACATCATATTCGGGCTGAACGGTTAACGACCAACGGTGCGATGATCGACGTGGCAAAAAGGAGATATCATTTGCCGGAGACAAGGTTGAAGTGAGCACTGAACTTTCTCTCCGCTACGAAGGCGATCGGTGCGTGAAGCAAGGATGTCATGCTTTCATGGTATTCTTTTCTGTCAAAGCGGAAGCTAACCTTTCACTCCAGGACATCCCGGTGGTGAATGAATTTTCTGATGTATTTCCAGAGGATCTCACCGAGTTACCTCCTATCCGAGAAGTGGAGTTCAACATTGATTTGATGCAGTACGGGATCAATATCAAAGGCGCCGTATCGAATGGCTCCTAACGAGATGCGGGAGTTGAAGAAGCGGTTGGAAGAGCTTTTGAAGAAGGGGTTCATTCGACCTAGCGTTTCACCGTGGGGAGCCCGGTACTTTTTGTAAAGAAGAAAGATGGAAGTTTCCGACTCTGCATCGATTACGCGAGCTCAACAAAGTAACCGTAAAAAACAAGTACCCACTTCCCCGGATTGATGATCTTTTGGATCAATTATGCAGTTCCACAGGTCTTTTCAAAAATTGACTTGCGTTCGGGATACCATCGATTGCGAGTTAAAGATGGCGATGTTCCCAAGACGGCTTTCGGAACCGGATATGGGCATTATGAATTCCTTGTGATGCCCTTCGGATTGACAAATGCACTGCGGTATTCATGGATTACATGAACCGTATCTTCCGACAACACCTAGACCAATTTGTAGTGGTGTTCATCGACGACATTTTGATATATTCTAAGAGCAAAGAAGAGCATGAAGAACATCTGCGAAAGGTGTTAGGCATACTCGGGGAAAAACAACTTTATGCTAAGGCGAGCAAATGTGAATTTTGGTACCGGAAGTGAAATTTACGGGCCATGTTATATCTAGCGACGGAGTTGCGGTTGATCCAAGCAAGGTGGAAGCGGTTACGGACCTGGAAACGGCCGGGACGTGACGGAGATCCGTAGTTTTCTTGGTCGGCGGGATACTACCGCAGATTT
The DNA here is from genome assembly GCA_019022615.1 of Acacia melanoxylon. NCBI lineage: Eukaryota > Viridiplantae > Streptophyta > Magnoliopsida > Fabales > Fabaceae > Acacia > Acacia melanoxylon. The sequence goes on along the minus strand of JAFJYJ010000041.1, from coordinate 2,163,095 downwards.
ATACGGGATTTCTCGCGTCTTGCCCTACCATTGACAAAGCTTACGAGGAAGAATCAACCCTTTGTATGGGGAGATGGCTGTGAGGAGAGCTTTCGAAGCGGGAGAGGTTGACTACGGCACCGGTATTGATTATCCCGGATCCCGATGAGACTTATGTAGTCTACGGTGATGCCGGTGGGCAAGGATTGGGTTGTGTCCTAATGCAATTGGGCGAGTGGTGGCTTATGCCTCTCGTCGGCTGAAACCCCACGAGTTAAATTATCCTACACACGATCTAGAGTGGCGGCTATCGTGTTCGCTTTGAAGATATGGAGGCATTACATGCGGTGTAATCGTAGAAGTGTTTTGTGACCACAAGAGTCGAAATACTTGTTCGATCAACGAGAACTCAACATGAGACAACGTCGTTGGATGAAGTTGATTAAAGACTACACCCTGGAGATCAAGTACCATCCGGGTAAAGCAAACGTTGTTGTTGATGCTCTTAGTAGAAAGACGGTGCGGGTATCATACATGATGATACGGGAGCGAAAGCTATTTGGAAGATTTCAGAGACATGAATCTAACCAACCAAATCTGCATGGGTCTGCACGCACCAGCTGATGCCTATCTTGCTACACTTCTTGCGAGTCAAGGGGAGTATGATCCTGAGAGATGAAGTGTAGAAAGCGCAGAAGCAAGATGATTGGGCAAAAGAGATACGTGAGAAGATCACTCGAGTGAGACCCAAGACTATGACCTATCACTTAGTGGTTTGGTCGGGTATAAGCGACGAATCTACATACTGCCATTGATGAATTAAAGCGGACAATAATGGATGAGGCTCATAAGAGTAAGTACACTCTACATCCGGGCATGGTCAAGATGTACCGTATGAAATCCGAGTTTTGGTGGCCGGGATGAAGAAAGACGTAGCGAGAATACGTGGCCAAATGCTTGACTGTCGAAAAGTAAAGATTGAACACCGACGACCCCAGGTCTTCTTCAAGGACTAGAGTTGCCGGAATGGAAGTGGGAGAACATAACCATGGATTTTGTGGTAGGTCTACCCAAAATCGAAACCATGATACAATTTGGGTAGTTGTTGACGGACTAACCAAGTCGGCCACTTCATTCCCATCGGTATCCACTATTCTCGGAACGATTGGCGGGGATTTATATCAAAGAGATAGTAAGATTACATGGTGTTCCTACGAGCATTGTCTACGGCCAGGATACGCGGTTCAAATCCCGTTCGGCAATCATTACATGAAGGTATGGGGACCAAGGCGAAGTTCGATTCGGCTTATCACCCACAAACAGACGGTCAATCCGAAAGGACCATACAAACGGCTGGAGGATATCTTTGCGAGCATGTGCCCTAGATTTCAAAGGAAGTTGGGATCAACATCTTTCGCTAGCGAGTTTGCATATAACAACGGTTATCATGCTAGTATACAAATGGCCCCGTTCGAGGCATTGTATGGGCGGAAGTGTCAATCACCATTGTCTTTGGACGGATTCGTCAGAAGCGATTACTTGGGCCGGACATGCTTGAAGCGAGACCTGCGAGCGGATCGCACCGATCAAGAAGAGACTCCTTCTTTGCACACGAGACGGAAGAGCTATGCGGATAAGAGGAGAAGACCGTTGAAGTTTGAAGTCGGAGACCATGTGTTTAAAGTTATCTCCGATGTGAACGTGTCGGTAGAACAACGAAGAGAAAGAAGCTTAGTCCGCGTTACGTTGGACCAATTGAAGTATTAGCCGAGCGAGGACCTGTTGCATATCAACTAGCGTTACCCCCGAACCTGAGTAATCTCCATGATGTTTTTCACGTGTCACAACTGAAGAAGTACCTACCAGATCGAGATCATGTCATAAAGTACGATGATGTTGAAGTACAGCATGGTAACACCTTTGTAGTCGGCGGAGCGAATTCTCGAACGCCGGGAGAAACGGCTTAGGACTAAAACTATACCGATAGTGAAGGTGGTGGGAAGGGTTTGACACGAGCGAGGCAACTTGGGAGACCGAGAGTGACATGAAGGAGAAGTACCCGAGTTTATGGCCCGAAGTTTAGTTAGTATAGATTAAATTTCGAGGGTGAAATTTTGTGTAAGGGGGAGAAATGTAATACTGGATATTTATCGGAATATTATAAATAAAAGTTGGATATTTACGATAAGTGAAATTGCAATCTCCATTCTTGGGTAATTATAGTCTATTTTCTAGGTAGAATTTTTGCAAGAAATTAGGGAGTTTAAGGGTCAAAGTGCCAAAATGACCAAAATGCCCCCGCAAAGGGTAATTAACTTAGAAAATTCATGAAAAAAATCCTAAAAGTCGATAAAATGACCAGTTGAATTAAGAGAGTATATTATCTCTAATTACAGTAATTAAATAAATTACAAACTTGGGAAAATGAGAAAGGATGCTCATAAAGTAATAAAATGACCAAAATACCCTTGTAATTATGAAACAATGCAAGAGGCATGGAAATGCTAATGTTAATACAAGAATATGAAGGTAATGAAGCATTCTAATTAAGAAAAATACCAACTATGGTTAAAAGAGTAATTAAGTAATTAATAGCTAATTACTTAAGCATAAGCAAAGGAAATTTCGGTAATAATTATGTGAAGCTCTAAAATTAGTGGAAATTAGTTGAATATTAATAAAATGTATTTACTAATTAAATTGGAAAGTTTTGAGAAAAATAGTTTATTTTAGGTATTTTTAAACCTAAATAAAAGAATGGACCAATTAGGTAATTTTTTATAATTTTTAATAAAAATTTAATTAATTAATTAATTAATTATTGAAAAAAATTTACAAAAAAAAAAAAAAAAAAAGGCTGCCGAAAATTGGCCAAAGAATTTGAGGATAAGAAGCAAAATTTGATATCTTGATATTTTGCAAATTTTTTATTATTATATAATATAATTAAAAAGCATGAATAGTAATCTTATATTTAGGAAACAGATCCTATCTAGGGAACCAGGAATAGGAATTCCAAAGTCAAGGTAAAATATTGATCAGTGAGTTTTTACCTTCAAGTGACCTCTTCCTAAGTCAATTAGGACCCGTAGCACATTGTCCTAATAAGACGAAATAGGGAAAATCTTTGCTAGTCACATTTTGGGAAAATAAGGAAATAAATTATAACTCAACATCTAGGGATGAGTTTATAATTATAAAAATACATTTGGAATCAGTGAATTATTATCTAGAGCTTGATGATTAGGAACCGATTTCGACACCCGGACGCGTACGGACACGTTTTCGAGAAACTTGACGGGACGGTTGGAACCCTGTCTAAAGTCAAAATTCAAGTTATAATAGATATTATTGATGAGAAAGAGAAGGTCTTCAAAGTTCTAAATCTAGAATTTTGAGATTTCTCCGAAATTACGAATCGGGTACCGATCGAGAAATACTACTGGATCGGCCATAAAGTGAGGTGAGTCATCACTTCTTGGCCAATCCTTGGCTGCCAAACAGCCCAAAGATGTCGACCAAAGGGGTGAGGTGGAGTTTGTGACTTTTTGTTCAAGTTGCATTAATGGGTTCTTTACAATTTGGAATTCCAAACAAAGCCTTAACCAAAGTCTATAAATAGGAGGCATGCTCCTTGAGAAATCCTCACACCATTTCTTTCTTGTCTTGACCGAATTTCTTGAGAGAAAGTAGAGAGATAAGCTGCGGGAAAAGCTCTGGAATTCTTCAACGGGTAAGTCTTTTGGCCATTAGCTTTTAAGTCTTTAGTTCGGTAGTTAGTAGAATTGTTAGTTAGATTTAGGAAGTAGGTGATAAGATTCCTATGCTTGTTTTTAGGCCTCATTGCATTGAAAAATGTGCCTAAAGAGGTAAAAACATAGTAGGGGTCGAGTCGCCGAAAAGTTGGAACTTTAGCGAGTTCTTTTTAAAAGTAAGGGTAGAATTTGTTAGAATAGCCTTTAAATTTCAAGTATGATTTGGGTATCATATGGGAGGGCTATTTTAGTCATTATTTTCGAAAATCATAGTTGCGTCGAAGTTCGGAAAAATTTCGGGAAGAAAATTTGCTAGAGTAACGAAGTCTTTGGTGAAATTCCGATTAGGGGTAGAAGGGCAAAATGGTAATTTTTACCTAAAAAAGCCGTTATAGTGTCAAATCGCTAATAAAGGTGATATTATTCTTCTAGGATATCGGAATCTCGATTTCTTTGCCGTTACACTGCCTTGACGAACCCATTTTGTTTGAAGTTCACGTTCTTCCGTGAAAGTACGTCTTCCGCCGGTAGTACCTAACGTTGCCAATGAAGGTACGGACGCGTACTGTAACACTAATCTTGTACATCTTAAATACTTATATGTCAATGATATGTTCGTAGACCGTTATACGAGCGGTTATACGGGTTATAGTTTTGGTAACACCGTTTTGTTTTCCTAGCGGCGAGGACACGAGTAATTATCGTGGCACTGGTGAATAGTGCGGTGACGTTATTGTTTACCTTATGGGGCTTTACATATTGCTTTGTGCTTATGTTTGTCGGCATAATGATCATGCATCGTTTGTATGCTTATGATATACTCTTGTGGTATTAGCTCTAGAAATATCTCGTTTATGTATATTGTATTGTTTGGGTATGAGGTTAACCGATTCACTGAGATTCAATATGGTGAATTGAATCTCATTTGTAACTTCAGTCGGGAGGACCACGGTTCGGATCGAGGCAAGTGCCCGGAATAGACGTGCGGTTTAAGACTATTTCTATCTTATCGTTTTACTGTTATCTTTGTCATTCCGCTATTTCATTTCTAAACCTTAGGACTATTGTAATCTATACAATATTACACAATGGTTGATGTTTTGGCTATGAACTGATCACTCTTTCGCTCTATTGCTCTACTCTGATTGAAAAAAAAAAATTGCGTTTCAAAATGGGATGTTACACTTAGTAATATAAGTATATAATCTATTATATCAAAAATTAATGTAAGTAAAGAGTATTAGTAAATATATAATATAGTAGAATATAAGTAATTATTATATAAATCATATTAGGAAATATATGAATTAAAGCTTACTTACAAACTAATGATCAATGGATTTATTAGAGTATTAGGAAAAATATAATATAATATAAGTATATAAACTATTAGGTACAAAAATATTTATATCAAATAAAATAATATATATACTTATTGGGCAGGGTAGCATACCCTACCTGATACTTGGCCCTGCCCGCAAAAATGCCCAACCCGATTGTGCCTAATTTTTTCGGGCTACTTCTTTTTGGGTTGGGTTGGGCGATTTTTCATCGGGCTCGATTGGGCACGTTGGGCTTCATGCACACCCGGCCCCTAAAGGGAACGCAACTGAAAATAGCAGAAGAATGGGAAAGGAAAGGGAGGGAAGGAAGGAAAAAGGATAAAGAAAGGCACTGAGGGTTGTTCCCATAATACCTATTTTAGTGAATTTTTTTTGAGAGAACGGCTCATGGAGTTACCATTAATATCTTTCTAAAAACAATTATAAGTAAAAAAACACATGAGATCGCACTTGAAATAAAAAACGAGATGTGCTTCCTGGTTCAGTCAACAATTTTTGTTGTTGATATTATTACCGGGTTTCCAGTTTGGAGTTTGTGACTGCGCCACCTAACATAATTGTCTTTTTTAGGATTTAAATTTGAGATCCAGTGAGGCTTTACACCGCTAGACCAACTCTATGTTGGTTAAGTCTACATATTTTTAAACTATAAAAATTTTTAGTTTCAAATCAAATTAAAAATAAAACGATAGTATATTTAAAATTTCAAATTCCGGAATCTATCAAAAAAATAAAAAAATTATTAAAATCTTAATGAAATTGAAAAAAAAAAGAATTAAAAAATATACTACCTCTTGTCCTAAATATAGGACAAAGTTTGTAGTGCAAACTGTACTACAAATTTTGTTCTATATTATTATTTAAGACCGGAGGAGTTATTTTAAAATTTCAAGTTTATTTCCAAAAAAATTAGTGTGTCAAAAAATCTATTATCAAAAAAATAATTTAGTGTATTTTATGATTTCAAATTATTGAATTAATAAAAAAATAAGAACAATAAATTTAAAAATTATAAATTATAAAATAATATAATTAATTTTTAAAAAAATTATTTCACAAATATTTTGAATGTATTACCCTTACAAACCATTTTTTGAAAAGCGTTTCTTCTTTCTCCTTTTCTATTTTCTACATTTAAAAATCACCCTTTACCTTTGCTTTACAATTTGATTCTAAAGTATTAAAGCTATTTTAAGTTACATATTAAATTCATTTATTTTTTGAATTTGACTACTGTTCTTGTTTTATTATTTTATTGATAGAATCCGAATATGAAATTTTAAACTATACTATCTCATTATTTTGAACTTGATGTGGAAATAAACTTTTTGATGGTTTAAAAATATTTTTAAATTTAATTTTACTCTTTAAAAGTTTTATTTGAAATTTGAATGTTTGATAGAAAAATATTTTTTCCTTATTTTATTATTTGATTACTCGATAGTTAAATTTTCGAATCTATCATTTACTGTTTTGACTTTATATTGTATCTATATTTCTTTGTTTAGTTTTTAACCATGCGTTTTTCTCCCCCCCCCCCCCTTTTTTTTTTCAGTTAATGACTTGATTTAAAAATCTTCAGTTTTATGATCCGTAACCTGTTTCAAAATTTTGTTTAAGAGTAAATTTTTAAGAGGTGACAAATATTTTATGTTACTTATTAAATTCATTTCGTTCTTAATTTTTTTATGGAATAATTTTATTACTTGATACTTGATTAATAGATTCCGGAATTTGAAATTTTTAAACTCTACTGTATTATTCTTTTATATTTGTTTTAATGATATATATTTTGATTACTTATAATGATTTTGAATTAATGTGTACCATTAGAAAGTTTAGTTTAATATTTAGTAATTTCTTCCTCTTTTTTCTTTTGAATGTTCAAAATTTGAGAGGTTTGGAAAATTTTTGATAGATAACAAATGTTTTGAATGTATTATCGTTGCAAATCATGTTTTGGAAAACTATTTTTTCTTTCTCCTTTTTTATTATTATCTAAGTTTAGTAGCTCTGTTATAAAAAAATAATTGTTTTTGGTGCCCATAGGAAAATGATTCATTGCTAAATATGCACTTTAATATTTCTAAAAATATATTAAAATAATATAAAGTGAGAAGATTGGTGAACCTACCGCTCAAAAAGTAACATAAGTTAACTTAGGCTAACGGCGTTGCTTAAATACTATCAAATAAATTGATTATGTCTACTTTTATGATAAAAAGTAATAAGTTGTGTTGGTTGCCTATAGAAAAATAATTGATTGCTTAATTTGGACGTTAACCCATATATCATTGATGCAGGTTTGTATTTTAAATTATTTCATTTTGATAACTGTGCTATTTCCTTTGGGTTATCAATGGCTTGTAAGTTGGTGGATTATCTACCAGTCAATACACCAACAGACCTAATTAACCTCCGCAGAACAATAATCAAGTAATCATCAGGCCCGTTGGCTAATTAAAAAGCAAAAAGAACAAGACCAATAAATTAAGCAGCTATAGGTTATTGTAGCAAAACACAAGAAGAAGAAGAAGATGGCGAAAGAAATTCATGTAGTGATGCTTCCATGGTCTGCATTTGGCCACATGATGCCATTCTTTCAACTTTCCATAGCCTTAGCCAAATGTGGAGTCCGAGTCTCTTTTGTGTCCACCCCAAGAAATATTGAAAGGCTTCCCAAAATCCCTTCAGATTTAGCCTCTCTCATAACCCTAGTAGGCTTGCCATTACCAAAACTCCCAAATGGAGACCTACCAGAAGGCGCAGAAGCTACCGTGGACATTCCATTTGAGAAAATGCCGCAATTGAAAATGGTTTACGATCTCTTGCAAGACCCGTTTCAGACATTTGTGGCTGATCAGTCTCCAGATTGGATTATCATTGATTTCATGTGTCACTGGGTGATAGACATTGCCCAAAAATCACAAATTCCAGTCATGTACTTAAGTGTGTTTTCTTCTGCGACCAATGTGTTTAATTTGCTGGTCCTCCAGAATATGTCACTGAAGAAGGCCGAATGAGTGTGAGGCCATCCATGGAATCTCTAATGTCACCCCCACCTTGGGTCAATTTCCCTTCTTCGGTGGCACTAAAGAAGCACGAGGCCAAGGCCTTTTTTGATAACATTCTTGTTTCAAATGGAACTCCAGTCTCTGACTCAGAACGCCATATAAAGATAATGAAGAACTGCCAAGCATGGTGTATAAGGACATGCAGCAAGCTCGAAGGTCCTTACTCGGATCTTCTAAAAGAGCTTCTAATTGAGAAGACAGTGATACCAATAGGTTTGCTCCCGCCAGAGAAACAAGATCATGAAATAGAATCATGGAACCATATTTTCAAGTGGCTGGATGAACAAAATCCCAAGTCAGTTGTGTTTGTTGGGTTTGGCAGTGAATGCAAGCTTAGCAAGGAGCAAGTTCACGAGATAGCTCATGGGTTAGAGCTTTCGAATCTTCCATTTATATAGGCTCTGAGACAACCAGAATGGGCCAAGAATGAAACAGAGGTTCTACCTTCTGGTTTTGCTGTAAGAACAAGAGGAAGAGGCTTGGTGATCTTAGGTTGGGCCCCCCAAATGCAAATTCTGAGCCATGAATCAATTGGGGGTTCCTTGTTTCATGCAGGATGGGGCTCTATGGTTGAGACATTAGGCTTTGGTCACAGCCTTGTGCTTCTTCCATTTGTAGCCGATCAAGGTTTGAACGCGAGACTACTGGTAGAGAAAGGGTTGGGTGTTGAGATAGGTAGAGAAGAAGATGGATCCTTTAGCAGAGATGACATAGCAAAAGTTTGAAAATGGCGATGGTTTTGGAAGAAGGAGAGTCATTGAGGGCTCGTGCAAGGGAGGCTGGTACCATTATAAGAGATATGGATCTGCAATATCAACGCTACATTGGCCAGCTTGTTCACTTTCTGAAATCACATAACGCTAAGCAACTTGCCTCGTTGTTCCCTTTTTCTGTATCTTTATATATATGTCGCGCTCTTAGAATATTTTGTGCACGAAACTATGAAAAAAGTGGGCTTTTATGCTTTTGATATGAGGACTTTTTTTTAAAAATAATCGGCACAAGTCATTATGAAAGACACAACTGTCTGTGTGCCTGACTTCAATTCCATTAAAAAGATAACATCAGTATTGTTTTGTCTTTTCTTTCTCTTTTGTTAATCGTGTGGTAAAAACTAGGAAACTAATCTTTAAAAGACCATACTCGTATTCAGCTAGAAAATTTTTGTTTAAAAGTCAATTTTTTAGAGGTGACAACTATTTTATGTTACTTATTAAATTCATTTAGTTCTTAATTTTTTATGGAATAATTTTATTACTTGATACTTGATTAATAGATTCCGGAATCTTAAAATTTTAAACTCTACTGTATTATCGTTTTGAATATATATATTTTTATTACTTATAATTATTTTTAATTAATGTGTACCGTTAGAAAGTTTAGTTTAATATTTAGTAATTTCTTCCTATTTTTTATTTTGAATTTTTTAAAAATTTGTATTTGATTGGTTGGAAATTTTTTAAAATATAACAAATATTTTGAATGTATTATCGTTGCAAATCATTTTTTTGGAAAACTATTTTTTTCTTCCACGATGTTCGGGCATTATCTAGAGGAGGTTGCACAATTTCTCCTTAAAAAGTAACTCTCCCTTGAAAGACGGTTTACAGTTTTGCTTCATGATTCTACAAAATTTGTCTTGTAAATGTCCCTACGTACATGCCTATATTTGTCATATAAATGCTCATATAAAAAATAATTGTATTGGGTGTTCATAAGAAAATAGTTCATTGCTAAATCTGCACTTTAATCTTTCAAAAAATATATTAAAATAATAGAGAGTAAGAAGACGGTAGGATCACAGTGCAAAAAGTAACGTAAGTTAACTCAGGTTAATGGTAATGATATTGCTTAAAACCTACCAAATAAATTGATTATGTCTACTTTTATACTAAAAAATAGTTAGTTGTGTTGGCTACCATAAAAAATAGTTGGTGGCTTAATTTGACTGTTAATCCATATAATTGATGCAGGTCTGTATTTTAAATTATTTCATTTTGATAACTGTGCTATTTCCTTTGGGTTATCAACGGCTTGTAAGTTGGTGGATTATCTACCAGTCAATACACCAACACACCTAATTAATCTCCGCAGAACAATAATCAAATAATCATCAGGCCCGTTGGCTAATTGAAAAACAAAACGAACAAGACCAATAAATTAAACAGCTATAGGTTATTGTAGCAAAACACAACAAGAAGAAGAAGATGGCGAAAGAAATTCATGTAGTGATGCTTCCATGGTCTGCATTTGGCCACATGATGCCATTCTTTCAACTTTCCATAGCCTTAGCCAAATGTGGAGTCCGAGTCTCTTTTGTGTCCACTCGAAGAAATATTGAAATGCTTCCCAAAATCCCTTCAGATTTAGCCTCTCTCATAACCCTAGTGGGCTTGCCATTACCAAAACTCCCAAATGGAGACCTACCAGAAGATACAGAAGCTACAGTGGATCATCATTGATTTCATGTGTCACTGGGTGATAGACATTGCCCAAAAATCACAAATAATTCCAGTCATGTGCTTAAGTGTGTTTTCTTCTGCGAACAATGTGTTTGCTGGTCCTCCAGAATATGTCACAGAAGAAGGCCGAATGAGTGTGAGGCCATCCATGGAATCTCTAATGTCACCCCCACCTTGGGTCAATTTCCCTTCTTCTGTGGCACTAAAGAAGCACGAGGCCAAGGCCTTTTTTGATAACATTCTTGTTTCAAATGGAACTCCAGTCTCTAACTCAACGCCATATAAAGATAATGAAGAACTGCCAAGCATGGTGTATAAGGACATGCAGCGAGCTCGAAGGTCCTTACTCGGATCTTCTTAAAGAGCTTCTAATTGAGAAGACAGTGATACCTATAGGTTTGCTACCGCCAGAGAAACAACATCATGAAAGAGAATCATGGAACCATATTTTCAAGTGGCTGGATGAACAAAGTCCCAAGTCAGTTGTGTTTGTTTGGTTTGGCAGTGAATGCAAGCTTAGCAAGGAGCAAGTTCACGAGATAACTCATGGGTTAGAGCTTTCAAATCTTCCATTTATATGGGCTCTGAGACAACTGGAATGGGCTAAGGACGAAACGGAGGTTCTACCTGCTGGTTTTGCTTTAAGAACAAAATGAAGAGGCGTGGTGACCTTAGGTTGGGCGCCCCAAATGCAAATTCTGAGCCATGAATTAATTGGGGGTTCATTGTTTCATGCAGGATGAGGCTCTGTGTCCATCAAGATGGATAAAACCCCCATTTCCCTTTTTTTTTTTTTTATTTTCAGAGATATAATCTAGGAAAAAAGATATTTAAATATCACTTCAACTTCCAAAACTCAGAAAAAAAAAACCATTAAAATATTTAAAGGGCAAAGAAGGGATAGGGTGACGATCTGGATTTTTCATGCGTTTTTCACACATTTTTTTAGAGATATAATCTATGGTAGACAAGAAATTGGCTTGTTGTAAATCATAACTAGCTTAAAATATGAAATTAAAAATAAATGATTTACGTATTATTTGAGAAGTATAGCAACCGGTAATTCTAGCCCTCTTGGTTTGAGACTCAAAACTGATCAAAGAGTTATCAGTTCGATTATTACTAATATATCTCAAAAGAAGTATAGCAAGAAAATACAAATGCTGGTCATTCTACATAACAAAGCATCCTTCCTAAACAGTTACAATTATGCTTATATTAAAGGCAGGCAGAGTAATTGGGATGATTGTAAAGAGGTATACAGTTAATGATAGTGGAGAACAAGTCTTAACAGTATTGGCTTGTGAGTGGCAGTTTTTTCTCCAATTCCATGAGTGATACTTGTTAATTCTCTCTTCTTTTTGCTTTGAAGGTTGAATCAGATAGCGTCCAAATGTTTTCTATTAGACGTAAGTTATCTGCAAAATTCAATTCTTCTATGTCTTTATTAATTGTAATTGATCAGACTTTTCCTTCCCCAGTAGCTTGATTGTTCCCATAAGCAATGGTTTATGAGCCCTCATTTTGAGAAAGTCTTGCTTATATGACAAGGGGGAAAGACATATAAGAACCTCTTAAATATAAGAATTACAAAAATATTCCTCGAAATGACTTTTATTTTTATGAATTTTTAGGGAGTAATTTGAAATTAAGTTTATTGCTGTAAAATGATCTAATTGCCTTCATAAAAAAAAAAAAAAAAAAAAAAAAAAAAAAAAAAAACTCCTTCCTTTGTAGATTGGCAAAACCATGATTGCCAACCGCCGGAGTTCCAGTGCTAATGGCTATAGAATTATTGGATAAGGGTTGGTTTAATCCCACTTACTTTTTATTTCCAAAAGGTTGTGTGATTATTAGGTCACTAATATTTCTTAATAATATATTTGAAAATATTATATAAGTTAACTAACAATTTTTAATATGTATGAAATGAATGATTCAATTTAGTTGGTGATTAACAACTGTAATTATTTAAAATGAAAATATTTTCTTAGATTGCATAACAATAATTTCTTATTTGATTAGAAATAACACTAATTTAAACAGTGACACCTAATCTTTTTTATATTTATTAACAACAAGTGTTGGTGGATTAATGACTATTTTATTTTAAGAAATAACAACTTTAATTATATAAAATGACAACAACAATTTTAATATTGATGTCTCTAAGAACAAATTCAACTTCTAGGTTTCATTTAAAAAAACTTAATTTTAGAATAATTCCTAAAGACTTAATAGGAATTAAGAGGATTCAACAAAACATGTCAAAATTATCATATTTTAGTGTTCTTTACATGTCTTTTTGCTCCCTTTATCACAATGATGCATAAATGATTCATATATTTAGAATATATTACTATTAAAGATTATACAGGTAAATGTTCTAATCAAGAATTAATGATAGAAATAGGAAAACATGCGAATAATTTTATAAGCTATACGCTAAAAATATGTTTAAAACCAAATTATAGATATGCGATTTACAATTCCTATCAATTCATACTAACACCACGCCATTTATGTAATTTGTACTACAAACTTTATCATATAATTAGGATCGGAGAGAGTAACATACATGTCTATGCATGTGATGTGGTTTTTAACGAGCAATAATATTGAATTAGGATGGATCTTAAAATAAGACACACTTTTCATAAATTTGCAAATCAAAGGTCTCGTTATATTTTTTAAATATTCTATATTAATTATGAGGATGACATTTGATGAAAGTGGATGAATTTTTGTCTGAGCCAATTAAGTGGATAAATCACGGAGTAACATATACTAATAATTATTTGAGGTTTCACTCACACATATGTAAGAAATGTCTCATGTGTCTGTAATAAATGTATATGATTTAATAATTAATGAATGAGCTAAATGATTATTGGTAAATGACTTTTGGGAAGATGTTTCTTGGCTGCTTGATGGGAGCAGTCATATCCATAGGATGTACATGTCTTGTAGATACATAAGTTATTTAAAGGATAGAAACTTATTTATTTACTCTCTGACCATTATAGACGCCTCTAGTGTTCCATCAAGAAGAGAGAGCGTGAAATTAAGGGTAAAGAGAATGATAAATGTTTCAATTATCATACTATAAGTCACATATTATGAAGTATCAATTCCACAATTATGGATAGAGGTTAGTGCATCTTGACTTAAACATGTAGTGTTGTGGCAATTATGAGTTCTTAAGATCCTTGTTCATGTTCTTATTACTTGATATTTGAGCATGAAATTATAGAAAAACTTACATGTGATATCAGAGATTTTGGTTTTAGAATTTATGGTTTTCCAATTATGAATCTTGTATTGATACATGAATGATACTTTTGAATTTGTTGTTGAATGAATTTATTAATCTTCAAAAGTATGTGAAATGAATTTCAAACAAGTAATGTTGATTTGTTGAATCGAAAGTACACATATTACTGTTTTGTGTGGGATTCATGTTTGAAATAGGAATGCATATGACTGCAGTTATTTTTTGCTTTATGAATTTTCAATGTTAATAATAGCGTTCACCAATTTGAGATTCTCAGTTTTCTCTTAAGAATTTTGAGATCAAAGAGAAAAGATGATGATATATTACCGTCTTTTGATTTTGATAATTGGGTCATGAGAAAACAGTGGGTTTCAGCCACAAAATAGGTGTCATTACGTAGATCTTGAAAAAAACGAAGAGATAGACACCAAGAACGGGGAAAAACAACGTTAGAAACGTCGTTTTGAAGGAAAGAAGAGTCGGGTCTGACAAACCCGACCCACGGATCCATTGGGTCTGTGCAACCCGGCTGGAGGTAGGGGATGACACCCCAATTTGAAACAACATCGTTTTTATATTGTGGGAGTCTCCTTCTTTCAGTGAAACGGCGTTTGGCACAACTGGCAGCATGCCAGCCTTCAGGGTGCGTCACCCGTATGTCCCGTGTTCAAAACCCAGGGCTGCATTTTATGCAGCGCGCGTTTCATTGTTTTTTTATTGAAATATATATATATATATATATATCTATAGTACGGAACACGCCTGGTTGGGATCGAACCTGCGACCTGAGGCTCTAGAAAGAGACGCCTTAACCACTGAGGTATTTGGCGCCTCTTTAGTTAAACATGGGCCGAATATATTTTGAAGTACATTTAGCGTGGGGCTCATTTTCTGTTGGGACGGAATGGTTTGGGCCTCTTTGCTGCACTTTTGTTTTGGGCTGTGCAGATTATTTTTTGTCCGAATTTAATTAAAAAAGAGGTGTTCTAGGCTCTAATTTTGGGTCATCTAGTTTTATATATAACTAGCTATTATTAATGACTTAGAAAATGAACAAATTATTTTTGTTAAAGCCTCTATATGTTGATTTAAAATTAAATTACTTAGATGTTGTGAATAGAAATTGTAAGAATGTTAAACATTTAAGTTTTAGAATTAAGTATGGTGGATTTGTTAGTTACCAAAGTGGCCATATCCTTATGAATTATTTTAATTCCAATTATTATTGTGATATTTCAAATTATCCATAACCTTGATGCTATGAAATTATGTTTATGTTGTGGGTAAATTGTAGTTTGTTATTATAGGGCGGTTATAGATCAACCCAAAGGTTGATTATTTGTCTTTATAATAATTAAACATAGATGTTGGTAGTGTCCATATACTTAAAGTTTTATTTAGACATCCAAAGATGATAAATATTTCTAGTTGGGATATGTATCACTACCAAATTATATGCATTATTTTATAGCATCATTATGGTTGAATGATGTATATTAGTGGGTCCCCAAAGGTGAACATTGATATGCATTGAATGAATTATATCTGAGTTTGTGAAGCATGTTACCATGTGATATGTATGGCTCGAAGCATTAATGCTATTTGTCCGAATGAACTCATTGTAGAAGAACCACAACAAATAGCATTAAAAAGATCTCAAAGAGAAAAGAGATCCGCTATTTTTAATGATTATATGGTATATCTACAAGAGTCTGAATTCTACTTGGGTATTCAGGATGATCCAGTTACTTTTTCACAAGCCATGAATAGTGAAAATGGTGATAAGTGGTTATATGCCATGAAAGATGAGTTGAAATCTATGAAACAAAATGATGTTTTGGACCTTGTTGAGTTACTAGAAGGATGTAAGAGAGTTGGTTGTAAGTGGGTCTTTAAGACCAAACGTGACTCTCATGGTAACTTGGAACGTTACAAGACTAGACTAGTTGCAAAGGAATTTACTCAGAAAGATGACATTGACTATAAAGAAACCTTTTCACCATCAGTTCCTAAGAAGGATTCTATAAGAATCATTATGACATCGGTGGCTCAATATGATTTAGAGTTACACCAGATGGATGTGAAAACTACCTTTCTAAATGGGAATTTAGATAAAGATGTGTACATGGACCAACCAATGGGGTTCATAGAAAAAGGAAAGGAGCATATGGTGTGTAAATTAAAGAAATCAATATACAGACTTAAACAAGCTTCAAGACAATGGTACCTTAAGTTCAATACTACTATTGTTCCTTTGGATTTAAAGAAAACACTGTTGATCGGTGTATATATCTGAAGGTCAGTGGGAGCAAGTTTATATTACTGGTTCTGTATGTTGATGATATCTTGCTTACAATTAATGATCTTAGTCTTTTAAATGAGACTAAGAAGTTTCTTTCTAGTAACTTTGAAATGAAAAATAGGGGTAAGCCAGCTTATGTGATTTTGATAGAAATATTCCATGATAGATTAAAAGAATTGTTGGGCTTGTCTCAAAAAGAATATATTAAAAAAGTTTTAGAGAGATTCGGAATGGAAAACTACTTATAATCTCCTGTTCTAATTCAGAAAAGAGATAAGTTTAGTCTCATGCAATGTCCTAAAAATGAATTGGAACGAAAAGAAATAAAAGCATTTCCATATGCATCACTAGTTGGGAGCTTAATGTATGCTTAGACTTGTACAAGACCAGATATTAGCTTTGCAGTTGGAATGTTGGGAAGATACCAGAGTAATCCTGTTATGAGTCATTGGAAAGCTGCAAAGAAAGTTTTGAGATATTTGCAAAGAACTAAAGGTTATATGCTTACTTATAGGAGGTCTAGCAACCTTGAAGTGATTGGATAAGCAGTCGGTAATTGCTGCATCCATTATGGAAGCTGCATTTGTGGCATGCTTTGAGGCCATAGTTCAGAATAAATGGCTACGGAATTTTATTTCAGGGCTTGGATTAGTCGATAGTATAGCTAGGTCGCTAAAAATTTATTGTGATAATTCTGCAGCAGTCTTCTTTTATAAAAATGACAAGTATTCTAAAGGTGCTAAGCATATGGAATGGAAATACTTTTCCGTTAAAGAAGATGTTAGTTCTTTATGTGTTTTGATGATAACTGACAATTGTAAATTCAAAATGAAGTTTGTCTTTATTAAGTTAAAAAAACTTACTGTCAAAGGCAAACTCGACTTGACAGAGAGTAGCTTAAGTTTTTTTAAATTTAGCTAAACTTGAGTTTGTATTAGCAAACTCGAGTTTATGTCAAACAGAGAGCACTCTAAGTTTTTCAAGTTAAAACAAACTCGAGTTTATTATGGTAAACTCGAGTTTCTGTTAGACAGAGAGTCCTCAGTGTTTTTGAACTTAACCAAACTCAAGTTTGTGTTTAGCCGAGAGCTTTTAAGGTTTTTTATGTTTTAAGCAAACTCGAGTTTAGAATAGTTGTAACATCCCAATTTCAAAAGCAGTATATTTTTTTTTCATCAGAGTAGAGCATCAGAGCGTAAGAGTGACTGATACATATATTCAAAATGCCGTAAGTCTGGCTGATTACAAAAGCGGTACAATGACTGAGAGTTTTCAAAGTCTCCCGGCAATAGCCATGCCATGTCAACAAAAGAAGTCCTCCGGCTGGGACTCTAAGCGTCTTGCTTGCCCTTATCTTCGGCGCTTTCTGTCCCTTGACCACGAAGCTATTTTAAATGCGAGGTCCAAATGCATCGGACCTCGGGTAACGGATTAACCTCATATTTACATACACAACATATGGAAGACATCATAGCATTAATCAAAACATAAGTATATAGCATATGGAAGATTAATATAACAACGATACACTTCACGCGTAAAGTTATTTATGCTAACGAACATTTCGCATGTAAAGTTATCTACGTTAACGATGCACATCTCATGTAAAGTTATCTATACAATTCACTCGTATAGTCGTCTATCACATATAAGTATACGGTAAATATCGAGTTAGTGTTACGGTGCGCGAACGTACCTTCGTTGACGGAAACGGTACTTTTACGGAAAACGGTAAATTCCGACGACGGGAAAAACGGTGTGACGGCGGCACAACGGCGGCTCGGCAAATGTTCGATTATAACAGATATCCTATAAGGATAATATTTAACAACTTTTAGCAGCATAACAGGCATTTTAGGTACAAATTACCATTTTGCCCCAACCCCTAATCGGCGGAATTTCGCCAAAGCTTCGCTTGTTTTTGGCTCTATCTCTCCGGAATTTTGACGGATCTTTTCCCTCATCATATTTTCGAAATATATATCATATTTACCCCTAAATATGATATCTAGACTATCTTGAAAAATTAAAGATAAATCTAGCATTCCTACTATATCTCACCAGAAAGAACTACGAAACTAAAGACCGGGGACCGAAGAACTTACCCGGACTTTGCTCAGACTTTCTCCAGAGCTTCTCTCTCTAAATTCTCTCTAAGAGGCAGATTTTTGGTGTGAAAAATGAAGAAGAGGAGCTTGGTATTTATAGAAGAGACGGATGGCAGAACGGTAAATAATTCGAACTTCGTTTTGACGAATATGGGCCGTAGGATCGTATTTTTGAGGACAAAACACTCTTGGCCCTCCATTTCTTGTGCAGACCTCCCCCTCCCCAATAGTCAACAAAATGATGTCATCTTGATGGTGACATCGAGCCGTCTTAGATAAAGTTTCGGTCCGGTGTCCAAACGCGTAATTTTGACGAATCGCGAAATCTTGTGAGAGTTTGAAGTTTCTTTCTTTCTCATTAGGAATATCTAGTTTAATGAAATTTATGATCCCATTAAGGGTATTCCGTTATCTGCGAAGATTTTAGGACATACGTCTTGATTTACGGAATTGAATTCCGGAAGCGTCGGCGTCTAGGCAAAAATCCTTTGGTTTGTAATATGATCGACCTAAGTCACTAGATTCCTAATTCACGGCAAATACTTGTTTCGTATTGACTCTAAATCCTCTATCTACATTTTCTCTCTCCTATCCGGTGTCTTAAATACCCTATTGGTTCCGGCCGACTTAAGAGACCGCTCAATCCGAGATAAATTTATTTGGTTCATAAAAAGTCCCGGATGACTCGGGCCATTCCTATGTTTTGGTGTATGATTTTATTTCTATCCATTCTCAAATGTCTGTTGGCTCTTTACCATATATATTATTATTTTAATCAAAATATCTAGATATTTTTTTTTTTTTTTTATTTATTTTTCTAAGCATAAAATATTTTATTAATATTTTATTTTTTATTTATTTAATAATTTCGAATTTCTCCAATTAAAAATAATTATTTAAATTATTTTTAATTTATTTACTTTATACCTTAATTATCCCATTAATTACCAGGATTAGCCACTTACTAATTTTTGATAATTTTCTTAATTAGGATAAATCATTATCTCACAACTATTTTACTTACATTGGTATTTTATATCCCATGTAAAATATTAAAAATCATGGGGTCACTTATGATCCCAAAATAATACCTAATTTTGCCTCATTATTTTTCAAGGGAAATTATCCCAAAAATTCCTAAAATTAGAGACAACATACTTTCTAATTTTTTATAAATATTTTACTACCTCTTGGGATTTATCATAATATTTTTAGGCCATTTAATGCCATAAAAATACATTTTAGCTCTTTATCTCTCCTAATTTCCATAGTAATTACCTTAGAAAATAATATAATTATTACTTATTATTTGAAACCACATATTCACCTATTTTCAATAGGTATTATTTACTAAATATAATATTCCAAATAAATAATTATCCAAGAATTATTACAATAGTAAACTTCAGTTCGCGCTTGGCTGAGAGTTTTCAAAAATTTCACGTTTTTAAGGAAACTTGAGTTTATTTTCTTAAACTCCAGTTTGTGTCAAGCCAAGAGCTTCTTACCTTTTTTGAACTTAAGAAAACTCGAATTTGCATTTGAAAACTCCAGTTTGAGCTTTGTGGACTTAACTTTACTTTCATTTCAAAAGTCCCAAACTCGAGTTTGTCACTTAATGACTTGAGCTTGCTCCTGTTTCAAAATGTTCTTCAAAGCTCAATCGCGATGATCTTTTTGAGAAAGAACTAAACTCGAGTTTGAGTTTCTAAACTCAAGTTTGGCTATTGAGCAAAAGTTGCAAACTCCAGTAAGCAAACTCGAGTTTATGTCGCTCTGTTTTAAAATCAACTTTCTCGAATTTGTGAAATCTTCATGTATTATCTAGATACTTCTTATCATCACTCATTACTATTCTTAACTATGTTTAATCGTTTTGTTAATGAGTTTCAGATGATTAAAAGTGTTTTAGAATGAAGATTAAGCATAAAGCAAAAGGTGACGTCAGCAATTTATTGCTTGTCCAGAAAACCTTGCATCCTTTTGGCGAATCATTCCCTGGACTTTGCAAAGATTTAAATGTTTTCTTTCCCTCTATGGAAGCTTCATCTCCCAACGGATTAATCTGAAGAAAAGTCAACAAAATTAGATGTGCACCTGGATTAACTCAAAGCCAGAGAAAGAAAGGACCAAGTTACAACCTAACAGCTACATTAATGATTCCAATGGTCATTTAATGCTTCCAACATATATAAGCTGAAGCATTCAAGTCTCTTCAACAATCAGAATATAGAAAACGAAAGCTATCAAGTTTCAACTGCATTTAGTGTTTTCTACCTATTTGAAAATTATCTTTTGATATATTGTACTTCAGTGATTATTTCATCTGCTCTTTTAGAGAGTTTAACATTGATTATCAATTATTGTAAGAATCTCAAGGTTATGGGAACCTGTGAGATTGGGTTTATCAATTTACAACTTGTAAGGAGGAGTGTATCCTAGTGAGAGGATAACTTTTGCGTGTAGAGTGTGTAACTGATTTGAGAGTTAGTGAAAATCCCAGAGTGTCTGGGGACTGGATGTAGTCAAGAGTTAAGACCGAACTAGTATAAATTCTTCTGTGTCTTGCTTCTCTACTCTCCTCTGTTTGCCCTTGTTTTGCTGGGTGTTAAAAAGAATTTTTTAAAATTCCCAATTCACTTCCCCTTTTGGTGATTTCCTCCATTTACATAAGAGGTTCAGAAACATAGAGTGTCAATAGAACATGTTAGCACCAATCTTATGATAGCTAATCCCTTAACAAAGGGATTACCGCCCAAGACATTCACTGATCATGTGTATAGTATGGTATTATGTCTGCTAGCTGATGTTAAAATTATTGTTATGTATAGGTCATTGACGCTTTGAGCTCATTAGTATATGTGTTTTTGAGATTCTTTTGTTTTCAACTTTATGTATGCATGCATAAATGATGTTGTTGGAAAACAGGATTTGTTTGCTATGAAGACTTTATTGATGGATAGTTACTTCCATTAAAGTGTCATGTCAAGGAGAAAGACTATAATAAAGTAGTACATGGAAGGGACTGCGTCGATATACTGATGTACAACCGCCATGACTCGTATTAGTTTTATCCTTAACCATGACTTATGATGTAACCAATATATATGAAATCTTTTAGCCAAGATTATAGGCAAAATTATTGATATTTTGTTAAATCATGAAATGACATATATCACATGAGCCAAGTGGGAGAATGTAAGAAATGTCTCATGTGGCTGTGATAAATGTATATGATTTAATAATTAATGAAGGGCCTAAATGACTTTTGGGAAGAGGTTTCTTAACTGCTTGATCAGAGCAGTCATATCCATAGGATGTACATGTCTTTTGGATACATAGGTTATTTAAAGGATATAGAAACTAGTCCATTCACTCTCTGACAATTATAGACGCCTCTAGTTTTCCAACAAGAAGAGAGAGCGTGAAATGAAGAGCAACGAGAATGATAAAGATTTAAATTATCGTACTGCAAGTCACATATTATGAAGTATCGATTCTGCAATTATGGATAAAGGTTAGTGCATGTTGACTTAAACATGTAGTGTTGTGGAAATCATGAGTTCTTAAGATCCTTGTTCATGTTCTTATTACTTGATATTTGAGCATGAAATTATAGAAAAACTTGCAACATACACTCACGAGAGCACTTAGAAATTCTAGAAAGGTGAAAGAGTAGCAATTGAGAAGTGGAGGGCATTTTGTGGATGTGATTCAAAGGGAGACAAGCTTTATGTGCCAAAACTCAAAATGCCATCACGAGCCCATTCCCTGTTTGCTTCACCCAAAAGATAACATCATAATTCTCTTTCTTTTTCATGAGTATCTGGTATCCTAGATCTACTTCTTTTTAATTTGGAGGATTTATTAGGGTCCAGATTAATCCGAAGTCGCCTTGGGTCGTTCTCCACGGTGGGAGGGAAGAACTATCAATGCCACTTGCTCTTGTCACAGGCCTCGAACTAAAAACCTACATAAGAAAGAACGAGTACTTTACCACTTAATCTCAGTGAATGCTGGTAGCATCATAATTCTGTCTCTTCCCATATTTTTTTTTAAAGATTAAATAAAAATAGCATGCCCCTGAGAGTGGGTTGTTGAAAAATTTAAAAAGAAAAACTTGGTGGGTCATTTTAAGCTCAACATGAGATAATGGAGTTTACGTGAGAGAGAAGTGTGGTAGGTTTCTTGCTTCACTACTCATAGCTAATCTTGTTATGTTTCATATATAGTATTAATACTAATCATAGCTAGTCTCGAAATTCACACAAGTCATAACAGAGCAAATAATTTTCACTTAATTACGTGTCTAAATATTTACTCCTTCTTGTCATTATTTTAAAGATTTCCTATTTATGTTTCATAATATTACATATTTTATTTAAATTATTTATTTTTTTGGCCGAGTATCCGTAACTGATTATAAAAATTTTCAACTAATTAACCAAACGCCTCTAATTAATGATTTTTATTAATTGGGGTAATCTTGAGATCTCTTATAATGAATAGCCATTACTTTTACCTAACTTTAATTTCTTAACTCACATAAAGTTTTTTTTTTTTTTCCAGAACTCCGATAAAGTGATTAATCACAGCTTACATAAGAAGTATCAAAAGATACAACCATAAATATGTATTCTAAAAGGGTTAAGAATTATATAGACAAGAGGCATTATAAATTATAAATTATGATTTAGAATAGAATGACCTAAATATTTTATAGAAACGTAGGTGATCTGCCCACATAATGATTAACTCTAAGGTAAATCCAAGGTCATTAGATCTGAACACTCGCCACCGAACCGATCGAGTAGTGGGTTATCAAAGGTCGAGTGGGTTAAATCGGAATTAACCGAGGGCTAGACCAATGATGAGATTATATATAGATCAGCAAGCATAAGTGCAGACGCACTTGAGGCCTCTGCAAAAGCCACTGAGCAATCCTTCGCCTCTCAAATGTTACGAAACTCCTAATGAGGAGTGGCACAGTTGGCTAAAAGGGAGGAGGTTCCATACCCGCTAGTCGGTGTGAGGGCCTCATTGGTAGGCGATCTGTAAGTACCTCTGTAAGCACTCTCTAAGCCTGGAGGCATGCCCTGGCCCTGGTGGGGTACCGGTGTCTACCCTCACCTAAACTTTCATATATATAAAAAAAAATGTTACAGGGAATTTCTTTTTGCAAATGTAAGAAATAATTAATTTAATTAACTTTCCTAGCTATTATAACTCTTAGAAACTGACAACATTCCAACACATTTTCTTTACCCCTCGTCTTTTGGTTCAACTAGCAAAGGGGTCAAATACTCTCACCAAAGAGAGGGGGTTCGATCCTGAAATTGGTCAAGGCGCTGGAGGAGGCATCCTAGCTCTTAGGTGCCTAAGTAAACGCCTGAGGGTAATAGATGGCTCGCCTTACCCAACATTGACATCATCTAGGATGAAGGGAGATTTCGCCACCCTTAGATCGTGGGTGAGTGCAACCCCTTTCCTAAAATTTCAATAGCAAAAAAAAAACAAAATTGTTACAGGGAATTTGTTCTTTGAAATTTAATTACAGAAAAGCCTAAGCCAATGAAAAGTGACACAGTTGGCTAAGGTGTCGACCTTCACCCCAAAAGGGAGGAGGTTCGATACCGACTGGTCGATGTAAGGGCCTTGTTGGTGGGCGATCTGTAAATACCTCTGTAAGCGCTCTTTGAGCCTTGAGGCATGCCCTGACCCTGGTGGGGTACCGGTGTCTACCCCATCTAAACTTTTATATATAAAAAAAATTTTACATAAAAGCCTAAATTTTAAATTGTCTTGGTTTTTGTTATAAGAGCCTGATAAAAGTTGTTTTAATATTTAATGAGTTTTTTTCATTTGTGCCGCTCATTAATTATATATATTACATTGATTAAAAAGGTTGTTGATATTTATGTTTACTCTCTTTCTCTCTGTTATTTGCCCCTCATAAATAAATGCATATTTAGAGAAAAAGTTTATTTCAAGACATACTTTTATTTTTAACTAATTTTAACCGTTTTCTTAAATCGCGTAATTCGGTTATTGAGTTCTTATAAAAAGGACTCGAAGGAGTATCTTAAAAGAGACATATGGTGGAAGGGGAAGATGGGCAACCACAACATATAACATTGAGTATTTAATGCAAGTGAGAAATAATATTAGCTTGAAAGTTACTGCACCATATATTTTCACCCAAAACTTGAATAGTTTATCTATGAATTAATCCATTCTTTTTATGCTACTTGTGAGTTAATTCTATTTGTATTAATTCTGGAAGTAAAAAAATTTGGGTGATGGAGACAGACAAACTTAATAACTTAAGAAGCTTATGAAAGTAGTTAGTGATTATCACAAAATTTTATATAAAAAAACACATTATAATTACTCCACTAGCTTCTTTTAAACTTATAATATTTAATTATTTATAGAAGCCCTATCCTTCTGATATTTATACTCCCTCTTGTCCTCATTATAACGCATCAGCTATCAATTCTCACAAACTAATAAAAACAGTTAAATGTATTGAAGTTGCCCTAAAATTCAAGTGATTTCCAATATTACCCTTACCAACTACTACTAAACTCAAATATCATACTCCATCTGGTTGACAATGTAGGGCACTTCAACTATATCATGGGAAACAAAAAATGACAGTTAAATCATTTAATATGTCATAAAATATAAATTTCTTCCACTTTTACCCTTATTGATAAATGTGTTTAATTGGATAGAAATGTTATCTTAGAGAGAGAATGAGGAGATATAATGAGTCGACAAAGCTGAAAAGTGAGTATTAATTAAAAGAGCAAAACAGAAAAAATAACATTAATTAAATTGGAGGTAA
This sequence comes from Acacia melanoxylon, assembly GCA_019022615.1. Classification (NCBI taxonomy): domain Eukaryota; kingdom Viridiplantae; phylum Streptophyta; class Magnoliopsida; order Fabales; family Fabaceae; genus Acacia; species Acacia melanoxylon. The sequence continues at coordinate 2,137,948 of JAFJYJ010000041.1, read as the reverse complement.
CTTATATTTTGGATCATTCATTCCTTCTAGAAGTTAATAAATATAATTTATTGATGATTATTTTCTAATTTCTTTTTTATATTCCTAATTTGGTTCTAATTTATTTGGATTAAAGAAGTTTAAAGTCTTTATGGAATTTCGTTTCTCTCTTAACGTTGTATGCTTTTAAAAAAATATGAGTGAGTAAAATAACAAGAAAGGTATCACGCCTAAAACCAACTTTATATGATCTAATTGAAACATCACATAGATATGATGAACTCCTTCATGCAATGCACAAACCAATAGTTATTTATCACAAATATTGTGAACTTCTTTCTGTGTTTTGCCTGTGAAGATATATTTCATTCATAATTTAAATGTCCAAAACAAATATGCTCAACACTCTACCTGATATAATCTAACGCAGGAGCAAATTAGTCAACTTCTGGACCTTAGTCAAGTATAGCGGACAACCCTTCCCACATTATATATTTGTTCACGCGTGGTCAATACGTGGGTGTACCCTACCTTCACATGTGTTGACTCTTGAGGGTGCCTGCCAAATGGCATATTCTTGCAAAACAATGAAATGCATGTTTGGAAGACATTATGCAGTAGCTCGAAGAAGACATTATGCAGCAGCCACCCCAGCTCTATAAATACCAACCTTGTCTTCTTCCTTATGCATCACACACACACTCATTAAGCAGTAGATCGAAGAAGACATTATGGAAAGGAAGTCACTTGCTGTTGTGTTTTCCATTCTCATCCTTCTCTTGGCTGCTCGTAAGTCTCTCTCTTTCTATATATATAAATATGTGTACCCCAGGTCTTTCTTCTTCTTCTTCTTGTTGTTCAATATTTTTCTTATATATATGAATGAATGATATATACTGCAGAAGAAGTGGTGGTGAAGACGGAGGCGCGGACATGCGAGAAGCCGAGCAAGTTCTTCAAAGGACCATGCTTTAGTGGGACAGGGGACCCGCGCGCGTGTGACGATCTGTGTTGGAGAGGCGAAGGATTGCTTAGTGGCTTTTGCAGAGGCCTCAAGTGCGTCTGCACTTATGCTTGCTGACCTATATATATTCTCATCATCATCTATCATTCTCACATACACACATATATAAATAAATAAAACCTACACACACACACACACACACACATATATATCTTTCTTAATCGTACGTACAAAGATGGTGTTTGATGTAATAAGCTCATCATTAGGCATCCCCATGCATGATGAGGTGTAAAAGGATGAGATGCAATTGCTAGCTTACTCTCTGGCCTTTGTGCTCTCTCTCTTTGTATTTCACTTTCTATATATTTGAAGCTTCCCTTTCTTATCACTTCACAATCATGTCTTCTACTACTATTTACTCCTATCATTACATTAAAATCTATATAAGTTATACTTATAAAGAATATGTATATATAGTGAACGATAGGTGGTTAATTAAGTTATTGACTTTATTTAACGTCCGTTTCTGAGAAGTTTCAACTTAAATCGCATATTAGCCTCTCTATCGGCCCAAAGTCCCAAATCGAGCACATAAGCCTCAAACATCAGCCTAGATGTTTCATCTTCGGTGTTAGGGCAGTATAGCATTGACGTTAGTTTAATTATTTAACATGGTTCGCTTTCTTCGGATGGTTTTTTTAATGCTTGATTATATATATAAATTTGGCTTTGAAATAATGTTTATATATGTGCAAACTTTGGTGGGATTAGAATTTTAAGCTATTGCAAAATAACCTTGCTGATTACACACACGCACTCTTATTTACAATGAAAATATTTAAGACGTCACTTGATGGGCTATTGGATTAGATAGTAATTATTCTCTTCGGTCTTAAATATAAGATATAGTTGAATTTTTTGGAGAGATAAATGAAGCTAAATAAATTATTTTAAATATTTACATTTGTCATTTTTTCTCTAAATTATTTTGCTAACTTATAAACTGATATATAATCTAAGAATATACAATATATGATATGATTAAGCAACTTATTTAGTTTCGTTAATCTTTTTTTTAAAAAGTCAACTTTGTCTTATACTCCCTCCGGTCCTAATTATAAGGCTGAGTTGATTATTTTTTTTTTAGAGAGATTAAGGAAGCTAAATAAGTTACCTAATCATATCATATATAATATATTCTTATAGTATATATCAGTTTATAAGTTAGGAAAAATAATTTGTACAAAAAATGACAAATATAAATATTGTAAAGTAATTTAATTAGCTTCCTTAATCTCTCTAGAAAAAATCAACTTGGTTTTATAATTAAGATCGAATGGAATATTTAGGACTGGAGGGAGTAAGAGATTATGGTTCTAGAATCAAATAGAGAAGCAGGTGTGGCAACTCTGAGGGATGGGTACGTTCTTAATTTGGTTGCTGTGAATGTTTCATAGAGTGCTAATTCCTGCGTTCGTTCGTTTTCGCCAAGAGACATGCGACTGCGTTCTTTGACATCCCTAATAGCCAATTCAATAATGTTTGGCCAGTTTGTATCTGGCCGCCCAAATTTAAAATATATCTTTAATGGATGGTTCTATACTTCTATATGTGAATATAAGCCCCGTATTTATTTTTATATGTATATATATATATATATTTATTTATTTAAAATGGCTGGCGGTGGTGGTGGTGGTGGTGGTGGGCGGCGGCGGCGGCGGTGGTGGCCGGCCGACGATGGTGGGGGTGGTGGTGGTGGTCAGCCGGCGGTAGTGGTCGTGGTGGTGGGGGTGGGGGGTTTTTTTATTTATTTTTTTAATTTATTTAAAAGTAAGGGTAGAAAGTTAATTTCACGCGAATTCGCATATCCCTTATAGGTCCTTGCTACCTCTCGGTCTTTTTACAAATTCGGAGAACCTCTGGGTGTTTTACAAATTCATCCTGGTATTTAAATGGAATTTTCCCTATATATATATATATGGGGGTTTAAACTTCTCATGTTCCATGAGAAGAAGAAGATTCCTACACACACATGAAATGGTAGGATCCACATATAAATATAATGCTGATTACTATATATATGTGTATCCCACCATTTCATATGTGTGTGACATGAGAATACACTTCTCCTACAACATGAAAATATATATATATATATATATATATATATGTATATATATGTATATATATATATATAATAATTGTTACTTATTTAATTCATTTAATTGATTTATATATGGTTTTTTTTTTCAATTTGTAAACTTTTGGTAACGAGGATCCCTACAAAGATGAAGACATTAATTTAACCAGAGACTTTTTGACCGGACATCTTAAATACATAGATGATGAGTAGATTAATTTGTTTAAGTTGCTCCATGTTTTGTGAAGTGTTGAATTTATATAAAGAGGTGGATCTGCTTGATTGTGTTTTGTTTTGCTTACAAGCTATGGATAGAAAATAATTATGTTATATATATATATTAAAAAATAATGAAACGTTGTAAGTCACCTACCACATTTTTTTAAAAAAATTATTTTCTAAAACACTAAGATAGTATATTTTCTAAACTAAATGAATTAGTAAATATTTCATTTTAAAATACTTGTAAGAAAATTATTTTCAAATAAAAGTTTAATCAATAAAACTGTAGCTTTTAAAGATTTAAGATTCCGGATCGAATCTATCAATCAAAACTGTAGATTTTAAAGATTTAAGTATATTGAAAATATTTATCACCTCTTAAATATATACTTTCATAAAAACCTAATTACCATATTCAAAATATTTTTGTGATCATTCAAAAAATTTCCAAACTATTTCAATACAAAACAACTACTCGATATTAAATCAAATTTCAAACAGTACGTGTTAATTTTTAAAAAAAAATTAACTATCAAGACATTTATTTTCAAACCAAATTTAAAACAGTAAAATAAAATAAGGAAAGATAACTTAATACTAAACAATGATTTATAAACATTAATAGAATAATTAAAAATAAGAGTAAGGAAAAATAATTTGCTATTTTTTGGCTGGAAAAAAATAATTTTCTACAACAATGGTTTGTAAACCTAATTAATATATTCAAAAAAAAAAATCAATACAAAACAGTAAGTATTAATTCAAACAGAGCAAGAACAACCACAATACATACCTGTGAAGCAAGAAGAACAGTAAGAGGTCAAACGGTATTTTTGTACCTAATTTTTAACCACGTGTGTACTTTTGCACCTCAAAAAAGTACTTGCTATTGGGCGCTCCTCTGACAAAAGCACATGTGTATTTTTGCACCTTAACCCTTTTCTATTTTCTTCATTTAAAAATCATCCTTTACCTTTGCTTTATAATTTGATTCTAAAGTATATAGCTATTTTAAGTTACATATTAAATTCATTTAGTTTTTTGAATTTGATTAATGTTCTTATTTTATTATTTGATTAATAGAATCCGAATCTGAAATTTTAAACTATACTATCTCATGCATTATTTTGAACTTGATTTGGAAATAAACTTTTTGATGGTTTACAAATATTTTTAAATTTAATATTACTCTTTAAAAGTTTGATTTGAAATTGAATATTTGATAGAAAAATATTTTTTCCTTATTTCATTATTTGATTATTCGAATAGTTAAATTTTCAAATCTATCATTTACTGTTTTGACTTTATATTGTATTTATATTTCTTTGCTTAGTTTTTAACCATGCGTTTTTCTCCCTTTTTTCAGTTAATGACTTTATTTAAAAATCTTCAGTTTTATGATCTATAACCTGTTTCAAAATTTTGTTTAAAGGTGAATTTTTAAGAGGTGACAAATATTTTATGTTACTTATTAGATTCATTTAGTTCTTAATTTTTTTATGGAATAATTTTATCACTTGATTAATAGATTCCGGAATCTGAAATTTTTAAACTCTACTGTATTATTGTTTTATATTTGTTTTGATGATATATATTTTGATTACTTATAATTATTTTGAATTAATGTGTACCATTAGAAAGTTTAGTTTAATATTTAGTAATTTCTTCCTCTTTTTTCTTTTGAATTTTAAAAAATTTTGTATTGAATTAATGTGTACCATTAGAAAGTTTAGTTTAATATTTACTAATTTCTTCCTCTTTTTTCTTTTGAATTTTCAAAATCTTCGTATTTGAGTGGTTTGGAAAAATTTTGATAGATAACAAATGTTTTGAATGCATTATCGTTGCAAATCATTTTTTGGAAAACTATTTTTTCTTGGATGAAGGAGTAAAATTACACATGGATTTTTCTCTAAGGTACACTCAACACCACATGCTTTTCAGAGGAGCAAAAACGCACATGAGCTCTCAAAATGGGTGCAAAAATACCATCATCGTTAGATTTCTTTAACTGATGTTAATTGCAATGTGAAAATACCAAAATGCCCCTAAACTTTTTAAAAAAAAAAAAAAAACTCAGTTCGATCTTCCCATGACATACATATTCAGTTCCTTGAATCAGCATCCTCAAATGCACAACATTACATATTGGGGTTCAATCCAGAGCAACCCAGAAACCACATATGAACAAGAAAGTGATTAGAAACTTGTAACATCCCATTTTCAAAAGCAGTATATATTTTTTTTCATCAGAGTAGAGCATCGAAGCGTAAGAGTAACTGATACTTATATTTCAAATGCCGTAAGTCTCATTGTTTCGTGATACGAATTCGATGTACGTGACCGAGAGTTTTCAAAGTAAATAACAACAGAAGGAAGTCTTCAGCTGGGTCTCTATGCGGCCTGCTTGCCTCTCTCCTCGGTCCTCGGTCCTCCTGAGCCTGACGCTATATGCAGAGCTGAGGTTCAATACCCATTGAACCTCAGGTAACGGTTAACCTCATATTTACATATACAGTATATCAGCACAACAAACAAGCATATCACAACAGCATATAAGCCCCCTGGCAGATATGTCGCACTTAGCATACGGTCTACACCTAGCAATCAATTCGCACCAAGCATCTCACACCTAGCATTTCGCACCTAGCAAACGTATCCCAACACCCAGCAAGCATAATAACAAAAGACAAGGAACATACCACAGAGCTATCAATGACCTCACATAAGCATACCATACACATAACACAAATACGCATACAATAAATATCAGAGTTAGTGTTACAGTACGCGAACGTACCTTCGTTGACGAAAAACGGCACGTTTGACAGAAAACGGTATTTCTGACAAAAAACAGCGGTTTGGTAGCGGTTCGTGATTACAGATATCCTATAAGGATAATTATCACATTTATAAAGATTTGGCATTATAACAGGCATTTTAGGTACAAATTACCATTTTGCCCTTGACCCCCTAATCGGCGGAATTTCGCGAGCTTCGCTACTTTGACCCTATCTCTCCGGAATTTTGACATATCTCTTTTCCCAAAGATATTTTTGAAATAAATACCATATCTACCCCTACATATGATATCTAGACTATCTGGGAAATTTAAAGATAAATCTAACACTCCTACCGAATAAAACACCGAAGCTTAAGACTAGGGACCGAAAAACTTACCCAGGGCTCCGCTATATTTTCTCCGGGCTCCTCCTTCTCTCTAACCTCTCTCTTGTTTTCGATTTTGGGGTGATGAAATGAGAGGAGAAGGCTTGCTATTTATAGGCAAATGTGTGACACTATTCATTACTTTATCGACCGGTTTTCACCCGGGATCGCACTTCGCCACGTGGCTCCATCTTGGCCCTCCATGTGTCTCTGCGACATCATCCTTCTAGAAGAAGATGATGTCACCCATGTTCTAGAAGAGCCGATCGATAAAGTTTCCGGTTCGGTGTCCGAAACGCGTAATCTCGCGAAACTCAAAAATACGGCAACTAGGTTTTGAAGTTCTATTCTTTCTCTTTAAAACTACCGGGTTTAACTAAATTTTTGATCTCGTTAAGGGTATTCCGTAGTCTGTGAAGATTTTAGGACAGACGCCATCGGTTATGGAAATGACTTCGATAGAACCAAATTTTCCGGACAAAAATTCACCGATTCATAATATGTCCACCCAAGAAACCTAATCCCTGGTTTGTCACAACTATATCTTTTTCTATAGGTTCTCATTTCTACTATCCGACCTATTTCGATTTATCCCAGTATCTTAATGACTCATTTGTTTTCGAAATGACTTCGAGATAGTCCACTCCGAGGTAGAAATTCACCGGTTTATAAAAAATCCAGATGACTTAGACTATATCCCTATATTTTGGTGTAGGATTTTATTTCTATCCATTCTCAAATGTCCCCGTTGGCTCTTTACCATATATATTATTATTTTATTCAAAATATCTAGATTTTTTTTTTTTATTTTTTATTTATTTTTCTAAGCATAAAATATTTTATTAATATTTTATTATTTTTATTTTTATTTTTATTTTTATTTCGAATTTCAGCCCCCTTAAAAATAATTATTTAAATTATTTTTAATTCATTTACTCTATACCTTAATTATCCCATTAATTACCAGATTAGCCACTTACTAATTTTTGATAATTTTCTTAATTAGGATAAATCATTATCTCACAACTATTTTACTTACATTGGTATTTTATATCCCATGTAAAATATTAAAAATCATGGGGTCACTTATGATCCCCAAAATAATATTTAATTTTGTCTCATTATTTTTCAAGGGAAATTATCCCAAAAATTCCTAAAATTAGAGACAACATACTTTCTAATTTTTAATAAATATTTTACTGCCTCTTAGGATTTATCATAATATTTTTAGGCCATTTAATGCCCTAAGAATACATTTTAGCTCTTTATTAACCCTAATTTCAATAGAAATTACCTTAGAAAATAAGATAATTTTAACTTATTATTTGAGACCACATATTCACCTATTTCCAATAGGTATTATTTACTAAACTTATGATATTTATCATAAATACGATTTTTAGGGTATTACAAAACTAGTATCTGGGAACAAAAAAAAACCACGATCGAAATACAGAGGGGGTGAAAGACAGGAAACACATAAACACATAACCAAAATCGAACACATAAACACAACAACCAAAATCGAACTATTCCACCATTGAATCACTGCAAGCCCAAAATCAAACCGGAAAGAAGAAGAAGCTTCCATTGCAGAAGCAGAGTGGCAGTAAGCACATCCACCAAGCACGGTTTATGTGCATTTTCATCCCAAATGGCTAAGAAATTCAGAGATTTTAACAATACGAAGCACACCAATTCTGGGATGAAAAACGCACAAGATTTCCAGATCTGACAGAGAAACGGAGATTCCAAGTCGGCGACGGACGGCAGGGCTGGACTCGCAGAAACCTCCGGCGAAATCGACGATGGGCGGAGGAGCATCCGGCGACTAGTCTTGAAGAAGCCTCCGGTGTGGCGTTTGATCAAATCGACGGGGGAGACGACGGCGTTTTGCTTCCGGTCGAAGGAGCTGGTGGAGGTGACGAATCTGTGCCGGTGATTTTGGAAGTGGTGGCAACGCTTCCTCCTCCAAATATTATGCAGCTCATGGCCATTTGACTAATAAATGGAGAATTCAATTGCCACGGCACGACAAGATACGAATCCACCGGAGAAATTGAGTTGAGGCAATTGATGATTCAATTGATGCAGTCAGAAACAATGGTGGGTCCCTTGAGTGGAAAAATGGGTAGAATTGATTGATGAATGGAGGAATGAATCAGAGTCTTCCTGAGCGTGTCTACGGCTGCCTCTAGCGTCTCTCCCAACTGTACATGCATCTAGGTTAATTAATAGGGGAAGATGAGAGATTCAGATCGAAGAGAAAAAATGGGATTTGAAACGCGTATGAGACGGGAAGGGAAGGTCCGGATGTGGAAGGAAAGAGGGAATGGCGGTTTGGGAATTAGAGAAAGTCTGACATTTTAAAAAAAATTGATATGGGGCCCACCTAAAAGTAACGGTTGTTTAAGGGATTTAACGGCATGGTATTTTTGCACCCATTTTGAAAGCTTATGTGCATTTTTGCTCCTCCGAAAAGCACGTGGTGCTGAGTGCACCTTAGGGAAAAGTCCATGTGTAATTTTGCTCCTTCACCCTTTTTTCTTTCTCCTTTTTTATTATTATCTAAGTTTAGTAGCTCAGTTATAAAAAAAATAATTGTTTTTTATGCCCATAAGAAAATACTCCCTCTGGTCCTTATTATAAGGCACCAACTAACAATTCTCACAAACCAATAAAAACAGTTAAAGTCAATAAAGTTGTCCTACAATTTAAGTAGCTTCCAATATTACTCTTACTAATTGCACTAAACTCTAATATTATATAATTATTACTCTCACCCACTACCCTTATTAATTAGGGGCATATATGGAAATTCAAGATAATGTTTATCCAATCTCTATTGGATATAGTTTTGGATAATTCAAAATTATTTTTTATAATCTAACCTCTTGAATTTAAAATTTAAATTTCAAACTTAAATTCAAAATTCAAATTGGTCCAAGACTCATGTTGTAACATCCCATTTTGAAACGCATAATTTTTTTTTTTTCAATCAGAGTAGAGCAATAGAGCGAAAGAGTGATCAGTTCATAGCCAAAACATCAACCATTGTGTAATATTGTATAGGTTACAATAGTCCTAAGGTTTAGAAATGAAATAGCGGAATGACAGAATAATGTAATAACGAAAACGATAAGATAGAAATAGTCTTCAACCGCACGTCTATTCCGGCACTTGCCTCGATCCCGAACCGTGGTCCTCCCGACCACTGAAGCTACAAAATGAGATTCAATTCACCATATTGAATCTCGGGTAAATCTAACCTCATAACCAAACAATACAATATACGACAACGATATTTCTAGAGCTAATACCACAAGATATCATAAGCATACAAACGATGCATGATCATTATGCCGACAAACATAAGCACAAAGCAATATGTAAAGCCCCATAAGGTAAACAATAACAAACTTGACGCACTATTCACCAAAGTGCCACGATAATTACTCGTGTCCTCGCCGCTAGGAAAACAAAACGGTGTTACCAAAACTATAACCCGTATAACCTGTCTCGTATAACGGTCTACGAACATATCATTGACATATAAGTATTTAAGATGTACAAGATTAGTGTTACAAGACGCGTCCCTACCTTCGTTGGCAACGTTAGGTACTACCGGAAGACGTACTTTCACGGAAGAACGTGAACTTCAAATGGTTCGTCGGGCGGCGTAACGGCAGAAATCGAGATTCGATATCCTATAAGAATAATATCACCTTTATTAGCGATTTGACACTATAACGGCTTTTTAGGTAAAAATTACCATTTTGCCCTTCTACCCCTAATCGGCGAATTTCACTGAAAGACTTCGTTACTCTAGCAAATTTTCTTCCCGAAATTTTGCCAGAACTTCGACGCAACTATGATTTTCGAAAAGAATGACTAAAATAGCCCTCCCATATGATACCCAAATCATACTTGAAATTTAAAGGCTATTCTAACAAATTCTACCCTTACTTTTAAAAAGAACTCGCTAAAGTTCCAACTTTTCGGCGACTCGACCCCTACTATGTTTTTACCTCTTTAGGCATATTTTTCAATGCAATGAGGCCTAAAAACAAGCATAGGCATCTTATCACCTACTTCCTAAATCTAACTAACAATTCTACTAACTACCGAACTACAGACTTAAAAGCTAAAGGCCAAAAGACTTACCCGTTGAAGAATTCTCAGAGCTTTTCCCCGTAGCTTATCTCTCTACTTTCTCTCTCAAGAAATTCGGTCAAGACAAGAAAGAAATGGTGTGAGGATTTCTCAAGGAGCATGCCTCCTATTTATAGACTTTGGTTAAGGCTTTGTTTGGAATTCCAAATTGTAAAGAACCCATTAATGCAACTTGAACACAAAGTCACAAACTCCACCTCACCCCCCTTGGTCGACATCTTTGGGCTGTTTGGCAGCCAAGGATTGGCCAAGAAGTGATGACTCACCTCACTTTATGGCCGGTCAAGATTTCTCGATCGGTACCCGATTCGCGTAATTTCGGAGAAATCTCAAAATTCTAGATTTAGAACTTTGAAGACCTTCTCTTTCTCATCAATAATATCTATTATAACTTGAATTTTGACTTTAGACAGGGTTCCAACTGTCCTGCTGAAGTTTCTCGAAAACGTGTCCGTACGCGTCCGGTGTCAGAAATCGGTTCCGGAATCATCAAGCTCTAGATAATAATTCACTGATTCCAAATGTATTTTTATAATTATAAACTCATCCCTAGATGTTGAGTTATAATTTATTTCCTTATTTTCCCAAAATGTGACTAGCAAGAAAGATTTTCCCTATTTCGTCTTATTAGGACAATGTGCTACGGGTCTCGGAATTGACTTCCTAAGAGGTCACTTGAAGGTAAAAACTCACTGATCAATATTTTACCTTGACTTTGGAATTCCTATTCCTGGTTCCCTAGATAGGATCTGTTTCCTAAATATAAGATTACTATTCATGCTTTTTAATTATATTATATAATAATCAAAAATTTGCAAAATATCAAGATATCAAATTTTGCTTCTTATTCTCAAATTCTTTGGCCAATTTTCGGCAGCCTTCTTTTTTTTTTGTAAATGTTTTTCAAGAATTAATTAATTACTTAATTCAATTTTTATTAAAAATTCTACAAAATTCCCTAATTGGTCCATTCTTGTATTTAGGTTTAAAAATACCTAAACTCAACTATTTTTCTCAAAACTTTCCAATTTAATTAGTAAATACATTTTATTAATATTCAACTAATTTCCACTAATTTTAGAGCTTCACATAATTATTACCGAAATTTCCTTTGCTTATGCTTAAGTAATTAGCTATTAATTACTTAATTACTCTTTTAACCATAGTTGGTATTTTTCTTAATTAGAATGCTTCATTACCTTCATATTCTTGTATTAACATTAGCATTTCCATGCCTCTTGCATTGTTTCATAATTACAAGGGTATTTTGGTCATTTTATTACTTTATGAGCATCCTTTCTCATTTTCCCAAGTTTGTAATTTATTTAATTACTGTAATTAGAGATAATATACTCTCTTAATTCAACTGGTCATTTTACTTGACTTTTAGGATTTTTCATGAATTTTCTAAGTTAATTACCCTTTGCGGGGCATTTTGGTCATTTTGGCACTTTGACCCTTAAACTCCCTAATTTCTTGCAGAAATTCTACCTAGAAAATAGACTATAATTACCCAAGAATGGAGATTGCAATTTCACTTATCAGAAATATCCAACTTTTATTTATAATATTCCAGATAAATATCCGGGTATTACACCTGTTGGGCCTATTAGTGGAGAAATTAATTTCTCACTAGTTAACCAAATGTGGCGTCATATATATTATTGGGCTTGGAGTCCCACTCCAACCTAATTACACATATAGTCTTGACAAAGCCCAATAACAATTATTGACCCAAACTTACTAATTTAAACAATAAAAAACAACCTTAGTGTGTGACTCATTAGACTCAGTTAGTCACTGACATAGATAAACTTGGACCAATTAAACTTCTTTAACTCACCCAATTTATCTAATGACCACATAAGACACTAGCAATGCTCTACGGCCCCAAAACTAATCGAGTTGATCAAATGATCTACTTTTCTAATTTGGATATCGTGCTAGCATTATCTCTAACATTGTCATTCACATTTAGTCGAGAGCAAAGATAGAGTATCATCTCTCTTGGTTGACTAAATGTAGCTTTCACGGAACAAGAAATCTTCTTCTATTAACGCTAAGACGGATCATGACTCTTCATGATCACTTACTGTGCACAAATTCCCGAGTCAACTAGAAGTCATCAAAGCTCTACTGGTCTTGTGAATGACTAATCCCTTGTAGGGGACTATGAGTCCTTTTGACATGTCCATCTATACTTATGTATTCGAGTTACACCTAGAAGCACATTGTTCTCCCCATTCTCAGGAGGATAGAGTTGTACAGTCAAAGTATAACCCTAGGACATAGTGTTCGATGACATCTTTAAGTCTAGAACGATCCACACTACCAAACGATGAAAGACTTCACAAATCCAATGATACTCTCTACAAAGAATTTATGGAGTCTCTCGGTGGGTCAGTTTAGTGCTGTTTATTATCTAACAAATCCACCCACGACATCAGCTAAGGCATCACCATGCTTGTATTCCATGAGGCTTCTACCTTGTATTTTTATACAAATAGATGATGTCATACTAGTCTTATTAAGATCACCAATACCCTTTATTAGTGATTCAAGACTAGGAACAAATTTTGGGCAATAGACATTTAGTATCCTCGAGTCCTCATGATCATAATTCCTATCATAGATCCTTGAGTTTACATATGTTCTATTCTTAGGGCCTTTATCTTTAACCTTAAAATATAGACAAGACATAAATAAGATAAAAATAATGTTTGCTCAAATATATAAATCATGAAATATTAAATAGTACAAGCACTAGTGGAAAAAAGGGTTTTAAGACCGGCCAAAAGAGGCATCGTAAGACCGGACCCGCGACCGGTCTTGTCCCAGGCGGTATTAAAAGTCTACCTTTTAAGATCGGACTCAAACCGGTCTTAAAGAATCTCTTTTAGACCGGACATTTAAAACATTAGGTTTTAAAAGTCGTACTATATACACCTGAAATATTTTTTGTTCAGTCCTAAAACTCAACTTTTAAGACCAAATATAAAATATGCCGCTCTTAATAGATCGGAATTTTAAGACCGGACGTATAAATACAACGGTCTTAAAAGACCACCTTTAAGACCGGCCTAATATCAAATATGTACACCAGACCTTTAAGACCGGACATATAAAAACATCCGGTCTTAAAATTTGAACTTTTAAGACCGGCGTATTTATTTCCAGTTCAAATTTTCCTGAATTTTTTCCCTGTTCTGTAGTTCCTGATCATATAATACACAAATCCAATACATTATCCAGCACATAAAATTTGATACTATAAGCTACAAGCAATGAACAATCTATTTTGAATAAATTGAATTGGGAAAAAAATACATATATTATTCACCATGAGTTATGTGGCCTCTTAATTAATGATTATACTATGATAGTACAACACCTAAATGAATATATATATAATAAGATAACTTACTTACAAATACAATGAGTTACAAATACAGCACGTAAATCAACATACATTTCCAATAATATAATATTCACCATGCCTTAGCTTCATCTGATTCCCACCCAACAACGTAACATCGTCGATCTTTTACATATAACATGCCCCTTTGGATCGGATGCCGCCACAAAAATAAAACAAAAGAACAAACTTCAATTCATAGTCAGTGACATTGTTTAATTAAGAACATATATAGAAGGAATATAGTTAAAACCTTAAAGTTTTCAAAGAATTCTACATATGAATATTACCTTATGAATTGACTCTTTTATAAAGAGATATTATCTCATATCCCTTCTTGATGATCATTTCTTATGCCGGGTTCATTATCCGCTTCATCTTCTTCGTTCATGTCCACAAAATTTTGAATGAATTTCGTCATCAATATCAATGTTCGGTATAAGTCTTACAAAATCCTTCACATATTAAATGTGTGTGTATAACTTCAGGACTTAGTCGCCTCTCATTCAAACATTCTACACAAGTGCAATAAAACTTCCCACTATTATCATAGGCATTTTGTTTAGCAAATTCTATAAATTCCCTCACCCCATTCTGATATTCAACACTCATCCGTAAAGCATTATTTATTTAATTGTGATCCATAGTAGAATTCCTATAGACAGAAAGATTTAATGTTAACATACATAATCCGAAAAAATTGAAACTTGCTTATAAAATAAGGCAACTCCAAATGCATATATATGCTCAATTTCAGTTATGTCTTTTTTTTTATATTTTTTTACGGAGACACTTGCCCATTAAATGCATAACAAAGAATCACTTTTGGTCATAAATGTATCACAGTGAATCCAAGAAGCAAAATAAATGCATGACGAGGAAATTAAATGCATGACGAGGAAATTAAATGCATCGCACGAGGTCTTGTGGACTCACCTGTAGCATATAAATTCAAATGCGTTTGCTGAGTCTTTCTTCTCCTGCCACGAACGTTGATGTTGCAGACAGCAAGAGAAACCTAAAAACACTTGTTGGTCAGTTGGGTAGGTCTAAAGTGCAAATATAATCTTCAAAATATAATATTCATTAACAACGGAGAAATCCACAAGAACATTTCATCGATTTCCTTTCAACCCATGAAAAACCCAGAACCATAAGCAGGAAAATCATAAAGTTATATAACCGAAACACCTCGTACAGCTTGGTCTATAGACGTTTAGGTAAGGAACCAGAAAGTGATTGTCGAGAGAGCAACGCGAAGAAGCGACGACGCAACACACAAACACTGGAGACAGAACCTGAGTAATCACTTTCGGCGCGACAAGAGAAGTTCTGAGAGGGAAATTTAATTTTCCGCGCGATATTTTATTAATTTTGGATTTTTTTTAAGACCGGTTATTTATAAAGTATCCGGTCCTAAAGATATAATTTTATTAATTAGTTTTTAAGACTCGCGGTTTAGAAGACTGCGGTCCTAAATTTTTACTATTCATTTAATTGTAAGACCGGATGTTATACAAACTCGGTTCTCAAAGTCAATTATTTTTTTTTTCAATTATTTATTTTTGTAAAGTAAGAATTTTTCCTTAAAAAATATTACTTTTAAGAACGGATCTTTTACAAAATCCAAGTATTAAATGTTCAAATCACTTCAAAATTACTCGATAGCGAAGTCGTATCCTTACACTCGTTCACACGATCCGCAGTCTCTTCGGCTTCCAGTGCAGATCGCCCAACTATCTGTCTCCTCGTATTCTAAGGACTATGCGTCTCCTCATAAAAAGTTTCCGGCGTTTCATATTCTTCAGGATGGGTTCTCTATTTAAAACCATTGTTACTTTAGTTTCTTCATGTAATACCCGGATAATTATTTATCTCGGAATATTATATTTTAGTAAATAATACCTATTAGAAATAGGTGAATATGTGGTCTCGAAACTAGTTTAATAAATACCTTATTTTCTAAGGTAATTTCTATTGAAATTAGGGTGAATAAAGAGCTATAAATCCCTAAATGCAATTGTGGGTCATAGAATGCCCTGAAAATATTATGATAAATCCTAAGAGGCAATGAAATATTTATAAAAAATTGGAGAATATGTTGTCTCTAATTTAGGTAATTTTGGGATTAATTTCCTTGGAAAATATTGAGGCAAGATTTAATATTATTTTGGGGATCATAATTGACCCCATGATTTTTAATATTTTACATGGAGCATAAAATACAAATGTCAGTAAAATAGTTGTGAGATAATAATTAATCTCAATTTAAAAAATTATCAACAATTAGTAAGTGATTAATTAAGTAATTAATGGCTAATTGTTTAAGCTTGAATAAAAGAAAATTCAAGGTAAAGTATGTAAAACCCTTTAATTAAGTGTTTATGGCTAAGATTAGCATAAAGTATACTTGCTAATTAAATAGAAAAGATTAAGAAAAATGTATGAGAGGAGACATGTTGTGTGTGTGTAGTGAGTGATGTGTGTCTAGTGGAGGAGTGAGGAATTTATTTAAATGCAATTATGGTAAAGTTAATCAATGGAGTAGTTAAATCCAATAGGCCTTGTTGGCACAATGAGGATCAAGGGTTGGAGTGATTAGAGTTAATTGGCCTTGTTGGCACATTGTGGATCAAGGGTTCCATAGGTGATATTTGCCTAATTAAACATTAATTCTCATCATAGATTCATAAAGTAAATTTAATGGTTCTAATTTAATCTTGAAATTGAACTTAATGATAATTAAGCAACCAATGGGAAATGCATGATGGTGGTGAGGCCACCAAGGCTTGCTTGGAGAATGGATGAAGGTGGAGAAGCCACCAATTCCTTCTTCAAGCCAAGAATTGTTTAACATAAACAAAAACACACATGTGATAATAATATTCAATTTTGGAAGAGGATAAGGTACCTTTGGATAGGATATCCTCTTGGAATTGGAAGAAAGTGATGGAGGGAGAGAGGGCCACGTTTTTGGCCTTGGCTTGAAAAAGAATTCAGATTATTTAGTGTAAACTCATGGTTCTCATGCAAGATGAATTAGGTTAGGAATAATTACCAAGTGTGCCATGACCTTTTAGTATAAATAGGCACCTTGTGTCTTCATATTCTTCACACCAAAACCAACTCCAAGTAGTGGTTTTCTAAAGAGAGAAGAGAGCTAGTGAGAAGCAAGAAGGAAGTAGTAGCAAAGTCTTCAGGGTAAGTTCTCTAGTTCTTAAGTTTTAGCTTTTAAATTCATAGAAATTTATGCTTTGATCTTAAATTCCTAGAAGCAATTTTATTTTCATGTTTTTATGGTTAAAATTAGCTTTATTTCGAAAAAATAGTGAGGGTAGTCCTAGAGCAAAATTTCTGGAAGAGAAACATCAAAGTAACAAAGTTAAGCGAAATTTTATCGGTTAGGCGATTTTTGAAGTTAGCCGCAAAAAACCTTAAATCTATGGGAAGATGAAGTCATTTTAATCTGAAATTTTTCATGGCTAGATTAGACATATAGACCTTTCAAAATATGCTTATAGCATGTCAAAATGAGTTTTGTGCAAGTGGTTATGAATTTTTGAAATCAGGCCATTTTTATGGACGAAAATTCTGGACAGATCTTTGGAAATTAAAAACTGGGAATTTTATAATGAATCTGGGTTGAGACCAGTATTTTTAATCAAAATTAGACATCTTAACGATTCCAAATAATTTTACGGATACTCGTTTTGATTTTTCTAGAATTAGTTATGATTTTTTTCAAAGTTAGACGAAAATCTGAAAGCTGTAACCAACGTGGTTCTACAAAATTTTGGGCAATAAATTGTAAAATAGATCCATCAAGGGCAAAATGATCATTAGTGGTCAGAATATCTCTTAGGATACTATTCATGGATTAATAAAGCGATATTACCATTATAGGCTATCCGAGAACACATACCGACCGACGTACGTAATCCGCTATCACCAACGAAGGTACGTTCGCGTCTTAACACTAACTCGATGGTTATTGTATGATTATATATGTTTGTTGTGTTTTGTTTGTTGTTGTAGCATACGTGGTTATGTTATATACACGGTTATGTCACATACGTGGTTATGTCACATACGAGGTTATTATTGTTGTATCATACGTGGTTATGTTACATACGTGGTTATTATATATCTTACATACATGGTTATGTATTTTTAATCATACATCTGTTGTGGACTCATTGTATTGATTGCTTTTGTCGTGTATATATTGTCATATTTAAGCATGAGGTTAACCGTTACCGAGGTTCAATGTGCATTGAACCTCGCTCTTATCATAGCGTCGGTTCGGAGAACCGAGAACCGAGAGAAAGGCGAGCGGCCGCACGCGAGAGACCGGATGAAGACTTTCTTCTCGTTGTTATTCATTTTTGAAAACTCTCGGTCAATGTACCGCTTCGTAAATCAGCCGGACTTACGGCAATTTGAATAAATGTATCAGTTACTCAATTGCTCCGATGCTCTACTCTGATGAAAAAAATATATACTGCTTTTGAAAATGGGATGTTACACTCCACATTCTTCTCCATCACTTCTACACGGCATCCTCCACCGCCTAACCTCCACTGTAATGGCTGCTCCACCAGGCCCTCCTTTTCCTCCTCCTCCACCGCCTCCAAATCTGACTGTGAAGCAGTTGGTGTAGCACATGGTGGCCCGCGTCGATCACATCGATCGACGCTTGGGCCAATTGGTTCAGCTTGTTCATACCATCAACAACAAGCTGAACATGGTACTCGACGCCAATGACATGGAGTACCATCCTTCTGAAGACAACGCCTCCGACTCCGACACCTTCAACGCCTCCGATGCATCCTCTCTCTCCGATGGGGTGGATTAGTTTTTTTTTATGGTTTTTTTTTTGTAATAGTTGCTGCCCTTTTTAGGGCAGCAAAATAAATAATAAATAAAATCTTTTTAAAATTTGTTCTCGTGTGTGTTTTAGTTACATTTATATATGCATTATCTGCATATCTGGTGGTGGAAAGCAATCTTAATCTTAACTATATACAAGTAGATCAGTAAGAATCTGATCTCTAGCCAACACGTACATCAGCAAAAATGGCAGACTCAAAAACTAAAATTAAAACAATAAAAAATAAAAACCAAGGCAATTATGAAATATGGATAATGGAGATGATATAGTTACACAGTATTTAATAAATATTTAATTTAATAATATGATTAGGTCCTAAATATCTAAGTGAATTTTTATATAAAAATATATTAATAAATATATTGCCCATATTTTTAGGACCAGACATTGAACATAACTAGGGTCCTAAAAGTGTGGCCATATTTTTTAAATTAAACGAAGACTTCTTAGGATCGGACATTTAATAAATCAACGGTGATTAAATTCTGGCATATTTTTTAAATTAAATGAAGACTTTTAGGACCGGACATTTAATAAATCTACGGTCCTAAAAGTCTGGCTATTTTTTGTAAGACTTTTAGTATCGGACTTTTAGTAAATCTACGGTCCTAAAAGTCTGAAGACTTTTAGGACCGGTCATTTATAAAGAGTCTGGTCCTAAACTTCTCGCAATAATTTTTAAGCTTAAGCAATAAATAGTTTTATCCACCATCTAATACATTCAGCAACCACAAATGGACACAAGGAAATTGTTTGAAATGAATTAGCAAATTATTATTGTATATATACTATCACAAATTGGACAATTGTTCATTTACAACCGAAGATGATTGTTGATACAGCATATATTTACGAATGAATTCACAAATCAATTATTTTTTTGACTTTCCGAGATCATCAGATCATACATTATACTGACCAAGTTCATAAGCCAGTGTGTCAGTGTCCAAATATGTACTGCTTTGGTATGATCCATGTAGGCTCTTTGACCTCATTTGAAACCTTTTCTTGACCTTTTGTTGGAATGATTTCAAGGGCCTATTGTCAAAATCACAAATTTGCTCAATAATGGTTACCGAAAATTTACAAAGAGAGATTTCAGACTAGACAATCAAAATGACATGCTTACTTGTTCACAATCTGCTTCAATGTAGGCGGTGGATCATTGTGAATGGAGCATAGAAAGACCACTTTTTTCCACTCATCTGTCAAGATGCTAGCCTTGCTGCATGCTAGATAGCCGACAAAACTATTATATTTTCCTTTATTAGGACCAAAAGAAGCCAACTTTTCATCAAACTGAATCTCGAGCTTTGACCAAGAGGTCCGACCTACGGATACGTCTTTCATTGAATGGTGGTGGTGCGAGTGGTGGAACGCTTGAGAATGTGAGAGAGTAATAGAGGGTGGTGGTGGTGGGCGAGAAGAGAGGTAATGCAACGGGAAGAGGGTTTCGCAACAAGAACGGGGGTTTCGAGTTCGTAGTTCGGAGAGAGCAACGTATAAGTCCTAAGGCGAGGTTTCGTGCGAATATTTGACGCTTTTATTTTCAGACCGGATAAACAAAAACACCAGTCTTAAAGGTTAACATTTAAGACCGTCCTTTAATAAAATCTTGTCTTAAAAGTAATAAACTTTTTGTTTAATTTTTTTCAATATTTTGTACCGGCCACAACTTAAGTCCGGTCTTAAAAGTATAACCTTTAAGACCGAGTTTTATATATGTCCGATCTTAAAAGTTTTAATCCTTTATATTTAAACTTTTCATTAATATTTTGGTCCGCAAAAAATATAAGTCGGGCTGTACGAGATTTCTCTATAAAATAATTGATATTTCAAAATTTTTTTAATAACATTTTTTTAAGACCGGTTGTGTTTTTAAGCGGTCTGAATAATATATTTAAGACCCATTAATAAAAGATCCGGTCCAAGAAGTTCTTGATATTTACAAAACTGCCACCGGTCATACTTTTAAGACCGGTGCGTCATTACTCCGCTCTAAACGAGGCGGTCTTAAAGCTCTTTTTTGCACTAGTGAAGGTGTTCATCTAATAAAACATATCGTCTCTACGATATTTAGATCTATATACTAACATAAGTAAATTCTTTATCTTCTTTAATCTCTCCAAAAAAAGTTAATTGAGTCTTATATTAACACCGAAGGTAGTATTCTCTATCATTTCAACTGGACATTGGAATAGTTCCTAGTCTCACCATTTGAATTGTTCCAATTTGATTTTATTTTCCAAACTATTACTCCTCTTGTACAACTTTTAGACTAGAAAGAAGGGAAAATCCTTTAAAATGTCAAAAGACAAAAAGGTGTTCTAAATATTCATAATACTAAAGAGGCGGTAGGACCTGATTTGTCATTTTCAAAATTAAAAGGAAATGACAAAATTATCCCTCTAAGTTTAAAATTAAAAACAGAGAGGAAGACATGATTTCACAAATTAAGGTTTTCACATGTTTAAATAAGGTTTTCACAACTTCTCATAAGAATTTCACAAGTTGCAAATCAAAATTCATAAGATCTTATAATAGTTTCACTAATTCGGATAAAGTTTTCACAAGTTCTCAAAAGAATTTCACAACTTCTTTAAAGAATTTCACCAAGTTGCAAATTTGAATTCAAGAGATCTTATAAATGTTTCACAAATTCGGATAAGGTTTTCATAAGTTCTCAAAATAATTTCACAAATTTCTTAAAAAATTTCACAGGTTGCAAATTTTGATTCACAAGATCTGATAAGGGTTTCACAAGTTCTGATAAAGGTTTCATTACTTCGGGTCGATTTTTAGAAGTCCTCAAAAGAATTTCACAACTTCCTTAAAGAATTTTTACAAGTTGCAAATTTTGATTCACAATATGTGATAAAAGTTTCACAAATTTTGATAAAGGTTTCACAAGTTCTCAAAAGAATTTCACTAATTACAAATCAAAATTCACAAGACCTTATAAGGGTTTCACAAGTTTTAATAAATGTTTTACATATTTGGATAAGGTTTTCACAATAATTATGTCAAAGTGAAAATTAAACTCTAAGGGACAATTATGTCATTTCCTTTTAATTTTGAAAATGACGAATCAGACTCTAACACCTCTTTAGTATTATGAATATTCAAAACACATTTTTGTCTTTTAACATTTTAATGTTTTTTTTTTAAAGAATTTTCCCTAGAAAGAATTGTTTATATCATGCTGTTTATAAATCACATCATTAAATTTTTATATGATAAGTGTACAAATTCATCCCTCATTTATTATTTTGTTAACTTTATTCTCATTTAGCATAAAATATATTAAAATTGAATAAAGTTGAAAAATTGTCTAATGTTTAATATTTTTCTTAGTTGCTATAAAATTAATGACTAATGAGAGTGAGTTATAAATAGGAGGAATATTTTACATAAGAAAGATAGATCAGTGGCCGAGCCACTTTTTTTTTTTTGGGTGCAAGTGCACCCATAAAAGACACCTTTAATTGGGGAAAAAAAAGGTTCTCCTGAATGTGGACATACATTCACATAAATCATAAATACACATCTTAAGATTTTTAATAAAATAGGAAAGAATTAAAGAAAACCTAATAAAAATAAATTAGTAAAACATCATGGTATATGTGTGGCTACTAGTTTTGAAGGTCCAAATTTCTGCTTCGCTTTGGTAATGCTTATTTGAGTAACTCAAAAGTGACTTTTGAAAAATGGAATATTAATCTAAAATTGGGTTTTGTAAATGGTAAGAGTTCTACTTCTAGGAAATTGGTTTTTGAGAACGAAAACCGATTTGTAAACTAAGCACCTCACATACACATAAATGTTTCCTAATTTTCCTTCAAAATGAGAGAGATATGCCCGTATCTTCTAGAGTATAGTTTATTCTTGCATTTGATATTGCTTAGTTGACTCTTGATTATTATTTTTTTATATTCAATTGAAGTTTTCTTTTCTTTTCTTGTCTATATTCTTTTGTTTTTTTAATACATTTAAAACTTTCTTACAAAAAAAATCGGGGGCCCATTAATTGTGCACCCACAAATATGAAATCCTGGCTCCGCCACTGAGATAAATGAACAAACTTTTGTGTAAACTAGGCTTGTTGGGTAACATATTGAAATGTGATCTTATTAATTACGAGACAGAATTATAACAGAACTTACTTCTTATCCTCTTTACAGGCAATCAATTAATTTTTTTTTTTAACGTATCAAAAAAAATAATTACGTAAATTAAGAAAATTGGTTTAAATTAGTTATTTATTATAAAATTTCAAAACTATCCTTAGTAAAAATCATTAAGGAGAGGGATTTGGGTGAGGGATATAATGTAAAATAGTTATCCTTCCATTCTTAATGAAGGAGTTAAATAACCAATTTGCATATATAAAAAATAGTTAAGTTATTTATTTATAAAAATGTTTGTTAGTCAAAGGCAAAAAAACATAAAAATGCTTATTAATTTTTTTAAAATACCTTTGTTAATCAATTGTGTTAGAACTATCTCTTAGTGAAAAATCTTTTAATATGTGTAATTGATAAAATTAATTTATAAAAAAATTATAAATTTAAAAGATAAAATGGGTTGGAGTAATATATTTAAAACTAAAATAGATTTTTAACTAACTCTTATATTTAAGAAGGAGAGGCGTATTTGCTTTACACAAAACATATTACTATCTCCCTTCCTCATTATATGACAAAATTTATAGTACAATTTGCACTATAAACTTTGTCCTACCATTAGGACTGGAAAGAGTATGTTATACTACCTTCAGGTCCTAAATATGTAACATCCCCAATTTTGGAACAAGGAGTTTAGGAATAAGATTGAGATGAGTAGGCTACTAAGCCAGTAGAAGTCAATAGTCTTAAGTTTATTCTGAGGAGGTTTAAAAAAAAAATTGACCTTGAAAATTTAGGGGAAAATATAAAATATTATTTTGAGGATCTAGAACTATTATTTAGGGTTTAATTACGAAAGATTGGCTTAAATGGTCTTAAAGCCATTATTTGGAATTTAGGACCTACTTTCTTGAAAGTTCAAGGATAAATAGTTAGAGGATAAATTGTGGCCTATAAATTTTAGAGTTGATATTTTATGGCTTAGAGAAACTAATTGAGAAAGAAAAATTCTTATATGAAATTAAGGATTAAATTCTAATACTTATCCAATATTTACAACTAAATGAGTAAATGACCAAATTTCAAACAAGACTCTTATAGGAGGTCAAAGAGGATCAAATTGGTACTTTAGTGAGTGGGCCTCATACTCCTTGCATGTGTGATACCTCACCCTTCCTCTGTCAATATAAACATGACAGTACACTCCCCTTAAACTCACGCCACCTCACACTTTCTTATCACTATTTGAAGCCACGTGCCCACATATGTAAACCACTTGACTAATTAATCAATCAAGCCTCCCTCATTTATTCAATTAAGCTATTCGGCCAGAACGCACCAAATGGTTAATTCCTCATTCTTTCATTCTCCTCGGCCCGTAAACAGAAAGGAGAGGGAGAGAAACCGAGAGGTGAGACGGTGATGGAAGGAAGAAGAAGAAGAGGAAGGAGGAGTTGAAGGAAGTCACATGCAACACTAGAATCATATAGGTAAGCCACCTAAGCCTCTCTGAGTCTTTTCTTTTTTGTGATTGGGTGGTTTCTATTAAAGTGGGGTGTTCGGATTCTGGCTCCAAGAAAGGGAAACAACGATTAGGGGTTGTAGTAGTACCTAACACTATATTAACGATGATCAATTGTTTTGCATGTGTGTGGATGTGGCAGAAGGTTCTCTATATGTTGCTACTCTATAATTTGCTGAATTATTGGTCCCTATTTATGTGTGTAGGTGTAGGGTTCCCTAATGAAAGAGTTAAAAAGAATATAATTGTTAGTAGTGTATGAAACCAGCGATATATGAGTTCTAAATGCTAATCAAGTGACCGCAAGGTTATTGCTTGAGGATGATGATTTTTGAAACTTGAGGGGATGTTATGGTGCTTCTATTTGAATATTTTAAGCATTAAAATGCTGTTAAATTAGTTATCGGAATCCATGGAGTTTTACTGTTTGGTGCCTCTAAGTACTAAGGAGTATCTTAGATTATAAGAGTATATTTGGGAATTCCTCATATGGTGGTTAAGAAAATAAATTCAGATTAAAGGACACTGATATGAGCTTGCTGAGTTGAGAGTTTCGGGTAGGATAATAGGTATTTAATTATGTCTTGAGTATATATGTAAAAGATCATCAATGATGACCTATCTCTATGAATTTCAAAATTTATAGGATTGCAAATTGCTTAAGCTCAAGAGAGAGAAAAGTGAACCCAAAGGATTTTGGTAAATATATAGTTTGGAAGGAACAACGGGTGTGTGAATAACGTCCCCTAATTTTTATAAATGATATTTTTTATTGTTAAACTTTATTTTTATTTCCATGTTTAAAAGCATGATTTTGTGAAGGAATATTTATTGAAAGTATGTGTGTAAAAAAAACGATGATTTTATTCGTTATTATGTATTTTCTTCCAATTGTTTAAAAGCATAATTCATGATTATGCGGTTAAATGGAAATGAGACTTTTGAGATATTTTTCATAAATTTTATATTGAAATGAGTTTGGATTTTGGAAAGTTTATAAGCTTAGATTTATTATTTGAAATGGAATATTTTTACGTGAGTTTTTAATGTTTTAAAAGGATTATATCGGCAGATTGAATTTGAAGGTAAATTTTGAAATATTGTTTGTGAAACTTCATGTTGGGGGATTTGATTATAAAGTATGAGATAGAGTTGTTATTATCTTGAAAGAAGAATTTTATTACTTTGATAAATTGCCTCCAAGATGCTTGAAAATGTTTTGAAGAAGATGAATACGAATCGAATTTTACTTAACTAAGAAGATCTTGTTAGTTCTTGGTGAGCCATGGTTAACCTCGAGCTCGCTTGATATTCATGGATTTGTTCTCATGCTTGTTTTATGGACTTTGTGCCATGCTTGTTTCATGATCGTGTCCATGCTTGTTTACATGTGTCACGCTTGGTTACCCTCATGATCAGGGTGTGTCCATGTTTGTTTCATGGCCTCGAGCCATGCTTGGTTAGTTACCCTCGTGGATTGTGTGGCCACGCTTGTCATTCGTTCTGTAAGAAGTTCTACGGAAAGATGTGGTTTTGAAAATTATATTAAATCAAAGGTTTTATTGCGTATTTGAAATTATTTGATTAACGACATTTTATATAGAGTTCTACTTGATTTATGATTTCTTGTTTTAAAATGGTTTTGTCAAACAAAACAATTTATTACGTATTTCGAGGTAATTGATTGATGATCCAATATATAGAGAGTTTTGTTTTTAATATAGAGATTGGAGTTATTGTCATATTGTTTTTATTAGAAAATAAAAATGTTTAAATTATTTACTCTGGTATTTTATTAAATTATAAGAATGAGACGTTATTCACCGGAAAATTTGTTTTGGTTCAGATAGAATTGCCGATCATGTACCTCCTGCTGAACAATGAAGAGTTTCCTTAAGGGTATAAAGTTTGCTGATCCATCTGTTAGTGCTAATAGTTAATGTAATCATAACTCTAGACTTTTGTATTAATATATAATGTTAGATGCTCCATGTAATTTATAGGTAGGATCTATGTACTTTAAATTGTATGTTTATAAGTTTAAGGCTTAAGGAATGTAAGTCCACTCATATTCCGTGCCATTCACCCCTTTAGGTCTCAGGCGTGACAAAATATAATACTTTAGACTACCTATACTACCTTCGGGTCCTAAATATAATACTTCAACTACCATTTCTTTCAAATTTATAATTTTTTGTCTGACATATATTTTATTGATTGTATATAAGAGTTTCAATTGGCAGTAGTTACAAACTTACATTACACATTATTAGAAAATTTATTATATGATCAACAGAAGTTGATCCAGTTATTAAGGAAGTTGGTTTATAATCTTCGTTTTTTAAGCAAAGTGTATCCCTTTTCTTTTTTCCTTTGTTTTCTTTTTCTTTTTTACCTGAAAGCGTATCACTTACCTAACTCCTATACAACACTTTTGTATTTTGCATAAAATGTAAATCCATTGGATTTTTTATCTTTCTTTTTTAGAAAAAAAAAAGACGCAAATGCGGGTTTTGAATCTTTAGCACAAATCCATATACTCGGAATAGGTCCAAAATGGAATAGATGTATCTAGGGATTAGTGGTTTCAAAGTGAATTCTCCCTACCTATTTTTCTTTAATCTCAGGCGAAATACGATCGGGGAGTCAATTCAAACCCCCCGTAAAATAAGAACAACCTCCACATTTAAAGCCCTTTTTACCATTAGCAAGAACTTATTTTACTTGCATATCATAAGGAATTCGAACAATTGCTTCAAATACAGTATCAGGAAGTACCGCTCGTGGAACCTCGATATCCACAGACTTATTAGCTAAATGGCAATTGGCACATACAATACGGCGACCAGAGAGAGTAGATATTATGTCAACTCAAAGGGGTTCCTTCCACTAGGCCTTGCGTCTAGACTATCACTTTCTTGTTTGGTTTGAAGGGAGAGAGTGTGAGGGAAGGGAAGGGAGTAAAAAAAGAGGATATTGACTAAATTACTATTAATAAAAAGAATATTCTTTTTTATTGAAAATATATTTTTAAAATATTTTAAAAAATTCATAAACTATTTAATAAAGAGGTGAAAAAATTTCTCTCTCCGCCTCCGTCAAACCAAGCCTTTCGGGTCGAAGCGAAATAACACGTACTCTGGGTTGGCACTTCGAATCCTGGGGTTGTTCGGCATAGACGGATGTGGCTTGTATCCTTTGCGCCTTAACATCCGCTGTTGTCCTTTGCGGTATGTGGCGCCGTTTTGAAGCAAATATACAAGCTGATGCTATTTTATTTTTTGGAACAAATATTTCAGACTACTGAGAGAGGTACTAAAATGATACTGAAAAAATAGTTCATGATCTTGAAAAATTATTTTAAGATATTGAAAAAATATCCTGCAATATATTTTTAGTACCTGTCAAGAGCCTAAAATATTTTTTTAAGATCTAAAATATTTTTTTAAGTTCATGAAATATTTTTTTCAGTACCAGTGAATATCCTGAGGAATCTTTTTAGTACCTGTCAATACCTGATTTTTTTAAAAAAAATCCTCAAATTAATTTTTCAAGATCACGAGGTATTTTTTAGTACCAATCAGTATACTAAAGTATCTTTTTAGTATCATTAAGTACCCTAAAATAATTTTTCAAAGATCATGAAGTATATTTTCAGAAGATCTTTAAAAAAAAATTAGGTATTACTATATAAAAAGATTCATTATATTCTATAAAAAAATATTTCAAACTTAAAAAATATTTTATCTTAAAAAAATTTTTAGGGTCTCGAAAAATATATTACTAACTTTCACTATCTTAAAATAATTTTTCAAGGACTACATTTTTATTTTCTCAAAGATTTATTTGAAAATTTACTCGAAAAAAAAAAAAGCATCAGCTTGTATATTTGCTTCAAAACGGCGCCGCATACCGCAAAGGACAGTAGCGGATGATAAGGCGCAAAGGATACAAGCCACATCCCTCTCTGTCCCGGCTCCGGAGATATGGCCTTGCAGAGAACGGAGAAAGCATGCGAAGATACAAATCTTGCAGACAGTGAACAAGAAGGATTCTCCGCATCCTTTGATACAAATCTTGCAGACAATGAACAAGAAGAATTCTCCGAATCCTTCGTTTGCTGCGTTTGTCTGTAAGTTTCTTTTTAGCATCGTGATTTTTTTTTTCCAAGGCAGATAAAGTGAAGCATCCCCAAGCCATCTGTTATGGTTGATACATCGTATTTCGATTTCTTATTTCGTAATTGAAAGGGGTCGTGGAAGTTTATTTTTCGAAGATCAATTCGAGTTAATGGTGATAATTTTCTAGTCAAGATTTTTTTTTTCTTGCGATATGTTTCAATTAAATTCTGGTTGGTGAATGCGTTGGTGAAATTCACTTCATGAAAAATGTTGTCAGCAGAAGGGGGAAGAAGAACTATGAAGATTCTGATCCAGTGAAAGTTATAGTAACATCTTAATTAGTTAATTTTAACGCCGTGTTTGGAAATTAAGTTTTGGTCCCAAGTCCTTGTATGTCCCTCTTTTTAGATGAGCATGCACAGCTTTTTCTTGGTCAAAGCACGCACAGCTTTGACGACAAACATTGGTGCTGTTTTGGACTTATTTGTGGTTCTCTTAGTACTATTAATCTGTCATTTCTAATTTAAGAAATAATACCCTCAACCCCCTAAAAGCAGAAAGACAAAAAAGAAAAGAGAAAAGAATGGGCTTCTTATTTTTGGCTGAATTAAACTTTTAAGTCGGTTTTTAGTTTTCTTACTCCATTTTTAAGGCTTTATATACTAAATCTTAGTCAACTTTGATCATGCAGGGATCTATTGTACAAGCCCATTGTACTGTGTAAGTCAACATTATTTTCACCGGGGAAAAATTAGAATTGTTTAACCCTGATTACTATCCAACTTTTATTTTATTTTTTTTTTTTTCCCCATTTTCAGCTTGTGGTCACATATCGTGCTTCTGGTGTGTCCATCAATTAGCCCCCTATGTGAGTCTCATTGTCCTATTTGTCGGAATCCATATTATCACTTTCCAACAATCTGTTGGATGCTTCACTTTTTGCTTCTGAAGATGTATCCTATTGCTTACAAGAGAAGGGAAATTCAAACTCTCGGTATGCTTTTTTCTTTCTGGGGCTTGATTCATGAGCATATATGTTTGTGTGCAGTTTGCCATTTTTAGTTGTTGCTTCTTTTAATTTCTCTTCTCTGAGAAGGAAAATATTGTCTGCAAATAAGAGCAAGAGGTAAAGTTGCATCTGAAAATTCTAGCATATTTGGTGCTATAGTAGATCAGTAGAATTCGTATGATGCTTGCACCAATAAGATATAGTATTAAAATCATGGGTAAAGTAACATGCCTCTTGGCTGACATTCATAGTACCTTGAGAACTTAACCCTCAAGCATGATATATTCTTTAGTTGTGGAATGTTTTGCTTGACACTTAAACAAACTAGAATTGTTTGGAAGTTTCTTTTAAGGGCATAATTTCTTACCCTAGAGTGTCCAGAAAAATTTTAGAGGTCATGATTGATAATAGTGGCCCTGTCAGTGATCAGAGAAACTGTTTTACATATTGTGGTTCGGATTGAAATGGAAACTTATAATGTACTATTGCTGTCAATACCTTGATTTTTGCAAAATGCTTACTTCGTGTTACACCACCAATTAATTCAAAGTATGCCAGAGGGAAATTTATGGGGAGAGCCCATTTTGGATGCTAGATTTAGCACATTCTCTGTCAAAAACGGCCAAGTCATTGATGTTGGTGCCTATTGTCCCTCGGGTCATATGATCAAAATGTGTTTGAGTAAGCTGGTCTGATTTTCTTAATTGAAACTCTGTTTATGCCCAAGGTATAGTGAACCTTTGAATTTTGACTTGGCCATAATTTGAGGCCAAGAGGCTTTTATATAAAGAGGCATCTTAAACTTTTGAGTCAAAATAGTTCTTGGCAAATAAAAAAGTATTTTCTTTGCACTTTTGGTATGCAGCAAAGGGAGAAAACCTAAATTCATCATGTGTTTGAAGTGAATGTGATGACTGTAAATTTCAATGAAGAAAACTGTATGGAGGTCTAATTTCTAAAGCAGAATGTAGATCCATAAGTTTCTGCTGCACTGTTTATTGGAGGCTTGTTCTCAGATTATATGCCCTTTTGGTTTAACATGTAAAACCTTTTTTGTGTTTCTGATTCTTGCGTCATCCTTGTGTATTGTTTCTAAACTTTGGTTCCCCCTGTTGTCACTTTCTTTCAAGTACATTTGCATATACTAGTATTATAAAAAGATAAGTTTTTCTTTTGTCCTCTTTTGGCAAAGGTTGAAGCAAAGGTTTATCTATGTTCTTTTTCCAGAGGTAGAAAAGAAAGACAACTGCTACTCTCCTCAATTTGATGATGATAATCGTGTGTCATACGTTAAGTTTGATCATCCAAGTACTTCATCTTCCTGCTATGCTGGAAATCTGGTTTCCAACCCACAGAATGTAGGACTTTCTGCAAGTATGGAGAAATCAGGTTCTGAAACTCAAAAGTAACATAAGGGCACCATCTGTTCGAAAGATGTTTTTAGTGGAAGTCCTGAAGCTTCTGGGACTCCTGCTCAAGTAAAAATGATGCCTCAGAATGATAGGCAACAGAAGATATCAGTTGCAGATGTGATGTGTTCAGCATGCAAGCAACTTCTTTTTCGTCCTGTTGTTCTTAACTGTGGTCATGGTATTTATGCACAATATTTACCTCTCATTTCTAAAATATTAAGTTCATTAATAGAAAATCTAATTGGTTGATATATGACTTCTTTGCCTTCCCTTCATTCTCTACAGTATTCTGTGAGTCTTGTATCAAGAACTCAGCCGATGAGATGCTTAGATGTCAAATTTGTCAACTTCCACATCCAAGGGGATTTCCAAAAGTTTGTTTGGAGCTTGATCACTTTATAAAGGAACAATTTCCTGAGGAATATGCAAAGCAAAGAGATGCCGTTCAACTGAGGAATATCAATGACAAACCTGAAACCCCTTCCTGTATGTATCTTTGCCTACTGGTTTTTAGTATATTTTGGTCGTACAATGTTGACTGAAGTTATAAGGAAAAACTTTCCTTTAAGAAACTTTTAGGATAATTGATCCTTCAAAATAAATAATAACAATTAGCACACATGTAAAATATAAGGTAAATTATGTATATTTCATAAACTAAGTTTGCATCTAATATTGTTGATTGTTAAAGAATAGAAAACAAAAGTTGTTTTGTTAAGCAGAATTGACTGTTATGATTTAGAAATCATTGACTGCTATGATATAGGAAGAAGCATGGACGCGTCTCATCTTGTATAAGATCAGATGCAGGCCATAACCATATAGTACATTAACCTCCAGCCTTTCCACTCTCCCCACCCCTTTTTTTCCTACATTAATATTCCTCTTTTTCAATTTTATTGTTCTGAATTGCTAGCTGATACCCTAATGTGTTCTAGCCTAGTAATTGCTATTCATGCCAATCATGCCAAGTTTATTCTTGAGGGATGTGCTTCTTTTAAATCATTAATTTCTTTGAATGTTGACGATAATTCTCACGTTAAGTTTTGTGATTTTTTTTGTTTCCTGTGGGATATTCTTTTCCACCCTTTAAACTTATAACTCTTTGCTTCAAAAATGTACACTCTCAATTTTTATTCTGGTCAGAGTTTCTGTCTCTTGTAATTTTCATTTTTTTTCAAGAACTTGATTCATCGAATGTTGTGTCAACTCCATTATTTTAGATTTTATTATTTTCCCAATAATTTGGAAGATTGGATTGGGATTTTTTATTCTTGTTTAATCTTGTTAGTGATCTAGTGTTATCATTTTTCAAATAGGTAGGACATATGGGTTCATGCTTGACAAATCTATATGGAAATCTATAAATTCTGTTTTGGTCAATTCTTTTACTTGGACATTGGTAGTTAAAAAACAAATACACATAGCTGGTTGTAGAGTTGCAGGCCCAGGCGACTCTTCCTCCTATTTTCATTATCCGTGAGCTTGAGTTAGATAGAAGTGCCCTATTTTAATGCTACATTGTTTGGGGTTTACTTTCATAAGCTTTCTCTGGATTAATTTGTTTGGATTTCTCATTTAACATTTGGTGCCCTTCACCTTGGAGGTTTTTTTCCCGTATGATAAGTTTTAAAGGACTTGGTTTGAATAAAGAGACCTAAATTTTGTGGCAATGTGTGCTTTTGTTTCTCTTTTGGTGTATTTTATGGGTATGAGATGATTTGCATCTCTCTCTCTCTGTCCACGGTTCGGTGCTTTTGTGGTGAGAGAATGATATGTAAACTGTAAAGAATTAATTAGTTGGTTGTTAGTAACTAATAGTAGTTAGTTGGGATTAGTAGGTCTAGTATTGCCTATATAAGGCATATGCCTATCCATTGTATCTCTATGCTTGTTATGTTTCTCTTGGTTGTTTCGTGAATAGAACTGAACCGTGAGGTGAGAAGAAGACTCAGGTCTGATCAAGATTAACAGATCGTACAAAAGCATGCCAAGGCTCTCTCAATTCTATTATTGCAATGCCATAACAAATCTGATCTGATTGTTACAAATGGAGAGTAGGCTATTTATAACACTATAGCCTCCCTCAAATCCTAACTAATAAGTTAATGACTAATTACCCTACTACTTATCTAGTTTACACTTAGGTCCCTAGGTCTATCTTACAATTAGGTCCCTAAATGCATATAATGTCAATGGTGTTTGAACTCTATTCTCCAACTTGAAACTCGATTTTCAAATAAAGCCCATGGCTGATCTGTTTTCCCGGCCTGGTACCAACTGTCGACTTGATAGTGCACGCTGTCTTTTAATTTGATGTTTTGAGAATTTCTTTTCCTTTTCCTATATTTACAATTTTTCCTCTTATAATTTATCCCCTTCTTCAATATTCGAAATTTGATTCACTTTGGTGTTTCTTTAATACTATTATTCCATCTTATTGGTATCTCCTAGTTACTCTTTAGCTTCTGCTTCTAGGTTCTCTGAATAAGGGTGGAGGAGGAAAAGCAGCAGCATGGTGGTCTGATCCTCACTCAAAAGTACACGTTGGAGTTGGTTGTGGTTTTTGTGGGGTAAGAAATCTAATCTTTGCTTTCATTAATTTTGGTTGTCTTTTTTTTAATGTTCATTTATATTTGGGATTGTTTGCATGGACATGAGCGTTAAACGTTGTTAATATTAGAAACCTTATTTTATTGACCCAGCATATTATACCCTTTTGTGGTGTGGCCAATGATATGTTATATTGGTAATCTAAATATGCATTGTTTCAAGTCAGTTAACGTAATTTGTATCATGTCATATATGAGATATCTTCTTGTCATATATGAGATGTGTTCGCTTCATTATTTGGACTCTTTTTATTAGCATAATATCATGCATATTCAGAATGTCAAGATGGTATATAGCTGTTAGCTGGCTAAGTCATCAAAATTTAATGACATTCATGTGGAAGTTTAAGTGCATGGGCTAAATTAAGACACACACACACACACAACACTATGAAGGTTTAGTGACAAATTTCAAATTATAAAATAAGAGATTAATTGGGAATAAGGAATCAAACAAGACCTAAATTACAGTGTTTCATAATAATTTGCTTTAGATTTTATATTTGGAAGATGAAGGGGAGAGAAATGTGGTGCATAATGGAGAGGGAAGTTGATAGAGGAGTGTTTGAAGTGTTGGATTTGGTAGTCTTTTTCTGTCCGTTTCAACAATTTAGCGTATTGAGAGGGAAATGGCGAGTTGAGATTCATGATATCATTTTCCTTGACTAGTCTCATGACGCTTATATTTTCTTCTTCACTCACCCCATCCCACAATTGAGATTAATTTCAGTATAATCTATTTTTTCCTTTGGTACGTTAGATATTGAACCTTGATCATTGGGCTACCCTCAGGTGGCTTTTATTTTGGTTTTAAAAGTATGATTTATAT
The DNA here is from genome assembly GCA_019022615.1 of Acacia melanoxylon. Taxonomy (NCBI): domain Eukaryota; kingdom Viridiplantae; phylum Streptophyta; class Magnoliopsida; order Fabales; family Fabaceae; genus Acacia; species Acacia melanoxylon. The sequence goes on along the minus strand of JAFJYJ010000041.1, from coordinate 2,103,367 downwards.
GGTTTTAATTGGTGGTTATGCTAGAGTTTAAGGCTAGATTTTCATATTACTAAGGTTATAATATCTTTCCTTGGATTGCTCTGTTCTTTTGCAAAATATTATCCACCATTCCTATTTATTCTATTTGGCTGCCTGGCTAAGCTAATTACTTAAGATTCCTACTTGAAAGATCATGTTTGATATTTATCATTTTTTGGAATGCAAAGTCCATGGAAAGAAACTATGCAGAAGAAACAAAATTAAGAATCAGAAATCAAAATACCCACACACCTTGGTTCCATTTTTTCGTCAAATTTGCAGTCAGTTTCTTTGATACTTTTAGTTTTCCAGTGTGGTAACATATGGCTTGTATGTTCAGATGTATCCAATTATTGGAGATAGATACAGATGCAAAGACTGTAAGGAGAAGGTTGGTTTTGATCTTTGTGCTGATTGTTATAAAATTCGCAGCAAGATTCCCGGTCGGTTCAATCAGCAGCACACTCCAGATCATGAGTTTGAGCTTATGCAAATTAACATTATCCATAGCATAATGAGGCTGGTTACTGGACAGTTAGGAGATGTTTCAATTGAAAATTTGCCTCTGGAAAGCATAGAGTTTAGACCTGAAGATCCAGATTTGGTCGGTGATGGTGATGGTGATGGTGATGGTGATGGAGAACATACCCAGAATGACTCTGAAGGCACCGATTGAAGAGTTGAATTGACAAAATTCCCAAGATCTGCTGCTGCTGCTGCTGCTGTTTTGGTTGGGAATCAGTCAATAGTTTATTTTGGAAAATGACAGTTGAGGAACCATGAGCAAAATTAACGACAGATAAGGGCCTTGAAAATCAGAATTCCTCTCAAGAACCATAAAAATAGGTTATCATCAATTATATACCTGTAATAGTAATCATGATTGTATTATTAAAAAAAGAGTATTTGGTTGCTATTTTATATGGTAATAGAATTTAGGAAAAATCTTTTTACAACATGTTTGGTTTGAGGGGAGGGTATGGGATGGGATGGGATGAGATGAGATGGGAGGAAGGATATTGAGATTAAGTGGGTATTGGTTCAAAGTTAGCATTTTGTTTGGCAATGGATTGAATAATATAAGTATGTTGAGTGGTTGTGTTTCTTGTTCCTCTAATTTAGAGAGTCTTGGTCAATTTGTTATAATTTTGATCTAAGATGGGTTCGTACTTAAATGACAGAATCAATGTTGAAAATTAGAGATAGCTGATTTCATGATCGAAAGCACGATAACCGATCCCCTATGACATTGTTGATTGAATTGGCGAGACTTGGCTGGACCAAGTCGGAAGGAGTGAATCAACCCTGATTCTGGTTCAAAAGTGTTGACAACGATGGTAATGTGGAGGAGAAATGCTGCTGGTGGAGAAGGTTTGTTGGTGGAGGAGCATCATTCGGTGTGGTGGGGAGGTCACCGGAGGAGTTTCACCAATGGAGTTGAGCACTAGTGAGTTTAATATGGTAGGAACTCAGTTGACTCAGCTGTCTTTTGAAAAAAGGATCCGTATAGGAAGTTAAAGTATAAATGGAGTTATACATTCAACTAAACTATAAGGATTAAATAATAAACTTTTGTTTTGTTTTATAAAGCCAAGTGTGATATGTTTCTTGGAAACAAAAATGACCTTAGTCTGTTTGAGTCATGAATTTCTTCACTGCACAAGATTTTTACATATGAAAATAAAATAATGCAAAATAGATTTAAAAATAAAAAAGCCAACAGACATTTATACCCAAAAAATAAGTTTCATTAAAAGTAATACATCCGTCCTTCAAAAACAGTGGAGCATTTCTTATGAATAAATCAAATAGTTTATTAACCCAAAAAATCAAATGGATGGAACGGCGTATTCTTAAAAGAAGTTCGGCCTTTGGGTTGGCGGTAGGAACGGTGGTTTAAAAGCTATATGACTTTAAAAAAGCTCGGTAGGAAAAAAGTCAGGTTATAGATAATGATTTGTGTTTGGATTGATGGTGGTAGAAGTGGCGGCGTCACATCAAAAAAAGTTGATTCCTGAAAGTTATGAAAAAAGATGATTAAGCGTTATTTTTTAACTTATTCTTTTTTTTTTTTTTTGACTTAAAGTTAAGCGCCTGATAGACAATCCAAACAGTTCCATTTTCCTTATTTTCCTTTGATCACTATTTAAGAAGCGTTTGGGCTTTTAATCGTGCGTTTGTTTGCCTTTACCGCTCAAATTAAAGTGAATCCAAACAGGCCCGTTAAAGATATGAAACCTTCAAAGGTTAGAAAAAGACATCATTTTGGAATACCTTTGACAATATTTAAATACAACTTATTCCGTGGAATTATATTAAAATAGATGGTTAATATAATCATTAATCTTTTAAATTAACCTTTATTTGGATTTTAATCACTCAAAGGGCAAAATTGTCATGACATTTATCAAATTATAGAAATCAATGTTTTAAACGTAATAGAACTCGAAGAACCAAAACCCATCTTATAAAACTTGAGGGGTCAATCATCAAAATGAAGGCAAACATGAGGGACTAAAGATTCTATTATCCCTACTAAATTAGAAGACTCCCCCCAAACGGACAAAAGCAGGATTTAAAACACAAGAAAAGAAACATATTAATCTCTACAAAATGTCAGGGGTACAAACCGTGCAATCCCTACTAAATTAGAAGACATGCCTATTGTAAATGGGTAAGAAAGAAAAAAGGCTAGCTGCATCATTCCTTCAAACAGCAATCCACTCAACTTTCCAATCTAATATGCCATTTACTCAAGAACCATAAATTTCCAGCACTACCACGACCAAAATATGTCCATGGTTGTTAAAATTGTCTCAGATGCCAAATTTCAACAGTAAAAAAGACAGTCGCTACACAAAAACACATTACTGGGGGAGGTTGTCAACAGACACTCTGGTCCAATCATATTGGCTTGATCTTGAAGTGCAGCGAAATGAGAGAAAACACAAAACACTTCAAATCCTGCAGAGACGAGAAATTTCTGATGAGAAGAAGCACATGGCATAACATGCTCGTAAAAGGACAAGTGTGCTTAAAAATATAGCAAGCATTCGTTTGATGCCAAATAGATTAGAAATAATGATCTCCAGAGCCTATATATAACAATAAGCAAAGGTGATGCACATAAATTGTTGTGCCAATGCAACAACTTGTTTAAAAAATAATTTAAAAGAAGAGGACTAAGGGAGAAAACAGAAGCTCACACAGAAAATATGAATTTAAGCTTGAAAGATTGACAAATTTCAACACTATAAGTTCATGACAATTCTCCCACACACTATAGTTTAAATTTACAGACCCAATCGACATATTGGTGCACTGAAGCTGACCAATAAATTACATTCAGTGTTTAGATTGAGATTTTGTATATTTCCTTTGTCCCTATTCTTGTATTTGGGTTCAAAATTTAAGCGTCTTAAGTCTTATTCAGGGGATAACTGTGAACTACTGCCCGAATTCATTTTACTGTAATGCTAAATTTTGATACCATATCATCCCACAATACGAATCCAGAGTATTACCATGCGAAAGTTATTCTTTTCTATTAAACTGGATCACCTCTGAATACCTAAAAGAAATCTGATCCCCTACCCTTTAAGTTGCCTAACGTAACAACACTACCATCCAGGATTTGCACATATCCAGCTTTAGAACATTTATTTGCATAACTCAATATCTAGCTCTTCTAAAATTCTAATTCCTCTATTGTCCTATTTAGTTGGAATGTTACTAGCCAGAATATATCCACCATCCATTAAATTGATCAGCCCTCACATCCACATTTAAAAAAAAAAAATTGTCAACAGAACAGTAAAACCATTTTTTCCTCCCATCCATCCATTATAGCTATCCTTTCCCCAAATGTTATTTCCTGGCCATAGCTCCTTCAAATTATCACAAGGAAAAAGGATGTAGGAGGGGATGAAAAGTGGAGATATGCTTTGACATGAGGCTCATTTTCATGCAACAAGATGGGGCAATCCAAATCCTATGAAACTACACAAAAACTGTAAGGATATGGTAGCTAAGGTAGCCATGGCTTCATGCTGGTAAGAAAGCTGCTATAGCTGTTAGAAGTTGGGCACTGTCAGGATTGTTATAGGGTTGAGTTTGTTATGTAACTTGGGAAAATTCAGCTATACAACAGTGCACTACTCGTGCCTAATATAGAATGTACCATTATGCAATTTGCCTATCAATCAACGGTGAAATATAGTCATTTTAGAGAAAATACATAAGAAAAGATGATGACAGCACCAAAAATATCAATCAACAGCATCATGAATCAATGAATTAACTCACCTGAACAAGGTAATAGAAGATGCGAAGACCTTCAGGATCTGCACTACTCTGAACATCCACAAGAGATCCAATCTTTGATGTTGTGAAGGATATATGTTCGTTTCCCATTACAATTTCCAGCTCCTGCCGTCCAACTCGATCAGGTTCTGGCCAATTGTTGTCATCTTCCTTCATTATCTGAAGGATGACAGAATTTAATGAGAAACATAAGTAGTTCTTTTAGGAACCCACAACACATTGCAGAGTAGGATATGATACCAATAAAAAGCATATGAGATTTTGATTATATTGTAACCATTTAATGTTTAAGGAAAAATTAACTGGTAACAAAGGCTACATTTGACGGACCATGTAATGCCTTCTGATTATAGTGCTTTTTAATAGCAAAACGTGAAATTGTATCACATTGAGATAAGATATCGATATTGGACTTATACTTCAGATTTAATGTAAGATTAAATTTTGAACAGGCACCAAACATTGCCATCCTGGCGTTAGCTATCACTTAGAATGATCAATTGTTTCCCAGTGAAATATGCCAATTATATTTCTTTCATCTCTCCACGTACAAATAACAATGGTAATGGTTCTTGCAATTTGAAAAGAATGGACAAGGAAAAAGAGTATAACAACCAAACTCCTTCACTAAGGATTCATATAATATTGAAAACTCATTAACATCATACTTGACCCAACAAATTACATTCAAATAGAAACGATTAAGACATCAGAAAAAATAATACCTTACAGAATCAATTAACACCTCACAGAACAGTAAATAAATATTTTGAATTCTCATCCAAACACACAAAAGTCCCTATAGCAGTACTGATTTTTTACAAAAGCATGCAACAACCCACAGCAGAGTCAGTCCCAAAAAGGTTTTCCCCAGTGATTTCTTCAAAGAATGAGAAGTTGAAAAATAAAAACGCACCAAACAACAACAGTTTGAGCACCCGTACTTCATGGAGCAAATAAAAGAAGGAAGAGAATAACAAAAGTAAACCACCATATCAAAGTAGAGCTAAGGCTTCATGTGAAAAAAGGACCAATAAGAAGAACTGAAGTAGATACAAAACCCAGAATTTTCTACCTTTAACCCCATTATTTATCAGCAACCTCGTACGAAAACAACAAACCCTAGGAAGTAAACTATTTTCCCCCAAAAAAAGCGGGAAAACCCTAACTGGCAACGCCGATTATGTCCCGAAACAAAAACCCTAATCGGCAGTGCAGTTCATAAAGATGCACATGAGGAAAGACAGAGCAAGGAAAGGAAAAGGCAGAAACCTCGCTGTCGCCAATAATGCGGCGGCACTCGCGAAGAACGGCAGGGGTAAGGTAAACCTCCTTGCGAATGATGGTATCGTTCTTGTAGTTGGAGTTATTTGCATAGCGAAGTTTGCCATCAGGTCTGAACTCGAACTCAAGGAACTCGTGGCCGAACTTCCCTTTGTGCCCAACATAGTATCTCAAGTAGAACTCACCATTATCATCGTTTGCCATTGCGGAAGATGAGACGATGGAGAATGCGCTTAGGGCTGGAGAATGCGCTTAGGGGGCTGGAGCAACTTTTCCAATTCCTTATTTCCTTTACTCACCGCTGCAGAGAGGTAGTCACAGGAGAGAAATCAGACCTTTCTATATTTTTTTGAGGTGTTATTTTACTAGATTAACTTTTAAAGAATGTATTTTGAAGAAAAAGCGGAAAAAATTTATTTTAAAAAATAGCTAGCTTTTAGAAAACCATGGTTTTTGCAGAATTTGAGAGTGTAGCTTCTAAAAAATCATGACTTTTAAAATCATGATTTGTGGCCAAAAAATAAGTAAATGAAATAAATCAGAAAATGAATTTTTGTTCAAGAATAAAATTTCACTGGAACTGTCCTGTTGGCGGTTTAAAACCTTGTCATATCCCATATTTGATGAGATATGATGAACTGAAACAATATTTTGCCAATACATTGTCATTTTGAACATATCAACTAATTATAAGGCGCAATTAACTTTTTTAAAGGGATTAAAGAAGCTAATTAAATTAACTTAGAATATTTTTATTTTTATTTTTTTAATGGCATTCACATCGGTATTTTATTAGTTTCAATAATTATCCTGAAATATCTTTTTATAGTACATTTAGTACTTTGGAAGTATATTTTTAATAGCGATCGATATCTTTCAAAGTATTTTTTAATACCAATAATTATCTTTCAGTATTTTTTAGTACCAGTAAGTATTTTAAAATATTTTTTAAGTACCAGTAAGTATTTTAAAATTTATTTTTCGTACCAGTCAGTATCCTAAAATATTTTTTCAAAATCCTAAAAAAAATTTAGGATACTGATTGGTATTTAAAAAATATTTTAGGATACTAAATGTTACTAAAAAGATATTTCAGGCTACTAACTGGTACTAAAAAGATACATAATAATTTTGAAAAATTATTTCAGAATCTTAAAAAAATAGTTCATGGTACTGAATGATATTAAAAAAAATATTTATGGATACTGACTGATACTAAAAACTTTAAAAATTAAAAATACGATAGATAGTGAATGTCATTAAATAAAAAATAAATAAATAATAATAAACAGCACCATTTTCAGAGAAAAAGATGGCAGCCGTAAAGGCAATTGAAAGAAACTTTTAGAGATAGATGGTGAATGTCATTAAAAAAAAAAAAAAATCGGTTGACCTGCCAGAAACGGGCTAGCCCTGTTATCTTGAAAAAATCTATAATATATACTTTTCAATTTCCATCTTTTATAACTTAACCCTAGCACCCCCTCCAAGTTAAAATGAATTTACTTGATTAACCGATTGTTGAGATTATTTTTTCTTAATAAACAATATTGAGAACGCTAGGAGTAGATATAGTAGGAGTATTTGTTTTTGCTATATCGTCAATTTGCTTATGAAAGTTCAAGCAATTCACGTCAAAGCCTCACTAGCTTCTAAATTGTAACACGAGAAATAAAAAAAAAAAAACAAAATAATTAATAATTGAAATTCGACTAAGCATTTGGGAAAAAAATTACAATCGAAGTCGATAAAGGAGAATTGAAGCATTAGTTAATTAGATAGTAATAGATATGAATCATATGATTGATTACGTTGGTGAAAAAGTTAAAATCGACGGATAATTTATACTTTAATACTTCTTCAGCTCCTAATTATAGGACAACATTTAGAAGTTGGTTTTGGTCATAATTATAAGAAAATATTCTAATTTTTATTAATTTCTTTTTAAAATACCTCTATTCAAGAGAAAGAGCTTGTGGATGGGCAAGCTTACCGAAAACTTCTTTGTCTGCTGGAAGATGACTATGGGAATATTCTATTAATTGAGTTGATCCAAGTACTGAGCTACCTTTTTTTTATTGTTATATTCAATCGATTTTATGTAAAATTTATATATGGACATTTTAGAAAAATGATTAAAATTAACTAATTTAACTCATATCCTTAATCTCTCCAAAATCAGTTAAATATATTCTATAATTAGGATTGGAGGTAATAATTAATATTCGCTTAATTTGCTTTTAACTTTTGAAAGTGTTTACTTCACCTAATGGATGTGTGTTTTGATTTGATGTAGTGATTGGAGGTTGAGCAATGATGATTGATGAATAGGGAAAAGTGAATGTAATAATAAATCATTATCTTCACTTCACTTTCGTGATAATTGAATGCCCATTCTCTCTTTTTTTTACAGTGAAAAGTAGCAAGTATAGATTCTGCGTGCAAAAGAAAAAAGACATGATTTAAGTATCCCATTTCTGCAGCTCATGAGTTAGCCCCCTTTTACTTTATTTCTCCAAATATGTATAGATCTATATATATATATATATATATATATATATGTATGTATGTGTGTGTGTGTATCTATATGATCTACACACACATATAAAATCCCTTTGGTCTAAAATATATGCTGCTTTCTAAAAGAAATTTTTGGTCCTTTGTATATGAACTATTAATATCATTTTTCAATGTTATCCCTATTGTTGTACACAATAAATATTGAAAAAGATGAAAGCGAACATATTTGACTAGGAGCAAAGTTGTTGTTGTTGTTTAAAAAAAAAAAAAAAAAAAAAAATTAAGACAGATTTAACAAGTTAACCGTTTCTTCCCTTACATATATATTTTATACTGGATGGAGTATAAATTTTTTTTTTTGTCAAAGGATACTTATATTAAAAACTTCAACAATTACAAGCCAAATACAGAAAAGGAAATAACAAGAGAATACTCAACAACAGAGGAAAGGAAAAGTCCAAGCAAATACAAACACAAAACATAAGAAACAGAGCAACATTACAATCAACACCATTCAACGACTGAATGGGGGAAGAAGCATCAATAGAAACAGATCCGCCTTCTGGGCGTCCAAAGTAGAAGTGACAACAAAAAGAAGGTGTTGGTTGAAAAAACCCACCCTATCGCACACCACTTTGTAAGCGTTACCGATTAAGTCGATGGTACGGTTCTGCTAGGGGTAAAGGACAACGAGAACCGGCCTTGGTAGCCAAAAGACGAATAATATCGAAGATAATGCTCCTACTCCTCCAATCAATCATATCCGGTGAATTAGCATTAACACAATTACAAAGGGAGAGGCAATCAGTTTCAAAGACCACATTATCATGGCCAAGATCAACAGTGAGCATCAAAAGCCCTCTTCAGAGCTAGAGCTTCGGTCATAAACGCTGAGATGGATTTCACCTTATCCACAAAACCCCATTTGAACTCACAAAAATGATCCCTACAGATAACTCCAATAGCAGCACCAGTCATATTAGCAGAAAAGGCCCCATCACAATTAAATTTATACTCCATTGGATGGAGTATAAATGAATAGTACAACTTTTATAGATTTTTATATCTTATGTTGAACAGTGACACTGAAATCGACATTAATTATCGACCATTCAAATCTGCAAGTTCTCTTACCCAAAGAAAGGAAATTGCAAGGTCGATTTTATGGCCCAAAAAAAGTTCATCCCTACCTTAAGGATCTGAATCATGTTTTGAATTGCAGCTGAGAAAATTGGAAATGTCAATTATATAGCAAGAGACAGCTTTGGATTCTAATACACTGAAAATTATTGCAGTTCTGATGACAAACTAAAGCACGAATTAATACTTCAATTCAGAAAGTAGAAATAGCTAAGATAATTTCATGAAAGATCAAGCAGAAAGACAAAACGAGATATAACACAAACAGTAAAGTAAGGTGACATCTCAAAAAAAGAACCATTTAATTAGTCCTAACACACAAACATGTGTATCTATGTATATTATTATACCCTCAGGTAATTCATAATTGTACTTCTCAAGCACAAATAAGGCAGGCTACTATGGAAGCAAGTTTACTTTATTGTAAATGTCTAATCCAAATGCTCTCAATTTTCAAGGATTATGTTGATTTTGTGTAGAAACGGATACCAACAGCCACACCCAAGAAAAGCAAGGGAACTAAGAACTGAAGCATCTTGATGAAGAAATCTGGTGACTTGTCCTGATTAGGCTGAGCTTGTTTTGGAGAAGTGTACTTAACCTTGTTGGGGAGGGTTGAGGAATCGATGTCTCCGACATAGAATTCTTCCATCATTGACACAGCACTGGTACTGTGTCCTACATCTTCAAAATCATCAGTTGCATCTTTCCCTGCATACATTTGCATTTACAACTATGAAACTCCAATATTTCAGAATAGATTCATATAGTGTTTGACATTCATATCAAACATGACACTTTGAACTGCACTAGGCTAGGATGTTATACATTTTTAGTGAGGCACAAGGAGTCTCCTTCGGGTACGAAGGGCAAAGGGTAAACCCCTCCCAGCAAAGTTGCAAACATATCCCAATGACTTGCTTAAATGTTACTACTCATTACAACTTGAGTTTTGTTTGTATATTGCATGTTTAAGCCTCACTTGGGATACATGACACATGAGGTGTCAAGCGTCAATTTGAACGTTACATGTATGAGAACCATCTTCTTCAAAACTTACATGGCACTCAAATATTGAGACATCTGTAAGTCTCCAAGTGTTCATATCTTATCATGTCTTGTCTTGTATCCACGTTAGTGTGTATTTGTTTATTAGCTTTACAGAGTACAGACATCTTAGTTTGGTGAGACAAACAGTGATAAATAACTCAGCCAGTCAGAAAAAGGATATTGCATATTTTGTAGTGTTACAGTATCTGTGCTGTCCTTTCTTGTTTTATAAGCATGTTAGAACAAGTGTTTATTAATTAAACACATCTCTGTCCTGAGAGAGCAAAACAGATGAACAAGTCGACAAAAGGATAGCTGCATGCATACCTGTGGCAGAGATCAAGACATCATCTCCACCAGGGTGGTCCTCTAAGAATTTTGTCACGTTGTAAACCTGTACAAGAAATAATCTTTTAAGGTAGTGGAAACCACTGATAAGAGGAAAACCATGCACTAACTGTATTAAACTCCACAGCCAAATGTCTCACTTGCTATCGTAAGCTCAGTAGATATGAGTATGATATATGAGAAGGATGATATTTGGGCAACCATCGTGGATTTCTTGTTTCAAGTATTGATATAGTCAAGAGAAGCAATTTTTTTTAACGGACAGCTTTGGCTCCAATTTGAACCTGACACTGTGAATTAGACAATGTGGTGCATAGTTTCTTACAACAAAAGCATAACCGGTTTTGGCAAGTTGGAATTGCTACAACATAAAGGTATAGAAAAGCACATCGTATGATACTTGAATAATACATCCAAGATAAATCAGTTATAATTTTGTGTGTTGTACGAAACACGAGTAGATCAGAAACCCATTACATCCGATCAGTTTTATCACGTATTTGTTTATATATATATATATATTAATCACAATCAAACTTATTAAAAGAATATAATTGAGATGGTTTCCTGTAACACACACACACACACAAAAACCAATAACTATGATGTACGACATGAATTCTGCAATGATGAACTTTGAGATGTGAAACGTCGAGAACCATGTTTGGGTTTGAGCTTAATCCGATCCAGGTTATATAGTTCTAATACAGGACAATATTATCCAAATCATCTAAGGCAGCACATCACTTCTGACATAACCTGTTTTAAAGAAGCAGGTCCACATCAGTTGTGAAATGTTTGTTATGCCATAAAAGCATATAGATGATATCAAAGAGCAAGCAAATTACGATTTTGCACTCTGAACATTGAAAGTGACCAATAACAATATCCAAAACTCCATCGTCATAGAAATACACAAATTCCGAGATTCTGTAATGATCCAAAGAGAAAACGACCATTTCCAATCATAATATCATGAAGATTGAAGACCCTTATCAAGACAAGTTCTGATCCAATTTCATCCAATGTTCAAAATGACATGAATATTTCATTTAACAAACAAATCTATTCAATTTGACTTATGTGCAATTCCACTAAATCAAGAGAAACCCCCCAATTGGTTACTCCGAGGAGACAACTGAGAAGTCAGAACCAACATCATTTCAGTGATCTTAATTCTTTTTGAGGAGTTTCACCTCGTTGATAAGGAATTAGTAGAACAAAAGAAATGGAGGGAGAATAAATAAATAAATTTAAGAGATATTAAAGCAATCATAATACCTACGTAGATAGATTGTAAATGCTCATTCTTTCACCTCCCGTACATCAATTTTCACAAGCAAATTTATCAATTTCAAAATTGCCGCCTTCTATTCCAGGCACACTTACGTTTTCAATGACCTCAATTCGTATAGCCCATTTTCTACGAGAAAACATAAACAGGCCCTCCAAAAACTCATCACAATAATGAAAAACTAATCAAAAGTCAAATCACCGTCCAAATACCCAATAGGAAAAGCAATAGAAAATCGAGCACATACGCGATCGAAACATCATAAACGTCACCAGATCGACCTCAACCATTCATTTAAACCGATTAAAATTTCATTCCCTTAAAAACCCAAGATTCTCAGCATTGATAATCAAACCCAAAACGAAATCCCATCAACAAGTTAAAACGCAAACACATCATTATTCCCCAATTCCAGATCAAATCTTGGCATACACACAAAATCTCACAAACCTTGCCATTAATAACAAGCCAGCAATCTTTGGCGTTGTTGTGCAGAGAGACCTCAGCGAGAGTGAAAACCTTGCGCTCCCCAGCCATTACCGAAGGAGAGCCAGAGAGACGAAACTATAAATACGTCCTGGAAAAAACAAGCAGAGATCGCGGTTCCTGTAAGTGACAAAAGGTTACAACTGAAAGATGATCTAAGGGAGGAGAAACGTGAAGTTGGCTGCCCAATCGCAATGAATGAGAAAAAATTTGTTTTACTGGCCAGCCAACCACTTCGCCGTTTTGTCTTTAATATTGGCCTCAAGTTTTTCTGCATTTTTTCATTTCATTCTTTATTAGGCGCATATGGCTTTTTTGCCGAACACATTTATGATTATGAGCTTCGTTTGACCCAAAAAAAAAAAAGATTATGAGCTTGGAAAATAATACTTGCATTTACTGTTTTATTTTCTAAGCATGAGCTTACCTTTTTTTCTCTCATTTTTTATTGAATGAACAATTTTTTTTTTTATCATGCGTTGTTGTGTTCACTCAAAAGAGGACCTTTTTCGGCCGGAAGCTTATTAACCGCTGAATATTCGGGAAAGGGCAAAGTACAAGACTACGAGTCATTTTTCGTTCAACTCCATTATATACTTGCAATAGTAATCAGGATTGTGTGGTGGCCCCTAAAAGGCAAGAAACTAACTTGTAATTGGCTCTAAAGAGATAACGTCTTTAAATCCATATATTCTAATCTCGTCGCACGCAAATGAAACTACAGTGAAGAAACCAGGTTGAAGCGACACACATGAAGAAGAAGAAAATGGCAAAAGAGCTTCACGTAGTGATGCTTCCATGGTCAGCCTTCGGCCAATTGATGCCATGCTTTCAACTTTCCATAGCCTTAGCTAAATATATCTACCGGTCTTGAGACAGCGATGGTTATCCACTCGTCAATAAATTACCCAGATCAGCCAATAAATTAAACAGCAATATATTGTAGCAAAACACAAGAAGAAAAAAAGAAGGAAATGGCGAAGGAAGTTCACGTAGTCATGCTTCCATGGTCTGCCTTCGGCCACATGATGCCATTCTTTCAACTTTCCATAGCCTTAGCCAAATCTGGAGTCCGAGTCTCTTTTGTGTCCACCCCAAGAAATATTGAAAGACTTCCCAAAGTGCCTTTAGATTTAGCCTCTCTCATCACCCTTGTAAGCTTGCCATTACCAAAACTCCCACATGGAGACCTACCAGAAGGTGCAGAAGCTACAGTAGACATCCCATTTGGGAAAATTCCACAGTTGAAAATGGCTTACGATCTCTTGCAAGAACCGTTTCAGAAATTTGTGGCTGATCAGTCTCCAGATTGGATCATCATTGAGTTCATGTCTCACTGGATTTTTGACTTCGCCCATGAACTAAATATTCCAGTATTGTACTTCAGTGCATATTCTGCTGCTACAACTTCATTTGTGGGTCCTCCAGAATATCTGAGTGGAGAAGCCAGAGAGAAGGTCAGGCCAATAATGGAATCTCTGATGACACCACCACCTTGGATCAATTTTCCTTCAACAGTAGCACAAAAGAAGCACGAGGCAAGTCCAGTGTTCAAATTCTTCTTTGGATCAAATGGCACTCAGTACTCTGATGCTGAACGGCTTGCCAAGGTCATGAAGAATAGCCAAGCAATCTTGATAAGGACATGTCATGAGTTTGAAGGTCCTTACTTGGATATGCTTAAAGAGCTTCTAATTGGGAAGATAGTGATACCAACGGGTCTGCTCCCGCCAGAGAAGCATGAAATATCAGAAGTCAATGATGAATCATGGAAGCATATATTCAAGTGGCTGGATGAACAAAAGCCCAAGTCGGTTGTGTTTGTTGGGTTTGGAAGTGAATGTAAGCTCAACAAGGAACAAGTTCACGAGATAGCTCACGGGTTAGAGCTTTCATGTCTGCCATTTATATGGGCTCTGAGAAAACCAGAGTGGGCTAAGAATGAAATAGAGGTTCTACCTTCTGGGTTTGCTGAAAGAACAAGAGGAAGAGGCGTGGTGAGCTTAGGTTGGGCGCCCCAAATGCAAATTCTGAGCCATGAATCAATTGGAGGCTCGTTGTTTCACGCAGGGTGGGGCTCTATGATTGAGATCTTAGGATTTAGGCACAGCCTTGTGCTTCTTCCAATGGTAGCCGATCAAGGTTTGAACGCGAGACTACTGGGAGAGAAAGGGTTGGGAATGGAGATAGAGAGAGCAGAAGATGGGTCCTTTAGCAGAGAAGACATAGCAAAGGCTTTAAACACAGCTATGGTTTTGGAAGAAGGAGAAGCATTGAGGGCTCGTGCAAGGGAGGCTGGTGCGATTATAAGAGATATGGATCTGCAATATCAACACTACATTGGCCAACTTGTTCACTTTCTGAAATCACATAACGCCAAGTAATTAACTGTGTTCGTTGCAAGACCTTGAACATGATCATGCTATAATAACAAGACTCAAATGGATGTATGTGGCCCCATATACGGGCAGGCAAGAAATCAATCAATCTACTGCCTCTATTAAGAGTTAAAAATTTGATTTGTCTTACTTTTTTTTTTTTCATAAGAGTTTGAAAAGTGTTGTTTTAACATTGGGTAAAGGCGCAATTTTACCTACGTGAAGTTTCTTTCGAGGCCCGTAAAGACTTTGGAGTTTTTTCGGAAAGAAAGAAATCTGACACGCGAAGTTACGTTTTAGGAGCAAAAATACCACGGGCGGTTAGTTGACCGTCAACTTGGATGGAACGCTGAGCGTGGATTGACACGCTGACATGGAATAAAAAAAAATTAGGAAAAAAATTAAAATAATTAGATAAAAATGAAACTAAATAGAAAAAAAAATCAAAAAATTAGGAAATATTCAAATAATTAGAAAAATATTCAAAAAAAAAATAAAATACCCTACCCTCCAGTGGGCCCCACCACCAACCCTACGTCGGCCGCCGGCCGTCCCCAGTATGACGTTGATTCTTAGGGGCCGCCACACCGGCGGCGGTCGGATAACCAACTCATTTGAGGAGGAGTTGTATATACGCGGCCGGTCGGTTGTTAAAGATCTGTTAGGGTAAGTTATTCGTTGAAAAAAAATAATTAATTAAGATAATATTAACATCAATTCTCCTACGAGAGATAAATCTATTCGATGTATGAAGTCTAACTAAAAACTGGATAAGGAAAATTTTAAACTTTATTAATTCTATCACAAAATTTAACAATTTTTTAACTTTAAACCTATTTAACTATACATTTTTTTCAAAAAAAAATAATTAGCGGAATTTTTTCCTAATTTTTTGAATTTTTTCTAATTATTTGAATTTTTTTAAAAAATTTCCTAATTTTTTGAATTATTTTTTATTTATTTTTTTGAATTTTTTATTAAAATCAACGTTCCATCCAAGTTGATGGTGTTAACTAACCGCCCGTGGTATTTTTGCTCCCAAAACGTAACTTCGTGTGTCTTTTGCTCCGAAAAAAAACTTTTTGTGGTCTTTGGACGCTTCCTCAGAAAGAAACTTACGTGTGTAAAATTGCACATTTACCCTTTAACATTTAATGATTTTTTTCATTTTTTCCCACATTAATTTTATATATTGTATTAATTAAAATGTTAATGATACCTATATTTGTTCTATTTCTCTATCTTACTCGCACCTTACAAATAAGCGTATCCTTTAAAAAAAAGATTTATTTCAGACATAATTATTACTTTTAACTAATTTTAATCATTTTCTTAAAGTGTGTGATTATTAGGCTCTTATAAATAAGACAAGAGGAGTATATCTTTAATAGTGCTTCCTACTTTACGATTCTTCAACGTTTGTTTAGTTTAATATTTGAAGGGTTAAGTCATGCATTTTTTTTTTTTTAGATGCGGGAGCAATTTTTGCCCTTAAGTTTTCGAATGAGCGATATTCTTTTTGCGAAGTATCAAACGGACGAATGTTGCCCCTCCGTTAAAACCCTAACGGTCAACGTTAGTCAACCGTTAGGGTTTTAACGGAGGAGCGGGCAACATGTCTCCGTTTTGATACTTCGCGCAAAATCGCTCTTCGGCCAGCATCTTCGAGGCAAAATTCTTCCGGCGCGTCTTGAAAAAAATTGATTTAACCCATATTTGAAATTAGAAATATTTCAAAACTAATATCCCTTTTAGGTTCTTCATATCAGTGATAAGCAATAACAAACCCCACCGATGAGTGTTGTCGTACCCGCCACGACAACCTAGTTTTATTTATAAATTTATTTTAACTAAAAAATTTAGTCTTATTTATAAGTTCAGTTTATATAATAAATGAAATTGTGACAATCTTATCCATATTAATTGTCTTTCATGAAGATAGAGAGAAAAAACAAAGTTGAAAAATATCTAATCATAAATAAGGTCAAAGTTGCAAATTTACCCATAATCATTGAGCTAATTACCTCTCCTTGATATATGAGATTTGTTCAAAATGGATTTATAAATAGGATCAAAGTGATACCACTAGTACCCCTTTTGACAAAAAAGTAAGAAATTTTTAGGGAAAATATCAGTGAGGTCCCAAAATAGATAAAAAAAAATATAAAAAAAGTTTCATCCCCAAATCCCCTCACAAAAAAGTGGGACTTTTTCTTATATAAATTAGGGAATTCCTCTTGCAAAAAAAGTCTTATTGTCAAAAATGGTTTTTCATTTGTCAAAACGACTTTATTAATTGTTAAAATGTCCCATGAAAATCTCGTTGTCAAAATGGTTTTTCGTGTTTGTAAAAATTCTCCGAGTTTTTCCTCCCGCATGTAGAATTTTTAAAACCTAAAAAAAAAAATTAATGACAACACGAAAGCCATTTTTAATGAGATTTTCATGTAGAACATTTTAACAACTAATAAAGACGAGGCTTTATGACAATAAGAAAAATCATTTTGACAACTGAACTTTTTTGCAAGAAGAATTCCATAATTAATATCAAAAAAATTCCTATGGACTTTTTTAAGAGAGAATTTAGGGTTGAGACTTTTTTGATATTTTTTTATTTATCTTGAGATCTCACTGATATTTTCCCTAATTTTTATGCACCAGCTCTGAGTCGTCATTTATTACCATCCACTAGTCAATTAATGAATACACCTTAACTTACCCCAATCAATAATGAAAGCATCATCAAGACCTGTGACTGGACTTGTATAAACTAACTACTCAGCAAAGAGATGTGCTGCAAAACACAAGAAGACGAAGAAGATGGGGAAGGAAATTCATGTAGTGATGCTTCCATGGTCTGCATTTGGCAACATGATGCCATTCTTTCAACTTTCCATAGCCTTGGCCAAATCTGGAGTCCGAGTCTCTTTTGTGTCCACCCCAAGAAATATTGAAAGGCTTCCCAAAATCCCTTCAGATTTAGCCTCTCTCATAACCCTAGTGGCCTTGCCATTACCAAAACTCCCAAATGGAGACCTACCAGATGGTGCAGAAGCTTCAATAGACATCCCATTTGAGAAAATGCCACAGTTGAAAATGGCTTACGATCTCTTGCAAGAACCGTTTCAGAAATTTGTGGCTGATCAGTCTCCGGATTGGATCATCATTGAGTTCATGTCTCACTGGATTTTTGACTTTGCCCATGAACTAAAAATTCCAGTACTGTACTTCAGTGCATTTTCTGCTGCTACAACTTCATTTGTGGGTCCTCCAGAATATCTGAGTGGAGAAGCCAGAGAGAAGGTCAGGCCAACAGTGGAGTCTCTGATGACACCACCTCCTTGGATCAATTTTCCTTCAACAGTGACACAAAAGAAGCACGAGGCAGGTCCAATGTTCAAATTCTTCTTTGGATCAAATGGCACTCAGAACTCTGATGCTGAACGGCTTGCCAAGGTCATGAAGAATAGCCAAGCAATATTGTTAAGGACATGCAATGAGTTTGAAGGTCCTTACTTGGATCTTCTCAAAGAGCTTCACGGGAAGCCTGTGATACCAACAGGTTTTCTCCCACCAGAGATGCCTGAAAGAACACAATTAATGGTCAGCCATGGAAAGATATCTTCAAGTGGCTGGATGACCAAAAGCCCAAGTCAGTTGCGTTTGTTGGGTTTGGCAGTGAATGTAAACTCAACAAGGAACAAGTTCACGAGATAGCTCACGGGTTAGAGCTTTCAAATCTGCCATTTATATGGGCTCTGAGAAAACCAGAATGGGCTAAGGATGAAACCGAGGTTTTACCTGCAGGGTTTGCTGAAAGAACAAGAGGAAGAGGCGTGGTGAGCTTAGTCTGGGCACCTCAAATGCAAATTCTGAGTCATGAATCAATTGCGGGTTCATTGTTTCACGCAGGATGGGGCTCTATGGTTTGGTCACAGCGTTGTGCTTCTTCCATTTGTAGCCGATCAAGGTTTGAACGCGAGACTGCTGGTAGAGAAAGGGTTGGGTGTGGAGATAGGTAGAGAAGAAGATGGATCATTCAGAAGAGAAGACATAGCAAAAGATTTGAGGAAGGCCATGGTTTTGGAAGAAGGAGAGGCATTGAGGGCTCGTGCAAGGGAGGCTGGTGCCATTATAAGAGATATGGATCTACAATATCAACACTGCATTGGACAACTTGTTGACTTTCTGAAATCACATAACGCCAAGTAATTAACTGTGTTCGTTGCAAGACCTTGAACATGATCATGCTACTAGGTCTAGTCTTGGGTAGTATTATTATAATAACAAGAGTGGATGTAGCTACTGTTTTTTCCCCTTTCTACGTACTTGTCTCTGCGATTTTACTTTCTGAAACCACATGTTTTTTCCCCTTTCTACGTATTTGTCCAAAAAAAAAAGTCTCTGCGATTTTACTTTCTACTGTGTGAGCATCATTTTATATGTCTGTCTAAGAAACATTTGTGGACGAAACTATGAATAAAGTGGGCTTTATGCTTTTGATTGAGATCAATCTATTGTGTTTTTCTTTTTCTGGGCAAATATCTGTAGATCAAATATATG
The DNA here is from genome assembly GCA_019022615.1 of Acacia melanoxylon. Taxonomy (NCBI): domain Eukaryota; kingdom Viridiplantae; phylum Streptophyta; class Magnoliopsida; order Fabales; family Fabaceae; genus Acacia; species Acacia melanoxylon. Next base: position 2,083,963 of record JAFJYJ010000041.1, on the reverse strand, counting down.
AGAGTATGAGAGAATAATGGAGGAAAGTCCACAGATGTGATTGAAAGACTCTGTTTTAGTCGTGTGGTTCTCCTGCACCCAGCAAACACACGTATTAAATAAACCTCAGGAGGCATAAACAGAGGAGGACCCAGCAGTGTCGACTTACAGAGGCGTTCGTTCCAAGTGGGGCAGCCCCTCTGAACTATTTGTTCAGTTGGCCCCAAATTTATTTTATTTTATTTTTTAAATTAAAACAAACTTATCTTATATGTTGATCGTTTCGAAATCTCTTCACAGTCCAGGCCAACACCAACACGAAAAAGGCAGTCCGGTCTTTTTCTTTTTCTTTTTTTGGGCTGGTTTTTTTAAGACCAGACTACAGTGGTTTCGCAACGATTGTTTTTCGTTTTAAAAAAACACATTATCAAAAATTGTTTTTAAAAACAAAAAACAGAAAGTTGTTTTTTAAAATTAAAACATCATTTGGGTGTTTTCTTATTTTTGATGTTACTACTTACCACTATCGACACCACTCTATCGTCTCCAACAACTGCTACGTCATCATCCAACGGTCGCTGTTATATACTTCAAAAATAAATTTTCTTTTAAAATAATTATCCAAACATCTTTATTTTTTTTAAAAAAAAAACAGAAAACAGAAATAGCCCTATATGTCATCTTTTTTTTCCTTTGCAAATGTGTTTTTTTAAAACGAAAAACTGTTTGTAAAATAGAAAAGCATGTGGTTTCGTTGGCCACAACCTCATGGCCCTGCTTACTATCATTTAGAAATAATTAACCGATTTATTATTAATTTTATATCATATATTTATATATTATTGATGTTTGACAATATACTCCCATGAATCTCATGTAGATTAAAGATGAAACCAGAGGCAAGATCATAAGAATGCAATGAAAAAAATGACTTGTTGGGAAAAAAAAAACATTGATTTCCACTGATGAATATTTTGTAGGAATCTCACCAAAAACGCGGAAGCGAATCGTACCAAGACGATGTAGGAAAAGATGAAACCTTTATCGTTTTGATTACGCGGAAAGATCTTAAATGATCTGAAAGGAAAGATTCAACGATCTAAAAGCCTCTCCACGAACAATCCAAATCCATTTCTATGATCGATCTTCTGATTATCTCTCGAGGGGATATGATGGTTGTGTGAAACCGCTCGATGATGAACGTCTACCTCTGGGTTTATTTCGATGAGAGCCTCCTTGTGACTTGGCCTCTCGATGGGTGAAAGTAGGTTTATATACTAATACACCAAGACCTAACCCTAAACCACGTAGGCTATAGGGTTAACTGGCTTTTAGCCTCACTTAAGCCTTATTGAGCTTAAGTGACCAAAGAGCATATTAACCCAACATATTTTAGAGGGAAAATTAAACAAAGTCTCTTATTCGAAATTTTACTGGTTATAAGGATCTGACAACTTTTTATACATACATAATATCAATATTTTTTAAATGTTATATACACAATATTTTTTAAATGTTATATTTAATTTGATCGTGTCAACAAAAAGTTAACCATCGTATTGATTCTTGGAATAGGTTTTGGTGTTCATTGCAATGATGAACACCTAGAGCTATTTAGTGCTTTGGAAGACCCCAAAACTTAGGTTTTGTCAAAGTTTTGACAAACATCCCAATTTTTCTCTAAAATCATTTTTCACCCAAAACCTAAGTTTTGCCAAATCCAACTTTTTTTCACTTTTCATTTTTCAAACTCATTTTACAGAATTGTGGGCCCCACCATAATTAGAGAAACCCCAAAATATCCCCATTAAATCCCTACGTAGCACCAACAACAACGTACCTTTTTCTTCTTCTTCTTCATTTTTTTCTTTTTTTTTTTCTCAGAAACAACAACATGCTTCACTCGCTGAGTCTATTGGAGTTGCTCATAATGTTAAAAATTATATATTAAAAAAAAGCACAGTGGAATTACTAAAAATTTATATGACAACATATTTTTTGTCTGTACAATTTATCTATACATATATATTTGATCTAATTTTTATCATATTACATAATTTCTTAATGATATAAATATAATATTTAAAATACAGTATTTATAATATTTTTGAAATATAATGTTTATAATATTTAAAATACAACCTTATTCTTTTAAATGTAATTATACAAAAAGCTAATGTCCTTTTTGGTAAATTTGATCCCCCAAAAGCTATTCTGATAAAAACATCCAAACACTATCATTTTTTTCCAAAATCATTCTCTAAAAATCATTCTCCAAAAGCTATTATCCAAAACCTAGGTTTTACCTCGTAAATGGTGAAAATCATTTTCCAAAAGCAACTCCCAAACTAGCCCTTACTGTTATAGACTGTTCAGATCCAATTTAGATGGTTTTGATTGATTTTTTTTTACTTTATTTTAAAAAAAAAATATTTTGATTAATATAGAATTTAAAATAAAAATATTCTCATAACTGTCATGTTGTCATCAAATTGATTTTTTGATTTGAAAATCTTACATTTTAACAGTTGAAATTTTATTTGAACAAACCACACTAAATCGTTATAAATTAAGTATGACTGAAAAACCTAATATATTTTTATCCTAAAAATATAATTAAGTTGATGTGTTTATTTTTATTTCGATTTTTTTTTTTCTTCTTTTTTTTTTGGCAAGTGGCAATCCACATACTCACGAGTGCTATTTAATGCCATGAGGCCTCCCTTATTTACACATTCCTGCTGCCACCAAGTAATAATTCATGGGCACCCAAAGAAATCAATAATTCGTGGAACTAAACATACAAACTACAAAGTGATGAAAAATGACGGTAGTGGCCCCATATACGGGCAGGCAAGAAATCAATCAATATACAGTAATTAAAATTAGGGTTTAAACTTCTCACCGTATTTAAGAAGAAGAAGAATCCCTACCCACACACGAAATGGTGGGGCCCATATATATATATATATGTGTGTGTGGTCCCACCATTTCATGTGTGTGTGACATAAGAATACACTTCTCCTACAACATGAGAAGTGTTTTTCCCTTAAAATTATTGTATCAATCATTTATATACTGACTCCCTTCATTTTATAAGATTTTAGAATATAAATTATTCCGGTAATTAAAATGTCAGTGCCTATATTTACTCTAATTACTTGTACCTTATGAATATGAGTATACTTGGGTAAAAAAAAGATTTTTTTAAATGCATTTATTACTTTTAACAAATTTTAATCAATTTCTTAATCGATTTATTGGGCTCTTACAAATATAATTAGATGGAGTATATTTTTTTTTTTCTTTTTTGGCCCACCCGGTTCACCGGAGCTTCATCCCGACTAATCCGGATCCGACCCGCGTCACAAGACTTTGACTATGGTGGGAGACTCTCCGAAAGGTGTTTTTTTGATTCACAAGCGCTCGAACCCCGCACCTACTTAAGCGACACAATGCCCACTTACCACTGGAACAACCCCAGATGGATGGAGTATATTTCTAATAGTAGTAGCTACTTCGTGATTGGTCCATGTGTATTATCCACATAATCAACAAGGACATTCTCATTGATTGTTTTGGTTAATTTTTTTTTCTCCGCAATAAATTGCAGGCATTAAATGTGTGTTTAGTTTAATATTTAAAATTAGAAATATTTCAAAACTAATATCCCTTTTATGTTCTTTATATAAGTGGAGAGCAACTAAGCATAACCCCCGGTCATCGTTTTGTTAAATATTTATTCTAGTTTTTATTATAAGAGATTGACTAATAAATATATTTGGTTATTTTTATAAGGTATTTATTTTTTTCTAAGGAGTATTAAATATTTTTTCCATGTATGTATATAATTAATAAGGGTAGTGAGTGAGAGTAATAATTAATACTCCCTCTGGTCTTTATTAAAAGGCTCCAATTAGCAAGTGTATTGATCCTTTTTATAAGGCACTTATTTATTTTCAAAGCACATTAATTTTTTTTTATGTATTTCATAATTATTAAGGGTAGTAGGTAAGAGTAAAATTAAAATGATATTAGAGTTTAGTGCAATTAGTAGGGGTAATATTTAAAATTATTTAAATTTTAGAAAAAAATAAACTACTTTAAACTGTTTTTATTGAGCTTTGTGATAATTACTAATTGGTGACTTATAATAAATAATGATATCAGTTGTATGTCTTTCCTATTTATAATCTCTTTTGACCAAAAAATTTAGTCCTATTTATAAGTCCTCTTTTAGGTAATAAATGAGATTGTGACAATTTTACCCATATTAATTGTACAAATGAAAATAGAGAAAGAAGAAAGAGTTGAAAGATCTGCCATGAAAAATAGAGAGAGAAGAAAAAATTGAAAGATAAATGAGGGTAAAGTTGAAAATGTACCTCATAATCATTGAGCTAACTAAATATTTTTGGTATATGTGTTTTAGTTAAAAGAGAGTTATAAATAAGATTAGAATGGTATAATTAGATGTAAAGATATAACATCTTAGCAAATCCCTAAAGAAATTAGTAACCAAACTTGGATGATAGGACGGCGTCAACCCTAGACTAGAACAACTCATAATTCATAGGAGCTTTCCGCCTGCAGACAAACAAACCCCACTGTTGGGTTTTGACGTACGCGCCCCGACACCGAAGACGAAAATAATAAATGATCCACAAATTAAACCTCACTAGGTAGGTAAATACCACTAGTACCCCTCGCGGGTAAAATGCGAGTTCCTCGATGATTCAAAACAACCGCTAGTAGCCCTTATGACAAAAAGGACAAGTAAATTAATTAATACACCTCAACTACCCCCAAACAATAATGAAAGAATCGTCATAACCCTGGTTCTTTGTTAGGGGGGAGGAAAAAGAAAACTGGACTTGTATACTCTAACTACTCGGCAAAGAGGTGTGTTGTACCAAAACACAAGAAGCGAAGAAGAAGATGGCGAAAGAAATTCATGTAGTGATGCTTCCATGGTCTGCATTTGGCCACATGATGCCATTCTTTCAACTTTCCATAGCCTTGGCCAAATCTGGAGTCCGAGTCTCTTTTGTGTCCACCCCAAGAAATATTGAAAGGCTTCCCAAAATCCCTTCAGATTTAGCCTCTCTCATAACCCTAGTGGCCTTGCCATTACCAAAACTCCCACATGGAGACCTACCAGATGGTGCAGAAGCTACAGTGGACATCCCATTTGAGAAAATGTCACAGTTGAAAATGGCTTACGATCTCTTGCAAGAACCGTTTCAGAAATTTGTGGCTGATCAGTCTCCAGATTGGATCATCATTGAGTTCATGTCTCACTGGATTTTTGACTTTGCCCATGAACTAAATATTCCAGTACTGTACTTCAGTGCATTTTCTGCTGCTACAACTTCATTTATGGGTCCTCCAGAATATCTGAGTGGAGAAGCCAGAGAGAAGGTCAGGCCAACAATGGAGACTCTGATGACACCACCTCCTTGGATCAATTTTCCTTCAACAGTGACACAAAAGAAGCACGAGGCAAGTCCAATGTTCAAATTCTTCTTTGGATCAAATGGCACTCAGAACTCTGATGCTGAACGGCTTGCCAAGGTCATGAAGAATAGCCAAGCAATCTTGTTAAGGACATGCAATGAGTTTGAAGGTCCTTACTTGGATCTTCTCAAAGAGCTTCACGGGAAGCCTGTGATACCAACAGGTTTTCTCCCACCAGAGATGCCTGAAAGAACACAAATTAATGGTCAGCCATGGAAAGATATCTTCAAGTGGCTGGATGACCAAAAGCCCAAGTCAGTTGTGTTTGTTGGGTTTGGCAGTGAATGTAAGCTCAACAAGGAACAAGTTCATGAGATAGCTCATGGGTTAGAGCTTTCAAATCTGCCATTTATATGGGCTCTGAGAAAACCAGAGTGGGCTAAGGATGAAACAGAGGTCTTACCTGCTGGGTTTGGTTCAAGAACAAGAGGAAGAGGCGTGGTGAGCTTCGGCTGGGCACCCCAAATGCAAATTCTGAGTCATGAATCAATCGGGGGTTCATTGTTTCACGCGGGATGGGGCTCTATGGTTGAGATCTTAGGCTGTGGTCATAGCCTTGTGCTTCTTCCAATGGTAGCCGATCAAGGTTTGAACGCGAGACTTCTGGTAGAGAAAGGGTTGGGTGTGGAGATAGGTAGAGAAGAAGATGGATCATTCAGAAGAGAAGACATAGCAAAAGCTTTGAAGAAGGCCATGGTCTTGGAAGAAGGAGAGGCATTGAGGGCTCGTGCAAGGGAGGCTGGTACCATTATAAGGGATATGGATCTGCAATATCAGCACTACATTGGCCAGCTTGTTCACTTTCTAAAATCACATAATACCAAGTAATTAACTGTGTTCGTTGCAAGACGTTGAACATGATCATGCTACTAGCTCCAGTCTTAGGTAGTATTATTATAATAACAAGAGTGGATGTAGCTACTGTTTATGTACTTGTCTTTTCGATTTTACTTTCTACTGTGTGAGCATCTTTTTATATGTTTGTCTAGGAAAAATTTGTGGACGAAACTATGAATAAAGTGGCCTTTATATATGGTTTTGATTGAGATCAATTGTGTTTCTCTTTTTTTGGCAAAGATCTGCAGATCTGTTATATATATAAATTGAGAGTATGAGAGAATAACGGAGGAAAGTTCATAGATGTGATTGAAAGACTCTGTTTTAGTCGTGTGGTTCTCCTGCACACAGCAAACACACGTATTAAATAAACCTCAGGAGGCAAAAACAGAGCAAGACCCGGCAGCGTTGAGTTACAAGGCGTTCGTTCCAAGTGCGGCAGAGACCAGCTCTTGTAGCGCTTCACAACTACTTGATCAGTTGGCCCAAACAAATTAATTAAAAGTACCAGTAGATTATATTATGTTGATCGTTTCAAAATCTCTTCACAGTCCAGTTCAACACGAAAATACAAAAATATTTATATATTGTTGTTGTGTGACAATATAGTAAGATTTGTTTAGCATTTACAGGAAAATTTCCAAATTTCACATTCGTGATAACTGATCCTTCTTAGGCATGACAATGAATGGTTCTTTTTGTTTCATGCTTGGCGTCATTCTCTTTTTTAAAAAAATATTTAAGCGAGCGTTGATTGATTTTTCCTAATCACACTTCTATGAATCTCATGTAGATTAAAGATGAAACCTTAGGCATGATCATAAGAATGCAATGAAAAAAATGACTTGTTTGGTAAAAAAAAAAAAAAAAAGCATTGATTTCCAATAAAGAATATTTTAGAGGGAAAATTGAACAAAGTCTCTTATTCGAAATTTTATTGGTTATAAGCATCTGATAATTTTTTTTATAAATACATAATATCAGTATTTTTTAAATGTTATGTTCATGGAGTAACGTACTTTGATTCAAATTGTTCCTACCAATAAAATTTGTTATTGAAAATTTTCGCCCATTTTTTTCTATTTCAAAATGTGGCCCCAATCAATCCCTAACTCTATACGAGGAATGAATTGAAGAGTGCAATGTAACATGTGTAATTGGTGTTAACCATTGTATTGATTCTCGGAACAACTTTCAGTGCTCATTGCAATGATGAATACCTAGAGTTATTCACGGTTGCAGACTGTTCGTATCCAAATTGTATGGTTTAGATTGATTTTTTTAAAAAAAAAAAAACTTTTTTTTACTCTTTTCAAAAAAATATATATTTTAGTTGATATATAATTTAAAATAAAAATAATCTCATAACTGTCATTTTGTCATCAAAATGATTTTTTTATTTAAAAATCTTAAATATTAACTGTTGAAATTTTATTTTTACTCTGTAGATCTAACCACAGTGAATCATTCTAGGTGCTCAACTGCTCATAATTGTGATGAAGAATGAAACTAGTTCGATGATTCTCCAGCCTACCAAAATCTCCTAATAGATATTGAAGCCATAGTCATAAATAATCCTTATGCAAATCGCAGAATTTAGAGTCATCATTAAGCTAACAAACATTTTTTTTAAAAAAAAAAACCAGTGTGTCTTCTAAACAAAAACAATTAATATTTGCCACTCGTCTTCATAGTGGAAGTGTGACAACTACTACTTCTCGTGCCTTGACTCGCGCTATTGTGATCATTGTTTTGTTTTGGTTGGACAAATTATGGTCACTCACCCAACACGTTGTTTTATATTTCGTGGCCTTAAAAAAACCAACATTTTGTTTTCAAAATCTGTGTGTTTCATTTTATATTAAATTTATAAAATTTATGTTTCCCATTCCCACACACAATTATTCATTTCTTAAATTTGTTTAAGATGGTCTAAGCGTTAAAAACAGTTGAGCTACCTTCATTTTTTATTTCGTCTAAGAAACTATTTTCATTTAGGCTCGATAATATTCAAATGCGTATCAATATTATGAAATATTAGATATGAGTAAAAAAAATTACACTCATAAGAATAAATTATGATGTGATATTTTCAATTAACATTTCTTATTTTTAGATACTTTATATTAAATTTGAAATTGAAAAAATAAAAATATATTTAATTTGAAAAAATTCTCAACAATAATTTACTTTATGAAAAATATTAGCCAGCCAAGCCCCACGAACCCTCCCCCAATTTAAGTGGATCAAATTTGTCTAAAATCCAAACCTACCAAACCCAATAAGTTATGGACTTTCTGAGTTGGGGTAAGTACATGATAGTGTCGTTTGCATATCATCACACCTATAATAATAATAATCATCATCATAATATATAAGATATGATGTCTCCCTCAACGCTGCGAGGAATCGAACCCTCTCCATTGTGAGAGTATCCAAACCCTTAACTGTTTAACCCACAGACAGGTTTTACGAGTTTCTAATACTGTATCTCCAATGTTGTATTTTGCCTTCTTTAGGTCATTTAAATATTTTTTGTTTGTTTATAAAGTAATTAAACAGTAGCACATTTTTTTAACTTTCCTTTATTTTCTGTCTTAGCCGAAGTGATGGATTTTATAGTGTCACAATTAAGCTTTTTGCGGGAAAATATATTAGTTTAGACACTCGATCATGTAATTTATTTTCTTGAAGAAATGTTAAATGCTTTTGTTGTACTAGAAATATATTTCTGCTTCTAAACTATCTTGCAAGAAGCAGTGATTATAAAATATAAATATAACAATATCAGCATAATTAACAAAATCTATAACAAATTGTCAAATTATACTATTTATAATTAATTATAATCGAAATAAATTATAATTAAATAATTATCAATTAATAATTCAGAAAATCTATATATTTAAGAGCTAGTATTTTGAAAAATCAGTCGTTTTGTATCATTGTATGTATGCTGGAAGGTGGTCTATTGTTTTCTGTACCAGAGACTTTACAGAGGCCGGATCATCCATTATTTTCTAATAAAATCGTGTCTGGCACGATTAAAGATTCAAAAGCATGTGACATGAAATGAAAAAATTCTCAGGAAAAAATGTATCTTTAAATTTAAAATTATCTTAAATTTCATTTTTTTTTAAAAAAAAAAAAATAAGAGAGTACTTTTTCCAAATTTAAGTATTAAAAAAAAATAATTAATTCACCTATCTTGAAAATTTAGTTATGTACTATCCTTTTTTTTTCCTCATAACTCAGGCTCTTATTATAGTAAGAGAATGTTGGAACTTACAAACTCATGTTTAAGAAAGATTTAAGAAAAGAGTTTAATGTTTAGGGGGGGAAAAAAGAAAAGACAATAGTATTATTAGGTTATGAGGCCCCAATGATTATATTATATCCTTAATCGTATCAAAATACCTCATTTTAAATAAATTATAACCGTTCTACTAGACAAAAACAAATACGAGTAGTATTTAACAAAATGAATAAATAATTTAAAATGGTTTGATACATATTAAAATTTGCTTCTTTCTTCCTGTTTGGACTAGTAGCCCTCTAGATCAGGTTTAGTCTAACCCAACCTTAGTTTCAGACCGGGTTAATATCAAACTTAGTCTGATTTGATCCATGCACATTACATGAAATTGATAAGAAAATGATGGTTCATTAGTATTGCAATGATATGGAAAATTTTACTAATTTGTATATTCATCTTCACCACCTTGTTCTCCATTGTGGGGTTCGTATTCATTGCCATACAGAAAAAATAATCAAAAGTGACTTTTTATACAGTATATTTAACTCAAAAGTATAAATCTTGCACCAGAAGAGTTTAGGAGAATTGGAGCGTGTAATGAGTTTCATATCAAGATTAAGAAGCCTCACAAAGTGTAGTGTGATTATAAACTAATGGACTTTTCTTTCTAATAAGCTAGTCTTTTAGGATAGGCTCTTTTTTAAAAAAAAAAAAAAAAATTGGGATCATCATATTAGCTCTTTCATTGAGAGCCCATATTCATGGAAATGGCTACCTACAAAGAATTCTGATACTGAGTGAAATGCCATAGTGTTAAGTTAGTATTTTGAAATGATCTCTCTTTTAGACTTGACGAATCAATGAGTGACAACTCTTGTAACGGCCACAGTAAATAAGCAAGCAAGTCTTCTAAGGATAATATAAATTCACAAAACCATTAATGGACAACTAAAAAAGTGAATAATTTCCGGTTTCAAAGCCATGCTCCAGATCAAAAGTTGAAGAGTGTTCCAAAAAAGTTCACATTCCTTTAGTGCTGTAAACATGTCAAATGATATCTGTTCTCTCAATTCTAACAGTTTCCTCTGTTTTCAGGCAAAAATTTCTCATCACTTTTATTCTTTTCCTCATTCCAAGCAATCTTCTAACCCAAGTTCATCTCCAAGCGTCGTTACTTCTACCTTTTCTTATCATTCCATAATTTAAAATTCCCTTTTTTAGTTATAAAATGATTTTTCCAAGGGACATAGATTTAGAATTCTCGTTACCCTCAAAGCCTCCACTGTTCCCATTTTAGCCTCCTTCTTCCACTCCACCTCCCGTCTTCGTCGTCTTCTTCTTCCTCGATATCTTCTCTGTGATGTTTAAGTTATGATCAACTCACTTGTCGGTTTCTATTCTGGTTCTGGTGCTCTTCTCCATCTTCGGACATGTTCACGATGATGAAGAACAATTTCAAAGATTCAGAACACTTATATCTCTCATGGACCTTCTCGAAGCTCATCGCTTTCTTCTTTCTCTTAGTCTCTATCTCTTACCTCTTCTATTCCCTTCGATTCGTTACTCATTCTTACGATTGTGAACAGCAAAACCCACTGCCTTTGATTAACCATCTAGCACCTTCGATCGATTACGCCATTGAAGAGATCCCAAAACCCTCTTTCGATGAAACCAACATTTCGCACATCGTCTTCGGAATCGGAGCTTCGGCGAAGCTATGGAAGCAGAGGAAAGAGTACATCAAGCTCTGGTGGAGACCTAATCAAATGCGAGGCATCGTTTGGCTTGATCGGAAAGTAGAAGCCGACTCTAAAGACAAAAATCTGCTTCCGCCGTTGAAGATTTCTGCAGACACAGCTAGGTTTTCGTATAAAAACCCTAAGGGGCACAAATCTGCGATTCGAATCTCGCGTATCGTTTCCGAGACGATTAGGTTAGGGAATACGGAGGGCGTGAGGTGGTTCGTGATGGGGGACGACGACACGGTGTTCGTGACGGAGAATTTGGTGAAGGTTCTTAGGAAGTACGATCACAATCAGTTCTATTATATTGGGAGTTCGTCGGAGAGTCACTTGCAGAACATATATTTCTCTTACAATATGGCTTACGGCGGCGGCGGATTTGCCATTAGCTATCCTTTGGCGGTGGCTCTGGAGAAAATGCAGGATAGGTGTATCCAGAGGTACCCGGGATTGTACGGCTCCGATGATCGGATTCAGGCGTGTATGGCGGAGCTCGGTGTTCCTCTCACCAAAGAGAGAGGATTTCATCAGGTTAGTAGTGAGTCCTGGAATTCTTGTTTATTGGACCTTTTTTGTTTCCTTCCTTTTCTGGCTTGATTAATATTCTTTTCCCGGTCGATTCCTGAGAAAACGGAGGAAAACAAACAAAACCCACGACTAAATAATGATTTTAAGTAGAAAGCAATTTAGGATGAAATAGGACATTTTCAGGATCTTTGCTCATTCTAATAACATAATATTATTATCATTGGTGTCATCAACAATCAATCAAACTGGGAAAAAAAAAAGCTTGTTCATTTAGTGGTGTGATGCTGTAGACATGGGTGTATACGCCAAGGAGGATACAGTGATATGCTTTTTGGAAGGCCGAACTGAATATTGACACCAGAAAAATCCAAAACTGAAGCATCCAATCCAAATATTAGTATATGGGTGGATTAGTTGACTAATCTAGAAACTCGGGTTAAAATGAATATGGGTTGGTTTGATGACGAATATATCAATGACTTGGGTGGAGAGCGCACCAGTTTCTTTGCTCATCTCATGATGGAATTAGCTTGCATCCGCTGCCCCCTTGGCGTCTGCCGCCTCCTTCTCTTCAGAACGGCACTGTTTTGCGCCAAAAACAAGTCAAGGTTTACTTTTATTTATTTATTTAATATTTCAGGGTAAGAATAATATTCTTATGATCATGAAAAAATATTTCAGGTCTTGACTGGTAATGAAAAAAATATTTAATGATATTAAAAAATTATTTTAGGATTTTTTAAAAAAATCTTAAGTATATTTTTAGTATAAGTCAAGACTACGAAATATTTTTTCAAAATCCTAAAATTATTATTTTTTCAAGTCTTTGTCAAGATCCTAAAGATCTTTTTTAAGATCTTAGTTAGTATCCTGAAATATTTTTCTAAGATCCTAAAATAATTTTTTAAGATAGTATTTTTCAATATCTTAAAGTATCTGTTTAGTACCAGAAGCATCTGAATTTTTTTTGAGATCATAAAATATTTTTTTAAGATCATGAAATATTTTTATTTTTCAATATCTACTTGTCAACGCCTTGCTAAAATAGTAAGAAAAAAAAAGAAAGAAAGCAAAGCTTCACTGTTTTTGATGCAAAACTTCGCAAAAGAAAAGGATGAAGTGGACGCAAGCCAATTCCTCTCATGATGTGTTGGAGGAGCTCTTCCTATCTGGACTGAATAAATTTATTTTTTGAAATGCTGATTTTTAAATGAAAATTATTTTAATAGGTAGAAAATCTAAAATAAAAATGATATTTCTACTAACATTTTTTTTTAAAAAAAATCATTTAAAAATTAGCAGTTAAGAAAAATTAAATGTGAATTGTGGAGATCCTATTTAAACAGTCTGAAAAGAGCTTCTACAGGAAAATGGTTGCGGGTGGAGAGTGGAGACAAAGTGTTATGTGTGCGTTGGAATCATGATTTGTTGACCTAAGCCCTCCACTAATGTTCCCACTCGAAATTGATAGGTTGTGACTGGGGGAGGAACCTTTACAAAGGACATTAATTTTGACAAACTAGCAACAACAATAGAACTAGGATTTGTTTAGTCAACGGGGGAACAAATAATATACTAAGGGCCTAGTTTCAAATGTTGTCGGGAAGTGGACAGATGTTAGAAATATGTGGCGCAATGTGTTGCGCGTCTTTAAAATATCAGCTGTCTGGGTCCCACTCTAGAAGCCTTTGCTGTTTAGAGCCCACGATCAGCTCCGTGATTGGGATTTGGGAGCCTCACCAGTCACCGCCACCTCTACCGTCTTCGCCATCATCTCCCTTTTTTTATTCTTTACTCCATATCAGTGTTTTTTTTTTTTTTTTTTTTTAAATCCAAAATCTACCGTGTCAACTGTCAAGAGCTAACATTCAAATTGAGGTACATATTCATAATTAAAGAAATCAAATGAACTTCATCATAAATGAATGAATTATGTATTATGGAGTCTCATAAATTTTGCAGATTTTTTTGTCTTCTATTAAAATTGTAGATTTTTCTTTTGGAAATTATTTATATTCTTTTATTATTTTCAAATTCAGCATCACATATATGAACCATCTCTTCATTTGATGGGAAAAAACTCTCCATTTTTATAATACAATAATTTTTTTAGAAAATTAGGAAAAGTCATCTATTAAAAATAAAAATAAAAAATATTGGTGAGAAAGATCTAAATTAGTGTATTGGTGTTCTCTAAGTATATAATTTGTAGAGTATTATATAAAATTTATTAGGTGCATCTTGTCAATAAAATTTTCAACATGACTTTTTTCTCCAATGTTTCCTAAATATTTCATTAGAAAAGTGGACATTCTTCTTATATTTTTCATTGCATTTTTTCTTGGTTGCCCATCGGTACTTAGAGCGCTTCACCTTGACTAATTTTTCATCGCATTTCATCTCATTAATTTGTTGGTTCCTTGTATTTTTGTTTGGGTTTTGCCATACACCGATCGTGGGTCGTTTTATGTTTTGAGCAGTTTGATGTGTACGGGAATCTCTTTGGGCTTCTAACAGCCCATCCAGTTACCCCATTAGTGTCACTTCACCACTTGGACGTTGTGGAGCCCATTTTCCAAATATGACCCGGGTCCAAGCCCTGAAGCGACTTCAAGTGCCCATGAAGCTAGACCCGTATGGCCTCATTCAGCAATCCATTTGCTACGACAAACGAGGAACTTGGACCATATCCGTGTCTTGGGGCTACGCGGTCCAGATATTTCGGGGCACCTTCTCGCCCCGAGAAATAGAGATGCCCGCGAGGACCTTCCTGAATTGGTATAAACGGGCCGACTACACCGCCTACCCGTTCAACACCCGACCTGTATCCCGCCATGTTTGCCAGAAACCGTTTGTTTATTATTTATCTGGGGCAGTTGCTCTGAGTAATGTGACCAAGAGTGAGTATGTAAAGTCCGGGTCAAACCCAGAATGCAGGTGGCAGATGCAGGACCCTTCTCAAATCCAGAGAGTTGAGGTCTATAAGAAACCCGACCCGCATTTGTGGGACAAGGTAACTTTCATTTCCCTATAACTTCTTATTCTACTTCTTCTCAACTATGTTCACAGTTCACAGGGATAATGTATTTTTGGGTGAAGGATGGGCTAAAACTTTAAGCAGAATCTTTAGGTGTTCAATACTTGAATGTCAGATATGGTTAATAAATATGTAATATTACTTTCGTTCTTAATATAAGATTGGGTATAGTTTTACACTATCAACGATATTAAAGATCGGAGATAGTATGTAGTTTCCTTAAATAATTCCAATTGATATGGTCAACACTTTTTTCTTCTTCCAAATTTATCTGTTCATTAGGGAATGGCAATGTTTTTAAAAAGATTCCAACTCTCAGAAGAAGCTGAAATGGAAAATGAGAATGAATGGGACTGTTTATGATTTTGGTATGTTGTGCAGTCTCCAAGAAGGAATTGTTGCACAGTAGTGCCCACGAAGAAGAAAGGAACAATGGTGATTAACGTCGGAGAATGCAAAGAAGATGAAGTTGTTGAACTGTAGGGGCAGATGCAGATATATATGAGAAACACCACAGCCTATGCTCTGCTCTTTCCGAAGCAAAGAGGGGAAAAATCCTTTGATTTTAAATTCATATTCATGTCTCAATGATTCCGTTTTTCATTCCCTCGTTTAAGATGGTGTTCAAGGAGAGGGTGGAACGATGAAAATGAGAGCGACACACTAATGTAAATTATTCCCGTGTTTTGTAATGGGTTTACTAATTGAGTTGAGACTCATTCTTATTCTCAATTCTAATGTCTTGTTTCTTTCCACTCTTGTCCTTTTTATAAATTGAGTTAAAATTAATACAACTAAAACATCTCCTAGACTTTTTAGTTCTACCATTACCATTATGGGGTTTAATGTTTCGGTTTCTTCTGATTTTTTTTTTTTTTTTTTTTTTTACACTCACGTAAAAATGAGTAGGACTTTCACCCACTTTTACGTTAGTATGATAGAAAAAATATTTCTGCAATAAAAGCAGAAATATTAAACTTTATTTATAAATTCAAATTAACTAATTTTTATGTATTAAAAAAATTTAGTTAATTTATTGATTATGAGTTAAATTTTTTATTTTGTCCTTATCTATGATTGATTTCAAAAATTAACATGAATAATTTTTTTTGTTTATTGCAATTAATAAAAGAAAAAAATATTTACTATTCTAAAACTGGATTTATAAGTTATAATAAAGACTAAATTCTGTAATCAAAATAGACTCATCAATAGAAAAAAATGTATTTCCTTATTTAATTTGATCCATTCTCCTCAATATTCATGGGTGTCTTGGCTCCTCATAGTATGCGTTACAGCCTGACTGAGCGCGTAGGACCCACACGCATTGACACCCTGAATCAGTCTTCGCCCTCCCGCCTAATGCTACGGCATCAGAATGTAGAAAAGTCATCTGGCTCACTTTCGATCTTTAGAAGTTCTGATCTCTCGAACCTCTCAATCATGGCGTTTCTGAAGTGGAACCTCATATCTTGTTTCCTCTTGCTTTGTTTACCTACGCTTTCCCTGACCTCTCGCCTCTTCTCTCCGGTCGACAACTATCTCATCGACTGCGGTTCCGCGGCCGTGAGCACCATAGACAACCGCCGATTCGTCGGCGACCTCTCCGGCGGCAACGAATTGCCTTTGTCGTTTTCTGGTCGTTGGTTTTCGATGAGAAATGAAAACCCTGTTCCGGGTTTGGCCCCAATCTACCACACGGCTAGGATTTTCAGAAGCCCTTCCAAGTATGCATTCCCGATCAGAGACAAAGGAACCCACATGGTACGTCTTCACTTTAATTCATTTAATTCTCGGGGATGCGATCTGGGTGAAGCTCAATTTCACGTTTTGGTTGATCAGTTTGTCGTTTTGAGCAATTTTAGCCTAGTGAATTCTGAAAACCCTAGGATTATGGAGTATCTAATAAGGGTCGATGCTGAGGAGCTTGTGATAATGCTTGTTCCAACTGAAAAGTCAAAAATTGCATTTGTAAATGCTATTGAGGTGATCTCTGCTCCGAAAGACCTTGTGCCTGATACTGCACAATATGTGAGTTCGAAGAATGTAGTGAATTTTGATGGTTTAAGCAACCAAGCACTTGAAGTTGTCTACAGGTTGAATGTTGGGGGTCCTAAAGTCACTCCATTTAATGATTCCTTGTGGAGGACATGGATGCCTGATGATAAGTTTTACAAGCCCAGTCCTCAATCTAAAAGACTGTACTTCGGTGGTCGGATCAAGTATCAAAAAGGAGGTGTTAGCCGTGAAGTTGGACCTGACAATATGTATAACAGTGCTCGGCTGATCAAAAGTATGAATGCTTCTGTTCCTAGGATCAATATGACATGGCAATTTCCAGTCACTGGGGGTTATAAATATCTTGTTCGGTTGCACTTCTGTGACATTGCTAGTATTTCGATTGGGTTGCTGTACTTCAATGTTTATGTCAATGGGAATTTAGCTTATGAAGATCTGGATCTCACTGGCATTACTGGTTTACTGGCTTCCCCCTTTTATGCTGATTTTGTTGTTGATACAGACAGCTTTGGGGCTTTGAGTGTCAATATAGGACCCTCAAATAAAAGCATCCCTTATGTTGTTGATGGTATCTTGAATGGAATTGAGGTAATGAAGTTGAATGATTCTCGCAATAGTCTTGATGGAGAGGTTTGTGCCAGTTTTGTTCTAAAGAGCTGGCCAAGGGGAAATTCAGGGTTTTTCCTTACTTTGTTGGCTGCTATATGCATTGTATTAAGTATATCCTTAGTGATTCGTAGGAGGGTACTTGGGTCAGGGGATTCTTTCCCGTGGTCACGGTTGCCGGTGGATATTTCAGATGAGCATGTTAAGATAAGCGGTCTTCCTTCACAAAGAAAATAAATTGCGAGTAAAATATCAGCAGATCCTGGTGACTATGAGAAAGAAGAAGAAGAAGAAAGATAAGGGACTGCTTTGCACCTCAAGCCATTTTGTAAGCCTGAAAAATGTAACACTGCTTTGAACCTTAATTCTCTGCTAAAACGTACTCTAATTAGGGAGGTATCATCCTGTGTCTAGATTGCTTTACTTTTGTATATAATATGTTATGTTGTAAGTCTTAACTCTTGCCTCTACTTGCTTTGTATCCGTTGTCTGAAGCTGTTTGTCTGTGTCTTGCTTGTAATGTTTGAAAATAGGTACGGAACTTTGATATTGAGTAGTATAATGTTATTTGTGTGGATGCCCCCAGATTATTTTAAAATTGGCTTGGACCAAATTTTGTTGAATAAACTATAGAGCAATTTTCGCTTTACATGAGCATGTTCAACCTGAAGAATGAAGACAAAGCATTTTTTTTCTCACTTTCTCCATATTCTAACATCCCTGGGATGTTCTATGGTCGGACTATGCTGACCATGTACAAGCAAGGTCTATAAATCTTACTTCTCTAATGCTCCTCTTCTCTTTCTCTGGTTGAATCTTTAATTGGCTGGGATTAGATTTAGGTTAGGGGCACTGTGGATTGTAACTTTTCAAACTGTGAGCTTGTTATAGTGAATAAATAAACCAGTTATGAGTAATTGCCAAACTCTAGTATCACGACAGAATTGGGTTTCATCTGTATATAAATGGTTTGCGGACTTGCGTAATGAAAATGGACAGCCGCGTGGGGAATAAGACTTGTGCCTAAGGGGACTGAAACAAAAGATGAGAAGGCTCATCGGGTAATCATGAAAGTATGAAGACCAGTAAAGATCAATGGCTCAAACTTTTATACACACACACACACATACATAAAAAGAAGAAAGATAGTACTTCCTCGGTACTTTTTATAAAAAGTAATTTTCTCTCTTTTAAGGTTGGTTTTTAATATGAGTATAATTTTTTTTCTTATGTCTCAACATTTTAAAAAAAAAATTTCTTCTTTTATTTTCTACCCCTATTAAAAATATATCTTTATATTAATTATCTTCCATTAACTACTAATTTTCTTTCATTTAATCATTTATTGGTTATTCTTTCTTATACGTTATATTCATTCTTTCTTGTTTTTTTACCCGTTCTATTTCCGATACTCTTTTCATAAATAGGGTTATATTTGTAAGAAACATGACTTTTTCTTTTTACATATTTATTTTTTTTAACTAATTTTAACTGTCAATTCGTTTTGTATAATAAAAAAATTGCTTATAAAAAAACGAGAGGAGTAGAAGATATGAGAAAAGTATGATTTTATTTTATTTCATTGCCTTGGTAGTACATCATGGGTTTAGCAGACTTAAATTACAAGGGACCCGTTTCCCTGCTCATCTCTAGACCATTTAGATTTGATTTTTTTTTTTATATTTTTATAAAAAATAATTTTAATGGGTAGAGAAATAAAGATAATCTTTGAATTAATATTTTTTAAAAATATTTTTTATTTTTTTTTTAAAAAAATATCTGATTGTCCCGGATATGATCTGGACGGTCTAGAGTTTATCCGTATAGACGAGCTATCCTGCTCGTCCAAAGGACAAGCAAGGAAACCATTTCCAATTACAAGTGATAAAAGTTCCCAAGAAGATAAACAGACATGTACCTTTACCCCTAAAAAACATTTGTTATTGGTTGGGCGTGTCTTGAAAAAAAAAATCACATGTGTATTTTTACACATTAACCCTATTATTATTTAAAAAATTTAAATAGTTTGCATGAATGATTTTTTTCTTGTGGAAAAATATGTGGAGGTTAAATATAAACTTCATATGCAGAATATTCTTATCATTATGATTATGAAGGAAGGTTTGTCATTAACTCCTTATAATTCTCTCGTGCCATTTTCATTTGTTACGAATCACAAACTGAAGAGTTTGACCTTCCAAGTTATGCCAATTTAATGGCTTTAAAAAAGTCTGTCGAATTCGAAAAACAAAAAACAAAATTTATGACAAATTCATTGCAATGACGTTCCTCACCAACTGAAGTTCATGAACCTTGGACCTAGAAAGAAGTTCAAGAACCAAGCATGCTCAATCGTATAGCATTATGCTCCTAAACTAAGAAAAATCTTAAAAAATTATTAACTATGTTTTAAAATATAAAGAGGCATGTAATTGTTTAGCTAAATATATAAAAATTGTTCACTAAAATGTACCTAACTACAGTACTGTTCACGATAATTAAGCTACTCCCTCATGTTTTTTTTTTATAAGCAACTTTTTCCTTGTGTCTAAAAAATTAAACTTTTTTTTTCTATTTTACTCCTATTAAATACACATATTGTATATTAATTATTATCACTCATCACTAATTCTCTTTTATTTACTCATTTATTACACATTATATCTCATATTTTATACTCATACTCTCTCTATTTGTAACTCATTATCTCTCCTATGTTCTTTTCATAAATAGATATTTGGAAAAAACCATGATATTTTTTATACATTTATTGTTTTTAACTAATCTTAACCATTATTTCATTTTGAGCAATAAGAATAAATATTACTTATAAAAAGAAAGTTACGTATAAAAAGGATTAGAGGGAGTTTTTAAAATGCCTTCCGAATGATAGACAAGCTATTAAATATGTCTTAAATGAATTAAATTTCTAGCTTTTCTCTCATTACAATCTTCTCTCACCTCTAGATTTACAAATTATTCTCACATCTATTGTTTGTTGTTGTCAAACTCACGAAACCGACTCTCCGAGTTTAGCGTTGTTACGTTTTTAAGTTACAAAATCGAGTTACGAAACTTGTTATCATTGTAAACTTGGTTAAAATCACAAGTTTATATACCGAGTTTACCATTTTTACGTTATCAACTTACAAAACCGTACTAACTCACCCTTAAACTTGCGTTAACTTTTTCAATTTGATCATATTCAACGCTTTAAATATAAATTTTATAGAAATTTCTTTGTTAGATATCATAAATTATGAATGTTTATGGATTTAATTTCAATTATTTGAATTTAAAAAATATTTAAATCAATTGTTGTTGTTTTTTATATTTTATTTATTTAATTAATATTTATTTAATAGTAAAAGTAAATTCTTACGAGTTTACGATTCGAGTTTATGATATGAGTTTACCTCAATATCACGAAGTTTGCATAAACTCGCGAATTTGACAACCTTATTCACATCTCTTCCCCTTTTCTTTTTTAACGCAAATACTAAAATATACGTTTAGTCTTTTAAGTTTAGACGATGTTTCATTTTAATCATTTAACTTTAAAAAATATGTCTTTTATTTTTTTAAGTCAACACCGATAACTTCTCTAACAAAAAATGATGAGTCAGCAAATTTAAAAATATTGACATGTCCAAATTTTAATTTTTTTAATTTAATTAATTTTATATATTAATTATAAAATCAATCTTCTAGAGAGATATGTCAACATACAAATGTGTAAAGTCAGCATTTTAAATTTGCTAACTCAACATTTCCCATAGTAAAGTTAACAATGTTAATTTAAAAAGATAAAAAACATGCTTTTTAAAGTTAAAGGTCTAAGATGAAACCCGTCTAAATTTAAAGAATCAAAAGTATACTTTAGCTTAACAAAAATTGAAAAACAATGGAGGTACAATTTCTTTCAAAATAGACTTATAATAGGCAAATCCATTGAAAAAATTGAAGGGAGTGAATTTAAACCATTAATTTTACAGTAAACGGCCCAGATAAATTAAAATTGACACGAGGCGGCCATGTGACAACCATAAATACCAACACTCCGCACAACATTATCCAACGTTGAGTACTCACACTCAACACACTTCCCAGTTCCCAACACTACTTGCCGATCTTCTCCCTTAGTGTCAACACAAATGGCCAATAGGTTTCAATCTTCCATAAGATTTCTGGCTTTCATTCTCTTTCTGGGTTCCATCTTCATTTGGATCATGAGACCCACCCATACTTTCTTCTTCAAATGGCTCCCCAAGCTCGTTTCACACAGTCCTTCCACCTATTTTGGCCCACAAGGTTTCATCATTTTTTTAGACTTAATTTCTGCAATCTTTTGACACACATATTTATATATGGGCTATATTTTATATATACTGACATTTCTGAGTATTATTTATCGCAGGTGCTTATCTTTTAATCTTTTGTTTTCCTCTATTATTCATAGCTGTTTTGGGCTGTGTCTATGTCCACATAGCCAAAAAAGCCAACAGCATCAACATCAAAAGGTGCGCTTTTGAGGTTTCTTTACGCTCCTTCTCTTTTCCTTTACATTGTTCTGATGTAAGTTTTGGCTCAATCTCGGTCACAGCAAGGGAACAAAGTTTATGACGTGGAAGCGTCCAGTTCTGATAAAAGGCCCTCTTGAAATTGTGTCCACCACAGAACTATCCTTCTTGGTTATGTTCGTTGCTCTCATCGTCTGGTCTCTTTATTCTTATTTGGAATCTGGTTTCTCCCGTATCAGCCAGCAATCAGAAGCAGAATCCGGCCACAAAGTGTATGTTCGTTTTGTTTTTTTGTCCTCATGCTTAATTACAATACACAATAAATTAAATACTATATATATATATATATATCAGTGAATCATAATATTGCTTTCAAATTCAAGTCCTTTTAAATTTTGACAGATGGCAAGAGAAGTTGGAAACAACCGCACTGAGGCTTGGGCTCGTCGGAGAAATGTGCTTGGCTTTCCTGTTTTTTCCGGTGGCGCGTGGCTCCTCCGTCCTGCCACTGCTTGGCCTCACGTCTGAGAGTTGCATCAAATATCACATTTGGATTGGCCATATCGTTATGATTCTCTTCACGCTCCATGGTTCCTTTTACATCATCTACTGGGCAACCACGCACCAAATTTCTCAGGTTTATTATATTACACCTTCCCACATCAAAAATTTGTGAATGAGCTTCTCACAGAACAAAAACGTAAACTTAATTTTAGAAAAGTCAAAGCATTTATTGGAGTTTTTTTTTTTTTTTTTTTTTTTTCAACTTTACTTTTATTGTATTTATTGCATTTATTATCTCTCTCACTTATCCTCTTTATAAAAAAAAGGCATAGTTGAAAAAAAAAGGTTAAATATCATTTTCATCATGGAAGTTTAGCTTAAGAAGTACTGGTCACCCAAATTTTTTTTAGTTTCATTTTTGTCCTGTAAGTTTAAAAGCGTAGCAATTTTGCCCATCCGTTGATCTTGACGGTTGAATTGTTGCCCTTCTTTGTAAACTTTCAGGGGCAAAATTACTTCTAAAAAAAAATTTCGAAGTAAATTTGCTCATAAAAAAAACTTCCGGAGTATATTTGCTTTGTTTTGTTAAAGTCCGGGGTAAAAATGAGATCAAAAAAACTTTCAGTCTTCGATATTGTTTAGGCTAAACTTCCATGGCAAAAATGACAATTTAACTAAAAAAAGAAACATATATACTCCCTCCGGTCCTAATTATAAGAGCTAGTTGACTTTTTTGGAGAGATTAAGGAAGCTAATTAAATTAGCTTAGAATATTTTTATTTTTTTCTTCAAATTAAATAGTTTGACTAATAAACTAATATATAATCTAAGAAAACACAACATATGAAATGATCATGTAACTTATTTAACTTCCTTAATCTCTCCAAAAAAGTCAACTAACTCTTATAATTAGGACCGGAGGTAGTATTACTCTTAACTAATTTTAATTTTTTTCTTGATAACCACAAATCGGTTATAACTTATATTTAGGGATGCAGATAGTATAAGATGTTTCTTATAAAGTCTCCATTTTACCCTTAATTACAAACATTTCACCACTGCATTTAATTCAAATGTTTGCCTCCATATATAATATCTCTCTCTTCTACGTAAATTAGCGCATTTTTTAAAAACAAATTTCATTTTATACATTTATTGCACCTAACTATTTTTAAACAACTCAATTTGGTTATTACTAATATTTTTTATACAAAGTAACAGTGGAGTATCAACTTCTGATTTATATTCGTGAATTAATTAATGTTGGGTCTGGTTATGGTGTGAGAGCAGATGCTGGAATGGGACAAGATTGAGGTATCAAATTTGGCCGGAGAGATATCCCTGCTTGGTGGCTTGGTGCTTTGGGCTGTGACAGTGCCTCGTATAAGAAGAAGAGCTTTTGAGGTGTTCTTTTACACTCACTATCTCTACATTGTCTTCATCGTCTTCTTCGTCTTCCATGTGGGCATGGTTCATACCAGTATTGTTCTGCCTGGTTTCTACCTCTTCTTGCTCGATCGTTACCTCAGAATTCTCCAATCACGAAGCCATGTTCTCTTGCTTTCTGCTCGAGTCTTGCCTTGTGACTCTCTTGAACTCAACTTCTCCAAAACCCATGGTAATTCACTAGCTTGAACTTTCAGTACTGATCAGTTTTGTTGGGAAAATTTTGATCTTTCGGTTTTGATTCGTTTTTTTTTTTTTTTTTTTTTTTTGCGTTAACGTCATTGGATCTAAATTTTGGAACGTTGTTTATATAGTAAAGGACATATAACACAACGATACGCAACATCAATCAAAATGAATACAAAAATTTCCCCATTATATGAATGGAAAAGTTACAAACTACAATAAATCCAAATTTCACCCACCACCCCGAAATAATGTATATATGGAAATAGAAAAAAAAATGATACTTAAATCTAGAATTTATGACAGAAAATGATTTTTATTTATTGAGATCCTGTATGTAGGCTGTATCTATAGATCAGGAGCCAAATCAGTGTTCATCACATATGTTTAATTATTTAATGATTTAATTCAGGGTTGACTTATAATCCCACAAGTGTCATCTTCATAAACGTACCAAGCATATCTCACCTTCAATGGCATCCTTTTACGGTTACTTCAAATAGTAACTTGGAGCCAGAGAAGCTAAGTGTTGTGATCAAAAGTGAAGGAAGTTGGTCACAGAAGCTATATCAAATGCTGTCATCTTCTTCAATCGATCGTCTCAACGTTTCCGTTGAAGGCCCTTACGGACCTGCCTCAACCAATTATCTCAGGTTCGTTACATCACTTTACTAGAAATTTGTACTTGCTGCACAGTTAACTTTTTTGTGAAGAAATTAAAACAGTTAAATGAATTCCTTAATCATATAACATTATAACATATGTTATCTATCATTAGATTAGATTGTATAATGATTAAACCAATTAGTTTGAAAAAAAACCATAAATTTAAAAAAAAAAAAAAAAAAAAGGAGGCTTAGGGCATAAGGCTCCTACCAAGTTGAATTTGAGGAGGATAGATGTACGCAACCTTACTTCTAAATTGTACTACCTCCGGTCCTAATTATAAGAGCATTTTTGTAGTGTAAATTGTACTACAAAAGTGTTCCTATAATTAGGACCGGAGGGAGTAACTTTTAAATCACAAGGAAACAACCTTACTTACTGTTGTGCTAAGACTCACCCTTTCATAAGTATAAATACTTTAAAGTAATTTATCTAATTTCCTTAATTTCCCTATAAAAGCCAACTGAGTCTTGTATCTTGTATTAAATAGGGAAGTATAAACACACTGTTAACTTGTACATCTCACTTACTGATCCGTTCTAAATTCAATTGTTTGAAAGCAGATATGAGACCCTCGTGATGGTGTGTGGAGGCAGTGGGATCACCCCTTTCATCTCTATCATCCGCGACCTAATATATCACAACACAACATTTAAATGCACAACCCCAAAAGTTGTACTCATTTGTGCATTCAAGAACTCTTCATCTCTCTCAATGCTACACCTCATCCTTCCCTTATCTGGTATCCCCTCTGGTATTTCCAACATCCAGATTCAAATAGAGGCTTTCATTACAAGAGACAAAGAGCCCAGACCACATAACCCTAACCACCACGCTCGAACCATATGGTTCAAGCCACATCCAAGTGATGCACCCATATCTGCTGTATTGGGTCCCAAACACTGGCTCTGGCTTGGTGCCATAATTTCATCCTCTTTCATTATGTACCTTGTGATTATTGGGATCATAAACCGTTGCTACATTTACCCTATTGAGCACAAAATGAAAGAGGAATTCTCGAACCCTTTGAAGTCAATGTTGAACATGTTGGTGATATGTATTGGTATAGGAGTAACTTGTAGTGCAGCTTTTGTTTGGAACAAGAAGAAGAATGGGAAAGAAGCAACGAATCTCCAGAACATGGACGGGACGTCGCCAAGTATGTCGCCAGATTCAATGACTTGGTGCAATGCGGGTAGAGAAATGGAAAGCCTTCCGTATCAGTCTCTGGTTGAATCTACGAATGTGCACTATGGTGAAAGACCTGACCTCAAAAGTAAGTTGATCAGCTTATTAGATCTGTAGGGTCAACCCCTAATTATAAGTTTGTTTGATGGAGTGATTGAATTTGAAATTTGACAGAAGCGTTTTGTTTTGTTGATGCGTGCAGGAATGATCCTTGAACACAAGGATGAGGAGTCAAGCGTGGGAATTCTGGTTTCAGGTCCAAGGAAGATGAGGCAAGAGGTTGCAGCCATTTGCGCTTCTGGTTTAGCAAAGAATTTTCACTTCGAGTCAATCAGCTTTAGCTGGTGATTGTTTTTCCTGTCTAGCCCGTGATTAAGGGTGGAAAAATAGGCCGTCTGGGGCATGTGGCTTACATTTGGCCAATACACTTTAAAAACAGGCACAGGCCGCACAGGGACCTTTTAGGACACGTTTGACTTATCAAGCAAGCTCAGGCTCACTTAGAAATCTATTAGGCTTGTTAAGAAGGCTCTGTGTCTGTATATTATGTTTTTTTCTAAAAAAAAATATATTTATATAATAATATATTATGCATTTATACTATTATATAATAGTAATTAATATATAATTCATATGCTTTTATATAATAATTAATAATATATTATGATTTATGTAATTTTGGCTCATTTTTTTAATTGTTTAGAGGCTTATTTAAAAGCGACCTGTTTTCAGCTTGTTTAATAACCTGTTTGATGGCCTGTGACCTATTTTCTCGTGAAGGCCTATGGCTTAATTGTTAGCCTATTTATATATATATTTTTTAAATGCAAGGTTTTTTATAAGGCTTTAGCCAAGCCAAGCTCAGGGATAGGATTGAGTCTAGCGAAAAAGGCCATCCTCATAACATGTGAACTGACAAGGTTCAAATGTAATCCCCACAGGAAGAGATACCCACATTTAGTTCTTGACAATTCTTTGAATAGGATTGCTTCCAATAAGAGAATACCTATACTAAAAAAAAAACGTTTGTAACAAGTCATAGATTAGACTCAGACCAACCTATTATAAAACAGACTTGACTAGTTAAAGGTGAAGTCTCACCTTACCTAGCATGTTTCTGCCCTTATTGGTGATTTTAAAACTTCTCGCTAATGAATAATATTGCCGTTGTTGCAAAGAACATATTTTAATATCCGGTTTCCCTCAAAATATAAAAATATTAAAACTTATCAAAGAAAACTTAGCTTATTTTCCAAAAACTCCTTGTTTTAATTAATTCTCACAAATGATAGTTAAGCGATTAAATATGTTTTAAAATTGATTAAATTTTCCATTGAAACTTTCTTTCCCGTTTTATATTTACATATCATTCTCACATCATTCCCCCCCCCCCCCCCCTTCTCTCTAACTAGAATTAAATAAAGATAAAACTAGAAGAGGATGACTAATAATCCTGGAGCAACGATTTCTTTCGAGATGGAGTTATCATAAGAAGGCAAATCCATTTGGAAAAAAAGAAGCAAGCGAAATTTAAACCGTAAACGGCAATCAAAATTGACATGAGGCGACCATGACAACCATAAATACCAACACTCGCCAACTCTGAAGGAGGAGTCACACAAATGGCTCCCCGAATGGCCAAGAGGTCATCACCTTCCCCACTAAACTTTTCCATTATTCAATCGGCCATAAGGCTTCTGGCTTTTATTCTCTTTCTGGGTTCCATCTTCATTTGGATCATTAAACCCACACATACTTTCTTCTTCAAATGGCACCCCAAGCTCGTTTCACACACTCCTTCCACCTATTTTGGCCCACAAGGTTTCATCATTTTTTTAGATTTAATTTCTGCAATCTTTTGACATGTATATATATATATATATATGGGTTATTTTATATATACTGACATTTCTGAGTATTATTTCTCGCAGGTGCTTATCTTTTAATCTTTTGTTTTCCTCTGTTATTCATAGCTGTTTTGGGCTGTGTCTATGTCCACATAGCCAAAAAAGCCAAAGTCGAAAGGTACGGTTTTGAAGTTCTATATCCTTCTCTTTCCTTCTCATTGTTCTGATATAAGTTTTGGCTCGCTCTCGGTGACAGTATTGGCGCAAAATATAAGAACACTAAATGGAATCGTCCAGTGCTGGTGAATGGCCCTCTTGGAATTGTGTCCACCATAGAACTAACCTTGTTTGTTATGTTCGTTGCTCTTCTGGTGTGGTCTCTTTATTCTTATTTGGAATCTGGTTTCTCCCCAATCAGCGAGCAATCAGCAGCAAAATCTGGCCACCAAGTGTATGGCCCTTTTGTTTTGTCCTCATGTTTAATTAATACTCTCATCCTTAATATAAGAAACAGAGGAGTAGAGTAGAGTAAGGAAGTTAGATAAGTTACTATATTATATTAAAACATATTGTTAAGAGAATAAAAAAAATCTTCATTGAAAGCAAATGATTCTTTACAAGATACAAATCAACCCATATAGGTTCAACAATGATCATTCTGATTGACTACTACTCCTAACTCTAGGGATCTTGGAGGGAAATCCAAGTTACTCTCTTTCTTTGGTGAAAATTTCATATCCCACACCCTTAACACATGAATTATGACTTCTATTTATAGGGTCTAATCACTGATCATGATCTTAACTAACATGATAAGATTTTAATCATAGTTCAATATTCCAACACATATACCAAAAAAAAAAAAAACACATATATTATATATCATTAGATTATGTATAAGTTTATAAGTCACAAAAAACAATAAATATAAATACTTTAATGTAATTCATTTAGCTTCTTTAAACTCTCCAAAACAACCACCTCATGTAATATTGCATTCAATTCAAGTGCTCTTAATTTTTTGGACAGATGGCAACAGAAGTTGGAAACAGCTGCACTGAGGCTTGGGCTCGTCGGAGACATGTGCTTGGCGTTCCTGTTTTTTCCGGTGGCGCGTGGCTCCTCCGTGTTGCCACTGCTCGGCCTCACGTATGAGAGTTGCATCAAATATCACATTTGGTTTGGCCATATCGTTATGACTCTCTTCACTCTCCATGGTTCTTCTTACATCATCTTTTGGGCATCCACCCATCAAATTTCTCAGGTTTATATCGTATACCCGGGTTCTTATTATAAGAACCGGTAGTTGACTTTTTTTTTTTTTTTTTTTTAATTAAGGAAGTTAAATAAATTAATTGAAAATATTTATTTATATTTATCATTGTTATAGCAAACTAATTTTTCTTACTCATAAACTAATATATAATATAATAATATATACAAAATATGCAACAATTAAGTTACTTATTTAATATTTTTAAAAATAAAAACAATCTGGTCTTATATTAAGGATCCCACTTCAAATTATCAACTTTTGAATTAATATTTGAGTTTGGTTACGTTATATGGTGATGTGTATGCAGATGGTGAAATGGGATAAGGTTGGGATATCAAATTTGGCAGGAGAGATATCTCTGCTTGGTGGCTTGGTGCTGTGGATTGTGACAGTGCCTCGTATACGAAGAAAAGCTTTCGAAGTGTTCTTTTACGTTCACTATCTCTACATTGTGTTCATCGTCTTCTTCGTCTTCCATGTGGGCATGGTTCATACCAGTATTGTTCTCCCTGGTTTCTACCTCTTCTTGCTCGATCGCTACCTCAGGTTTCTCCAATCACGAAGTTGTGTTCGATTGCTTTCTGCTCGAGTCTTGCCTTGTGACTCTCTTGAACTTAACTTCTCCAAAACCCATGGTATGTACGTGTTAGTAATAATAATACTAATTAGAGAAACGTAATGAGAAAGATGGAGAATATTGTAATAATAACAAAATAGCAACATGCTCGTACAAACTATAATTCACTTGGGTTATCTTTAATCTATTCTCACTTATGGTGATAACCAACCCCACTTAAAAACTAAGAGGGACTTTCTTTTAGAGAGCGACTCAAATTAATCTCTCTCTAATCATAATGATAATCTAATTATCCTACACACTAAACTATATTAGCTAAGACCCTTTAAATAGACCTAGGCCCTAACTAATTAACTAATAACTAATCAATTAATATCACTCTAATATCTCTAAGAGTACGGACATGAATTTCGTCACAGTTTTGTTGGGGAAATTGTCTGTTGTTTCGTTACGTCATTGGATCCAAAATTTGGAACGTTGATTCTCTAGTATAAGACATGCCACAACGGTACGCTATATCAATCAAAATCAATACTAAAAATTTTCCCATTGTATGAATGGAAAAGCTACAAAATGCAATAAATACAAATTTCACCTACCACCACAAAAAAAATGTATATGAAGGGTATTTATATTATTTTAAATCCTTGTAGCTTCTAGTTTGGGAAAATTTCATTAAAATACCTTTTGAATTTGTAAAACTCCCATAAGTCTTCCGAATTTGTAAAAAGACTGAGAGGTACAAAGAACTTATGGGGAATATGCAAATTCGGGTGAAATTACCCTTTTGCCTTTACTTTTAAATAAATAAAAAATAATAATAAAATACCCTCCACCCCCGGCCTCCACCCACCGCCGCCACCGCCAACCGGCCACCCGCCCGGTGGCGGCGGCGGCGGTGAGTGGAGGCCGGGGAGGGTATTTTATTTATTTATTTATTTAAAAGTAAGGGCAAAAGGGTAATTTCATCCGAATTTGCATATCCCTCGTAGATCCTTTGTACCTCTCAGTCTTTTTACAAATTCAGAAGACTTCTGGGGGTTTTACAAATTCAAAAGGTATTTTAATGGAATTTTCCATTCTAGTTTTTATTTATATAGTTTCATAAGATTTGATTATGAGTTTAACAACCGGTTTCAACAAGTTTTGATAGTTTGGTTCCTATATCTAAATTCAGATTGGGTTGTTCTGAAACTATAGGAACCCCTCTTGTAAAGATACATGGTGACAAAACTAGCGAAAGATAAATTAAAGTCAGTTAGTAAGAAATTACCGAGGCTTCATATTCTCTATTTCAAATGATGTCACGATTGGGGTATCTATACATAATGAATCAATGGCTTGAAGTGATGTCTCTTAATAAAGACTACACTTCTTTAATTAGAAAATGGATAAATACCAATTTTGCCACGGAAGTTTTGGTTTTGGAGCACCAAACGCCGAAAGTTTTTTTGGTATCATTTTTGCCCCAGAAGTTTATAAACGTAGCAATCTTGCCCATCGGTTGATCTTGACCGTTGGATTGATCATTTTTACTCCAGAAGTTTACAAAAATTTGCTTCTAAGAAAAACTTTCAAGGCAAATTTGCTCCTAAAAATACTTTCGGGCATATTTGCTCTTTTTGTAAACTTCTGGAGCAAAAATGATATCAAAAAAACTTTCAAGTGCTGAATGCCCTCTAGCCAATACTTCCGTGACAAAAATGGTATTTAACCCTTAAAAAATCACAACTATCTATTAAATTCATGAACCATGTTAATTCATGAACTAACACAATCCTTTAATTTTTAAGGATATAACTTCTCTGGATACATCTCTTCATTTTAAAACATCTAATAATATCATACAGTGTATTATTGACACACCTTAACACAATATTTACAACAATACGGGCGCATGTGTTTGATAATCTTGACACGTTCAGATTATATATATTCCATGTTAATCATCGCCACGACTTTTTTTAATTTTTTATTTTGGCAGGGTTGACTTATAATCCCACAAGTGTTATATTCATCAACGTACCAAGCATATCTCACCTCCAATGGCATCCATTTACAGTTACTTCAAATGGTAACCTGGAGCCACAGAAGCTAAGTGTTGTGATCAAAAGCGAAGGAAGTTGGTCACAGAAGCTTTATCAAATGCTGTCGTCTTCTTCAATCGATCATCTCAACGTTTCCGTTGAAGGCCCTTACGGACCTGCCTCAACCAATTATCTCAGGTTCGTTAAATCACTTTACTAACTCTTCTATTTTGTATAATATCTTGAGATCTTGGGTTTGCAGGATTAATGCTTTGTTTTGTTTGTTGGGCTTCTAGCTCTCTTCTTGTTAGCAAAAAAAAAAAAATCACTTTACTAGAAATTTGTACTCTCTCTGGTACTTACCCAATTAACTTTTTTTAGAGAGATTAAAAAAGTTAATTGAATTACTTAATTATATAACTTATATTATGTATCATTAGATTATATATCAGTTAAACAAATTAGTTTGCAGAAAAACCTTAAATATAAATAAAAAAAGAGAGGCCTAGTGCTCAATTCTCCGATCAAGTGAGATTTGAGGAGGAATAGATGTATGCAACCTTACTTCCAATCTGTAACCTCTAGATCACATAGAAATGACTTTATCGTTGTGCTAAGACTCACCCTCTCATAAATATAAATATATTAAAATAATTTCTTTAATTTCTTTA
The DNA here is from genome assembly GCA_019022615.1 of Acacia melanoxylon. Classification (NCBI taxonomy): domain Eukaryota; kingdom Viridiplantae; phylum Streptophyta; class Magnoliopsida; order Fabales; family Fabaceae; genus Acacia; species Acacia melanoxylon. The sequence continues at coordinate 2,051,534 of JAFJYJ010000041.1, read as the reverse complement.
ATCTACTTATAAAAACCAAAACAGTCTTGTATTAAAGACCCGAGGAAGTATAAAGAAGTTTGTACTTGCTCTGGTCACTAGTTAACTTTTTTTTAAGAGACACTAAAAATGTTAAATGATTTATTTAATCATATAACATATGTTATATATGTATCATTAGATTAAATTATTATATATAAGAAGGCCCAATGCACAAGGCTCCCACCAAATGGAATCTAGGAAGAGATAGATGTACGCAGCCTTACCTTTAGCCTATAAGCTCTAGATCACATGGAAACAACCTTACAACTGAGCTAAGACTCACCCTCTCATAAATATAAATACTTTTAAGTAATTTATCTAATTTCCTTAATCTTCCCATAAAAACCAACTGAGTGTTATATTAAACACCTAAATATAAACACACTGTTAGCTTATACATCTCACTTACTCCGTTCTAAATTTAATTGTTTGAAAGCAGATATGAGAACCTCGTGATGGTGTGTGGAGGCAGTGGGATCACCCCTTTCATCTCTATCATCCGCGACCTAATATATCACAACACAACATTTAAATGCACAACCCCAAAAGTTGTACTCATTTGTGCATTCAAGAACACTTCATCTCTCTCAATGCTACACCTCATCCTTCCCTTATCTGGTACCCCCTCTGGTATTTCCAACCTCCAGATTCAAATAGAGGCTTTCATTACAAGAGACAAAGAGCCCAGACCACATAATCCTAATCACCACGCTCGAACCATATGGTTCAAGCCACATCCAAGTGATGCACCCATATCTGCTGTATTGGGTCCCAAACACTGGCTCTGGCTTGGTGCCATAATTTCATCCTCTTTCATTATGTACCTTGTGATTATTGGGATCATAAACCGTTGCTACATTTACCCTATTGAGCAGAAAAGGAAAGAGGAATTCTCGAACCCTTTGAAGTCAATGTTGAACATGTTGGTGATATGTATTGGTATAGGAGTAACTTGTAGTGCAGCTTTTGTTTGGAACAAGAAGAAGAATGGGAAAGAAGCAACGAATCTCCAGAACATGGACGGGACGTCGCCAAGTATGTCGCCAGATTCAATGACTTGGTGCAATACGGGTAGAGAAATGGAAAGCCTTCCGTATCAGTCTCTGGTTCAAGCTACGAATGTGCACTATGGTGAAAGACCTGACCTCAAAAGTAAGTTGATGATCATCTTATTAGATCTGTAGGGTCAACCTAATTATAAGTTTGTTTGATGGAGTGATTGAATTTGAAATTTGACAGAAAGCATTTTGTTTTGTTGATGCGTGCAGGAATGATTCTTGAACACAAGGATGAGGAGTCAAGCGTGGGAATTCTGGTTTCAGGTCCAAGGAAGATGAGGCAAGAGGTTGCAGCCATTTGCGCTTCTGGTTTAGCAAAGAATTTTCACTTCGAGTCAATCAGCTTTAGCTGGTGATTTTTTTTCTTGTTTGGCAGGTGCAAATAGGTCAGGTAGCCAAGGGTCCACATTATGTGCTTGTCCCTTATATATGCTTGTTATGTGTCCAAGCACATTTTATTTTATTTTATTTTAATTTATTTATATCTTTTATTTAGTTACCTTTGCACAAATTAATTAGTTTTCGGGTTCTCAAATATTTATGTATGCTGAAAATTAATTAATTTGAGATCTTTGGGTGAAAAAAAAATTTATAATTTTAATCTAAATAAATAAAATATATAAATAAAATAAAATAAAATGTGCTTGTCTCTCTAATTAGAGGGACAAGCACATAAAGACATAAGGACAAGCACCTTATGTGCTTCCTAGGGAATCGGGGGCATGTGTCCTGACCTACATTTGTGGGTTCTCATTACATGACAGTCTTTTATGTGCTTCTTAGGTGCTTCTCCTCCTAAGAAGCACATAAAAAAATATTGATAAATTTTTTAATTTTTTTTATATATTTTATATATTTAGATTAAATTATATACTTTGCATCATGAAATATTTTTTTTACACCTAGTATCTCAAATTAATTAATATCTAATTTTACATTCAGAATTTTTTTTTTCCTGTAACACCAGTATCCTATAAATTAATTAATTTAAGATATTGGGTGTAAAAAAAATATTTCGGGATGACGTATATATAATTTAATCTAAATATATAAAAAATTTATTAATATTTCTTTATGTAATTTTTAGGAGGAGAAGCATAAAAAACATAAAAGACATGAATGAGGATTTTGCCTTTCCTCTTTAAAAGGAGGCACAGGGCCACACCTTTTAGGAGGCATGTTTGGCTTATTAGGCAAGATCGATTGAGCTCACTTAGAAGCCTCTAAGACCTGTCAGGCCATCATGTGTCTGTTATTATTATATTTTTTTAAAAAATATTTATATAATAATATATGAGTTTAATGTTTGTCTTTTTCTTTGTAGAAATATTCTTTTTGTCACACTCACGTAAAAATGAGTAGGAGGGAGAGAAAAATTAGTGGGACTCACTCACTTTTATGTGAGCGTGGTAGAAAAAAATATTTTTGTAAAAAAACTAAAATTAAACCCATAATATATTATGCATTTATACAATTATATAATAGTAATTAATATATAATTCATATGCTTTTATATATAATTAATAATATATTATGATTTATTTAATTTTGGCCTATTTTTGAATTGTTTAGAGGTTTATTTAAAAGCGGCCTGTTTTCAGCTTGCCTACATATTTGATAGCCTGTGGCCTATTTTCTCGTGAAGGGCTATGGCCTGTTTGCTTGTTTATAAAATATTTTAAAATTCAAGCTTTTTTAACAGCTTCAGCTAACCCGGGCTCAAATAAAGGATTAGGTTTAGCGGAAGGGCTACCCTTTCATAACGTGACGAACGGTTTAAATAGGATTGTCTCACCTAAATTCAGTAAATTGATGTGTAGTTGACTGTAATTTTGTTTTTATTTCCATCTGGGCCCCGCAAAGATGCCACACATTTATTAATTAATGTAGTTGTACATTAATCCAGCACGCTTCGAGCACTTACGCCAATCACGTAAACTTTTAAAAAAACACAAGGAGTTAGCATTCTCCCATATCTATATATAAAGCATCTAAATAATTTATTTTATACACACTAAACTACATCATCTTGTTGATGGTAAAAAAAAAAAATATAATCTATTCACTTCTCATTTAATTCTCAACCCGGCCTATCTTTATAATTTGTCATGGGTTATTCTTGTTGCATTGTATTAATTGGAATTTTTATTTTCATATTTTTTGGCCTAAATATTTCCATATATTGGTTAAAATTAAATTTGAAAACATTAATAGTTATTTTTAAGAAAGTTATCCAGTCGAATTTAAAATAAAAAAGGATAATCAACTTATGGGGACTATATTTTATTTAAATTTCTTAAATTTGTCCAATGACTTTGAATATTTAGTACAAATTAAATGATAAAAAGGAATGGCATGAAAAATGAACATAAAATAAAAATAAAAATTTTATTCTGTCTTTTTTTTAAAAAATAAAATAAAAATAATGTTAAGTGGTAAAACATAATCAGCAATTCGGCATTAACCAAAGGACTTGAACTACTATGTATTTTTCACCCTGAATTATCAACTGGTTTGTATGTGGTCGATCTTCTGACTTCTGGTAAAAAGAAATGATTTTGTTTTGAAGTAAGAATTCTAAATAAATTTAGAGGTAATTAATATTTTTCAGACGGGTGAAGGTCAAAAAATCCTATAAACTAAAATAAACGAAAGCGTGAAACTTTGAGCATACTTCATAATTTATATTATCATATATTTGTAGAATATTCGTGTCATTATGAAAGAAGATTTGTTATTGCGTGTGACGTCATTAATTATTCCTCAATCCTCACCATTTCATGCCTTTTCTCACTAGTGATGAGGTGCAAAACTGCGATATGTTTGACCTTCAAGTTGTGTCGATTTTAATGGCTTAAAAAATTCATGTCAAATTCGTTAAAAAGGAAAATAAAATGATACGTTGATCTCAAAAAATTAAGTTACTAATGATTTAAGTTTAAACTTTTTACTAAAAATAATTTCAAATATATATATATTTAGATATTTATGAAAGTATTAGTTGTAAGTTCTACCAAAAAAACAAAAGAAAGCATTATTTGTAAATGAGACGCTTAAGTTTCATAAGTCACTCCCAATAATTTGCATTCAAAATTCCTACATTTGTAATCGTTTCAATAAATATTTACAATTATTTTAATAAATAATATTAAAATAATCTCAACGAAGTCATCCTCCTTGAGAAAAAAAATGTCAAATTGCAATGACGTCCCTAATGAGATGGGAGGAGTCCTACATGAATCCTGCCACACCAAATCTTTGATGAATTATTTACTAATTTTTGACATTCCAAATAGTTCATGAGCCATGCTTCTTTTCCTTTTTAGTGTCCCTTTCATAAATTCATTTTTGTATAATAATTTTGGAATAATCATACTCCACTCTTATCATTTCAATCTTTAATTCTCAACTATAAATACCAAAACTCCTCTCACAATCTCCCACATTGAAAGCTCTTATCCGAACACACTTACCTCGTTAATCAAACAAAGCTAATGACTTCACTTGAAAAATTTTGCAGGCTTCAATGTGCTACAAGGCTTCTGGCTTTCATGGTGTTTCTGGGTTGGATCTTCATTTGGATGATGAAGCCAACCAACACCTTCAAGCTAAAATGGAGCCCCAAGCTCTTGTCACAGACTAACTCTACCTATTTTGGCTCACAAGGTCTCACTATTAATCATTCAATAATATATCTATATCAGCGTTTTATATTTTATGAATTGATCTTTTGATATGTAGTTATGCACTAACATTTTTTAGTATATTTTCTCGCAGGTGCGTATCTTTTAATTTTTTGTTTTCCTGTGTTACTCATAGCCGTTTTAGGCAGTGTGTATGTCCATATAACGAGAAAATTAACAAGCATCGACATGAAAAGGTACCATTATCTGATTGACCATGAAGCTTCTCTCGTACTTCTTATCTCTCTCTCTCTCTCTCTCTCTGTTTCTGCTTTATCTTTACGTACTGTAAAACAATCTTAAATATGACAGCAACAATGGCGGAAACAATAAGAACACTATATGGAAGCGTCCAGTGCTGGTGAAAGGCCCTCTTGGAATTGTGTCCACAATAGAGCTAACCTTCTTCTTCATGCTCATTGCCCTCCTCGTTTGGTCTCTTTCTAATTATTTGAACAACAGTCTCGCCCAAATCACCAAAGTATCAGCAGCAAAATCCGGCGACCAAGTGTACGTACCAACTACACCCTCTCTCCAGTACATAACATGAGTCCGTTAACTTTTTTTCAAAAAGATTAATGAAACTAAATAAATTATTTAATCATAACATATGTTGTATATTACTCCCTCCGGTTTTAAATATAAAACTCAGTTGACTTTTTTTTTTTTTTTTTTTTTAGGTTAAAGAAGTTAAATATATTACTAATCATAGTATATGTAATGTGTTATTAGATTATATATCAGTTTATAAGTCAGACTAATTAATTTGCAGTAAAACCTATTAGATATAAAAACTTTAAAATAATTTATTTAACTTCCTTAGTCTCTCTTCAAAAAAAAAAAAAAACTCAACTAGATATTATATTTGGGACTTGATTTAGTATTAGATTAAGTAAATTCGTTTGGAGAAAAACGATAAATATAAACACTTTAATTAAACTTATTTAGCTTCCTAAATCTTTTAAAATAAATTTAACTAGCCAGTTTTTATACTAAGCACAGGAGGGAGGATTATATATACTCGTTACACACTCATCATTTCATGCTAATTAACAAATTCAAATTACACTGGTATTCTTTTGAACTTGGATGAAAATAATTATTCAAACATGCCACCGTGGTTTAATTTTGACAGATGGCAAGAGAAGTTGGAAACAGCTGCACTGAGGCTTGGGCTCGTCGGAGAAATGTGCTTGGCGTTCCTGTTTTTTCCGGTGGCGCGTGGCTCCTCCGTGCTGCCACTGCTTGGCCTCACGTCTGAGAGTTGCATCAAATATCATATTTGGATTGGCCATATCGTTATGACTCTCTTCACTCTTCATGGTTCCTTTTACATCATCTTCTGGGCAACCACACACCAAATTTCTGAGGTTTAATTTATATTATTACACCTTTCCACTTCAAATTATTCTCAATGGTCTTTAATATAAGACGCAATTGACTTTTTTTTAGAGATTAATTAGGAAGTTAGATAAGTTATTTAATCATAACACATATTGTGTATCATTTAATTATATATCAATTTATAAATTAGATAAATTAGTTTAATATAAAAAATATAAATATAAATACTTTAAAATAATTTATTAGCTTTTCTAATCTCTCTAAAAAAGTCAATCAAGGTTGCCTTAATATATTAAATTTAGCAGGAGAGATATCAACTTTCGGGTATCAGATTTGTGAATTAACATTTGGGCTTGGTTATATGGTGATGTACATGCAGATGCTGAAATGGGATAAAGTTGGGATATCAAATTTAGCAGGAGAGATATCTCTGCTTAGTGGTTTGGTGCTGTGGATTGTGACAGTGCCTCGTATAAGAAGAAAAGTTTTTGAAGTGTTCTTTTACACTCACTATCTCTACATTGTGTTCATCGTCTTCTTCGTCTTCCACGTGGGCATGGTTCATACCAGTATTGTTCTCCCTGGTTTCTACCTCTTCTTGCTCGATCGTTACCTCAGGTTCCTCCAATCACGACGCCATGTTCGCTTGGTTTCTGCTCGAGTCTTGCCTTGTGACTCCCTTGAACTTCACTTTTCCAAAACTCAGGGTAATATAAGACATATTTACCTAATTTAATTAAATTAAGGAAGTTAGTTAAAATGACATATATTTGTTAAAAATACCATAATCACTTTTTTAATTCCTTCGTTCCCTCTCCTTTTTAATTATTGTTGAGAGAACATAAACATAGATAAATTAGGAAAACAATGACAAATATAAAAGTTATATCTTATATTTAGGATCAACATCAATTCCTTAAATATATCTTATATTAAGGACCTTAAATATATCTTATATTAAGGATACGAGAAAATACCACTTATGCTTACTCTAAAACAGAGAGATGCATGAAAATAAAGTATAAATGTGTGTTTCCGTGTTTGATAATTTTGACATGTTCAGATTATATTCCATGTTAATCCTTCGGCATGATTTTTTTTTTTTTTTTTGCAGGGTTGACTTATAATCCCACAAGTGTTGTATTCATAAACGTCCCAAGCATATCTCACCTTCAATGGCATCCCTTTACGGTTACTTCAAATAGTAACTTGGAGCCAGAGAAGCTAAGTGTTGCGATCAAAAGCAAAGGAAGTTGGTCACAGAAGCTTTATCAAATGCTGTCATCTTCTTCAATCGATCGTCTCAACGTTTCCATCGAAGGACCTTATGGACCTGCCTCAACCAATTATCTCAGGTTCCTTTAAATCACTTTCAAAAGACCACCAACCCCCGAACTGCCACATGATAATATATATATATATAAAATATAAAACCACTTTCAGAATAAATTTATATATAGGGTGAAGATGAGAATTTGCCCGAAAACTTTTATGAGGAACAATATTTATAATGGCTCAAAAGTATTTTTCAGGGTCAATGTTATCCGAAAATTTTAAAATATAAAGAATGTTGCCCTATATATCATTAAAAAATTAATGTTAATCGTTAACTTTTTAACGATAAGGGCAACATTACTCCATTTTAACATTTTTGGGCAACATTAAACCTAAAAAATCTTCCTGGTTAAAAAAAGCTTCCATCGCAAATTTTTACCTTAACCTTTTTATATATATAAACACATTATTAATTTAAATATATCACTTACTCTAAAATTTAATTGTTTGAAAGCAGATATGGCACCGTTGTGATGGTGTGTGGAGGCAGTGGGATCACCCCTTTCATCTCTATAATCCGCGACCTAATATATCACAACACAACATCTAAATGCACAACCCCAAAAGTTGTACTCATTTGTGCATTTAAGGACTCTTCATCTCTCTCAATGCTAGACCTCATCCTTCCCTTTTCTGGTACCCCCTCTGATATTTCCAACATTCAGATTCAAATAGAGGCTTTTATCACAAGAGACACAGAGCCCAAACCACATAACCCAAATCACCACCCTCGAACCATATGGTTCAAGCCTCATCCAAGTGATGCACCCATATCTTCTGTATTGGGTCCCAACCATTGGCTCTGGCTTGCTGCAATAATCTCATCCTCTTTTATTCTGTACCTTATCATTATTGGATTGATAACCCGTTATTACATCTACCCTATTGATCATAACACGAACAAGATATTCTCGTACCCTTTGAAGTCATTGTTGAACATGTTGGTGATATGTGTTGCTATAAGCGTAACTTGTAGTGCAGCATTTCTTTGGAACAAGAAGCAGAATGCGAAAGAAGCAAATAAGATACAGAATATAGAAGGGCCATCACCAAGTGTGTCACCAGCTTCAATGACTTTCAATGCAGATAGAGAATTGGAAAGCCTTCCTTATCAGTCCTTTGTTCAAGCTACTAATGTACACTATGGTAAAAGACCTGACCTCAAAAGTAAGTTTTTTTCCCCTGCTTCTCAAATTTTATTTTTCCATCTGTTTGACGGGAATCTTAAGATTATTGATGAGTTGTGTTGGTTAATGCAGGAATGATTCTTGAACATAAAGATGAATCAAGCGTGGGAATTCTAGTTTCAGGTCCGAGGAAGATGAGGCGAGAGGTAGCAGCCATTTGTTCTTCTGGTTTAGCAAAGAATCTGCATTTTGAGTCCATTAGCTTTAGCTGGTAATCCTACAATTTTTGTTGTTGTTTGTTGTTGGGTTGGTGCATTTAGGTAGCCTAATAAGTGGGCATAATATAGACTTGTTGCTATGGTATATATGAACAAGTCTAAGTGAGATTAGTTTGTAAAATGTATGATCTTTATAAGTCATTTGTTCGTTGCTGTTGTATGATAATGTGAGTACTGATAGAAAAAACGTTTCCTGGAGCATCAAAATGTCAGGATATTCAAGTATTGGAAATATAAATTTGGATCTCTTCAGCAATCTCATCTAAGTCAAGCACTTAATTACATTTTGACGATAGAAAACTGATCGAAGCAGTTAGATTTTGAGTTTTACTCATAATTTATGTCAAAATTAATTTTTGTTGTAATTTTTTCCATCAAGAGATCGTTTTAGTTTCATGATGCCAAGTCGTGTCCTTGTACATTACATGTTTGAGGAATAATAAACTTTGATTAATAATACGCGCCCCACACACACAGGTATGAGAAATTTTAGCCACAAGTTAATATATAATCTTTACTCCCTTAAATTTTCCCTTTAGTTTTAGTCCTTCAAATTTTAAACCATAAGTTTTAGTCCCTTAAGTTTCATTCTATTTAAAATATTAGTTTCTAAAACTTAATAAAAACCTGGATTATTTTGCTTTTCAAGAGACAAAAACCCATGGGTTGAAACTTGAGGGACCAAAACCAAAATAAAAGCTAAACTTGAGGGATCAAAAATCGTATTAAGCCTTTAACTAATTAAAATAGTCTAATTGATAAGGATGATATTTATATAGTTCTGTTACCTCATAAATAAATGAGTTTAATAAAATATTGTCGCTATGCAGGTTTTTGTGAAGAATTAAGTTGCATAAATTCCACTATAAATGTTAAGCTCACCAGGAGCAGGAAAAAAAAACATATATACAGGTAGATCTATTCCTGCTTCTACAAAAAAAAAAACATATCGCTGGCTGTGAATAGACCCAAAAAAATAAAATAAAAAAATAATGGAATTCTCAGTCATGAGCAAGCCTCCCTAAAGAAATTTCTAACCTCTTTCTATATCTAAAAATACAATTCCCTATTCATCGGATTGAACATCGGTAATACACTAATACGTTGTGTGGGACAAACCTCAGGTGAATCCAGCATATATAGATGTAACTTATCGGCCCCCACAATCAAATCAAGAGCCAATTCTTTTTGCAAGTGACATTTTTTTCTCAGTCACTTGGTCCAAGATTACTTCAGCAGGAAACCATTATGAACCAGAGAAATGCCATGAAAATCAAATGTTCTATCATTTTCCAACCACACTGCCAACTGTTGAAAGTTTCTCTGACAGGTCTTCCAGCAAATCATGATACTCAGTGAATGCAGCGTGCGACTGTAGAGCATAGATGACCAGAGGCAACAGGAGAATATTTTTCCTATTAGTAGAGTATTGTCATTTTATTTATTATAATTCATGTTGAGAAATGAAAAAAACCCCACACCTGCAAGGTATTGCTGTAGGCTTGCCACAGCCGAACATCGTGTCGGAATAGATCAAAAAGAACCTTGATTTCACCACAAAAAATAAATGCAATGGTCAACAAAGTTGATTTCATCCAAATAGAAGCGAGACCATGAATGATTTAAATATTTCAAGACCTATCCTTAGATTATTGCTAACTCTTCAACAGAGAAAAGGGATAAAATTTATGAGCAACTTTTTTTTTTATGGCATGTGAATGATTGGCATATCCTTCTTTCGCTTTTTCCTTGAAGGAATTCTAAAACCAAACATTATTTATTTGCTAAAAAGCTTGACATAAACAAGCATACTTCATCACATGATCTATGCCACAACCCAAAATATGCAAGAGAAGAAAAAATGCACAAGACATCTTTCTACGGAGTACAGCTTAAAGTGTTATTATGCGTATTAATCCATCCAAATTTAATCTTATCTGCTGACCATATTGAACTTAATGTTGATGATTAGATGCTACTAGTGTCAATCAATACCACCAATGTTATTTTCTCAAACTGCTATGACGCTAGTGAAGTTTCTTCCCCTGAAAGACATTGGAGCAGATGTTGGGTTCATTTCATGCAATTTCTAAAGAATACTGGATTGTGATTACTCCTTTTTAAAAAGAAAAAGAACAAATCAGATTTCAGTCATTGACGTCTAAAAGGTAATCACTTTCACTCCAACCAAATTTAGCTGTAGAACACATTTTAAGTAGGAAAACATACGAAGAATTTTCATTTACAATTCAAAAAAGTTTACATTGCAATACCATTGTCAAAACATCATATCAAAAGAATCTTAGAAACCATTATCTAATGGGAAACATACCTCAGATCTTCGCAAGAGAGTCGCCAAGACAACTATCCATTCTTTGAACTTAACAGAGCACATGTGTGACAGGAGAAATTCCGCATCCAATCGGCTCTGTAATGTTTCCATTTGAAGCTGACAAAACAAGAGTGTTCAATAAGCAAGAGGAAAAAACAAATATTGCTACACAAAAAGCTAGAGAACTTGGTCACAATTCAAGGTATGCTTCGTATGTATAAGGAAAGCATCATCAACAACAACAAGCCTTATCCTTTATTCCATTAAGTGGGGTCAGTTATATGGATCACACAGTGATATTATGCTCCATTTACAACCAATTCTAATATGCTATTCCCCAATGGATCTTAACTGATAACTTCCTTAACTGTCCTTGGTCTCTCTCTACGCATAATGAAAGCATCACTTTTCTTAAAATGTCATAAGATATTTTAGAGAGCAACTGACTGAATTTATTAATCCATAGCGACAAAGTTACCCAACAAACCCTTGCATTTTTTCCAACTTCAGGCTACAACAAAATTGCGCAACAAAAATCAAAGTTTCATAATAAAGTACAAAACCAATGGGCTTGAGCAAATAAGCATCAAATAAAGCAAATACTAATGCATCAGAGTTCAAGCATCATTAGGTCAGCGCAAACAATGTTATTAAGTCACTACAACTTTGTGGACCTTTTGGCTTATTAGTTCAAGCCCAGATGCAAAATTCTCAAGCCGAGCACTCCCATATCTTTCGCGTTGAAGATACTCCTGCAATTGATTGCCATTAAACAGCTTAACTTAACCAACAAAGACCAAAAGAAAACAATATATTTGGAGGGAGAGGTTGGAATAAGGAAATTTGTAAAATATTCTTACTACTAAATCAAACTGAGTTCCTTTGACAAATGCAACAAGCTTTGAGAGCTCTTTCCCAGACATCAAGTAGCTAGCATGGTTTTCCAAAATATTCTTAACAGAAGTAACATGGGCACTCTGCTCCTTGAATGATGAGCTGATGTACAGAAAGAAACAACAACTTGTTAGGATGGTTAGTTCTGATAATGTCCATGTTGTGAGCAACAAAAGGGCATTCACAACGTGTACATCTACCTTTTATTCAATGACTGCCTTTGTTGACTAGAACCAAAAATAAAGTAACCCAAAAATCTAGGAGATAATGAATCACTTGATGCATGATCAAATTCCCTACCAGATCTAAGCAAGAACCTCACCTGAGGACCCAAATCAAATAATTAAGGAAAAGGTATTAGTTCTTCTGTAAAGGACATGCTAATGATCAACCAAACAAATAAATAATCCTAGTTTTAAAACAGTACCAGCTCCCCAGCAAGTTCGTACAAAGATTCATCAAGGGTAGCCTGCATATGTTCCAAAATCCTCATCACTAGTATGACTTGAATTGATCAGACGCTAATGAAAATAATATGAGCAAAACAATTTAGCTCAAACCTGTAATAACCTTAAAGCACAGTACTGACTAATAGCAGGGCCTTCAAGTTTAGCAATCACCTGTTATGTTTAAGATGGAATTAATTGATCATTTACTCTAAAGATCAGGATAGAGATATGAATGGGGATGGGGGATTATTCTCTTTTGAAGAGAAGGACTTAGACGTTAAGGGAAAAAAGATATATTAAAAAAGAAGAAAGGCATAAGCCATAACGTTTCCAAAGGTTAAGGGAAAAAATAAAAAATAAAAATATATATTACTCCCTCCGGTCCTAATTATAAGAGCTAGTTATTTTTTTGGAGAGGTTAAGGAAGCTAATTAAATTAGCTTAGAGTATTTTTATTTTTATTTTATTCTTCAAACTAAATAGTTTGACCAATAAACTAATATATAATCTATGAAAACACAACATATGAAATGATTGAGTAACTTCTTTAATTTCTTCAAAAAAAATCAATTAGCTTTTATAATTAGGACCGGAGGTAGTATATAAAAAGGGAAGTCATGCTTACGAGTATGTAGCAAGCAGCAGTGCGGTACCATCTACGTTGAAAGCATTCCTCAAACAATCTACTTAAAAACAAAGAAAAGAAAATCATTTATACAGTTAAAATACAAAATAAAACAAGCACTGTAGTTTACACTAAGAACTAAGTTGAAGTTCGGGTAACTTCATTTAGGAGAAGCAACAAAAGAAATCATTTTCATGGGGGAGTTATTATATTCCTTTGCATTTTAGAATAATAAAATTTTATTCAAGATGGCGGAGATTGTATCATTCTAAATAGCTATACATCTAAACCGTTGTGGTTTGATAAATTATTAGTGTACTCATTGTCAGACTTTAATTTTCTTCATATCATTTAAAGTAGAAATTTATATTTTTAAAAAAAAAAAATCATGAAAATTAAAATCTCATGCATATATACTGATGCATATCAAGTTTCTTTTCTTCTCTTCTCTCAACATCAAGTCTTCCCTTTTCTTACAAGTCAAAGAATGAACAACTTGAGTAATATTTTACACATAAGTTCAAATTAAAATAGAAGATAAATACAGAAAGAATGAGGAAGATAGATGCTTGAAGGACATACTCAGCTGATTTTCCAGCAGCAGAGAACAAATCTGCCCAATGACGACCATCAGTTTTTCTTGCAACACTTACAACAACATCAAGGTACTCTGGAAAGTTTCTGATCAAATCACAGGTCTTCTCCAGAAGAGAGCGTTTAGCAGGTTTAGACACAGCGACTTGGTTCTTATTTACATTTTGCCTGCAGTGACTGAATTGGAAAGTAACCAGACAAGACAAAATAAATTGAAGGTCCATGAAATTTCTACTCTCAAGCATGCAAAACACAAAGGAAACACAGAGAACTACCAGTTGCCAATATGACCAAACAGGTGATAAATTTAAGGAGAGCTTATATTTTTCCGCCATTGAGCCACCCAATGCTTATGGAATAAGCAGTAATGTTAATCATAAGGATCATATGAAGCTACAAGTTAAAATTGCCGGACCTTACACTCATGCACGAAAACAAAATTCAATGCACCAGGACAGGATCATGTTTCCAATCATAGGACTACTAGTAGAGTCAACAGATTCTAATAATACGTGAACTTCTACAGCTGATTTGTAAGATGTCTGGGATTAATCCTTTTGGGCCATCCTTGACAAAAGAGCCAGACCAAAATACTAAAGAATTCTACACCATTTTGTGAACCAAAATTTTTCCATCACTACTTTCCTAAAATTGACGATTCCTTCATCATCGCTCCACAAATACAAAGGAGAAGGAAACTTGATTTGACATGGTGATGACTTCATTCTATTATGGTGTGTTTGGTTTGAGGGGATGGGATGGGAGGGGAGACTAATCTTAGAGGCTAATATCTCCCCTCTCATCCTCTCCCCTCAAACCAAACACACCCTTAGTGTTCACTGAAACCATCCCAACAAGCACAGTTACTGCTTGAAAATTTGAAATACCTGTTTTAGCATTACAAAGTTGAAAATACCTGGATATATCTGCCTCGAATACTGTGAAAAGAAGCCACTCAAGACAATGTGAAAAATGAGGCTTCTCCGCTGATAGTTCTGCAAGTCTTAAAGCTTCCTCCATTTTGTCCCTCTAGCAGCCACAGAAATAACAAGACAAGAATCACACAGGATATTTACTTTTTAATAGAAAAAAGATGAATCCACAGAGGAGAAAATAAATAATACAAGAATCTAGAATGGGATCAAGTAACATTAGGAAAAAGAGCACATTAAGAAACCTCAGAGTATAACCAAATTACAATGCTATGCCCCCAACTCTCTCTAAACTAACTTTAACCTAGGAAAGTAATCATTTAGTCCACAACAAGTGCCCAAAGGGAGTTCCAATTCAGGATCAATTTAGTCCAAAAAAAAAAACCATAATTATGGACTTTTGTTTTTGTTTTTTGCCCAAATAAATAAATGCTGACAACTATTTTTTAATGACTAAGCCAACAGAGCATGGACCCAAATGATAGTTTAAGATTAATAAATTTAATACCTGAAGAAGGTGTCGAAGTAGGCAGTGCAATATTGTTTGTTCTTGAGGGGTTGGTTCAAAACATGGAAATTCTGTGCTTGCAGAAAATGACATTCTCTGAGAAACACCAACAACCACACCAACATTTGGAAGAAGTCCCAGAGGGTATACTTCACGATCAAACTCCAATTCCGGGTCCAACTAAAAAATTCAATGAGCTTCAACTCAGCAACTAAATTGAATCTAGAACTGAACTCCAGCAAAGTGGCATCAGAACCTAAAATACCATTTTCTTGAAAGCCTTTGCATATCTACCAGCTAAAATATATAGATGATAATGTCTTTGTTAAACATAAAAAAGAAACAATGAGAAGTAAGAAGTAAGAAGTAAGAAGAGAAAATATAGTTTTTGGATCCCAAAAGAATCATGCATCAACTATTAAATCCTAAATCTTAGTGTTAGTTTTCTTTACATGCTTGTGCTTGGATTTATCTATTTCACCAGAATAGCAAAAGCTACTTAATTAGGATAGCTACAAACTTATCCGCCCTTCATTAGGATTGCTACACTGCACATGAAAAGAAACTGGACTTGGCTCACACTTTTTGCAGAGTCCAATTATCATTTGGGTCAATTGTTATTTGCCTGAGTTTGTATTCTTTTGAGTCTCTAGGGCCTCAGGTTACAACTTCAATGTTTCTTCATTGTCTATACTTATACTCTTGAACTTTATTTTTTACAATTCCAGATCTTATGGATGTTAGGCCTCTTTTTTCTCCTTTTATTGATCTAATAAAGTGTTCAGCTTTTTTATGTACTTGAGCTTAAGCTTGTTCGTTTCACCAAAATAGCTTAAGTTACTTGGTTAGGATTGCCACAAGCTTATATGCCATTCATTTTTCTTATTACTTTTAGAGGTGGGACTGCTTTGAAAGCTTATCTCCAGCACTCATAATTACAGAATTTAGGTCCATGAAAAATTTATAACCCCAACTACACAATTGAGTCCATAAAACTTTTGGACATGATACTCATAGGTTCCTCTTATTATGTACTCCAGGGACCAAGAAGTCACAAATTTAAAAGTTCCAGGGACTGCATCTTCAGGGACCAAACTGAGTATTTCATAACTTCAGGGATTAAATAGTTCAAATGTGGTGGTGTATTTTTATTAAGGAAAAGTCAAATTTCTTGCCAAGCAATTCAGTTAAAAAGAAACCAGAACATGAAGCCAATAAACAGAAATAAAGATCTCAGATGGACCAACAAACACTCAAAATGCTAATGATTATGACGTCCAATATAAGAAGTTATGAAATCATTACAGTATCGAATGTCAGAGCAATTAGATATATTACATAAGTATAAATTTCCTTATGCATGCTAGTCAATGCAATTTACTACATATAAACAGTCATTACAGTAATCAATATACAGACCTGCACAAAATCCTCCTGTTTATATGGATCAGCGCCTGGAGATGGATACCAAACCTGTGAAAATGAATAAGCACAAATAAAGTTTTCAAACACGTAAAATGGAAATAAACCAGAGGTTTAATAAAAAATTGGCATTAAACCTAGTAAAATACAATAGTGTGCATACCAGACAAAAGAAACATCTTGACAGTTAATTACCTGCATGCCTCGGTAACCATAATCTAACCACGAAACTTCCTCAATTAAATTTGTTTTATCCTCTGAATGGCCACAAGTAACCCAAAATAATTCAACCGAGTCAGTAAGCTTTCTCTCACGTCCATCATCCAGATCAAGAAGTGAAAGCTCCCCATTTGCTCTCAATATCAAACACCTATAAGAAATCATTTTCAGGAGGAATGTAACAAAGGAAATTATACAACCTTCATCCCTCTTTTTTAGTTACCTTTGCCTAAAGGAATCAAATAAATTTAGGTTCTATTGTAAAAAAGAAAAGGAAAAAAAAAATTTCTCTTGCCTTCAGATTAAAGATAAAAACAGCTAACTGTAGGAAGGCACATAAATTCTAATGCCCAGTCCACAGCAGCCGTTGAAGCAGGTAACCTTTTCAATATTTAGTTTGTCAGAAGAAAAGGGTTATATAGGACACTCAGGTGTTACATCAATGACTTTTCTAATGGTGACATTTTACTCGGACCACATACATTAGAAGAGGTATAATTGATCTGGACAAAAAGAATATATGCTGTTCACAAGGCATACCTTGCTGGTTCTCTCACTAATGAATCCGACATTGATGAAACGTAAATGTTTGACATTGACTCTGTCAAACATTGATTGGGAATAAAGCGCATTGCTGCAGGGTGGCTCTTGGCAGTCATGATAGAAAGTTCACGTACTGTAGAAAGCTGTTTGCCATGTTATAACTTAAAAATATATGGTAAACAAGGTTTATTGACGAAATTCTAAATACAAAGCAAAACAAGTTTCATAACAAGAAAAAAGAATAAAAACAACAAAAGTATGCATTTACCTGTATTTCCGGATTGCCTGAAGGTGTCAATTCACCAATTAAGTTTACATGGAATATGTGGACATCAAAAGGTTTATATGTAACCAGTATATAATCTTGATAAACATCCATCACCATGGGTTTAGCAAGCAATGACTTTCGACAGAGTAATGAACTTTGATCGAGGTGATATCTTGGGTAAAAGAGCAATTCGTACCTGAAATATAAAAAAGGTACATTTACCTTTAAGAACACTAGGAGAAGAGTAAAATGGTTCCATAAATTGCAATATGCTCCAGAAAAAGTTAGAGAAATCAGCTTTCATAAGACCCATACTAAGGTCACAAAAATGAGAGAGAGAAATTGAGAGCCATCCAAATTGAGGCTTCACAAGGAATATGCACCGCTATGTATCAATTGGTTGCAAAGAATCTATATCTGACACACCAAACTTGTAAGAATCAACTAAATGTAACATTTAGATACAGCAAAGCATCTCACGTGTTGGAAGAATCAATATAGTTGCAGACGACAACAATCTTCCCCAGCCATAACAAACCTTTGCATTGAATCTTTTGTTCCTGGGTAACATCTCCAAAAACTCGCCACCTTCTTAATCGTATATCATACAATATAAAACCATGGAGACCGGCAGCAGCTAAGTACATTCCATCCTTGCTAGCTGCAACATGCTGAACAGGCCAGTTTTGGGAGATATAAGAAACCTGCACATTTTCAGACTTTGTCAGAGGTGTTCATTAAGTGAAGACATAGGGCAAAGCACAAACATTTTTATAATCAAACACCATCAGAATTCGACCCCAAAAGAAAAAACACATAACTGGAAGATTAAGATGCAGCATTTTGAGCTCATCAGTCTCTTCTGATTGCACAACAAGTAACCGGTCTTCCCCATAGATTACTTGCCGGATGTAGGTGGTGCCTGAAACACCTCTACTAAGACAGCATTTGCCGAAAGAGAATGAGAGAATTCTCTCTGAAGATTCCTCCTCAACAGCATAAAGCCTATACCCATATTCATCCCACTGCAAAAGTGAGGTGCCACCCATCAATGGTTCATATTTAGACTCTTGGTTTGGCTTAGCCACTGGAGAAGATGCAGAACTTAAACCTATTTGTCGAATTGTAGACATCAAACGACATCCAGAAACAGACCAAACTGCAAGTCCCCTTAATTTCCACCCAACTGCAAATGCAGAGTAATCAGGTGTCCAAGCAATGCAATTAACAGAACCAGTGTCATCCATTGAGTATCTGCAAAAGAGTCAGGCCCACCATACTTCATGACACAGATCCAAAACCATCTAAATTGGCTAAATGCATAAATACCAATGTAGTGATATTCTGAGAATAAGGAGAAAGGTGATTATAATAATTATAAATTTTATATGCTCAGCTATACGTGCACTAATTATAACTAGACCTAGTGCAGATTAAGCAAATGACAACATTAGGATTTAAGGACATGGTGTGATGAAAAAAAATTACAGTAGAGGAAGCATGTGAGGAGCAAACTGAATGGGACATAATGTTACTTGAAATGTATATATATAGCGTACCCCCAGTCATACAAAGAGACTGCGCGTATAAGTGATGCAGATTCACCCAGATCATATAATTCAACTGTCCCTCTTCTGGTACCAACAGCAAGAATTCGCTGCTCTGGAGATGCTGAAGCACATACAGCATCACCACAAGCCAACCTCTTTTCTGATTTAATGGAGTCAACCTGCTTCAAACCTTTCTTACTTACAGAACATGAGACAAGTTGCCCATCAGAATATAAGACAAAAAGCAACCTTAATGGAAGACAAAGCTCCAGCTGGACAATTGCAGACTTTCTAGGGGTATTGTTGTTGGACATAAGAACCTTTGGATGACCTTTAGGAGAAAGGCCATTGCCTAGAGTAAGTGGTGCTTGAGAATCTTCAACACTAGCATGAGGATGTGGATCAAATTCAAAAGCCCCACCAAACTGTTCAGGAGAACATTGAATAATGATAATGATGTTTAAAGTCAAAGCAAGACATTACAGAAAAATCTGTTGAATATTAGGACTCTATCAATGCCTGACGAAAATGTGTCAAATTGAAATGGATGGCGCAAATTGTTAAATTTGATATATGCATATTACCTCTCCCTTCCAAGATATATTGTATAAAGTTCCATCAGAAAGTCCAAGCAGCATGTGTTTGCTATCACATACAATATTGCTCCTGACAAAAAAGGCCATGGAAGAAGGAGTTTCAAGACCACACTGCAAATGGCTTCAAAATTTTAACCATATAGAACAAAGTGAAAAATGAAAAAGGTGGGTGAAATAGGATCCACGTAACACAATTGTCACAATGGACCCAGAAGATGGGAGAAAGACATAGCTACTCTGATAAGCATTTTCACCTAATCATGGGAATCTAAGCTTTCAAAAGTTGTTTTAAGCATATAATTTATTTATCCTAATTCTACTTCTCAGTAAAATTCCATGCTATTCTACCATCTGAATTTCCAAATTACTACTTAATCGTGAAAAACATAGCCTAAAACAAATATGTTAATCAAGCTCCTTCAGAAAAGTGAAATTCAAGGTACAGCCAGTTTCAATAATAATGAAGGTATGTCTGGTAGCCAAAGGGAGAAGAAAAGGTAATGTCAATCATGGAAAACGTAGCGTAAACAATTTATATAATGTATATTATATCTCTGTTGCTGTTATTCAACAATGCATATTTTTTTAAAAGGAGAGGGTCATTTCCGTTCACGCCATTGTTCCCTTCCTTTTCAATACCTAACATTCAGCATTAATTATTAATTACATAAGACAGAATCTTAGTATCAACTTGATCATATCCCAGTTCTTATCTTGCACTAGTAAATTTTCTGTTCAATTTTCTTAACTCATTCAGATGAAGAAAATCATAAAATCAAACCTAGAAAGTGGCACCTACAGTGTTAAATCCTTCACTACAAAGGGCACTTGTTCACTCAGAAGAAGAGATATAGTAGCAAGGCGCAAAGCAGAGGGCTGCTTCCCTCCAACATGTATTCTTTTCTCTGAGATTTGTGCCTTGAAAATGTGAAGAAAGAAAGACGATGTCTGCAGATAACATTATAAGAAAATGCAGAAGCATTAGGGCATCAACATCATAAGATCATTCTTAAGCAAAAAAAGACTAACAGAAACAGAAATATGAATCCAACAACAGAATAGTTTATCAGTCAGAACACAATATAGTACTTTGTGACATGAATTATTAGTAGTGTGAAAATAAAAGAAAGGGAGATGAATATAAACGAAGAATCTCATCGAAAAATGAGCTTTAAATATGATGTACTTATATACGAGTAGCAGATGAGTTGCCCATTCTGAATTACAAGCAACAAGTCTCATGGCTCTTCTTTCATCTCAAAACAACGTTGTCCTCAATAAGCGCACAATTTAGTACGCCAGCTTCGAAACAATATTGACATTTTGATTTAACATGCATGCATTGGACATTTGTATGCTGGATCCCACAAAGATAAACTACGGGTTATTATAAATTAGCATGCTACATGATGCATATTAAACATTTGACCAAGAAATTCGAACTGTCTAACATAGATATTCAACAAACGAATGAAAGGAAACTCACAATAATGGCGATTAATTTTGCATCAGGGCTCCACACTGCCTGCAAATTTTCTCCTTCCTTTTGCACTGAATTTGAATCTCTTTTGTACTTGCCCAGTCTCACTTTATTCTGAACCCGCCACAAAAACCACAATACAGTCAACCCCAGAATCCATTCTCTGAGTTAATCAAATTCCAGTTTCCTTTTCTTTTAATGCAAGAAAATAGTGTCCAAGAATTAATAACAAAACGACTGATTCACATGAAGTACAAATATATGTACCTGGGAAGCACTCCAGAGCTCGAAGTGAGTGGGGGATACGACGAGTAATTGATGATTAATGACCTTGAGGTATATAATCTTCTGGATTGAAGGGCAGAGTCCCTGTTCAAGCGGAATGACCTGAGGCCATCCGTAAGCCATATACATCTTCTCGCCCTGTGTTAGTTCTCAGATTTGCTTCAGATTAATGAAATTTATCATAGATCTGCAAACTGGAAAGAGTGACTAGGAAATGCAAAGGAGATCACAGGCATTTCCTGGTGAGAACTGATGCACCTGCTTCAGCTCGATCCACAATTGAGAAGAACGAAGTTGAAATACGATTTGGGCACGGGGAAGTGGGGGAAAAACTATTTTTCGTACCAAAAAAGGGGCAATTTTCACATAAATATTACAATAAATAGGTATTACTGTATTAGTATACGTTAATTATTTGCCATGAAGCGAAGTCAAGAAATGTAATGCAAGGCAGTAACTAGTAAACAACGGAGCAAGAGGACGGAGTTATGAAGAAGAATCAAAACCTAATTTTTCACACTAATTATTTCACCCCAAAAAATTACAAATATCTTATCTTTCTTGATCTTATCTAGTAGTTATTTTTTATCGTTAGTTATTCTTTTTTTGGCAGCGTAATGTTGGTATTAACTACTACCTCCGGTCTTAAATATAAGATAAAATTGACTTTTTTTTTAGAGATTAAGGAAGTTAAATAAGTTACTTAATCATATCATATGTTGTGTATTCTTAAATTATATATCAATTTATTTATTAGTCAAAATAATTAGCTAAAAAAAAAAAAATACTCCAAAATAATTTAATTAAATTTCTGAATCTCTAAAAAAATCAATTTTGTCTCATAATATAATATAGTATGACACGAATTCGTTGACCTGGTGGTGTAATTTTTTGATGTTATTCGTGAAAAATAAACCCTAGTATAAATGTCCTAAAGAATATTTCAAAACAGTATGGCTATGTCTAAAAAAAAAATCCAAATCTGGTCTCTTATTCAAAATCATCGTTCCTGTAAATTTAAATTCTATCTCTGAATATATATGCATTTTTTATTGTCTATGGATCTTTGAATATTTTATTGGAAAAATCCATATAGGGCCCTTTTAACAAAAAAAAAAAAAAAAACCCCAAAAAAAGGCTCAAAGATTTTGTAAATTCCAGAAAAGGCCCCAGAGCCCTTTTTGACATCTGAATATTAAGTAAAATGACAAAATCGCCATCAGTTTTAGTATCACTTTCCTCTCTCCTCTTTATCAATATTCTCTCTCTTCTCTTGCTGTGTTTTCCGGCAATGGAGGAGGAATTTGTTTTTTGGCGAAGAAGGAAGAAGTAGAAGAGTAAAAGGAAGAAATATCTCTGCTTATTCTTCCATCCAACGTCCAAGGGGTCATTTCGTTTTTTAATCACCATGCTACTTCGTTTTTAATCACTGTAGGGTTGGGTTAGTAAAATCTTGCTCTGTTTTTTGGCATGGAAACACAGGGAAAGGTATGTATTTGAGTGGGAATGGTTGAAAGTGATTAAGGAATGAAGGCTGAAAAAATGCTGAAATTTGATAGTTGTTAAGACATACAGTTTTAGTTGTTAATACTTTCAGTTTTAGTTGTTAATATGACTGTTTAACTTGTTAATACGAGATGAAAGTGAAAAGTACTACTACCTCCGGTCCTAATTATAAGACCTAGTTGACTTTTTTTGAAGAGATTAAGGAAGCTAAATAAGTTACTTAATCATTTCATATGTTGTGTTTTCTTAGATTATATATTAGTTTATTAGTCAAATTATTAGTTAAAAGAAAAAAATAATACTCTAAGCTAATTTAATTAGCTTCCTTAATCTTTCCAAAAAAGTCAACTAGATCTTACAATTAAGACCGGAGGGAGTATTTTTTTATGACCGTTTTTTCAAGAACAGTCGTTAAAAATGCTATTTCTTTATGATTGTTTTCTCTCATTTACTAAAGTACTTTTAACGACTCTTCTTGAAAAAACAAATCATAAAAAATAAAGACTTTTAACGACCTTTCTTGAAAAAACAGTCATAAAAAATAATACTTTTAACGACTGTTTTTGAAAAAACAATCATAAAAAATAGTTGTTAATATGGCTGTTTAACTTGTTAATACGAGATGAAAGTGAAAAGTACTATTTTTTATGACTGTTTTTTCAAGAACAGTCGTTAAAAGTGCTATTTTTTATGAATGTTTTCTCTCATTTACTAAAGTACTTTTAACGACTGTTCTTAAAAAAACAATTATAAAAAATAGTACTTTTCACTTTCATCTCATATTAACAAGTTAAACAACCATATTAACAACTAAAACTGAAGGTATTAACAACTAAAACTGAAGGTATTAACAACTAAAATTTTTCACTTTCATCTCGTATTAACAAGTTAAACAACTAAAACTTAAATCGGCAATGCGGTATGTCCATATTAACAACTAAAAAGGTATTAACAACTAAAAACCGTATGTCTTAACAACTATCAAATTTCAAAATGGAGTTGTTTATTCTCTTAAGGCTATGGGGCCTCTTGCGTTTTTTTAAAAATAATGGAAATGAAGACAAGTACAGGGATCTTTGTCGAGAAGATGGGAGAGTCCCATTCCTTGATTACTTTCAACCATTCCCACTCAAATGGTTTTGCAAATTGCCTTTCCCTCTGTTTCCATGCCCAAAAACAGCAAGATTTTACTAACCCAACCTTACAAAGACTTGGTTTATTAAAAACGAAGTAGCATGGTGATTAAAAACGAAATGTTCCACTTTGACTTGAACGTTGGATGGAAGAATAAGCGAGATATTTCTTCCTTTCACTTCTACTTCTTCCTCCTTCGCCAAAAATGCAATGATTCCTCCTCCATTGCCTTTAAAACACAAAGCAAGAGAGAGAATATTGATACATAGGAGAGAGGAAAGTGATACTAAAACTGATGGCGTTTTTGTCATTTTACTTAATATTCAGATGTCAAAAAGGGTCCTGAGGCTTTTTCTGGGATTTACAGAATCTTTGAGCTTCTTTGAGTTTTTTTAGGTTAAAAGGGCCCCATATGGATTTTTCCTATTTTATTTACTGTGATTACAATATGATGACGATGGCTGAAAAAATCACTACCTCTAAGAAGAAGCAAGAACTAAAAGTGATTTTTTTTTAACCATCAATATTGATTTAAAAAGAGCATATGATGGACATACTTAACGAGCTTTTTTTTTTTTTCCAACAATGAGTAGCTATTGTGGTGCTAGTTTTAGTATCATCCTTTTTTTTTGTTATATAAATTTTAAGAAAGGGATTGGATTCACCTACAATCTAAAGATATGGTGAAGTTTTCCTTCCTCTTAGGTAATCTGCCAATGTTGACAAGATGAAAATGATCTATTACCCCCCAAGCGTTTATCTAGGATGCCTCCCTCAACTCTTTAACCAACTTTATGATCGAAACCCTTCCTTTTAATGAAAAATTGAGAGTGTCTACCTCTTTACCAGTTGAACTCAGAAACAAGAAAAACAAGGGGTTGTTTTAGTATCTCCTTAATAATGTTGAGATGGAAACATTTAAGCCTGTTTAGAAGAATTCGCCCCAAAAAATAATAATAATAATAATTATTATTATCCCTATCAGTATCAACATCAATTGTTGTGTGCGTGAAAAAAGTTGATATATACGTCATTTAACAACCAAAAAAGATAGATAAAGATGGTCTTTTTTATTTTTCCAAAAATGTCCATGAGAAGGAAATGCCATTCCCAAAATTAGACATCTTGATGTCCAAAATAAAATAAGATAGGGTTGAAGTATTTCCCACTTTTTCCAATTTGTATTTAAAATCATAATAAAGATGATGATAATGTTAATAACATTGTTTTTATAGTAACAAAATATCTTGTTAACGGAAGGTTTTTTTTATATATATATATATATATAATGGTGGTTTTTTGCATTCATAAACCAAGATGTCCCTTTTAATTTATTCCCCTTTTTTAATAATAATAATTATCTATTTTATTATTATTTATTTATTCTATTTTATTACCTATTTTTTTTTCCTAATAACAATAACAATTATTATTATTATTTATTATTATTTCTCTACAAGCATTTAAACTCTCAAAGCTTATTTCAATACTTTAAATTAGGATTTTAAATAAATATTAACAACATAAAAATATATTTTATATCATATATCTATGTTTGTAAATAATATTAAAATGAAATAATATAAGAATGAGCGGATCCTATTATATAGGAGAAAGTTGGGTCGATTTTATCTTTTGATTTCATGATATTAGATCAATAAAATAACCTCTTAAATATAAACAGATCCCTACACGTGCAAGTGAGATATATATATATATATATATATATATATATATTTTCAACCATGAAGTTTTTTCATTCACCTTTTTATGCGTACGGTGCAACAATGCAACTATTTAAACAAGCTTCGCTTATATGTGTGCGTTTCATTTTGTCTATATATATACCGTAGGAGAGTTTTTCACCAGCCGGATTCTATATATATATATAAATATGTTATATATATATATATATATATATATATATATATATATATATATATATATATATATATATATATTATAATATGCCATAAGCAAAATCGAAGAGGTAAGGTTATTTTTTACCTAAGGTTATTGCTTATCAGGCTCGCATCATTTCTCTCCGGTGCTCACTAGTTACTTCTTGATATTTGGGCCGAATCAGGTAAATGAACTTAACTATAGTTCCGTTGTCAGCCCAGGTTCATTAAAAGAATGGCCCATAAAAATAGGCCCAAAACGAATTCGGAACAAAGCATTAAACACGGAAAATACAACAGGGGCCTAATAAAAAATGGGATTCTAATTGAAGAGGAAACATGACATAAAAAAGAATAAGCCTAAACAAAAAAAGAATAAGCCTCAAGGAGTGAGTCCAGTGGAAAGAGTTAGTCTCTCAAAATATGGTGAGTCAATATTTAAATTGGGAGAGATACCAACATTTAGTATCCAATAGTGTCTCAAATAAGATTGCTTCCAATAAAAAGATATATGGGCTTAGCGGGAAAAAAAGACATGAAGAATAAGATATTTATTTGGGCCTAACGAAGCCTTCTCCTGACTTTTTTTTTTAAGTAAATACTCTTTTTGATCCCTAACAAAAAACGCGATCCTCATTTTGATCCCTTACAAAAAAATGTTCTTTTTAATCCATAAAAAGGATGATTAAGGGTCGATTTGTTGACATTTTGATCCCTCAAAATTTCCAAAAAAAGTCATTTTTAAATCCATAAAAAGGACGAATAAGGGTTGATTTTTTTGTAAGGGACCAAAATGAAATCCGTGTTTTTTGTCAAGGACCAGAAAGGATATTTATTCTTCTTTTTTTAATACTAAAAAGTTTAGGTGGGGGTAGACACCAATACCCCTTAAAGCGCTGGATCTCCGTACTCAAAGAACGCTTTACTGGATGAACTTACATATCGCTACTAAATGAAGCGCTCTCACATCGACCAAATGGATATTAAACCTCCTCCCTTTTAAAGTGAAGGCCAAGTTTTAGTCAACTATATCAATGCAAAGCCTTCTCCAGATGAATTCAGAACAAAGCATTAAAACAGGGGGAAAAAAACATCCATTGATCATAGTGAAAAGCCGCTTGAAAACAATATATCGAGTGCGAGTGTGTGTAAATGTAAAAATATCTTTATGAGAGCTACTTCTAATTGAATTGGACAATACTTCAAGGCTAAAAAACGAATTGGGCAATACTCAAACATAACTTAATCAGATAAATTGCTTTAAAGGTAGTTTTCATCAATTGAGCCAAAGTTTTCATGTTTTCGAAGAACAAAAAAAAATTCACTTTAGCGAAGTGATTTAATAAATTAAAATTTCTTTTTAAAAATACCATTTGCGTTGTTTATATTTTTGTGCCATTTTTTTTCTTAAAGTTCAAAAAAATATTAATTTATTAATATCTGAATTAATCGTTGATATCTCAAGCACAAGAGGGTTTTTTTTTTCAGAAAAGGGTTAATGATAAAGAACCACTCTGCATTGAGATTTTTTTTATGTGATACATTCTGCATTTAAGAATTGAAAAGGAAGATGATTAGAATAAAATTTGTGTAGTTATATATATTAACCAGTCAGTTTGAACTTTGAAGGAAGAAAATAATTCAATTTTTTAAGGACGCAGATATAGTTAAAAAAGAAACATCTATTTTCAATTTATATTATTATTTATTATTCTTCTAATTTGAGATTAATTTATTGTATTAACAAAAATAGCATAACAAAATATTTCCAAATCCTGTGGATGGCATATTTTCTAATCTAATTTAGAATTATTTGTAAAATTATTTTTCTGCCACAAATTATTTGTGATTCTCAAACGCATAGTTGCTTGATTTGAATTATTTTCTGGTGTTGTATACATAAAGGCGTAACAACATGTGAGGTGTCACGTACGGCAGAACGGTACAGAAAAGTAGAAGAACATTGCATGTGGGATCATCGTTTTAATCAATGCCACCATTTTTGTTTCCTCGGTAAACGTATTATATCTTATTTCATAAAATAGATTTTAGAGAAAATGACATTTGAATGCCACATGAACTTCTAAAATTTTTAAAAGTCTACTAAAAAAGGAAAAGTATGGAGAGGTGTGCATGTAGGAATTTAAGTTTTAAATATTTGGGCAAAAGATAAAATTAAAATTACACTTTCTTTAACCTCTTCTCTCTCCACTCCATTCTCTCTTCTTCACCATCTTCCACTCACAAAGATGACCGCCAGTTCCTATCATCTTCACTCCAATTGCCATCAAAGGTTGAAGAGAAAGACTCCAAAAACCACCCATCAAAACATCAGGAAACTAGTTTCAGGAAAAAGTTATGTAGTTTCCGGCAAGTTCACAAGTTTTTCGACGAGCTTATAAACTTTCCAACGAGCATTTCCGTTCCGGCGAAGAGTAATGAGATTGACAAAATGTGGTGGTGCAAAAAGATTAGTAAAGAGTTTTAGGTTGTGACCAATTGAGTAATGAGATTAACTAAAATAATAATGATTTTGACAAAATCTATAACGGGTTTAACAAAATCGGTAAGTAGGGACAATATGTGTAAAAGGATTGACAAAGAGTTTGGGGTTGTGACCGATTGAGCAATGGTTTTGATAAAAATAGTAATTGTTTTGATAAAAATCATAATGGTTTTGACAAAATCCGTAATGGTTTTAACAAAGAGTTTGAGGTACTGGAAAAATGGCTATAGAGGGTGATTTTGCCAAAACCATTCAATTTTTGTTAAATTCATTACTCAATATTGGTCACAACCCAAAACTCTTTGTCGAAAACTACAGAACTCCGTCGGAAACTGTAGAATGAAGTTGAATGAAGAAGAAGAAGATAACGGTGGTAGCGGCAAAATGCGGCCTTCTCCTCGATTCTCTAAATTACTTGCTAGCATTCTAGTTTCTCGGCAATATGGTGGTCAAGAAAGAAGTCGCGGAGGTGGTGGTAGCTCTCCGTCTCTTTCCCTCTCCTCCCGAGCTCTCTCCGGTTCGAACTATGATCTTGCACACTCCAAGCTTCGGTCTCCAAACTCACAATTGCAATGTTTTTTGTGGTTATGGCGGAACTCGCTGGCGACAATGAAGGTGGAAGCTATCGTCGATGTGGAAGAAAAGTGTAGGTGAGAGTGAAAATGGAGAGAGATAAGAGAGAGAAAGAGAGCAGCCGAGAAGAGGGAGAGGAAAGAGAGAGAGAGAGAGAGAGAGAGTATGATTTGGGATTACATGGTATGTGAGGGGTATTTTAGCAAAAACACGTAAATTTCAAAATCTCATATTCTTCTCCGTCACCTCTATGTCCTTTTAATTTTTTAACCGATATTTTGGGCTTTTACAAATTTAGATAGTATTTAAATGAGATTTTCCCTAAATTTTATATCGCTTTTATGCATACTCTATATATTTTGTAATTTATACATTAATTATTATAATATGTAAACTTATACTATCTCTAGTCCTCAATATAAAATCTCATTCGTAGTGTAATCTACGTATCGTTAGATATATAAGATCTTTTATTTTTTCACCGACAAATACATATGATCTATATTAAAGAGGAGAGGTGATATATATTAATACTTTTAACATAAATATATTGGGCAACAAATTGGAGGTCGTTAACTAGTTCATTTATTGCATAATTTAACTAAACCCCAAATGGAAAAACAAAATGATATAGACACTTATATTTGTATGGGGTTACACTAACTAATATTCTTGGTCTTAATTATAAAACATATTTAACTGATTTTTGAGAGATTAAGAAGAAAAGTTAAATTAGTTAATTTTACTCATTTTCTGAAAATGTTCTTATATAAATTTAAAATGACATAAGTGAAAGTGAATCAACAGCTCCTGTCACATATCTCTCCGACCTAGAATTTTCCTTTCCACACATTTCTAATCAATAATGGTTTTACTATATATACATATATGTGTGTAGATTATGTATACATATAGATCTATACACACACATATATGTGTGTGTGTGTGTTTATATGTCCAACACACACATGTGTGCGCGTATGTGTATATCTACACACATATATTGACACACACACACACACACATACATATACAGATGTACATATATGTACACACACACATATACATACATATGTAGACACACACACACACACACATATATCTGTGTGTGTATATGTCTATATATATTTGTGTGTAGACACACACACACATATATATATATATATACACAAATTAACGTCAGCTGATCGATAAATAAATTAAAATCCAACAATTTAAAAGTTTCACTGACTGGAAGAGTCTACGCACCCACATATATATATTCACTAAAAATCAAACACAATTGAAAGAATAAAATAGGGGTATTTTAGAAAGAAATTAATAAAAATTAAAATGTTGTCCTATAATTAAGATCAAAACTAACTTATAAATATTATCCTATAATTAGAATCGAGCGATTAATTTATTTGGGTCTGTTAGACATATTAAAGCAAAACCCAGAACTAGACCTAACCAACCAACAAGACGGAAAAGGGGTTGTTAATTTTGATGGAGAGAGCTAGTGGTGTGGTGTCCTTTTTTTTTTTTGCTCGAATGTGGTGTCCTTGATGAGCATTAAAGTGGGCATCCAGGGAAAAAAAGCCTAATTACTTTGAACTTATATAGAGTGTACCAAAAGCTTTATGCTTTTTGGATTGAATGGACGTGAAACAGAAGCGAGTCAGCATCAGGAAGTAGAAGCTAGAACAAATAATAATGGAAGAAGATAACAAATGAAGAGTCAAATGAAGATAAGATGATAGAATGGGGCATGTGGGTGGGCATGCTTGAGAGGATGTGAATGTGACATGAGGGGACAAGGATAAACATTTTGGCCATTGCTTTCATTTCATTCCCCCCAATTCACATTTACGATTTTTCTTCTCCTAAATTATAAACAACAAGTTGCTGAAAAATTGTTATTCAAAAGTACCCAAGAAATTGTTTGTTACAACAACTCATATTCCATAAATGTCATTCTTTTTTATTTGTATCTTGTGACTTAAATGTGGTGAAAACGGGCCAACCTATAGGTACAAAATTGACATGCTTCGGGTTGAACTAGTGGTCGAGTAGGCTACAAAAGCCTGCCTCATGATGGCAAGTTGGCATTTTACCATAATGGAATAAGTAGTTAAAATGACTAACAATTAAGAAGTAGAGTAGATATTATATTAGCTAGGTTTGGTGTTCATTTCAAATAAGGATGGAATAATTAAGTGAACATTATTGCGAGCGTTTTATTATATTGAATTTTCTTTATTTAACTTAAAGAATTCAACAATGGGGAACAAACTTAATAAAAAAATTATTTATATACTTTCCAATAAACAAAACAAAATTTGTCCTTCCCGAATTACATTGCACTAATGCATGCGTACTACTGATTTTATTATTGTTGATAATTTTGTTTTTGTTACTCAGTGGAAAGCTCATCATTTATAATCATTGAATAAACTATATTATATTGATCTTTAGAAAAATATTATATTATCGTCATCATCACTTTCGTCCAACTTTATTGACATTTTAGTTCAAAGCTTTCATATTTTAGTCTTAACTTAGAAATAAAGTAAAATCATTAGGTTCTTATAGGATTCTCATATATGTACTCCATAAACCATAAGAAAAAAAAAATATGGAAAAAAATTGACTAAAGGGTACGTGTGAAAGAGAGAAATGGAAATGATCGTTTATATAATGTGTTATGATTTTAAATCAAGAAGCTTTCATTAATAATCAAGCACAATTTGGTGAACGGGTTGTCGCAAAAAAGTTATCGTTAGGACTCAGGATCGAATGAGTGTTTAGAGTAATAAAAAATCTCACGATATTGGATAAATTAAGTTGTAGTGATTAGAATATAAGTATAATTAAAAAGAACCATAAACTTAACATCTTATTATAAATTTTGGTTACTTTCTCTTTGATCCGTAGATTATATTTTCTCACATATAAACACTAAAAAAATTGGTGAGGCGAAATAACTTAAAAACGATTTAATCAAATTTATGATATCTAATCTCATAAGTGAAAAATCATGGTGTCACTAGGCTACAAAGTCATCGATGCACACAATGAAAATCCAGACACTGCTTATCAACACCCAATGGGATTGAGTGGTATAAGGTACTCGTTCTCCCTTAAACAGATGCTTAGTTCGAGGCTGTGAGTGGATCAGGTGGTATTGGTCAAGGGCGGAATTAGGGGGGCTAGGGGTGGCCTCCTAAAATTACAGAATTTGACCTAAAATTTTAGGAAATTATGCTTTATCATAAAAAAAAAATATTTTCAATTTAGTCCCTATCAAAAAGTCTAATAGAGGGACTAAAATGAAAATATTGAAATATTTATGAGGTTAAAGCATAATTTCATAAAATTTTGGGCCAAATTTTGTAATTTTCTCCCCCTAATTTCAAATGCTAACTCTAAAAGGTTCTATTATGTAATTTTCGCCCCCTAATTTCAAATCCTGGTTTCGCCCTTGGTATTGGTAGTTCTTCCCTCCTAGTAGGGAGACCGACCTAGGGGCGAATCCGGATTATTCCGACCTTAATAAATCCTCCAAGTTAAAAAGAGGTAGGTCAGAATAACGGATGCATATGCAAAATAATAATAATCCAAACACTACTTTTTCACGTGCAAAACCACACATTAAATATATATATTTATGGGGTTTCAACTTCTCATATTGCATGAGAAGAAGAAGTTCCTACACACATGAAATGGTGGGATCCACACACACACACACATATATATATAATGCTGATTATATATATGTGGGTCCCACCATTTCATGTGTGTGTGACATAAAAATACATTTCTCCTACAATATGAGAAGTGTTTTTCCCTATATTTATTAATATAAACATGTAACCTTAATTTGTGAGTGTGCCTCTATAGTTTAGTAAACGGACACTATTACCACTACCATACCTCTCCTTTATATATGTACAGCTTATGTGGTGGATTTTATTTAATTTTTTCATTGAGTCCCACTTATATTTTTTAATATCCAGCCCTATAAATTATTGAATGACGACGGCACTTTGTACTATAGCAACTCAAATGATTGTATGTAATATATATATCAGTGTGGATGTTAATGGCATACTTAATGATGATACATATATTATATAATAATGCACATTACACCAAGATTTAATACGTGCTCCAGATTTTTTTTGAAAGCTTGACCACTCAAGTTGTTTAGATGGTTTTATTGTGAATGGATGGAATCAAAATATTATTTTTTAGTATAGGTACGTCCATTTGCTTGTATAAATTATATATTGCTGCAAAATTTATTATCAAATGATGGATTTAGCATCTATTAAAATTTCAATTAGAATGAAAAATAGGGTCCTTGATTATAATTAAAGTTTGGTTATATCTTCCACTATTTATATTATTTATATGATTTATTATAAATAAATTAAATTACAGTATTTATTAATATTCCAGTTGATTATTGTATGAATTATATATACGTTCTAGTGTTAAATTTATGATACAAATTATCTTTTTCGCAATTAAAAGAAGAATGCGAAGATGATTCACAATTTACAAGTCTCCAAACACTAATTAATAATTTGCTTGAAATCATAATTAAATATTTTAAACGTCATTTGAAATTGATATCAAGAATTAAAATTCATTTTGTCAATAAAGTAATAGAAATTAAGGAAAGGAGAAGATGAAAAAGCGAGCTAGCTAGCTAGTTAGGGTTTGATAATAGTATATATATATATATAATTATGCACAGCCGTGTGCATTTACGTGTAGATTTGTATATGTAATGAAGCAATGATGCACCTATAGGTTGCATTAATGAGTGATGGTCCAACACTGCCATAAATTGCCTACACTTGTGTGTGTAGAGTGTAGGTATATTGTAATACCTCAAATTTAACACCAAAAAATTTGAAATACCTCTAACAGGTTGATCAATATTCACATCGTTAAATTACATACCCATTTCAAATAAAATTCATAATATAAAGTCAAAATAAGTTCCCAAAATATTTTAGAGTTAAATACAATGTGGAAGTCTTAAGATCATGACAAATAAAAATAACATAACATAAGCTATAGAAGTACAAAAGAGCCTTCAAAACTCATTCCATAGGTGTCTTCCCTTGCTCCCTACTAGGATATTCACCTGAAAAATGTTAATATGAGATGAGATTCCACGTCTCGCAACTCATTCGAATATTTCTACCGTACACAAGCAAATCACATATGACAAAAATAGGAGTTAGATACATATATAGTTGCATATCCCAAAATTCTCGAAAAACAAAGTCTTTACCAAAAATAAATATCATTTGTCAATTTGGGAATTGTACAATTATGTATTATGCAGTATGTTGCCTCCCTTATATCATCTTCCACCCTTATACCGCTGACTGGAGCCACAGGCAAACACATAGTCCAATAGAAACACATCCATTTGACTAGATTGTCTTAAGCTCACCACAACTTAAGATACACCTGGCCAAAGGTATAGAAACTTAAGCGGACTATGGCTCCCCTCCTCAGAAGACAACTAAGGAGGTGTCACATGTCCCACAGCTCCAATACAATCCCGGCCAGAGGAAAACATGGAAGAAGGGGCCTTGACAAGTACCATCACTGTGCACCGAGTGGTGGCATAAAGAAATATTTTCATTCAAATTCCTCTTTACTCCAACCCATCACAAATATAGCCGCCATCATAATTATATAAAATATCATTGCATGGTAAACCCAATAATCTCATAAAACCTTATTGGACCAAACTGTCATTTTTGAAATTTGGGACTAAACTGTCATTTCTGAAATTTGGGACCAAACTGTCATTTCTGAAATTCGGGGGCAAAACCGTAATATTCAGTTTTCATTATAATAATATCGTAATACATATACATATAATTTAGTCTATATAAAATATAACATAATTTATAATCATACACAATTCACAAGTATATGGAAGAATATTCAGAGTTACATGTTACTATATAGCTCCCAAAGAATTACCATAAGGCTTCCATACTTTAATTTCCTTCTCTATCTCTTTTTCTACCTTTCTATGTGTTTTGAGTGTTTGTGTGTTGTGAAAGAAATGAGAAGGAATGAGGTATTTATAGAGTTTGGGTCTCAACTATTTTTTTTAAAAAAAAAATCACATGTCTAACTATCACCCATCTACCTTAAACATGTCAATCTACTATCTATCTACCAACTATATGCCTATCTACCATGTATCTATCATCCTCTAACTACCATACACATCTCCATCTAACTACCACATATGTCCATATACCATATAACTACAAAATACTCATCTACCGATCCAGTATCACATACTTATCTATTACATAATCATCTACCATTCAAGTTAATAGCTGATTTTTACCTTGATTGCAACGAAAATACCGATTATTAAGAGCCTAGTAGCTTTCTTATCTCAATCTTATTGGCAAATTCCTTGTTCCAAAATTTAGAATATTACTATATTATAAAAATAAATTTTAAATTCTACTTCAGAAAAATATACTTTCATACTGAGTAATTACATAGTAAATTTTAATTTTCATAAATTAATTTCTCAATTTCGGGATGTTACACATATATTTTGGCTGCACAAGGTGAATAGTTGTTTAGATGATTTAATTTTTAAATATTTGAAAGTATTTACAAAACATTTCCAACATATCTATTTACTGAAGTTGGGAATTTTTATTTTAAATCTTTAATTTTGCCAGTATTTTAAAATTTAAAAGCATTATAACTTTACCTCTACCACTTTATGTTTAAATATAAGTTTTTTGTAACATATTCTCTCACATATCAATAAATATATTAAATTGATTGAAAAAAAAAGTTACATTTGTCCTTTATTAAATTTTTATCTACATCTACTCTACAAATGATTTTTACACATCTGTCTTCTTTTTCTCTGTCTCATAGAAATTAAATAGGGGTAAAATTAAAAAAAAATATATCCTACAATTTTAAACCAAAATTTTCCCAACAAGTAATTTATATTTAGAGATAGGGTAGTAGTTAATACCCACACTTCAAAAGTCCAATAAAATAAAAAAATAAATAAATTAGGAATATAACAAAGTGCTATATTCATATAATAATTTAGTGCGATGACTTATATTAAGACAACAAAATACTATCCCTACCTAATAAATAGGACCAAATGAGTAAATACTCCATTAAAACAGATGTAAGGTAGAGGTTATAAAATAAAACAACAAGCGTTTAAACCTAGTTGTAGAGATTTTGACTACTTAAACATGAGGACTTGGTGAGTTCCAATTTCATTGAATACAGAAAATCTTTTTAAGAGAGATGCATTCAATTAGACCCAACAATACTTGAATCTAACACTGCGAGTCACTATTAAAAGTTATAAATAAAAATAAGAATTTGAGGAAAGTAAGGGTCTGATGGTATGAAAAAGTGATGATGATCAAGTGCCAGTTGGGGAGGGTTCTCAGCACCGACTGTCCACATTTCTTGTCTCTCCTTTTCCTTTCTCTCTTTGTCCTCTCCAGCCCCACCTTCTCTAATCTTTCCTCTCTAACTACGATACTCTCATGTATACTATATATATACACATATACAACATTCAAATATTAATTAACCCTCCTAAATGCGCTTTAAATGCTATGTACATATTTAACTTCATCCACACAATTGAATATAATAACACTTTCTGTTTAATTTTCTTTCTGCTGCTGCATATATATTATGTTTCCTCTATGTATATAGTATGTACGTTGTGTATATGAATATTAATGAATAGATATGGAACAGGGAATGGCGTTTTTTCAGGTCCTGGTTCTGGTGGACCCCTCTTTGGATCCTCTTCTTTCTTTCTTATTGCTTTTATTTCAACCCCACCTTGCCTGATCTCTTATTATAGCTATCGCTGTTTTCTGTCATTTAATAATGATCATTGTCTCTGCATTAATAGAACTTATTTTTTTAAAATTGATTCAGTTCCTCCTGTCAATTTTAAAGTATCCCTTTATGTTCTACTGTTTGATAGGCTTGGGATTAGAGAGGTATATATGAGAAAAGTCAGGAAAATTTTGCCTGTTTGGTATTGATATAATATAGTAATGAAATTGGTTTCAATCAAAAGTGTCAATATAGACAATGTACCTAACAAGGCCAGTGAGACAGACCATATTCATTCACCGAACCAGTACTCTCCGATGCCATAGAATTTTGCGTGGGAAAAGTGAGGCAAAGTGACAGCCTCCATAGATGGATAATTAATGGTTTCTGGTTAAGGTGTTGGAATCGTCAGAAACAGTTGTAGCTAGGTCTTAGTTTTCGAATCTGATCTTATTTTAGGTGTCGGAAATATAATGGTTCTACGCGACCAGCTCTATAGCTTTAAATATGCATCGTTGTTCTTTGCAGCTGGAGTGGTTTTGTTTTGTGTTCTTCTTGGGACTATGTAGAGATGTAACTAATTCAGCTGCATGTGTTATTCGTTCTGTGTTCTCAAAAACGGATGATGAAGAAGAAAGGATAAATAAGGGGGAGGGCGACAGTGTGAAAGGGGGGATTTGGGATCTCTAATTAATGCCTTTGTAATAACAAAACTTCTCTTAAAAAAAGAGGAAATGCCCCTCATGGCCCAAATTAGCAAAAAATTATCAAAAAAACCTAAAAAAAGTCACATGTCAAAAAAGGTCACAGGACCTTTTCTCGTATTGTTTTATAAACTTTAACAACTATATCAGTAGAACATTAACAACTAAATCAGTAGACGTTAACAACTATATCAGTAGACGTTAAAAATAATATCCTAACAACTAAAACAATACTTGTTAACAACTAAATCAATACCCATTAATAACTATATCAGTACCCGTTAACAACTAACGTTTTATGAAATAGTATCAAAAAAGGCCCCAGAGCCTTTTTTGATATATGACTTTTTTTTAGCCTTTTTTGACACTTTTTTTTGTTATTTGGGCCGTGAGGTGGATTTTCCCTTTAAAAAAAAAAATCACACCAAGATCATAATTATAGAATATTATATTATGAAAGTTTCATAGTTTGTCAATGACAAGTGAAAGAGCCATTATTAACAAATTATAGAATTTTTTAATATTATTTTCCTTAATTGGGTGGGACCTTGGAGTGATTTTCGTAAGTTTTTTCATCTTTTTATGAATATGTTCTACATAAGATGAATGACGACATGATATCTTATGAACATAAGATAAGGGTTTTGAAACCCAGATGGTTTGGATTGAAAACCGGTGAATCGGTCGATGAACCGGTCCGATTCGGATATAAAGTCGGTTTGCTTTTTTTTTTTAAAAAATAAAAAATAAAAATAAATAAATCTTTAGAATTTCATATTAAAAATCTTAAAATCTTTAATTTCTCACCGGTTCGGCTCCGGCTAGCTTGAGTTTGGCTTCGGTATATATGACCCTTAACCCAAGACTCCCGCCGCTTTGTGACCGGTCCGATTTAAGAACCTTGCATAAAACAATGGAAATTTTGTTACAATTTTTAAATAAATAACACATAGTTTTAAATTTTTAAGAATCATACAAAATTTAAATTTAAATATACATATATCATTTTATGTCCATAAAATATCAAAATACTACTTATTTTTGACATAATCTATAAAAAGAAGAAAAGAATAAAATATGTGAGATGTTGGGGCATTGATTATAAAAGGCGTTGAGAGAACCACATTAAAGGCCTCAAACCGATGAGTACACACACACACAATGTGTGGATTGCATCTAAAAATTGTTCAAATTTGATAGGAAAAATGAATTTTCAAGTCTCATTGTTTGTATTTTTTTTTTTTTTATCCTGTCCTTATAGTTTCACCTAATTTTTAATCTAAATTTTGTTTTTTATTGGGTCCTTATAATTTATCACTTGATTTTTAATCAAATCCCTATGGTTTCATTTGACTGGTAAAAAAATATATGGATCTAATTAAAAATCAAGTGAAACTATAAAATGTGATAAAAGGATAAAAAAATTATAGAGACATTATTGAAATTTTAGAAATTTTAGGTGAAATTATAAGAATGTAATAAAAAATTATGAAGACATATCAAAGATTATGTGAAACTATAGGGATTTACAAATGAACTTTCCCAATTTGGTATGAGTACATTTTTTAATTTTCAGTTTTTTACTTTTTGAATTAAATCATTATTTTAAAAAATAAAAAAAATAAATGATCGTGTTTATGTTATATTCAAATTCTTTTTAAAATTTAAAAATAAAATTTGGAAGACCTAATTTTAATATAGATGGATCAAATTGAAGACCACTACTAGTTGATCAGACACTTCCAAAAATGATAAGATTGTGTTAGCTTAATGAATGACTTCAAATTTAAGTTTTTGAGACATTCAGTTGTGTTTAAAACTCATTAAGATAACTTCCAATTCAATCTGCATTCGTTGGAATTCAATATGACTTCTAAATATTGAGCAATTTTATATTAAGAAATGTATGTCTCACTCGTATGTTTTAATTAAGTGAAGCTTAATTCTTAAAAGGAGCTATATTATTTAATTTGGAATAACTTATTACTAAATTATATCCTTGTAAATTTTATATTTTATGATCATATTAATATATAGTAGCTTTAATTTGATTGTTGTATATAGGCCATCTATAGAATATGGGATAACATAATAGCCCTCCACGTAATTTATAAATACAACAACTTTCTTTCTTTGTGTACAAGTACTGGCAAGCGTAAGCTTGAAATTCAAAACACACACCACATAAGATCAAGATTTAATAAATCCATCCCAAACAAACATTTTGTCGTGTATGAACCGAGTTCTACATCTAGGGTGCACATCTGTGACTATCCGTAATTGCATATATGCTTCATGCGCCCGTTTGGCCAAAATATCTGCACATTCAATAGTCTCCCTATTTGAATGGGACAAAACAACATGTTAATCTCTATACAATAGATGACGTGTGGCCTCTATTTCAACTTTGAAAGGATGATCGATCCAACACACTATCTTTCAACAAAATATTTAACGCTTCCAAAGAATCAGAGAAAACTTGTACTCTTTGAAATTTGTAAAGTTGACAAACCTCAAGCCATGTTTTAATTGTCAATACCTTTGCAATAGCTAATGGAAAGGTCCCAACACTCTTCATAAATCCTGTGACCCAGTTTCCCCTATCATCTTTGATTAAACCTCCAACTGCTGCCTAGTTATGCTCTCTTACTAACGCATCCACATCCAAACGAACATATCGTGGTGTTGGCTTCCTCCATTTGGTATATGTTTGTGGCAATGGCGGAGCCACGTTGGGGCATGGGACCGCAAGTGCCGACATGAAGTTTGAGGTTTATATATATATATATATATAAATGAAAAAAGGTGAAATTGTACATGTGACCTAAATCTCTCTCGTCTCCTGTCTACACTCTTCTTCGTCTACCACACCTTCCTCCAACTCCAATTCTTCATCCACCTTTGTTCCTTCCTCCAACTCCTGCGGTCTTCTTTTTCCCATTATCGATGGTGATAATGGCGAGAGACAAAGTTGAGGATTGAAAGAGGAGTGCAGTGATTTCGAACTAGATCGAGCGAGACCTTCGAGCGATTGCAGTTTGTCTCTCCTTTTCTGCTTCGATTTTACCGATTTTCCTAGATCTGTGTGTTTAAAGCAAGAAGTGATATGGATATTCTCTAATATGTGCTATAAACTTGTATCGTATGTAAGAACTGTTCATGCATATATGCCTCTATATGACGCAGGACTTAGTTTACCATTACTTTTAAAGCTTTTCTGCTGGTGTCTTTCATTATTTGGACAACTAATTGGTCGCATCTATGACTTTTAAACTTCGATAGCTTTCTTGAATGAGCAAAGCTTTTTGTGTAGTTCTTTCAGTGTTTTGAATTGGTTGATGGATATGGTGCAACATTGTTCTCCATTATATTTGATTTATCAGCTATTGAAGGACAAAAGTTACCAATTAAAAGGGCATGTTGAATTATTTACAATAATGTTTGAAAACTGTCTCAGTCTCTCTTATCCTTTATCCATGAGTAAAGGGTTTCCGATTTAGTATAAATTTGAGAGGGGAGACTGGAAAGAGCTGTCATTGTGTACATTGCTCTGCAAGTGATTAAGCCTTCCCATTCCCCACATCTAAGTTTTAAACTTTTGACTACAACTTTCAGTATTTTCATTGAATGGTTTTTTATTGTATGATTTTTTATAGATGCATCCCCCGCTCACACCTTGTTTAACTGTTTTTAGGTGGCGTAAGAACTATACCAAGCTGGTTTCATCGCTTATCCTCGTATTTAAACCGATAGCTTTTCTTCAAGGACTAATTTGCATGTGGGTAACTTTTGCCTCCTGTCCAGGCATGTATAACTACTGTAGTTATAGATCCAAGTTGAGTATGGACATTAAGATACAGTAAAGGGCCATAGTTAGTGTTGGGATGCATTTAATGGTGAAAAAATTAACTGAGTTTGTGAAGAGGGACGCAACCGTTTTTTTCTTATTATTGAGAACATGCTCTTTGACATGGGTCTTAGAGAATCTGTTTGAACTTTACAATGAAATTATATCCTTGAAAGAAAAGGAATAGTGGAAATATATCTTTGAAGAGAAAAGGAATTATGGAGAACTCGTCACTTTGAAAGTTGAAGGAAACTCAAATATGTTTTTGTATGATGTTGATACAAGTTGATGTGTGTTGTGGTCTATATATGTTCTGCTAACCTGTGCTATATGTGGGAATATCTTTAATTTTTATTGTAAATATTTTTTCTGATTTTATAGCTTTTATCAGCTTATTAGCCTTTATTCTCTTGTCTTTTTCCCTTCTTGTATATATTTGGATGTATCTAACCTGTGCTATATGTGGTCTATAGTGTGGAATGTTGAATGTACCCCTAGTGAGGTATACAAATAGAATGTGCCCCCTGATGAGGTATACAAATAGAATGTGCCTTGTTGCCTTGTTTATTTTTTGTTTTAACTTTTTTACTGTTTTGTATCCAGAAAATATCAAGGATACATATTTCAAACGTCTAAAACCCACAAATACAGAACATGAATCTCAAAGTGAGCAAGCTTCAAATAGTATTTCAATTCCAACTGTCCAAGAATCCTATCAACCACCACAAGCATCTCAATTTCAAAGTTTTCAATCACCACCTCAAGCAAAAGTTAATATAGAAAATCTTGAAGTAGATCAGGGAAAAATACCTTCATATTTATTCAATGACATCAAATCCTATAGAAAGAGAGGATATTCGGAGAGCTTATTTGCTCAAGAGGCCAACTCAAATAATTCTGAAACCATTCCCTCAAACGAAAATGTATGGAAAAATGCGTAGATTCAATTCTAAGTGGTATGAAGAATTTGGTTCTTGGTTGGAGTATAGTGTATCAAAAAATGCATGTTTTTGCTTGTATTGTTATCTATTTGTTATGGAGGTTAGAGGTAGTGGTTCGACGCAGGAAGCATTTGTCAGTGGGGGTTTTAAAAATTGGCAGAAGAAGGATAGAATCAAAGCTTATGTTGGAGATTATAAGAGTGTTTACAATAGATGTTACCAAGCTGGTCAAGATTTTATGAAGCAAAATCAACATATTGATATTGCCTTTTCAAATACTTCTGAACAACAAAGAAGTGATTATCGTATTTGGCTGAAAGCTTTTTTAGATTGTGCTAGATACCTACTACGAAATGGTCAGCCTTTTTGGGTACATGATGAATCTACAAGTTCAAATCAACAAGGTTTATTTCTTGAAACTCTAAAGTTTTATTCTAAGCCAAATAAAGAGATAAGTCAGGTGGTCTTGCAAAATGCCCCCGATAATCACAAATTGACTTCACCAAGGATTCAAAAAGATCTTTCTCAAGCTTGTATTGATTTGATTGTTAAAGCAATAATTAGTTATTTCGGCGATGATTACTTTTCCTTGCTAGTTGATGAAGCTCGTGATGTTGTAATTAAAAAACAAATGGCAGTTGTACTTCGGTATGTAAACAAAAAAGGGTCTATTGTTGAAATTTTTATTGGCATAATTCATGTTTCACATACTACTGCACAATCACTAAAAGCAGTGATTGATGGGCTATTTTCTAAACTTGGTTTAAGTTTGTCTAAATGTCACGGTCAAGGCTATGATGGTGCTAGTAATATGCGAGGTGAATTCAAAGGGCTTAAGAGTTTGATTTTGGCAGACAACACATCCGCATTCTACATTCATTGTTTTGCTCATCAGTTACAATTGGCACTCATGAAGGTTGCAAAACATCAGAAAAAGATTCAAGAATTTTTTGACTTGCTTCAAAAGATGACTACCGTTGTAGGGGGTTCATGCAAGCGGAAGGAAATTCTTCAAATGAATCAATATAAGCTAATAGTTGAAAGAATTGCGGTGAAATACCAACTGGAAAAGTTTAAATCAAGAGACAACCTTAAAGCGACCTAGAGACACTCGTTGAGGTTCCCATTTTGGTACAGTTACAAGTGTTACTCATTATTTTCTCCAATAATTTCCTTGATGAAAATTATTGAAGACGAGCCGAAAAATGATGCTGCAAGAACTGATGCAAGTTTCATTTTATATGCCATGAAGGATTTTGAATTTGCATTCTTGTTGCATCTTATGAAATTGATGTTGGGGATTTCTTATGAGTTGTCACAAGCACTACAAACAAAAGATCAAGACCTTTTAAATGTAATTGATTTAGCGAAGGTAGTCAAATCTCGTTTACAAGAGGTGAGAGATCATGGTTTTGATGGATTGCTTCAAGAAACGAACATTTTTTGCCAATAAATATGATATCGAAATTCCAAATATAAATGATGTTTATTGTCCTAAATGGAGATCAAGACGGAGATTGGAATCATTCACATTCTTGCACTACTTTAAGGTGGAGTTATCTAATACAGTTATAGATACTCAGATTCAAGAGTTAGGTGATCGATTTGATAATGTCAATAC
Organism: Acacia melanoxylon; assembly: GCA_019022615.1. Lineage (NCBI taxonomy): Eukaryota > Viridiplantae > Streptophyta > Magnoliopsida > Fabales > Fabaceae > Acacia > Acacia melanoxylon. Next base: position 2,007,380 of record JAFJYJ010000041.1, on the reverse strand, counting down.
CAAGTTGCTTGAGTGTTTGAGTTGTCTTGATCTTCATGATTCATTTGCTAATTTTAACAAAGAAAAGTTGATTGAGTTTCTTAGATTTTATCCTTTAGAGTTTGATGAGCTTGAAGATATTCCTTTTCTTTCTTCAAGTCTCGGTAATTTTATTGTTGATGTAAGAGCTGATTCTGATTTTGTCAATTTGAAAACAATTTCTGACCTTGCTTTGAAGATGATTGAGAAGAGAAAGGATATTGTTTATCCATTGGTCTATTTGTTGATAAAGTTGGCACTCGTTCTACCTAGAAAGGTAAAGAATCGCTAGTATTGAGTAGGTTTTTTCTACAATGACTTTTGTTAAAGATAAGTTGCGCAATCGGATAAGTAATGATTGGTTTAACTCATGCATGCTAACTTATGTTGAACGTCATATGTTTGATAAGATTGATGATGAAGATATAATGCAATATTTTCAAAGAATGAAGAATCGAAGACTGCTTTTGTAATCGTTCTGTTGTAAAAGCTTAGTTGAATCTTGATTATTATTTTTCTATGTTAAATTGAAGTTTCTTTTCTTTTCTTGTCTATATTCTTTTGTTTTTTAATGCATTTAAAATTTTCCATTAAAAAAAAAAACAATCGAGGGCAACCCACTAATTGTATGGATACAAACATAAAATCCTAACTCTGCCATTGGTTTTTGGTACCTCTGCAAGCGATTGATGCTTCAATCTCCCAGCCACAACTTCTTCCATTAAGTGGTGTTGACACTAGTGAACCACCCCCTTTGGTGTAACTACTTTGCCTTCAAACATTTGAATGCATCTTGCTTTCCACAACAACCAGCGGACATGTGCAAATATTCTGGTCCATGTCCACTTTTTTAAAAAGCCTTGCCTAGATTTTCTGTTGCATTCCAACTAAACCATTCCTGCAAATCATATGAAAAAAAGACAATATATTTATTAGGATTAAGTAATTCCCTTCACACATTTTTCTCTCTCTCTCTCACAATCTCTTAAGATATGTAATATTGTTTCCTCACTATGACAACCCAGTAAACACTCATTTATATTTGAAAGCCTAATTTTCACTCTCAGGGAATTTAGTCATTAATCTCTCATGGGTTACTTGCCAAAAGAAAAATTAATCTTTTCAGGAACATTCCAACGCCAAAACCTCCATGATCTAGAGAATGACCCATGCATAGGTGTTTAGTACAAATAAGAATTTATATATTGATTTTGCTGAAAAGGTTCCATTAGGTGAATTACGCTAGATGACTATATCTGATTGGGATCCAGCAGGTGGTTGTACCATAACCAACTTCATAATAACCCAATTTGGTAAATGTTCCTTCCATCTTAAGATATCCCAAGCACCACATGGAGTAGTGAGACTATATACCCTTCATTTCCTCCAAATTAATGCATTTAAAACCACATATTCAATTAAAGGTCTGTGAAGAGGTGTCCAAAGTTCCCACCAAAATCTAGTTGTTTTACTATCATTTATCTTTTTACCGACGCATTGTAAAAACTTTTCCCATACCTCAGTAATAGCTTGCCAAATAAGTGAATTATACTTCTTTTTATCCACTCGCGGCACACAATCATCATCACACTCATATCGTATTGTTAAACATTGCACCCATAACGCATCTGGTTTGGTAATCAATCCCCAGCACAACTTTCTATAATTTTATATTTTTATTTGATGATTGATTTATTCTACAGGTCTTTAAATATCACTTTCTCAAGAAGGAATCTCAGTTAGAGCCATAATTTTTTTGGTCGATAGTTAGAGCCATAATTCAACACCAATAGAATTGCCATAAAATTTTGAAATGACAGGGAATGCAAAGGGAGCATATTGTCAAAGATGAGTACTTGATTACTTGAATTGGGGCGAAAAATTCAAAAATCCAACCCCACCCTTAGGTTTTCAAGAAGATGTAATGTTTGGGTCTTTGAGGATGTGGACACAGTTCTCTTTCGTTTTTCTTGGATGTGGACACAGTACATCTATATGCGTTATTTCAATCATATACCATTACCCAAATCATTCCATATTGTTACTATTAATTAAATTAACAGGAGACAGTCAAGTTATATAATTGACTAGCAACGGGTCTCTTTCTATTATTTTCCTATTTAATGGCTCAACAAATGTGCCCATATCTTCTTTCTTTTCTTTTTTTCGTTTCATTTATATATGTGTGTATTAAATGAGTCCTTATCTACGTTTGAGAGTATGTGTGTGTGTATACGCAGCAGTTTCGTATTTTAAATTTGATTAGTGTGATTAGGCTCATAACAAGTTGTAATACACATATATATAATCCATATAGACCGTCACTTTTGCCCCCCTTCTTGGCCTACATCACTTTTGCACCTTTAATCCTCGTTTTCAGCAAAAAATGGCTGCTTTTAATTGAAAACCAATAATGTTATAAAATGTAGATCCAACATTGAATGGGAGAAGGTAAGTGGGTCACGGGTTTTATGATATAATGACTCAACTGGTTCGCATACGTTATTGAACCGGTGACATTAAAATAAAACATATTATTAAATATGTAACAATTTATATTAAAAAATAGGGCATCAAAGTGTCACTACTACAAAAAATCCTTTAACTATACTAATTAACGTTCGTTTTTTTTTTTTTAAAAAAAAAAATAGAAGTTAAAAAGGAGGTAATGACATTTTTAAAATTTTGGTTTATCTTTTAACAACTGTTTTTAGAATAACGGTCATTGAAAGTTATTTTCCACAACTGTTTTTTAAAAGCAGTCGATACAGGTTTAACTTTCAACGACTATTTTTTTTATAACAAGTCATTGAAAGTTTAATTTCAACGACTGATTTTTCAAAAACAGTCTTTAAAAATAACACATTTTCATCTTTTTTGAATGTGCCTCTTGTACTCTCTCATGCCTCTGGATCTTTCTCCTTCAGTCTCTCTCGCGCCTACCCTTCCTTCTCCATCTCTAAGTCTTAGTTCGACCAAATCACATTGTCTGACCCCCTCTCCAACTCCAGACACGACCTCTAGCCCCTTCTCCGACCTTTGCCCTCCATCCGATCGTGACCCCTCTCCTCCTCGGCCTTACACAGACACACATTGTGTCGCTGACGCCCTCTACCCTCTGCCCCTCAAAGTCGACACCCTCCTGGTCTCATGATTTACTCTTCAGTCTCATCTCCTCCCCGAAGGTCTTCAATCGTGTAAGTGTGCTCTATCCTCTCCACTTTTAGTTTTTTTTTTCCCTTATTGTTCTTTAGTTTGTTTTCATTTTAGCTTATGGGTTTAACTGTAACATGTTTCGAGGGCGTGCTCTGTCCTCTGTCTTTATTGTATGAACTTGATAGAATATGCAAGACTCTAAATTTACGGTTACACATAGGTAGTTGGCATTGGTTGAGCTATTAAAAGCATTATGAACTTGTATTGATGAAATTGTTGGATTAAATAGTTGATATTATCTTAAATTGCTACAGTTAGTTTTATTTAAATTAAGTTGGATTGGGTTGCTATTGAAATTTTTGAATGTCTTACTTTTAAGAGGAAATGCTACTAAAACTTTAAGAAAATGAGTAAGGCAACCCTTTCCTTCACCTATATTCACATGTCATAATGGAAGTAAAGAAGTGGAGTTTAGTTTTCAAACGTTTATATAAAGAGAGTTTCATAGATTATCGAGCCGTCACGTCTTTCAGTATTAAAAATCATTATATTTTAAAAATAACGACGACTAATTCTTAATAAACATTATGTATTTTATATTTTTTTTTAATATATTGGTGTCTACTATTAATTGTATAATCAATCACAATATTAACTTATAACCGTTAAGTATGCTAGCAAAAATACTTTACAGTTCTTAATTAATAACTGTGAACTATTAATTTTTAACTTCATCTTCCTCCTCCGATGATGAGGATGCCGAAGAGGACGTTGAGGATGGCAGTGGTGGTGATTGTCGTCCTCATCGTCCTGTTCATCCTCCTCTTCCCTGTCCTCATCCACATTCTCATCGGAGGAGGAGGGAGATGAAGACCAGGTCATAGTATTATCGTTAGCATAAGAAATGATAAAGGTTTCAAACTATCACGATATTTGTTGTTTCATGACGGTTTTTGCTTAACAACCCTCATTCTTGTGAGACAAAATATGATAGTTGCTAATTATCGTCGTTATTTATTTGGTTGAACTTCTATTAAGTGACGGGTTTTACTTAATAACCATTATGTATATCGAATATCGAGGATCCTTACCATGTCACCCCCTCTGTCGTAGTCGGCGCCTCCGCCAATTCATTTATTACACCGAATGATGAGATGACACAAGAGAAAAGAGCACTAAAGAAGATCTTGTTGTCATGAAGGAGGTTCAAAGCAAATTACAAGAGAGGGAAGGAAACTTATTGTAAGGTGGAACAATAAATGACAAATTGTGAAATTTGACAAATTAAGAACTTGTCAGATTTCAAAATTTGACCTTTCTTGTTCTATCTACAGTAAATTTCTTCCTCTCTCTCTTAATTTGCTTTCTAGACCTCCTTCACGACAACAAGATCCTTCCCTAGTGCTCTTTTCTCTTAAGTCATCTCGTCATTTGGTGCAATAGATGGATTGGCATAGGGGGTAGAGGCGTTGACTATGACTGTCCGGGGGGGGCGACGTGGTTATGATTCTTTGTATTTGAGCCATTTGTTGCTACCAACAAGCCTTGAGGGGGTGGCATCGGCAACAGAGGAGTTCCCTGGGATCTTAACATGATTAAGGAGAGAAAGATAAAAATCACAAGGAATATTTAAGTTTAAATAAAGGTCTAACGGATTGCAAAGGGCTATGACTTGTGAAGATCTAACGAGATTACGAAAGATTATGATGAGTTATGACATTGAAGATCCAAATGTTACGAAGGGTTATGAAAGAGTTATATGACGGTTGTTTCTGAAGACCATTATGTTGTCTTTACTTATATAAGTGTTTAGAGGATGAATCGTTTGTAAGTGTTACATGACAGTTGTTTCTTAAGAACCGTCATTTTTGTCACTAAATAAATTACGGTTATTAGATACAATCGTTACTTTTATGTTTTCACGAATTCTGCCTCGCAATACATTGTGGTGCCATAATCAACCGTTACATTTAAGTGTTATATATCCTTGCACGACCTCCCCTCGACATACATGATATTTATTAGTTGTAACTGTTATTTATTAAGCGTTATAAATGCCTAAATTTGTAGCAGTGAAAGTTAATGATAGAACACATAATGAATGAAAAAATTCCACTTGTCATTAAATACTCTAAGTATGTAAACTTAAATATTAAAATTTCCTTTAAAAAGAGTTCACTTACTTAGACCATATATAGTGATAGTTTGATAAAAATGTAATTTTGATAATTTATGTAACGAGTATATATATATAATTTAAAATATATATATATATATTTATATATAAAAATTTAAAATATCTCATGGTGCCAGAAGATGACATATTTTTTAAGAGTTTAAACTGTTTTTTAAAATTTAAACTTTTCAAAAATATGTCATCATTATATGTAATTATCTTAATACTAAAATATAAAGTATTGGTCGGTAGATATCATATCGTGCGGTTTCATAGGAAATTCCCAAATGAATATTTACCAAGTCAAATCTTCAACCTCACTTTGTCTTACATATTACTTTACAATTGAATAATCATGCCAAATCATCATTATGTTTAAGATTATTAATTTCTTTGTTTATCATTACATTATAGACCCTTTTTTGGGCAACGAAACCTATAAGTAAGATTGGGATTTTATAAATGAAATAAAAAACATATTGAGACAACTGCCTCATTTAAAGGCAAAACCATGGGTTGTACAAAGTTGAAAAGTTGAAGAGAGTATTATTTTCCCCTGTAATTTACATATTTATAGATAGAGACGTAAGAAATGTAATCAGTTGAATCAGATAATTTTAGAGATTTTTTTAGGCGAAAAAGATTACTTGAGATTGAGGTATGCTTATAGGGCACTTATTCACGTATGTTTGAGTTGACATTTAAAAACACGCGTATATAAGTAGGGGTAAAATTTATCTCACACACTTATTTTACAAACCGTAAATCACATCAAGAAAACAGTTTTCTACTGCTCATCTGAACGAGGACTTAAACAATTTAACTACAACCATGGTATGATGTCACAAGAAAAGTATGAAACTATTATTAAAATGAGTTGTGGTAAGAAATGAGTTGTTTATGTCCATCATAGTCATCGATGGATTATTAATTCGACACGATAAATCCAATTACGAATCTATGACTAGGATAATTAAATAATAAGCCAGCCATATCAGTTTCCCCAACTCCTTCCAAATAAAAACACGTGACACTTGTGTATACTATTACAACAAAAAGAATATTTTTTACATTGGAAGATGGGAATGTTACATCACATCTCACAACAATATTTTCGTATATATGAAGAAATAATAGAGTGTGTACTTTCGTATATATGATAAGCCTATTATCTCTTCTGAGCAAAAAAAAAAAAAAAAAAAAAAAAAAGCCTATTATCTCTTTTTTTATTGGGAAAATACATATATTCACTTTTTAAACAATTATATTTAGTACTTTGTAGTATCAATTAATCCAAATTTGAGCATCTTTTTATCATAGTTTTTATTCACAAAATTAGATAAAAGACATCAAATATTTTGAAGTTCATAAATATAATTAATATTTATGGTGTAAAAAAGTTGTTGAACATTCCGAAAATATTTTTCAGTAGCATTGATTATTCTAAATTAATTTTTAGTGTATTTATTCCTCTAACGTATTTTTCCAATAGTATGTAAATCTCAAAGTAATTTTTAAGTATAATTTTACGATTAAAGTAATTTTTAGCACCGTAAACTTAGAATACTTAGTAATGCTAAAAAAATATTTTATAGTGTTAGGCGCTTCAAAAATTCATTTATGATATTATGTGCTATTAAAAAAAATATTTTAGAATACTTAATGTATCAATATATAGTTTGTAGCTCAATTTTGGATGCAACTTGAACTTTTAAAGCATGGGTTAAATACCAATTTTTTATGGAAGTATTGATAAGAGGGCACTCAAGACGCGAAGTTTTTTTGGTATCATTTTTGCCGGAAATTTACAAACATAATGATCTTACCGATAGTTGATCTTGATTGTTGGATCGTTCTTTCTTTGTAAATTTCAAAGCAAATTTGCTCCTAAAAAATACTTCCGGGCAAATTTGCTTTAAAAAAAACTTTCAATTGAGCATATTTGCTCCCTTTTGTAGAACTTAGGGCAAAAATAATACCAAAAAACTTCCTATCTTGAGTCTTTATCAATACTTCCGCAAAAATGGTATTTAACCCTTTAAAGCATCCACCAGCCTATCATCTTCTTCATAAGTATGTAATAATTTCACATCATGTCAAAAAAATTATATGTTTTTTTATTAGCGTATATATACAATTTTAAGATTAAGGAGCAACTGATATTAATTTGATACCCCCGATCGTTTGTGATATTTTTTTTTTATAACGTTTTATTGTACCAAATTATAAAGTTAAGGTTTTTTTTTAAAAAAAAAATGTGCGCAAAAATGTTGAACACATATCATAATAAGAATAGGAGAGTGATGTTTAAATATTCGGTGCATTGCATGTGGCTTATTCCCGTTAGATAAAACTCCCTCCAATTATTCATCTTTACCTTTAGATGTTTTATATAGTAGCATAACAGTTTTTTTAAAAGTATTATTTTTTTGACTAATTAACCAAACTATTTTAATTAATAAATTTTATCAAGGGTATTTTGATACCCTTTTCGATCGGTCCTTTTTATAAAGAATAATATCTCTCATAGAAATGATTTTCAATATAAGGAACAAATTATTTTTATCTGAAGTTTTAAACTGATATTTTTTTCTCATTACCTTTCACGTACTTTAAAAATAAATGTATAATTAAAAAAAAACGTATCTTACCTATTTATTATTTTTTAGTAATATTTTGAAACATGTAATTTTTATAGATATTCCATCTAAGGGAGTACTTTAGAAGAAATACAAGATATAACTATTTTCTTTTTAAGTGGTGGGAATAATTTGTCATTTCATCAATTAACCTAAATTCAAGGGAAAATCCATATGGGGTCCAAATAACAAAGAAATATTTAAAAAAGGCCCAAAATTCTGAAAATCCCGAAAAAGGCCCCAGTGCGCTTTTTCGGATATAAATTCATTAAAACGTGAGTTGTTAACGGGTGATACGATATAGTTGTTAACGAAAGAGGCCATTAACAACTAAATCAAGATCATTAACAACAATATCCTAACAACTAAATCAGATCTTAACAACTATATCAATACTTTAACAACTATATCAAATAAGCTAACAACTAACGCTTTTAATAAAATTATAATAAAAAAGCCGCGCTTGGGCCTTTTCTCAAATTCTGAGAATCTTTAGGCATTTTTTAGATTTTTCTCTATTATTTGAGCCCCATATGGACTTTCCTAAATTCAAGTCAACCAGAGACCTTAAATGACAGAAACTCTTGCTTTGATATCTCAATCAAAGAATGAATTAGATCCCCACTTCTTACCCCAAAAAAATAAAAAGGAGCCCACCAATTTTCTCATTAATTACCTTTTATAAAGAGCGGACAAGTTAATGGAGAGACTCGATAAGTGATTCACAATTTACTTTATGTGAAATAATTAATTTAAATTTTACAATTGTAAGATTTATTCTATCAATTTTTTCTCAAAAGGAAAACCTATTAGAGTAAGATGAATCAAACATGAAAATAGTTTTGAAAAAAACATGAAAATGGTCAAAAGAAGAGTCATTGGTATACGCGTAAGTCACAGACATGTAACTGAGTCATATCCTTTTCACTGGTCAGGCTGCACTATATTTATAAATGAACATTTCTCACACGCGCTAACTCCCCCAAACAGAACCTTCTCACTTCTTTCTCCCTTCTCTGTTCTCTCCTCCTATATATACTCTCTCTCTCTCTCTCTCTACCTGCCATTCCTTGCCTTCCTATCTCCGAATCTTCTTCTCTCGCTTTTTCTCCTTCTACAGCTCCCCATGGGCTTTCCGGTAGGATACACCGACGTCGTTTTGCCCAATCTCTTCCTCCACACTCTCTCCCTCCTCGGATTCATCCGCAACCTCATCTTCCTCCTCTTCCACTTCCTCGGCCTCTCCGATTTCCTCGAAACCGAGGTTGTCTGGTCCGAATCTCACGCCCGATTGCCCGACAGCCCTCCGGTGTCGGCGCTCCTGATCCGAGAATTCCTCCCCGTCGTCAAGTTCGCCGACCTCCTCGCCGCCGCCAACTCCGCCGGCGACACGCCGGAGAGTTGCGCCGTCTGCCTCTACGAGTTCGAGTGCGAGGATGAAATCAGGTGCTTGACGAATTGCAAGCACATTTTTCACCGGCCTTGTCTTGACCGTTGGATGGATCACGATCAGAAGACTTGTCCCTTGTGTAGGACCTCCTTTGTGCCTGATGATATGCAGGATGATTTCAATCAACGGCTCTGGGCTGCGTCTGGTGTCTCTGATGTCTATGGAGACTACACTTCCATGTGAGATTTTTTTTCCCTTCTTCTTCTTCTTCTTTTTTTTGGTCTGGGTATTTTCTCAGATATTGTATTGTATGATTACCACTGATGCGATCATATTGAAACCAGGAAATGTATATATCAGAATCAATCATAAATAAAGAAGATTTTTTTTTTTGAATGACTATGTTACACCTTTTTTTTCCAGAAACAATGGATTTTGTATTAGGCTATTTGCTTGATTTGTTGGAGCAATCTATTGAGTGAATTGATTAAAAAATTGGAGGTGAATGTGAACTAGATCCAACATGATTGCAGGTCTTTTTTTTAAGATTTAGCTCTTGGCATGTGTGTGTGTGTGTGTGTGTGTGGATAGGTGTGTGTGTGGGAACATTGTGTGGATAGGTGATAAAAAGGAAATAAATTGGTAACCGTAAAATCCTAATAATTCAGATTCAGATTTGCATTGTTCCAGGAAAGATAATGCAGTTGATAATATAATAGTAGTGGAAGCTAGGGTTTTTGTCGTCCTTTAAAAGACATAATTTAGGGTTTAATTATTGTTTGTACAAACATATCTAAAAGCTTTGCCACAATACATTAATTTTTTCAAGATCTAAATAGTTATCCTATTTATGGTTGACCCAGCTCATCAATTTAACACTCGGACTTAATAACGCAAATCTCAAGCTATCCCATTTCGGTTATATTTATAGACTCTTTTTTAACTCAATGATTATAGGATAAATTTTTAACTTTACCCTCATCATTTATTTTTTGGTCGAAACTTTCATCATTTATGAATACGTATCTTTCAACTCTTTCTATTTTTATTGGTATAATTAATATGGACAAAATTATCATAATATCATTTATTACTTAAAAAATAACTTATAAATATAAATAATTTTTTTGTCAAAATGGACTTATAAATAGGACTATTATGATACTGTTGGTCAGGTAATGACAATATGTCATGAACAAAGGAATTATGTTTGGAGTAGCATAATAATTACTCTGATTCTAAATATAAGAAATAGTTTGTAATGCATTTATTAAAGTAATATAGTATAAAAAATACAAATAATATCGTTTTTTTATAAAAAAATCAATTTGATTAGATTTATAAAGTTATTTAGTATAGAATGTTTTTTTAAAAAAAAATCTAAATATTTTCTTTCCTAATTTACCGCAATTGATGTTCCCTTAATAATAATCAATAAGAAGAGGGAATAAGGGATATAAAGAAAATGACTAAGGTGTTTTAGAATATACATATCATATTAACTAACCCAATTAACTTATTTAATTTAATCAAATTAAATAAATATATCTTATTTTAAATACTGAAAAATATCATTTACAAATTGGACATTGGACTAGTTGTTGATTCCCTGGTTGAACAAGGCTAGTTCAATTTTCAAAAAAGGAAGAAACAAAAAACAAAAACAAAAACAAAAAACAGAAAAGGAATTTTGAAATTGCAAAAATCCAAATAAGTTATTTTTTTAAAAATGAATTGTGAATTGCTTATCAAATTTTATTATTCTCCTCTTAATATATGATAAAAAATCTAATTTGGAAGATTTTATAATTTCAAAATTCTTTTTCAGGCTTTTTACTTTTTAAAACCATGCTAATTTGTTTCAGGTTGACTTGTAGAAACAATTTTTCAAAAAGTGTACTTGTGCTTGAAATAAAATTTTGTAAATAGCCTCTTGATTACTTTGAGTTTTGTATTAGTTAATGATAAATAATTATTAACATAATTTTTTAACGTGTGTATTTAATGACTGCAAGTATAATAATACATTCCATTGAAATGAAAATATTGTGTAATAGTTGGCCAAAAAAAATTGCCTAATAACTGATGATTGAATAAATAATAAATGTGACAATGGAATTTTGAAAGGGCTAAACTATAAATTTGTCTCAGAAGTATTAATCGCCTTGAAATTTTTTTCATATTCAATAATACACCGAAAGTTTCAAAACATAGAAAAGTTCTTCTATAACATTAAAAAACTAAAATTAGCTATTAAAAAATTGATATTAATGGTAACTTTTTAAGGGAAATAAACAACATTTTACCATTTTAACATTTTCGGAGAAATATTAAACCTAAAAGAACTTTCAGGTAACATTGTCCGTTAATTAAAACTTCCAAAATAAATTTACAACTTAACCCATTTTGAAATTATGGCATGCCCTGATAGTTGTCTAAATAGTCTCAGCATTATTGCCAACATCATAAGTAACTTCTTTCTTTTCCTCCATCATTACAATGTCAAATGAATTATCACCTTGAACGTTACCGCCCTGTGTACCTTTTGGTTTTGAATCAAAATAAAACAAATATCATCATATAAATAAATCAATATAACACATTAAATTTAAAAAATTCACAATATTTACAAGACAGTATAACTTTTCTCAAACTCTCAACAGAGCAACAAGGAGTGGTAATCTTAAAAGCTCATTAAACTTGTTATCAAAAACTCAAACTTTCAAAATTATATTTATTTAATCATGAGCTCAGGGATTTTCACTAATATTTTAATATTGTTACCACAACATTTTCAATTAATGACCTTGAACTTGGAAATAAATAAAAATAATAAAAAAATTATTTTATTGTATAATTCTACTGTTCCTTCAGAAGCATGGGTTTTACACTTTAGAGTATTTATTAATTAATTGGAACCTTTTTTTAAAAAAATTAATTAATTGGAACTATCTTCTCATGAGATGATTTTAAAGTATTCAATAGCCCATTTTTTTTATATGTAAATAATATATGGGCTCTTTGAGGAGACATTTTCAGATGAGCCCATTTCCTTAAGCAAATGACCCAATATCCAAACAGATCCAAGACGCGACGTAAAAATGCGAAAATCATAAGAAAGGATCAATTAAAAAGCCTTAACAATTATAATTACTAAGAAGGACCCAAAGAATAAAATTCTTATCTGAATTGCTAAATTCCCTTTTCTAATTAAAAAAAATTACAATCTTTCAAATTCAACCTTTATAATTTTGACTTGGTTAAAACTTAATCATTGAACTTTAACTTATTACTGATCAGTTTATATGGTTTAAACAATTTAAAGTTCTTGTTCCTAAGCTTTATAAAAATCACAAGTTTATTTTTTAAAAAATAGGGACTTAGTATTTTATAAAGAATTAAAGTTTAGAGATTGAGTTACAATCAAATCAAAATTGAAAGCCAGAAGGATAAAAAAAATCTTTTTTTCCTAGCAGTAGAATTTTTATAAGTAAAATTTAATTGTTGGTCCTTTCCAATATTTATAATTTCCAAGAATCCTCATAATAAACTTTGCTTATTTTTTGTTCTTCCCCTTCCCAGCTTCAACTCTAACATTTCATGAAATCATTTTTGCTGTTCCATAAAGCAACCTGTCTCCCACTAGAGCTCTGTAAATAAGAATGTAAAAATTAACACCGCAAAATCCAAATTAGCAGCTTATGATAGTTGGTGCACTCAAATCTAGTTTGACTACGAATGGTTAATGGATCTGTATGTTGCTTTATTCAGGTCGACTTATGATATTTATTGAATACTGAATTTGTATTTATTAGAGGTTCTCATTCTTATTGATGAAACTTCATATGCCAGTAGAAGTTACTATAAGCTTGTTCAAATGAAATAAAAATTGATTGGTATTATTGGAGAAATTAGAATAAAATAAAGAAGGCTTTGCACCCTTATAGGCCAGTGGCATAAAATGCTTCCGGTAAGTGAAAGCCATGAGTTTGATCTCACTCAACGGTTGTCTGTTTGGAGAATGGCTGCTGGGAGGGGAGTGGCTTCACTTCAACAAGCAAAACCAGTAATCAGTCTGTCACTCCCAGTACACAGCTCATGTACTTGCTCTGACACTTCACATTCAAACAAGGCCTTATGAAACACACAGTTAGTGATATGATAGGGATACATATGTCAGTAACGTGTATATATATATATATATATATATATATGGGGGTGAGTGTTATTAAGTGAGGGAGATTCAGAGAGATTAAAGGTGAACGCAAAATCCAAAATGGTCAGGAGAGAAGCTTTTTTTTTGGTTTCATGATGGGAGACTGCTTCAGCTTCTGCAAGTTTTGAAAACGGAGAAGAAAAAGTGAATGCAGAGGAAGCAACAAGTGGAAGAAGAAGTAGGGGGACCCCCTAGGGTTTGTGAAATAGGTAGCTTGTTTTTATTGGCAAGCCGAGTTTTCCACTCATGCCTCTGCCACTGCCACACTCCCACTAAACTCTACCCTTCCCTCCTGCAAATACTTCCACCTTAGATACTGTAAATCTTGGGGGTGTTTTGTTTTGTTATTTTAAGTGATACACATGTGAAATAAGTTGTCTCATAAAATGCAAAAGTGATTTTCACTTTGGAACACCAGAATGTGTAAGGGTAATAGAGAATTGGGCTGTCTTGTAAGTGTTTGTTTGGATTAACATTAAAACTTGATTTTTCAAGTGATTTACAGTGTATGAGGTAAGTATGTGAGATGAGTTTTGTTTTGATTTACGTGAATGTACTTTTTAAACGCTAATTCAAATATACCTTAAATTTTTAACTATTTATGATAAAACATTTGTTTTTTGTTTCAAACAACAATTGAGGTCTTTGACTTCCGTACCCAATCTAAATAAATCAAGTCTAGTTTGGCCCAAACTTGAGTCTGAATTGGACCATATTGGATCACAACTTGTCTTGTTCAATTTGAGGTCTTTTCTAGATCAGACGCTAAGTTAATGACTAAACTAGTCAAATCTAGTCCATACACGCCACTACTTAGAAGTTTCTGTATAGAGTTGTGAGTATCTAAAAGTTTTTATTAGATCAATTTTGTCTCAAAGTTTTTCCTTCGGTCCTTTTATAAGAACAACCTCTCTCTGAGGAATGGTCCTTAATAAGTTAATATAAGGAGCAATTTTCTCTTGTCTGAAATTTTAAACTCGTCTTTTCATTTTTATCCTCATTAAATATATTTCATTTGCCTACTCATTATCTTTCTGCAATAAGTTTTCACTCTTATTACATATTTGACGAACCCTGTGTCTTATTTATAAGACTAAAGAGAATATTATTGATACAATATTGATTTTTGTATTACATATTTGACAAGCTTTACAAATCCTATATTACTCTTATCCTTTTTATAAATTTAGTTTTGAAAAAAAAAATTCTGATCCTTATTATAAATTTAGTTAGAGAATGATTAATGACAGTATTACAATTTTGTCCTTATTAAATGAAATAAAAAATGAGTCAATTCATGAGGGAAAGATGATAGAGAGGGTTGAGAATATCATTAACAAATGAAAGTAAAATTGGGAAAATGCATTAATTTATGATATATTTAAAGCTAAAGTATATATTTAGACCTTTATGTTTACTTTAAGGTTCAATTTGGTTCCTTAAATTTATAAAGTATACTTTTAATCCCTCAACCCTAACACCGTTAGTTTTATCTAACGAAAAATGCTGACTGTGTAATTAAATAAAGTATGCTTAAATTTTAAAAATATAAAAAAGAATTATTGTACTAGCCAATTAAAAAATATTAATAATTTAAAAACAACAATCACCCCATCTTCTTCCCACCCATATGTACTCCTCACTCTCCTTCATTAATGACTTCTCCGGTCCAATGTTCCTTCCTTTTTCTTACTCTTTTCTTGGCAATCAACAATCATTCCACATCTAATCCATTATTCTTCTCGCTGGCGATTCCTAAAGAAAATATGTGATAATCTGTAATTCTCCAGTAAGATTCTTGAAACCACACAGAAATGCAGGAGTGAGAAAATGCAGGAGTTCCTCACTCATATCCATTAGAGTCGCCTCACGAGAGAAGCAATTAGAAATCAGAAAATCTGCTTTCATGACTCCAATGAATTGCTGTCAAACTCTATCTGTTCTGTCGATTTGGTTTGCTCCGATACAGTGAAAGAGTTCAAAGAGGTAGAGTCGGACATCATGGCAGATGTTGGAAGACCAAACTTCGCTGATTACTTTCCTTTTTTAAAGAAGGTGGACCCACTGGACATCCAAAGATGTGTGAATGTTCATTGCGGGAAGGTGTTGAAGATAATTCATGACTTGGTCAACCCGAGGATACATAAGAGACAAGATAAATTGAAATGGAGAACCCATTAATGGAGCAGAGTGAGGAGTGTATATTGGTTAAAAGAAGATGGGATGATTATTCTAGTTATTAAATTATTAATATATTTTAATTGGTTAGTTGGAATGTACAATAATTTTTTGTAAATTTAAGCATACTTTATTTAATTGCACAATCGGCATTTTCCGTTAGATGAAACTAACGGTGTTAGGGTTGAGAGACTAAAAATATACTTTATAAACTTAAGGGATTAAATTGAACCTTGGAATAAATATAAAAGACTAAATGTATACTTTAGCCTATATTTAATGAGTTAACTAAATTTTCTTGCTATGTGAGAATTAGGTAAAATAGACTTATAAAAAGAACCTGGTACAAATGTAATGTTACAACTATTATGCACATATTTATTCATATTAAATCATACTTAATGGATCGAGAAATAGTAATAAATTCAAAGATTTTTTAGTTTTATTACAAACATAAACGGAAATAAATGTTTGCACTTCTATCCCCATGTCTCCGTTTAGCCAAGACTAGATTCAAAAGTAACCTTCAGCTAATTTTGCATTTAACGTCTTGGAAACGCAAAAAGCATCCAAACACACACCCAGCTAACAATAATAATTAAAAAAAAATTAATCATATCATTCTTAAATTGACTCGATTAAACTTATCATTAACTCATTATAATAACTTCATACTAAAGTCTAAAGTTTAAGGGATTTAAACTTCTCATGTTGCATGAGAAAAAGAAGATTCCTACACACATAAAATAGTTGGACCCACATATATATATATATATATATATATATATATATATATATATATATATATATATATATATATATATGGGTCTCACCATTTCATGTGTGTAACATGAGAAAACATTTCTCCTACAATATGAGAAGTGTTTTTTCCAAAGTTTAAATAGTTAACTGTTATAATAATTGAGTTGTTGTGAGTCAAAGTTCATAAACTATGTATTTAAATTAAATCAAAATTATAAGAAATGAATTATATCAAATCAAATTTTAGATGAGTTACCACCAAATCAAAATTACAAGAAACAAATGATTAATTTTTTGAAATTTAAACGTACTTCATCTTGTCCTAAAGATAATTATTATTTAACTTATTCATATAAATTAGTAAATTAATTAAATTGGTTATTTGTCATTATTGTGTAAAAATATGTATTATTTTTGGGTTTAATGTTTCTGCTTTTGCTGGAAAAATATTTTTTCGGTCACACTCACCTAAAAGTGAGTGGTCCCACTAATATTTTCTCTCTCTTCTTTTTTTACAATAAGACCCACTCATTTTTATGTGAGTGTAGCAAACAAAAATTTTCTACAAGAAAAGCGAAAACGTTAAACCGATTACTTTTTCTAAAATATTTTTCCTGAGGAAAATGAGTATTAAATATAAGAAACAAAAAAAGTGGAAAAATCGTGAAATCAAAAAGAATAATTTAAAAATCCAAATTAAACGTAAGACATAAATAATTTGAAAATTTTATCTATCATATTTTAACATCAAAATAAATCAATAAATATTGTTAAATAATGAATATCACAGTAATTCACACATATAATAATTGACAAAACCCCTCCAAAAAATGGAGTACTAGTCAAATCTAGTATGAAATAACGAAACAAGCAACTCTCAATATTGAAATCTATTTTTAGGCAGAAAGTATTGAATGTATATTTTTTATTTTACTACTATTTAAGTATTTCTCATCAACGTTTGACATGCACATGTAGAATCCATGCGACCACAGACATACCTAGGAGTAGCATCTGCTTCGAAAGACAAGGACATAGAGAGCTCGTTTTGGTTAGTGGTGGGAAAAGTGATTTATCTTCTATCTGGCTTTTATAGAAGTAAAATAGGATAAAAGTTAGATTATAAATGTGTTTTGTGTTTGGATTGACGGTGGCAGAATTAATTTTTTTTACAAAATGTTTTAACAATTTTCAATTTAGTTCTTCCTTGAGAACTTTTTCAAAATTCAGAATGGTCTTTGATTAAAATAGGTTTTGACTAAGGTCATCTTCCTCTCGATGAGAAACAGCCGCGGCATTAGAGTACATCTTCTTCTTCTTCAACAAGCATATCACTAGCCCCGACACCACCCTCCGCCTCTTTCTCCACGACTGCCTCCCCAATGGCTTGACGCCTTCGTCCTCAATAAAGCCAAGCACGAGAAGGTTTGAGACAATCTTGAGCAGAGAGGACAATGAAAGAAGAGAAAGAAGGTGTGAGACAATCCAACACCCGGTCAACGCTCGTCATTGCTCCGTGATTCAGCTTCAGTCTTCACCCAGCTTTAAACGAAGAAGCCCAGTGATATAAACGCTTACCCAAACAGTATCCCCATTGCGTTTTTTTTCCTACTGAGATTTTCTTACTTCCATCGCTAACCATTGCTTTCCTACCGCGAACCCAAACCCACTGAAAATACGGTTGTAAAAACATATTAACTCATTTTCAAAGCATCAACTCATTTTAACTACTTAGTTAAGTTGAAATTACTCTTCAAAAATGCCCACCGATAGCCTACAATGCTCACTCTGCAGAGAATGAGTGTAATGTGTTAAAAGAGCACCTAAGGATGACCTCTACCTACTATAACCTAACTTGTGGCGTCGTCATTCAGCTTCTCAAATCAATTGCGCTGAAGAAGTGGCCATGACAAAGCACCTTAAAAGTATAAATTTAAGATATTGTTGGATCTAATTATGCTTAGATTCTAGGGTTAGACTATTAGCTTATTGTATCTGTATTTTTACTCTCATTCAGTATAAGAATTCAAGAGGCTCTTATTTTTATAATTTTGACATGGTGTGCTTGACTTTGATACAAAGTAAATAAACTAATAAGCTAATATATAGTATAACTCTAGAACAGTGGCGGAACCAGAAATTTTTTTAGTCCGGGCTAAAAAATAAACATATTGAACTATTCTCTTTGGTCCTTATTATAAAGCATCAACTAACAAGTGTATTTATCCATTTTTATAAGGCATTTGCTTGTTTCCAAAGAGTATTAATTTTTTTTTCATGTATACCCATAATTAAAAAAGGTAGTGAGTAAGAGTAGTAATTCATATGATATTAAAGTTTAGTGTAATTAGTAGGGATAATATTGAAAATTACTTACATTTTAGGACAAATTTAATGACTTTAACTGTTTTTATTAGTTTGTGAGAATTGTTAGTTGGTACTTTATAATAAGGACTATAGGGAGTATTTACTAAATAGTACTACCTCCGGTCCTAATTATAAGAGCTAATTGACTTTTTTTTGAAGAAATTAAGGAAGCTAAATAAGTTATTTAATCATTTCATATGTTGTGTTTTCATAGATTATATATTAGTTTATTGGTCAAACTATTTAGTTTGAAGAAAAAAATAAAAATAAAACCAATCTAAGCTAATTTAATTAGCTTCCTTAATCTATCCAAAAAAGTCAACTAGCTCTTATAATTAGGACCGGAGGGAGTATCATATAACATTGAAAATACAAATAAATAATAACTGACAATTATAAATCAAAACAAGATATAAGATGATACTAACCTTTTTAGTAGGTATCTCAAATAAGAATTTTACTTTCCTCTCAGGCTCTCACAACCCAATGAGTAATGAACCAAATAATATCCTTATAGAGAAGATAAAAAAATTAGCTTTCGGCCAAATTATTGGCTAAATAAAATATCATATAATAAATACATTTATATATATATATATATATACACACACACTAACAAATTTTATAAGACTAGCTCAGGTTTGGCCTCGCTGGCCAAAGGTACTTCCGCTATTGCTCTAGAATATAGCAAAATCTAATTATAATTAAATATAATAGTGTCTCAAATTTATATTTTAAGATAAATACAATATGTTAAGATTCTAATTACGTCCCACATCCGCTTGACGTTTGTTTCCATTCATTTCCACTAGATGTCATTTATGTTCCGTCTTGAGATATTAATTTATATTATATATTATATTAACATCTTGACGTATTGTATCTATATTAGAAGTATAAATATGAGATGTTATTATATTTAATTATGATTATGATTAGATTCTTGAGCTAGACTATATGGTTTGCCTATATAAAAATTTATTTACACTCTCATACATTTTAAGGATTTATAATATTCAGAGCCTCTGGTTTCCTTCCTACAATTCAGTCTTTCAAATTCTGACAAATCTAAAAATGCATGTTTGATATTATTTGGAAAAAATTAAACCAGATGGAAATCAATAAAAAATAATTGCTCTATTTTTTTTTTTCGATTCTACTTATTTATTTAAAATTAAAAGGGTGGATATTAACAATCCAAGTTAGGAGTAAAATTGAATCTGCAAGTTTCTATTTATAAGAGAGTTTTTACGTCAATTAAACTACTAGCTAGCTAGAGCTTTCATTTCACTTGACATAACTCACCAAAATGTCAATAAAAATATATCAAAGAGATGTGGTTAACTCAATAATTATGAGTTAAATTTTAACTCTGTCCTCATTTATGAATGAGTATTTTTCGACTCTTTCTTTGCTGTCTATTCTAATTGTTATAATTAATATAAGTAAAAGACTAGAGTATACATTTGGTCTTTTATGTTTGCCTTTGGTATCATTTTAATCCCTTAAGTTTGTAAAGTGTACGTTTAGTCAACAATGTTAACACCGTTAGTCTGACTTAACGGAAAATACTGACTCAACAATTTTAAGCGATGACTGTGCAATTAAATTCTGACCAAGCATGTTTATATGTTAGTATTTTAATAAATTAATATTTTAAATCCTATTAATTGAAAAAAAAAAAATCTTTACTGATGTTTTGTGGTTTTTCACAATTTGTGAAGATTAAATATATATTTTTTTGTCGAAGAAAATTAAATATTTTTCAATTAATAAGATTTAAATTATTAAATTATTAAAATACTAATATATTAAAGCATGCTTGATCAACATTTAATTGCACAATCATCGCTTAAAATTGTTGAGTCAATATTTTCCGTTAAGTGGGACTAACGGTGTTAACATTAAGGGATCAAACATGTACTTTACAAATTTAAGGGACTAAAATGATCTGGTTTAAAAATATAAATGATCAAATATATACTTTAGGCTAAGTAAAATTATCATTATCTCATTTATTACCCTAAAACTAAGCTTATAGATAAGATCAATTTTTTTTAATAAAAAAAAACTTATAAATAAAATCGTGCTTTTGCTTACCGAAAGGTAGTACGCATTCTGATTTGTTGGGGGGCTTCCAATTAATTTCACCACCTGTTGTTTCAGACACACACACCACATAGGCCAATTATAGAATATATACACACACACACACATATATTAAAACAAAAAAATTCCCCAAATGTCGTGCTTGGACAAAGGAATCAAGCGGAGATAGAGCCACGTATGGTAATGCCCTTTGCTTTGCTGCGCCAAAACTTTATACCATCAATCTCTATTTTTATTTTACATATTCACTCATAACACGACGCAAGCTTCAAGTTTTGGTATCTTATTATTGGAAAAATCTAAAAAAAATAAAAAAAGCTAGAGAATCCCACAAAAAATTGTGATGTCAAATTTTTTTTAAAGAGTTGCACATAGAATTGTTAATGCCCAACTGAAGAGTGAAGATGTTGTATTCTCTTCTTAGCCGTAGTTCTGATGTAGTGTGCTCCCCCTCACCCTACTCTCCTGTTCCTCATCCCCCACCCTCCATCTCCATCCCACGTTTCCTGTGGGTCCCACCCCCTCCCTTACCATGACCAGCTCTGTTGGCCACTTCTCCTCCCTCTTGGATTTCGCGCACGCTCCTCCTCACTTTTATTTATTTTACCCAAAATACCCCTATCCGTTCATATTCTTCTTTCTTCCCTCCCTGTAGGGGTGTATATTCTTTACTGTAGGTGCGTGTCCACGTGATTATTCCCACTGCTTCCTCCCTTGCCTGCTGCATTTAAAATTCGCTTTTGGACAGCCGCGGTGACGTGTAATAGCGGCAGGCTCCTTTTTCGCGAACAAATCCTTCGCTTCTCGACGTAAATAGCCGAATAACCTAGGGGCAATATGGTCCAAAAAGCTAAACAAATATAAACATACGAAGGCCCGAGAAAGAAAGAAAGAGAGGGCGAGCGAGCCAAACCAAACCCTGATTATCGAGTTTTGTGAGATCTGCGAAACCCAAAAAAATACTAAGAGATCTCTTTCTGTTCCACGCCCCAACTGAGAAACAGAGAAGCAGAAATTAGTTCCAGAGACGAATCCCTTCGCGAATCTTCGTACCTTCCTCTTCCCTTGTTCCCTCCATGAGGATTCGCAAGCACACCAAGCTCTGTGGTGGTGGTGGTGGTTCGGTCCTTTTCGGTCTCGACGACAACTTCCAGACCCACGTGTGCCAGCTGAACCAGTCGCCATGGGATGTGATCCCTTTCGGCTCAGACTCGTCCCTCCAGGTTCTTCACTCTCTCTCTATCTTCTAATTCCTTTTCTGCTCCAGATCTATACCCAAAAACCCTTTCCATCACCCACTTTCATCTAATTCTCTGCATTCCGATATAAGGGTTTTTCTTCCCCCCTTTCTTCCGTATTTCCTTCTCTAGGGTATTTCACGCATCCTAAATTCTCCTCGCTCGATCTTTCATATTATTTCCAGCTCTCAATTAGGTCAATGATTATTGTATCGCTAGTTTCTTACTGTTACTCCTTCATTCTCTCAGTTCGACGGAGATGAAGACAGCTTTACTGGGAATGGAAGTCGTGGTGATTCTGTTGGAGCCGTTGAGAGGTAAGCTATATATTATTCGCCATTTTATCCTTGGATTGGCGACTGTACTTATCTTGTTCATTAGGGTTTTTGTCTCGAGCATTCCTTCGTACTGCAATGTAATTCTCCCAAATTTCTCGTCCTGATCAAAACGCAGCGTCGCGTCAATAATGGATGCCGAGAATCAGACGAAGCCGTTTCCCAAGATAGAAGATATGGTCGTCGTGCACGATAATGAAGCGAAGGTGCTTGACGATATTGATGAGGGAAGAGTCGTGGACGAAACGATATCGTTTTGCCAGAAAACCGACGGGAAGAATTGGCATTGTAAGAACGAAGCTAAACCAGGTCAATCATTCTGTGACCATCACTTGCCTTTGCTTAGGTCATACAATAACAATAATAGCGTTAGTTATAATAGTAACAACACCTCATCTTCAAAGAAAGCGGCGGCGGCTGCCTCCTCCGTCGCCGCCGGAGTACGGCGTGGGAAAGCACGTGCCGCCAAGAAAGCTTCTTCTTCTTCTTTGGCTACTTCGAACCTGTATGAGTTCTATTATTATTCTGGGTTTGGTCCGTTGTGGGGGAAGAGAAGAGGCGATAGGCGTGGAGAAGGAAGCAGTAATGATCACAGGAGCAAAAACGAGCAACAGATGAAGGGGGTTGAGAATTCATCGATAACGGAAGCCGGAGAAGCAAACGAGGAAGCTACCCAGAAGGACACTTCATCACCTTCCAGTGCGTCTTCATCGTCTCAGATGATGGATAACGAGGAATTCGATTACGGGGTAGACGATGACGACGAGGATGAAGATGAGGAGGAAGAAGAAGCCAATGGGGATGGCGGGAAGAAGCGGATGAGGAAGCCAGTGAAAGCGAGGTCGTTGAAATCGCTAATGTAGAAAGATGGAGGCATTGAGGAGTTTAATGCGTGTTGTTGTGAACTTGTGATCCATCGTCGTTGTTGTTATCGTAATTTTCTTTTGTTGTTTGTGAGATTTCTGGTTTTTAGGGTTATGAAAGTACGAGGGTAATTTTTAGTTTCACATGACGATGTGTCGTATCGTGAGGTAGGTTAGGATTTGTGTGAAGGAAGGAAGTTTGGGTTGGGCGGGGGTGTGAAAGAGGTGGACTGTGAGGGAGTCAAGAATGTTTGAAATGTGGGGGAAGGGTAAAATAGTAAATTGGGGTGATGATCCAATTTGGAGTTTGTGGATAGAGTAGAAGAGGGGGCTTTAACATGTCAAAGCTTTATCAGGAAACAGAGTATTGGACTTTATAAGCTGGCAGTTATATCCATGCATAAGCATATTGTGGCCCACCATATATGCCAGCTTATTATTGTGAAAGTCGCTTTCTCTTTTTGGGGATTCTTGCATACACTTTAGTTTTTATTTAGTCACTAAATTAAAATTGATCACCTCATAGAATATTCCTTTTATATGATATTTGCGTCCTAATTAGAAGACTAAATTGATTTTTTTAGAGAGATTAAGGAAGTTAATTAAATTTATTTAGAGTGTTTTTTTTTTCAAACTAATTAATTTGACTAATAAACTAATATATAATCAAGGATACACAACATATGATATGATTAAATAAATTATTTAGTTTTCTTAATTTCTTCCAAAAAAAACAATCTGGTCTTATAATTAGGACCATAGGGACTATGTTATTATGACTAAATAGAATACAACATCCCTCAGACATTTTTTTTATATGATTTTATATTTTCTGAATAGAACTATTATATTGTTCGCCAAAAATAAAATAGATTTATTATATTTAATTAATTTTTTTTTTTTACTCTATAAAAACGAGTAATTGTCGTATTTACCTAAGAAATCTAAAAAATGAAGAGTAATTGTCGTATTTTGTAATTTTTGTACATATATAAATATAGAGTGTAATTTATTTGGGTGTGGGGAAGCAATATGGCATAGCGCAAGCAAGAGTCCAAAGAATGTGGAATCGTGTCATCATCAGTCGAGTTAAATTAACAAACCCAATGCAAAGCAAGTACATGTCTTCACAACACGAAGCTTGATGGCATCGTGCCCTTGTATGTTTATTTCTATGAAGCTATTATTAAAATAAAATAAATAAACAGACATAGTTAACCCTTTATATAAATAAAGAAAATTCATTTTATTTTGAGATAAACATATTATACTATGAATTATAGAATATCTGGAATTCTTAAGTGATGATTGAAATATTGGTTTGCCAGCTCCCCGTATATATAGAAAATCATAGTTTGCTTTGTATGTGTAGGGTGGTTTAATCATCACGTATGGATAGAAGTTATCACATGCCCTCTCATCATTTAGTATTGTCTTCGTATTGTATTGTTAGCGGAGAGCCTCAGATTTGATTAACCGTTTAATATATATGCTTAAACAAATTAAGAGAACTATTCAAAGAATAATTAAACTCAATTACAGCAACTTCACTTCAAAAATTAAAAACTCCAACGTCGGCAAACCAACATACTCCCTTCAATTATTAATACAAGGCTTTTAAAGAAATTAAGTTTGTATATCATTAGTTTATATATCAGTTTATAAGTACAAGTTAGTTTTTTTAAAATAATCTATTTAACTTACTTAATTTTTCTTGGAAGGAAGAATATCGGGTGTGTTTGGGATAGCATTTGATGGAAAAATAAGTCCATCATATGGGAAAAAAAGCTCATCAAGAGGGAAAACCTAATAATTGAGTGTTTGAGATATCATCAGTGTTTGATGGGCTTCTGAGTTTGATGTGAGTTTTTTTTTTTAAAGCTTATTGTTAGAACTTCTCCTGTTTTACAGTGATTTTTGAAGCTATATCAAACACAAATCACATCAGAAAAAGTCTATCAAAAACAAAAATCATTTCTATATATCGCTATCCAAACGGACCCATCATTTAGGGAAAAAAGATTCACTAAGGAAGAGATCTTTCTCCTTATATTGCATTTTCTCTTTGTTTATTTTCTCTTAAAGTTATTGTATTGATCGGATGGATGTGATTTAGAGATTGAGAAAATGAGAAAAAAGTTAAAAACCCAATATTGTATTGATTGGATGGATATGATTTAGAGATTATGAAGGATGATGAGAAAAAGGCGATGAAAGAAAACCCAAATGTCACATTAAACACAAAAAAAAAAAAAAAAAAAACATCGTCTTTAGTATAGGCAATTAGCCATAGGCATCAAGCAATCCTTTAGTGAAGTTGATAATTTGATATTGGTCGAATCACATCGTCTTTAGTCCCACCGCATGATTTGACCAAATTGGCTTAATTGATTAATGGTCACTTTTAATTTTTTAAGTTTATTGGAGGTTTTTTTTAGTATTTTAATTTTATAAAATATATTTGTAATCTTATAATTCTAATAACATTAAGTTATTAATAGAAAACACAAACTTAAAAGATAACTATATAAACTTAAGTAAGTGACGACAATATAATTAAATGCTCTTAAACTTAAATTTTAAAATATGGGTAAATTTAAAAAATGAAAAATCTAAAATTTGTATAATTAAATATTAAAATTACATATATGACTAATATTAAAATTTGTGTAATTTTATTGTTAATGCTCTTTAACCGGTCGGACTAAACCAATTAGGTGACCAATTCTCCGATCTCAGGGTCGAACCGGCTAGTTTGATATGGTTTTAATAATAATAATGACTAATGACTAGATATCCTCTTTTGTATAGAAATATTGAAATTGATTCTCGCTAATTTTAGAGAGACAGGTACATAATTTTATGAAGGATTCTACTATACTTATTACATCAATTTCTCTAATATATGACAATGTGTCCTATTTTTATCATATAGGTTTATAATTAAATGATAATCATTCAAAATGGAACCCGTAATTATGTGTGTTAGGAGAATTTAAGGAAATGGATATAAAAAATTTGATATAAGTATTTTCCTTTTATAAACTACGTGAAGCCTAAAACCTATCGCCTCATGCATATTTCTCAAATTCATAAAAAATCATCTACTTGTATCTTGTGCTTTGTATTTGTATATATCTTTTAACGAAACAAAAAATCATAAGTAGCTAATCGAAATAATTCATTTTTTAATTATTTTTTTGGTTCCATATTATTTTTTTAAAATGGTGTGTTTACATTACGTTACCACTTACCACATTGCGCAATTTATTAAAGAGAACATAATTATGATGTATTTATAAAACTTCTCATAATCAATTAGCTAATTCATAAAGACTCCATTCCAATATCAATTTTCTAGCCATTTTCCTAATTATTTGAAACCCAGTTATACCGAAGGTTTTTTTTGGTTGGTCCATTAGTTTTTTTTTTTTTTGATATAAGGTTGGTCCATTAGTTGTCTCTGTGGGCGAGTCTCCAAGTCTCTATGAGCAAAAAAAAACCCAGTTATACCGAAGGTTTTTTTTTGGTTGGTCCATTAGTTATCTCTGTGGGCGAGTCTCCAAGTCTCTATGGGCTCAATGCATTGTGGGCTTCTGCCAGATGGTGGGCTTTGATTATTGGGCCAACGTTTATAGTTGGTCCGTTTAAGTTTAGGAAAGACAGAACTAGGTGACGTCACATTTTTACTTTATTTTTTAGGGAGGCAAAATATGAATAGTTAATGGCATTGGAGTAGGGAAAATGTCAGAAAAATTCGTTTCAGATAAGGAAAAACTAAAGCAGGAAGTCCAACATTAAAAATCTCAAGTTAGACATGTGTGAGAAATCTGGGATTTGCAAATGTTTCCAAATAGCCAATTTGTCTTTGATAGTATTAGAGGAACTCAAGTTGTCAATTTATATATTAAAGTTGCTAATTGCGATCTTAGGTTGTTACTTTATATGTATAAGTAGTCAACGACGCTAGATGTGTACTGCTTTAAAATATTACCTATAAGGTTGTTGGTATCTCTTGAGAGCTTAAATTGTCAATATGTATAAAGAAATTGTTAATTGCAATGCATAATCAACTTAAATATAAAGAATAACAACTTAAAATTATAACTAACAATTTCAGTATACATATTGATAACTTAAGCTTCACAAATGCTGTCAGGAGCATATTTGTCATTTAGAAATATTTGCAAATATCATATTCCTCACAGGCAATTTTTTCTGGAATTTTCCTTTGACAGTAGGCAACAAAAAAAAGCATTAGTATTGGGCAAGCATCTTTAATGAAAAATAAAAAAAAAATAATATAATGTTTAGTTGTTATTTGGTTTTAGCTTCTATAGCTCTAAATAATAAGTATTGATCCTTCAAATTGTTTTTAGTCTAAAATGCTAATTTCTTTGTTTTAACAAATAACTGGTCCATACTCCATACAAAACCTAAACTAAAATTATCTCCAACACTAAACAAGAATTCATCACAAGGAAGAGGAATGATTGTGCAGTGTCACAAACTAGGGTAGGTGTGAGAGTATTTGAAAATTGAATAACTAAAGTGATTGCTAATTTATTATTCACCAAAGTGACTGTTAATTTTTTTTCCCAGTTTTTTCTATGTATTTAGGTGTGAGAGTATTTGAAATCTGAATAACTACATTCTAGTCAATCTTTTTTTTCCCAACACATTCTATGCAATCTAATTAATATTGATATTACTTTTTAATTGATAAGTCTATTAGGATGGAAAGCCATTCCAAACTTATTTTTAGGATGCGAATAATATTTCAAAAAATAATCTTCTCAATATATATTTCAATGGAAAAATTGAAAATTATTATCCGTTATAACGTACAACTATACTGATCCTAATAAAATGCAATACATTCTAATTATATGATATATTTATCTAATTTTGAAGAGATTGAAGATAGTAGTTAAATTAATTAATCATATTTATTTTTCTTAAAATACCCTTATTTTTAAACTGTGTCTGCGTTTTTTCCCCTCCATTCAGCATCCCTCTCCATTATAGCATACTTGTTCCTTATTCAGCGCATTGTTTCGTTTCACTCTAGTGTCCCTTATAAATTTGTAAAACATCTTACCATTATGAATATAATAAGGGTATTTTAGAAAGAAATTGATAAAAATTAAAACTTTATCCTATAATTAAGATCAAGATTAACTTTTAAATGTTGTGCTATATATAATTTAGATCGAGTTCGTAAAAGTTGGGGTCTGACGTTCCTAGGCGCGCGCGTAAGGGTGGAGTCCCAACATCGCTCTACGACTTTACAGGGACAAATCAACTCAATAATGAGAAAGACACCAAAATTAAAGCGTATTTAGCCCAATAAATTAATAAAATTAAAAAACATAGAATTTATTTATTCTTTTAAAAATATCAGATAGAGACCCAGCTACTTAAAATAGTGGGGAAAATCATAGAATACAAACTTTGGAATTGCAAAATTTTAAGTAGGGTATTTCTAATAAAAATAAATTGTGAATTATTTATTAAGTTTAGTTATTATTTTATCAAATCTTTTGTAACAAACGATTTGGATTTTTACAATTTGATTTGATTTTTTTTTTCATTTTTCCAAAATAGTTTGTGTGTTTTTTTTTTAAAAACTTTACTCACGCTCTAAATTCGCTGGCCCCATTTCGCGTCCCGCTTCACTGCAACTCCATGCTCTGAGAAGCTGAGAGCTACTCTACAAAATCATAACTAGAAAAACATGGCTCTCGATTCTACTCAATGCCATATTCGCAACTGGATTCTCATTCTTTTGGTGCTATTTTCTTGTCCATTGGGCATTCACTGTGATGATGAACTGAGAACTGATAACACCTTTACTATTTCCAGCTTCAACTACCCTCATACCACGCTTCAACCCTTTGATTTGCGATATATCAGAGGTGAGCTGCCAAATTGATTGTGACCTTTTTGGTTTGTATGGTTTATATGCTTTGTTTTTGTTGTTCATGACACATAATTCTGGTGAAGTTTCACGGGGTCGTGATTGAATTCTGAATTTTGTACGGGTTGCTTTTATTTAGCACTTGCTGATCATCTCAGTTTTCTGTTTTTGTATTTTGCTAGATTCCCGTTTAATTTAACTTTGAAAATGAGCCCATAGTTTGATTCTCCAAGTGTATATAAGAAAATTCAGTTTTTTTGCTCTGAAAAAATTTCAGAAAAGTATAAATCGCCCTGTTGTCAATATTTTATCGGTGTATACTTCTTCCGTGGGACAATCAAGGCACTGGAAGAACTGTCATGAAAATGGGATGCAATCTAATTTGATTTTATATTTGTTTCTGTTCTCTTATTTGTGGTACATTGAAGTATAACTTGATGAAGACTTTTCAATATTGTGCTCTAGTTCCATCTTCCATGAGTTACATCTCCCAAGTCACGCCTCTTTCTATACTTACCAGATCTTGATTAAATGTGCTTTTTGTCTCTATTATCAAATTTAAATCGTTGGGTATCTAATTTGTTACATTTGTATCTTGCTACTATCCAAGGAATCCTTGTGCAAGCAAGAAGTAGATGATAATAAGCTCTATCTACATGATCTACTTTTGGTTTGAATTGAGATATTAGAGATGATATCACTTGAGATACTAAACTTTTTTCTCCGTTTTGGCAATTCCAATTCACAATGTTGGTTATAAGATGTGAGTTTTTTTTATTAAGAGAAAAAGTTTAAGGACTCTCAATTGCATATCCATGGGTATGTGTAAGAACTTACTACGTTTTCTTGTTTCCCCTTGTCCCAGTTGATTTGCCACCATGGTTTTCTGCTCTGTCTGTAGCCCTGATCTCAGATGTTGACCTTGTAAGTATATTCGCTGTACTTGATAGATAGAAATGCTTTGGAACACTATATGTGTATGATGACATGGTTTTATTAAATGACACAACAGCCCAAAAGGACTTCATTATATGTGTTTTGAATTCATCTTTCTCGATTCATTTAATGAAACCATTCTGTTCTTTCTATCTGATTTCATGTTACTGTATGACATATGTACCCCCCTCATTTGCTCAGGATGCCTCAACAGCTGAAAAGGTTTCAAAAAGCGTACTGCCAATAATATGCTTTAGAGATGGAAGCCTTCCGCTACCAGATGCATTGAACACTTCTGTGAAAAATCCAACCAATTCGGGTACGAGCCACCTAAGTCAATTCACCTTTTTGCGTTGTTTATTTTGAAGTACTTGTTAATGATATGCCTATAATTTTTGTTTCGCCCATTCTGTTAGATTTAGAGCATACTCTGAGCTGCTAGCACGATGAACCACTTGTGTTGTGCCCCAAAGAAATATCTTCATTTGTTCAATTACCATCAACATTTATTATTGAGATCATTTTTCTTTTGTTGGTTCATTTGTATGTATTTAATAAAAATTTTGTAACAAACTATCTGGTATCTAGTACTACCGACTTGGGCTTTAAGCCAAGTCAGGTCGGGTCCTAATTAGGGAGAAAACTTCCCTGACATAGTTTTCTCCATCCATGAGGCTCAATCCAAGAATACATGTTCTTCTATTTCATGTACTTTTCCTTATTTTATAGGAGTGAATGGTCTTGATGTGGAGCAGTGCTTTCCCATGCAGAAAAACATCTCTTTGAAATTGACAAATGAGCAGGTATTGTTAGCAGTCCTTTTACTTATTCTGATATCATATTTTCAAGCTTAGTGTGTCTCTTACTTGGATACTAGAAATGGAATGATTTAATATGTCTTAGTTGTTAGTAGTAAAATTCCTACTGTACTATTACTTTTATGGGGTCAGGGTGGGAATCAGTGGTTTTGTTCACAGGTGATTTGTTTATTGTCCTGTTTTAATAGACTTTAAATTTAACATATAGTTCAGATATCTCCAGGCATTTGGTACATTGGTCTTTTCAATGGCATTGGAGCTACAAGCACACAGTCAAAGATGGTACGCTTTATTATCCAAAAGACTGAACATTCCTAATGTTTGTTCATGACTTGTTTCAACAAGTTTAGTAACTTTTAAGTTCTGTGTTGTCAACTGTTGACATTGGTGCCATTACTGCTTTTTCACTTCATGTTGTATTATTGTTTTTGTTCTTATTTTTGGATATTGATGTCAATGGTGGAATTCAGTGTCACATTCCTTTTCTCATAATTTTTTATATGGGAAGATGGCACCAAGGTCCCAATTAAGAAAAATAATATCAGAAAAGTCTCATAACTTGTTAATGGTTGCTCTTTCACTTGTCATTGACAAGCTATGAGACTTTGCTGATATTATTTTTCTTATTTCAGAACTTAGTGTCATTTTCCCTTTTTATATTTATGATAATTGCTATATTATAATTTTCTTACACCATTGTTATGATCAAAGTCTTTCCTAGAATAACAACTACCCAATGCAATCCATGATTTAGCCAAACAATATTATATTCAGTAAATCAATAGATACCAAGTTTTCCTGAATTTTTTTGCATCAACGTCAAGCTATACCTTAGAGAAAAAGGGTCTTGATGCATCAGCCTCATACTGACTATAAATGCTACTTTAATCGCTCTCAGATTGTCCGAGGCCCAGCGTACTCATTTACTGCTAATATAAGTGTTGAAGCATGCACAAATTCGATGATGAGGGGAAAATTCTGCAACAGTACTGTCCATCCCCTTTCATGCTCAATCTCTAATGCTTCAGAAGTGAACAAGTCAATGGTGGAAAATATGGTGACGTGCAGAAATAATTTTGAAACTGTTTGTGTTCAGGAAGGTGTGCCAAAATTATATTCTTTGGATATAATGAATATGGTGGAAAAGATGACCATTATGGCAGCAAATGTCACATTTCAAGTTACTCCTATAAATAGTACTTTTGGTGGCAATGATGTTAATCTAATGTGTTTTGCTCGGCATGGAGCATTGCCTTCAGTAACTTTGCATGACTATTCCTGCAATTTAAATAAAGCTCCTTTGGTCATTTGTTCACCCCTTATCGGTCGTTGGTACATTAGTATAATTCCAGTTAATCTAACAAAAAATATTGGAGAGGCGCAGAAGAGTGATGTAAGGGTTTGCTATTCCGTGGAATCACAAGTGCTTGAATGCCCATCTGGGAAAGCCGGACCAAATTGTACGATGAACAGCTATGTACTTCAGGTGGGATTGTTTACAAAATATCAGACTTTATTTTCATTTCTGCTGTCACCACGTATGCTTTCTTTATCATGATAATGAACTATATGTCGATGTATCCTATTTTGAAAAAAATAAATTGTGTAGGTGATATTTCTTCAAGAAAGTTATTTACTCAAGGCTAAAAAATTTAAGGGTAGAATGAAAATATAATTAGCAATACATGTATCTTGATTATTGGTTATAAAAATATAGATGTAAAACTTTGGAAGGAGATTATAAGATTTGAATTATTTATCCCAAATTGAAATCAAAGATGTATGAGCATGCTCAACATTTGAATATTCGAAGCTAAAGGTTATTAAGTTATCTTTTCCTGGTTTGTTGACATAGATTTATTAGTAAGAAAACATTGTGGGAGAATAACTTCCGGCTTGATGCTTGAAGAAATTTAATCACATGGGTATTTTCTTGACAAGGTGAGAATGGTTGTTTGCAGACATTCCTAAGGAGAGGTTCAACCCCCTTTGAATCATTTTATTTGCCGATTGGACCAGTGCCCTTAGATTCTGCTAATTTTCCTCTTCAGCCACTATTAAGCAATTCATCACGCATAGGAGAACCTGATAATACTTGGACTTACTTTCTTTTGGACATTCCTAGTGGTGCTCCTGGAGGAAATATTCACATTCGACTATCCTCTGATTTGAAGATTAGTTATGAAGTATATGCCAGATTTGGTGGATTGCCATCTCTTGACAATTGGGATTATTATTATGCTAACAAGACAAGGAGGAGTGATCCATCTATGTTTTTCGTGCTATA
Source organism: Acacia melanoxylon (assembly GCA_019022615.1). Taxonomy (NCBI): domain Eukaryota; kingdom Viridiplantae; phylum Streptophyta; class Magnoliopsida; order Fabales; family Fabaceae; genus Acacia; species Acacia melanoxylon. The sequence continues at coordinate 1,973,972 of JAFJYJ010000041.1, read as the reverse complement.
CGAGTCAAGTGATGATAAGATTGATTTTTATATTATTTATGCTAGAGAAGGAACGTGGGGCTTTGGTCTAAGACATCTTAATACCAGTATTGTTTCTTCAAAAGGACAGACGGACATGTCACTTTCACTTGAAAGATGCCCAAGGCGATGCTCCTCTCATGGCTCGTGCAAATTTTCTTTTGATGCAAGTGGACTAACATCATACAGGTTTAAGCAGTTGCCCTATTCTTAATAATCAATCATCTTGTGGTTCAGTCCTTTATTTCTATTTGCCAGGCTAGAATTTTAAATACCAAACTATTGAATAGTGATTGAGGCATTATGAGGGTAAAGAATGCCATATTGTGTAGTTTCTAGATGGCATGTCTTGTACTGTTCCACAAAATTTTCAAGAATTTCTTTAGTTTTAATGTTTTCCTTTTGCCCTCAGCTTCTGCTCTTGTGATCGAAACCATGGTGGCTTTGATTGTAGCATCGAAATCGTGTCGCATCAAGGTGAATGTTCACTTTTGACATACATTATATGATTTTTTTTTTTTAATTATCTTTACCATATTTGTAATTATCTAAGTGGTTCATTCTCTTCTTTGCCATGTTATTTTTATCTGGTTTCTAGCTATATATTCAACTCAGACTAATTTCCTTCAAAGAGAAAGCATCCATCTGGCTGGCTAAACTATCTAGTTTTCAAATTCATATAAGCAGTGTAACCATATTTTTCTGAATATGCCTTGACATCTATACTCGCTTCTAATTTTATGTAACCAGGATTCTGGGAAGAAGTAACCAAATTCATCATCTGTGGACTGTGTGGTTGTTTAATTAATCAGTTTTCCAACCCTTTTCTGAATAGTTGTGATCTTAAAAAGAGGAGTCTCTATTAAGAAACATAGACCATTGAATTAATTTCTAATTATATAAAATTGAAAGTCAAATATGCTTTATCCTTGTTTTGTTCTTCAGGTTGTCAAATATATACACTTGTCGTCAAATTTGTTTATCAGATATGCTGCAGAGCATTCTTTTAATGGTACCATATTGTATATTTTCCTTCTCTAATCAACTAATCGAAAATTTGTGCAGGGCATGTTAAGGAATCAATTTTCCTCATTGTCTCTAATGCTGCAGCCATATTGCCTGCACTTTGGGCACTTCGGCAAAAGGTATTTCTTGTCTTTCACTTTCTTTTCTGTAGTTGGCTTTTTTCATAATTTGTATTAATAACCGTTTCAGAGGATTATGACTTTCTAGGGTGATTTCAGAAATATCTTAGAATCTTGTGGTTATAACACGGTCTCTAACCTTCCTACCCACATTAGGCTGTATCATGAATTATTCAGCCACATACAGGAATTAGCCTTCTGGTGTCATCTTGTAAGTTGGAACTATTAAAACTGGTATATAAACTAAGATGTTGAGGAGAAGAGTTTCTGATTCTAGAATCTGGATGCTTAAAGTTAAATGAACAAACTGAGGTTGAGATTAGCAACTTCAGAAGCTTGTGTCATAAAATGTTTGAATTCAAATCATAAAAGGAATATTTCTATTTTAACTCAAAGATTATTACTGTTAAATCTTCAATAGAAAAATGATCCCTGTATATCTTATATGTTGCAATTGAACACAATTCCCTTCATGCAGGCTTTTTCAGAGTGGATTTTATTCACATCCAGTGGAATTTCAAGCGCGCTATACCATGCTTGTGATGTAGGCACATGGTGTGTATTGAACTATAACGTCTTACAGGTTAGAGCTCTGCTTCCAGTGTTTGTTTGATATGTGGAAAGAAATATTTTTGAACTATAAATCTTATGGAAATGCAATTAAGAAGATTAGGGTGGAGTAATCACTTTTTCGTATGGTAATGTACTCTCCTTTTAAGTTGATCTTAAAATATAAGGGTGGCCTTACATATTACATAACTATCTTTCAGTTCATGGACTTCTGGCTCTCTTTCATGGCTGTGGTTTGCACTTTTGTTTACCTTACTACCATTGATGAAGTATTTAAGAGGGCAATTCATTCAGCAGTTGCTATTCTTACAGCTCTTATGGCTGCAACAAAAGCAACCAGGTACACTACTAGACAATTACAGATATTCGTGTTAGTTATTTACCGTATATGATGTTTGAGAGTATTATTGTTGCGTAATTTTCTATGCTGAATTGTGCAGGTCTTCTAACATAGTTCTTGTAATAGTAATTGGAGGCGTTGGTCTTCTTGTTGGTTGGTTGATAGAACTCTCATCGAAGTATAGGTCACTTTCCTTCTCCATTGGATTTTCATTAAATTCCATTAACAGGTGAGTTCTCTCTTCCTCAATAATAATAGCATGCATAGACTAAAGTTGATGAAAGAGTTATAGATTTTAGATGGGAAAGAGAGAGAAAGGGAGGGAGAAAGGAAACAGAGCAAAGAATAATCCAAATAATATTAATCTTGTTGAATCACAAATCAAACCATGTAAGCTTTCCTTATTTATAGGCACAAGTCCTAATAGATATAAATCTTGATAGATACCCTAATCTTTATAGACAGATCCCATGTTGACACCATTAAACCTGGAATTCGCCAAAGATTTACACACTTAACCTAACCGTTGCAGTCTCACTATTGTAACAGTCAACAACCTTTATGGTCTTTTCAAAGTTACCTTGTGTGCTGAAGCAACTCGAGCATGTTCGAGATAGGTTTGTTAATGTCTAGTCACTACTAAAGTTAGGAATGATGAATTTTCACTGCAGCTTGGAAACTATAAAGCAATGGCTCTATAATCTCATGAAGACACTTCTGAAACGGTTCCGGTGGGGTTTCTTATTGGCTGGTTTTGTGGCATTGGCCATGGCTGGGATAAGCTGGTATCTTGAAACTAGTCAAACGTACTGGATTTGGCACAGGTACAATGTCACTAGTTTCATCAAATCTGAATTCTCTATCTTGGTTTTTCCCCGTTCTCACTGTCTTATGATGTTTTACTCTTTTGCATTGTTTGCAGCATGTGGCACATCACAATATACACATCTTCTTTCTTCTTCCTCTGTTCAAAGGCAAAAAATGTTGATAGTGAGAATCAATCACCTACAAGTAGAAACTATGCGCTGGCTCATCAAGATTCACTTCCAAGAGGTTCTAGGAGATGAAAATTTTCTATGGAGAATATATATATATAGGCTGGTGTAAAAAGGGTGGGTTAGATGATTTAAATCATGAGAAGACATCAAAGAAAGCAGCTTATCTCTTGTACATTCTTTTAATTTCTGCTTGAGATGCTGCGATCATTCTTTTTTTTCTTTCGTTTTGCCATTATATTTAATAAATTTTGTTTATAAATGGGTCTATGTTCCAGGGTAGGAGAGTGATTAAAAAATGGGCAAGTTTTATGGTAGGAAGAGAGGTCATTAGATCAGTGCTTTTATCATTGACTCTAGTAATTGTTTTTAAGATAATTTTTTTTTTGAACAACGTTTTTAAGAGAACTGAATGGATCATTTTGTTCGGTTAACAAATTTCTTTGTAACTCTTAAGCTGGCCTTTTCCTTTCCCATCCCTTTTCCCGTTTTTCCATGTATCTAACAAAATCTGATTAATGAAAATTTGATAACAAAGATAATTTTTTTGTCTTTATAAAAACGTATGTGCAAACAAATTATTCAATTATAGCGATCATGGGTTCAAGTTCTAAAAATAACCTCTTAAACCTTGGGGTAAGACTGTATATCTATTCTTCCTTAGACCTCACATGGTGGTGGGAGCTATATATATTGGGTCACCCTTTAGTGTTACGACTCTCATCTCTAATTGAAAAATCTCAAAAGTGAAGTGTAATTTATAAATTTAAGTATTTAAGGAACTTTTCCTCAAAATCAGGGACCTTGTGAGTGAGACCACTTGGAAAATCTCAAAAGTGAAATGTAATTTATAAATTTAAGGAACAAAAGGTTTGATCAGAGAGTTATATTCTTTTCTTCTTATTCACACTCCCCAACCAAAAAATACCGATGATGTTACAATCAAAATCCATGGAGTTGTCCGTATTAATCGCAATTACGCACACGCATGTATACGTATGCATATCTTAATTAACACGTTTAATTTGCAAAAAACGATTTTCAATATGAAATGCTTCAGTCCATTTGCAATTAATAAAAAATTATATATATATATATATATATATATGTACATACATGTATGTATGCATGTATGTATGTATGTACGTACGTATGCATATCTTAATTAACACGTTTAATTTGCAAAAAACGATTTCAATATCAGATGTTTCAGTCCATTTGCAATTAATAAAAACTTTTATACACACACACACACACATACTTGAATTCCATGAAAAAATATGTATTAGTACTATTATTGGCATGGGTAATATATAACTATGTGTGTGTCTATATATATATATATATTTGAAATTCGAATAATAAGTGGTATATTCATCATATTAATTATAAGTAGAACTTATTATAGATTTGATAATGATATATTGATAAATCGATGGTGGTTAGGGTCTTGTTATGATCATTAGAGTAGGGTGTGTGTGTGTATAGAGTAGCAGAAGACGTGATTGATTCATAAATAAGAAAGAGTAGCTTGAAATAGAAAAATGGATTACAAAAACTGAGAGCACTTAGGCTATAGCTAATGAGCTTATTTGATCAAACACCTGCTACAACCAACCTCTATATCCATGTATATATACTTTTTTGAGTTCTAAATGAAGGACTTAGTTTGTAGTCCAAATCCTACATATTTAGGAACGTACCAGAGGTAGTATATATACAGGTGTGGTTATATTTATGGAATAATCAATAAGCATCAGTGCAGAGACTCATGAAGCCTTTGCAAGTGCCACTGAGCACTCGTTTGCCTCTGACATAGAGATAGCAGCCCTGTTTATTGCCCTGCATCTCAGTGCATTGTCCTTTGAAGAACTTGCTCGGCTTCTCACATGTCTTTCCCTCCGTTTTTTCCACCATTTCCTCTATATATGTGATTCATTCATTCATTCATTTATACAATAAGAAAAATATCGAAGAAGAAGAAGAAGAAAGAGTAGGAATGTGTGTGTGAGTAGAGAGAGAGAGAGACTTACGACCACCCAAGAGAAGGATGAGAATTAATGGAAAACACAGCAACAAGTGACTTCCTCTCCATCATATAGTAAATAAGTAAGAAGAGTGAGGTCGCTGAATAAGGAGGAAGAGAGGGTTGATATTTATAGGGCAAGTTACGTTATTAATTATAAGTGTTATGTAATGATGTGAGACACCTTGTATTTTTTTTGTAGTGAGAAGCGGTGGGACGCAACCTCAATTATATGTGAGGATAAGGTCCGTACACATCCCTTGATATATAGAAACCCTTGACTACTCTACGCTGCTACTTCTTTGATCTCTTACGGCTTTTTATCATTTTGCCCCAATTAAATAATTAATTACCGAAAAGCCCCTGATTGAAAAGATATTACCATTCTGCCCCTGTTTAGTCGATTACATGGGATATGTAGTCGACTAAATAGGGCGATTTTTTTTTTTATTATTAAGTTTTCCCGTGATGTAATCGACTAAGTTACCGTGCTTAGTCGATTACATCGCGACAGGTCAATTTTTTTAAAATCCCCATTTGCGACAATGACAGAACCCTATACTCGATTAATCTTCCCTAGCCCCTCCCCCTCTAAATTTTTTGCTAAAATTGGACCTGGTTTACTCGATTAAATATTTTTTTCCCCATTTGGGGCAAATCACTTGAATTTACTGTTTTTTCATGTTTTTATCTTCAAAACACATTTGAATTTACTGTTTTTCACTTTAATGTTTTAAAATATTTTGTAACAACTTTCCTTTTATCTCTCCCTATATCTGGTATCTTTTTTGTCAATATTTTAATTATATCTTTGTTTTATCATCTACCTTTTGAATTACATTTTTTTTTTGAAACTAACCATCATTCTCCCTTTTTATATATGAACTATTTTTTGAATAAATAAATTTTGACGTCTCCCCTAATTGATTTCAAATATTAAACGCATCCTCTGAATATTTAATAAATATTTAATTTAATGTTTTAATATTTTGTAAATCGCTTAGATCTTTAAGGGAATAATCAAAATATTAAATTAAATATTTAGTATTTTAAGTGAAAAACAATAAATTCAAATGTGTTTTAAAGATAAAAACATGAAAAAAATAGTACATTCAAATGATTTGCCCAAAAAGGGTTTAAAAAAAAATCCAGTGTGGTGCAATCGGCCCCAAATGCAAGTTATTTTCGTCAAAATTGGACCTGGTTTAGTCGAGTATATCTAGGGGGAGAGGCTAGGGAAGCTTAATCGAGTATAGGGTTTCGTCATTGCTGCAAATATAATGGGGGTTTTAAAAAAATTGACCTGTCGCGACATAATCAACTAAGCACTGTAGCTTAGTCGATAACATCACGGGAAAACTAAAAAAAAAAAATTCGCCTGGTTTAATTGACTACATATCCCATGTAATTGACTAAACATGGACAGAATGGTGATATCTTTTCAAACATGAGCATTTCCGTAATTAATTATTTAATTAGGGGCAAAATGATCAAAAAGCCAAAAACCAGAGATAGTAATAACTGATGTTATTATGTGATTTAATTAGGGGTGTCCAAATTAAAGTGTCTCGGTTCCGGACATTTTGATCCTGAAATCTCCTATCCTGTCCGGGACCAAGATATATTGGGACTAGGATAGAACCGGGATCACCTTTGAGATCCCTATTCCCATCCCGGTCCCCCCCCCCTTTTTATTAATTTTTTTACCCTATAAATTAAGTTATCATTTGATAAGATATGTATCACTTCTTTAGGTGGAGTTAAACCGCATATATCGTGAAACTAATCCTAAATATATAAAGATAATAAAGATGATGATAAGGATAAAATGCTATTCCTCAACTCTAGCTAGATGATTTATGTAATTATAAATGCCTTATTAGTTGTTAAATGATCACTTTAAATAATAGAATATGGAGAATTTAACTAATATAATAATACTTTTTTAAGTTTATTATTATTATTTTTAAAATAAAACGGGATTTGGTCTGGTCCCGATACTACCGGGAACGGATGCAACTTGCATTCCGACCAAAAACCGGAACTGGAACCGGCTTCTTCCCAAGTTTTGAACACCCAACGTGATCATATTACTTAGTTGTGTTTTACCGTATTGATATTCATAACGTGTACTTAATTAGGATATCAATGATAGGTAACTACAGTGTGTTATGTCTCTGTACTAAGAAAATTGGTATTTGGTCCAGTAATATAACAAAAAAGAAAGAAAAAAGAAAATGGGTATCATTGTTTTGGATGTCGTTTGTGGTTTATATAATATAATACTAGCTCTAATCTTTAATATAAGATGTTGTCTGTAGTGTACGATTGGTAGTAATGTATATGGTTACAGATCGTGTGTACAATAGAAATATCATAATCTAATTCTATCCTCTACTGCTGACTAATGATTTCAACCATTTTATGTTTTTCCTACTTCTCTGATTTGGACCACTGCTCAATATATATATATATATAGGAAGGGAGGAAAGGAAGGGAGTGATACCTTTGATTGTGACAACCTCACCTTCTCTCACACACATCACCCGCATGAATGAATGATATATACTGCAGAAGAAGTGGTGGTGAAGACGGAGGCGCAGACACGCCAGAGGCCGAGCATTGGAACGACAGGGAACAGGCTGGGTGACATTGCGTGGCGCTCAGTGGCGCTCGCAGACCCTCCCAGTGCGCTTCTGCAATTTTAGTAGCTGTCCCCCTCTCCCTCTCCCTCTGACGCAGACATATATATATGGGAATAAATAAAACCTATATATATAGGTTCGTACGTAGAGGGTGTTTGATGAAATAAGCTCATCATTAGGCATCCCCATGCATGATGAGGTGTAAAAGTATGAGATGCAATTGCTAGCTTACTCGCCGGCCTTTGTGCTCTCTCTCTCTCTCTTTGTATTTCACTTTCTATAGTCTTCTGATACTATACAGTCCTATAATTACATTAAAATCTTATTCGTTCCAATGCATCGTCCTTGGAAGAACCTGCTCGGCCTCTAGCATGGCTGCGCCTCCATCTTCACTGCCACTTCTTCTGCAGTATATATATCATTCATTCATGTATATATATAAGAAAAATAGTGAACAAGAAAAAGAAGAAGAAAGACTTGGGATACACATATTTATATACATAGAAAGAGAGAGACTTACGAGCAGCCAAGAAAAGAACGAGAATAGAAAACACAACAACAAGTGATTTCCTCTCCAAAATGCCTTCTTCAATCTACTGCTTAATGAGAGGATGTGTTGTGATGCATTAGGAAGAAGAGAAGGTTGTTATTTATAGAACTGGGGGTGGCTGCTGCCTCTTAAAAAAACATCACTCCTCCCTAATTTTTGTTTGCCTTGTTTTTACCATTAGATTCTATATGACTGACATTTTGTTTTTAATTTTTTATGATTTCTTAAAAATTTAATACTCGAGAAAAAAAAAAACCTTCTCAATTTCAACAGATGTGAAGGTAGGATCCACCCACGTATTTACAACGCTTAAACAAGTACTTCGAATGAAATATAATGAAGTGTTCAAAAAAAGAAATATAATGTGGGTCCATCCACGTGTATAATGTGGGAAGGGTTGTTGTCCCAACGTCACTCCCGCTATACTTGAATGAGGGCCCGAAGTTGACTTAATTTACTACTGCGTTAGATTATATTCTATATAGGATAGGGAAAAAAGTGAAAAAAACTTTTATAAATGGAAGATAAGATAAAAGTTGATTTTTATTTAAATAAACTTTTATAAATGAAAGATAAGATAAAATTTAAATTGTAAATATGATTTGTGTTTGGAATAGCGGTGCCCATATGACGATATCCCGCCACACCATATGTGAAAAAAAAAACAACAAATTCTACACTTTTGAATACTTCAATATAAGTCTTTTATGTCTTAACAAGGCATCAAAAAATAGTCCATAATCTATTAAATACAAGACATCAAAAATTAGAAATTAAAGCCTGTTTAAATGATTATTTGAGATAAAATATATATATATATATATATATATATATATATATATATTATAACAAATATATAATACTATTTTATTAAAAAAATAGAAATATATATAATATATACTACACACATATATATATTGAGATAATTGAATATAAAAAATTAAATTTAAATTTGATAAAGAAATTAAATTATTATTAAACAAATTACAAAACTCTGAAGTACTAATTAAATATATTCCAATGGATAAATTAGAATGCATACAAATATATATTTAATAGTACTTACTTATTAGATCACCTATCTCTAACATTTTTTTCCAACTGTTGAAAATTGTCACACTAGAAACTGAAAAAAGTAGCTTCTGAAAAAATTCATTTTTTTTTTGGAGAAGCCCATTACAGACCGAAGTTATCCCAAACAACTATTTTCCCTATTGGACTTTTACTTACTTCTACTAGGCTTTTTTTTTTTACTACTTCTGCAGCTATGCTAAACAAGCACTATATCAGGTAAAGTGTTAAGCACATTTGTTTAAATTATGAATGAAATATATCTTTATTTGAAAAAATTGAAAATAAGTTGTCAATATTTGTAATAAATAAGTATTGGTGTTTGTGTGTTGCACGAGAGGGAGTTCATAAGTATGTGATGCCCCAAGGTCATATAAAGTCAGTTATAGGCGCAATACCTTTGGTTTTTATTCTACTCACACATTTTTCCCCAAAAGCATGCAATGTTGAGAGAGAGTGAATTCCATAAAGACTTTGAAGTTCTTTGAATTTAAATAAGTATTTTCGCACTTAAGTTCAGACGTCTATAAAAAATCACAATGTAAAAACTTAATTCATACAAATTAGAAATGTAAAAAAATAAATTAGAAAATGAACATCAGTAAATTATTTAAATTGATTAATATGGAGATAAAAATTTCAATTATAAAATCATATAAAAAATAAATGAGAAAATAATCATCAATAAATTATATTTATATATTAATATATGGATCCAAACTAAATTTCCTAGTATTTATTATGTTTTTTTGGAAAAAATATAATTTTAAATTATGATAACTTCTTGAAATGGATCCAAACTGAATCCTGTATTTATTACCAACTTAAATCATCTAGTATCTATTATATTTTTTTGGAAAACAACTAGAAAATAATCATCAATAAATTATTTTTCTTGATTGGTATGGATATGGACTATGGAGGTACAAAAATTCAATTATAAAGGAATATAAAAAAAATTAAAAATAATGATCAATAAATTATATTTATTAATTGATGGATCCAAACTAAATCCCCTAGTGTTTATTTAGTTTTTTTGGAAAAAAAATATAATTTTATATATTAAAAAATGGGCTTAATGTTTTTTTCACTTTTAATTTCACATAAAAGTGAGTGGGCCCCATTATAAAGAGATGAGAGAAAAATATTTGTGAGGCAGACCCACTCACTTTTATGTGAGTGTTGTAGAAAAAAAAGTTTAAAAGAAATGTAAAAACATTAAACCCATAAAAAATATAATTATATTTAGGGTAATGTTTTTATAACTTTTCTTTGTAAACATTTTTTTCCACACACTCACAAAAAGTAAGTTAATCCTACTAATATTTTCTCTCTTTATTTTTACCGTGGGACCCTCACTTTTATGTGAGTGTGGCGAAAAAAAATGTTTCTAGCAAAGAAAAAGAAAAAAACACTAAACCCTTATATTTATGGAGATAAAAAATTCAATTATAAAAGAATATAAAAACGGGTATTACTTGACGGGTGTCACTTAAAAAAAAAAAGAATTCAAGGGTGTTACAACTGAGTTAATGTATAGATAGATATAGATATCTGTTGTTATCCTAAAATATATTCTTTTAATCACTATTAATAAAAACTCCATTTAATATGTATAATCAATAAGATTATTTTAAAGTAAAAATTTATAAATATGGGAGCCAAAAGTGGATTGAGGCCTATTTATGACTAAAATAAACCATGAAGATATTAGAATTGATATCATCTTTTATTTGATCAAGTGTATCCAATCCATAAATTATTTTGGACTTAAAATTAATCCCTTTTAAAATTTAGAACATAAAATATTTTTGCTTAAAACCCAACAAAGTACCTTTTTTGAAACTCAAATTTGCGTTCTCTTATGATGTTGCTTCCCATCTCAATTAATTGTTGGATGGTAGTTAAATGTCATTGTCAATTTACTCAATACCAATTTTCGTGTGAACCAACTTGGATGAAGACATGAGTACTTTAACTATTTATTTTTAATCAACTTAGGATATGTTTTAATTTAAACTTTACTTGTTATTGTCTACTTTGAAGAAAATAAATCAAGTACAAGATTAAATTTGTATATTTTTTTTTTCAATTAAGTTGGGTAAAATCATAGATTGTTTTTTTTTAAATAAAAAAAACCACCTGCCTCGAATTATCTAAAAATATCTTATATAAAACAAAACATGCAAACCCATGATTAAAGGAAAAATTTTACTACACCTCCTGTGAATTTATTTAATATTAAACAGCTCGCAAAATTGTTTGGAATTTCAATGCACCCTTGTGACTAAATTGAAATTAAGTTTTTTTTTTTTTTGTGTGGCTGAAAATGCATTTATACTCTTGTCTTGTATATGACCGAATGGTCTTCTAAATTATCACATTTATCTTATAAATACGCATATTTGACTTATAAATTTCTACACGTGCCTTATAAATAACATGTATTCTTGTAAATATGCTCCTTATCTTATAAATGATCAAGATAATCTTGTATTTTCACTTATTTATTTTATAAATAAGCATATTTGATTTATAAATTTCCACATGTGTATTGTAAATAGTATATTGTATTTGACTTATAAAGTTTTACCGATAAATTTTAATTTCAGTCTAGTCCTAGGTGCAGTGAAATTTTCCCTATATTATGTAGACTATATGTAAGGACAACGTCCTTGTACAAGGAAAAATAACTAAAGAAGGAAAGAAAATTGGTACTCCACCTAGACCTAAATATAAGTATTGGGGAATCAGTTTCCCTACGATCCCAAAGATGGGTAAGGGAAACTCTTTCTATTTGGACTGTCCAGACCGGATTTGGACGGTTCAAAATTAATTTTTTACTTTTTTTAAATAATCATTTTAATGGGTAGAGAATCTAAAATAAAAATAATTTTTAATTAATATATTTTTTAAAAATGATTTTTTTTTTTCATTTAAAAATTGAGAGCTTAAAAAAAATTATACTGGATTGTCCATATCAAATGTAGACGGTCCAGATTTGGAAGAGCTCTCCCTACGGATAGAAAAAAGATAGGTAAGGAAACTGGTTCCAAGTATTGGTGTATGTGCATTGCATAAGAGAGTTATATCTATGTGATGCCTCAATTAAGTCTGTTATAAGTGTAAGAGAAAATCTATATGAGGGCCTATTTAAGGAAAAAAATCTCAAAAAAGGCCCAAACATTGTTCAAATGCCAGAAAAGGCCCTGGGGCTTTTTCTGGTATTATTTTATAAAATATTAACAACTAAACTATTCTTATTAACAATTAAATTAATATCCGTTAACAACTAAATCAGTATTATTAATAACAATATCCTAACAACTTAATTAGTCCTATTAACAACTAAATCAGTACTCATTAACAACTATATCAGTCTCATTAACAACTAACATTTTATGAAATAATACTAGGCCTTTTCTGACATTTGAACAATGTTTGGGCCTTTTTTTGACATTTTTTGTCAATATGAGGCCTGAGATGGATTTTCCCTAAGCGTAATACCTTTCTTTTTATTTTGCTCACTCATGTTTTTTCAAAAGCATATAATGTTAAGAGAGAAAGTGAATTTCATAAAGACTTTGAAGTTCTTTAAATTTAAATTACTATTTTTGCACTCGAGTTCAAATGTCTACAATAAATCACAATGCAAAAACTTAATCCAAACAAATTAAAACCAAATTAGGAATATAAGAAAAAGAAATTAAAAATAATCATCAATAAATTATATTTATTAATTAATGGAACCAAACTGAATCCCCTAATATTTATTACCAAACTAAATCTCCCAATATTTATTACAAAACTTAAATCCTCTAACATCTATTATATTTTTTAAAAATAAATTAAAAAATAATAATCAATAAATTATTTTTATTGATTGATATGGAGATAAAAAAATTCAATTATAAAGGAATATAAAAAGTTAGAAAATAATTTGCAATAAATTCTATTTATTAATTAATGGATCCAAACTAAATCTCCTAGTACTTATTTTGCTTTTTGGAAAAAAAATATAATTTTATATTATGATAACTCCCTAATTTATAGAGATAAAACAAAATTAAATTATAAAAGAATATAAAAACGAAATGGTATTACTTAACGGAATTAAAGGTGTTACTTAAAAACAAAACCGAATTTAAGGGTATTACTACTGTGTATTGTAATGTAAAGATAGATATAGATATGTGCTGTTATCCTAAAATATATTCTTTTAATCATTATCCTCATTAATAAAAACTCCCTTTAGTATAATCAATAAAATTATTTTGAAAGAAAATTTATAAATATGGGGGCCAAAAATGTATTGAGGCCTGTTTATGACTAAAATAAACCACAACGATATTATAATAAACCACAACGATATTATAATTGATGTAATCTTTTATTTGATCAAGAGTATCTAATCCATAAATAAATTGAAAGCGGAGTAAATCACTAAGGGGGTGAATTGAGGATTTTAAAAATTCTTTTTAAAGTGATGTGAAACTGAACAACAAAACAAAGCAAAACAAAGGAGATGAAAGAATAGCAGGACACAACAAATTTATATTGGTTCGGTCACAACACTTGACCTACGTTCAGTTCCCAGACACTCTGAGATTTTCACTATCTCATAAGATCAGTTACACACTTTACACTCGAAAGTTATCCTCTCACTAGAATACACTCCCCTTACAAGTTGTAAATTGATATACCTAATCTCTAAGTCCCACGACTTGAGATTCTTACAATAAATGATTTCAATAAATGAAACTCTCTTTAAGAGTAGATGAAATAATCACTGAAGTACAAATGTATCAAAAGATACTTTACAAATAGTAGAAAATTGAAAGAATAGTTGAAACTTTGAATTCTTTTTGTTTTCTGCAGATTAGTTGTTGAGAAGACTTGAATGCAACTCCTTATATATGAGGAGAGCATTAAATGATCGTTGGAGACATTGGACTAGCTGTTAGAAACAAGTTGGTCACTTCTCTTTCTAATCTTCAGTTAATCCAGGTTCACAGAAGTTTATGGTTGACTTCTCTTAAATTAAATCCGTTGGAAGAACATCTTCTTGATAGGGAAAAAAAACATTAATCCCTTTGCAACGTGTAGAGAATGATTGTCTAAAAGGATGAGAGGTTTCTGGACTTTGCAATAAATGCGTTGACGTCACTTTTTGCTTTAAGCTAAGTCTTCATTTAATATTCTTTAAACCATCTGAAACTCACTAACAAACTGATTAAATATAGTTAGGAATAGTAACGAGTGATGATAAGAAGTATTAAGATCAAACATAATAATTTCACAAATTCAAGTAATTCTCGAGTTTGTTCTTCCAAACTGGAGTTTGTACTTTTCCTTCAGAAGCCTAAACTGGAGTTTACAAACCTAAACTCGAGTTTACTTCATCCGAGAAGAATTTCGCGATTTGATCTTTGAAGTATGTTTGAATAGAAAACTCGAGTTCATTAGTGACTAACTCGAGTTTTAGATTTTTATAATGAAAAATACGTTTAAGTCCAAAAGCTCAAAACTGGAGTTTTCAAAATCACAAAATAGAGCAAAACTCTCTGCTTGGTACAAACTCGAGTTAATAAAACTAAACTTGATTTTTCACAAATGTTTGGAAAAATGGAAAAACTCTCTATATGGTGAAAACTAGAGTTTAGAAAACTAAACTCGAGTTTTCTCAAAAGAGAGAAAACTTTGAAACTTTCTCGTCAAACACAAACTAGAGTTTAGAAAACAAAACTAGAGTTTTCTCAAGTTCAAAATAAAACAAAGCTCTATGCTTGTCACAAACCCGAGTTGATCAATACAAACTCGAGTTTCCTTGAAAGCTTGGGAACTCTATGTCAAGTACAAATTGGAGTTTGGCTTAGTTCACAAAATGTTGAAAGCTCTCTATCTTGTTCAAACTCGAGTTTACAATTACAAACTCGAGTTTGTCTTACTTTGAAAAACTTAGAGTGCTTTCTCATATCACATAAACTCGAGTTTCTTTGAAGCAAACTGGAGTTTGGCCAAGTTCATAAAATTTGAGCTACTCTCTATCAAGTCCAAACTCGAGTTTGACATCTCAAACTTGAGTTTGCCTTTGACAGTAAGTTTTTCAATTTACCAAAGACAAACTTCAATTTGAGTTTACAATTGTCAGTTATCATCAAAATCATAAAATAGAGCAAAGCTCTCTACTTGGTACAAACTCGAGTTAATAAAACTAAACTTGAGTTTCCACAAATGTTTGGAAAAATGGAAAAACTCTGCGTATGGTGAAAACTAGAGTTTAGAAAACTAAACTTGAGTTTTCTCAAAAGAGAGAAAACTTTGAAACTTTCTGCCAAACACAAACTGGAATTTAGAAAACAAAACTAGAGTTTTCTCAAGTTCAAAATAAAGCAAAGCTCTCTGCTTGTCACAAACCCGAGTTAATCAATACAAACTTGAGTTTCCTTGAAAACTTGGGAAACTTGAGAACTCTCTGTCAAGTACAAACTAAAGTTTGGCTTAGTTCACAAAATGTTGAAAGCTCTCTATCTTGTTCAAACTCAAGTTTACAATTACAAACTCGAGTTTGTCTTAACTTGAAAGACTTAAAGTGCTCTCTCGAATCACATAAACTGGAGTTTGGCCAAGTTCATAAAATTTGAGCTTCTCTCTATCAAGTCCAAACTCGAGTTTAACATCCCAAACTCGAGTTTGCGCTTTGACAGTAAGTTTTTCAATTTACCAAAGACAAACTTCAATTTGAGTTTACAATTGTCGCTTATCATCAAAACACATAGAAACTAACATAAATTATATTGGACTTGAAGCTAATCCTTTTTAAAATTTAGAGCATAAAGGGATTTTGCTTAACCCAACAAATATGTTTTTTTTCAAACTTATGTTTTTCCTCGTTATGAGAAGAGGTTGCTTCCCATCTCAATTATTTGTTGAATATTATATAAATGTCATTGTCAGCTTACTCATTACCAATTTTCGAGTTAACCACCTTGGATGAAAACATGAGTAGTGTAACTATTTATTTTCAATCAACATAGGATATTTTTTAATTTAAAATTTACGTGTTCTGGTCTACTTTGAAGAAAATAAATTAAGTACAAGATTTAATTTGTTTTTTTTTTTCTTTCAATATAGTTGGGTGAAATCATAGAAATACCTTGTATAAAACAGAACACGCAAACTCATAATTTTTGAGAAAATTTTACTACATGCCCCTCATTATTCATTTAATATCAAACAGCCCGTAGTTTTTTTTTGAAACTTTATTACACTTTTAGGATTAAACTGAAATTAAGTTTTTTTTTTTTGCTGAAAAGACGTTTATGCCCTTGTCCTGTACATGACCAGGATAGTTTTGCAAATTCTCACATTTGTTTTATAAATACGCATATTTAATTTTTAAATTTCCACACACGTGTCTTGTAAAAAACTTGTATTCTTGTGATTATGTTCCTTATCTCATAACCAAGATGATCTTGTAATTTTATTTTTTTGTCTTGTAAATAAGTACATTTGACTTATAAATTCTCACATGTATATTAGAGCCTTTGTCTCCCCCACCTTTTCCTTGATTAGGTTTCGAAGACTTAGGCTTGGAAGACTCACCTTTCTCTCCCCTTTGATACTCGGTAAGGCTTTCGGCAATGGCAATGGCTTCATCCACATCTGTTACACCACGCCGTTGAAGCTTGTGTTTAGCCCAGTTTTGAAGAACGTCTATGAAGTAGAACAATGTTTCTTCATCGGTCAAGTTGGGGATTTGCAATATGAGGGTGGTGAAGTCCCTTACATAGTCAGCAATCGTGGTCTTGTGTTTAAGTTCCCTTAACTTCTTCCGAGCCTCATAGACCACATTCTCAGGTTGTTGGTTCATTATCTTGTCTTGTTGGCATACAAGGCAAGTCTTCACATAAAGTTCCACTTCACCCTTTCTGTTTGTTCATCGGTCTGCGGGTGAAAACTTGTGGAGAAGTGTAGCTCAGTGCCCAGGAGTTTGAACAACTCGGTCCATAGTTTGCCAGTGAAACGGGGGTCTCTGTCACTGATGATTGTCTTAGGTAGCCCCCAATACTTCACCACATTCTTAAAGAATAGCCTGGCCGTTTCTTCCGCTTAACAATCCGTAGGGGCAGGAATAAATGTTGCATACTTTGAGAATCGGTCCACCACCACCATAATAGAGCCACACCCCTCAGACTTTGGTAAAGCTGAGATAAAGTCCATGGAAACACTTTCCCATGGTTACCCTGGTATAGGGAGAGGCTCCAACAGTCCTGCAGGTTGTTGGTTCATTATCTTGTCTTGTTGGTATACAAGGCAAGTCTTCACATAAAGTTCCACCTCATCCCTCATCTGCGGCTAGTAGTAAGCTGCTTCTAGTAATGCAAGTGTGCGTCTTTGTCCCAGATGACCGGCCCACTTGGAGTCATGACACTCCTTAATGAGCTCTTTTCGTAAGTTCTCCCATTTCGGAACAAAGACTCGTCTCCCAACAGTATAGAGAAGGCCATCCTCCAACCAAAACCTTTTGGTTTTCCCTTCCTTGGCCATCTCTACTAATTGTCGAGCAACGGGATCATGGTTCATACCTTCAATGATTTTTGTGACCAAGTCGCCCTTGGCTTGACTCATTGAAGCCAACTCTGTTTTTCGGCTCAATGCATCCACCACTACATTAGCCGTGTCGGGTTTGTACTCCATCACATAGTCAAACTCAGCTAGAAAGTCTTGCCAGCGGGCTTGCTTGGGTGTCAACTTCTTTTGAGATTGGAAATATCTCGTAGACACATTATCAGTCTTGATCACAAACCTGGATCCAAGCAGATAATGCCTCCAAGTGCGCAAGCAATGCACTACGGCTGTCATCTCCTTCTCTTGGACGGTATAACGCCGCTCGGCATCATTAAAGTGTTCTACATGGGCCTCCATGTAGAACACGGCCCGTAAGTGTTCTACATGGGCCTCCAAGGTGTCACTGTAAATTACTATGTCTTCCAAGTAGACCACCACGAACCGATCAAGGAAAGGATGAAAGATCTCATTCATCAATGTGCAAAATGTCGCTGGTGCGTTGGTTAGACCGAAAGGCATCACCAACCACTCAAAGGATCCGTATCTTGTTACACAAGTGGTCTTAGGTTCATCTCCTTCGGCAATGCGAATTTGATGATACCCTGACCTCAAGTCTAGCTTGGAGAAGTACTTTGCCTTACCCAGCCTGTCAAACAAGTCCGCTATCAAAGGAATAGGATATTTAGAAGGCCGTAAATAATCATATTTGAATTATAAAGTAAGAGCACAATTCTTTTTTTACCCAAAAATTTTAATTTTAGTTTAATCCTAATCTAGGTGCGGTGAAATTTTCCCTATATTAAAGTTAGGATGTAGACTATAAGTAAGGACAACATCCTTATGTCCTTGTACAAAGAACAAAAAATTAAAGATTAATGAAATAAAATTGGTACCCCTCCCTCCAAAACCTAAATATAAGACTCACTTTGAGGCTATGTTTTCCTTCTCAGTATTTTTTTGTCCATACTTTTTTTCATCCAAATATAGGGTATAAAGTAGGTCTTATATCTAGGATATGAGGGAGCATGATTCTTTAGATTACAAGTAGAGAAATCAAGTTGGAGAACAAATTAGCATAATCTCTTGTTAGCGTTAGCACTTAAATTATCACACGATCGAGTGGATCTTTCAGCACTTCCTTGTGTTATGCAAATCCTATTGGTGGCAGTACCTACGAGAAGATAGATAATCTGAGTCATGTCCAAAGACACCGTCTTTAAGAGCTATTCCCAACTATCGGAAGATAAGAAGTGACACTCCCCATGATAAAACAGATAATTTGTCTTACAAAAATAAGATGAGTAGATCAACGAAATATAATAGAACTAAGCATGCATAAAATATTCAAGGGAAGGAAGAGAAGTGCTTGAAAGCTCCAAAACAGTGTACAAATGCTCTACCCATCCATGCCTTATATAGACCTCATGCAGATGGAGTTTGGGCAGCCTCTTAATGACAATAAAGTGTCTGTTTTCTGAACTTTAAATGGCATTAAATAGTTTAAATAATAAGTTAATAGTCGTGGGGAATAAAAAACTTTAAGGGCATCAATACCTGAACGTTTTGGCACTAAAAGGTGAATGAAAAATCAGTTTTTGAGTTCTACAAAATACCAACGTCCAGAATCACCAAGTGGCATATTCTGATAAGCTCATCTAATTAAAAAATTAATTTTCAAATTACATGAAATTAGCCCAATAAAAAGAGAATTTGGGCAGCCTCTTATTATTAATAAAGTGTTCGTTTTATGAACTTTAAATGTCATAAAATTGTTTAAATAATAAGTTAATACCACTCTGGTCCTATTTATAAGTCCATTTTGACCAAATCTCACATACTAAGAAAAGTTAGTTGACACAATGATTATGGTAAATTTTCAACTTTGCCCTCATTTATGATTGGGTATTTTTCAACTGGATTTTCTCTCTCTATTTTCATAGGTGCAATTAATATGGGTAAAATTGTCACAATTTCATTTATTACATAAAAATGGACTTATAAATAGGATCAATTTTTTTGATCAAAATAGACTTATAAATAAAATCAGAGTGATAGTCATTTGGAATAAAAGGACTTTAAGGCCATCAATACCTGAACGTTTTGGCACTAAAAGGTGAATCAAAAATCAGTTTTTGAGTTCTACAAAATACCAACGTCCAGAATCACCAAGTGGCATTTTTTGATAAGCTCATCTAATTCAAAAATTTATTTTCAAATTTCATGAAATTAGCCCAGTAAAAAGAGTCCAATTTGTGTTTTAACCTGCACATAAGGGGAAAGGAAATTGTCGGATTTCTACTATGTGTTTGCCTTGGGCGAACCCACTCCTCTTGGCTCATTTACTCATCCAAGCTCACATATTATAATACATACACTTGGACTCTCACACTCCTAAACAATGTAGGAATTGTGGAGGCTTTTGGAGTCATGATTTTAAAAAAGGACGCACGTCCTAAATTAAAATTGGGATGCCTAAATGGACGCTTTAGGCATCCCAAATTAAATTTAGGACACCGAAAGAAGGGGAATTTGGTAACATTGGTGGGAAAAGGAGTATTTTTGGAATTTAGGACGCCAAAATCTATGCCAAACACGCACAAGTACAATCTCTAATTTAGGACACCAAAATCTAGGCCAAACACACACAAGCACAATCTCTTTTTATGTTTCTCACACAGCACAGGTGCATGGCGTCACTCACCTTCCCTTCTTCTCCAACTCAAGTCTCAACAGCACAAGCGTACGACGTCATGGAGCTCTCTCTCCCATGGTTGGCCTCGTCGGCGTCCTGCGTCAGCTTGGTGACTTTGCTCAGTGAGGTCTCTCCCCTTTCTCTCTAACTTTCTTCCTTTTGTAATTTCAACTGTGCCTGGTTTTCGATCTACTTTATTTCCCAGATCTACCTTCATCGACAGTATGGAAGGAGGGATAAGTGGTCGAGAATGGTACTGGAGACATCCACAGCATTGAAAGCGCTGAAGCGGGCGAAATTGACATAGAGCCATGGAGATCAACGAGAATGGTTTTCGATCTATGAGCATTTTTTGGTTTTCCATTCATTATCCTCGCATCATTCCTCAGGTACTGATGTGTTCAATTTGTTCTCCTTCTTCTTACATCTTCATTCATGGCTCGCACTAATCAACATGCGCCTTCCGATGAGCTTGTGATTTCTGTTATTAGGATTAAGTTCTATATGGATTCGTTTCATTAGATTCATTATACTAGTTGGCATGTGTCTTTGTGATTTCTGAATTAATGATTTTAGTAGTTAGGATTAGAATAGGGGAGAGGTATGTGTTTGCCTCGCAAGTGCACGAGTCACACAAGTAATAAAGTGATAAGTAAAGTATTATTCCCATGAATATTTGTATAACAAATTGGTCAATCAAGAGGTTTAATGAATTTAATCAAGTTGAGCTAAAACAAAATTTTGATGTGGAATGAGAATTCTTAAAACGTTTTCTAAAACTAAAAATTGATAAAGGCAATTGATTCTTTGACTTCAAATATTAAATGCAGCCTATGATTCTTCTTCCCCTTTTGCATTTTATAAGACTTGATTAATTTCCTCTCAATTAGTTTTTCAATACATGTATATGTTAGTCTAAGGTTCAAAAACACTGATGTTCTCTCAAACAAAATCAAGTTTCTCTTCTCATTAACATGCATCTCTTGCTACAATTAATGAGAATCGATCGTTAAGCAATAACCTTAACATGACAATGCAAGATTAATAAATATATATCTATTTTACCAACAAACCATCCATTTATCAAGTCAACTTCAATACAAACATGATTTCAATCAAGTTCCACACCTAGATTAGTTTTTTGATCTCAAGTCAAACCCAAGTGAGTAAATCATCTAAACGAAAGCCAATAACTTAGAAGCATTAAGCCAAGGTTGAAATCAACACACACACACACACACACACACACATATATATATATATATATATATATATATATATATATATATATATATATATATATCTACTAAAAGAGAGGAATATCCAAGTATTAATCCATACAAAGGGTCAAAAGAATCCTAGAATGAAGGATTTAGCTATTCATGTCTAAATACAAAGAGATTCTAAACAAAGCTATTGAATACATAAAGAAGCTAAAGCGGAAAAGAGGAGAAAAGAGGAAGAAACGAGGTGAAAAAACCCCAAAATCTTTATTGAGAAGAGCACCCAAGTTCTCCAAAGTTGTCGAGATCTCTCTCCCAAGCTCTTCCTTTGTGTGACTGATGACTTCTCATCTTTAATAGATTTGAGGCATATTTTGATATATTTGAGAAGTCATTATTACTAATTTAAAGAGATTTTATTGAGATATTAAGAGATATCAATTTGGATCATTATTTGGGGGATTTGATTTAAAATAAAGGTTTTTGAATTTAGGAAATAAATAATAGTAATAGGAAGTTTTATGAAAAGAAAACTAAAAAAAAAAGAAAAGAAATTAAGAAATAAAAATTTATTTATTATTATTATTATTATTATTATTATTATTATTATTATTCATTCCTTTTCTTTTTCGTAACAGAGACAGAGGCGGACCATTTTGAATTCATATATACAATTGATATGTGGGCCCCGCGAGATATTGAAAGAAAGAAAAAAAACAAAGAGGAGCAACGCACCGTTTTGGTTTTGGGAGTTGAATTGAAGACCTAATAAAAAACGCTACAGGGGAGGCGGAGAATTAAGGGGGAATGGACGGAAAGAACAGAGACGCGGGATTCAGACGAAAATCAGAAACAGCGAGGTCCAGAGAGAGTTAAGCGCCGCTGGTCACCTTCATCTTCCTCTCGCCGGCGGCATCATCCACCACCACGGTCGCCGGCGAGCTTCGTCTTCACAGCCACAATCCAACTTCATCAGGCAGATTTGTTCCTTGGTCCTTTTGTTCGATTTGCCTTTTAAATTCGAATTTGACTCTGGAATTTTCTGTGCCGTTCTGGATTTGTGTTAAAGCCATGTTTGGCTAATTCCTCTTTGCAATCTAGAGTAGCTATGATCTTATAGGTGTGGATTATACTTTGTTTTTATTATTTAGTTATAATTAATATTAATTTTGTTACCTAATCTTGTTTAGCTTTATCTATTTAGTGTCTGATTATCACTGAATATGAATTTGAGAATTAGGATTTACCTTGACGAAGGAAATTTTAATTAAGCTCGAGATTAAGTAATATGGGATTAGATTACGATTTAATTTGCGATTAGGATAGACGTATACTTAATAAATTTCCATATAATTGTTGAAGAGTGTGTCGAATTATGTTGCCTCTTGAAAGAACTATGTTAGATAACAGTTATACTTCGAGAGAGGGTTGTAAGTGGACCGACGTACTTACAACTATTTATACTTCGAGATTAACGTAAATTGATATTAAGGCTAATTAAATTAGTGAAAACAAGGTTTATGAAGCTAATAAGGGATTAGTGACTCGGGTTCTTTCATTTTATTATTTGTGGTAGTTTGTTTGTTTTGATTTTATTTTATTTCCCTTTACTTAAATTCAATCTGGTTTGCTTTCAACTTAAACGAAGTGTAAGATTAATCTTTAATCAAGTTTGTGATCTGCAAATCCCGTGGGAACGACACTTTCTTATCACTTTATTACTTTATGCGGCCCCATATCTTTGCGGAGTTTATAGGCTTTAAAGTTTTGCCCTATCAGTGACCAATGTTCCACAGTGTAGAGAGTGTGTTTTTAGGCCATTTCCTCTAGGTTAAGTAGGGTTTTTCTGCTTCTAAAAGCAAAATGCACAGTTGTACTAACTGTACTTTTCATGACTGGCTATGGCCAGTTTGTTGACTTGCCTCAACCAGTTACACAGAGAGCTATTTTTCTTCAGTCTCAAATTGCTACAAAAAGTTTGTCAACTTGCTGTGGCCATTTACATAGAGAACAAACTTCTTGAGATTGTTTACTTGCCATGACCAGTTGATCAACTTGCTGAAGCCTACTGTACATGTTCCTTCTAACTTTGCAATGCTTCACTTCCTTTATTTCTTTCCTTGTTTCTAGGTTCTTATAGAGCTTCAAAACTTGTTTCCATCCTCCTACAAAAAAGGGAGGATTTATCAATTCTCAATTGAATCAGAAACTCTATAGGATATAACAAGAATTTTGTGTTTTGCTTGATACTTTGATATGCATATTTTCTTCTATACACTTCATTTCCTAAGCATATTTTAAACAAAAAATAGGTAAAAAGAGAGAGAAAATGTGCTAGAATGTTGTCAACTTCTATGAGTTAATAGTATGAAGCAGAGTTCTATATATGGATTCGTTTCATTAGATTCCTTATATTGTCACTCCTCTCGTGGTCCTTCTTCAAGGTTTTGAATTTTGATCTGCGATGGCGCTCAGATCTGTTTTTTCATTTTTTAAAAATGGACTTTTGGCGTTGTAAATTAGGATTTAGGACATTGTAAGTAGGACTTAAGGCGTCCTTAGTATATATTTAGGACGCCGTAAACCCCACTTATGACGTCCTAAATTTATTTTCAAGACAGCATAAGTGGATCTTACAGCGTCCCATTTTTTTGGGGACACCATAAGTTCCACTTACTACGCCTCCCAGATAGGCGTCCCCTAAAAAGGGACGTCAAAAGTGCAAAAAAAGGACGCCGTAATCTTTTTGTAGTAGTGCATGCACCACTGCAACAAAGAGAAATTCGTTTGGCAACAATTGGATGTATACGACTTCTTATGTTACACTAAACCTCATTGAATTTACAATGAAAGAATTCGACTTTTTTTACACCGTTGATTTTTTTTATCCCGTTTGTTGACATTGCATGATTTGTAATGATAGAATTGAGCCTTTTCCATATCGTTCATCCGTGACTTGGATCCTCTTTGGTTCAATTGAAAACTCTCTTGCTAATGCAATGTTTATTACCATTAGCATGTTTGGTCTCTTATTGACAAGATTGGGAGAAATTAATTTTAAGTTTTAATAGGAAATACAAAAAGTCTTAAAATGTGCCTCAAACAAAATGACTCTCCATCTCCAATAATTTTTTTTCACAGTCAAAACACCCAGAATCAAAGTCAATATTTAAAACCCGTGACATAATCAACAAGCAAAAGAATCTTGAGCAAGTCTTGAGCAGAACAATCACACATTGACCAATTGAAAGGGTATAAATATATAAATCAAGTTATATAGATGTGGGTTCAAAACGTAAAAGAGGAAAAATACTATATGTATTTTGTATGAATATTTAGAGAAAACAAATGTAGAGGAAAACATTTAATATTCTTCATAAAACAATCAAATATATATATAAAAGGAATAAACTTGGAACACCTTAGAAAAGGACGCGACTTTGGTCCTGTGTAGGGATACCATCCGCTACGTCCTTTGCACTAAAATGCGCTGTTTTGGGCGCCCAAAACTGAGCTGTCCCCCCCCCCTCTCTCTCTCTTCCTTTTTTTTTTTTTTTTTTTTTTTTTTTTTTTTTTAATATTTCAAGTAGTGACAAGTATTTAAAAGATACTAAAAAGATATTTCAGGATATTGACCAAGATGAAAAAATACTTTATAATCTTGAAAAAAAATTTAGGGTATTGGATTAAAAAAAGATATTTGAGGTTCTTGACCCAGATCAAAAAAATATTTCATGACCTTAAAAAATCATTTTAGAATCTTGAAAAAATAATTTGTAATACCCTAAAATTCTCACTTATTATAAGTATCATATTTTAACAAATTAATACCTATTGAAAATAAGTGAATATGTGGTCTCAAACCTTAAAAGCTTATTGATTATTATGTTAAGTAATTTCTTCTTGAAATTAAATAAGCTAAAGACCAAATCTTCTAATTTCTTGTAGGGATCATAAAACATCATAAAATTATCATAATTAAGCATAGTCTTAATTAAATCATGAGAGGCAATAAAATGACATGAAAATACCTAAACCAATTAGAGAAAAGTACCTGT
Organism: Acacia melanoxylon; assembly: GCA_019022615.1. Lineage (NCBI taxonomy): Eukaryota > Viridiplantae > Streptophyta > Magnoliopsida > Fabales > Fabaceae > Acacia > Acacia melanoxylon. The sequence goes on along the minus strand of JAFJYJ010000041.1, from coordinate 1,948,068 downwards.
AAGTAATGGGCAATTAAATTTACATTAATTAAAGAATTCATATTTGGTCCTTATATCATCAAGAATAAACTATAAAGGACTGTGAAAATAATTAAGGGGATTAAAGAATACTAAAAACAATTGTGAGGCCATTGAATTCTTATTAATTAAGTTAATTTCGTGATTATTCATAATTAATCTTTGGGAAATTTAAAATCAACAAATTGGAATATTTTGGCTTAATTAAATGTTAAAAACCAATAAGGGTTCAAAATGAGTATCAAATGAATTTCTAAAGACCATAATTAAATTGATAATCAATCACACAATGATAAATAAACCTAATAACATGTTAAGCACTATATTAAGGAGGCTAATTAGAATTTCTCTAGTAACAATGATAGCCAAGATTAAATATAATAAAGTAGAATCTAGTGGCTTTAATTAAATTGCATTATTAATCCTTGTGACATTTAATGGACCAATAGGAGGCTTAGCTTTTTATTTATTGGATTAAAATGAAAAACAAATTCTTTGTTTGGGGACCAAGAAGCAAAATTGTTTAAGTATTAATAAAGAAAACACATAGGTTCATTAATTAAAGGATGGAAGAGGATTAAATTTTGAGAAAAAGAAAAGAAATAAGAAAAGGGGGAGGGGGCGGTTTTGAGAATGGAAGAGGGAAGGAAGAAGAAGCTTGAAGATGAAGCAAACAAACTTGTCAAAGAAGTAGAATTAAAAGAAAGAGCTAAAAAGGTTCTAGAAAGTTAAAACTTGGAGAGGAAGTTGGAAGACTTGTTGAACAAGTTGAGAAACTTGGTGAGCAAGGGAGAAACGATGAGAGAAATAGAGAGAGGGGGAGGGGGCGGTTCATGAGAGGGGAAGAGTGAGAATTTAATCTTCTTGATTTAACCTAGATCTAATGGCCAAAATGCAACCAACTTTGAAAAATTCACCAAAATGCCATAGCATTTTCCTATAAATAGAGCTTTTGGGTTTCATTCATTCTCACACCAAAAATCAAGTAGCAATCTGAATATAGAGAGGAGTGGAAGAGAGTTGGGAGTTTCTTGAAGGAGTTGAAGCATTTGTAAGTAAGTTCTTTAAGTTTGAGTTCTTAAATTCATAGATAGAAGTTGTTTTAATCTTAAATATGCTAGAATAATTTTAATTTCATGTTTTTATGGTTAGAATTAGCTTTATTATGTAAAAAATGATGAAGCAAAATTTTTGGAAGAGAAACATCAAAGTAACGAAGTTCTGGTGAAATTTTTCGGTTAGGCGATTTCTGGAGTCAGTTTCATAAAAGCCATAATCATATGTGAAGATGAAGTTATTTTAATCTGAAATTTTTCATGGTTAAAGTAGACATATAGAACTTTCCAAATATACCTAGAGTGTGTCATTTTGAATTTTTTGCTAGGAGATAAAAATTCCCAAAGTAAAGCTACGTTTTCTGGGAAAGTTTCTGGGCAGCGTGAGAAAACATGAAAACTGGGAATTTTTATTAAGTTCTGGGAAAACCTTAGTATTTTTTCTCAAAAATATACATCTTAAGGATTCTGGAGAATTTTACGGATCCTCGTTTCGATTTTTTTAGAATTAATTATGATTTTTCAAAGTTAGCAAAAGTTTTGCCCGAAATGCTGAAATCAACGTTTTTGTAAAAGAAAGGGATAAAATTTGGATAATAAATCCACCAGGGGTAAAAAGGTCAATAATGGCTAGAACATCTCCTAGAATATAACTTGTAAGAGAATAATGCGAAAATATTGTGATAGGATATCCGAGAAAGTCCGGAGACGTACCGAGTCGATAGACATACCACTATCCGCACCGACGAAGGTACGTTCGCATAGTGTAACACTAACTCTGATGCTTATTGTAGGCTTATATGTGATAGACGATAACTTTACATCTGCTGTGTGCTTACGTACTATTGGGATACACTATTGGGATACATCTGCTGTGTGCTTATGTACTATTGGGATACATCTGCTGTGTGCTCATGTACTGTTGGGATACATCTGCTGTGTGCTTATGTATTGATTGTTGCTGAAATGCCATGAATATCTGTCATACATATATTGTATACATAAGCATGAGGTTAACCGTTACCTGAGGTCCAATGGGCATTAGACCTCAGTCTTAAACTAATAGTTCAGGAAAGGATCAAGGATCAGAGAAGACACCGATAGATGGAGCCGTAAAAGGACGCCGATGGACGGAGCAGTGAGGAGGAACCGGTCAAAGCAAATGAAGGAAGAAGATTAACAGAGCCTACCTTCTGGCATGAAACTAATAGGCTTACTTCAAACCATTTGGTGCTTAAACTAGAAAGGGTCAGTCTATGTGGTTCAGTCAATCAGTCGCCGTGAATTCGGGGTGACTCCCACTAGACTTTACCCAGCCTGGCCAAATGAGTTGATTTAACCATGTTAGGTTCTATGCCCCAAGTCAAGAAATGGCTTGGTCTGAAAATGTATAGTTACAATGTAAATTCTGTAATTATATAAGTCTTGTATCACATGAATATTCCTTCGAGAAATTTTTAATATGCCACTATACGTCGGGCATCAGCATATGCCTGAGTATTTTATATTAGTTACTTGTTGTTCAAATTTTTAGTACATGCTCTTCGTTTCCGCATTACGCTAAGCTGTAGCACCTCAAACTCTGTCGAATTTTTCTAAAACCACGTGTCACCGGCACAATTTATGATACATAATTTGTGGTGTTACATATTTCAGTCTTGAATGATACCAAAAATATACTTTAGGATATTTTTTCAAGATTTTAAAATAATTTTTCAAGATCATGAAGTATTTTTTTCAGTACCAGTTAGTATCCTCAAATATCTTTTTAGTACTAGTTAATATCCAGAAATATTTTTTCAAGATTTTAAAATAATCTTTTAAGATCATGAAGTATACCGGTAAGTATCCTAAAATATGTTTTTAATATCTTTTAAGTACGAGTTAGTGCCTAAAATATTAAAAAGAGAGAGAGGAACAGCTCAGTTGGGCACCCAATTAAATGGAGCAGTTTAGTGCAAAGGACGCAGCGGATGGTATCCCTACATAGGACCAAAGCCACATCCCTTAGAAAATGCCACCCGTTAGTTGATCTATCCTTCATTTTTTTAACACAGTTGTTGAACTCTTGGTTTTTTCAAATAGAACATTATGCTATATTTTGTTAAACAAAAATCCTTAAAAATTGACTGAAAAAGGGCCAATTGAATGTTAATTACGAATGGGTTGAAAATGTAAAGACACTTAAATGTTGACCATGAAATGGTAAATGTGAAGGAAGTGCATTAGATTCTCAACTGGACACCTTTCATATTCTTCCAAAAAGAAAAACCACTTTAATGTTAATTATAAATCAGTTGAAAAATGAATAGCCACTTGAATGTTAATTATTTGTTGGAAAATGAAAAGCCATTGATTTTTAACTGTGGAAAAAACTGTTTGGGAGAAAAAAGCCAAGAAAATATTAATTATAAATCGTTTAAAAATTGAAAAGACACTTGAATATTAACTATGAAGTGGTACAAGTCCATGTGAAGCTTTTGATCCTCAATTGTACACCTTCCATATGCCTCTAAAAAGGACACTTGAATATTAATTATGAATTGGTTAGAAAATGAAAAGCCACTTGATTTTTAGTTGTAAGGAAGATTGTTTGGGAGAAAAGCCATTTGATTATGAAGAACTAAGGAAGTATTCAACTTTACCTTTATTGGACAATATTAACCCTTTTTCCATTCAATCATTTAAAAGTTTGAAAGACGTGGGAATAACACATTAAACTTTAACCCATGTCATAATAAAGCCCCTGTCACCTAGACATTTAAACTATGTCTATATCCACATGTGACAACAATAACATTTAAACTTTGATTATAAATTCTCTAAAAAATTTAAAATTTATATAAATAATTTTCTTATGGTTAATTTATTTGTTATTTAACAAATAAAAATGGAACCTCTGTCATTATTATTGCATGTGCTATGAGAGAGTCTGCTTATTACAAGAAGACCCCATTTTATGCTCCTTGAAGTGTTGACATGATTACAGCGGATAGGCAGGTATGTCAAGCGAAAGTTTTCCTTACATGTGTAGCATTTTTCCGTCATTACTTATGATGACTTGTGAAATACACATAGGGAACTGGGATTAATTGATAGTTTGATACAAAAAGGAGAGTGTGAGAACATGTGATGCAAGATATCAAAGAGGGTGAAATCTTCCATTTTAGAAATTCTAAAGTACTTGACATTGACTAATATAAAGTGACTCCATGCTCTTAGAAGTTTGGATGCCACCATAGAGCATATTTCCAAGATTTAGATTCTCTATTCAATAAAAAAACATATTACAGATTACACAACGAACAATGAATAACTACTTGGATAGGGCCATTCAAAATTCTTATTTTAATGACCCCAATTCCAATTGTCAAATTTTAGGCGAATCGCTTCTATGTCATACAATTGACTCGTATTCACATACGGTTTCCTTAGGGAAGATACGAGTTGTCTTCAAAAACTTTGTCCTTCATATGTGGAGGGTCATGCTATCATCTACATTCCTATAGATGAAGTAGCAGATGGCATGGCATGTATAAGAGATACATCAAATATAGACAACAAGTTGATGTCAAGCTGATTTAGTTATACATAATGTTCTACATGAGGAGATTGAAAAACATTTAACCAACAAATCATTATGTTGATACGTTTAGTTTTTGTTCCTCAAGTAAAACTCTACTTTTGGTTATTTCTCTTTGAGAAAACCCATTGTATATGACTATACTTTCACTCAATTTTAAATTTGATGTCTGTGTGTGTTTTTTCTATTAGTTGAATCATTAATTTTTCTCTGTTGACATCATTAGCTTTTGCAAATTTCCTATATTAGCATTGTTAGCCCTAGCACAAGAGTTAATTGTATTAGCATAGCAAAATTAAAGCATTTAATTAGGGGGGAAAAACATATATGCACCAAATTAAAAATTGAGTGAAATTATAGATACCTGCAAATGAGTTTTCCCTTTTCCTTTCAAAACAACTTCTCAATCTCATATACCATGTTTATCATTTTTTTTATGATGTCTTCAATAGATAAAGATAGTATCTATAAAAAAATATGAAGGATGATTCATAAACCCCTTAAATTAATATCACTTATTTATTCATCTCTAATTAATTAGCAAATTAATATTTTAAATATGTCATAAACAATAAACACCATTCCGTTTTCCGAGCAACTCGCCCGGGGAAAAATATCTAGTTTATATTATAATTCCAACATCTCTTGTGAAGATGGAAGATTCAAATCCAATTCAAACACCACGAATCGTAAAAACAAAGAACAAGACATAATATTTGTAGTTATCAATAATCGCAGTGTCAGAAACAATTAAATTAATGTGGCTGTAATGTCTTGTTCAAAGAGCAGGGGATTAAATTACTTACATCCGAGGGTATTAATCAAAAGAACATAAAAGAAACACGTAAGAAACAAAAGTAAAATAAAGACAAAGAAACGTGAGAATTTTTCAAGTGATGAAACCACGTCGGGTTGGGTCGGTAGAAGCTAGAAAATGCGACACATTATCTCGTATATAATATTCCCTTTCATCCTTAATATATGATTTCAGAAACGGCTACCCACAAAGGGTATGATCGGCACAAGAGACCGAGTGAACTTCCATGTCGCTAAAACGGGGGCATTGTTGCCACATTGTGACCTCGGAAAAGGCTACTCAAAAAGCGTTTGACGGTGTGGAGTTACTGCGGAAGTTGGTACCCTCATTCTTTTATAATTGAGTTCTAATCTCTTTAAACATGTTCATAACGTATTGATGGAGTAATATTATTTTTTCTTCTTCATTTCCCCCAAGCTTCTCTTGTTGGTATTATCAAAAGACTTATTATTTTACAAGTATAACCCTCCCACCTTTTTAAGTTGAAAGTAAAAAACTTCATCACATTGAATTATAAACTTGGGGCTGTATTGAAAGAAGTTCGAAGCGTAACGTTAGAATTGATCTTCTCTGTAGAGTTTGAACAAGTAAGTAACATTTCTGATTTCTTAATTTTTTTTTTTGCCCAAATTCTAATCTCTTAAGTTGAAATATCGATGTTAGAATCAAAATCCATGGTGTTGTCCCTTTAATAGCAATTTTTTTGGCAACCCCGTTAGTAGCAATTACACATATACACATGTATATGTATATATGTTTATCTTTAACACGTTAACTTTGCAAAAACGATTTTCAATATCAGCTGTTTCAGTTCACTTGCAAAACCTAAAAACCTTTATATGTCATTTGCTAATTATAAAGCTGTAATAAATACTTTTTCTAATTCTTTGTGACAAGGGCCAAGTATAATAAAGCAATACAATTATATAATTGAGAGAAGAGTGCCTTTCTAAGTTCTAACAATATAATATATGGGAGAAGGTTGGTAGACGCCTAACTTTTTTTTAGGGAGAATTATAATAAATGACCTAAGAAAAATAATATTTATTAAAAAGGACCATAAAAATGGTAATTATTTTGAAGGACCAAAAATTAAAACATTAAAATAAAGAGACTAAATTGCCTTTGGTCAAATTTCCTATATTATCTCTAATTAAATTAGAATCTGAAGTGATTGATTGAAAATGATAAATAGAGATCAAATCAGAATCTAAAATATGCAAGTTCCTAAATAATTCTGACAATCCATTATTTTCTAGGCTCTCTTATTGTTGAACCAATTTCTTGAATAATATTAAATAAGTTTCAAAATAAAAAAGTATCAAATGAAATATCTAATTAACCAATTTTTTTTTCCTACAAGTCAATGTTTGCAAACTTTTTTTTTTTTGGAACAATAAATATGGGAACCTTCAATTCCACATAAAAAAAGAAAAGTGACGGACCATGCGATTTTTTTTCCTCAAGGAATTACTTGCATTAGTATAAAAGAAACATGGGTACAGCTATATATATTACAATAATAAGAAGGAAAGAATAAAACTGAAAACATCACGAGTACAGAACCAGTACTAAAGTAAAAACAACCGAAATGATTATCATGAGTATGGAACATGCAAATTGGCTTCGGTGATTCAAAACAGAAGTTTGAAAAATATACAATGCTAAAGGGGTAAGGATTAATCAGACTTTAATGATTATAACAAGAACCGAACTAAAGGAAAACGAGATAAAAAATTATCGGAAGAAGAATTTGAAGATCATAGAACGGAGGGGAGGACCCCAGGAGATCTTTATGGATGAAAGAACCTACGATTTCTTCTTCAAAAAGATATAAAAAAGTTACCAATAGAGACTCTAACTTGCATATTTCAGATTCTAATTTGATCTCTATTTATCATTTTGAATCAATCACTTGATTCGATTTAATTAGAGATAATATAGGAAATTTGACCAAGGGCAATTTAGTCTCGTTATATTAATGTTTTAATTTTTGGTCCTTTAAAATAATTACTATTTTTATGGTCATTCTTAATAAATATCATTTTTCTTAGGTCCTTTATTATAATTCTCCCTTTTTTTACTCAATGCATAAAGAGTAGTGCTTAGTTACTTTTTATTTTGTTATATTATATGTGTGTATCAATACAAAAAACACTTAATTTCTGACGGAATTTGCTACTGAACAAATTTCTATGGAAATTTTTTTGTCACGGAAACATTCCTTGACTAATTCCATCGGAAAATTTAAAAATTTCTTAATTTTTTTAAAATATATTTATAAAATAAAAATAATGATATTAATATCCATATAAATATATAACAATTATTTCTCCATTATTATTGTTCAAATTATGTTATAATACATGTAATTTTTCGATAATATATTATATATAAAACAAAGGGAAAATATATAATATAATACACACATATTTTAGTTATTAATTAATAGAGAACATATGTGTTGGTGGAATAAAAGATGTATTAGCTGAGTAGAAATAATGTTGATTTTGCTAACCATGGAATTGGTTCATTCGTCTCAAATTAGTAAGTTATCAGAGTGGGAAAGGAGGAAAAAAAAATTAAGGCAATGGGCTTTGGCCTTTTGTTATAATTTATTATTTGGCAAAAAAATATATATACAAATTTCAAAAAATATATATAACAGTTTATGATATTTACAGAATTTGTAGTGACATTTTTATAAACTAGACATTTTTTTATATGATACAAGTTTGAAATATAAACAGCATTACTTATAATTTAAAATTTATATCATTTATTCATAATTGATGATATTAATATATGATAATGGTATACTCCCTCTAGTCCTTATTATAAAGCACCAACTAACAAGTTTATTTTGTCCTTTTTATAAGGCACTTACTTGTTTTCAAGGAGCATTAATTATTTTTTCCATGTATGCCCATAATTAATAAGGGTAGTGGGTGATAGTAATAATTAATATAATATTAGAGTTTAGTGCAATTAGTATGGGTAATATTGGAAATTATTTAAATTCTATGACAACTTTAACTGTTTTTATTGGTTTGTGAGAATAGTTAGTTGGTGCCTTATAGTAAGGTTTAGAGGGAGTATAAAACTAATATAATTTTCGGAAATGCATATATATTATTAGATATTAATAAATTTAATTAAATTTAAAAAATGGGAGAAAAATATATGATTAAAAAAATTATTTAAGATTTAAATTTCTTTAATTTGAAATTTAATTATATTAAAAATTATAATAAATATATAATTCATTTAATTTAATATTATTTTTTAATATTATATATATAAATAAATTTTATGTATAATAATATCATAAATTTATAACTTTGTAATAGTAAAATGTGGATTCACTGCATGTCAAGTGGTAAAGCACCTCGCGCGCATGTGGGCACGAGTTTGAGACCAGGCGAGGACACATTCATGGCAGGGCGATGCGGAGACACATGGCGCTATAGGTAGTGACACATAGGTGTGGCAGGGCTGGCACCGGTGATGACGTGGTGGACGCCAGAGGTGACACACGATGGAGCTATGAGGTGGCCTCTTATGGTCGTGATACGTGACTTCTCAAGAGGAGGTCTTTGTTGCTTTCTGAAATAAAAAAATTTGCGACGGAATCCCGTCATAAATTGTATAGGAATTTTGTGACATAATTGAAATTCTGTTGGAAATTCATTTACGACGCATCTTGCAGTGACGGAACATATTCCCTCAAAAATTCGTTTATGTCAGAAAATCTAAATTCTGTGGCAAATTCAATATTTGTTTATAGTGTATATTAATCAAGGTTCCGAAACATGTTCTGGGCCAACCGGTTTGGATTGAAAAACTGGTCCGAGTTAGGGGTAAAATCGGGGTCCTGAGTTGACTCAGAGTTAAATCAGTCAAATCGGCCAGAGTCTTGAGGGTTTTTTTTTTTCAAAGGTCACTTGAGACTGAAACTCCCATAGACGATGAGAAAAGAGAAAGGAGGGGGAGAGAGAGAGAGAGATCTAAAGAGTCACCCAGATCTAAAGGAGAAGAGAAAGGGGTGGAGAAAGTCAATGTTGAAGAAACCAAGAAGGTAAACGATGGAGGAAAGGAAGGAGAGAATGGCAGCAATCTTAAAGAGGGTAGCGATGTGAAGGGGAGTGGAGGTACGAATTTTATCGTGCTAGCGGTCAAGGAGAAAATATGAGATAGAGAAGAAAAGGGAGAAGAATAGAGCATTAGCGAGGCAGAGGGGCACGAATGCGAGAGGATCCTCTCATTTCCCCCTCTTCTCATCGCTCTCACAGCCCTTCGTGGATCCAACGGCCCCAAAAAAAAATTTAAATAATTTAAATATATATATATATATATATTTTTAAAATGCTGTGGGCCGTTGGATCAACGATCCAACGACCACGAAGAACCTGTGAGAAAGATGAGGAGAGGGGGGAAAATGAGAGAAACAGTACCCGGGCACGAATAGGAAGGCAGAGATATAGAGGGAGAAGGAGGAGAAAGAGGATAGAGAGATCTGGTCATGTTTGTCGTCGAATTTGTCAAAGAAGGAGAAGGTGATGGTTTCCAAAGCCCTCTCACTCATTTCTCAGTGAAGGTCATTTTTCATTTCTTAGAGGGAGAGATTGATTGAGAATGAGGACGAAGCTAGAAGGTGTTGTGAAGAAGAAAGAGAAAAAATATCTTGGGAATTAAAGTTGTGACATGTGAGTGACAGAGATAAACTCATAAAAGTGGATCAGGAGTTTTTTGGATGGTAGTGGTTGAGAAAAAGGTGGAATGGGAATTGGTGAAGGAGGTGGGTCCTGCCATGTGGGTGATGTGTGTAAGAGCAGGTGAGGTTGTCACAATCAAATGTATCTCTGCCTTCCTTCTCATTCCAAGGTCTCTCTCAATTTGTTTTCCCTCCTTCTTTTCTATTGTTTATCTTATATGTCTTGTCACTAACCTGCCCGCCCCTGCTTGATTTCGATATGGTCCACATTTGACCCAATACCTTGACTAGGTTTAGTGGTAAGTCTTTTGAACCTCGATATTAATATCAAATTATATTATTTATAAATTATAAATATCGAGAAAATATGTATAACTGTTATTGGCATGGGTTATATAACTATATATTTTTGAAATTTGAATTATGTACGAGGTACATTCATCATGTTCATTGATAAGAGTGCAACTTATTATAGATTTGATAATGATATATTGATAAATTGATGGTTAGGGTTTTGTTACGAGCATTATATATTGCGCTTGTATGTGTTTATATTAGCAGAAGACATGATTGATTCATACGTAAGAAAGAGTAGCTTGAAAGAGAAAATTGGATCATAAACTGAGAGCACTTTAGGCTATAGCTAATAAGCTTATTTGATCAAATACGTACTACGTACCAACCTCTATATATAAATATATACACAGTCTCCCGCCGGTTCCAAAAGTAGGATTTAGTTTGTACTACAAATCCTCCATATTTAGTATATATAAAAAAAATCCTCCATATTTAAAAACGTACCGGAGGTAGTATATATATAGGTTTGGTTTATATTTATGGATCGAATAATCAACAAGCATAAGTGCACAGACACATGAAGCCTTTGCAAGTGCCACTGAGCACTCGTTCGCCTCTGACACAGAGATAGCCACATAGTTTATTGTCCTGCAGCCCAATGCTTGGCCCTTTGAAGAACTTGCTCGGCTTCTCACATGTCTTTCCCTCCGTTTTCTCCACCATTTCCTTTGTATGTTATTCATTCCTTCATTCATTATATAATAAGAAAAATATCGAAGAAGAAGAAGAAAGAGTAGGAATATATATATATATATATATATATATATCTGTGTTTTCCATTAATTCTCATCCTTCTCTTGGTTGCTCATAAGTCTCTCTCTCTCTCTCTCTCGAGAGACTTATGAGCAACCAAGAGAAGGATGAGAATTAATGGAAAACACAGCAACAAGTGACTTCCTCTCCATCATATAGTAAGTAAGAAGAATGAGTTCGCTGAATAAGGAGGAAGAGAGGGTTGGTATTCATAGGGCAAGTGACGTTACATTAATTATAAGTGTTATGAAATGATGTGAGCCGCCTTGCAAATTTTTTTTTTTTTTGTAGTGAGAAGCGGTGGGACACAACCTCAAAATTTAATTTATGTGAGGCCGATAAGGTCCGTACTCATCCCTTGACATATAGAAACCATTGACTACTCTATGCTGCTGCTTCTTTTATCTCTCACTGTATATGTGTTTAAAGACCAACATAAGCTCAAACGTGTGTCTGCAGTGTGTGTGTAATGTAATTGAAGGGTGATTCTATAAAGCGTAATGAACATAAGAATGTGTTATATATGAATTCTGTATTGACATTCTTTCTTTGAATTTGTAAATACATCAATATATATACACGCACATCTAATATAAAAAACAACACGTGGGTAAAATTTAAGATATAGGTATAGATTGTGCTTGTCATTTTATCAGGATGACTTAAACCAATTGATAGAACATTTCTCACCTTATATATACTTTCAATTCAATGCCTAATTATTTGATGTGGGACATCTCCTAATAGATTGTACTACCTCTGTTTCTTAGTATAAAATCCACTCTATAGTTAATTTTTTTTATTAAAGTGAATCTTATATTAAAAACTGAAGGTAGTACTATGCAAATCCTATTGGCGGCAGTACCTGCAGAGAAAATAGATAATCCGAGTCACGTCCAAGGATACTGTCTTTAAGAGCTATTTCGCAAGTACTTGACAGATAAGAAGTGACACTCCACATGATAAAATAAATCCTTCCTGCAAAAATAGGATGAGCAAAACAACAAAATATAATAGAATTCAGCAGGCATAAATTATTCAAGAGAAGGAAGACAACTGCTCGAAAGCTCCAAAGCAGTGTACATATCCTGTAGCCTTCCACGCCTTATATAGTTATACAGGCCTCATGCAGATGGAATTTGGGCAGCCTCTTAATGACAATAAAGTGTTTGTTTTCTAAACTTTAAATGACATAAAATAGTTTAAATAATAAGTTAATAGTCGTTGGGAATAAAAGGACTTCAAGGCCATCAATACCTCAACGTTTTGGCACTAAAAGGTGAATAAAAAAAATCAGCTTTTGAGTTCTACAAAATACCAACGTCCAGAATCACCAAGTAGCATTTTCTGATAAGTTCATCTAATTAATTAAAAAATTTATTTCCAAATTTCATGAAAATATCCCAATAAAAAGAGAATTTGGGCAGCCCCTTAAAGACAAAAAAGTGTTTGTTTTCTGAACTTTAAATGGCATAAAATAATTTAAATAATAAGGTAATAGTCGTTGGGAATAAAAGGACTTTCAGGCCATCAATACCTTAACGTGTTGGCAGTAAAAGGTGAATCAAAAATCAGCTTTTGAGTTCTACAAATTACCAACGTCCAGAATCACCAAATGGCATTTTCTGACAAGCTCATATAATTCAACAATTTATTTTCAATTTCATGAAATTAGCCCACTAAGAAGAGTCCAATCTGTGTTTTAACACGTACATAAGAAGGAAAGTAAATTGTCAGATTTCCACTGTGTGTTTGCCTTACACGAGCCCACTTCTCCTCTTGGCTATTTTACTCATCCAAGCTCACATTTCAGAATGCATACACTTGGACTCTCACACTCTGTCACTATACAAGATCCAATGGGCCCAGAAATAGTAACGGACAGCAGCCCAAACCAAGGCCCTGCTTTGCGTAGGAGCGAACGAATCAGAAGAAGTCCCTGGAAGCTATGAGAATTGAGTGAGGCTGAGTAGTATAAGACGACAAAATCTGTTATGGATGGGTGTGAAATGATTGTGGATTTCTTTCTTGCAGCTTAGTCCTCTGTATTCTTTCCCCCACTCCTGTCTGTTAGTTTCCTTCTGCTTTCTTCCCATTTTATATGTTTTTACTGTTTCGCTGTGTAATTTTCTCTCGTTTGTGACTGTGGAGATTCACTGGTTATATACATATTTGAACATTCAGAGGAATTTCATCGCGTTTGTGCTTGTTTTCAGTTACTCCTAATTTTAGTCGTAACATTTGGTGCCTTCATTGAGCTTCACAGTTCACAATGGCCGACAATACACGGTTGAAAGTATCTGTCATACATATATTGTTACATAAGCGTAGGGTTAGAATTCACGGCGTCCGATGGGCGTTGGACCTCGATCTTAACTAATAGTCGTGGAAAGAATCATGGATCGGAGGCGCACCAAAGATGGAGCTAAGAGAAGGCACAAGTAGACAATGATAGAGATAGTACAGAATCTGACATCAAAGGACAAAGCCGGAAAGAAAGGCCGGTCAAAGCAAAAGCGGGAAGAAGGTTAACAGAAAGCTCACCTTCCTGGCATTTAAACTAATAAGTTCTTCAAAACATTTAGTGCTTAAACTAGAAAGGGTTGGTCTATGTGGTTGATCAATCGAATCACCACCGTGAATTCGGGAGACTTCCACTAGACTTTACCCAAATTGGCCAAATGGGTTGATGTAATCGTGTTGGTTCTACATCCCCAAGTCCGAAATGGCTTGGTCTAAAGTTGTATAGTTACAATGTAAATCCCGTAATTATATAAAGTCTTGTATCACATGAATATTCCTTCGGAAAATTTTAATATACCAAGATATCGTCGGGCATCAAGTATATCTCGAGTATTTTATGTCGATCACTCAATTGTTCAAATTTTTAAGATACGCTTTCCGTTTCCGCATTACGCTAAACAGAAGACTTTCAAAACTCGACGATTTTTCTAAAACCACGTGTCACCGACACGAATTATCTTCTGAAAATTGGGGTGTTACTGATATCTATATCTATCTATACATTTTAATGCTCACTAGTAACACCCTTAAATTCGGTTTGTTTTTAAGTAACACCGTTAATTCCCTTTAAGTAATACCGTTTCATTTTTATATTCATTTATACTTATTTTTTTTTTATCTCTATATCAATCAATAAAATAATTTTTTTCTAATTGTTTTTCCAAAAATAATAATAGATACTAGAGGATTTAAGTTGGAATAATATGTACTTTTTTTTGGATCACGAGTTGGAATAATATATACAGGGGATTCAGTTTGGATCCATTTCAAGTAGTTATCATAATTTAAAATTATATTTTTTACCAAAAAAACATAATAAATACTAGGGGATTTATTTTTTTGCCAAAAAACATAATAAATTATTGTCAACTTCTTTTCGTGTTTTTCCAATAAAGATATATTTCATTGATAATTTAAATGTCCAAAACAATAGTCTATTGCAGTAGCAGGTGAAGTTGGGACAACAACCCATCCCACAAATACTTGTTCAAGCGTTGTCATTACGTGGGTGGACCCTACCTTCATAAATGTTGACTGTAACACCCCAATTTCCGTAGCATAAATTGTGTCTAGTGACACGTGGTTTTAGAAAATTCGTCGGAGTTTGAGGTGTTCTAACTCGGCGTGTTGCGGAAACGGAGAAGCGTATCTTAAAAATTTGAACAATTGAGAATCGATATAAAATACTTTCGACATATGTTGATCTTACGATATCTTTTGGTGTATTAAAAATTTCCCCGAAGGAATATTCATGTGATACAAGACTTATATAATTACAGAATTTACATTGTAACCATACAATTTCAGATCAAGCCATTTCGACTTTGGCGTAAAGATAACCTAACATGGTTAAATCAACCCATTTGGCGGTGGGTAAAGTCTAGTGGAAGTCTCGCTCAATTCACTTTGGATCGATTGACCGAACCACATGTAGCCAAACTTTTCTTGGTTTTAAGACCAAATGGTTTGAAATGCTTCTATTGGGCTAAATGTACGCCAAGATAGGCTCTGTTAATCCTTCTTCCTGTTTTTGCTTTGATCGGTGCCCCAGGGCAGCGGTCACCGCTACTTGTATTTTATAGGGCAAGTGAGGTTGGAAAAGGATGGCCTGATGATGTGAGCCACTTTGTTGTTTTGCAAATGAATATGTGATTTGGCACGCATCCTCAAGAGTCAACATTTATGAAGGTAACCACCAAGACCTAGATCAACCTTTGGTTGGGATTGTTACAAACCAGAGGTTTGAGTTCAAAATTTTAACTAACGAAGTGTTTGGTAGTAGAGCTTTCCACCTTTGTGGTCCAACCCAGCTCGATCTGGATTAGTCTGGACCCCGATAAATCCTCCGAGTTAAAAGGAGGTAGGTCCAGGATACCAGGTGCTCATGCAAAAAAAACATTTATGAAGGTAGGGTCCACCCACGTAATGACAACGCTTGAACAAGTATTTGTGGGACGGGTTGTTGTCCCAGCTTCACCCGCTGCTGCATTAGACTATATCGGGGTAAAGGGTTGAGCATATTTGTTTTGGACATTTAAATTATCAATGAAATATATCTTTATTGGCAAAACACGAAAAGAAGTTGACAATAATTTATTATGTTTTTTGGCAAAAAAATAAATCCCCTAGTATTTATTGTTTTTTGGCAAAAAATATAATTTTAAATTATGATAACTACTTGAAATGGATCCAAACTGAATCCCCTGTATATATTATTCCAACTTAAATCCTCTAGTATCTATTATTTTTTTGGAAAAAAAAATTAGAAAAAAATTATTTTATTGATTGATATGGAGATAAAAAAAATTCAAGTATAAATGAATATAAAAACGAAACGGTATTACTTTAAGGGAATTAACGGTGTTACTTAAAAACAAACCGAATTTAAGGGTGTTACTAGTGAGCATTAAAATGTATAGATAGATATAGATATGTGTTGTTATCCTAAAATATATTCTTTTAATCATTATCCTCATTAATAAAACTCTATTTACTATGTATGATCAATAAGATTATTTTAAAAGAAAATTTATAAATATAGGAGCGTTGAAACTTGAAAGTGGATTGAGGCCTATTTATGGTTAAAATAAACCACGAAAATATTATAATTGATGTCATCTTTTATTTGATTAAAGGTATCCAATCCATAAATTATTTTGGAACTAATCGCTATGAAATTTAGAGCATAAAGGGTGTTTGCTTAACTCAACAAGTGCGTTTTCTAAAACTGAAACTTACGTTCTCCTTTGATCTTACGGGATTTATGGGATCATGTTGCTTCCCATCTCAATTAATTGATGGATGGTACTTAATGTCATTGTCAGCCTAGTCATTAACAATTTTCAAGTTAACTAACTTGAATGAAAACATGAGTACTTTAGCCATTTATTTTCAATCAACTCAGGATATGTTTTAATTTAAAATTTACTTGTTCTTATCTACTTTGAAGAAAATAAATCAAGTACAAGATTAAATTTGTATTTTTTTTTAATATAGTTGGTTAAAATCGTATAATTTTTTGGGAAAATCATTGTGAGGTCCCAAAGACCATAAAAAATTATAAAAAAGTCTCATACCAAATTTCTCTATAAAAAAAAGTCCCTATGCCCCGAATTGTGATTAATTCGAATGTGATGATTCCAAATTGTTCTTACAACCTTTCACAAGTGTATATGCGAATTTTGACAAGTGTTTATGCCTATTTTGATAACTGCATGAACCTATTTTGACAACAAGATTTTCCATCTTGGAGAAGTTATGAAATTTCACAAGTTAATGTCTTAGTTTTCACAAGTGTAAATGCAAATTTTCCTTATGCCTATTTTCACAACTGCATGAATCTACTTTGACAACTAGATTTTAATACCTGGAGAAATTATGAAATTTCACAAGTTAATATCCCAATTTTCACAAGTGCATATGCGAATTTTGACAAGTTCTTATGCCTATTTTCACAATTACATAAGCCTACTTTGACAAATGAATATCATATCAAATCTAGGTAGGAAAATCTAGTTCTCAAAATAGGCTTATGCAATTGTGAAAATAGACATAAGAACTTGTCAAAATTTGCTTATGCACTTGTAAAAGTTAGGACATTAACTTGTGAAATTTTATAACTTCTTCAGGTAGGAAAATCTAGTTGTCAAAGTAGGCTCATACAGTTGTGAAAACATGCACAAGAACTTGTCAAAATTTGCATATGCACTTGTGAAAGTTGGGACATTAACTTGTGAAATTTCATAACTTCTCCAGGTAGGAAAATCTAGTTGTCAAAGTAGGCTCATGCAATTGTGAACATAGTTATAAGAAGTTGTCAACATTCGCATACGCATTTGTGAAAGTTGAGACATTAACTTGTGGAATTTTGTAACTTCTCCAAGTAGGAAAATTTATTTGTCAAAGTAGGCTCATGCAATTGAGAAAATAGATATAAGAATTTGTCAAAATTCACATATGCACTTTTGAAAGTTGGGATATTAACTTGTGAGATTTCATAACTTCTACAGGTAGGAAAGTCTAGTTGTCAAAGTATGCTCATGCAGTTGTGAAAAATAGGCATATGCACTTGTGAAAGTTGGTAAGAACAATTTGGTAACTTCACATTTCTAATTAATCACAATGTAGTCCTTGGAAACTATTTTGATAGGGAAATTTAGTATGAGACTTTTTTATAATTTTTATGGTCTTTTGGATTTCATAGTGATTTTCCCTATTATTATTATTATTTAAAAAAAAAAACCATCTGCCCTCAATTTTATGGTCCTTTGATCCTGCATTTCTGCAATAGATCGGATCAGTATTATATTGTGATCATGGAACCGGTAAACGGATCGACCCAAGACACCTTATCAATTCATGGTGTCTGAATGTTGGCTCTATATGCCGATTCAATTTTGAAAAAAAAAATGAGTAGGTGATATTTCTTCTAGACAGTAATTTACTTAAGACTATAAAATTTGAGGGTAGAATAGCAATACATGTATCTTGATTATTGGTTATAAAAATATAGATGTAAAACTTTGGAAGGATATTATAAGATTTGAATTATTTATCCCAAATTGAAATCAAAGATGTATGAGCATGCTCAACATTTGAATATTAGAAGCTAAAGGTTATTAAGTTATCTTTTCCTGGTTTATTGACATAGATTTATTAGTAAGAACACGTTGTGGGAGAATAACTTCCGGGTTGATGCTTGAAGAAATCTAATCACATGAGTATTTTCTTGACAAGGTGAGAATGGTTGTTTGCAGACATTCCTAAGGAGAGGTTCAACCCCCTTGGAATAATTTTATTTGCCGATTTGACCAGTGCCCTTAGATTCTACTAATTTTCCTCTTCACCACCATTAAGCAATTCATCACGCATAGGAGAATCTGATAATACTTGGACTTACTTTCTTTTGGACATTCCTAGTGGTGCTCCTGGAGGAAATATTCACATTCGACTATCTTGTGATTCGAAGATAAGTTATGAAGTATATGCCAGATTTGGTGGATTGCCATCTCTTGACAATTGGGATTATTATTATGCTAACAAGACAAGGAGGAGTGATCCATCTATGTTTTTCGTGCTATACGAGTCAAGTGATGATAAGATTGATTTTTATATTATTTATGCTAGAGAAGGAACGTGGGGCTTTGGTCTAAGACATCTTAATACCGTATTGTTTCTTCAAAAGGACAGACGGACATGTCACTTTCACTTGAAAGATGCCCAAGGCGATGCTCCTCTCATGGCTCGTGCAAATTTTCTTTTGATGCAAGTGGACTAACATCATACAGGTTTAAGCGGTTGCCCTATTCTTAATAATCAATCATCTTGTGGTTCAGTCCTTTATTTCTATTTGCCAGGCTAGAATTTTAAATACCAAACTATTGAATAGTGATTGAGGCATTATGAGGGTAAAGAATGCCATATTGTGTAGTTTCTTGATGGCAAGTCCTGTATTGTCCCACAAAATTTTAAAGAATTTCATTAGTTTTAATGTTTTCCTTTTGCCCTTAGGCTCTGCTCTTCGTGATTGAAACCATGGTGGCTTTGACTGTAGCATCCAAATCGTGTCGCATCAAGGTGAATGTTCACTTTTGACATACATTATTTGATTTTTTTCTTTTGAAGTAAATATTTTTGAACTATAAATGTTATAGTGGAGTAATAACTTTTTCGTATGGGAATGTGCTCTCCTTTTAAGTTGGTTTTAAAATATAAGCGTGGCCTTACATATTACATAACTATCTTTCAGTTCATGGACTTCTGGTTCTCTTTCATAGCTGTGGTTTTCACTTTTGTTTACCTTACTACCATTGATGAAGTATTTAAGAGGGCAATTCATTCAGCGGTTGCCATTCTTACTCTCTTATGGCTGCAACAAAAGCAACCAAGTACACTACTAGACTATTACGTATATTCGTTAGTTATTTACCGTTATGATGTTTGAGAGTATTATTGTTGGGTAATTTTCTATGCTGAATTGTGCAGGTCTTCTGATAGAGTACCGGATTAGCGGGAGATAATGGAAGTTGCGGAAAGCTAGAGATTTTAGAAATAAATATTTAATTAATTGAGTCTATTTTTATTATTATCTTTAGGAAATCAAGAAATAGGTGGAATATCTCACTAGATGGATTTAGTTACTAGAATCTAGGATTTGACGTTATCGAGTTTGATATTTGGATATATTTTGGATAGAGTCCTTCTATTTGTAAACTATTATAAATAGGCATAGTGCCTCATCAATAAAGCATGAAACGAAGCAAAATTCGTGCCGGTGACACGTGATTTTATAAAAATTTATCAGAGTTTGAGGTGCTACAGCTTTAGCGTTTTGCGGAAACGAAGAGCATGTACTAAAAATTTGAACAACGAGATATAACACGAGTAATCGATATGAAATACTCGGACATATGATGATGCCCGACGTATACGATATATATTACAAAATCTCCCGAAGGAATTATTCATGTGATACAAGAATACAAAACTTTATAATTACAATTCTTACATGTAACTACACCCTTTTAACCAAGCCTTGAGTAGACTTGGGGCATAGAACCTAACTCGCTTAAATCATCCCATTTGGCCAGCCGGGTAGGTTTAGTGGGAGTCTCACCGTGCTAGGGTGACTGATTGACTGAACCACATAGACGACCCTTTCTAGTTTAAGCACCAAATGATATGAAGTAACCTTATTAGATTCATGCTGTAAGGTAGGTTCTGTTGACCCTCTTCCCGCATTTGCTTTGACCGATGCCTTCTCACGGCTCCGTCTACTTGCGTCTATCTACGACTCCATCCCCTGGTGCCTCTTCTGGTTCATGACCCTTTCCTGTCTATTCATGCAGACTGAGGTCCAATGCCCATCGGACCTCAGGTAACGGTTAACCTCATGCTTATGTAAACAATATATATATGACAGGTATTCATGACATTTTCGCAATAATCACTACAAAAGCCCATAACAGATGTAGGAAGCAAATGATCAGATATATAAGGCAATAACAATACACAGCCCCTGCAGTATGTTTGTTATCCCAGTCTGCACACTCTCCGGTGCCACGATGTACAGTCGTGTCCATAGCGCTAGGAAAACTCTCAACGGTGTTAACAATACCATAACCCGTGTATTCATGATTGCATTAAAAACAATTGAGACAGAGTCTCAGTACAGGAACACAACAATCATATATAAGCATAACACAATCATCAGAGTTAGTGTTACAGTACGTCGCGAACGTACCTTCGTTGACTGTACTTTCGGTACGTTTTACGAAAAACGGTAAATTTTGACAGCGGATGAAACAACGATATGACGACAGCACAACAGCGGCTCGACAGCGGTTCAATTATAGAAGATATCCTATAAGGATAATATTTAACGACATTTAGCAGTATAACAGGCATTTTAGGTACAAATTACCATTTTGCCCTTAGTTGGCCTAATCGGCGAAATTTCGCCAGAGCTTCGCTACTTTGACCCTATCTTTCCAAAATTTTAACATATCTCTTTTCCCAGTATATTTTTGAAATAAATACCATATCTACCCCCAAACATGATATCTAGACTATCTGAGAAATTTAAAGATAATTCTAACATTCCTACTATATCTACCGGAAGAACTACCGAAACTAAAGACTAGGGACCGAAGAACTTACCCAGGGCTTCGCTACACTTTCTCCGGGCTCCTCCTTCTCTCTAACCTCTCTCTAGGATCCAAAATTTGGTGTGGGAAATGAGAAGAGAGGTGCCTTCTATTTATAGAAGAAAGGAATGACATTTCGGTAATTAATTCAAAATTTATCATATTGATTTTGAGCCGTCGGATCGCACTTGGGACAAATGGCTTGATCTTGGCCCTTGGAAGCACCTAGCCTACCTCCTTGGCACAAAATTCAAGGAATTGATGACATGCATGATGTCATCTTCAGCTGGTACCGATAAAGTTCCCCGCTCAATGTCCTTTTCGCGCAATTTTGGAGAAACTCTAAAATCTGAGAGCAAGGCACTGAAGTTTTATTCTTTCTCTTTAAAACCACTTGGGTTAACTAAATTTTTGATCCCGTTAAGGGTATTCCGTAGTCTGCTGAAGATTTTCGGATAAACTCGTCGATTCTACGGAAATAACTTCCGATAGCACCAAACTTTTGGACAAAAAATCATTGGTTCATAATATGTTCGAGACCCAAGAAACCTAATCACCGGTTCGTCACAACAATTTGTTTTTCTATTGGTTCTCATTTACACTATCTCCTTACTTTTCTTTATTTATCCCGTATCTAAATGACTCAGTTGGTTTCGAAATGACTTCGGAGATAGTCCACTCCGAGGTAGAATTTCACCGGTTTATATAAGGTCCGGATGTTTTAGACTAAATCCCTATATTTTGGTGTAGGATTTAATTTCTATCCATTCTCAAATGTCCCGTTGGCTCTTTACCATATATAATATTATTATATTACAAATATCTAGATATTTTATTTTATTTATTTATTTTTTATTTTTCTAAGCATTTTTTTTTATTTTTTAATTACGAATTTCAGCCCTTAATTAAATATTTTTCTAATTCATTTATCTTATATTTTAATCCTCTTATATTATCCCATTAATTACCTGATTAGCCACTTACTAATTTTTGATAATTTTCTTAATTAGGATAAATTATTATCTCACAACTATTTTAGTTACATTGGTATTTCATATCCCATGTAAAATACTAAAAATCATGGGGCCTAATTTAGGGTTTTTAATTTAATAATTAATTTCCCCTTATTATTTCTAAGGAAATAATTTATTAAATTCCTATAATTAAGGACAATATTCTCCCATATTTTTAATAATTATTTTATTGCCCTCAATGATTTATCATAATATTTGCAGTCCAATTTATGCCTTAAAAATGTATTTTTAGCCCTTTGACAACTTATCTCTTCTAATTTTCATAAACATTTCCTTAGAAAATTAGATAATTATATCTTTTTATTTGAGACCACTTATTCACCTTGGTAGTCTCGAATTTATTTACTAAAATTCAACAATTATTTTAGGGTGTGTTATGATCCCTAAATGATATTTTAAAGAGAAATTGCTCATAAATTTATAACAATTAAGTTACAAAATTAGAGACAATATACTCTCTCAGAAATATTTATCCAAATATTTTACTTATATTAGTTAGGGTTTTCAGGGTATTACATTTCTCCCCCTGTTAAATAAAATTTCGTCCTCGAAATTTGCTCTACCCCAACTAGACCTCTAGTCTACGGTCCCATACTAGCGATTTTTCCCCAAATTGTCTCTTTCAGAGGCAATCTCATTCTCAACTATCCTCGTAAATGGGGATACTATTTGCTTTGAGTCACTTCTTTTTGAAAAACGAGAATTTGTTCTGATCGGGCTATACAAATGCTGTCATCTTGTATTTCGATACTTCGTATCCTATGATATGATCATTGTCAAAATGATATTTCTCCAATGAGAAATGCCAAAGGTACTGCGAAGTCTATTAAAGTTTCGGGGTGAAATTAACTGATTCGCCTTTGATCCATACTGTCACTAACCGCTTTAATATGCCTTATGAAATGAGGCATTCGACCGTTTATCATAACTTTCAGTCATTCTCAAAGACAAAATTCTATAAATAACATATATTATCAACATCAACAAAAATGAATCCACGCAATAATCATTTAGAAACACGATTGACCACATCTCGCACAAGAAAATCTCTCGCTTTCGACTATAGTTCCATTGCACACATAAGTGATTTATACTCCTACCTATACAAGGCTTCTACCGATGCTATCACGATTGACAATTTCGAGAATTTAGCTTCGTCGGGGATATTTATAGTTTTTCTGAGAATTTGTTTAAACAGGACAAAGTCCTCATAGTATGCAAGTAACCTTCGATCTTGAATAATCATTCGAGCTACTAACATTAACTTTCTGTGGAGAGTATCTACACGGTGATTATATCATACGGATGATAATTATTCTCTAAATCGCAACCTTAAGGATCTTTATCTAGCGATGCTATCCACTACCGAGTTTCTTTCAACTCAAAAAGCATTTCAAGTACTTGTGATAGCAGTACGATTCTATGGTTTCTCTGTAGAGGAAATGTCTCTATATTCTCAAAACGATAATTACTAACTCTAAGTCATGCGTAGATTTGTTCAACTTGAGAGGCTTCAACTGACAAAAGGTGCAAGTCATCACGCTGTCCTGCTGTAGCAAGACATATCTCAATCCATACCTATTGGTACCACTACAGACTAACTTGGACCTAGGATAACCAATCTCTTAGTGCTGTGACCAACTTCTTCCTCAGTCTATGTAAGCTTGTCTCACAGTCTTTGTTTCACATACTTTAATTTTACTCGTGAATTTTATCGCGGCAAGTGACAAACATTTTAATATGAATCTGCGGTATTATCCCGCTAGACCCAAACACTAATCATTGATATCACCATTTCTGGCTCTTCCTAGTCTAGAACTGCTTTCACTTTGGTGAAACTATCAACATTACTATCGTATAATAAAACATGGCCTAGAAAGTTTTATTTCTTTGGCAACCAATACTCACTTTTACTTAACTCAATAAAGAGTCGCGTCTCTATCTAGTACACTCACAACTTAATCGTTACTGTCCTTTGCGTTTCTCTTCTTTATTTCTGAACAGACGAGAATGTCGTCAATCAACACCTCTATCAACCTACCTATGTGGTTGAGCAAAAATTTGGTTCAAGAACTTTATGAACAAAATAGAAAATTTGTCGATTCAAAAGACATTTCAAGGAAAAAATGTCCGCACTAGATAACTGAATGGTGTATAGCTGAATGGTATTTCGAGCATACGTCAATACTCTGACAAGATGTAGAAATTAGAAAATGGAGTAAGTCATCGATCTTGGAAGATGGTTATTTGTCTATGACAACCATTTCGTCCATCTTGTGATGGTTGACACAAAGTCGCAAACTCTTGTTCGGTGTCACTTAATACAGTGTTTTAGATGCTGATCCTATGATAGGTATCCAGTTCAATTCGAATTTTGACTTCTCTTCCTTTGAAGGAACATTTGTCAGAGACACTTTATTTGTGTCCGGGTTGTTTTTAGAATAAGGACTCAGCTCCCGCATCACTTTTTACATCTGCTTTGTAAAATGTGGAATTGATATCTTCTTATGATCACTTTTGATCCTTGCATTTGATCGCCACTTTGTTAACGGATTTGAAAATGTCATCGATATTTATGAAACAGAATTTTGAACGAAATATATATTATACTTGGAATTTAAACATGCTTACTAAGCAAAATAGTTCACACCCAAATGGTGTAGCTACTACTAGATTGTAAGGAAATACCTAGAGGTATGCATCCCAAAATGATTCGTAACTACATCAGAAGTATCTGACGGATTTAGTATCGAATCGGACAATATCTAAAATAGACTGCTATTAAACGTTAGTCTCTTGGACCGTTACTGGAGATTCTTCGGCCTTCACTTCAAGTAATGCCATCATCAGGCCTGAGCTCTATGGTCCTATCCCTGCAGCTTCCTGGGGACAGTCCTTGATAATGTGCCCCGGCTTGTAGCAAATTCGTATACCACTACAGGTTAGACTTCTGAGAAGTATTTAAGAGGGCAATTCATTCAGCAGTTGCCATTCTTACAGCTCTTATGGCTGCAACAAAAGCAACCAGGTACACTACCAGACTATTACAGATATTCGTTAGTTATTTACCGTATATGATGTTTGAGAGTATTATTGTTGGGTAGTTTTCTATGCTGAATTGTGCGGGTCTTCGATAGAGTACCGGATTAGCGGGAGATAATGGAAGTTGTGGAAAGCTAGAGATTTTAGAAATAAATATTTAATTAATTGAGTCTATTTTTATTATTATCTTTAGGAAATCAAGAAATAAGTCGAATATCTCACTAGATGGATTTAGTTACTAGAATATAGGATTTGACGTTATTTGAGTTTGATATTTGGATATATTTTGGATAGAGTCCTTCTCTTTGTAAACTATTATAAATAGGCATAGTGCCTCATCAATAAAGCATGAAATACTTCAGAGAGTAAATTCGTATGGGGATTCTCCTTGGGCTTCAATAGTCGGATAAGTTACAGATTCTGGCTCATTTTTCTATTAAGGATTTTGGCTATTTTAGAGAGGAGGTGAGATTCTTGCCCACTCTTTATCTTATATGTTCTCATTGCCTTCTCAACTTATTTTCTCATATCAACTTTAGTTATCTCTCTTTACATTCTCATTCACATTTAACCTTCTCATCAGCTTACTCAAATCGAGACCTCATCAATGGTATTAGAGCTTAACGAGATCCATAATGGGTTTCTTCAACGTACTATTGGCATCAAAGCTTAATGAGATCCATAATGGGTTCCTTCGACATACTATCTTTGTTCTCACCCTTGGCAATTTCAAAAGAAGGTGAAAGGCTCATTTTTCCTTTGGCCAACGTTGCCATTATTGTTCGCCGGAAGGTGCAATAATCTCTTTTAAGAAAATCAGGGTAGAGGTAAAGATGACCACTATGAAGCTCCAAGATAAATCAGAAGGCTTACACTTTTGTCTTGCCTTGAGGTCAAGGTGAATCTCAAGGGGAAGTATTGATAAAGTACCGGATTAGCGGGAGATAATGAAAGTCGCGGAAAGTTAGAGATTTTAGGATAAATATTTAATTAATTGATTCTAATTTTATTATTATTTAATTCATTTTTTTTTATTATTATCTTTAGCAAATCGGGAAATAAGTGGAATATCTCACTAGATATATTTAGTTGCTAGAATATAGGGTTAGAAGTTATCTAAATTTCATATTTGGATATATTTCGTATTTATATTTTGGATAGAGTCTTTCTTTACGTAAACTATTATAAATAGGCATAGTGCCTCATCAATAAAGCATAAAATATTTCGGAGAGTAAATTTGTATGGGGATTTTTCTTAGGCTGTAATAGTCCGATGAATAACATAAAGTCAAATATAATTCGTGAGTTTGCTGCCCTTATATTTACCTTAGGAACAAGGTTCTGGAACCAGGACTGGACTGGTCGGTTTGGACCGGTAATCGGCTGGAAAACCAGTCCAAGTTGGAGGTAAAACCGGGGGTCTCGAGTTGACCCGGAGTCAACTCGGTTTGAACCGGCCGAGTTGACTGAGCCAAAGTCGGGGGGTTTTTTTTTTTTTTTTTTTAAAAAAATTGTTTGGAACGAAACTTGC
This sequence comes from Acacia melanoxylon, assembly GCA_019022615.1. Classification (NCBI taxonomy): domain Eukaryota; kingdom Viridiplantae; phylum Streptophyta; class Magnoliopsida; order Fabales; family Fabaceae; genus Acacia; species Acacia melanoxylon. The sequence goes on along the minus strand of JAFJYJ010000041.1, from coordinate 1,920,995 downwards.
CATTGGATCAACGATGAGAAAAGAGAAAGGAGGGGGAGAGAGAGAGAGAGAGAGAGAGAGAGAGAGAGAGAGAGAGAGAGAGAGAGAGAGAGAGATCTGAAGCCTTTAATATATATTTTTTCTCTGGTCACAAAATCCATACAAACAGAACAAACTATGAATAATATACTTACTTCCTTTTGAAATTGGTAGAGGGATTCAGGCTAGTGACTGCATGAATTTTCCTTCTACTCTCTTTCAAAAGCCACAGCTACTCCTCTCACTCTCACCAAAAGAAGAAGAAAACAGAAGCTGAGATCAGGGGCAGAGCCACACTGGTGCCAGTGTGGGCAAGTGCAAACACTAAAATTTTGATAATATATATATATATATATATATATATATATATATATATATATATATATATATATTGAAGGAATTTGTATCAACTTATCTAAGTGGTGTGGTTGGTTATAAGTCTACACACTTGACTAGAGGTCCCCGGTTCGAACTTTGCTCTCCTCATTGTGGTGGTAAACTTCTCTCTGTTTAGGAATTTCATAAGCAATGTTTTTTTCGGATAATGAATTCTCTTTCTTTTACTTGAGGACAAGCAAATGTTTAAGTGTGGGGGGTTCGATAAGTATATATTGTATAATTAAATAAGTATAGATTCTGAAATATATTGAATTGAATTTATTAATATTTTATATTTATTTAATTATCTTTTATATAATTTTCTATTATTTAATTAAATATAGGATAAAAGGATATTTTGACATAAAATCTATTCATATCATATTTTATAGTGCGGAGATATTATATGAAAAAAAAAGATAAAAAGGAATCAAATTATATATATATATAGGAGAAGAAGCATCGAGCTGGCAAGTTTGGATCAGAGGCGTTGAGGAGAAACGGTGGTCCCACGCAAGGAAAAAGAAGAGACAAAATCAATTGTGTGATCACACAACAATATAAGATATCTTTTTGAATTAGAAAAGGAGATATTATTTTGGATCAGATAGATACAGACGTGGAGCTCGCAGCAAGTTCAACCCTAAATTATATCTATTAAAAGGTAGCAGCAGGAGGAATGAACAAGGCTGGACGACCGAACCAAAAATTCAACAAGCAACGCACGAGACAATTGCAAAACGGAGAGCAGTAAACATAACGAGACGCGGAACGATATCAGCTAGAGCCGAGACACACAGAGCAGCGACGGGTATATCAGCAACAAGGGCATTGACGATGCATACTGCTGGACAGCAGCGGTAGAGTTTAGATCTTCTTGATCTTTATTTGACTCCCTTCTCGAATTTGGATTTTGTTTTAATTTCATGGATGTGATTATAGCCATGTGTGGCTAATTTTTCTTTTTAACCTAGAGGACCTATAAACCTATTTGGGTTCTAGAGATTATTCCCCCAAATTAATTTTGATTAATTTTATTCAGTTTATTTAATCTTGTTTTTATTGTTATGGCTTATTAATTGCCACCATTGAGTATATTTTGGGGATTTAGGGTTGAACTTGGAAAAGGGAATCTTAAACTGCCTTTGGGATTAAATAATGTGGAATTAGGTTTTAATCTAATTTGCGTCTAGAATAAGTATATACCTAGAAGCTCCGCATAATCAAATTAGAGTGAGCCCGATCTAAAATGCATCCTATTTAGTTGTGTGAGACATTACATAATTAATTGAGGTAGGTATATAAATGGACCGGAAGACATTTATAGACATTAATACTCTAGGTTAGCTGATGTAGTTAAGTCAAAATTAATTTAGTGGGGATAAAATCTAAGAAACAAACAAGGGATTAGTGACTCTAGGTTGTACTTCTTAATATTGGTATTTGCTCTTTCGTGAAAAGTCTTTGCTACTATTAGTTTCTTGCTATTATTGAAAATAATTCTGACTTGCTCAACTTAAACGGAATAAGGGAATTTAATATCTAATCACTAGTTAGATTGAGTCCTCGTGGGAACGATACTTTTCTTATCACTTTATTACTTGATACGACCTGTATACTTGCAGAGTTATAGGCTATAAAGTTTTGCCCTATCATTAATTAATACTCTTAATGAAACAAAACCTACACAATTGTAAAGTAATAAGTCTTTGAAAAAAACCATAAAAAATTGAAAACAATACCATTTTCTATCCATAAGATATTAAAATGCCACTCATTTTATGTAGAATCAAATCATAATAAATAAATAAAAGGAAAGAAGAGATTTTTTAAAGGAGCCTAAGGCAGCACATTGTGTTTTATCGGGAAAATTGTATTTAAGTCCCATGTAAAAGAAAATACGACAAAATGGTCCCTTGAAAACTGAAAATTGCATTCAAGTCCTTTGGGACTAAGGGTGAGCATTTGGTTTTTCGTTTGGTATTCGGTTAAAATTGAAAAAACAAAAAACCGAAATACATGTGTTTTTATCAACCGAACCGAAACCGAAGTCAATAAAAAAATGAATTGAAAAAACAAAAAAAAATCGGTTCAGTTTTTTGATGATTTCGGTTTTTGGAGAGTTCAAAAAAGAAAATATTAATATAAGCAAAATTATGGAGAGTCCTTTTTTTTATTGGCTCAGAAAATAATAGAAAACCAAGTGAGTGAGTGAAGCAAAAGTTGAGCATGAACATAAAAATTCACCAACGTATGTACAATATCTACAATTGTTGTCAATTAAAGTAGAGCAAATAAATCTCAAACAAAGAGAAGATTGTTCGGCCATACATAATCCAAACTTCATATCACAGTCAACACTATTAAGAAATTCTACCAATGTTAGCGAAAGTGAAATAAAAAATATGAAAATAGAGATCCAGACGGCAAGAGACAAGGAGAGTGCTTATGCGACTAGAATCTTCATCAAGTATGGGATTGGAACAAATGGCAACAACACAACAAAACATTGTGTAGTTTCAACTCACCAAAGTGAGAGACGACGCTGAGACGACGCTAAGATGCTGACATCGGAGAATTGAAAATATGACGCTGATAGATGATGTGAGAGTGCGAGACGACTGTCAGAAGGCGCTGTGAGAGTCGACCTCTGTAGACGTTGATTCAACACCGGATCTGCGAGGTCGATCTCCGGAGACGATGTAGGGCTTTCACCGACAGCGAAGACGCGTTGTGACTGTGAGTGAGGGATGTTTTTGAAAGGGACTTGGGTTAGGGTTATTGGGTAGGATACAGAGGTGAGGCTCTCTGGTTGTGTCCGAGTAAAATTGAAGGAAAAAAATGCATATACATGATATGATGCCGTTTTAGTATATATTCAGTTATTTGGTTTTAACTGAATTAAGTTTACATAAACCGCACTGAAAACCGAAAACCAAAATAAGCTTATTTTACAAATCGAAAAAAAAAACCATAAACTGAGACCGAAAAATCGAATAGGCTTCGGTTTGGTTCGGTTTTCGGTTTCGGTCTTGATTTGTTCACCCCTATTTGAGACTTTCTTGCAATAAATTCAAATTTCATTGACAAGTCCATAGGCGATTGAGCGTCCACAGACAAATCCAGAGGTGTCTACTGATAAATCCATAGGCTTTATACTGATAAGTCTAGGGGCGTCCAGTTGTAACACCCTAAGTTCCGTAGTATAAATCGTGCCGGTTGACACTTGGTTTTAGAAAGATTGTCAGAGTTTGAGGTGCTATAACTTAGCGTGTTGCGGAAACGGAGAGCATGTACTAAAAATTTAAACAACGAGTAAATGATATAAAATACTTAGGCATATGCTGATGCCCGACGTATACTGGTATATTAAAAATTTCCCAAAGGAATATTCATATGATACATTAATACAAAGCTTTGTATAATTACAATTTTTACATGTAACTATACCATCTTCAACCAAGCCTTAAGTAGACTTGGGGCATAGAACCTAACACAGTTAAATCAACCCATTTGGCCAGGCTGGGTAAAGTCTAGTGGAAGTCTCCCCGAATTCACGGCGACTGATTGACTGAACCACATAGACCGACCCTTTCTTAGTTTAAGCACCAAATGATTTGAAGTAATCCTATCAGATTCATGCCAGAAGGTAGGCTCTGTTAGTTTGCTTTGACTGGCCTTTCTTTCCGGCTTTGTCTTTGATGTCCTGTTACAGCCCTATCTGCCTGTCTACCTGTGCCTTCTCTTGGCTCCATCTACTGGTGCCTTCTCTGATCCATGATCCTTTCCTGACTATTAGTTAAGACTGAGGTCCAATGCCCATTGGACCTTAGGTAACGGCTAACCTCATGCTTATATATGTAAACAATATATGTATGACAGTTATTCATGACATTACAACAATTATCAATACAAAAGCCCATAACAGATGTATGATTTGAGATAACGGCATAGCCGATTCACATGTCCGTTATCTCGGTTTTCACTATTCACTAGTGCCACGATCCACTCGTGTCCTCAGCACTAGGAAAACTCAACGGTATTAATAAGACTATAACCCGTGTAAAGCTGAATGTGTAAGTAATGAACTAAGACAACATCTTAGTTTATGAATACAACTATCATATATGAACATACTATAAGCATTAGAGTCAGTGTTACAGTATGTCGCGAACGTACCTTTCACCGCGTATTGGCCAACTTGCCCGACTTTTGATCGACTCTGGACTTCCGGATATCCTATATGTTATTGTCGGATTATTTCTTTTTCCCATAATATCACAACTATTATTCTATCTCTTAAAATAATATCAAAAAGGATATTTCCACCCATCTTGACATTTCTACCCTTGGTATATTCATTATTACAATTTTGCCCTTACATTTTCTCAAAAACGCAATCTGAATTTAAGGGCGAATTTTCGATTAACTTTGAAAAATCATAATTAAATCTACAAAAATTGAAACGAGGATCCGTAAATTCATCAGAAACCTTAGGATGTCTATTTTCAAATAAAAATACTTCAAGAACCTAGAACACCATAGTTCATTCCCAGTTTTAAATTTCCAAACGCCGTCCAGAATTATTTCTGCAAAAATGGCTTAATTTCAACAATTCATTTCTCCTTGTGTAGAACTCAAAATGCTACACTCTAGGTATATTTGAAAATCCCTATATGTCTACTATAATTCTGGAAAATATCATGATTTATTGGCTTAATTTTACACATAAAATCATAGCATCTTTTCGCAGACTACCAAAAACTTCTACTCGTAAATTTCGTCAGAACTTCGCTACTTTGATCTCTAGCTACCAAAAATTATTCCCTAATATGTTTTTACCTCGTTAGACATCTTTCAATGCAATGAGGCCTAAAAACAAGTATAGGAATTTATTTTCTAATTTTCTAGATCAAAACAACATTTCTACTAAAATCTACAAAACTTAAGACTAGAAACTAAAAGCTTGCTTACCTCTTGAAGAACTTGCTCCCACTTCTCCATGCCTCTCTCTAACTCTTACTTGTCTCTAAAATCATCTACTTTGGTTGAGTTTTGGTGTGAATTTATGAAGAGCAAAGGCCTCTATTTATAGTGAAATGTCATGGCACTTTGGTAATTCTTTCAAACCTACCTCTTCTTCAATTAAAGCCATAGGATCTAACCTTAGTTAAGAAGTTTTAATCTTAACCATTAGATCTATACTTAATGAAGAAGTTTTACTTTAATTAAAAGCATTTCCCTTGATTTTTCCTATTGGTGGATTTCAAAATTAAGATTGATTTAAACTTAATCTCTTTCTCCTACACTCACACACAAACCGTCCTCCCCCCTTTTCATATCAGATTAATTTTGTGTTTCATTTGTCTCACACAAATGCCAATCAAGGTTTCTTATTGGTTCTCCACTTATCTCATGGATTAAGCTCTTTTATGTAATTAATTAAGGGTTATCTTGTAGTTTATTCAAGTTTTCCTTTTAATACTCTAATCTCAAAATCATGGCTTCATTTAGAAGTCTTTACTAGCCCTTTAATCATTCTAAGATTAATTGAAAAAGTTTGGGAAAAGATTTTGAAGACACCCGATCCCAAGCTTAAAATATGCTTGTTCCAAATAAATCCTTATATTTGATCTATGATTAAAGTTTCTCAAGATACAATTTATTTTCTATAGATTCTCATTTACTTGTGTCTAGAATTTATCCCAATGGTTTTTAACTCATAAATCAATGAATTACACACTTTCTCTCTCTTACACTAGACTCACAACACTCTCACAACTTTTACACACACACACACACAACATAGCCCCAAAGTCTTCCACAATTAATGCTCCATGTGCTCTCTTTTATGGCAATTTATGAGCCCATGTGAACCCATGTGCCTTTGTACACTTAATATCTAGATTTTATTAACAATCCTATTCTTCTCCCTCAAGCTACATGAACCGTGTATATCCCTATTTTGCTTCTCCAATATTGTGTTTTTATTATCTTATATAATCTAGAAGAAAGTCTCTTATTGGTTGATGTTTGATTCACATGGATTACACTTTATAAGGGTTAATTAAGGCCTTAGGATTTAGCTTTATTAGATTTAATCCAAGCCTTTAATTTGTGTTGGAAAAATCCTACTACTATTGATGATATTTGTTCATATATTATGTGCTCTTAGGATTTAATATTTGTGCAATCATCTTGCCTCTTACAAAAGGAATTTTCGCCACATATTTAAAATAGGGAAGATTAAATTAATCTTGGCTAATATCTCTAAGATAGTGTTTTTAGATGTTATAAGGCTTAAATGATAGGTTACTATATTAATTATGATAATTAGAAATTGAAGAACCGGCTATCACCCAAGAGGGGGGTGAATTGGGTGTCAGATAAAACTTTCGCAAACTTAGAAAATCTTTTCGCAACTTACTGAAGAAGGTTTGAATGACAGTATTAATTTATAGTCTGATAAACAGTCATTCAAAACATATATGCTGAAATATAAGAGTTTAGGGAAGAGAATATGCAAACTGTGATTTATACTGGTTCGGCCCAATCCTTGGTCTATGTCCAGTCCCCAAGCTCCACTTGAGATTTTCAATCCACTATCCTCTTGTTTAACCAGGCACAAGAGAAGCCTTTACAATCGTACAAGTTTACCCAGGCACTTGTGAAGCCGAATCTCTCACTGAGATACTCCCCCTTACACACTGTAAGAATACAATCGGTTTCCCACTCAAGATCACCCAATCTTGAGTAACTCTCAGATAGAATGTTTACAGATAAATCTTCTCTCTAAGAAGTGTATGAATAAAAATTGAAGTACATAATCAGTCATCTCACTCTCTACTATAAACTATATGCATATTGAGAAACAGAGAGTGTGAACTATCGACAGTGAAGTAATCATTTCGTTGGCTTTGTTGATTAATTCATCAATCGTCGTCTCTTCTTTTGGTTTGAAGACTTCGCAATTTATAGGTTATTGTGTTTCGAACGTTGTGAGCATTCGACCATTGGAGATTAGTTGGAAGTAGCCGTTGAAGCTTTTGTTGCTTTTTGACCGTTGAGCTCTAATCCAACTTTAATCATAAAATGTTTATCGTTGACTTCGTTAATGCTTCGTCTTGAGTGTTGTAATAATAGCCGTTGTAAAGATTCAAACTATCCGTTAGACATAGAGGCTTTCCTCTATTTTCTGACTTAGCATTTAATGCTTCGACACACAATTTGCTTTATGCAAATCTGTTGTTAATCTATGACTAAATCATCCGAAACTCATGAACAAACTGGTTAAAAGCATTTGGTAATAGTAATGAGTAATAATCAAAAGTAATAAAGTGATATAGCAAGATTCATGATTTCCGGAGTCGGAGATTTGAGGGACAGGGATGACATTGCTCGAGCAATGAACCAAAGCTTGCTCGGGCAAGCTTCTTGTTGAACGATAAAGCTGGTTTCTATCGTTGATGATCGAGTAAGACATGATCCTTGCTCGGGAAAGAAATAGACAGAGGCGAGGATTTTTGAATTCAATGATGTTGCTCAAGCATGGTTTTTCCTCTGCTCGAGCATGGTGCTCGAGCATGCCTCTCACTCTGCTCGGGCATGCTTCAGACCACGGCTTGAACAAACTTCAATCATCGCTGATGCTCGAGCATGCCAAATATCGTGCTCGGGCAATGCTGAGACAGAGAGCGAAATGGGTTCAAATACATGCTTGCTCAGGCATTCTTTTTCTTCTGCTCGAGCATGCTACTTGAGCAAGCCTTTGTTTCTACTCGAGCAAAACTCTTCAACCAGCTGTTTCTTTGTTCAGATCGATGTTGCTTGAGCAAGCCTTCCTTTATGCTCGAGCATGACTTCCCAACTCAGTGAAAATGTTGCTGGTCATGCTGTTGCTCAAGTATGATTTTTCTTCTGCTCGAGCATGGTGCTCGAGCAACTCCTTTCTCTTGCTCGGGCAAGCCTCTTCCACTTCGTCATTTTTCTACTTGATACGCTGATGCTCGAGCAAGGTTTTTGCTCTGCTCAAGCATAACTCTTAATCTTGAATTCTTTCTTCTGAACTCGACGATGCTTGGTCTTCCCAAATATTCTGCTCGAGTAGACTGCCTTCGAATGTCAAACTCCTCATTGCCATACATTATGTTCTTGTGTAAAAATCAGATTTTCAAGAAGTAACATCCTTGACAGTACAAGAAGCAATTTCCAGCGAGCACATTACGTCTTTGGTATAAATCCAAAATTAGCAAATCATCCCATTTCAGAAAGCTCTTCAAATATTCTTTCCATTTCAATAAGAATCAGCTCCAAGCTAGTTGTAGTTCGTCCATTAACATAAGATGAATGGAGGTTGTTCTTGATCGCGTTTTTGCAACATTCGAATCGACCGTCAACTTCAAAACATCATATCTCCTTCAATTGATCTTTTTTTTTTTTTCGTGTTCTTGATGTTTTTGGAAAGGTATTTGAGTCTAGTTTCCAACGGTACCGGTTTCAGCTCATTTGGATTTGTAGTTTGTGAGATATGCTCAAAATACCGAAGCTTGGTCTGGACTGTGACGGTGATTTTTGTGTCAACGTGTAAAAATCATAGATCTCTCATTTGGACTCCTTTGGACTTGAATTTTATATAAAAATGACGCATTGGGAGTCTAGTTTCATATGCCACTGGTTTCATGTCAATCTGATTCCTGGTTTGGGAGATATCGTCAAATTACCGGAGGTCGCCGGAAACAGTGAACAGTAGGCGAAGAACGTTGTTGCTCGCGCATGGGTGATTTTCTTGCTCGAGTATGACACTGTTTGGGCGAAAGTAAGAGCTGGAAACGATGTTGCTCGAGCATGAAATTATTTGTGCTCGAGCAAGGCACTGTTTGTGTGAGAAAAAAAATGCTGAAATTACATTAATGCCCCCCAACAAACCAGTATTCATCCAGAAGCTTGAACTTGCTTGTTTTAACTCCGAATTGAGTCGTTCCAACTTCTATTTGATCACAGATACTTGAATATTGATATTCTCATGATATTTAACAAGTTCTTCCTTCAAACTCCATTCTTAATCATTCTCTATAATTTAATTTGGACTAACCTATAATAAACAAAGTAGTTAGTCAATGTATATGATATAAACTTTTTGCTCTAGATAATGGCATCAATATAAGACATCATCAAAACTAAGCATAACTAACAGAAATCCCCTTTATGCTAATCTTGGGTTTTTATTAGCCTTTGATCACTAATTAATCTAATATATGCCTTAATTATGACTTTTTATTTTAATTATTATTTAATTACGAAAATTAACATACGTCTATTAATTATTGCAAATTTAATTGCCTAATAGTTGTTGGTAATTTTCCCTAATTGAAATAAGTATTTCTATGTCATCTAATTGCCTCTCATGATTAAATTAAGACTATACTTAATCATGATAATTTTAGGGTATTTTATTATCCCTAAAAGAAATTTCAAGATTAAATCTTGATCTACTAAATCTCAAGGACAAATTGCCCAAAAATTAAATTACAAAATTTGAGACAACATACTCTCCTTTATCTACCATGTAGTTTTTATCAAAATATATCAGTTATGATAATTAGGATTTTTAGGGTATTACACCAGTGATAAACTCATATACGTTTACTGATAAAGCCATGGACGTATATTAATAAGTCCATGGATATTTAATAATTAGAATTTATTGGGAAAAAAAAAGTCCATTGCACGCGTCCTCAAGAGTCCACACATGTGAAGGTAGGGTCCACCCACACCCACGGATATCATATGGGAAGGGTTGTTGTCCCAAGGTCACCCCAGCTAAAACTTGAATAAGGTCCCGAAGTTGACTAACCTACTCCTGCATTAGATTATACTCTATCTAATTCTTATTATAAGGTATCCAACTAACAATTCTCACAAACAAATAAAAATAGTTAGAGTTAATAAAGATGTCCTAAAATTGAAGTAATTTACAATATTACCCCTACTAATTGCACTAAACTCTAATATCATATTAATTATTACTCTCACACACTACCCTTATTAATTAGTAGCATATATGGGAAAAAAAATTGATGTTTCTTGAGAACAAGTAAGTACCTTATAAAAAGGACCAAATACACTTGTTAGTTAATGTCTTATAATAAGGAGCGGAGGGAGTATCAGGTAAAGTGTTGAGCATGTATTTTTTTGGACATTAAAATTATGAATGAAATATATCTTTACTGGCAAAAAAAATATTTGTAATAAATAACTATTGGTGTATGTGCGTCACATATAAGGGAGTTCATATCTATATTATATCTCAATTAGGTCATATAAAAAGATACAACATTAAGAGAGAAGGTGAATTTCATAAATACTTTGAAGTTTTTTAAATTCAAATTTGTACTTTCACATTAAAGTTCAAACGTCTACAATAAATCACAATGCAAAAACTTAATCCAAACAAATTAGAATCAAATTAGGAATATATATAAAAATCAATTAGAAAATAATCATCAATAAATTATATTTATTAATTAATGGAAACAAACTAATCCCTTAGTACTTATCATCAAACTAAATCTGCTAATATTTATTATTTTTTGGAAATAAAAGAAAATAATCATCAATAAATTATTTTTATTGATTAATATGGAGATAAAAATTTCAATTATAAAAGAAATTAGAAAATGATCATCAATAAATTATTACCAATAAATTATATTTATTATTAATACATGGATCCAATCTAAGTCCCCTAGTATTTATTATGTTTTTTGGTAAAAAAAAAAAAAATTTAAATTACGATAACTCCTTGAAATGGGTCCAAATTGAATCCCCTGTATTTATTACCAACTTAAATTCTCTAGTATTATGGTTGGATGTATTCATGGTATTAAATATAGATAAATTTGTAAGTTATTTATTTATTTTTATTTTGAGACAAAGTCAATAACTTAATTAACCACCTATCGTTCACTATATGTGTGTTTGTATTCTGTATAACTTATTATAGATTTTAATGTAATTATAGGAGTGTATAGCAGCAGAAGACATGATTGTGACGTGATAAGAAAGGGAAGCTTCAAATATATAGAAAGTGAAATACAAAGAGAGAGAGCACAAAGGCCGGCGAGTAAGCTAGCAATTGCATCTCATACTTTTACACCTCATCATGCATGGGGATGCCTAGTGATGAGCTTATTTCATCAAACACCATCTACGTGCGTACGTACGAACCTATATATACATATATAGGCTTTATTTATTTATATATGTAATATTGATGATGATGAGCACTATGCGCAGCAATCATCTACGTACGTACGAACCTACATATATCCATAGGTTTTCTTTATTTATATATATACGTGTCTGCGTCATCATTTATGTCTGCGTCATCATATACGTCTGCGTCATCAGAGAGAAGGGGACACCTATTAAAAGTGCAGATGCACCTGTTGCCTCTGCAATGGCCCCTGAGCGCATGATCGCATGACCTACACAGAGCGTGGCACCGGTTGTTAAAGCATCGTCCTCGGTAACACCTGCTCGGCTTGTCACAGAGCGCCTCCGTCTTCAGGACCACTTCTTCTGCAGTATATATCATTCGTTCATATATATAAGAAAAATATTGAACAGGAAGAAGAAGAAGAAAGACCTGGGATAAATATCTGTATATATATAGAAAAAGAGAGACTTACGAGCAGCCAAAAGAAGGACGAAAATGGAACACATAAAAACAAGTGACTTCCTCTCCATTATGTCTTCTTCGATCTGATCTACTGCTTAATGAGAGTGTGTGTGTGATGCATAAGGAAGAAGAGAAGGTTGGTATTTATAGAGAAGGGGCTGGCTGCTACCCCGGCTGCCTCTTAAAAAAAATACTCCTTCCTAATTTTTGTTTGCGTGTCTTTCTATTATTAAATTTTATAGAAAATGAGTGATATTTTACACCTATGTAAAATCTAATAATAAAAAGAAATTAAGCAAGGGACCGGTGATTTTTGAAGGCCCAGGGGCAGCAGGCAAGTGAGGTTGGAAAAGTATGGTGTGATGATGCGAGCCACTTTGTTGTTTTGCCAATGAATATGCGATTTGGCGTTTGACCAAAAGAAAAAAAGAAAGAATATGCGATTTGGCAGGCACCCTCAAGAGTCAAGACATGTGAATTGAAGGTAGGGTCCACCCACGTATTGACAACGCTTGAACAAGTATATAATGTGGGAAGGGTAGTTGTCCCAACGTCACCGCCACTATTGTACGGCATTAGATAATTTGTTTTGGACATTTAAATTGTTAATGAAATATATCTTGAAACGACACAAGTTCACAATTATGATAACTCTTTGATTTATGGAGAGAAAACAAAATTCAATTATAAATAAATATAAAAAGGAAACGGTATAACCAAATGGAATCAACGGTGTTACTTCAAAATAAAATTGAATTTAAGGGTGTTACTTCTGAGTATTATAATGTATAGAAAGATATAGAGGAGTGTTGTTATCCTAAAATATATTCTTTTAATCATTATCCTCATTAACAAAAACTCCCTATAATCAATATGATTGTTTTAAAAGAAAATTTATAAATATGGGAACCAAAAGTGGATTAAGGCCTATATATGACTAAAATAAACCTCAAAGATAAGATATTATAATTGATATCGTCTTTTATTTGATCAAGGGTATCCAATTCATAAATTATTTTCGAGTTGAAGCTAATCCTTTTTAAAATTTAGAGCATAAAAAGTTTTTGTTTAATCCAATAAGTACGTTTTGTGAAATTTAAATTTGTGTTCTCCTTATGTGGGAAAAGGATGAGGTTGCTTCCCATCTCAACTAATTGTTAAATGGTACTCCCTCACGATCCTAAATATAAGAGAAAGTTGACTTTTTTGGAAGGATTAAAGAACCTAATTAAATTACTTTAGAATATTTATATTTATATTTTTTTTCTAAACTAATTAGTTTGACTAATAAACTGATATATAATATAAGAATACACAACATATAATATGATTAAGTAACTTTTTTAACTTCCTTAATCTCTTAAAAAAAAAAAAAGACAACTCTATCTTATTTTTAAAACTAGAAGGAGAGTAGTTAAATGTCATTGTCAGCTTAGCTTACGCATTACCAATTTTCGAGTTAATTAACTTGAATGAAAACATGAGTACTTTAACTATTTATTTGCAATCAACTTAGGATATGTTTTAATTTAAAGTTTACTTGTGCTTATCTACTTTGAAGTAAATAAATCAAGTACAAGTTTAAATTTGGATTTGGATTTTCAATATAGTTGGGTAAAATCATAGATTTTCTTCCTTTTTTTTTTAAAAAAAAGAAAAAGCCATCTGCCCTCGAATTATATAAAAATCTCTTATATAAAACAGAACATGCGAACCCATAATTAAAGGGAAAATTTTACTACACCCCCCTCTGTTTTATTTAATATCAAAGAGCCCACAATTTTTTTTTAAAAAATTCACTGTATCCTTAGGACTAAACTAAAATCAAGTTCTTTGGTTGAAAAGGCCTTTATGCCCTTGTCTTATACATGGCCAAGATGTTTGACTTATAAATTCCTTCACGTGTCTTGTAAGTAACATGCATTCTTGTGAATATGCTTCTTATTTTATAAATGACCAAGATGATCTTGTAATTTCACTTATTTATCATGTAAATAAGTATATTTAACTTGTAAATTCTCACATGTGTCTTATAAATAATTATATTTGACTTATAAAATAAGGGCACAATTTTTTTTTAACCCACAAATTTCAATTTCAATTTAGTACTGGGGATGCAGTGAAATTTCCTCTATATTAAAGTTAGGATGTAGACTTTATGCAAGGACAGGTCCTTATGTCCTTGTACAAAGAAAAAATATTTAAAGAAGGAAAGAAAATTGGTACTCCTCCGAAACCTAAATATAAAGCCCACTTTGAAGCTATGTTTTCCATCCTAATATTTTTATTCCTGAATTTTTTTTTCATCTAAATATAGGGTAATTATAAAGAAGGTCTTATATTTAGGACATAAAGGAGCATCATTCTTTAAATGCCAAGTAGAGAAATGAAGTATCAAATTCGAGAACAAATTAATATAATCTCTTGTTGGCGTCAGTTCTTAAATTATCACGCGATCCAGTGGATCTCTCAACTCTTCCTAGTGCTATGCGAATCCTATTGGCGGCAATACCTGCAAAGAAATTACATAATCTGAGTCGCGTCCAAAGACACTGTCCTTAAAAACTATTCCACAACTAAAGGCAGATAAAATATGACACTCCCCAAAATAAAATAGACCATTCCTACAACAACATAGTGAGAAGAATAACGAAATATAATAAAACTCAGCAGGCATAAAATGTTTAATAGAAGGAAAAGAAGTGCTTGAAAAAATCAGTGTACAGATGCTCTAGCCTTCCATGCCTTATATAGTCCTTATGCAGATGGAATTTGGGAAGCCTCTTATTGACAATAAAGTGTCTGTTTTCTGACCTTTAAATGGCATAAAAGAGTTTAAATAATAAGTTAATAGTCGTTGGGAATAAAAGGACTTTAAGGCCATCAATACCTGAACGTTTTGGCACTAAAAGGTGAATCAAAAATCAGGTTTTGAGTTCTACAAAATACCAATGTCCAGAATCAACAAGTGACACCTCTCGTCTTTGGGCTCAACTGGCAAAGGGGTCGGACACTCTCACCAAAGGGAGTGGGTTCGATCCTGGAGTTGGTTAAGGCGCTGAGGGAGGCAACCTAGCTCCTAGGTAAACGCCTGAGGGTAATAAACGGCTCGCTTTACTCAACATCGGTATGACCTAGAGGAAGAGATTTTTGCCTTGTCCTTGGATTGTGGGTGAACCCAACCACTTTTCTAAATTTTTTTTATCAAAAAAAATAAAATAAAAATCAACAAGTGACATTTCCTGATAAGCTCATCTAATTCAAAAATTTATTTTCAAATTTCATGAAATTAGGCCAATAAAAAGAGAATTTGGGCAGCCTCTTAATGACAATAAAGTGTCTGTTTTCTGAACTTTAAATGGCATAAAATAGTTTAAATAATAAATTAATAGTTGTTAGGAATAAGTTTAAATCGTGTCCCATCAAGGTGAATGTTCACTTTTGACATGCATTATTTGATTTTTTTTTTCTTTTAATTATCTTTACTCTGATCAAATTTGTAATAATCTAAGTGGTTCATTCTCTTCTTCGCCATGTTATTTTTATCAGGTTTCCTGGCTATATATTCAACTTAGACTAATTTCCTTCAAATAGAAAGCATCCACCTGGCAGGCTAAACTATCTAGTTTTCAAATTCATATAAGCAGTATAACCATCTTTTTCTGAATATGCCTTGACATCTATACTTTCTTCTAATTTTATGTAAGCAGGATTCCGGGAAGTAGTAACTGAATTCATCATGTGAATAGAAAAATGATCCCTGTATATCTTATATGTTGCAATTGAACACACAATTCCCTTCATGCAGGCTTTTTCAGAGTGGATTTTATTCACATCCAGTGGAATTTCAAGCGCGCTATACCTTGCTTGTGATGTAGGCACATGGTGTGCATTGAACTATATATAATGTCATACAGGTTAGAGCTCGGCTTCCAGTGTTTGTTTGATATGTGGAAATGAATATTTTTTAACTATAAATCTTATAGAAATGCAATTAAGATTAGGGTGGAGTAACCACTTTTTGGTATGGGAGTGTACTCTCCTTTTGAGTTGGTTTTAAAATATAAGGGTGGCCTTACATATTAAATAACTATCTTTCAGTACCATCGATGAAGTATTTAAGAGGGCAATTCATTCAGCAGTTGCTATTTTTACAGCTCTTATGGCTGCAACAAAAGCAACCAGGTACACTTTTTTTTTTGCCCATCTTGTAACCAGAACTTCGTCTTGACTAATCAGGATCCTGCAAGACTTTTCTGCATTCACAAGACTTAAACTCGAGACCTTGCTTAAGCGACACAAGCCGCTTACCACTTATGCCAACCCCCGTTAGTTAGCAACCAGGTGCACTACTAGACTATTACAGGTATTCGTGTTAGTTATTTACCGTATATGATGTTTGTGAGTATTATTGTTGGGTAATTTTCTATGCTGAATTGTGCAGGTCTTCTAACATAATTCTTGTAATAGTAATTGGAGGCGTCGGTCTTCTTGTTGGTTGGTTGATAGAACTCTTATCGAAGTATAGGTCACTTTCCTTCTCAATTGGATTTTCATTAAATTCCATTAACGGGTGAGTTCTCTCTTCCTCATTAATAATAGCATGCATAGAGTAAAGTTGACGAAAGAGTTATAGATTTTAGAGGAAACCGAGCACAGAATAATCTGAATAATATTAGTCTTGTTGAATCACAAATCAAACCATGTAAACTTCCCTTATTTAAAGGCATAAGTCCTAATAGATATAAACCTTGATAGATACCGTAATCTTTATAGACAGATCCCATGTCGACACCTATAAACCTGGAATTCGCCAAAGATTTACACACTTATCCTAACAGTTACAGTCTTATTATTGTAACAGTCAACAACCTTTCTGGTATTTTCAAAGTTACCTTGTGTGCTAAAGCAACTCGAGAATCTTCGAAATAGGTTAGTTAGTATCTAGTCACTACTAAAATTAGGAATGATGAATTTTCACTGCAGCTTGGAAACTGTAAAGCAATGGCTCTGTAATCTCATGGAGACACTTCTGAAACGGTTCCGGTGGGGTTTCTTATTGGCTGGTTTTGTGGCATTGGCCATGGCTGGGATAAGCTGGGATCTTGAAACTAGTCAAACGTACTGGATTTGGCACAGGTACAATGTCACTAGTTTCATCAAATCTGAATTCTCTATCTTATTTTGTCCCCGTTCTCAGTCTTTTGATGTTTTTCTCTTTTACATTGTTTGCAGCATGTGACACATCACGATATACACATCTTCTTTCTTCTTCCTCTGTTCAAAGGCAAAAAATGTTGATAGTGAGAATCAATCACCTGCAAGTGGAAACTATGTTCTGACTCATCAAGATTCACTTCCAAGAGGTACTAGGAGATGGAGATTTTCTATATATATATATAGGCTGGTGCAAAAAGGGTAGGTTAGATTTTTTAAATCCTGAGAAGACATCAAAGAAAGTAGCTTATCTCTCGTACATTCTTTTAAATTCTGCTTGAGATGCCGCCGTCATTCTTTTTTTCTTTCGTTTTGCCATTATATTTGATAGGTTTTGTTTATAAATGGGTCTATGTTCCAGGCTAGGAAAGTGATTAAAAAATGGGCAAGTTTTGTGGTAGGTAGAGAAGTCATTGGATCAGAGCTTTTATCATTGACTCTAGTAATTGTTGTTTTTAAGATA
Source organism: Acacia melanoxylon (assembly GCA_019022615.1). NCBI lineage: Eukaryota > Viridiplantae > Streptophyta > Magnoliopsida > Fabales > Fabaceae > Acacia > Acacia melanoxylon. Next base: position 1,903,239 of record JAFJYJ010000041.1, on the reverse strand, counting down.
ACTCATTGGATCATTTTGTTTGGTTAAAAAGTTCTTCGTAATTCTTAATTAAGCTGGCCTTTTCCTCCCCCCCCCCCCCCCCCTCCTTTTTCCATGTATCTAACGAAATCTGGTTAATGGAAATTCGATAACAAAGATTTTTTTTTTTTTTGTCCTTATAAAAAACGTATATGGAAACAAATTATTTCAATATCAGCTGTTTCAGTCCATTTGCAATCAATAACAACTTATACATGCATGCATGCATACATATATATGAGTTTCCATCCCAATCTTATATATGAGTTTTGATAATTGGGATAGCGTCGTTTGTATTTATTTGAAATTTTAATTTAATTTCTCATTTTTACTACCAATTAATTACGTATCCCTCTCATCTCTTTTCTCTCTCGTTCCTCTTCTCTCACTCAATCTCTTCATAAGTAAGGGTATATTTGAGATGAAATACATTTTTTACATATTTACTGCTTTCAACCAATTTAACCAACTTTTTGACATGCATAACTTGGTTATCAATTTGTAGCTTATAAATAAGACAAGAGGGAGTAATAAAAGTGTAGTAGAATGCTAGTTAAGATTGGTCTAGTTGGTAAGAATTTGGTTTGTAATCCATTGTAGTTTCAAATGATTAACCCTAGTTAATGAATTATCTATAAGTATTTTAATTTTATAAGTGATCTTTGAATACAAAAATCTTTTAAGTCCTGATAAGTCTCGTGACTCAATTTATCTAAACTTATGTTTTTTTTAACAAAGCGTGGAGTGGTAGAGTATAAATGATAAGAATTCAATTGTTTTTTACTATTTTTTTTTTTTAATTTAAAAGGAGATTTCACCTGGTTAACTAGTCCAAGTGTGTCAAGCCTCAATCTTGAAAGGAGCATTTTGCATAAATGTGTAATAAAAGTCAAGAGTTCCCTTGAAAACAAAAATGATGAGCCTTCAAAAATATATGGAAGGCCATCGTTTGGACATTCTTCCTAGCTTTAGTTTCAAACGATCAAATAATTAACAAGCCTGCGCTTTCATAAATTAATATGGAAATATGCAACATTTATAAACCACAAACAATATAACTCATTTTTCATGGAATGCACGAACCCACGTTTTGCTTTTTCCTTGAATCTTCCATGTTACCTAAAAATATACCTAAATGCTAGATCTAGAAGAACCGACTCAATTTTGTCCCCACCTTCACCAAACGATTATATGAGTACTCACCAAACGATTTTAATTTGGTGAAGTGTTTTTGTCAAACATCATAATCAAGCTTTCTCACTTTGTGGCCACACTTCTATATCCAAATCAATCTCAATCCAACATCACGTACTTGTAAGTGAGCTAGAGCTAGCTTAGAGTAGCTGGCTAGATTTCGTTCTGCGATTTTGTGAACCATATTTTCAAATAATTAATTAACTACCACCTAAATCCAATTATTTTGAAAAGCCACCACCTCGAGATTAATTAACAACAAGATTTTATATCATTTGATTGATTTGTTTGCTTCCTTAATTATTTTCTAATCCCACAACCCCCGCAACTCGATCGTTCTGCATGCTTATTACTTCTTATTTTGTTTATATATATATATATATATATATATATATATATATATATATATATATATATATATATATATATATATATATATATATATATATATATATTGTTAAGTGATAAGAAAGGGAATCTTCAAATTTATAGAAAGTGAAATACGAAGAGAGAGAGAGCACAAAGGCAAGCGAGTAAGCTAGCAATTGCATCTCATACTTTTACACCTCATCAGTCATCATGCATGGGGATGCCTAATGATGAGCTTATTTCATCGAACTCCAATTACGTACGTAGGAACATATATAGGCATATATATGGGTTTTATTTATTTATATATGTAATATTGATGATGATGGGTGCATATGCTTAGCAAGCATATACGTGCGTATGAACCTATCACTACTACAAAAAGTCCAAAAAACGTCCTAAATAAGACCCAATTAACGTCCCTTTTTAGAGGGACGTCTAGTGGGAGGAAGTTAAAAAATTCAGACATTTGACGTCCTGAATAAATTTCAGGACGCCTTATTTAAGGCGTCCAGAATTAATAATTCAGGAATTATTAATTCAGGAGCCTATCTAAATTTGGCTACTCTCATTTCCTCCCTACTCTTTCAATAAGTGAAGGAGGAGACAAAATGAACTAATGAAACAAAAAAATACATTCATAATTATGACTGCAGAAGACATTGGGATCATTGCTATACAAGGAAGAATCTTGAATTGCTTGGTTAGCAACATGGCGATTCACAAGACAGGATTGGATAATTTTACACAAGGCCAGACTTGAAGGAAGAATCCACCATTCACTTTCATCCCTGCATTGCCCCCAGCAAACCACAAGTATGTTTAGATGTTAGCCAAATAGTCACAACTTCACAAAATATTCAACCTCGTAATCAATTGATTTTTACCGGTAATTTTCTAGATCAGATGTTGAAAGACACTTACATGCTGAAATTCCAAGATTTGAGGTTGGAAGGCACTTTATTTGAGTTTGCTGTATAATGAATCAATCCACAGAAGAAGGCAACTACCTGCAATTAGAAGTAGTAATGGTTAAAACAAATATATGGAGATTAACAGTAAGTACCTTAATTGTAATAATTGTTTTCCAAAACAGAAGGATGAAAGTCAAGAAATTGAGGAAAACTTACAACATTGACTAAGGATGTCATATTCCACAGGGCATAAAGACGAGAAAGACCTGCAAATCTCATGGGTCCTTGACTAAACAAAGCATTGATTCCAGATGGAAATGAAAATAGTACAACAAGAGGAAGGACAAACAAAACCTTGAAGTTCATGAGGGACAGAGAGTACATCTGAAGCAAAGTGAGCAAATACTAAGATAAAATCTCCAAGTAGTAGCATACAAGTAACCAGACCAACTAGATCCTGAAAGGAGGTGAGAATAAGGGAAGTGTCATCAGCAAGAATTTCGGGGATATAGCAAGTAAAGCGGATAGTAGAAAGTATTTACTACCTGATGGCCAATAGGCTTTGTATTATAGAATATAAAACTAAAGGGGTAATATATAGTTATTTTCCCTTTAAGTGCTTTTAAGCTCTTGCCATTTAGAATCCCACCAAGACTCCTTCTAGGCAACAACAGATGGTCATTACTAGTCAAGTTATGCACTAGGTGTCTGTGACCTCTAAGAAAACTGCACATAACGAAATAAAATAAGTCACTCAATATTACTATAAATCTGCCATCAAAAGAAACATAGGAATTATGATTACCCTGACTGATTTTCAGTTGTAACTTCAGGATTTTGAAATAACGTGCTTTCATTATTAGTAGCAAATACCAAAAGTCCAAACTGGCAATATCCAGAAGCTGTTGGCTGAAACCCTTTTCAACTTCTACTTTGACTCTCTTTAAACATCTGAACTTCACCTTCACTTTTTCATTATTCATCCTGCTCGATCAAACTCTATCTTTTCTGTCCTGCTCCATCTGCATCACTTATGAGCAAGCACAATAATACAATCCAGCATACCTGAATGAGCAAGCAAGCACGCATGGACACCACCATGAAGTAACTCACCGCTCTTGTTCACTCTCTAGCCATGAAAATTAAATGAACTTATTACTTGATAATGTTGAAAATGAATCCTCAGATCCTTCCTCTAATAAGGACCCTAACTATGCCTAGTAGATAATTAATCTACTTCATATTTTTCAAACATGCACGCACGCATAAAAGATGAACTTGATTAACAATACAAAATAACATTGTAAACAGATTTTCTTAATTGGAACTTGCGTGAAAACAAAAAGGAAATTTCTATTAGAACTTTGAAACATGGAGTTGTGCATACATTAATCACTCAAAAAGAAACACGAGCATGCTCATGGCACGCTTATTACAAGCAACACAAAGTACATAATTTATTATTCTTTTGTAATTAAGTAGAATTAATTAAACCATTCCATATTTGGGTGACTTATCGGGTTGAACAAACTAAAATAAATAAATACTCAAAAAAAGATTGAGGGAATTGCTGAATCAGAAGCAAGATCCACGTTCGTTTTAATTCTTACCTTAAAGAGAAGCGTTCCTGTAGGATTTAGTGAAATAAATCACAGAGAGGAGAGGGGGACGATTGAACAGGAAGCCTAGGACGACAGCCTCTTCTCTCTTCGATCTCAAGGGCTTTGCCATAGATTGTACTCAATGTGAATAAATTAAAAGGAAAACAGTCATGTAGTGCATTCAGATAATCGGATATTACAGTGAACCATGCCCTTGACTAGAAACTATAAACCAGTAAATGTTTCATAAGGCACCCGTTTGCTTCGTCGTCGAGATCGGAGAAGGAGGGGAGGCGCGGAAAACGAGCACGCAAGCCGACGGACCGCGAAGAGGGAAGACGACGGAGGAGACGGAGGCATCGCGCACAATATTGTGAGGGAAAAATGAAAGGGCTTTCGGTAGGGAAGGAGGCGAGTGAGAGATCAGGGAAGAGTGAGGGTGAGCCCGATTAGGGCTTTCGGTGGTAAGGAAGGAGCCGTGAATGAGAGACCAGGGGAGTGAATCAATTAGGGCTTTCGAAGCAGGCGTGAATGAGAGAGCAGGGGAGTGTGAGTAGAAGCGAATAGATGGGGACTGAGTGTGTGAGAGACGTGTTCGGGGAGACTGACCGTGAGTGAGCCTCATCGATGAAGAAATACGATATAATTAGCCAATTTTGGCGTCCTGAAACAAGTCCTCGGGACGCCTTAATTTTTAATTAAGCGTCCTAACAAAAATTCGGAACGCTAAAAAGCTCAAAAAATAAATTGAGCCCAAAAAATACTTTTTAGGCGTCTTGAAATATTTTTAGGACGACAAAAATTTTTATTAAGGCGTCCTTAAGCTTATTTAGGACGCCAAAAAGACTCTCATAACTTTAGCTGGTGTTAAAAAAAATTTCCAAATGGCGCCATGGCGCCAAACAATTAATTTTTAGCTTATTTTAGGCGTCCTGAAATCATTTTAGGACGCCTTAATTAATTTTAGGCATCCTAAAATATATTTTAGGATGCCAAATGCTTAGAATTTAAGTATATAATTACTAAAATGCCACCGCTTCACTTTTAACTTCTTTTTTAAAATAAGGACGTCTTTTAGGAAATAGTAACTTTTTTTTTTGTAGTAGTGTGTGTGTATATATATATATATGCATAAGTGCAGACGCACTTGAGGCCCGCCTTTCCAAGCGCCACTGAGCAATCCTTCGACTCTCCTACACATATACTCATACTGCCTATGCTCTCCTGTTCCAATGCATGGTCCTTTAACAATTAAAATTTATTTATGTATTTTTAGTTAAAATTATAATAATATTTTTATAAGATGTAAAATCTAGGCCATTAAAATTTTCATTCAATGGTGGAAATGTGAAAAGAAGAGCAAAGAATAAAAAAAAAGGACAGAAACCAACTCCATCCTGATTATTTTTTTAAGGTGCCCCAGGGCAGCAGCCACCACTACCCGTATTTTATAGGGCAAGTGAGGTTGGAAAAGGATGGTATGACCCACTTTGTTGTTTTGCAAATGAATATGTGATTTGGCACGCATCCTCAAGAGTCAACATATATGAAGGTAGGGTCCACCCACGTAATGACCACGCTTGAACAAGTAAATTATGAATGGATTGTTGTCCCAACTTCACCTGCTACTGCATTAGATTATATCAGGTAAAGGCTTGAGCATATTTGTTTTGGACCTTTAAATTATCAATGAAATATATCTTTACTGGCAAAACACGAAAAGAAGTTGACAATAATTTATTATGTTTTTTGGCAAAAAAAATAAATCCCCTCGTATTTATTATGTTTTTTGGCAAAAAAATAAATAAATATAATTTTAAATTATGATAACTACTTGAAATGGATCCAAACTGAATCCCCTGTATTTATTACCAACTTAAAACCTCTAGTATCTTTTTTTTTTTTTTTTTGAAAAAAATCATCAATAAATTATTTTTATTGATTGATATGGAGATAAAAAAATTTCAATTATAAAAGAATATAAAAACGAAACGGTATTACTTAACGGGAATTAACGGTGTTACTTAAAAACAAAACTGAATTTAAGGGTGTTACTAGTGAGTATTAAAATGTATAGATAGATAGAGATAGAGTTTTTTTTTTTTATTATCCTAAAATATATTCTTTTAACCATTATCCTCATTAATAAAAACTCTATTTAATATGTACAATCAATAAAATTATTTTTAAGAAAAATTTATAAATATGGGAGCCAAAAGTGGATTGAGGCCTATTTATAACTAAAATAAACCACAAAAATATTATAATTGATGTCGTCTTTTATTTGATTAAGAGTATCCAATCCATAAATTATTTTGGACTTGAAGCTAATTCCTTTAAAATTTAGAGTATAAAGGGTTTTTGCTTAACCCAACAAGTACGTTTTCTAATGTTCTCCTTTGATCTTACGGGATTTGTGGGATCATGTTGCTTCCCATCTCAATTAATTGTTGGATGGTACTTATTGTCATTGTCAGCTTAGTCATTACCAATTTTCAAGTTAACTAACTCGAATGGAAACATGAGTACTTTAACCATTTATTTTCAATCAACTTAATTAGGATACGCTTTAATTTAAAATTTACTTGTTCTTATCTACTTTGAAGAAAATAAATCAAGTACAAGATTAAATTTGTATTTTTTTTTCCAATATAGTTGGGTAAAATCGTATAATTTTTCGGGAAAATCATTGTAAGGTCCCAAGGATCATAAAAAATTATAAAAAAGTCTCATATCAAATTTCTCTATAAAAAAGGACCATGTGCCCTGCATTGTGATTCATTCGGAATGTGATGTTACCGAATTGTTCTTACCAACTTTCACAAGTGCATATGTGAATTTTAACAAGTGTTTATGCCTATTTTCACAACTACATGAGCCTATTTTGACAACAAGATTTTCCAACCTGGAGAAGTTATGAAATTTCACAAGTTAATGTCCCAATTTTCACAAGTGTAAATGCGAATTTTTCTTATGCCTATTTTCACAACTATATCAACCTACTTTGACAACTAGATTTTCCTATCCGGAGAAATTATGAAATTTCACAAGTCACTATTAGAAAAGACTAAAATTGCGACGGAATTATTTCCGTCTAATTCCGTCGCAAATTTTAAAAATTTGCAACGGAATTTAAAATCTGCCGCAAAAAAAAAAAAAAAATCGACAATTTTAAATTCCGTCGCTAAAAAGGCCGATTTTGCGATGGAAAAAATACATCCTTCACAAAATGGCTTCTCACGTTTGTGAATTGGACCCGGATTGGCACCGATTTGCGACGGAAATAGAATTCCGTCGCAATCCCCGGATTTGCGACGGAATGGAATTTTCGTCGCAAATCCCTAAGGGGTTTGCGACGGAATCGATTTCGATCGTAAATGTTGGTCTTAAGCTCGATTTCAGGGTCTCCTCCCCTATTTTTCTAGTGTTCTCTCCCTCTCCAGCGTGCTCTCTCCCTGTTCATCCTTCCAGCCAGAATTCGGAACGTCATGCAGCCTCCTTCCGGCCTCCTCTCCCGCTAGTTCTGTCCTCCCCTTCCTTTTTCCGCCTCCTCTAGTCTCACCGCCGGCGTCGCCCTCCTCTCCTCGACCTCCAGCCTCCTCTTCATTAGCGTCATCTGGTAAGTCTCTATCCCCTCTTTTTTTTAGTTTTTTGCATTAGATGTAGTTTTTTTAGTCAACTTCTCCAGTATAATTATCTATCTCTACACACACACACATGAATAGTGTATTAGTTCTTTAGATTTTTATGTGACCTATGAGAATAGGAAAATACATAATCCATATATGGTTATAGTCTTCATTTTCAAGTTTACTCATTTGTTAGACGCATCTATGTACATGGAAGTAGCCAAAAAAGATTAAGGTCTAACTTTAATGATGAAACCAAACTCTCTCTTACATTTAAAGCTTTAAACCATAAATTAATAGTAGGAGCAATATTTCTAGTCGTGTTCCAGTTGCTTTCCAAAAGTTATCTATTAAAACACGTGCATAAATGAGTAGAATTAGACATGCATCACATATATGAATCATCTTCATGGAAAAAAAAAGAACCAGCTTTATATTTACATATAAAGGACTACTTAGACGCGTGATTGCACAACTTCTCTCCTCTGTGGGAGCTCTCTCCTCTCGGTGTAAGAGTTACCTGGGTTCTGTTTGAACCGTGTTCGGCATAGTCTCTTTCTTTTGCTTCTCTTCACATCTTCGGTGCTAGCTGTTGGCGGTATGGAGGTGGGGGAAAGCAGTAGTGCAGAGAGGGTGAAACATGTGGTCCTCGACTTAGATGAGAAGATCAAACATCAAGGTGGATCACTAGTTGGGAAGATTCATACAAGTAAAAATCTGCATATTCCCACTGTTATCTCTATGATAAAGAAGGGGTGGCAGTTACAAAATAATATGGATGTGCTTGAGCTTGACCGTAGCAAGCTCATTTTTTTGTTTCGTTTTCATGATAGCAACGAATATGGTCGATTCCTGAAGGGTAGGCCTTGGACGATTCTGGGCTTTCTCTTAAATCTTCATGTTTGGGAGGATTCTATGGTGCTCAAAGATATTAGTTTTGAGATGGCGCCTTTCTGGGTGCAGTTTCATGGCCTTCCGGTGGTAGCTTTCGACAACAAAAATGCAAAAACTCTTGGGGATTCAGTTGGGGAGGCTATCATGTTTGAAAAACCAATGATTGGAGGAAGACTCGGACGTAACTTTATTAGAGTCAGGTCTCTTATCCATCTGAATGAGCCCTTGGTCTCTGGTTTCTGGGTTCCTATGAGGGGGAAGGAACCAGCTTGGGTCTCTGTTAAGTATGAGAGATTTCAGAATTTCTGTCATATTTGTGGATGGATCGGGCACGATGGGCGAATATGTAAGGAGGGCCTGGGGAGAAGAATAGGAAGCAATGATAAGCCAGAGTTTGGCAGTTGGCTAGGCACGCTCGGTCTACGTACAGTGGAGGAGGACTTGGAGGTTTGTATGGAAGATTGGAGCGAAGTCCCTTTCCTTGTGAATGGTGATCCGAGCAAGTCATCGTGTCGGAGTGAGGCGCCACGGAGGAGTGTGTCGTCTGATAGTATATCGCTGGCGGTGGGTAAGCTAGCTCCTGTTTCTGATACACCGACTTCAGGAGGCTCCGTCTCAGCCCTTCAGAAATTTCCGGTGACCAGTGAAACGAACCTGTCGGAGGAAGTATTGTTCCGACGACCTCCTAGCTTAACGGTCGGCGCTGCTTCTGAGGTTGCTGAGGGTGATGGTGACATTCCGATGCAGCCTTTGAGGAACATGGGACATTTGACGTCATCACCAAAAGCAACTACCCCTCTGATGGTGATGGATGCTTTTGAAAGTGGTTTGACCCAAGCAGCTGGAGGTCACGTGAGTCAGCCACATCATGGTGTAGGTCCCACTTCCTTGGGCCGGATGATGCAAGGGGCGCTGGATGTATCTCTCCTGGTGGTGCACTCATCGCATTTGGACGAAATAAAGGAAGCTGGGCCTATTCTTTTGGGCCATTCGGATGGGAGTGGAGGAATCATGGATAAGCTAATAATTAATAGTGGGCTTGAGGAGTTGCATGGAAGGAATGGGCTTGAGACTTTTTTAGAAAATCAGAAGTGCTTATTTTCTACAGGGGCCGTGAACAGTCTGCTATGCCATGATCCTTCCTATGTTGTGAACTCGTGCAACTCTCGTGCTAAGGATCATTCTGAACCTGTCGGACCAGTTGGCATCAAAGAGGAGGGTTTAGCCAATTTTAATAATTCCCAGCAGTATTTTGTTGAGTATCCCAGCGATGATGAGCTTAAAAATAACCCTATTATCCCTAATGTGGGTCTCTCACCAATCTCAGCTATGTCATTTAGTCTGAAAGGTATTCACCTCAAGCGACCTTATGAGGAGGACACTGATTTTTCTGAGCGAAAAAGATGTAGGAGGTTGACCTTTGAGCCAGTCGAAGAACCAATTCATGATAAAATATCAACAGGGAAACTACAGAAAGAGCAAAAGAGGAATGTCCGATCAGTTAAAAAGTTTCTTCGCCAGGCTAAACGGGATGTACAACAGGGTATGCCTAGTAACATGATTTCCCCTATAGAGATTGATTTTCCTGATAGTTGGTTATCTGCAGGCTGTGAAAAAGATATGGATCAGGATGCTCCTGATAACGTTGGTGGTTGGACGAAACCAGCCACCGGTTCACCATGAATCTATTAGCTTGGAACTGTCAAGGGTTGGGGGTTGCCTTGACGGCCCGAGAAATTTGAAGGAAGAATGTCTCCGGAAAAAACCCCATTTAGTCTTCTTAATGGAGACTAAACAGAAGGCAAGATATGTACGGAATGTAACACCCCAAATTTCGTAGCATAAATCGTGCCGGTGACACGTGGTTTTATAAAAATTCATCAGAGTTTTGAGGTGCTACAGCTTAGCGTTTTGCGGAAACGGAGAGCATGTACTAAAAATTTGAACAACAGGTATAACACTGAGTAAGTGATATGAAATACTCAGACATATGATGATGCCTGACGTCTACTGATATATATTACAAAATCTCTCGAAGGAATTATTCATGTGATACAGTAATACAAAACTCTATAATTACATTTCTTCTATGTAACTATACCCTTTTTTCGTCAAGCCTTAGGTAGACTTGGGACATAGACCCTAACTCAGTTAAATCATCTCATTTGGCCAGGCTGGGTAGGTCTAGGGGAGTCTCACCGTGCTAGGGTGACTGATTGACTGAACCACATAGACGACCCTTCTAGTTTAAGCACCAAATGATGTGAAGTAACTTTATTATATTCATGCCATAAGGTAGGTTCTGTTGACTTTCTTCCCGCATTTCCTTTGACCGGTGCCTTCTCACGGCTTCGTCTACTGGCGTATATCTATAGTTCCGTCCCCTGGTGCCTTCTCTGGTTCAAGACCCTTTCCTGTCTATTCATTCAGACTGATGTCCAATGCCCATCGGACCTCAGGTAACGGTTAACCTCATGCTTATGCAAGCAATATATGTATGACAGGCATTCATGACATTTTCACAATAATCACTACAGAAGCCCATAACAGATGTAGGAAGCAAATGATCAGATATATACGGCAATAACAATACACAGCCCCTCGTAGTATGTTTGTTATCCCAGTCTGCACAATCTCCGGTGCCACGATGTACGGTCGTGTCCAAAGCGCTAAGGAAAACTTTCAACGGTGTTAACAATACCATAACCCGTGTAATCATGATGTCACCAATTTCAAATGAGACAGAGTCTCAGTACAAGAACACAACAATCATATATGAGCATAACACAAGAATCAGAGTTAGTACTACAGTACGCCGCGAACGTACCTTCGTCGATGGTACTTCGGCACGTTTTACGAAAAACAACGATATTTTGACAGCGGCCCAACGGCGGTACAATAGCGGTACGACAGCGGTTTGACAACGGATCAATTAGCTCAGATATCCTATAAGGATAGTGTTTATCAATATCTAGTAGCATAACGGGCATTTTAGGTAAAAATTCCCATTTTTCCCCGACCCCTAATCGGCGAAATTTCGCGGAGCTTCGCTACTTTGATCCTATCTCTCCGAATTTTGACATATCTCTCTTCCCAAGATATTTTCGAAATAAATACCATATATACCCCTACATATGATATCTAGACTATCTTGGAAATTTAAAGACAATTCTAACATTCCTACTATATCTACCGAAAGAACTACCGAAACTAAAGACTAGAGACCGAAAAACTTACCCAGGGCTCCGCTATATTTTCTCCGGGCTCTTCCTTCTCTCTAACCTCTCTCTAGGATTCGAATTTTTGGTGTGAAATGAAGTGAAGAGGGCTTGGCTATTTATAGGAAAAGGAAGGGACAAGGTGAGAATTACTTCAATTGTTTTCAGATCGGATTTCAACCGTCGGATCGCACTTAGGACACACGGACTTATCCTGGCCCTCCACCTATGTGCCGACCTCTACCCCCTTGTGACATCATCTTTATGATGTCATACTAGCTGACTTACCGATATCGTTCCTTGATCGGTGTTCGAATCGCGTAATCTTGCCGAAACTCAAAATTCCAACAACGGCGTTTCGAAGGTTTAAACTTCCTCATTCACAATATCTGGGTTAACTAAATTTTTAATCCCTTTGAGGGTATTCTTCATCGGGCTGAACATTTCGGCCGTATGATGCGATCGGTTGCGAAAACGACTTCCGATAGCCGTGTTTTCGGACAATAATTCACGGGTTCGAAATATGTCCTGTCGTAAGAAACCTTAATCCTGGTTTGTCACAACACTCAAGTTTACCACGGGTTCACTTTTTACTATCTCGCCTATTCTCATAAATACCCTCTCTTATTTGCTCTGTTGGTTTCAGAATCAGCTTCGGAGATAGTCCACTCCGAGGTAGAATTTCACTGGTTTATAAGAAGTCCATATGTCTTAGACTAAATTCCTATATCTTGGTGTATGATTTAGTTTCTATCCATTCTCAAATGTCATGTTGGCTCTTTACCAAATATATTATTATTTTATTCAAAATATCATGATATTTTATTTTTATTTTATATTTATTTTTCTAAGCATTTTATATTTTTATATTATTTTATTATTTTTATTATTTATTTATTTATTTATTTCGAATTTCTCCCTTAAATTAATTAATTTACTTATATCTTAATCTAAACAATTTGCCACTAATTACTTAATTAGCCATTTACTAATTGTTGATAATTTTCATAATTAAGATTAATTATTATCTCACAACTTTTGCACTGACATTGGTATTTTATGTCCCATGTAAAATATTAAAAATCATGGGGCCAAAAAGTGCTTTTAATAATATTATATTCATGTTTCTAAATTTCTCGGAAATAACCCCAAAATTCATAAAATTAGAGATAACATATTCCCTAAGTTTTTGTCAATAATTGTTGCCATATAGGATTTATCATAATACTTTCAAATCCTTTAATGCCCTACAAAACACATTTTCATAGATTTTAGCTTATTATCTCTTCTATTTTTTAAAGAGAAATTGCTCCTAAATTTATAACAATTAAGTTACAAAATTAGAGACAATATACTTTCTCAGAAATATTTATCCAAATATTTTACTTATATTAGTTAGGGTTTTCAGGGTATTACACGGAAGGTGAGACGTAGATGTCAATGAAGAATGGATAGTTAATCCGGTGGGAAGAAGTGGTGGCCTGGCTTTATGGTGGTCTGATGTGCTTACGGTTAATATCCTATTCTCATCCTCGAATATTATTCATACTAGTGTGATGTCTGGTACTTTTTCTACTCCGTCATATATTACTTTTATTTATGGCCCCACTGATGAAGATGCAAGAATGTTATGCTGGCAAGAGGTCCGAAGAATTAGCAACAACATCAGGACTTCTTGGTTGTGTCTTGGAGACTTTAATGATATCTTATCTCAAGTTGAGAAGTGTGGCGGTCACCCTACACTACTAGAAAAATACGAAATAGCTACGGAATTTGCTACGGAACATTTTCCGTAGCAATGGTGTCGGATTTTGCTACGGATTTTTAAATCCGTAGCAAAAAAAAAAAATAGTGACGGAATAAAATTTCCGTAGCAATAGCTACGGATATTGCGACGGAAATAGAAAACCGTCGCAGTATAGAGACGGATCAGATATCCGTCGCAAAATAGTGCGACGGATAGATGATCCGTCGCAAAGTGGCGGCCAAAAAGGTCGCCACTTTAGCGTTTTTGCGACGGATCTGTGATCCGTCGCAAAAAAGTGCGACGGATCACGAGATCCGTCGCAAAGTGGCGCCAAAAAGGCCGCCATCGTAGTAGTCTTTGCGACGGATCGTGATCCGTCGCAAATTAGTGCGACGGATCACGGATCCGTCGCAAAGTGCGGCCAAAAAGGCCGCCACTTTATTAATTTTGCGACGGATGCGTGATCCGTCGCAAATTAGTGCGACGGATCACGGATCCGTCGCAAAATGCGGCGGCCAAAAAGGCCGCCACCGTAGTGCTGCGACGGATCGTGATCCGTCGCAAATTAGTGCGACGGATCACGATCCGTCGCAAAGTGGCGGCCAAAAAGGCCGCCACTTTATGTGCTTTTTGCGACGGATCATAGATCCGTCGCAAAATGTTGCGCTAAAAGCCGCAACATTCGTCTCCCTCACCCAATTTTCCCCTTCCCCGCCCCCTCCCCGCCTCCGCCCCTCCCGCCTCCGCCCCCCCCACCTCCGGCCCCCCCCCCACTCTCCGCCACCCTCCCTCTTCCCCTCCCCCCCTCCTCCCCCTCACCCACGACCCTCCTCCTCCACCCTCACCCACGACCCCCTCTTCCACCATCATCCGATCCCCCTCCTCCTCCCCCCTCCCCACCTCCGCCTCCCTCCCTCATCCCGACCCCCCCCCCCATCTCCGTCGCCCCTCCCTCCGTCGCCTTCTCCCCCGTTCGATCCCCCATTTTTGCAAGGTATGTAAGCTGCCTTTTTTTTTTCCCTTTTTGTAGTTTTTTTTTACCTTTCATTTTTTTTGCAGTTACAAACAAATCCTCTTCGATTTTGCGGGTTAGTTTGAAGTATATTTTCTTTTTATTACAATTTGATATTTATGTTATGTTTGCTTAGGAATAATGAAAATATGTATGTTGGTATGGGATTATCGATTACATGAGTTTAAATTGTATTTTGTTACATAAGATAAATTGTGAAATGAAGATAAAATTAAGATTTTGTATTAGTTGATATTGATGAAGTATTTAGAAATTCCAATTGTAGCACTTTTTATTATGAAAATATGTATGTTGGTAGAAGATTATCGATTACATGAGTTTAAATCGTTTTTTTTACATAAGATAAATTGTGAAATTAAGATAAAATTAAGATTTTGTATTTAAATATAATAATTATATAATTATAATA
Organism: Acacia melanoxylon; assembly: GCA_019022615.1. NCBI lineage: Eukaryota > Viridiplantae > Streptophyta > Magnoliopsida > Fabales > Fabaceae > Acacia > Acacia melanoxylon. The sequence continues at coordinate 1,888,213 of JAFJYJ010000041.1, read as the reverse complement.
GAATTAACTATTCTAAAATTCATTCTAAAATGAATATTCAATATTACTATTTTTTTTATATTTATAATTAAAATTAGAATTCTAATTAAAAATTGAATAATTTATTATATATACTCATACTCATTTAGATATACTTAGTAGAATTCTATATAGATTTCTATATAAAAATCTACTTTGTATAAGTATATATGATATGAATTGTAGTGATTCAAAAATCTCTTTGTAACAATATAAAAATAGAAAAATAACAGGTAAAAATCTTAATAGAACAATAACAAATTAAATGAAGTAGAGCTTTAAATTATTCAATTTTTTTATCATTTATTATTATTATATATTATTATTATAATAAAATTAGTATATTTAGTAATAAAAAAATAAAATAGAATTCAATATTAAATAAAATAATTATATAATTATAATGTTGGTATTGATGAAGTATTTAGAAATTCCAATTCTAGCACTTTAAGATTTTGTATTATGTTTGCTTAGCTGGAATAATGAAAATAATGAATAATGAAGTATTTTTATCTAGCACTTTTTAGGAATTTATAAATTCCAATTCTGATTTTGGTGTGATAAAATTAAGATTTTGTATTAGTTGGTATTGATACATAAATATTTAAATAGGATGATGTTGAAACTAGAAAAGTGAAGTGTTTGGAAATGAAATTTAGGGATAAGACAATGAATTAATTAATGTCAACTGGGAGGAGGAAGGTGTGACGTTGAAGAATAATCACATTTGTATGTGTTATAAAAATTAGTAGAATTTATTATTTGATTTAGGCTATTATAAAAATGACTTGTTAGTAATTTGTTTAAAAAATATTTCATTTAAATTTTTTATTTCAATCTATGTTTAACAAGTTATACAATAAATTTGATTAAATGTTAAGTAATCTCTTTGATCTAGCCCATATATGTTAGAAACTCTAAAATACTTAGTATTCTATTCTTTGTTTGCCCTCCACATACATGTGTCCATGTTCGGTGGTGTGTTATCCTCATTCTCCTGGTTGCTTCTTTGGAATATGTTCTTTGTTCAATGCATGTGTTTGTTTTTCACTTTCTTGAGTAAGTGGCAATTGGAAGGCATAAGAGGCGACTTATATATATTTGTGGTATGTTGAGAAGTTAATTAGGGTAGTAACTGAACTAGCTAGGAAGTATGGAAGGCAACCATGATAGAAGTTGGATGTACAATCGTCTAACGATAGAAGACAAGTAACAACAAAGATTCTTCGCGGGTTTGGAAGAGTTCGTCCAATTTGCTTTGGCGAATTCAAATAATTCAAGAAGGGAGATCGGTGTCCATGTGCCAAATGTAAGTGTTTAAGATTTACGGATGCGGACACGGTCGGGATTCATTTGTGTCAAAAGGGATTCATAAAAGATTATGAATGTTGGGAATGTCATGGCGAAGTCCGACGGACACCGAGTGGTTATTACGGGGACGAGTCATCGAGAAAACCTTAATCAATATGAGCGGTTGGTTATGGATGCCGCGGGACCGTCGATCGGCCAATATTTTGATCCCGTTACTCATGCGAACCGTCATACATGGGAGAGGAGACCGGTACCCATCCTCAACCATCAAACATGGGTGAGGATCCTCATCCGGAAGCTGCTAGGTTCTATAAAATGCTTCAAGAAGCACAACGTCCGTTATGGGAAGGTTGCGACCACTTTGAAAATAGTGAATATTCATCGCTATCGGCTACCCTAGCAACACTAAGTTTGAAGACCGATCACCATATGAGTGAGAGGAATTACAACGAAATGATGCGATCATGAGTAAGGTTGTTCCCAAAGACAATAATTTGCCGAAGGACTTTTACCAAGCAAAAAAAAGGTGAAAGAGCTTGGGCTTGGATGTGAAAAAATTCATTGCTTTGCCCCCGAGAGGATGTATGTTGTATTACAAGGATGATGCTTTGAGCGACAAATTGCAAATTCTGTGGACATGACAGATATAAAGTTGTGGGGAAAGGAAGGAAAAAGACCCGTCATGCATTAAGCAAGATGTGGTACTTTCCTCCGGTGCCCGGACTTACGAGATTGTATGCATCCGAACAAACGGCTTCTCACATGAGATGGCACTTTGGGAGCATCGTAGGGATGAGAACTTTGTGACGCATCCATCCATCGATGCCGAAGCTTAGCGTAAATTTGACGAGGCGAATCCTTTCTTTGCTATGGATCCCCGTAATGTTCGTCTTGGTCTATGTTCGGATGGGTTCGCTCCTTTCAACAATACGGGCGGGAATTATTCCCGTTGGCCGATCATTGTGACGCCGTACAACCTCCCACCTTCTATGTGCATGAGAAGAGAGTTTTTCTTCCTTAACGCGTTAATCCCCGGGCCGTCGAACCCAAAAAAAAGATAGATGTGTACCTCAGGCCTTTGATAGACGAGTTGAAGATGTTGTGGAGTGAAGGTGTTCTTACGTATGATATATCATTAAGTCAGAATTTCACCATGCGGGCTGCCTTAATGTGGACGATAAATGATTTCCCTGCATATGGGATGTTGAGTGGCTGGCAAACGTCTGGAAAGCTCGCATGCCCGGTATGTCTTGAACAGAACATGGGTTTTAGCTTGGAACACAGTCGCAAGGTCAGTTGGTTTGACAGGCACCGACGATTGATAATCTTTAAATTCATATTATTTTTTATGCAAAAAGGAGCTAAAAACTCTGTCATTGTCATGCTTTAATGGAACAATTAGTTAAATATGTGATTTCATCTTCATAATGAGTTTTTAGACTTCATTTGCATTAATCTTGGTCATATTTGTAGTTTGGATCAAAATTGGGTTTAAATCTCATCTCTTTTACAATTGAGTAAAGAACACTGTTTCGTATTTTAATAATATCTTGAGTTCTAGACCTCAAATAAATCTTCACTTTATATTGTAGGAAAGCTGAAAGATATACCTACAACTCTTATGAAGAGCCCAAAAGCTAAATCAGATGTTTAGAGATCCAAAATGGGCTTTGAATCCGAGACAAGGCGTTGGCACTGGACTCTGGAACAATGTTCGGTGTTTGATCCATAACTGGTGCTACAGAACTCAAAATTCGGTGCGGTTTGAACGACTGGACAGCTGACATCCAGGGGTACATTTCGTATGAAGACAGCTTGGTCCAACTCCACCTATTTCATGGTGTAACAAAGGCTGGAAAGTTGACGCGTTTTTGGAGCACAAAAGTCAAGAATTGTGGCTCAATAGTTCTTCCAATTTTCCTATAAATACATAGATGTTTTCAAGAGCAAAACACACCTTGAAGAGACCAAGATCTCTCTCATTCTAAGTTCCTTCTTTTATTTCTTGCCTCCTACTTGGGATGGCTTAGTTTTGCTTTATTAGTTTCATGTATTGTCTTTAATTCTTGTCTTTAATTTCTTGCCTCCTACTTGGTATGGCTTAGTTTTAATCTTTCCTTTTAATTATTTTATTTTGATTTTATGTTCTTCATCTTTTTCCTTTATTCATTCATTATGTTTTTTATATTTACTTTTATATTGGAATAGAAGCTTTCATTTTCTTTAATTGTTCTTTGTGTTCTTCATGTTCATGATGAACTTGTTCATGTTCTTCGTGGTCATGATGAACATCTTTATTTCTACATTTTCATCTTACATAGCCATGCTTGGCTAAGTTTTTGTGATCGACCCATGAGTTGAGGATTCCATGGTGTCATCCGGAGGACTTATGCTTCAATCGATAACTGACTTGTTTCGTTTACTTTAATCGGATTCGAGTTTAGAAACAGATTGGATGTTAGATTTAATATCCAGATTGAAATCCCAAGGACTTAGGTCGGACCAGGTTACGAGAAACGTTGTACGATTGCACAGCGAGCTCGCCATATGTTCGATCATATGCTAGGCGATTGTCTAGTCGAGGGAGCTTCGGACAAATGCGAGAGATTTCGGTTTGTTTAGAATCAATCACGGGTTCGTTATTCTATTTCTTTGTCCAGTGATGGAAGGTCTTGGAATCCCAATTACGAGTTGATCGTTTTTCATTTGATTAATCTCTCCTTTTCATTCTGTCTTCAATTTCTATTCTAATTCCATCAAAACCCAATCCCCCTTGTTTTTATTTCATTTGCATGACATCTAGATTACTTAGGATTCAATAAAAAGCTCCTCGAAAAGAGAGAACGATCCTAGGTTTGCCTATACGCAATCCTTGGTTAATTGTTGATTGTGGACCCCAAGGCTAATGATAAAAGGTCTTCATCAAATGGCGCCGTTGCCGGGGAGCTAAGTAATTGGCTCCCTAGGTAATCTAATTGTCAAATTGACTTTTGACAAGGGGTTTCTCGTGTGATGCTTGTTAATTTTGCATTTTTTTTTTCATTGCATATAGTTCAAGATTTTTGCATTGTCTTGACTTGGTAGCTTCGTGTGGTGTGTTTGTATCAAATTCAATATGATCTTGAGCTTATTTGTTTGATTTCACCATGTCTCCAAGTTAATTCATAGCATACTTACATCTTTAATCATTAAAAAAAAAAAAAAAAAAAAAAAAAAAAAAACTTTTCTTTTACACTTGCATTTGTATTTTATTATATTCTTTTTCTTAATTTTTATAGTTAGATTTTTATTTTGTAATTCACTGGGAATTAATTGCATTGAACTTTCATGGCTTGGTTTTATGATAATCATGAACTACCTTTCAATTCTCACTCTTTTGTAGGCAATCAAGAATGTGATGGCTTATTCCACCACCAATATCATAAGCCTTACCAACATCCTCCATTCCAACAATATCATCAACACTCTCACTTACCATACCATCCTTCATTCCATCCTACTTCCATACCATGCCCTCCATCTCATGAATCCTTATACCCATTTGAGCCAACTTATGAACCTCATTATCAACCATGTGTGCCCAACCAAGATCCTTCATTTTGTGCAATCATTGGAGATTTCCAAAGTCAAACGACTTGGGCTATAAATGAGGAGTGGTCACATAAGGACGACTTTCATCAACAAATGGACTCTATTTTTAAAAGAATGGAACACCAAGCGGAAAGGTATGAGAGATTAGGAAAAGAAATTGAGCAGCAAACACAAATGTTGAAAATGAAATTTCAAGAAAATCCTTCTCTCATGGTCACACATGCACAAGAAGTGAAGCAAGTACAAAAGCATATTGAAGAGTCTTCTCTCCATTTGGTAATGATCCTATCCTTATAGAAGTAGACTCTCCTACTACTTTGACTAACGAAGCAATTCATGATTTGAGTGATAAAGATGTGGATGAGGAAATCATTATTGAATCCCCTCAATTTTTTGAAAATGCAATTGCCCAACCAATTGGATTTAACGAGTGATTCACTTGTACTTGTTGATGAGTGTGTTCCTATTTCTTCATGTGATTCTTTAACTGCTGAAAATGCTTCTCTTCATAGTACTATGGATGATTGTAATAAATTGAATGACATATTTTCATGCTCTTGTGAAGATTATCAAATATGTGTAGATTGTTATCATAAAAAATGTCATTTACTTGATGAGCTTCCAAAGAAAGCATTTAGTGAAGTGGTTGATTCTACCATTGATCATAATGCACGATCTTGTACTATTGATGATAGTAAGCATGTCAATTTTGAAAAGATTGAATCAAACATGAATACCAATGTTGTTGATGATATTCTTGCTGATTATCCCGATCTTGCATCTATGAGTGACTCTATTAATTGTGCATGTTGATGATGAATTGTGTCCTATTTGCACTGAAATTAATGATGCATTATACGGTGATATTGAATTGACTAGTGATTCTGCATTGATTGTGGATTCGTTGTTGATGTGAGTGAGAACAATCATAATGCTGGAATGTCAAATGCACAAAATTCCCATTGGATCACTTCCTTGTAGTCTTGTTGGTACTAAAGATACTTGAGATTTTGATTGATAAAATTCTGCATGTTGATGAATCTTTCCAACAAGTGTTATCTTGCGATTTGCCACCCGATTTAGAAAAGACAAATGATTGTTTTGAAATTTTAGAACCCTCGGGTGGTGACAATTTCAAAAATTCTCTTCCTTCTTCCAATCTTTTCTCTTTCATCTCTTGTGATTGCAATGATGATATGGTGTACTCAAACACTAAGTTGGATTCCACACCTTCCATTTTGCAAACACGGGAGAATTTTCACAATGTAACCGGTTGCTTGACTCCTACGATGGGAGTAATATTGACTTCCTTGGATGTGATAGTTACTTGGAGAGTTTGATTCCTAAAATATCTTTAATTCACTTGAAATCTCTCCATGTCTCTATTTTTGGATGGGATACTTGCTATTTGCTTGTCTTCGTTGCGGGCACATTCTTGGAAAGGTCATCGATGGAACCAACATCCACCACACATTTTTGGACCTCTTCCAATTGATCCCGAACCACCTCCACCAAGGAAAATCATTGAGGGGGAAAGTGTTTTCAAAGACAAATGCAAGATTCTCATTGATGATGAGAATTTCTCCTTCAAGCAACTCAAGATACTCTAACAAAGGTTGTCTCTTTCCTTACTTATTTTCTTCCTAATTCATATGATTACTTGGGCTTAATTGTTGTACGAGGAAGATAAGTGTGGGGGAGGGACACATTCCAAAGAGCAAAAGTAGAAATAATGTAGTTTAGTAAGTAGAATAAGAACTCCCTATGTATGGAAAAAAATATATTTTGAATCCTTTTGATTATTGTTTTATTTTTAAATGAGAAAATGCAAAAAAAAAAAAAAAAAAAAAAAAAAAATCTCCTTCTATGATTGCTCCATATTATGAACTTAGTAATTTTGGTTTTGATGGATCATTCTATTTAGATTGAAATTTTGGACTCTTGGATTATAATATCTTGGTGTTAATTCTGTGATGCTAATTGCATGATTTGGTATTTTCCTTTGTGAGATCTTGGGCCTACATGAATGGAACTCATCTTTTACCATTCTTTCTTTCTTGTGTGCATCTGCTCATGATTTATGTTCTCTAGAACTTGCTCTCATTCTTTTCAAAACTACATTTTTCATTTGCATGCATAAATATGATGGAGGCTTGTTTTCTTTCTTTTATTTCCTCACTCGACCAAATAGCCTTTCCTTGCATTATATCTCCTTTGTTAGCCCTTTGTGCCTTTTTGACTCATTCCTTTCAAAGCCACATTACTACCTAAATGTCACACCATTTTATTCCGCACCTTGGAAATTAATTGCGCATTGGTTTTGTGATTAAGTGTGGGGGTTGCCCAGGAGTGCAATATTTTAAGTGTGGGGGAAGTATTTGATTATATGTCATTAATCGTTTGGCATTTATTGTAAAAGAAAAAAAAAAGAAAAAGAAGAAAAAAAAAAGAAAAAAAAGAAGAAGAGGCATTTATTGTTTTAAAAAAAAAAAGAGAAAAAAAATGTTATTTGAGTGGTTTTATATTGTTACTCTTTTAAAGTTCTTGGGTAATTTAACCTTTCATTTCCATACTATTACCTACCCTTATCCTAGCTCCATTACAACCTTAATAATAAGTCCTCTTGTTTTTTGCAAGCATGTGTTACAAGTAGTGGAGAAGTAGAACTTGAGCAAGCTTATGGTAGAACAATTTCCTTGAGAAGAATTTGAGCGATACACTTATTAACCATATACACTTGAGAGATTGATTGAGGGTATCCCTTGAGAGACTATCTTGTATGATTAGCATCATTGAATGATATTGCCATGATTAGTAATTTGAGATAAAGAGATTTCTGTCTTGATTGGTTGATCTTTTCAAGCTTTTGTTATCCTTGTTAAGTTTTGAAATTTCAGCAATTGTTGGAAAAGAGAATCTTTCCTTTATCTTTATTTTTTGCCCAGGAGTGCAAAATGATAAGTGTGGGGGAGTTTGATAATCTTTAAATTCATATTATTTTTTATGCAAAAAGGAGCTAAAAACTCTGTCATTGTCATGCTTTAATGGAACAATTAGTTAAATATGTGATTTCATCTTCATAATGAGTTTTTAGACTTCATTTGCATTAATCTTGGTCATATTTGTAGTTTGGATCAAAATTGGGTTTAAATCTCATCTCTTTTACAATTGAGTAAAGAACACTGTTTCGTATTTTAATAATATCTTGAGTTCTAGACCTCAAATAAATCTTCACTTTATATTGTAGGAAAGCTGAAAGATATACCTACAACTCTTATGAAGAGCCCAAAAGCTAAATCAGATGTTTAGAGATCCAAAATGGGCTTTGAATCCGAGACAAGGCGTTGGCACTGGACTCTGGAACAATGTTCGGTGTTTGATCCATAACTGGTGCTACAGAACTCCAAATTCGGTGCGGTTTGAACGACTGGACAGCTGACATCCAGGGGTACATTTCGTATGAAGACAGCTTGGTCCAACTCCACCGATTTCATGGTGTAACAAAGGCTGGAAAGTTGACGCGTTTTTGGAGCACAAAAGTCAAGAATTGTGGCTCAATAGTTCTTCCAATTTTCCTATAAATACATAGATGTTTTCAAGAGCAAAACACACCTTGAAGAGACCAAGATCTCTCTCATTCTAAGTTCCTTCTTTTATTTCTTGCCTCCTACTTGGGATGGCTTAGTTTTGCTTTATTAGTTTCATGTATTGTCTTTAATTCTTGTCTTTAATTTCTTGCCTCCTACTTGGTATGGCTTAGTTTTAATCTTTCCTTTTAATTATTTTATTTTGATTTTATGTTCTTCATCTTTTTCCTTTATTCATTCATTATGTTTTTTATATTTACTTTTATATTGGAATAGAAGCTTTCATTTTCTTTAATTGTTCTTTGTGTTCTTCATGTTCATGATGAACTTGTTCATGTTCTTCGTGGTCATGATGAACATCTTTATTTCTACATTTTCATCTTACATAGCCATGCTTGGCTAAGTTTTTGTGATCGACCCATGAGTTGAGGATTCCATGGTGTCATCCGGAGGACTTATGCTTCAATCGATAAGCTGACTTGTTTTACGTTTACTTTAATCGGATTCGAGTTTAGAAACAGATTGGATGTTAGATTTAATATCCGATTGAAATCCCAAGGACTTAGGTCGGACCGGTTTACGAGAACGAACGTTGTACGATTGCACGGCGAGCTCGCCATATGTTCGATCATATGCTAGGCGATTGTCTAGTCGAGGGAGCTTCGGACAAATGCGAGAGATTTCGGTTTGTTTAGAATCAATCACGGAGTTCTGTTATTCTATTTCTTTGTCCAAAGGATGGAAGGTCTTGGAATCCCACTCGAGTTGATCATTTTTCATTTGATTAATCTCTCCTTTTCATTCTGTCTTCAATTTCTATTCTAATTCCATCAAAACCCAATCCCCCCTTGTTTTTATTTCATTTGCATGACATCTAGATTACTTAGGATTCAATAAAAAGCTCCTCGAAAAGAGAGAACGATCCTAGGTTTGCCTATACGCAATCCTTGGTTAATTGTTGATTGTGGACCCCAAGGCTAATGATAAAAGGTCTTCATCAACGATTCCTACCCCCCGATCATCCGTTTAGGAGAAATAGAAAAGACTTCACGCAGAAGGTTGTCGAACGAGCAGATCCACCTCGTCGTTTAAGTGGACAAGAAATATGGGACGGGTCGGGCACATTCCGAGTGTCGAAGAGGGGCTGCTTCAAGCGAACCTGAGGGGTACGGCATTGATCATCATTGGAACAAACGCAGTATCTTCTGGGAACTACCATATTGGAAAGATCAATTGTTAAGACACAACCTCGATGTCATGCATATTGAGAGAAATGTGTTTTGCAATATTCGTACACCGTGATGGACACCAAGGGCAAGACGAAAGACACAAATCAACGCAAGATTGGACGTTGAAGCGATTTGTAGAAGGCCTGCTTTGCATTTGGTGGACAGTGGCACTGGGATCCAATTTCCAAACCCGGAGCGCCGTACACATTCAATAAAGAGCAGAATTTAGAATTGTTGCAATGGGTTAAAGATCTGAAACTCCCGACGGTTATGCGTCAAATTTGGAAAAGATGTGTCGACATGCACGAGGTGAAGTTGAGCAAGATGAAGAGTCATGATTGTCATGTGTTTTTCCGGAGATTGTTGCCGTGGGCCTTCAAAGCACTACCGAAGCATGTATGGTCTATTCTAACGGAGTTGTCCATGTTCTTTAGAGAAATTTGTGCTTGAGCTTAATGTTGAAAAGTTACGACACCTGGAGGCGAGCATGGCCATAACGCTATGCAAGTTAGAAATGGTGTTTCCTCCTAGCTTGTTTGACTCAATGGAACATTTGCCCGTTCACTTGGCCTACGAAGCCAAGGTAGGAGGCCCGCAACAGTATAGATGGATGTATCCGTTTGAGAGGTAATATATATTGATTTGCGATGTTATTAATTGACCGACATGATACTTTAGCTCAGATATTCCATTGTAGGTTTTTACGCACACTTAAGCACAAGATCAAAAATACAAGGTACGTTGAAGGATCTATCGAAGCTTATCTAGTCGAAGAGGCCACAAAATTTGCGTCATACTATTATCCCCCTGAAATGATGTCAAGATGGAGAGGGGTACCCCGTAACGATGATGCCGGTTATACGAGGGATCAAAAATCAATATTTAATTTTCCAAGGCGAGTCGTGGGAAAACGTTGGAAGTCAACTCTTGACGGAAGAGATAAGCGAGTTGCAGAGTGGTACATTCTAAACAACTGTGAAGAGGCTGCAAAGTACCTAGAGTAAGTTTTTGTTTTGTTTACTATTACGGTAAGTATTAAAGTATTAACTTAAGTTTTTTTTTGTTACAGTTACTTCTCTAATTGGGTCAGATCGGGAAATCCTTCAATGTCGGTGTCCCAAGTTGATCAATTCACTAATTCGAGTTTCCAAAATGGTTTCGATCATATTTCTTAGAAAATCCATCGATCCCAATGAAGTTGCGTGGAGTTTATCTTATGGAGCTGCAATGACATTACCGATGCAACAAATATATAATCAATGGGTATCGATTTGCAATCATTGACGCGAACGCAGTACACTATGTTGCAATTACGGTGTATGTTGTCGAGGTGACCAAATTGACGGGGTGGAGACCGACTACTACGGGAAGTTAGTTGAGATAATTCAGCTGAGTTACCGGTGGGACAAGGTGGTGACCCTTTTTAAGTGTGAGTGGTTTGATAACGGTCCGCGTGGGACAAAAGTGGACAAACATAGAAATATTGAGATCCACTTTGGACAAGGAGATATTCGGTTGGTTATGACCCATTCATCCTTGCTCAACGGGCGGAACAAGTTTACTATACACCATACCCTACATCTCGCCAAGGGTGGACGGGAGTTATTAAAACCAAAGCACGAAATATTATACCAAAGTCGAAAGAGCCGGAATCAAATGACGGTATGGCCGAACCTTTCCAAGCGATGTGGAACATGTCTTTGCCCATAAACATCTTCGATGACGAAGTACCAAGCAATCTCTTTGATTCTCGTGCGAGTTAGAGTTGATTCCTATACAAATTGACGATGAGAAATCGAGACGATGAGGATGAGGCGAAAATGAGCTTCTCGATAGTGAATGCGAGTTCGACGACTATGAGAGTTCGAGATAAAGACATGCAAGTAGATGTCGATGAACATGAATCGTCCGGTTGATTTGTGTTAGTTCTTTGTTTATGACGATATGTTATACTACATACTTTGTTTCTTTATTCTTGTCATATTAACTAATTTTTATATATATATATATATATTTTGCCATGATGTCTATAAGTGTTCGGAGATGGAGCATCCGGGAGGACGTTTAGGTAGTGGACGTGGTGGTGGGCGAGCCCGTACTATAAGAGGGGTAGGGCAACGCGCAACTGCTCCATATGGAGGCGAGAGGGCTCGGCTCTTCTCCGGAGGTGCCACTATTTGATTTTTCGTCGTCACCGTCGGGATATTTGTCATCTTCACCGTCACTTTATACATCGTCGTCACGGCTACCCCCGATGCACGGCAAGGAGGACCACGGGTTTACTTTACCATTTCGATTGATTTACATTTGTTTAGTTTCTTGAAACCATCTATGTACAAACATCTTCAATATTTCACATTTCTTCCTTAGCACACTTTGCGTCGCCTCGAGCCACGTCGGGAAGAAGGTAGTTCTTCGTAGTACCAATGGGGCTCAAGAGATCCCGAGACGGGGTTTCTTTGGATCCGTCCCGACGAACGAGTAAGTCATGCCAAGTTACCTGTAATGTTACAATTTTCTTTTCTAATTGGTTTGTATGCTAATATTTGCATGATAATCTCTGTTTTCAGATTTTTGCCTGATACTCCGGTGGTGACTTTCATGTCGGACCAAATATTCCGTAATTACACTCAAGCTTGGACCGCGTGGACGAGATTCCTAAGAAGCAACGAGACACGTGGTTCAAGGAGTTCTTGGTAAGTTATTTTTTTATGCGTGTTAATTTAGTACTTTTAAAATTTTGAGCACTAATTGTTCGTTATTGATTTTCGGGATAAGCATATGACGTTGCACGAGCATCTTGAAAATCGAAAAAGCTTATAACCACGGGGCTAGCGTGATGGTGCGTCGAAAGCTCTATGCATTGAGAAGGTCGAGAGGCAAGACATTGGCTTCCACAGGACACTAGAGATGAATTATTTGGCAATTGGGAAAACAATGACAAGTTTAAGACCATAAGTGCGAAAAATAAGCAAAATAGGGCCAAAATGGAAGGACCATCATATCTTTGGCGGCTCCATATCAATTAGTGAGCATCGACGCAAAGTTGTAAGTACACGTTATTTTCTATTTACGTATTCAATATTTTGTAATTTGAAGTAATTAATTAAGGTCATCATTTGCGTTTGCGGGTAGAGTGCTGGGAAACTCCGAATTTGGATCGGTTGAGTGGGTTACCTTTCAAATGGACCCATTCCCGACGACTGAAGGGAGTGAGAGGCAATGGATTAATCCAAGGGCGCAACAAATAGCGGTTAGACATTTATTGCCTTTATTACTTGTTTTATGCACCACCATATTTATATAGTTTTACATGTCTTATTTGTTATGTATTTGTTTGCTTGTAGGAAAACTTTGAGAAGGCTGTCGCGGAGAGAGCCACGCGGCGTGAGGCCTGACCCTCATCCTCTATATCCGACAACGAGAGTCGTTCTTTGAGGCTACGGCGGATTTGACAAGAAGGAGGGTCTTTGGATACGGTGAGTCTGCTAGCCGACTGAAGCAGACAAAGCGCCTCTCATCTGGCACTGTAGGGGTTTGTTCAGGTAAACATAATACATTTGTTTTTGATAATTTTCATTCTCTTGTCCATTCAAATGAAGTACAAATAATAAATGTACTAATCAATTTTGTAGATGAGTGAAGAAGATGAAGGCGTTGGTGGAGGAGCAAGCAACACAAATGACCCGGAACGGGAGATGATGAGCCGGCGGGCGACTCGGAAACGAGAGATGATGAGGCAGCGAGATGATTCGAGGAACAAGATCGGATCAAGCGGCGTTGCGGCGGGAAAAAGATCGATCAAGCGGGCGTTACGGCGAGAACGGGCGGTGATGCGACGGGAGATGACTCGGCGAGAATGAGTTGATGAGGGTGATGCAGGCTTCAAATCATGTCCCTTATGAAAGACGGAGGTTCCGGGTCGACTCCTGGTGATGATGACCATGCTTTGGTGATGACGATGATCACAATCTTTCTTTGTTTAGCCTACTTTTTTGTATTTGCTTGTTGCTACTACTTTTTTGTATTTGTTTGTTGCTACGGATTATATATATATTGTGTTTTCACTATGTAAACTCTTTTTTATCGTTAATATATTCATGGTACATTACTTTACTATTTGTATTCAATTTTCTATTAAAAAAATTTAAAATTTGCTACCGAAAAGAAAATCTCGCAAATTCCGAAATTTGCTACGGAAAAACAAATCGCTACGGAAAAAATCCGTAGCAAATTAAGAAATTTGTGAAATTTGCTACGAAGAAAATATCCGTAGCAAATTTTCAAATTTGCTACGGATTTTTTTTCGTAGCAATTGCTACGGATCTAAAAATCCGTAGCAAATTGCCACGGATTTTAATATCCGTAGCAATTGCAACGGATTTTAATATTCGTAGCAATTTGCTACGGATTTGTAAATCCGTCGCAATTGCTACGGATAAAATATCCGTAGCAAATTTTCAAATTTGCTACGGATATTTTATCCGTAGCAATTGCTACGGATATTGTATCCGTAGCAAATTTCTACGGATATTAAAATCCATGGCAATTGCTACGGATATTAAAATCCGTAGCAAAGTTGCTACGGATATTAAAATCCGTAGCAAATTTGCTACGGATTTTCATATCCGTCGCAATTGCTACGGATTTCACGAAATCCGTAGCAATTGCCACGCGATATTTTGCTACGGACTAAATCCGTAGCAAACATGTTTTGCTACGGAAAAATGGGTTTTTGCTACGGATTTTTTCCGTAGCAAAAACCGAAATTTTTAGTAGTAGAGCTTGGAGGAAGATCCTGAATTTTAAGTGTTTTGTGGCTGATTGTGAATTAGAGGACTTGGGTTACAATGGCTCAAGTTTTACCTGGTGTAATAACCGTGAAAGCCCGGATACCATCCACGAACGCATCGATAGGGCCTTGGGCAACTTGCAATTAAGAGAGCATTTTCCTACTCTCCAGATCTTTAATATAGATCCGGCTGGGTCCTCAGATCATCATCTTTTGTTTATCCAATGTCAGTATGAGAATTATGAGAAAAATCGGGCTTTCCGCTTTGAAGCTGCCTGGGCCTCTCATGGACACTATCTTGAGGTAATCAAAGGGAGTTGGCAGACCTTTTTTGAGCAGGATAATTCTTTTTTGGAGTCTTTCCTTAGCAATCTAAAGAGATGCAAGATGAATCTAATTTCATGGAGTAAGAAGGAATTCCCCAATAGTGCTAAGCGTATTGATCTTTTAAAGACCCATCTGGCTGAGTTGACACAAAGCGATCGAACCCCTGACATTTCTAGAGGGATTTTGGAGGTTAAAGGTGAACTGGATAGATTATTGGAGCTAGAAGAACAGTATTGGTGGCAGCGCTCTCGGATCAATTGGTTAGATGCTGGTGACAAAAATTCTTGTTTCTTTCATGTATCCACTATCAAAAGAAGACAGAGGAACCGAATTTCTTGTATTAAAGATGATGTGGGCAACTGGTTAATGGATAAAGATGCTATCTCCCAGAATATCGCCAGCTTTTTTCAGAATCTCTTTGCCACTTCTGGTTCTCAATCAATGGATGTTGTCTTGAGCTATATCAACCCCAAAATTTCTGAGGAGATGAATCAAAGTCTTATGTTACCTGTTTAAAGGGAGGAGATTAAATCTGCAGCATTTAGTCTTGGGAGTACAAAGGCGCCGGGACCTGATGGTTTTTCTGGTAAATTTTATCATTCTGCATGGTCTGAAATTGCTGATTCTGTGTGTTCTATGGTTAGTGATTTTTTTGCAGGTCATTCTGTTTTAGAGCATCACTCTAATCCCCAAGATTAATAAACCAGAACATGTTTCTCATTTTTGACCTATTGGCCTATGCAACTTTTCTTATAAAATTATTTCAAAGATTTTGGCCAATAGGATGCAACCTTTGCTTGATGATTGTATCTCCCAGAATCAGAGTGCGTTTGTACCTGGCCGTTGTATTCATGATAATATCATTATTGCGCATGAGGTTTACCATTATCTCCGACGTAAGAAAACTGGAGGTAAGTATGAGTTCTCCCTTAAGATGGATATGAGTAAGGCATATGACCGGGTTGAGTGGGACTTTATTGAGAATGTCTTGTTACGATTTGGTTTCTGTTCGGAGTGGGTGTCTCTTGTTATGAAGTGTGTGCGTTCAGTGAGCTTAAATATTTGTTTATCTTGTGAAAATGTGAAATCTTTTATTCCTAGTAGAGGTATTCGCCAGGGAGACCCCCTCTCGCCATATCTGTTCATTATGGTTGCTGAGGTTCTTTCTATCATGATAAGTAAGAGCCAGAATGTCAAGCGGCTTAGAGGTATTAAATTGAGTAATGGGTGTCCAGTTCTTACTCACAGTTTTTTTGCTGATGATGCCCTCTTATACATGCATGCTAGTCATCGTAATTGTACTTATTTGGCTAATATTCTGAATTTGTACTGCGCAGCCTCAGGTCAGGTTATTAATCTAGATAAATCCAGTATTTTCTTTTCTTCTAACACTCCTCCTGCAGTGATAAGCATGGTGAGCGGCTTGTTGAACATCCCAGCAACAAGGATCCGGGGACATATCTTAGCATACCTAGCATTTGGGGAAAAACTAAGCATCAGGCTTTGGCTTACATCAGAGAACGAGTAGCGAGTAAAATTCATGGATGGAGCCAATCCCTTTTATCCTTTGACGGTCGTGATGTAATGATCAAAGCGGTTATCCAGGCAATCCTAATCTACCCGATGAACTGTTTCAGATTCCCCCTTAAGACATGTAAGGAGATCAATAGCCTTATAGCTAACTTTTGGTGTGATGGTAATGCCTTTGGAGGCAAGACTCATTGGAAAGCTTGGGAAGCTATGACCAGTAGTAAAGTCTTAGGTGGTATGGGATTTCGAGACCTATCGATGATGAATGAGGCCCTCCTGGCTAAGACGGCGTGGAGGCTTCTGCTGAGGCCAGATGATCTTTGGGCAAGGGAGCTCAAAGGTGTGTACTTCCCTGAACAACACTTTATTAATGCGGAGAAAGGCTATAAGGCATCATGGTGTTGGTCTAGTATCTTAGATGGCAGAGATTTCCTCAAGAAAGATCTTAGGGTGGACATTGGTGATGGTACTGGTATCAGAATATGGGGTGACCCTTGGGTCCCAGGAGCTGCTTTCCCGAAAAGACCTAGTACCACTGATGTCCCGATTATTGCAGAGGGTAGAGTATGTGATCTGATTGTTGATGGGCAGTGGAACCTTACACCTATTGATCAGTATGTTTCTCCTGAAGTCAAAGAGGCAATATATAAAATCTCTATCCCGTCCAATGGGCTGGAAGACAAATTGGTGTGGACTAGCGCCAAGAATGGAGTGTATACGGTGAAGCTGGGCTACCATTGTCGGAAAGATTGGAAATCTTGTCAATGTGGATAGAGGCGGCTCTTCGACGTCATTCACACTTCTTCTTTGGAACTCGGTTTGGAAGATAAAAGTAATCTCACGGAGTTGATATATGATCGAAAGGAAAAATGTCTCCAATAAGCTAGAGATATGTTGTTATTAATATGTAAAATAAGAACTCATTGAATAATTTTAGTTAATATTTATTTTATAACCTTGGTTATTAGTTTGTTGGGATCTTATTATAATTGTTATGATATTGTGTTAGTTGGTAATGATACATAAATCTATAAATAGGATGGTGTTGAAATGAGAATAGTGAAGTGTTGAAAAGTGATGTTTAGGATAAGAAAATTAATTAAAAAAATAGATTTTTTTAATATTTTTTTTTTTACATCAAATTATTATTATATAGTAAGTGATAATGTAAATGCCAATAGTTTGCTCATTATAATATATTTTTATAATATACAGCTATATTTTTTTTTTAAAAAAACAGCTTATTTTTTTAAAAAAAAATTTGCGACGGAATTGAATTTTGCCGCAAATTTCGGGAGATTTGCGACGGAATTGTGATTAAAAAATTGCAGGATTTGCAACGGAAATCAATTCCGTCGCAAATCCTCATGGTTTTACGACGGAATCACAATTCCGTCACAAATCTCCTGAAATTTGTGACGGAATTTTCATTTTCCGTCGCAATTGCGACGAGGTTTTTTTGCAACAGACGAAATCCGTCGCAAACTCATTTTGCGATGGAAAAATTCCGTCGCAAAACAGGATTTTTTTGTAGTGAGTTAATGTCCTAACTTTCACAAGTGCATATGCGAATTTTGACAAGTTCTTATGCCTATTTTCACAACTACATGAGCCTACTTTGACAAATGAATATCATATCAAATCCAGGTAGGAAAATCTAGTTGTCAAAGTAGGTTCATATGCAATTGTGAAAATAGGTATAAGAACTTGTCAAAATTTGCATATACACTTGTAAAAGTTGGGACATTAACTTGTGAAATTTCATAACTTCTTCAGGTAGGAAAATCTAGTTGTCAAAGTAGGCTCATACAATATGTGAAAATAGTTATAAGAAGTTGTCAAAATTCGTATATGCACTTGTAAAAGTTGGGACATTAACTTATAAAATTTCATAACTTCTCTGGGTTGGAAAATCAAGTTGTGAAAGTAGGTTCATGAAGTTATGAAAATAGGCATAATAAGTTGTCAAAATACGCATATGCACTAGTAAAATTTGGGACATTAACTTGTGAAATTTCATAACTTCTCTAAGTAGGAAAGTCTAGTTGTCAAAGCTAAGTAAGCCCATGCAGTTATGAAAATAAGTATAAACACTTGTGAAAATTGGTAAGAACAATTCGGTAACTTCACATTCCTACTTAATCACAATGCAATCCTTAAGGACTTTTTTGATAGGGAAATTTCGTATGAGACTTTTTTATATTTTTTTTATGGTCCTTGGGACCTCATAGTGATTTTCCCTAACTTTTTTTTTAAAAAAAACTCTGCCATCAATTTTATGTTCCTTTGATTCTGCATTTCTGCAATAGATCGGCTCGATATTATATTGTGATCATGGAACCGGCAGATGAATCAACCGAAGACAACTTACCATTCGTGGTGTCAGAATGTTGGCTCTATATGCCGATTCAATTTTGAAAAAAGAAAAAAGTATAGATTATATTTCTTCTAGACAGTTATTTACTTAAGGCTATAAAATTTAAGGGTAGAATAGCAATAAATGTATCTTGATTATTGGTTATAAAAATATAGATGTAAAACTTTGGAAGGACATTATAATATTTGAATTATTCATCCCAAATTGAAATCAAAGATGTATGAGCATGCTCAACATTTGAATATTAGAAGCTAAAGGTTATTAAGTTATCTTTTCCTGGTTTATTGACATAGATTTATTAGTAAGAGCACATTGTGGGAGAATAACTTCCGGGTTGATGCTTGAAGAAATCAAATCACATGAGTATTTTATTGACAAGGTGAGAATGGTTGTTTGCAGACATTCCTAAGGAGAGGTTCAACCCCCTTTGAATCATTTTATTTGCCGATTGGACCGATGCCCTTAGATTATGCTAATTTTCCTCTTCACCACTATTAAGCAATTCATCACGCATAGGAGAATCTGATAATACTTGGACTTACTTTCTTTTGGACATTCCTAGTGGTGCTCCTAGAGGAAATATTCACATTCGACTATCTTGTGATTCGAAGATAAGTTATGAAGTATATGCCGTTTGGTAGATTGCCATCTCTTGACAATTGGGATTATTATTATGCTAACAAGACAAGGAGGAGTGATCCATCTATGTTTTTCGTGCTATACGAGTCAAGTGATGATAAGATTGTTTTTTATATTATTTATGCTAGAGAAGGAACGTGAGGGTTTGGTCTAAGACATCTTTAATGCCGGTATTGTTTCTTCAAAGGGACAGACCAACATGTCACTTTCACTTGAAAGATGCCCAAGGCGATGCTCCTCTCATAGCTCCTGCAAATTTTCTTTTGATGCAAGTGGACTAACATCATACAGGTTTAAGTAGTTGTCCTATTCTTAATAATCAATCATGTTGTGGTTCAATCCTTTATTTCTATTTGCCAGACTAGAATTTTAAATACCAAACTATTGAATAGTGATTGAGGCATTATGAGGGTAAAGAATGCCATATTGTGTAGTTTCTTGATGGCAAGTCCTGTATTGTCCCACAAAATTTTAAAGAATTTCATTAGTTTTAATGTTTCCCTTTTGCCCTTAGGTTCTGCTCTTGTGATCGAAACCATGGTGGCTTTGACTGTAGCATCCAAATCGTGTCGCATCAAGGTGAATGTTCACTTTTGACATACATTATTTGATTTTTTTTTCTTTTGAAATAAATATTTTTGAAGTATAAATGTTATAGTGGAGTAATAACTTTTTCGTATGGGAATGTACTCTCCTTTTAAGTTGGTTTTAAAATATAAGCGTGGCCTTACATATTACATAACTATCTTTCAAGTTCATGGACTTAAGTTCTCTTTCATAGCTGTGGTTTTCACTTTTGTTTACCTTACTACCATTGATGAAGTATTTAAGAGGGCAATTCATTCAGCGGTTGCCATTCTTACGACTCTTATGGCTGCAACAAAAGCAACCGAGGTACACTACTAGACTATTACAGATATTCGTTAGTTATTTACCGTATATGATGTTTGAGAGTATTATTGTTGGGTAATTTTCTATGCTGAATTGTGCAGGTCTTCTGATAGAGTACCGAATTAGCGGGAGATAATGGAAGTTGCGGAAAGCTAGAGATTTTAAAAATAAATATTTAATTAATTGAGTCTATTTTTATTATTATCCTTAGGAAATCAAGAAATAAGTGGAATATCTCACTAGATGGATTTAGTTACTAGAATCTAGGATTTGACGTTATCTGAGTTTGATATTTGGATATATTTTGGATAGAGTCATTCTCTTTGTAAACTATTATAAATAGGCATAGTGCCTCATCAATAAAGCATGAAATACTTCAGAGAATAAATTCGTATGGGGATTCTCCTTGGGCTTCAATAGTCGAGATAAGTTCTGATTACGCTCATTTTTCTATTAAGGATTTTGGCTATTTTAGAGAGGAGGTGAGATTCTTGCCCACTCTTTATCTTATATGTTCTCATTGCCTTCTCAACTTATTTTCCCATATCAACTTTAGTTATCTCTCTTTACATTCTCATTCACATTTAACCTTCTCATCAGCTTACTCAAATCGAGACCTCATCAATGGTATTAGAGCTTAACGTGATCCATAATGGGTTTCTTCAACATAATATTGGCATCAAAGCTTAATGAAATCCATAATGGGTTCCTTCGACATACTATCTTTGTTCTCACCCTTGGCAATTTCAAAAGAAGGTGAAAGGCTCACTTTTCCTTTGGCCAACGTTGCCATTATTGTTCGCCGGAAGGTGCAATAATCTCTTTTAAGAAAATCAGGGTAGAGGCAAAGATGACCACTATTAAGCTCCAAGATAAATCGGAAAGGCCGACACTTTTGTCTTGCCTTGAGGTCAAGGTGAATCTCAAGGGAAGTATTGATAAAGTACCGGATTAGCGGGAGATAATGAAAGTCACGGAAAGTTAGAGATTTTAGGATAAATAATTAATTAATTGATTCTAATTTTATTATTATTTAATTCATTTTTTTATTATTATTATCTTTAGCAAATCAGGAAATAAGTGGAATATCTCACTAGATAGATTTAGTTGCTAGAATATAGGGTTAGAAGTTATCTAAATTTCATATTTGGATATATTTCGTATTTATATTTTGGATAGAGTCTTTCTTTCTGTAAACTATTATAAATAGGCATAGTGCCTCATCAATAAAGCATAAAATATTTCAGAGAGTAAATTTGTATGGGGGATTTTTCTTAGGCTGTAATAGTCCGATGAATAACATAAAGTCAAATATAATTCGTGAGTTTGCTGCCCTTATATTTACCTTAGGAACAAGGTTCTGGAACCAGGATTGGACTGGTTGGTTTGGACCGGTAACCGGCTGGAAAACCAGTCCAAGTTGGAGGTAAAACCAGGGGTCTCGAGTTGACCCGGAGTCAACTCAGTTTGAACCGGCCGAGTTGACCGAGCCAAAGTTTGGGGTTTTTTTTAAATAAAAAAATTGTCTGGAACTGAAACTTGTCGTTGGATCAATGATGAGAAAAGAGAAAGGAGGGGGGAGAGAGAGAGATCTGAAAACGTAATATATAATTTTTCTTTGGTCACAAAATCCATACAAACAGAACAAACTATGAATAATTTACTTTCTTCCTTTTGAAAGCGGTAGAGGGATTCAGGCTAGTGACTGCATGATTTTTCCTTCTACTCTCTTTCAAAAGCCACATCTACTCCTCTCACTCTCACCAAAAGAAGAAGAAAACAGAAGCTGGGATCAGGGGCGGAACTACACTGGTGCCAGTGTGGGCAAGTGCAGACACTAAAATTTTGATTATATATATATATATATATATATTGAAGGAATTTGTATCAACTTATCTAGGTGGTGTGGTTGGTTATAAGTCTACACACTTGACTAGAGGTCCCTGGTCCGAACTTTGCTCTCCTCATTGTTCTCTTTTTTTTTCACTCAACCCTCGCTCGCTTCTTTGCTTCTTCCCCGATCTCGTCTTCTTCCTCGTCTCATTCTCATTTTCATTGTTCTCTCAAGTCTCAACCCTGTCTCGTTTCTTTGTTTCTTCCCCAATCTCATCTTCTTCCTCGTCTCAACCCTTGCTCGCTTCTTCCCCGATCTCGTCTTCTTCCCTGTTCGCTGCTGCCGTAGTCACCTGCTCTGTCGTTCAGCTCTGTCTTCCATCGTTGAGTCCAGTAGCTAAGGCTCATTCCTGAGGTGTTTAGCAAGATTCGAGGGCTGGTCATGCTTAATTTGTCGAGTAATCAGTTGATGGTGAGTAGATTTTGCATCTTTCCTCTCTCACTCTTGAAATCAATTAAAGATTGTTTTCTCGATTTCGCTCTTAGATCATTGAGAGTGAGTGCTCTTGTAGGGCCACTAAATTTTCTTCTAGTAGAGAGGTTGAGAAAAATTCTTATTCCTTGTGTGGATACGTAATAGAAATTATATTCTTTTCCTAAGAGGTTCAATAATCAATGATGCCTCCATTGCACAAAAGTATAATCTCTATTCTCTTATCTAATCAATGGTGCAGAACAATAAGCACAGATCATTGTGGTGCCTTTTTGTTCAACTCTAATTCTGAGCTTAACTGATTTGTAACTTGTGCTGCTTTTAGATTCATTTTAGCAAATTGTCAAGTATGCACTGTTATTTGGTGTGACTTGATTGAGTTGTAGAATTGTCTGTGCTTATTGTTCTGCACCAAACTGATTTATCTGAATTGGCCGGAACTTTGAAAACTTGCACCAAGAACTTGTTTGATTCAGATTGTTGTTGCTGTAATTGATTTTACTTATGGCACTGTAATTGGCTTGTTGTGCATTTTATGGAACTTTTTTGGACTCTTCTACTACTTACAAGTGATTTTGCATCAATTTTTAGCCTTTGAATTGTAATGCAGTCACTTGGAATTTTAGGATAATGTCTCATTTATTTTGAATTGGTGTTGTGGGAATTTAAGATTGAAAATTTCTAGATTTGCACAATAGAAAAGTGTGACATTACTTGTCATGTTGCCTTGTTTGTCGTCGGTTTAGGATGCAATTGTGTTAAATCTGGTTGATTCATGTTTTTCATCCCTTGATTTGTGTGATAGCTTGGTTTAAAACAATTTCTCGCATCAATCTTTCGATAGATGACTTGAGAGCAAATACAGAGTATTATGGATACACTGTTGCATCACCTATTATCCAATGGTTTTGTGAGGTCATTCATAGTTTCAACAAAGAAGACAAGGCATGATTGTTGCAGTTTGTGACAGGCACATCTAAGGTAGACTGCTTCAATATAATTTTTATATTCCAATGTTAATTTATCTTGTTTTAGATTACTTGCTGATTACTTACTAAATTGACATAGAGTGCGAATTGTTTTGGAAGCATGATCTGATTTTTGTTTGCTTGTTAGAGTTGATTTGTCAATGTGTACGTTCTGATATAGCTTGGTATAGTCAATTTTTTTTTGTTTTTTTAATACATTTAAAACTTTCCTTTAAAAAAAATGGGGAGCAACGCCCCCAAACCCCTGAATTCCCCAATTAATTATGCACACACAAACATAAAATCCTGACTTCATCACTGGCTAAGATGACGCCTCTCCTCTATCACTCATATGGTTGCGTGAAGAAGAAAATAGAGAGAGGTCGTCTCTCCTCTCTCACTCATATAGTTGCATGAAAAAAAAAAATAGAGTGAGGCTGAAAATAAAAGAATTGGGCATAGTAGTCAAAGTGTCAAACACGTTTGTGGAAAAAAAAAGGTGTCAAACATGCAATCACAAGCACTCACGTGGGCTGCCTCCAACCAAGACATGACTTATTGCTGTCATGAATTGAGAAGGGGGAGGGAGTTGTGGGGCCCCTCACAAATAACCTATCTGCCCTCAATTTTATGGTCCTTTGATCCTGCATTTCTGCAATAGATCGGCTCAGTATTGTGATCATGGAATCGGGAGATGAATCAACCCAAGATAACTTACCATTCATGGTGTCAGAATGTTGGCTCTATATGCCAATTCAATTTTGAAAAAAGAAAAAAGTATAGATTATATTTCTTCTAGACAGTTATTTACTTAAGGCTATAAAATTTAAGGGTAGAATAGCAATACATGTATCTTGATTATTGGTTATAAAAATATAGATGTAAAACTTTGGAAGGATATTATAAGATTTGAATTATTTATCCCAAATTGAAATCAAAGATGTATGAGCATGCTCAACATTTGAATTTTAGAAGGTAAAGGTTATTAAGTTATCTTTTCCTGGTTTATTGACATAGATTTATTAGTAAGAACACGTTGTGGGAGAATAACTTCCGGGTTGATGCTTGAAGAAATCAAATCACATGAGTATTTTATTGACAAGGTGAGAATGGTTGTTTGCAAACATTCCTAAGGAGAGGTTCAACCCCTTTGAATCATTTTATTTACCGATTGGACCAGGTTCTTAGATTCGCCAATTTTCCTCTTCAAACACTATTAAGCAATTCATCACGCATAGGAGAACCTGATAATACTTGGACTTACTTTCTTTTGGACATTCCTAGTGGTGCTCCTCGAGGAAATATTCGCATTCGACTATCCTTTGATTTGAAGATTAGTTATGAAGTATATGCCAGATTTGGTGGATTGCCATCTCTTGACAATTGGGATGATTATTATGCTAACAAGGCAAGGAGGAGTGATCCATCTATGTTCTTCGTGCTATACGAGTCAAGGAATGATAAGATTGATTTTTATATTATTTATGCTAGAAAAGGAACGTGGGTCTTTGGTTTTGGACATCTTAATACAAGTGTTGTTTCTTCAAAGGGACAGACCAACATGTCACTTTCACTTGAAAGATGCCCAAGGCGATGCTCCTCTCATGGCTCCCGTAAATTTTGTTTTGATGCAAGTGGACTAACATCATACAGGTTTAAGCAGTTGTCCTATTCTTAATAATCAATCATGTTGTGGTTCAATCCTTTATTTCTATTTGCAGGCTAGAATTTTAGATACCAAACTATTGAATAGTGATTGAGGCATTATGAGGGTAAAGAATGATATATTGTGTAGTTTCTTGATGGCATGTCTTGTACTGTTCCACATAATTTTAAAGAATTTCATTAGTTTTAATGTTTTCCTTTTGCCCTCGGGTTCGCTCTTGTGATCGAAACCATGGTGGCTTTGACTGTAGCATCGAAATCGTGTCGCATCAAGGTGAATGTTCACTTTTGACATACATTATTTGATTTTTTTTTCTTTTGAAATAAATATTTTTGAACTATAAACGTTATAGAAATGCAATTAAGAAGATTAGGGTGGAGTAATAACTTTTTCGTATGGGAATGTACTCTCCTTTTTAAGTTGGTTTTATAATATAAGGGTGGCCTTACATATTACGTAACTATCTTTCAGTTCATGGACTTCTGGTTCTCTTTCATGGTTGTGGTTTGCACTTTTGTTTACCTGACTACCATTGATGAAGTATTTAAGAGGGCAATTCATTCAAATTGCCATTCTTACAAAACTCTTATGGTGAAACAAAAGCAACCAGGTACACTACTAGACTATTACGTATATTCGTTAGTTATTTACAAGATATGATGTTTGAGAGTATTATTGTTGGGTAATTTTCTATGCTGAATTGTGCAGTTCTTCTGATAGAGTACCAGATTAGCGGGAGATAATGGAAGTTGTGGAAAGTTAGAGATTTTAGGAATAAATATTTAATTAATTGACTCTGTTTTTATTATTATCTTTAAGAAATCAAGAAATAAGTGGAATATCTCACTAGATAGATTTAGTTGCTAGAATATAGGCTTAGGAGTTATTTGAATTTCATATTTGGATATATTTTGGATAGAGTCTCTCTCTGTAAACTATTATAAATAGGCATAGTGCCTTATTAATAAAACATGAAATATTTCAAAGAGTAAATTCGTACTTGGGCTTTAATAGTCTGATAAGTTACAGATTCTGACTCATCTTTCTATTAAGGATTTTGGCTATTTTAGAGAGGAGGTGAGATTCTTGCCCACTCTTTATGTCATATGTTCTCATTACCTTCCCAACTTATTTTCTCATATCAACTTTAGTTATCTCTCTTTGCAATGGTATCAAAGCTTAATGAGATCCATAATGGGTTTCTTCCACTTACTATTGGCATAAGAGCTTAACGAGATTCATAATGGGTTCCTTCCATGTACTATCCTCATTCTCACTCTTGGCAATTTCAAAAGAAGGTGAAAGGCTCATTTTTCCTTTGAACAACGTTGCCACTATTGTTCACCGGAAGGTGTAGTAATCTCTTTTTTTAAAAAAAAAAAATCAGGGTAGAGGCAAAGATGACCACTATGAGGCTCTAAGATAAATCAGAAGGCTGACACTTTTGTCTCGCCTTGAGGTCAAGGCGAATCTCAAGGGGAAGTATAGATAGAGTACCAGATTAGCAGGAGATAATGAAAGTCACGAAAAGTTAAAGATTTTAGAATAAATGCTTTATTAATTGAGTCTGTTTTTATTATTATCTTTAGTAAATAAGGAAATAAGTAGAATATCCCACTAGATAGATTTAGTTGCTAAAATATAGGATTATGAGTTATCTAAATTTCATATTTGGATATATTTTGAATTTATGTTTTGGATAGAGTCTTTCTCTCTGTAAACTATTATAAATAGGCATAGTGCCTCATCAATAAAGCATGAAATATTTCAGAGAGTAAATTCGTATGAAGGATTCTCCTTGGAATTTAATAGTCTGATGAATAACATAAAGTCAAATATAATTCATGAGTTTGCTGCCCTTATATTTACCTCGGGAGTAAGGTTTTGAAACTCGGACCGGACCAGCCGGTTTGGATCGGAATCGTCGAACCGGCGAAAAACTAGTCCGAGTTGGGGTAACTCGAGTTGATCGGGAGTCAACTCGGTCTCAACCGGCCGAGTTGATCGAGCCAAAGTTTGGGTTTTTCTTTTTTTTTTAAAAAAAATTGTCCAAAACTAAAACTTGTCGTTGGATCAACGTTAAGAAAAGAGAAAGGAGGGGCGAGAGAGAGAGAGATCTGAAGCCTGTAATATATGATTTTTCTCTGGTCACAAAAAACATACAAACAGAACAAACTATGAATAATTACTTGCTTCCTTTTTAAAGCGGTAGAGGGATTCAGGCCGGATCTAAAAGATTGGAGTTCCTCATCGAAAGCGGTGACTGCGCTATTTCTCCTTCTCCTTTCTTTTGAAAGTGGTAAATGGATTCAGGCTAGTGACGGCAACTTTAAATCCATTTGATAACAATCCCACCTGTTCTGGTAATGCACTCAAGCCAAAATCTAAGATCTCTATATTTCCTGGTGAATCAGAGATTTTCAGGCTGCAGAAGGGAATTACATCAACGTATCAAACAATTAAAATAATATCATGAATAAGAAAAATGACAAACTTCTAGATCCCAATACATGCAAACCTTCAAATCTCTTTGGTAAACTCCCATGTTGTGGCAGAAGTCTACACCATCAATAAGCTGTTGGAAGTATTTTTTTTCATTCACCTTCACTAATATGGTACCTGCACATAAATTTTATTTTAATAATCATTGTTTCTAATATCTTAAACAAGTCAGAAGAAAATCAAAGTAGAGGGCCTGAGGCTACATAAAATAGGATTGTCTGAGCTCCTCACTATTTTATCAAATAATTCGCCACCTGTAACGAACTCCAATATGATATAAATCTTAGTACGACTTGCTAGAACCTGAAAACAACATTTCACGAAAAAAGATATATTGCACTTGTTAGGGATGTCATGCAAATAGCCAAACAGGCCTTTTATGAACTTGAAGAAAATATAAAAGAAGGAAATTAAAGAAAGTAAGAGAGGTCTGAGGTCCAGACGGACGTCGTATGGATTTCTAACTTGCTAGCTTCATAATAGAAATCTCCCTCTTGATCTGTATTATATAGGAGTGTTACACATAAAAATTTGAGAGCACAAAGTCAGAAACTATAACGATCACAACCAAGTCGTGAATTGATCATGAAATTTCATGTGGCTTAAAGTGCGTTATTGGAATGTCAATGCAGAAAGTGTGTTAACCAAGGTCAAAATAACAGAGGTTCTTTTTTCGCCGGAAAAATGATAGGTTGGGAAGTCAATTTTCATATGTTATCGGATTGCAACAGAATTTTGAATACATCACATAACTGATAATTGCCATATGCCCTGGTCATTTCAGTTTAGGTAATAGTCATTTTATCGCCAGAGTGCCCACGTCCATGGATTAGAACTTGTTGTTCCCCAAATTAAGTTACGGTCCTAAACCCTAAAATGGGGAAGCACTTGCTCCTAAGTTATCAAGAAATTTACCAGAGCATAAGCTAAGGCAATGACAAATTCAACCCAAAAGATTGAGAAAATGACAACAATAATAAAATAATTAAAAATTGACGGCAATTCAGAGAATTAGAACTTGAAAATCGTCTTCAAGGAATGGGCAGCCCTTTCACCAAGATAACATTGTTTGTTCGGCCCATAGTTTACGCATTTCCTCGACCAGAAGAATGATTTGAATTAGTAGATGCAGACATAGAGAGATCTGATCATCTAACGAAACAAATTGTCAATAGTAGCAGAAATTGGAAAGCTCACACTACGGGAATGATCCACCATTTTGTGCTCGATGGTGGTGCTTGATCGAGCACTTTCATGGCGACACTCCCTCTGGTCTGTGTGTTCTGCGCAAACTTTGTTGGTCCCATGGGTTATGAATAAGAAGTTGTGTCGGTTCACCACTGTTATCCGCATCAGTTCGCTGAGTGGACTTTATCTGATCGTTTCATCGTCTATAAATAGACGTGCGTATGACATAAAAATGAATACTACACTCTCATACATATAGTTTAATGCATTTTGCTATAAGTCACATCCATGCGATTTTAAAAGCAGACTCGTTGTGTTTGCTTGGGTTTCTGCTGATTGAGAGTGTTATCATTCTGAAGACGAAAAATCCGCTCTATCCTGGGAGACAATTGTTCATTATCATTGGGCATCCGAATAGAGGAAACAAATTATCTTAAGGAGACAATGTATGTTGGGCTCGGATTTCATCAAAGTTCATTATCATATTTCGGCAGTTTTGTGAGCTTTTACTGGTTTTCTTCTTTGTACAAAAGTATTATATGTTTACATATTATATATATTAATTACATAGATTCTTATCTTAGTGATATCTCTATCTTGAAAGTATTTTCACCAACAAACTTCACTTTTGCATAGGTGCGCTCCCCGCCGTCCTCCCCATCTCATACTTCCCCACTTTCCTCACTACCATGGCTCTCTCTCTCTCTCTCTCTCTCTCTCGGCGTTTCTCTCACTTTGCAAAAATCTCACTTCCGGCATTGCAACAGCTTGCAACGGCCGGTTGGCGAGCTCCAAAGAGGATACCGGGAATCAAACTTTACCAAACCAATAAACTTCTCGCTTTTCATAGTATTTAATTAATTTGAGTGTTAGTAAGGAGTATAGATGGGACGATTTTTTTTTTAAACGGAGGTGGATAAGAGTTGGAGAGGGAGGGAAAGAACTTCAAATAAAATGTTGAAGGTGCGAGAGTACGAGGTTGAAATTTGAATATTTTTTACTTCAATTATCGTTTTTTTTAAATATTTGTTAAAAGTGTAATTTAATTTTTTATTTCAGCTTAACAAATAATAGTACTTGAAAGTAACTTTTAACAACAGTTTATCTAAAAACAGTCGTTGAAAGTTAAGTCAAAATTTTAAAAAATGTCATCACCTTCTTTTTAACTTCTATTTTCTAAAAACAAACATTAATTAATGTCATTAAATTTACTTTTTGTAGTAGTGATTCATCGTATTCATTATAAGTAGAACTTATTATAAATTTGATAATGTGATATATATATATATATAGACACACACACACATATTGATAAATTGATCACAGTTAAGGTCTTGTTACGATCATTAGAGTTTTGTGTGTGTGTGTAATGTCATTAAATTTACTTTTTGTAGTAGTGATTCATCATATTCGTTATAAGTAGAACTTATTATAGATTTGATAATGATATATATATTGATAAATCGATTGCGGTTAGGGTACGTCTTGTTACGATCATTAGAGTTTTGTGTGTGTGTGTGTGTGTGTTTGGGGTAGCAGAAAATAAGAAAGAGTAGTTTGAAATAGAAAAAATGGATTACAAAAACTGAGTGTGTGTAGTAGCAGAAGACATGATTGATTCAAAAATAAGAAAGTGTAGTTTGAGATAGAAAAATGGATTGATAAATATATATATTGATAAATCGATCGCGGTTAGGGTCTTGCTACGATTGTTAGAGTTTTGTGTGTGTGTGGGGTAGCAAAAAATAAGAAAGAGTAGTTTGAAATAATAAAAAAATGGATTACAAAAACTGAGTGTGTGTAGTAGCAGAAGACATGATTAATTCAAAAATAAGAAAGTGTAGTTTGAGATAGAAAAATGGATTACAAAAACTGAGAGCACTTAGGCTATTGCTAGCGTCTTCCTACAGGAGGGATAGCTAATGAGCTTTGATTAAACAACCACTACGTACCTACCTCTATATATATGTATATAATCCTCTAGTTCTAAATGTAGGACTTAATTTGTAGTACAGATCCTACATATATAGGAACATACCAGAAGTAGTATATACATTGGTTTAGTTATATTTATAGAATAATCAACAAGCATGTAGAGACACATGAAGCCTTTGCAAGTGCCACCGAGCACTCGTTAGCTGTAATGAATGAAGATGACATGGGCCAAATAATAGAAGGCCCAATACGGCAATACCTATTGTGACATATGTTGAACAAAGGCAGGAGCATCGTACTGCTCTTCAATTGCTTGAATTAAAGCGTTCCAAAGAGGCATCCTAAGGGTCTACGAAGCAGGCGGAAACAATACTATGGATTGGGCTCCAAGCGCTCTGCTCTTGGATTGTGGGTGAGCCCAACCCCTTTTGTAACATCCCATTTTAGAAAGCAATATATTTCACTACTAGAAAAATAGGGAATAGCTACGGAATTTGCTACGGAACATTTTCCGTAGCAATGGTGACGGATTTTGCTACGGATTTTTAATTCCGTAGCAAAAAATGAAAATTGGTCCAAATTGGAAGTCATCCGTCGCAAAATTGCGACGGATGACGTTAGCCGTCGCAAAAATTGCGACGGATGACGTCATCCGTCGCTTTTTTGGCCGTCTTTTTCTTATTTTGCGACGGATTGTGGATCCGTCGCACTATTCTGCGACGGATCCACGATCCGTCGCAAAAAGGCGGCCAAAAAGGCCGCCCTTTGCTGCCTTTTTGCGACAGATCCTAGATCCGTCGCGGAATATTGCGACGGATCCACGATCCGTCGCGAAAGGCGGCTAAAAAGGCCGCCCTTTTCGGCCTTTTTGCGACGGATCGTGGATCCGTCGCACCCCGTGCGACGGATCAATGATCCGTCGCAAAAAGGCGGCCAAAAAGGACGCCTTTTTCACGCCTTGATCCGTCGCAATTTGTTGCGGCTTAAAGCCGCAACATTTTCGCCACTTCCCCTCCCCGTAAAAACCAGATCCCTCCCCTCCGGTGCCCTCCACGACTCCGACCCCCCCTCCCCTCCGATCCCTCCCCCGGCCCGCCCCCCCCCTCCGGCCCTCCTCCCCTCCTCCCCCTCCCTCATCCCGAACCCCCCTCCTCCCCCGGTTCTCGCACGATCCGGCCCCCCCCCCCCTCCTCCCTCCCTCAACCCGACCCCCCTCCTCCCTACCTCACCGGACCTCCCTCCTCCCCCATCTCCGTCGCCCCTCCTCCGTCAAGGTATGTAAGCTTTTTTTTTTCCCCCTTTTTGCAGCTTTTTTTACCTTCCATTTTTTTGTAGGTTACAAACAAATCTTAGCACTTCGATTTTGCGAGGTTAGCTTGAAGTATATTTTCTTTTTATCACAATTTGATATTTATGTTATGTTTGCTTAGCTGGAATAATGAAAATATGTATGTTGGTCGAAGATTATCGATTACATGAGTTTAAATCGTTTTTTTTTTTGACATAAGATAAATTTTAAAAGTAATTTTTTCAAGTAAACACAGTTAAGAAACGTATATAATTTTTTTATGTAAAGTATTTTTATCTAGCACTTTTTAGGAATTTAGAAATTCCAATTCTGATTTTGGTGTGATAAAATTAAGATTTTGTATTAGTTGGTATTGATACATAAATCTTTAAATAGGATGATGTTGAAACTAGAAAAGTGAAGTGTTTGACAATTAATTAATTAATGTCAACTAGGGAGGAGGAAGATGTGACATTGAAGAATAATCACATTTGTATGTGTTATAAAAATTAGTAGAATTTATTATTTGATTTAAGCTATTATAAAAATGACTCAAGTTAGTAATTTGTTTAAAAAATATTTCATTTAAATTTTTTATTTCAATCTATGTTTAACAAGTTATACAATAAATTTGATTAAATGTTAAGTAATCTCTTTGATCTAGCCCATATATGTTAGTAACTGAACTAGCTAGGAAGTATGGAAGGCAACCATGATAGAAGTTGGATGTACAATCGTCTAACTGATAGAAGAGAACTAACGCAAGCATTCTTGGTGGGTTTGGAAGTGTTCGTCAATTTGCTTTGGCGAATTCAAATAATTCAAGAAGGGAGATCAGGTGTCCGTGTGCCAAATGTAAGTGTTTAAGATTTACGATGCGGAGACGGTCGAATTGATTTGTGTCAAAAGGGATTCATTAGAGATTATCAATGTTGGGAATTTCATGGCGAAGTCCAACAGACACCGAGTGGTTATTACGGGTACAAGAGTCATCGAGAAAACCTTAATCAATATGAGCAGTTGGTTATGGATGCCGCGGGACCGTCGATCGGCCAATATTTTGATCCCGTTACTCATGCTGAACCGTCATACATGGGAGAGGAGACCGGTACCCATCCTCAACCATCAAACATAGGTGAGGATCCTCATCCGAAGCCGCTAGGTTCTATAAAATGCTTCAAGAAGCACAGCGTCCGTTATGGGAAGGTTGCGAACACTTTGAAAATAGTGAATATTCATCGCTATCGGCTACCCTAGCAACACTAAGCTTGAAGACTGATCACCATATGAGTGAGAGGAATTACAACGAAATGATGCAGATCATGAGTAAGGTTGTTCCCAAAGACAATAATTTGCCGAAGGACTTTTACCAAGCAAAAAAAAAAAGGTGAAAGAGCTTGGGCTTGGATGTGAAAAAATCCATTGCTGCCCCCGCAGGATGTATGTTGTATTACAAGGATGATCTTTGAGCCGACCAATTGCAAATTCCGTGGAGATGACGAGATATAAAGTTATGGGGAAAGGAAGGAAAAAGACCCGTCATGCAATAAGCAAGATGTGGTACTTTCCTCCGGTGCCCGCGACTTACGAGATTGTATGCATCCGAACAAACAGCTGCTCACATAAGATGGCACCGGGAGCATCGTAGGGATGAGAACTTTGTGACTCATCCATCTGATGCCGAAGCTTGGCGTAAATTTCACGAGGCGAATCCTTTCTTTGCTATGGATCCCCGTAATGTTCGTCTTGGTCTATGTTCGGATGGGTTCGCTCCTTTCAACAATACGGGCAGAAATTATTCTTGTTGGCCAGTCATTGTGACTCCGTACAACCTCCCACCTTCTATGTGCATGAGAAGAGAGTTTTTCTTGCTTAACGCGTTAATCCCTGGGCCGTCGAACCCAAAAAAAGAAGATAGATGTGTACCTCGGCCTTTGATAGACGAGTTGAAGATGTTGTGGAGTGAAGGTGTTCTTACGTATGATATATCATTAAGTCGAAATTTCACCACGCGGCCGCCTTCATGTGGACGATAAATGATTTCCCCGCATATGGGATGTTGAGTGGCCGGCAAACGTCGGAAAGCTCGCATGCCCGGTATGTCTTGAACAGAACATGGGTTTTAGCTTGGAACACGATCGCAAAGGTCGGTTGGTTTGACAGCACCGACGATTCCTACCCCGATCATCCGTTTAGGAGAAATAGAAAAGACTTCACGCGGAAGGTTGTCGAATGAGCAGATCCACCTCGTCGTTTAAGTGGACAAGAAATATGGGACGGTCGCACATTCCAAGTGTCGAAGAGGGGTCTGCTTCAAGCGAACCCGAGGGGTACGGCATTGATCATCATTGGAACAAACGCATCTTCCGGGAACTACCATAATGGAAAGATCAATTGTTAAGACACAATCTCGATGTCATGCATATTGAGAGGAATGTGTTTTGCAATATTCTCGTACACCGTGATGGACACCAAGGGCAAGACGAAAGACACAAAGGTGAAAGCAAGATTGGACGTTGAAGCGATTTGTAGAAGGCCCGCTTTGCATTTGGTGGACAGGTGGCACGGACGAATTTCCAAACCCGCAGCGCCGTACACATTCAATAAAGAGCAGAATTTAGAATTGTTGCAATGGGTTAAAGATCTGAAACTCCCCGACGGTTATGCGTCAAACGGAAAAGATGTGTCGACATGCACGAGGTGAAGTTGAGCAAGATGAAGAGTCATGATTGTCATGTTTTTTTCCGAGATTGTTGCCGTGGGCCTTCAAAGCACTACCGAAGCATGTATGGTCTATTCTAACGGAGTTTTCCATGTTCTTTAGAGAAATTTGTGCTTCAGAGCTTAATGTTGAAAAGTTACGACACCTGGAGGCGAGCATGGCCATAACGCTATGCAAGTTAGAAATGGTGTTTCCTCCTAGCTTGTTTGACTCAATGGAACATTTGCCCGTTCACTTGGCCTACGAAGCAAAGGTAGGAGGCCCGCAACAAGATAGATGGATGTATCCGTTTGAGAGGTAATATATATATTGATTTGCGCTGTTATTAATTGACCGACATGGTACTTTAGCTCGATATTCCATTGTAGGTTTTTACGCACACTTAAGCACAAGATCAAAAATACAAGGTACGTTGAAGGATCTATCGCTGAAGCTTATCTAGTCGAAGAGGCCGCAAAATTTGCGTCATACTATTATCCCCCGAAATGATGTCAAGATGGAGAGGGGTACCTCGTAACGATGATGCCGGTGATACGAGGATCAAAAATCAATATTTAATTTTCCGGGGCGAGTCGTGGGAAAACGTTGGAAGTCAACTCTTGACGGAAGAGATAAGCGAGTTGCGAGTGGTACATTCTAAACAACCGTGAAGAGGCCGCCAAGTACCTAGAGTAAGTTTTTTGTTGTTTACTATTACGGTAAGTATTAAATTATTAACTTAAATTTTTTGTTACGCACTTCTCTAATTGGGTCCGATCGGGAAATCCTTCAATGTCGGTGTCCCAAGTTGATCAATTTACTAATTCAGTTTCCAAAATGGTTTCGATCATATTTCTTGGAAAATCCATCGATCCCAATGAAGTTGCGTGGAGTTTATCTTATGGAGCTGCAATTACAAGCACCCGACGCAACAAATATATAATCAATGGGTATCGATTTGCAACCGTTGACGCGAACGCAGTACACTATGTTGCAATTACGGTGTATGTTGTCGAGGTGACCAAGTTGACGGGGTGGAGACCGACTACTACGGGAAGTTAGTTGAGATAATTCAGCCGAGTTACCAGTGGGACAAGGTGGTGACCCTTTTTAAGTGTGAGTGGTTTGATAACAGTCTACGTGGCACAAAAGTGGACAAACATAGAAATATTGAGATCCACTGGACAAGGAGATATTCGGTTGGTTATGACCCATTCATCCTTGCTCAACAGGCGGAACAAGTTTACTATACACCATACCCTACATCTCGCCAAGGGTGGACGGGAGTTATTAAAACCAAAGCACGAAATATTATACCAAAGTCGAAAGAGCCGGAATCAAATGACAAGATGGCCGAACCTTTCCAAGCCGATGTGGAACATGTGCTTGCCCATAAACATCTTCGATGACGAAGTACCAAGCAATCTCTTTGATTCTCGTGCGGAGTTAGAGTTGATTCCTATACAAATTGACGATGAGAAATCGACGATGAGGATGAGGCGAAATGAGCTTCTCGATAGTGAATCTGAGTTCGACGACTATGAGAGTTCGATAAAGACATGCAAGTAGATGTCGATGAACATGAATCGTCCTATTGATTTGTGTTAGTTCTTTGTTTATGACGATATGTTATACTACATACTTTGTTTCTTTGTTACTTTCATATTAACTAATTTTTATATATATATATATATTTTGCCATGATGTCTATAAGTGTTCAGAGATGGAGCATCCAGGAGGACGTTTAGGTAGTGGACGTGGCAGTGGTCGAGCCCGACCCCGTACTATAAGAGGGGGTAGGGCAACGCCAACTGCTCCATATGGAGGCGGAGGGCTCGCCTCTTCTCCGAGGTGCCACTATTTGATTTTTCGTCATCACCGTCGGGATATTTGTCATCTTCACCGTCACTTTATACATCGTCGTCACGGCGGCTACCCCCGATGCACGGCAAGGAGGACCACGTTTACTTTACCATTTCGATTGATTTACATTTGTTTAGTTTCTTGAAACCATCTATGTACAAACATCTTCAATATTTCACATTTCTTCCTTAGCACACCGCGCCGCCTCGAGCCACGTCGGGGAAGAAGGTAGTTCTTCGAGGTACCAACTGGGCTCAAGAGATCCCGAGATAGGGTTTCTTTGGATCCGTCCTGACGGCAACGAGTAAGTCATGCCAAGTTACCTGTAATGTTACAATTTTCTTTTCTAATTGGTTTGTATGCTAATATTTGCATGATAATCTCTGTTTTCAGATTTTTGCCTGATACTCCGGTGGTGACTTTCATGTCGGACCAAATATTCCGTAATTACACTCAAGCTTGGACCGCGTGGACAGAGATTCCTAAGAAGCAACGAGACACGTGGTTCAAGGAGTTCTTGGTAAGTTATTTTTTTATGCGTGTTAATTTAGTACTTTTAAAATTTTGAGCACTAATTGTTCATTATTGATTTTCGATAAGCATATGACGTTGCCGAGCATCTTGAAAATATGAAAAAGCTTATAACCACAGGGCTAGCGTGATGGTGCGTCGAAAGCTCTATGCATTGAGAAGGTCGAGAGGCAAGACAGATTGGCTTCCACAGGACACTAGAGATGAATTATTTGGCAATTGGGAAAACAATGACAAGTTTAAGACCATAAGTGCGAAAAATAAGCAAAATAGGGCCAAAATGGAAGGACCATCATATCTTTGTGGCTCCATATCAATTAGTGAGCATCGACGCAAAGTTGTAAGTACACGTTATTTTCTATTTACGTATTCAATATTTTGTAATTTGAAGTAATTAATTAAGGTCATCATTTGCGTTTGCGAGGTAGAGTCTGGGAAACTCCAAATGGATCGGTTGAGTGGGTTACCTTTCAGCGGACCCATTCCCGACAGCCTGAAGGAAGTGAGAGGCAATGGATTAATCCAAGGGCGCAACAAATAGCGGTTAGACATTTATTGCCTTTATTACTTGTTTTATGCACCACCATATTTATATAGTTTTACATGTCTTATTTGTTATGTATTTGTTTGCTTGTAGGAAAACTTTGAGAAGCCGTCGCGAGAGAGCCACGCAGGCGTGAGATCGACCCCTCATCCTCTAAATCCGACAACGAGAGTCTGTTCTTTGAGGCTACCGGCGGATTTGACAAGAAGGGAGGGTCTTTGGATACGGTGAGTCTCGCCACCGATTGAAGCAAACAAAGCGCCTCTCATCCGGCACCGTAGGGGTTTGTTCGGGTAAACATAATACATTTGTTTTTGATAATTTTCATTCTCTTGTCCATTCAAATGAAGTACAAATAATAAATGTACTAATCAATTTTGTAGATGAGTCAAGAAGATAAAGGCGTTGGTGGAGGAGCAAGCAACACAGATGACCCGGAACGGGAGATGATGAGCCGCCGGGCGACTCGGAAACGAGATGATGAGGCGCGAGATGATTCGGAACAAGATCGATCAAGCAGTGTTGCGGCAGAAAAAAAAGATCGATCAACCAGGGCGTTGCGGCGAGAACGGGCAATGATGCGACGGGAGAGACTGACTCAAAGCGAGAATAAGTTGATGAGGGTGATGCGCTTCAAATCATGTCCCTTATGAAAGACAGAGGTTCCGGTCGACTCCTGGTGATGATGACCATGCTTTGGGTGATGACGATGATCACAATGCTTTGCCGTTTTTAGCCTACTTTTTTGTATTTGCTTGTTGCTACTACTTTTTTGTATTTGTTTGTTGCTACGGATTATATATATATATTGTGTTTTCACTATGTAAACTCTTTTTTATCGTTAATATATTCATGGTACATTACTTTACTATTTGTATTCAATTTTCTATTAAAAAAATTTTAAAAAATTTAAAATTTGCTACCGAAAAGAAAATCTCCGCAAATTCCGAAATGTGCTACGGAAAAAATCCGTAGCACATTCTGAAATTGCTACGGAAAAAAATCCGTAGCAAATTTCAAAATTTGTGAAATTTGCTACGGAGAAAATATCCGTAGCAAATTTGAAAATTTGCTACGGATTTTTTTTCCGTAGCAATTGCTACGGATGTGAAAATCCGTAGCAAATTGCTACGGATATTTATATCCGTGGCAATTGCTACGGATATTAAAATCCGTGGCAATTGCTACGGATGTTTAAATCCGTAGCAATTGCTACGGATATTGAAATCCGTAGCAAATTTGCTACGGATTTTCAGATCCGTCGCAATTGCTACGGATTTCAGGAAATCCGTAGCAATTGCCACGCGATATTTTGCTACGGACAAAATCCGTAGCAAACATGTTTTGCTACGGAAAAATGAACCAAAATTTTTAGTAGTGTTTTTTTTCATCAGAGTAGAGCATCGGAGTGATTGAGTAACTGATACATATATTTAAAATGCCGTAAGTCTGGCTGTTTATAGAAGCGGTACACTGTACCGGGTGTTTACAAAAGAAGATAACAATAGAGGAACATAACAACATATGTGTCTTCGACCAGAATTGTCTCTGTGGCGTCCACGTGACCCTATGCGTGCTTCTCCCTCTCTCCTGGTTCTCGGTCCTCCGCACCGAGGCTATATCAAGAGCCGAGGTCCCATGCATACGGACCCCAGGTAACGGTTAACCTCATGTTTACATACACAACATATGGACTACGGACGTTCACAACATTAACAGCACATATACACACTAATGCAGATATATCGCTTCCAGCATTTTCACACATACACAATGCAGACACATCGCACCCAGCATAATAACACATATCGCCCCCAGCAGTGTGGACACAATGCGTACATCACACATATCGCCCCAAAGGTGTGGACATATCGCACCCAAATGCAAATGTTCGGATATACTCTAACATCTATATGCACTCAAATAACATAACAACTAAACACACACAAACACACCTAGCACATATATGCATAACATATACATCAGCGTTAGTGTTACAGTACGCGAACGTACCTTCGTTGACGGTATTTCGGTACGTTTTACGAAAAACGGTAATTTTTGGCAGCGGCGTAAACAGCGGGATGTCGGCGGTACGACAGCGGCACAATTAACTCAGATATCCTAAAATGATGATATTTATCAACATTTAGCATCATAACGGGCATTTTAGGTACAAATTACCATTTTGCCCTTGACTCCCTAATCGGCGGAATTTCGCCAGAGCTTCGCTGTTTTGACTCTAATCTTCCAAAATTTCGCCAGAACTCTTTTCCCAACATGATTTTCGAAATATATATCATATTTAACCCAAAAACATGATATCTAAAATATATTGACGATTAAAGATCAAAACAACATTCCTACTACAACTACCGAAAGAAAACACCGAAACTTAAGACTAGGGACCGAAGAACTTACTCCGGCTTGGCAAGAACTTTTGAGAGATCTTCCTTCTCTCTAACTTCTCTCTAGGCTGCGTTTTTTGGATGGAGAAATGAAGAGGAGAAGGCTTCTATTTATAGAAGAAAGGAGGGACAAGGTGGGAATTTCATGAAATGTCTTCAGATCGGATTTCCACCGTTGGATCGCACTTCGCCACGTGGCTTCATCTTGACCTTCCACATGTCCCGCTTATGTCATCCTTCTAGAAGAGGATGATGTCATCTTTGCCGACTTACCGATAAAGTTCCCCGATCGGTGTCCAAAACGTGTAATCTCGGCGAAACTCAAAAATCCGGAAACTAGGTTTTGTAGTTCCATTCTTTCTCTTTAAAACCACTGGGTTTTGCTAAATTTTTGATCTCATTAAGGGTATTCCGTTATCTCGTCAAGATTTTCGAACAAACGTTCTCGGTTACGGAAATAACTTCCCGAAAGTTCCAGCTTTTCCGGACAATAATTCACCGGTTCGTAATATGTTCCGACCTACGAAACCTTATCTCCGGTTTGTCACGACTATTTCGTTTTCTATAGGTTCTCATTTTCACTATCTCGCTTATTCTTTATCTATCATGTATCTTAATGACCTAGTTGGTTACGAAATCACTTCGGAGATAGTCAACTCCGAGGTAGAATTTCACTTTGGTTTATAAAAAGTCCGGATGTCTTAGACTAAATCCTTATGTTTTGGTGTAGGATTTAATTTCTATCCATTCTCAAATGTTCTTGGCTTTTTTACCGAATATATTATTATTTTATTCAAAATATCTAGATTTTTATTTTTTATTTATTTTTCTAAGCATTTTATATTTTATTATTTTTATTTTTATTTAATTATTTAATTTCGAATTTCTCCCTTAAATTAATTATTTTCTAATTAATCTACTTATATCATAATCTAAACAATTAGCCACTAATTACTTAATTAGCCACTTACTAATTGTTGATAATTTTCATAATTAGGATTAATTATTATCTCACAACTTTTTTACTTACATTGATATTTTATGTCCCATGTAAAATATTAAAAATCATGGGGCCAAAAAATAATGCTTTTAATAATATTATATTTATGCTTCTCAATTTTTCAAGGAAATAATCTCAAAAATTCCTAAAATTAGAGACAACATACTTCCCAAGTTTTTGTCAATATTTGTTGCTACATATGAGATTTATCATAATATTTTTAGGCCATTTAATGCCCTAAGAATACATTTTAACTCTTTATCTCTCCTAATTTCCATAGTAATTACCTTAGAAAATAAGATAATTATTACTTATTATTTGAAACCACATGTTCACCTATTTTTCAATAGGTTTTATTTATCGAAATATAATATTCCGATAAATAATTATACTGAATATTACACCTTTCCTAAAATTTTCTTATAAAAAAAAAAAAACAAAAAAGCGTTCCAAAGAGGGACTTGGTGAGCCCTGTCAAGCATCTGAAACTATGGAAGTGTATCACCGTCAAAATGTACCGAAGCAATCACCAATCGTTGTGTATCAGGGGTCTCAAAATATTTAAAATACTGCTCTACTTTGAATATCCATTGCAGAGCATCGGATCTATCAAATCGAGGGAAGTTGAGCTTTATTTGGCGGTTCATTGGAGTCAAATACATACCCTGTTGCATACCAGGGGTCGTCTGTAAAGGCGTATCTGCCTTCGCTCCCGAATTAGAGACTTCTGCCTTCTTGTCTATATTATCCAGCTTTACAGCACTGCTTCCATGAAATTCTCAAAGGCGAGTGAATCAGGTCTTAGCATCTTCCACGAACTCGTTAGTCCGTTTTTGCTAGGTTTGTAATTCCTTCAAACGAGTGCTTTCGGCCATGAATTCTCTCAACGAAAGCACCAAATTATTATGATCACTCAATAACATAGTAAATTATAGAAGATAAGACTTCTATTATAACAGAATTGCTTTAGGCGTATCATCTTATAGATATGATTCTGTAATACTTCATACACGAAATAACAGAAAACACAGAAAACAAGAGAATAACAGAAGGAGAAATACAGAATGGCGTAGGTGACCACAAAGAGAAAGAAATATTTCCATAGTCAATTTCACTCCTTTCCCTAACAACTTTTACCATTATATACAGTTTCTAATCCTCTATTTCTTTAAGCTTCCACGTCTTCTCTTTTTGATTCTTTTGCTACTCCTCATAGGCCTTTGTTCAACATCTGTCGCCATAGGTATTGGGCCTTCTATTATTTGGCCCATCTCATCTTCATTTATTACATTTCCCTCTGACACAGAGATAGACGCACTGTTTATTGCTTTGCGTCCCAATGCATGATCTGATGGTCCTTTTAAGAACTTGTTTGGCTTCTCACTTGTCTTTCCCTCCGTTTTCTCCACCATTTCCTCTGTATATTACTCATTCATTCATTTATATAATAAGAAAAATATCAAGAGAAGGATGAGAATGGAAAACACAGCAACAAGTGACTTCCTCTCCATCATATACTAAATAAGTAAGAAGAGTGAGTTCGCTGAATAAGGAGGAAGAAAGGGTTGACATTTACAGGGCAAGTGACGTTACATTAATTATAAGTGTTATTTAATGAGGTGAGCCACCTTGTTTTTTTTTTTTTGGTAGTAAGAAGCGGTGGGACGCAACCTCAAAGTTTATGTGAGGATAATTAAGGTCCTCACACATCCCTTGATATATAGAAAACATTGACTACTCTACGCTGCTACTTCTTTGATCTCTCACGGTATGTGTTTAATGACCCACATATGCTCAAACGTGTGTGTATGTAAATATATATATATATATATAGTGGCGGAGCCAGGATCAAAAGTTTGTGGGTGCACAATTAGTGGTGAAATTCGGGGTCCCCGAATTTTTTTTTTTAAGGAGAATAAAAAACAACCCACTCATTCATAATGTTTAGGACCAGAAAATGAGGTTCAATTGAAAAGTATTTCCAAGAAAATCAATTTAAACAACAATATACTCTAATTCCATGGTATACGATACTCGGATGTTACACAATTAAATTCCAAAGCAACATGCAAGAAAAAATTATTATGGTTTGTATCCCCGACATTTTCTACAAACAAAACAAGAAAAATCATCTAGCCTGTACTTAACATGAAGGAGTTCTAATCATAGTTGAAATATAACAATTAAGCACTCAAATCCCTAAATTATTCTTGGACAAACAGAAATTAAACACAGACAATGGTGCCTGACGGTGTTTTCGCAAGAATATATATAAACAAACAATCTATCTTATAGATAGAAAATAGAGATATAAAATAATTATAATTTAAAAGGAAGAAAATAGGATGAGAGTGAAAGGTTTCTTTGATTTGCGACTTTGATCTGCCTTTTTTTTCATTGATTAAAAAAAAGTCTCAAAGTTTGTGACCGCACGTGCGGTCACCTGCCCATGCGTAGCTCCGCCAGTGTATATATATGATGTAATTGAAGGGTGATTCTATAAAACGTAATGAATATAAGAATGGTTATAAATGAATTTTGTATCGACCTTCTTTCTTTGAATATGTAAATATATCAATATATATATACACGCACATCTAATATAAAAATCAACACGTGGGTGAAATTTAAGATATAGGTATAGTTTGAGGTTCTTATTATATCAAAATCACTTAAACCAATTGATAGGATATAACTCA
Organism: Acacia melanoxylon; assembly: GCA_019022615.1. Lineage (NCBI taxonomy): Eukaryota > Viridiplantae > Streptophyta > Magnoliopsida > Fabales > Fabaceae > Acacia > Acacia melanoxylon. The sequence continues at coordinate 1,844,305 of JAFJYJ010000041.1, read as the reverse complement.
CCTTTTATCTATTTTCAATTTAATGTCTAGCTATTTGATGTGCATGGGACATATCCTAATAGATTGTACTATCTCCGTTTCTTCTTGGTATAAAATCCACTTTGTAGTTTAATTTTTTTTTTTATTAAAGTGGATCTTATATTAAAAACTCTATTTAGTACTAGTTAATGTTATTATGTGATTTGGGGGTATTCAAAGTGTCTTAGTCTCAGTTGATCCCATAATCTTCTATCCAGTCCGAGGCAGGGATATATTGGGACCGGGACAAAACTAGGATCACCCTTGAGATCCCCGTCCCCGTCTCAGGTATTAATTTTTTATTTGTTACCTCATAAATTAAGTTATCCTTTTATTTTTGTATTTTTACCTCAAAAATTAAGTTATCATTTGATAAGATATGTATCACATCTTTAGATGCAGTTAAACCGCATATATCACGATACTAATCCCAAATATATACTATATAAAGATAATAAAGATGATGATGATAAAATATTATTCTTCAACTCTAGATTGATTTATGTAATTATAATGGCCTTATTAGTTGTTGAATGATTTGAAATTTTATGCGTGTGTCTTAATGTTTCATTTGTAACAAATATTTTTAATATCATTTGTTTGAGTCCATTTGTAGATTAATTTTTTTTTTCTATATATCATTAAATAATCCCACACGATCTTGTTTTCTCGCATCTGATTATCTGAATGGGGTGAGTTTTGAGAAACTAACAAAACCAAGACAATCAATCAGCTAAAAAATGATTTACAAAAATAAGTACATAGTCAATTATTGGAAGTATTCATGGTATTAAATATAGATAAATATGTATTTTTATTTTTTATTTTGAGACAAAGTTAATAACTTAATTAACCACCTATCGTTCAATATATATATATATATATATATATATTCTGTATAAGTATAACTTATATAGATTTTAATGTAATGATAGGAGTGAATGGTAGCAAAAGACATGGTTGTGAAGTGATAAGAAAGGGAAGCTTCAAATATATAGAAAATGAAACACAAAGCGAGAGAGCACATAGGCCAGCGAGTAAGCTAGCTATTGCATCTCATATGTTTACACCTCATCATGCATGGGGAGGCCTAATTATGGGCTTATTTCATCACACACCATCTACGTACGTACGAACGAACCTATATATACATATATAGGTTTTATTTATTTATATATGTAATATTGATGATGATGAGCACTATGCTCACATCTACGTACGTACGAACGTATATATATCTATATAGGTTTTATTTATTTATATATATATGTGTCTGCGTCATCATATATGTCTGCGTCATCATATATGGCTGCGTCATCAGAGAGAAGGGGACACCTATTAAAAGTGCAGATGCACAAGGAGCCTCTGCAACCGCCCCTGAGCGCTCGATCGCGTGTCCTACATATATAGTTACACTGGGTGTTGTGTGAAGCGCATCGTTGTCCTCTTGGCCAGTACCTGCTCGGCCTGTCGCAAAGCGCCTCCGTCTTCAACACCACTTCTTCTGCAGTATACATGTTCATTCATATATATAAGAAAAATATTGAACAAGAAGAAGAAGAAGAAGAAAGGCCTGGGATACACATATTTATATATATAGAAAGAGAGAGACTTACGAGCAGCCAAAAGAAGGACGAGAATGGAACACACAAAAACAAGTGACTTCCTCTCCATAATGTCTTCTTCGATCTACTGCTTAATGAGAGTGTATGTTGTGATGCATAAGGAAGAAGAGAAGGTTGGTATTTATACAGCTGGGGCTGGCTGCTGCCCCTTAAAAAAATACTCCTTCTCTAATTTTTATTTGCGTCTCTTTCTATTATTAAATTTTATAGAAAATGAGTGATTTTATAGAAATTAAGTAAGGCGTGATTTTTTAAGGCCCAGAGGCAGAAGCCACCGCTGCCCGTATCTTATATTATAGGGCAAGTATGGTCTGATGATGTGAGCCACTTTGTTGTTTTGCATATGAATATGCGATTTGGCGCGCACCCTCAAGGTCAAGGGTCAACACATGTGAAGGTAGGGTCCATCCACGTATTGACAACACTTGAACAAGTATATAATGTAGGGAGGGTGGTTGCCCCAACGTCAGCCCCGCTATAGCCTATCCTACGGCATTAGATTATTTGTTTTGGACATTTAAAGGGTGAATGAAATCTTTACGGGCAAGAAACGGCATTTAGATTGTGTGTGATGAAGAAGAGAAGGTTGTTATGGGGCTGCCACTTATAAAAATACTCCTTCCCTAATTTTTGTTTGCGTCTCTTTTTATTATTAAATTCTATATATGAGTGATATTTGATATATTATATGTAACAAATGATATCATTTTCAAATTTTTATGATTTTTTAAAGATTTAATTAATGCTCTTGAATGAAACAAAACCTACACAATTTTAAAGTAATAAGCCTTTGAAAAAATCATAAAATATTGAAGAAAAAAAACATCATTTTCTATCCATAAGATATTAAAATGTCACTGGTTTTATATAGAATCAAATAATAATAATAAAATTAGGAAATTAGTGATTTTTTAAGTGGCCCGGGGCAGCACATTGTATTTTATAGGGAAATTGTATTTAGGTCCCGGTAAAAGAAAATACGATAAAATGGTCACTTGAAAACTTAAAATTGCATTTAAGTCCTGTGAGACTTTTTTTGCAATAAATTCAAATTTCATTGATAAGTCCATAGGCCAATCCAGGGGTGAGCATGGGCAGGGCTAGGCAAGGCGAAACCCCTAGCTGATGCCCTTCCAAAGGATCATTGGGCGGTAAAAATGCGCAAATCGCCGGTGCCCAAACTTTCCGCCCGATAGAAGCCCTAACATTTTCGAAAATTGGGCAAGACGGCCCCCGCCCAAATGGTGATATCCCGCCACACCCTATGTAAAAAAAAAAAAAAAAAAAAAAAATAGCTTCAATCATACCTGATAAACAATATTGCAAACTTCAAATGTAATCCATAATTATACACTTTAGAATATAATATTCCAAAATAAGTCTACAACTTGAGTCTTGAAATTAAAAAGGCTACCATATATCTTAAAAAATAGTCGAATACTCATACATGAAGAATTAAATAACATCTATAGTCCATTAAATACAAGACATTATTAGTAATATAATGGACTAATGGTCAAATACTCAATGGATATATTAGAGTATTAGTGAATATATAATATAATATAAGTATATAAAGTATTATATAAAAAATATGTATGTTAAATATAATAATATGTATAATTACTGGGCAGGGCGGGATACCTCGATGCCCGGCCTTACCCGTAAAAATGTCCAATCCGATTGTGCTCAATTTTTTCTGAGCTTTTTTTTTTTTTTTTTTTTTTTTTTTTAAGGCTGTGTAGGGTGATTTTTCATTGGGTTTGGGTATAGGCGCACCAAGCTTTTAGGCTTCATACACCCCTAGACAAATCCAGGGTTGTACACTGATAAGTCCATAAGCTTTACATTGACAAGTCCAATCGCATCCACTAATTAGTTTGGCTAATAAACTGATATATAATCTAAGAATACACAACATATGATATGATTAAGTAATTTATTTAACTTCATTAATCTCTTCAAAAAAAAAAAAATCAACCATGTCTTATATTTAGGTCCGGTGGGAGTAGTTAAATGTCATTGTCAACTTACTTATTGCCAATTTCCGAGTTAACCAACTTGGATGAAGACATGACTACTTTAACTATTTATTTTCAATCAACTTAATTAGGATATGTTTTAATTTAAACTTTATTTGTTTGAAGAAAATAAATCAAGTACGATATTAAATTTGTAATTTTTTTTTTCAATATAGTTGCGTAGAATCATAGAATTGTTTTTTTAAAAAACCACCTGCCCTCGAATTATATAAAACTATCGTATATAAAACAGAACAAGGAAACCCATAATTAAAGGGAAAATTTTATTACTCCCCCTCTATATTCATTTAATATCAAAGAGCCCACAAAATCTTTTGAAACTGCACTGCACTTTTAGGACTAAACTGAAATTAAGTTTTTTTTTCCTGAAAAGACATTTATGCCCTTGTCTTATATATGTCCAAGATAATCTTGTAAATTTGCACAGTTGTCTTGTAAATAAGAAAATTTACTTTATAAATTCTCACATGCGTTTTGTAAATAACATGTATTTCTTTGAATATGCTCCTTGTCTTATAGATGTGCAAGATGATCTTGTAATTTCACTTACATGTTTTGTAAATAAATATATTTGATTTGTAAATTCTTACATATATGTTATAAATATTTGTATTTGACTTATAAAGTAAAAGCTTAGTTCTTTTTTAACCAAAAAAATTTAATTTCAGTTTAATGCTTGGTGCAAGGAAATTTTCCCTATATTAAAGTTAGGACGTAGACTACATGTAAGGACAGAGTCCTTATGTCCTTGTACAAAGAACAAATAATTAAAGAAGTAAGGTACTCCCCCCAAACCTAAATGTAAGACAGACTTTGAGGTTATATTCTCCATCCTAGTATTTTTTATCCCTGTTTTTTTTCCCATTCAAATATAGGGTAACTATAAAGTAAGTCTTATATTTAAGATATGAGGAGCATCATTCTTTAGATGCCAAGTAGAGAAATCAAGTAACAAATTCGAGAACAAATTAACATAATCTCTTGTTGGCGTCGGCACTTAAATTATCACACAATCTAGTGGATCTTTCAACTCTTCCAAGTGCTATGATGATCCTATTGATAGTAGTAACTGTAGAGAAAATATATAATTCGAGTCCTGTCCAAGGATACTGTCCTAACGAAATATAATAGAACTTAGACACAGGCATAAAATATTCAAGAGAAGGAAGAGAAATGCTTGAAAGCTCCAAAGCAGTGTACAGATGCTCTATCCTTCCACGCCTTATATAGGCCTCATGCATATGGAATTTGGGCAGCCTCTTAATGACAATAAAGTGTCTGTTTTCTAAACTTTAAATGGCATAAAATAGTTTAAATAATAAGTTAATAGTCGTTGGGAATAAAAGGACTTTAAGGCCATGAATACCTGAACGTTTTGGCATTAAAAGGTGAACCAAAAATCGGTGGTTGTGGTTTCAAACGATTAGATCTCCAGAATCAGGCGTTCCTCATGAAAATTGGCTTTATGGTGGTTTCTCGACCCGAGTTGTTATGGGTTCAAGTCCTACGTAATAAATACGGTTGGGATGGCAGGAACGATCCCTACAAACGACATCAAAAGTGCTCCCTTTTGTGGCGGCATCTGATGAATGTTTGGAAAGATGTGGAAATTGGTACCAGGTGGGACCCAGGTAATGGTAGCAGCACACGCTTCTGGGTAGATAATTGGGTACCTGAAGTAGGCCCTCTTAGATACTTAGCATTCAGAGAAATCACATCTGAGGAAGAATTACTCCCGGTTAGCCATTTTGCATCGACGGATGGGCACTGGCTTTGGGATCGTTTTGAAAGTAATCTGCCGGAGCATGTCTTGTTGCGCATTTCGGGGTGTAAGCCACCAACTAATGGAGATAGTGCAGCGAGATGCTTCTGGGACCCTTCACCAGATGGTAGCTTCTCGGTGTCCTAAGCGTATGATCTAATACGAGAGGCTGACGTATCTGATCCTAGTCCTCTTTGGAAGGTGATATGGACGTGGCAGGGTGCACAAAGAGTTCAAATCTTCCTCTGGCTGGCAGCGCGCTCAAAGCTCCTAACTAATGCTGAACGGTATAGAAGACATATAGGGGCCTCCACTGGCTGCACTAGGTGTGATGGGCCTTTTGAGGATGTCGATCATGTAGTAAGGCACTGCAAATATGCTCAGGAAGTGTGGCGTCAACTTATTCCGGGCTCAGAAATGCGTGACTTCGGCAGAATGGGGTTTTTTAGAGTGGATGCACCAGAACCTTCGTCAGACGAAACAGAGTCATGATTGCGGTGGCAGCTGGGCTAGCATCTTCGGCCTCACATGCTGGAAATTATGGGAGGCTCGAAACAAGGCCGTGTTTCAGAATGCGCATACCCAACCAGTAGCTCTTGCAAGGGAGATTAAAGTTCTCTCCGAGTTTGGAGAGCAAGCTATGAAGCAACATGCTAAACAGAGCTCTGAGGCAAGGAAGGTCGCTAGGGGGATCTCGTGGTATAGGCCTCAACCAGGTATGGTGGCCCTAAATTGTGATGGTGCGCTGAAACGAGACCCTTTAAAGGCAGGAGCAGGCTGTGTCCTGCGTGATAATGAGGGTAAATGGTTGGGGGCTGTTGCAGGAATATCGGGATCTGTGCATCCCTCCAAGCGGAATTATGGGCGATAGTTGATGGCTTGGAGCTCGCTTGGGTACAGGGCTACATGGAGGTCCTGGTGCAAATTGATTGCCTCGTTGCACAAACGCTCGTTAGAGATTCCGATGAGATGGTAAATGCAAATATGGGTCTGGTTCGACGTATCCATCAGCTTATGGCACAGGATTGGAGGGTAAACATTACCCATGTCTATAGAGAGGGAAACTGTTGTGCGGACTTTCTGACTACTTATGCCTTAACGCAGAGTGTAGGATTGCATATGCTGGAACACCCCCCAGATGGGTTGATGACTGCGCTCCATGATGATGCTACTGGTGTTCTTCGCACAAGATTGTGCGCTTGTATTGACTGATCTATGTTGATTAATCCTCCTTTTTCAACAAAAAATAAATAAATAAATCAGTTTTTGAGTTATCCAAAATTCCAACGTTCAGAATTACCAAGTGGAATTTTCTGATAAGCTCATCTAATTCAAAAATTTATTTCCAAATTTCATGAAATTAGCCCAATAAAAAGAGTCCAATATGTGTTTTAACCAGTACATAAGGGGTAAAGGAAATTGTCAGATTTTCACTGGGAGTTTGCCTTGCACGAGCCCACTCCTCCTCTTGGCTTGTTTGCTTATCTAAGCTCACATGTTAAAATACATACACTTGGGTTCTCACACTCCCAAACAATGTGGGACTTGTTCTATTTGACACCCCTATCTATCTATTATTCTTCTTGATAACTTGTAGTAATGGTGGTATTTTTTAACGGATTCCATTATTGGTTTGGTTTATTTTAATATATTCTATTACTTACGTGCATTTGGTCCGGTTTAAACGGTTGGTTTTTTCAACAACCTTTATTACTCATTATTATTTAACATTTATTCTTGAAGTCAGAAAGCCATTTTTAATATATATAAAAACATTTATCCTTGAAGTTCAAAATTCATCTTTAAAAAAAATGTATATTGAAAAATGAAAAGACTTGAATGACTTTATGAAATAATTCTGAGAGCTATATAACATCCATCTTCATTTGGTTTTGGTATAAACTAAATTATTGGTACTGTGATTGTTTCTAGGGAAAATTACGCGCAGGTCCCAAGGAAACAAAAAAGTTATAAAAAAGTCCCTTGAAATCACCAAATTACATAGAAGTCCCAAGAGACCTTTTTGATATTATTTGTATTAACAACAGGAAATGTCATATTTACAACAACATTTACAACAGAAAAAACCATATTTACAATAGGAAATGCCCATATTTACAACAACATTTAAACACCTGGATTTTGAACGTAGAGAGGTCATTTACAACAGAAAAAGGCTATATTTACAACAGGAAGTGCTGTATTTACAACAAATTTTAAAATCTGACCATTTATAACAGAAAAAGTCATATTTACAACAGTAAATGCCTATATTTACAACAACATTTAAACACCTGGATTTTGAACGTAGAGAGGTCATTTACAATAGAAAAAGATTAGATTTATAACAGGAAGTTCTGTATTTACAACAAAATTTAAAATCTGGTCATTTACAATAGAAAAAGTCATATTTATAACAGGAAATGCCTATATTTACAACATTTAAAAACTTGGATTTTATTTCCATACAAATAATATCAAAAAAGTCCCTTGGGACTTCTGTATAATTTGGTGATTTCAAGGGACTTTTTTATTTTTTTTTGTTCCTTGGGACTGCGCATAATTTTCCCTTATTTCTACTCCTTGATACTAGCATTAATGGGTGCCTTCATGTAAAGTTCAGGGATACAAATTTTAGCCATTTTGTTTTCTTTACTATAGCTTACAAGGATCAAATTTTTGCATTCAAATGGAAGGCATCAAACCAGGTAACTTCATGGTAAGCATAGGGAGAAAAGCAAATCAAGTAGCACTAACTATTTAAGTAGTTTTTTTTAAAAAAAATCTATAAACTCTTTTTCTAATGGATTCTTTGATGATAGATATTTTAGCATGAGTTAGATCAATGGTCCAGGTTGAAGTAGATGTGATTTGTCATCAAGGGTAAGGAAAAAATAATAATTCTTTCACTATTTTTTTTTTTGGTGATATGGACTTATTGTGTTTTCTTCTCTACAAGAGGAATTTCTTGCATACACCATTGCAACAAGAGAATTTGCACTACTACGAAAAGGGAAATATTACTTCCCTAAAGGACGTTTTTATTAAAAAAAAAAAAAAAAGGGAAGTAAAAAGTAAACGCAATGGCTTTCTCGTAATTATTTGCTTGAACGTTAAGCCTTAGGCATCCTAAATCATATTTCGGGACCCCTAAAATTAATTTAGGCATCCCAAAAACATTTCAAGACGCCTAAAATGAATTTTTTCCATCCTAAAATGTTTTTAGGACGCCTAAAATTAATTATATGACACATTTTGGGAAAAAAAAAAGCGCAAGGGGGAATTTTTGGTGTTATAAAACTTTTTTGGGACGCCTAAAATTAATTATTTGATGCATTTGGGGAATTTTTTTTTGCGTCAAAGGAATTTTTTGAAGTCCTAAATAAGTCACATTTTAGGCATTAAGGCATCACAACTTTCAATGCCTCTCACTTATCTCAACAAGTTTCAGAGCTCTTCGCAAGCACAACATCACACCTCCTTCGGGAACCACTTTCCCTACCTATCCCAAGATAGGTAGGGAAAGCTTTTCTAATCGGACCGTCCGCATTTGATCTCGACGGTTCACATTTAATTTTTAAAAACTGTTAATTTTTAAATGAAAAAATTATTTTTTTAAAATATGTTAGTTGAAAAATTATTTTTATTTTAGATTCTCTACATATTAAAATAATTATTTTTTAAAAAATAAAATATTAAAAAAATTAAATCTGGACCGTCCAAATCCCATCTGGACGGTCCAGATGGGAAAAGCTTTCCCTACCCATCCTTGGGATGGGTAGGGAAAGTGGTTCCCCTCCTTCGAGGACCCCCTCCTTCGTCTTCTATCCCTCACCATCAGACACCAACAGCCGCAAATTCAGAGAGGAGAGCGTCACGAGAAAAAAAAAAACACGTTGAACCTTGATTACCTTCAACATCACACCTCCGTCGTTGGCGAGCTCATCTCTTCCACCATTGTCGTCGGCTACGTTACGCTCATGAGAATTTCATTTTCTTCTCTCTCAGACACTTCGACCTTCACCTTCCAAGTTTCGGCCGCTCCCCCTCCTCCACCTAAACTCCCATATGTGCGTATGTTTAATTTTTTGTTAGCGTTGCTTTCATACACCAATATGTTGAATTTTTTGTTTGTGTATGCTGAAATGGAGCTTTGCCTAGATTTGGATTTACGTCCCTTTTTAAATTGTGTATATATTTTTTGTTGGTGTTGCTTTCATTGTTCTTGAATTTGAACTTGTTTGTTTGATATAAGTACGTAACTATGATTTTTGGTGGCTAATAATAAAGTATTGGAATCACCAAATCTACAGCTCCTTGGTTTTTTTTTATTGTTGATGTGTTGATCTTGCTGGTTATTCTAAAAGTATGTTGATTGTTGATGTGTTTTTTTTGCTAGTTCTTCTTCCACTTCCATGGCCAACCCCCAAAAGTGAGGTTTGGGGTTTTTTATTTTTATTTTTAAAAAATAGCGTCCTAAAATTATTTTAGGACATCTGAAGTCTCACTATGGCGCTCTAAATTTTTTTTGGGACAACAAAATCTCATCTTCCTGCATCTCCTACATAAGTGTTCCTATAAAAGGAGAAAAAAAAAAAAAAAAAAAAACAGATGTCGTAGAGTTTTTTTTTATAGTAGTGTTCGTTTGGCAATAATTTAGGGCTTGACGAGATAGTTCTAATATTTTCTTCTTATTCACACCCCCAACCTAAAAATACCGATGATGTTACAATCAAAATCCACGAAGTTGTCCCTATTAATCGCAATTACCCACACGCATGTATACGTATGCATATCTTAATTAACACGTTTAATTTGCAAAAAACGATTTTCAATATCAGCTGTTTCAGTCCATTTGCAAATTATAAAAAGTAATATTTACCTCAGGAGCAACGAAGTTAGGGGATCCACTTTCCCTGGCCGAGCAGGGTGCGCTTGTCCCTGTTGGGACGAGTGCCAAGGAGATCTGGCGGTCCAGATCTCCACCTTTTTTGTTTTTAAATTTTTGAAGTTATTTTTTAAGTACCAGTCAGTATTCTGAAATATCTTTTTAGTACCATTGAGTACCCTGAAATATTTTTTTCAAGACGCTAAAATAATTTCTTAAGATCATGAAATAATTTTGAAGTAGCTTTTTAGTACCAGTCGGTATCCTAAAATATTTTTTAAGGTACTAAAAAGATATTTCAGGGTACTGAATGGTACTAAAAAGATATTTCAGGATACTAGCTGATACTTAAAAAATAACTTCAAAAATTAAAAAAAAAAAAAAAAAAAAAAAATGGACGGTCCCGATCTCCAAAACCGCCAAATCTTTTGGGCGTCGTCCCAAGAGGGACGAGTGCCCCCTGCTCGTCATTTGGCCGAGCAGGGAAAGTGGATCCCGTAGTTAGGTGCCCCACAAGTTACTGACCCCCTATGAATTTTTACCAGGTGTCAAGTCATGCAATATATATAATTTTGTCTGCATAAGTTAAAGTCAGCTTTAAATCCATTTGATAACATCTCACCTGTTTCGGTAATGCACTCAAGCCAAAATCTAAAATCTTTATATTTCCTTGTGAATCGAGTAGGAGATTTTCAACCATCCTTTAACTATTTTTCTATGAATTTTTGGGAAAATAGGCTATAAATTCTAAATAATAGCTTTAAAACTATTTAAGACATTTTTTTTATAATTAATCCCCGCATAATATTTCTAAATCCTTAAAATAACATTTCATAATCTTTCCCTAATTTCTCGAGGTCTAAAATATTTTTTAATAAATATCTTAAGCTTTTCCTCATGATAAGCTTAAGATTTTTTATTTATTTTTTTGTCTCCAACTGGTTTAGCAATCTTTGTATCTCAGTCTTATTCCCAAAATTTGGGATGTTACAACAATAAACAATAAATAACTACTTGAATAGGAGCATTCAAAATTATTATTTTAACGACCCCAATTACAATTGTCAAATTTTAGGCGAATCGCTTAATTTTAGGCGAATCGCTTCTATGTCATACAGTTGACTCGTACTCACCATTGTTTCCTCAGAAAAGATAAAAGTTGTCTTCAAAAAAAATTCACCTTCATATGTAGGGGGTTATGCTATCATCTACGCTCTTAGAGATGAACTAGCATATGGCATGTCATGTACACAGGGGCGGAGCTAGGATTTGAAATTAGGAGGGCGAAAATTACAGAATAGAATATAGTGGAGTCATCATTTGAAATTAGGGAGCAAAAATTATAGAATTGAACCCACAATTTTATGAAATTATGTTTTAACTTCATAAATAGGGACTAAATTGAAAAGGGGGGGGGCCCACTCCTAGCCCCCCCTGATTCCGCCCTTGCATGTACAGGAGATACATCAAATATAGACAACAAGTTCATATCATGCTGATTTAGTTATGCATAATGTTCTACATGAAGGGGGAGGGATTGAAGAACATTTAATCAGTGAATCATTATGTTAATACGTTTAGTTTTTGTTCCTCAAGTAAGCCTTTATTTCTCCTTGAGAAAACCCATTACAAATAGTTATACCTTCAACTCAATTTTAAATTTGATGTGTGTGTGTGTTTGTTTTTTTTTCCTATTAGTTAAATAATCAATTTTGCTCTGTTGACATCATTAGCTTTTCAAATTTCATGTATTAGCACTGGTAGCCCTAGTACAAGAGTTAATTGTATCAACATAGCAAAGGTATAGCATTTAATTTGGAGAAAAAAAACACGCATGCACCAAATTAAAAATTGAGTGAAATTATAGATAGCTGCAAATGAGTTTTTCCTTTTTCTTTCAAATCAACTTCCCAATCTCATATACCATGTTTATCATTTGTTTATAAGATCTTTAATAGATAAAGATAGTATCTATAAACAAATATGAAGTATGATTCATAAACCCCTTGAATTAATATCACTTATTTATTCATCTCTAATTAGCAAACTAATATTTCAAATATGTCATAAATAATAAACACCATTATATTCCGTGCAACGCATAGAGAAAAATATCTAGTTTATAGTATAATTCCAACATCTCTTGTAAAGATGGATGATTCAAATCCAATTCAAACACCATTGTTAGAAAATAAATATTTTATCATATCTTCTGCATTATACTTAGTCAGTCCGATGATTCCTTCCATCCTTTCAACATAATTGTGTCTAGTCCACTTTATTCCTTCACCGTAATATTCCTCCGTCATCCACAATATCCTGTCCAATTCTTCGTAATATTCCCTCCATTCTCTCCATAATATTCTCATGTCCACTATGTATTGTCATATTACATCCGTCAATTATGTATCGCTTTATACTTGTATAGCACCAATTCTATAAATATATAGTGAAGTGAGAATGCCCGACCATCGAGAAAGGCCATTCAGAATATTTGCTCTGCTTTTTATCTTGGCATCGAGCCAAGAACGTCTCTCTTCAAATCATTCACAATGTCCGCCTCTTCGATCCCTCAAACACCCAACCTATCGCCTCACCGCTTCAAAGAACACCGACTACTATCTCTATCAACAATGTCTCCAAAATTAATCCAATGTTCAACTCATTCAATCAGGTAAACTCGGTCAAGCTGGACCGTGGTAATTACTTGCTATGGGAATCTATTGTCTTACCCATTATAGAGGGTAATAAGCTAGAAAGCCATCTTGATAGCTCAACAAAACCACCTCCTCATCTCATCTCAGATGGTGCTGGGATGAAAGTAAATCCAGATTTTGAAGACTGGAATGCTACTGATCGTCTTCTTGTAGGCTGGCTTCGTTATACCATGAGCGTCGAAGTTGGAGCTCAACTTTTGCACTGTAAAACCGCAAAGGAAATATGGGCTGAAGCGCGTTCTCTTGCTGGTGCTTCAACCAAAGCCAAAGTTATGGTATATAAATCAGATCTGCATCGAACAAGGAAAGGTGGAATGAAGATGGAAGATTTTTTAAACAAGATGTGAAGGTGGAATATCACCTAGAGGGGGGTGAATAGGTGATCTCAAAAATCTTTTCGCTGTATGATAGGTGAACGATGAAAGCGGTAAGGAAGTAAAGATAATAGACACAGAGAAGTTATCTTGGTTCGGTCCAACTCTTTGACCTACTTCCAAATCCCCGACACTCTTCCGGGATTTCCATTATCTTACAAATACAATTACACACTCGTAAACGAAGGATGATCCTTTCACTCTTGGACTCACTCCCCTTACAAGTTGTAATTAATACACCCACACTCAAGATACCCGTATCTTGAGATTTGAACGAATTGTAATAGCAAGTAGTAAAACTCTCTCACAGAGTAGATATGATAATGAACACTGAAGCTTAGTATACCCGAAGATATAATTAGAACACAGTTTGAACTATTTGAGAGCTTTATCAATGTATGCACTAGTTCGTTGTTGTCAAAATTCAATCCTTCGTATATTTGTACTGGTTGAAGTTGAAGACCGTTGGAGGGTTTAATTGTGTCCGTTGGAACATTTGAATATGTCTGTTAATGGAGCACTCGCGCCTTCTCGCTTCCCATTATCAAATGTCTCTTCGGTTAGGTCATCTTGTAGTTGTCACCTTGGGTGAAGAGAAACTTTAAAGATGCTTTCTGGTTATGGGTCCTCTGAGTCATGTCGGCTCTGTTTCTCAATACTTTCAAGTCGTCAAGCCCGTCATGCGGAAATTCAATGTCTCGAAAAACACTCACAAAGATGATTAGTAATATCATAGATAATATTGAATGAGATTCAAGAAGATATAATTATGTAATCAAATTATTAGAAATGAGTTTCGATAGATTCTTTCTTTGTCATTCATATAATACTTGAGAAGTCATTCTTGGTATACTCGAGTATTCATGTAGAATCACAGGCGTAAGAACGTTCTTCGCTAATACTTGCATGGCCCAATTTCTATACCCGAGTACCTCGGGTGTTTAGTTATATCGTGTCGTCATTATCATCTGTACCATAGTCGAGTATTAAAAGACTAATACTCGAGAATTGTCTCGTTCTTCCGCTGAAGTAAACATACGGATGAACTTTGTTAGTAATCCATACTCGGGGTTCCAATATGCCTTCTCGAGTATCACACACAGCAGAAGAAGTGTCATATAGGAAACTCACCATACTCGGGAAGCATTCTCCAAGTACTCAAGTATCTTGTTAATACTCGGGTATCAATTAACCAATACTCGCGTATCATTCGGATGTGAGGAGATCAAGATTCGTGAGGAAGACTAATACTCGAGTATTCACGAACCCAATACTCGGGTATATATCAGAAGCAGTAAATGACGTTTTCTTATCTGATCAATACTCGAGAACCAACCAAGTTATACTCAAGTATTAATTCTTAATTAGTATGCGATGGTTGTCTGCTTGCTTAATACTCGGGTATTCCAAATCTGTACTCAAGTGTTGGTCTGTGAAGCACTTAAACATATATATATATATATATATATATATATATATATATATATATATATATATATATATATATATATATATATATTAGTTCTCTAATACTTGGGTATACATGAACTTGATTCAAAATTCAAATGCTTCTCAAGTTTTGTTATCATCAAAATACCTTGAGAACTAACATTCTCCCCTTTTTGATGATGACAATACTTGAATAATTTTTTGAACTGTAAGAACTAGATTTTGATATTAACATGTTTTTGAAATGTTTGAAGGTAGCTAAGATATAAGTAGATAACCGAATGAGTTTCCATATCAGCATTTAATTTCAGCCATACGTACAGCTTTCCCAAAAAGTAGCAAACCACATTACATGAACTTCAAAAAGGATTAAGTCATCAACTAGTTCTCGTAATATACAAGAATCGAAACTAAACATCCTAACAACAGAAAGCAACCCAACAACAGAGATCTACAAAGCTGCTTCTTCTCCCCTTTGTCATCCATCAAAGAGGGGGATGTTGGTGCCTTAGAAGGATTAACTGAAGAATGGGGAACAGAGGCAGGAGCATTAGGAGCAGATGAAGATGCAGGATCAGGGTCATGTACGGCTGGATCAACAGGAGGGGTAGATACAGAAGGAGGAGGTACTAAATGAGAATCTGGGTTACTGATTGGTGAGGAAGGAGCTGGATCGTAGATGAGAATACCAGAGCGAGGCGGGAGGCGTGTAGATCTTGAATTCTAAAGCTTCCAAGGTCTTTCCAATATTAAGCACATGTTGTCAGTAGTACCATTTGCTTATCGCCGGACCTGAAATTCTTTCTTCATGACCTCTTGATGGGATTGCAATTTGGACTCAACAAATTCGGCCATCATTTTCATTTCATTTGCCATAGCTGTGATCAATTTGGTGTTGAGTTGTTGAAAATGTTCCATGAATGGATTTAGGGTAGTTTTGACTGAAGCATTGACCAGATTTTGAATGGTAGCTTGAGTGAAAGAAGGTGGAGCGGATCGAGTTCCAAATTTGTGAAGACCGAGCTTCCTCGGGTTGTAGTGATCGCTTGGAGGAGGAAGGTAGTGGCTTCTTAGACATTTGCTCCTTTTTCTTCCCAAAGAGCTTCGGTGAATGAAATCTTCATGAGTAGAAGGTGGGTTTTGCCAAATTGTTTTGGGAAAACGGCCTTATCATCGTAGTAGGAGTACCAAATATTGTTGAAGGCAAGTATTTGGGAGACCAAATGAGGAAATGGGATTGTGTTTTTCCTGGAAGTGGATAGAAAGTTGGTCATTTCTGAAATAACCAATTTGCCCATATTCATTGGTTCTTTGGCTATGATGGAAGCGAATAATTGAAAATCCTTGAGTACAAAATGAGTGTAGCTCTGCCCTTTATTCACTAAGTTTCGACTATAGAGATACCAGAGGACTCTATAAGTATCAGACATCCGGCTAGGCTTAAATTTAAACAAATCTCCCTCATATACTTCATTAGGCGTAAGAAGCTTGAAGCCCTCACCCTCGTGTAATTTAGGAGGATCCTCAAACATTTGAGAACCCAAAGAGAGAATTAAGGTGTTCAAATGAGATCTTAACCTTCTTCCTCTTACGTAAGTAACTAATACATCCTCATCCAGTTGGTGTTTCTTCTTTTCTAGATTCATATTGTGATAAAAGACTTTGACAACTTGTGGAAAATAAGGGACTTGAATACCTAGCAAAGGCATATAATGTCTAAGCCACGGTGACAGATCAAGATTACATTCCTTTCTCGAAATCTTCTAAGTCTAAAAACACATTGGGACAAAATGCACGACTACCGTAGTTAACGGTAAAAGGTTATATCATTTGGAAGGACCAAACGATCATTGCACATACCAGGAGGACAATGAAGTGCACTTATCTGTCCTATTAACTTTGAAGCAAATGGTCCAATTGTGCCAAAGAAGGTCGTGTTTCGCCCAATTGAAGCATTCCTTTTCTTTAGACCATCGAGCTTTTGAATTCGATCCTCAATTGCTTTAGAACGATGTTCGTGAAATACTTCTTCAGAGGAATGAAGCGATGCCGTTTCTCCAGGAGTCATGGATTTTGATTCGCTTTGAGATTGAGATTGGGTTATGCTCGACCTTTGCTAGAGGGTAGAGAATTGGTTTGAAAACGAGTAACGGGCGTGAGGGTTCAATAATGGAGACGGATTTGGATTTTGCCTTGGATTGCACAGTAATTTGGGCCTCCGTTGATAAGTCGAACGGAGCTTCTTGGTTAGTGGTTGTTCCGAGGACTCGAGGACGATTGCGCCATGAGGGTAATTTTTGAGTGAGAGAAGAGAGGTATTTTGCGATGAAAAAGACTGGAGGAGAAGAGTACTAGAGGAAATTTAACGGTCGGAGGAAGGTAGTTGAATGGTTAACGGAGAAGACAGATGGAGAAGACGGAGGAAGGGGTTAGGGTTTTTGGACCCAGAGGAGAGAAAGAGAAAAAAGAGAGACGGAGTGAAAAGAATGAGACGGCAAAAAAAAAAAAAAAAAAATCAGAAAAGGGATCTTATATTACGCGAGTATTCCACTTGAATACGCGAGTATTCCCTACTACTTGAGTTTTTCTCAGACAAAAATCAAGTATCCAATACTCAGAACCCCCCTTTTTTAATAAAGCAAAGTAAATACTGAAAATACCTCCTTTCAAGTGTGTATTGAGAACACTTGAGTTACTTTGAAAGAGAAATTGATCGTGGTGCTTTCAAAGATGAAGATTTTAACTTGGGTTGCCTCGGATGTCGTGTTCGCACTCGCGTATTCGTTTTTCATCTACTTGGGTATGTATGTGATGATGGATCAGCGAGAAAAAAATTCTTCAGTTTCCAAGACTCGAGTATTTCACTTATCTACTCGCGTATAGGTGTGATAATTTAACAATGGAAATTTCTCTTATTCGATACTACTCGAGGATTTGTGATTGATACTCGGGTAGTAGTCACCACAAGATCCTTTGAGTTTCGCCTTGACAAGACTCGGGTGTTTCTCCTTAATACTCCAAAGTATTGATGTAATGTTTTCTTGAAGCCAAGAGTGAAACCCGATTATACTCGAGTATGTTAGTGATATTCTCGAGTATGATCACCTGAAATGCACTCATTACTCAAATTGATATAGGCACTACTTCGAGTATTATTGTTAGATACTCGGGTAATAATCGATTAGCTCATGATATGAAAAAAACCCGATAACGCCGAGTATATAAGTGACATTCCCGAGTATTAGCACCCGAATCATATTTACAAAATCAACACTGGTAAATGCTCGAGTATTGCTATCCATACTCGTGTATTTATCGTAATAATCTTATCGCTTCAAATATCCCGCAAAATGAATACTACATACTCCGATGTTTAAGTTAGTTTCCAAGCATCATCAAAACATAATGAACATGATTGAGCTAACATTTTACTTATAATTCATTGGGGTTTACCATTCCCAATTCCCTTCTGATAAACGTGAATTGTTCTTTAGCCAGCGGCTTGGTGAAGATATCAGCAAGTTGCAAGTGAGTAGGGATAAACATTACCTTTACATCTTTCTTTTGGACATGATCTCTGATAAAATGATGTCTAACATCAATATGCTTGGTTCTTGTGTGTTGAACTGGATTCTTTGCCAAGCTTATTGTACTAGTGTTGTCACGAGGATTGGAATTTCTTTTAAATGAATTCCCAAGTCTTGAAGTTGTTGCTTGAGCCACGTAACCCGAGCACAAAGAACTTGATGCAGCTACATATTCAGCTTCAACAGGATACGGCCACGTGGTTTGTTTCTTACTAAACCATGATACAAGTGATCCTCCAAGAAATTCACACTGTCCACTGGTACTCTTTCTGTCAGTCTTGTATCCAGCATGATCAGAGTCTGAATATGCAACCAGAAATTCTTGTTGACCTTTAGGGAACCAGAGGCCCAATTCCTTTGTATCGGAAAGATATCGAAAGATTCTTTTGACATGTTCGGCATGAGATTCTTTAGGAGCTGATTGGAATCTTGCACACATTCCCACACTAAACCGAATGTCCTGTCTCTAGCTAGATCAAATATAGTAAGGATCCAATCATCCCTCTATATTTGGTTATGTTGAAGTCTTTTCCTTTTTCTTCATCGGCATCTAGAGAAGCAGTTGAGCTCATTGGAGTGTCGGCTCCATTACAATGTTCCATCCCAAATTTCTTGAGCAAATCACGAAGATATTTTGTTTGAGATATGAATATGCCATCCTTCCGTTGTTTGATTTGCAGACCGAGGAAGTAGTTCAACTCACCCATCATAGACATTTCGAATTCACCCTGCATTTTCTTGGAAAATTCTTCACAGAGAGAATCTTTAGTAGCACCAAAAATAATATCGTCCACATATATTTGCACAATTAAAGTCTCATTTAGTTTGTTGGTCTTAATAAACAAAGTTGTATCTCGCTTTCCTCCGATAAAGCCTTGATCTAATAAGAAATTACTTAATCTTTCATACCAAGCTCTAGGAGCTTGTTTGAGACCATATAAGGCTTTCTTCAAACGATAGACATGATCTGGATGATGATCATTTTCAAAACCAGGAGGTTGTTCAACATAGACTTCTTCCTGAATAAATCCATTTAGAAAGGCACTCTTAACATCCATTTGAAAGAGTTTAAATCCTTTGATGCACGCAAAGGCTAAGAGTACACGTATTGCTTCCAATCTAGCTACTGGAGCATATGTTTCCTCATAATCAATCCCTTCTTCCTGATTATAGCCTTTGGCAACCAGTCTAGCCTTGTTACGGACTATGATTGCTAATTCATCTCGTTTGTTCTTGAATACCCATTTAGTGCCAATGACCGGATGGTCTTTAGGCCTAGGTACCAAATCCCAAACTTGATTCCTATCAAATTGGTGTAACTCTTCTTGCATAGCTATCACCCAATCATTGTCCGAAAGGGCTTCATCTATTTTAGAAGGTTCTATATGTGATATAAAGGCGTAAAATGTTACTTCATTCAAGGTACTTGTTTCTAGTTCTTACACCTTGATTCAAGTCACCTATTACTTGGTCCAGAGGATGATTCCTAATGAACCTCCAAGCTCTAGGTTGAGATTGATCTGAGTTTTCTAAATCATTTTGAGGATCAGCCTCGAAAACATTTTCAGGACTTTCGATAGAGGCAGGAGTAGTTTTTGAAAAAATTGGTTTTTATCAATGGGTTCATCATCATCCAAAGGTTCGTGCGGTTTAGATTCACAAAATACTACATGAATTGATTCTTCAACTGAACGAGTGCGCTTATTGAAGATTCTATATGCTTTACTTCTATTAGAGTATCCGAGAAAAATACCTTCATCGATTTGGGATCGAATTTTCCCAGCATTGTCCTTACCATTGTTATGCACGAAGCATTTACACCAAAGATATGAAGGTGAGCGATTTGGTTTCCTTCCTTTGTAGAGTTCGTAAGAAGTCTTATTGAGCTTCTTTCGAGATATGCTCGATTGGCGATATAGCCGGCCGTGCTCATTGCATCTCGCCCGTAAGACTTGTGAGGTCCGATTCTCATTCAACAAGGCACGAGCCATTTCGAGTACTCGATTTTTCCTTTCCACCACACCATTCTCGTTGTGGTGTTCGGGGGCGAGAAATTATGATTGATCCCGTGAGCATCACGTAATTCTCCGAACGCTTGATTTTCGAATTCACCTCCATGATCTGTTCTAATAGCCGTAATGCAAATACCTTTCTCATTTTGCACCTTATTGGCAAACACAACAAACAGATCAAATGTTTCATCCTTAGAAGATAAGAAGATAGTCCAAGTGAACCGAGAGTAATCATCTACAATGACTAGAGTATACAAATTGCCACCAAGGCTTTTAACTCTTGCTGGTCCAACCAAATCCATATGAAGTAATTGAAGAGGTCGATTGGTCGTGATTTCAGTTTTTTTTGAAAGATGATTTAGTTTGTTTACCTCTTTGACAGAATCACAAATCATGTCATTTTTAAAACAAAGTTTAGGCAAACCAAGAACTAAATCTTTCCTTAGCAGCTTATCTAGTTGGAACATGTTCACATGAGCCAGACGCTTATGCCACAGCCAACTATCTTCTAAGTTGCTAACAAAGCATTTTTCATAGTTAATTTTAGGTAAATCTAATGTATAGCAATTTCCTTCTCGAGGAGCTTTAAATAATACCTTCAGTTTACCTTTATCAATTGGAAGATCATCTTTGTTGACAATGAGACATTCTTCCGAGTCAAAGATAATCCAGTTGTTCTTATCAGCACTTTGACTCACGCTCAGGAGGTTATGACAAAGACCTTCCACAAGATAGACATCTTTGATCTGAGGTCCATCTTTTGCACCAATCTCTCCAATTCCAGTGGTCTTTCCAAATTGGTTTCCTCCAAAGGTGACTTTGCCACCATCTTTTGATCTCATTGCAATGAATTTAGTTTGATCTCCCGTCATGTGTCTGGAGCACCCAATGTCAACGTACCACTTGTTGGTTCTTGATGCTCTCGACAAAAACCTATAGTTCAAATAAGATTAAGCTTTAGGTACCCAACGTTTCTTGGGTCCTTTCGGGTTAGCTCGGGCCTCAGGGAAGGTATAAGTTCCCTTAGGTACCCACTGGTAATTACCAACAGGTTTATCTCTTCGATTCTTTCTATGAAAGCATGATGAAGTAGAATGTCCTTTTCGATTACAGTAGTTACAATGAGCAAACGGATTTGAAATATGAACTGATTTTTGGAAGTAGTTCAAATAAGATTTTCCGCCGCTTTTCTTTTTTACCTTTCCTTTTGTCAAAGATAGGATTATATCCTATGCCTGATCGATCATTTGTAAATCTTTGAGTTTTCGTAATCACATTGAGCATTTCACTTCCCTTAGTGAATTTCTCGAGTGTTTTCGTAAGATGAAGATTTCTTTTCTCTAAATCCAGGCATTCATCACGTATAAGATTTTCACATGAAAGGTTTTCAACACGTAGTTTGAGGGTTATATTCTCCTTTTTCGGGGCAAAACATTCATCAACAACCTTTTCAAATTCAGATTGAATTTCATTATATTCATCAAATAATTCATTATAGGTTGGTTGCGAATCATGTACCTCATCGTCGTTTTCCGCTAGCTCTTCTTCTACCACCGCATGTACGTTGCGCCTCTTTCTCTTCTTCGCTTTCTTCGTCGAGGAGCCATCTCCCCATATTGCCGATACATAAGCCCTTTTTTGAATTGATAGTGCTTCTTCTTTTCTTTGTCGTCGTCTTTTAGTTGAGGACATTCGACTTGTAATGTCCCGCTTGTCACATTCGTAATGATGATTTGGTCTTTGCCTCTCGAATTCATGTCTCGTTACTTGTGTCACCTTTTTGAAATCTGTTTCGAAGCCTCGATCTTTTCGTAGAACTTCTTGAATCTTCGAACAAACATGGCCATCTCGTCATCGTCCTCTTCATCTTCTTCTTTTTCTTCTTTTTCCTTTATAGTGTTAAGAGCAATTCCTTTGTTCCGATCAACGTTAACATTATCCGTGTCCTTTTTGAATTTCAGTTTGCTTTCATATTCGCACAAGCTTCCAAATAATGCAAAGAATCGAAGTCATTGATTCTCCACGAGCCTCCTCTATTGCGTGACTTTAGCTTCCCGCTCTTTGTCGAACATTGAGAATCTTCCCGACTCGAGGACCTTGATCGTAGTTTTTACCCGTAGCCGCCAATTGATTTGTCAAATGAGTATATCCGAGTTGGAACTCGGCCATGGTTTCTCCCGACTTCATTCGCAGAAGTCATACTCGGTGGTGAGAGTATTGATACGATTTTCCTTGATGCCGGAAGTGCCTTCATATGCAATCTCCGAGCCTTCCACATTTCCTTCGCGGCTTGATGATTGCATATTCGAAAGTACTCCTTTTGACCGAGAGCACTCAAGCATCAAAATAGCCTTACTGTTGAGAGTGACATTCTTCTTATCATTCTCATCGAATTCAGCTTTTGTCTTTGGAAAAGAGATTCCTTCTTCAATCTTTATAGGTACATAATTTCCAATTTCTATCACTTCCCGAGACCGTATTCGCAGCCATTACGAATACTCGAATTTTCCTTTCCGAAGGAGTAGTTTTCTCCGTTGAACCCCGGGGGTCGATTAATTGAGGCACCATCAGGTAATATTCCTTCCATGATCTTTCTCGGGATGTTAAGCCCAACTGAGAAACCTTGCTCTGATACCAAATGAAGGTGGAATATCACCTAGAGGGGGTGAATAGGTGATCTCAAAAATCTTTTCGCTGTATGATAGGTGAACGATGAAAGCGGTAAGGAAGTAAAGATAATAGACACGAGAAGTTATCCCGGTTCGGTCCAACTCTTTGACCTACTTCCAAATTCCCGACACACTGGGGATTTTCACTATCTTACAAATACAATTACACACTCGTAAACGAAGGATGATCCTTTCACTCTTGGACTCACTCCCCTTACAAGTTGTAATTAATACACCCACACTCAAGATACCCGTATCTTGAGATTTGAACGAATTGTAATAGCAAGTAGTAAAACTCTCTCACAGAGTAGATATGATAATGAACACTGAAGCTTAGTATACCCGAAGATATAATTAGAATACAATTTGAACTATTTGAAAGCTTTATCAATGTATGCACTGGTTCGTTGTTGTCAAAATTCAATCCTTCGTATATTTGTACTGGTTGAAGTTGAAGACCGTTGGAGGGTTTAATTGTGTCCGTTGGAACATTTGAATATGTCCGTTAATGGAGCACTCGCGCCTTCTCGCTTCCCATTATCAAATGTCTCTTCGGTTGGGTCATCTTGTAGTCATGTCACCTTGGGTGAAGAGAAACTTTAAAGATGCTTTCGGTTATGGGTCCTCTCGAGTCATGTCGGCTCTGTTTTCTCCATACTTTCAAAGTCGTCAAGCCCGTCATGCGGAAATTCAATGTCCGAAAAACACTCACAAAGATGATTAGTAATATCATAGATAATATTGAATGAGATTCAAGAAGATATAATTATGTAATCAAATTATTAGAAATGAGTTTCGATAGATTCATTTTTTGTCATATAATACTTGAGAAGTCATTCTTGGTATACTCGAGTATTCATGTAGAATCACAGGGCAGAAGAACGTTCTTCGCTAATACTTGCATGGCCCAATTTCTATACCCGAGTACCTCAGGTGTTTAGTTATATCGAAGCTGTCATCTGTACCATAGTCGAGTATTAAAAGACTAATACTCGAGAATTGTCTCGTTCTTCGCCAAGTAAACATACCGGATGAACTTTGTTAGTAATCCATACTCGGGGTTCCAATATGCCTTCTCGAGTATCACACAGCGGAGAAGAAGTGTCATATAGGAAACTCACCATACTCGGAAGCATTCTCCAAGTACTCAAGTATCTTGTTAATACTCGGGTATCAATTAACCAATACTCGCGTATCATTCGGATGTGAGGAGATCAAGATCTCATGAGGAAGACTAATACTCGAGTATTCACGAACCCAATACTCGGGTATATATCGGAAGAAATGACGTTTTCTTATCTGATCAATACTCGAGAACCAACCAAGTTATACTCAAGTATTAATTCTTAATTAGTATGCGATGGTTGTCTCGCTTGCTTAATACTGGGTATTCCAAATCAGTACTCAAGTGTTGGTCTCGTGAAGCACTTAAACATATATATATATATATATATATTCTCTAATACTTGGGTATACATGAACTTGATTCAAAATCTCAAATGCTTCTCAAGTTTTGTTATCATCAAAATACCTTGAGAACTAACAAGATGAAGACCATTGCTGATCAGTTAGCACTCGCCGGAGCTCCGTTACCACATGACGAACTTATCATTCATACCTTGAATGGTTTGGATTCTGAATATAATGCTATAGTTGTCAAATTAATTGATCAAACTCATCTTTCTTGGGTTGATATTCAAGCTCATTTACTTGCTTTTTGAAAGCCGGCTTGAACAACTAAATCAATTTGCTAGTCTTAGCATTGAACCAGCTGCGAACATAGCACAACGTGGTGCTACTTTTCAACGTGGTACCACTTCTAGACAGAATTTTTCATCCTGGAATGATTCCAATACTACACAAGGAAACTGGCGAGGGAGTCAAGGATCTCGTGGAAACTTTCAAGGACCTCGTGCAAACTTTCGTGGACGTAGTCGTTCCGCTCGTGGACGTAATCAACGTCGCCCTTATTGTCACTATTGTAAGCGTCCTGGTCATGATATCTCAAAGTGCTACTATCTATGCGATGATGGAGGTCAGATAAATTATGCTTCTGTTGGCAACGTCGCTGATCCGGCATGGTATATGGATAGTGGAGCCAACTACCATGTGACTCCTTCTGCTGAGTATATTGATCAAGCTTCTGCCATTGGTAAGTTTCATCTTAACACATGTACTGGTGAAAAGACCGTTGTTCAAGCAATTGGATCAAATAAATTATCCTCTAATATAAATCTTAATAAGATTTTGGTAGTGCCATCTTCTACAAAGAAACTCTTGAGTGTGTCTCAATTGGTTAAGAACAATCCTGTTACTGTTGAATTTAATGACATTGGTTGCTATGTGAAGGATCGAATGACAGGACAACTTCTAATGCAAGGGAAACCAAAGCAGGGGCTATATCCGATGATCAGTAATGAAGCCCAAAGCAACGATCATTCTGCTCAAGTCCATTTTGCGCCTATTAAATCTAGTCATGACTTCTCTTTATGGCATCGGAAGTTAGGACATCCTGGTAAAACAGTGCTTAGTCACATTTTGAATAAATGTAATGTCAAGCTTAAGCATAATGAATATGATTTTTGTGAAGCTTGTCAATATGGAAAATCTAAGTATCAACCATTTCCTTCATCAAGTTCTCATGCTCTGGCTCCTCTTGATATAATTCACACTGATTTATGGGGTCCTTCTCCTGTTCAATCAACCTCCGGTCATCGATTTTATATCCATTTCATTGATGATTACAGCAGATACACCTGGTTATATCCTCTCAAGCATAAAGGTGACGCAATTGTCGCATTCAATCATTTTCGGCACTTGTTGAGAACCAATTTGGCACTAAAATTAAAGCAATTCAATGTGATATGGGAACCGAATTTAAACCATTTGTTCCAATTGCTAACTCTCATGGTATTCAAATGCGGTACACTTGTCCCTATACTTCCCAACAAAATGGAAGGGCCGAAAGGAAGCATCGACATATTGTGGAGACTGGTTTGACTCTATTAGCTCAAGCTAAAATGCCACTTAACTACTTTGGATGGAGGCTTTCCGCATCGCTATCTTTCTAATAAATCGAATGCCCACACCGGTGCTTAAAGACTCAACACCTCTCGTTTAAGTTATATAAAAGAGCCGCATTACAAAAATCTTCAACCTTTTGGCTGTGCTTGCTATCCCTGTCTGAAACCATACAATGATCACAAGTTCTCTTTTCACAGTCAACAATGTTTCTTTCTTGGGTATGCATCCCAACAAAAAGGTTTCAGGTGTCTAAGTTCTTCTGGTCGCATATACACTTCTCGCCATGTTGTGTTTGACCCAAAGGTTTTTCCCTTTGCTAATGGTTTTCTTCAACGGAGAACCGGTCTTAATAATGATATTGCGTATTCCTCTAGTTATCAATCCTTCAAAGGTTGTCTCCGTTTCACCGAATACTTTTCCGAGGAACAAGTTGCTAACAATTCGGTGCCACTAACTACCATGGTTCCATCGAGATATTCCATCGATAATATAGGATTTTCTCTTAATCCGATAGACGATTCTCGTTGAAAATTCATCTTCATCATTCGCCGCCCAAGCCTATCACAGTTCAAAATGTCCATCCAATGACTACACGGGCTAAAGTGGAATTTATAAGCCCAAATACCCATTTGTTGGGCTTTTATGTTCAAGATAATGTTTCATTAAAACGCATGGCCGAACCTCTAACCGTCAAAGAAGCCTTTTCCTCTCCGGATTGGAAAACAAAGAATGATGGAAAGAGTTTGAAGCTCTCCAAAAATCGAACATGGCATCTTGTTCCATACAATGGTACCTGAAAGTAATAGATTGCAAGTGGGTGTTCAAAAACAAATATCACCCGAGATGGTTCTCTTCATAAAAGGAAAGCTCGACTTGTGGCTAAAGGTTTTCAGCAATCTCCAGGAATTGATTACCACGAGACGTTTAGTCCGTGGTAAAAGCAACCACGATTAAATCTTGTTCTTACTATTGCAACTACATTCGATTGGGATGTACGACAACTCGACATCAACAATGCATTCTTGAATGGGTATCTTAGAGAAGATGTCTTTATGCGACAACCTCGAGGGTTTTGTTGATCAATCTCGACCTACTCATGTGTGCAAACTTGATAAAGCACTTTATGGACTTAAGCAAGCACCGCGTGCCTGGTATGATCGCTTAAAACTCACCTTAATCCAATGGGATTTTCAAAATGCTAAGAGTGATAGCTCTTTATTTGTGTTGAAGAAGGGTAATTTACTCGTCTATGTTTTGATTTATGTTGATGACATCCTGGTAACTGGAAATAGCAAAGCATATCTGAATTCATTTGTTGAGAAATTAAATTGTTTGTTTTCTCTAAAAGATCTTGGTGCAATTCATTATTTTTTGGGCATTGAGGTTTTTCGAGAAAACTCTGGTATTTACCTCAACCAAGGAAAGTACACTTTGGACTTACTTCGAAAATTTGGAATGCTTGATGCTGCACCAATGCCAACACCTATGGTATCTGGAAAACAATTTTCGATTAATGACGGGAAATTGTTGCCTAATCCTACTGTGTTCCGGCAAGCAATAGGAGCCTTACAATATCTTACTACCACTCGGCCAGATATAGCATTCTCAGTAAACAAGTTGAGTCAATTTTTATCTCGGCCTACTGATATTCATTTTCAAGCTGTCAAAAGGATACTAAGGTATCTTAAAGGAACATATCATTACGGCTTGCATATCAAACCTTCACCTGGATTGAATCTAATTGGTTTTTCTGATGCTGATTGGGCAACTAGTGTTGATGATAGAAAATCAATCTCTGGTATTGGTGTCTATCTAGGAGGCACTTTGGTTTCATGGTCCTCTCGGAAACAACGTGTGGTATCACGTTCAAGTGCAGAGTCCGAGTATCGGTCACTAGCCGATTCATCTCACAAATTATGTGGCTCGCTCGTTACTCTATGAACTTGGTTTTAAATGTAGAAAACCACCTATTATATGGTGTGATAACATCAGTGCAAAGGCGCTAGCTACTAATCCAGTACAACACGCCCGATCCAAACATATTGAAATTGATGTTCATTTTGTACGAGATAAAGTTTTAGCTAGTCAGTTGGAAATCCGATACATTCCTTCTGCACAACAAATTGCAGATGGTTTTACAAAGGCTTTGGCTCATCCTCAGTTCTCTGAATTTCGAAACAAGCTCGGATTGGTGGTCACCCCTTCTCGCTTGAGGGGGAATGTTAGAAAATAAATATTTTATCATATCTTCTGCATTATACTTAGCTGTCCGACAGATTCCTTCCATCCTTTCAACATAATTGTGTCTAGTCCACTTTATTCCTTCACTGTAATATTCCCTCTGTCATCCACAATATCCTGTCCAATTCTTCGCTGTAATATTCCCTTCATTCTCTCCATAATATTCTGTCATGTCCACTATGTATTGCTGTCATATTACATCTGTCAATTATGTATCAGCTTTATACTTGTATAGCACCAATTCTATAAATATATAGTGAAGTGAGAATGCCTGACCATCGAGAAAGGCCATTCAGAATATTTGCTCTGTTTTTTATCTACCATGAATCGTAACAACAAAGAACAAGACAGAATATTGGTAGTCATCAATAATCGCAGTGTCAGAAACAATTAAAATTAATGAGACTGTAATGTCTTATTCAAAGAGCAGGGGTTCAGATTACTTACATCCGAGGGATTAATCAAAAGAACATAACAGAAACACGTAAGAAACAAAAGTAATGTAAATACAAATTAAAGAACATGAGAAATTTTCAGGTGATGAAACCACGTCGAGGGTGGGTCGGCAAAAGCTAGAAAATGCGACACATTATCTCGTATATAATATTCCCTTTCATCCTTAATATCTGATTTCAGAAATGCTACCCACAAAGGGTATGATCGGCACAAGACACCGAGTGAAGTTCCATGTCGCTGGAATGGGGGCATTGTTGAAACATTATGGTGACCTCGGAAAGGGCTACTGACAAAGCGTTTGACCAGCAAGAAGCTGAATGAATGAAGTACTGTGGTATGGAGCTATTGAGGAAGTTGGTTCCCTCATTCCTTTATAAGCTAGTTTTTTGTAATTGATTCCTGATCTCTTTAAACATGTTCATAACGTATTGATGGAGTTATATTATTTTTTCTTCTTCATTTCCCCCCAAGCTTGTCTTGTTGGTATTATCAAAAAACTTATTATTTTACAAGTATAACATTCCCACCTTTTTAAGTTGAAAATAAGAAGACTTCATCACATTGAATTATAAACTAAGGGCTGTATTGAATGAAGTTCGAAGCGTAACGTTAGAATTGATCTTCTCCGTAGAGTTTGAATAAGTAAATAACATTTGTAATTTCTTTAGTTGAAATACCGATGTTAGAATCAAAATCCATGGTGTTGTCCCTTTAATAGCAGTTTTTTTGCCAACCTCGTTAGTAGCAATTACACATATATACATTTATATGTATATCTGTATATCTTTGCAAAAACGATTTTCAATATCAGCTGTTTCAGTTCATTTGCAAATCATAAAAACTTTTACATATCATTTGCTAATTATAAAACTGTAATAAATACTTCTCTAATTCTTTGTCACAAGGGCCAAGTATAAAAAAACAATACAATTATGTAATTGAGAGAAGAGTGCCTTTCTAAGTTCTAAATTATATGAGAGACGATTGGTACACGCCTATTTTTTTTCACTCAATGCATAAAAAATAGTGCTTAGTTACTTTTTATTTTGTTATATTATATGTGTGTATATGTATAAATATCAAATTATCTTATTTATAAATTAAAAATATCGAGAAAATATGTATAACTGTTATTGGCATGGGTTATAAAACTATATTTTTTGAAATTTTAATTATATAAGAGGTAAATCCATCATGTTCATTATATGAGTGGAACTTATTATAGATTTGATAATGATATATTGATAAATTGATTATGGTTAGGGTTTTGTTACCAGCATTATACATACAGTAGGGCGCGCGGGGGTGTGTATTTGGCAGTAGAAGAAGACATGATTGATTCATAAATAAGAAAGAGTAGCTTGCAATAGAAGAATGGATTACAAAAATTGAGAGCACTTAGGCTATAGCTAGCGTCTCCCTACAGGAGGGATAGCTAATGAGCTTTGATCAAACACCAGCTACGTACCAACCTCTATATACACGTATATATTTTTCTGGTTCTAAATGTAGGACTTAGTTTGTACTACAAATCCTATATATTTAGGATCGTTACAGAGGTAGTATATATATAGGTTTGGTTATATTTTATATTTATGGAATAATCAACAAGCATAAGTGCAGAGACACATGAAGCCTTTGCAAGTGCCACTGAGCACTCGTTCGCCTCTGACACAGAGATAGCTGCACTGTTTATTGCCCTACGGCTCAATGCATGGTCCTTTAAAGAACTTGCTCGGCTTCCCACATGTCTTTCCCTCCATTTTCTCCACCATTTCCTCTGTATATTATTCATTCATTTATATAATAAGAAAAATATCGAAGAAAAAAAAGGAGTAGGAATATATATATATATATATATATATATATATAGAGAGAGAGAGAGAGAGAGAGAGAGAGAGAGAGAGAGAGAGAGACTTACGAGCAGCCAAGAGAAGGATGAGAATGGAAAACGCAGCAACAAGTGACTTCCTCTCCATCATATAGTAAGTAAGAAGAGTGAGTTCGCTGAATAAGGAGGAAGAGATCAGAGGGTTGGTATTTATAGGGCAAGTGACGTTACATTAATTATAAGTGTTATGTAATTTATGTGAGGATAAGATCCGTACACATCCCTTGATATGTAGAAAACATTGACTACTCTACGCTGCTACTTCTTTATCTCTCACTACTGTATATATGTTTAATGACCCAAATATGCTCAAACGCGTGTGTGTATAATGTAATTGAAGGTGATTCTATAAAATGTAATGAATATAAGAATGGTTATATATAAATTTTGTATGGACATTCTTTCTTTGAATATGTAAATACATCAATATATATACACGCATATCTAATATAAAAAACAACACGTGGATGAAATTTAAGATATAGGTATAGATTGAGCTTGTCATTATATCAAAATGGCTTAAACCAATTGATAGAATATAGCTTATCGATCTTTTATATACTTTCAATTTAATGTCTAAGTACTATCTCCGTTAAAATCCACTTTTTAGTTTAATATTTTATTAAAGTGAATTTTATATTAAAAACTAGAGGTAGTACTAATTAATGTTATTATGTAATTTGGGGGTATTCAAAGTGTCTCGGTCTCGGACATTGTGAACCCAGAATCTCCTATTCCATCCGGGACCGGGATGGACTGGGACAAAACTAGGATCACCTTTGAGATCCTTGTCCTCGTCCCGGTCCTTTTTTTTTTTTTTTACCTCATAAATTAAGTTATCATTTGATAAGATATATATCACATCTTTAGGTAGAGTTAAACCGCATATATGCGATACTAATCCTAAATATATATTGTATAAAGATAATAAAGATAAAATGTTATTCGTCAACTCTATATCGATTTCTGTAATTATTATGACCTTATTAGTTGTTAAATGATCACTTTAAACAATAGAATATAGAGAATTTTACTAATATAATGATCTTTTTTAAGTTTATTATTTTTTAAAAAAAATAAATCAGGATTTCCTTGTCCCATTCCGGTATTACTGGGACTTGGATGCAAATTGCATCCTGAATCATATTACTTAGTTGTGTTTTACCGTATGGATATTCATAACGTGTACTTAATTAGGATATCAATGATAGGTAAATACAGTGTGTTATGTCTATGTACTAAGAAAATTGGTATTTGGTCCAGTAATAAAACCAAAAAGAAAGATAAAAGAAAATTGGTACCATGTTTTGGATGTCGTTTGTGCTCTATATAATATAATACTACCTCTAATTTTTTATATAAGATTTTGTTTGTCCTTAATAAAGATTTTGTCTGTAGTGTATGATTGGTAGTAATGTATATGGTCAAAGATCGTGTGTACAATAGAAATATCGCAATCTAATTATATACTCCACTGCTGACTAATGACTCCAACCATTTTATCTTTTCCTACTTCTCTGACTTGGACCACCGCTCACTATATATATATATTGAAACTCTATAAATGCATCGATATTATGTATAAAAGATAAGTATGTAGCCTAAATGAGTAAAGGGTAGTTCGGTTTTGATGATGTAAACAATAGAGGGTGTCTGCAAGATGAGATTTAGATACATCTTATTTAAATATTTATTTTTTGAAAATAATTAAAATATGCAAGCGTACGTGTGTCTATATGGGAGAGATCCAGTGAGTCGGTGAGTTTTTGTAGAATTAAAAGAGAAGTATAATTTAGATTTGGGAAAATTACTCTCAAGTCCTACACAAGACTATGACTACCTAAAAATCTCATGAAATCTACAAAATCACCCACACAATCCCAAACTCCTAAAGTAAATATGTTTTCAAATGCAATTACAAAAATTTCATAAAGATACCCTACGTATGATTACCTATAAATCTCACGAAAAAAAAAATGTTTTCGAATGCAATTACAACAAAAGTACTCCTCTATCATCGCTAGCCAACCACCAGTTGTTAGAGCTTTGTTCACAACTATTGACCGTCAGAGCTCCATTGACTAGCAGAGGTGGTGGAGGGTAATTTTTTTGACTAAAAAATCTAGGGTGTTTTTGTAATTGTACTTGAAACGTTTTTTGAAATTTGTGACTTATGGGTGATTTGTGGATTCCATGGGACTTTTGGATAGTTCATGATCTTGTGAGGGACTCGTGAGTAATTCTCCCTTTAAATTCTTAAGTAATTGAAATGATAAACCTATAAAAGAGATTTTCTTTGTTGTTGCTCGAAACCTATAAAAGAGATTGACTGATAAAGGTTACTCCATTATTTGAGGCTTTCATTACCAATGTTATCACTTGTCTTTTAAGCATGTCGGGTTTGGGCCTGCCCTTGGGCCTTGGGGGTGGACGGGCCTCCCCTTCCCATTGATTTCTATATGTTTTTTAGGGGAAAAACACTGTTTTTCTTTGGACGTACGTGAGGTTCTTATTGAAATACTGCTATTGCAAAAAGGTTACTAAGACTTGGAATGATTCAAATTTTGTGCGTGTGTCTTAATGTTTAATTTGTAAAATATCAGTTGTTTCAGTCCACTTGCAGCTAAGAAAAAAAAAATCTATATATCATTAAATAATCCCACGATTTTGTTTTCTCACGTCTGATTGTCTGAATGGGGTGAGTTTTGAGAAACTATTCAATCAATTAACTTAAAAAATGTTTTACAAAAATAATTACATAGTCAATGGTTGGATACATTCATGGTATTAAATATAGATAAATTTGTAAGTTTTTATTTATTTTAATTTTGAGATAAAGTCAATAACTTAATTAACGACTTATCGTTCACTATATATACATATTCTTTATAAGTATAACTTATTATAGATTTTAATGTAATGACAGGAGTGTATAGTAGCAGAAGACATGCTTGTTAAGTGATAAGAAAGGGAAGCTTCAAATATATAGAAAGTGAAATACAGAGAGAGAGAGAGCACAAAGGCCAGCGAGTGAGCTAGCAATTGCATCTCATACTCGTACACCTCATCATGCACGGGGATGTCTACTGATGAGCTTATTTCATCAAACCCCATCTACGTGTGTGTAGGTTTTATTTATATGTATATGTGAGAATGATAGATGATGATGAGAATATATAAATAGGTCAGCAAGCATAAGTGCAGACGCACTTGAGGCCTTTGCAAAAGCCACTGAGCAATCCTTCGTCTCTCCTACACCGGACTTCACACCACGGGTCCCCTGTCTCACTAAAGCATGGTCCTTTGAAGAACTTGCTCGGCTTCTCGCATGTCTGCGCCTCCGTCTTCACCACCACTTCTTCTGCAGTATATATCATTCATTCATATATATAAGAAAAATATTGAACAAGAAGAAGAAGAAGAAAGACCTGGGGTACACATATTTATATATATAGAAAGAAAGAGACTTACGAGCAGCCAAGAGAAGGATGAGAATGGAAAACACAACAACAAGTGACTTCCGTTCCATAATGTGTTCTTCGATCTACTGCTTAATGAGTGTGTGTGTGATGCATAAGGAAGAAGACAAGGTTGGTATTTATAGAGCTAGGGTGGCTGCTGCCCCCCACTACCTCTTAAAAAAATCATTAATTCCCTAATTTTTGTTTACGTTTCTTTTTATCATCAAATTCTACCTAAAAATAAAATGAGTGACTTTTTTTATCTTATGAGGGGAAAATGGTGTTGTTTTCATTTTTTTAATGATTTTTCAAAGATTTAATACTCTTAATGAAAAAAAAAAAAAAAAAAAAAAACTACACCATTTTAAAGTGATAAATCTTTTTTTTTTTTGGAACAATAAAGTGATAAATCTTTGAAAAATCATAAAAACTTAATAACAACACCCTATTTCTATTCATAAGATACAAAAATGTCACTCATAGAATCTAATAATAAAAAGAAATTTGTAAGGAGTGATTTTTTAATGGGCGGTCGTATTTTACAGGGCAAGTGGGCTTGGAAAAGTATGGTCTAATAGTGTGAGTTATTTTAAGTGTTTGTTTGGAATAGCGATTGGAGCCTTCAAAAACAACTTTTCAATCCTGATTTCTTGTATACGATATAAGTGAAATGAGTTTTATTTCGATTTACGTGAATAAATATTTTTGGGATCCAAACATGCACTTCATTGCTTTGCAAGAATATGCCATTTGGCTCGCACCCTCAAGAGTCAACACATGTGAAGGTAGGGTCCACCCACGTATTGACCACGCGTGAACAAATATATAATGTGGGAAGGGTTGTCCGCTATACTTGAATAAAGTCCAGAAGTTTACTAATTTGCTCCTGCGTTAGATTATATCAGGTTGTTTTGGACATTTAAATTGTGAATGAAATATATCTTCACTGTCAAAACACGAAAAGAAGTTTACAATATTTGTAATAAATAACTATTGGTGTATGTGCATTGCATGAAGGAGTTCATATCTATGTGATGCTTCAATTAGATCATATAAAGTTGGTTATAGGCGTGATACCTTTCTTGTTATTTTACTCACTCACATTTTTTCAAAGGCATACAACGTTAAAGAGAGAAACGAAATTCCATAAAGACTTTGAAGTTCTTGAATCCAAACAAATTAGAATCAAATAAGGAATATAAAAAAGATATTAGAAAATAATCATCAATAAATTATATCTATTAACTAATGGATCCAAACTAAATCCTCTAGTATTTATTTTGTTTTTTGGCAAAAAAAATTATAACTTTATATTAAGATAACTCTTTGATTTATGGAGATAGAAAAAAATTAATTATAAAAGAATATATATAAAAATGAAATGATGTTACTTAACAGAATTAACAGTATTACTAAAAAACAAAACCGAATTTAACGGTGTTACTACTGAGTATTATAATCTATAGATAGATATAGACATGTATTGGTCTAAAATATATTCTTTTAATCATTTTCCTTGTTAATAAAATCTCCCTTTAATATGTATAATCAAT
Source organism: Acacia melanoxylon (assembly GCA_019022615.1). NCBI lineage: Eukaryota > Viridiplantae > Streptophyta > Magnoliopsida > Fabales > Fabaceae > Acacia > Acacia melanoxylon. Next base: position 1,808,536 of record JAFJYJ010000041.1, on the reverse strand, counting down.
AAGATTATTTTGAAAGACAATTTGTAAATATGGGAGCCAAAAGTGGTTTGAGGCCTATTTATGACTAAAATAAACCATAGAGATATTATAATTGATGTCATCTTTTATTTGATCAAGGGTATCCAATCCATAAATTATTTTGGTTTTTTTTAAAATAATTGCATTTTCTGAAACTTCAACTTATGTTCTCTTTCCTCCTTATAGGATGAGAATGAGATTGCTTCCCATCTCAATTAATTAATTGTTGGATGATACTTAATTAATGCCATTGTCAGCTTCCTCATTACCAATTTCCGAGTTAATTAACTTGGATGAAAACATGAGTACTTAAACCATTTATTTTCAATCAACTTAGGATATGTTTTAATTTAAAATTTACTTGTTCTTATCTACTTTGAAGAAAATAAATCAAGAACAAGATTGAATTTGTATCTTTTTTTTCTTCAATATAGTTGGGTAAAATCATGGGAAAATCTCATATAAAGTTGTTTGAAATATGAAAGTTCTCAATCAAGTTGACAAATTCAACAAATCTTTAAATAAGTCATTAACCCAATTTAGAATTTTTGAAATGTAGGTAAAATAACTTTATTGTCCTCTCTTAATCTCTCCTCTCTCCTATCAAAAGAGTTTCATTGCTCTCTAGTTTTTTTTTTTTTTTATTATTATTATATATGTGTGTATCAATATATATATATATATATATATATATATATATATATATATATATATATATATATATATATATATATATATATATATATATATATGCGTGCGCATGTAATAATAAAATAAAATATGATTTGTTTAATTCAAAGGACTTTTTTTTTTGTCTTGGGAGTATCATCAATTATGGAATCCTTAATTCAGGAAATGAAAGAGGCTAACACTGGGGAAGACATCGCAGATTTGTTGGAGTCCCTTGAGACAAAGAAGACGAGATTTGTTCTTCCTTCTAGAACTTGTGGACGTTTGTTGCAGCTCTTTGTTCACCTTTGTTTCACTTTTAGCATGTACAAGCTTCGGTTATTCGATGATATTTTTCAAATCAGAGATCCGATTGAGGTGAAACCAGTTTCATATAAAAGTAGACTCCCAATGCATCATTTTGACACCAAAATAAAGGCCAAATAAGTTCTAATGAAAGAGCTATGAATTTCAGAAGTTGCCACATGAATTCACGCGACACAGCAGACATAGCTTCGATAATTTGGATGTATCTCATAAACTACACATCCAATTGAGCTGAAACTGGTGGCATATGAAACTAGAATACCTTTCCAAAAATATCAAGTTCACGGAAAACAAAGATCCACTGAGCTAGTGAGATACGATTTTTCACTTCATGTTGTATTATTGTTTTTGTTCTTATTTTTGGATATTGATGTCAATGGTGGAACTCAGTATCGTGTTCCTTTTCTTATAATTTTTTATGTGAGAAAATGACACTAAGGTCCCAATTAAAAAAAATAATATAAAAAAAGTCTCAACTTGTCAATGACTGCTCTTTCACTTATCATTGATGACACGCTATGAGACTTTGGTACGGTGATATTATTTTTCTTATTTGGGACCTTAGTGTCGTTTCCCCTTTTTATATTTATCATAATTGCCATATTATAATTTTCTTATCACCATTGTTATGATCAAAGTCTTTTCTAGAATAACAACTACCCAATGCAGTCCATGATTTAGCCTTAAGCAAACAATTTTATCTTCAGTAAATCAATACATAACAAAGTTTTCCTGAAATTTTTTGCATCAACGTCAAGCTATACCTTACAGAAAAAGGGTCTTGATGCATCAGCCTCATACTGACTATATAAATGCTACTTTAATCGCTGGGCAGATTGTCCGAGGCCCAGCGTACTCATTTACTGCTAATACAAGTGTCGAAGCATGCACAAATTCGATGATGAGGGGAAAATTCTTCAACAGTACTGTCTATCCCCTTTCATGCTCAATCTCCAATGCTTCAGAAGTGAACAAGTCAATGGTGGAAAATATGGTGACATGCACAAATAATTTTGAAACTGTTTGTGTTCAGGAAGGTGTGCCAAAATTATATTCTTTAGATATAATGAATATGGTGGAAAAGATGATCATTATGGCAGCAAATGTCACCTTTCAAGTTACTCCTATAAATAGTACATTTGGTGCAAATGATGTTAATCTAATGTGTTTTGCTCGGCATGGAGCGTTGCCTTCAGTAACTTTGCATGACTATTCCAGCAATTTGAATAAAGCTGCTTTGCTCATTTGTTCACCCCTTATCGTTCCAGTTATTCTTACAAAATATACTGGAGAGGCACAGAAGAGTGATGTAAGGGTTTGCTATTCCGCGGAATCACAAGTGCTTGAATGCCCATCTGGGAAAGCCGGACCAAATTGTACGATGAACAGCTATGTACTTCAGGTGGGATTGTTTACAAAATGTCAGACTCTATTTTCATTTCTGCTGTCACCACGTATGCTTTCTTTATTATGATAATGAACTATATGTCGGTGTATCCTATTTTGAAAAAAAGAAATTGTGTAGGTGATATTTCTTCAAGAAAGTTATTTACTCAAGGCTAAAATATTTTAGGGTAGAATGAAAATATATTTAGCAATACATGTATCTTGATTATTGGTTACAAAAATATAGATGTAAAACTTTGGAAGGATAATATAAGATTTGAATTATTTATCCCAAATTGAAATCAAAGATTTATGAGCATGCTCAACATTTGAATATTCGAAGCTAAAGGTTATTAAGTTATTATTTCCTGGTTTGTTGACATAGATTTATTAGTAAGAAAACATTGTGGGAGAATAACTTCCGGCTTGATGGTTGAAGAAATTTAATCACATGAGTATTTTCTTGACAAGGTGAGAATGGTTGTTTGCAGACATTCCTAAGGAGAGGTTCAACCCCCTTTGAATCATTTTATTTGCCGATTGGACCAGTGCCCTTAGATTCTGCTAATTTTCCTCTTCACCACTATTAAGCAATTCATCACGCATAGGAGAACCTGATAATACTTGGACTTACTTTCTATTGGACATTCCTAGTGGTGCTGCTGGAGGAAATATTTACAATCGACTATCCTCTGATTCGAAGGTTAGTTATGAAGTATATGCCAGATTTGGTGGATTGCCATCTCTTGACAAGACAAGGAGGAGTGATCCATCTATGTTCTTCGTGCTATACGAGTCAATGTGGGGTTTTGGTCTAAGACATCTTAATACTAGTATTGATTCTTCAAAGGAACAGACCGACATGTCACTTTCACTTGAAAGATGCCCAAGGTGATGCTCCTCTCAAGGCTCCTACAAATTTTCTTTTGATGCAAGTGGACTAACATCATATACAAGTTTAAGCAGTTGTCCTATTCTTAATAATCAATCATGTTGTGGTTCAATCCTTTATTTCTATTTTCCAGGCTAGAATTTTAAATACCAAACTATTGAATAGTGATTGAGGCATAATGAGGGTAAAGATTGCCATATTGTGTAGTTTCTAGCTAGATGGCATGTCTTGTATTGTTCCACAAAATTTTAAAGAATTTCATTAGTTTTAATGTTTTCCTTTTGCCCTTGGCTTCTGCTCTTGTGATCGAAACCATGGTGGCTTTGACTGTAGCATCGAAATCATGTCGCATCAAGGTGAATGTTCACTTTTGACATACATTATTTGATTTTTCTTTCTTTTAACTATCTTTACTCTGATCATATTTGTAATTATCTAAATGGCTCATTCACTTTTGTAGGCACATGGTGTGCATTGAACTATAATGTCTTACAGGTTAGAGCTCTGCTTCCAGGGTTTGTTTGATATGTGGACATAAATATTTTTGAACTATAAATTATAGAAATGCAATTAAGAAGATTAGGGTGGAGTGATCACTTTTTCATATGGGAATGTACTCTCCTTTTAAGTTGGTTTTAAAATATAAGGGTGGCCCTACATATTAAATAACTATATTAAATATTTTTAATATCAGTTGTTTTAGTCCATTTGCAGATTTTTTTTTTTAAAAAAAAAAAAACTTCTATATATCATCAAATAATTCCACGATTTTGTTTTCTCACGTCTAATTGTTTGCATGGGGTGAGTTTGAGAAACTACCAAAACCAATACAATCAGTCATCTTAAAAAATGCTTTACAAAAATAATTACAGTCAATGGTTGGATGCATTCAGTGGCGGAGCCACATCATTTCCAATGGGTGCAAGTGCACCCATAAAAGATGCCCTTAATGGGAAAAAAAATCAGGTCTTTTGAATGTAGACATACATTCACACAAATTATAAATATATATGCTTAGGATTTTTAATAAAATAGGAAACAAGTAAAGAAAACCTAATAAAAATAAATTAGTAAAACATCATAGTATATGTGTGGCTACTAGTTTTGAAGGTCTAGCCTGACTTTTACAAAACTCAGTTTTGGTAATGCTTATTTGAGTAACTCAAAAGTGACTTTTAAAAAATGGAATATTAACCTAAAATTGGGTTTTGCAAATGGTAAGAGTGTTACTTCTAGGAAATTGGTTTTTAAGAATGATAATTGGGTTTGGCAAACTAGCGACCTCACACACATACACATAAATGTTTCTAATTTTCCTTCATAAGAAGATATGCATGTATCTTCTAGAGTATAGTTCATTCTTGTATTTAATATTGCTTAGTTGACTCTTGATTATTATTATTTTATGTTAAATTGAAGTTTTTTTTTTTGTCTATATTCTTTTGTTTTTTTAATGTATTAATTGTGCACCCACAAATATAGAATCCGCTCCGCCACACTGGATGCATTCATGGTATTAAAAATGGTAAATTTGTAAGTTTTTTTTTTAAAAATTTTTATTTTGAGACAAAGTTAATAACTTAATTAACCACCTATTGTTCAACATATATATATATATATATATATATATATATATATATATATATATATATATATATATATATGTATGTATGTGTGTGTGTGTGTATATTCTGTATAAGTATAACTTATATAGATTTTAATGTAATGATAGGAGTGAATAGTAGCAGAAGACATGGTTGTGAAGCGATAAGAAAGGGAAGCTTCAAATATATAGAAAGTGAAATACAAAGAGAGAGAGCACAAAGGCCAGCGAGTAAGCTAGCTATTGCATCTCATACTTTTACACCTCATCATGCATGGGGATGCCTAATGATGAGCTTATTTCATCAAACACCACCTACATACGTACGTACGTACGAACCTATATATACATATATAGGTTTTATTTATTTATATATGTAACATTGATGATGATGAGAACTATGCTCAGCAAGCATCTACGTACATACGTACGTATGAACGTATATATATCTATATAGGTTTTATTTATTTATATATATATATATATATATATATATATATATATATATATATATATATATATGTATGTATGTATCTCCGTCATCATATATGTCTGCATCATCATATATGTCTGCGTCATCAGAGGGAAAGGGACACCTATTATAAGTGCAGATGCACCTGGAGCCTCTGCAACCGCCCCTGAGCGCTCGATCACGTGTCCTACACACAACGTTACACTGCCCGCTCAACGGTCCAATGCATCGTCGTCCTTGTGGCCAGTACCTGCTCGGCCTGTCGCAGAGAGCCTCCGTCTTCAGCACCACTTCTTCTGCAGTATATATCATTGATTCATATACCACTCTGATCCTATTTATAAGTCCTCTTTTGACCAAAACACACATATCAAGGAGAGGTAGTTGGCTTAATGATTATAGGGTAAAATTTCAACTCTACCCTTATTTATGATTGGGTATCTTTCAACTCTTTCTTCTCTCTCTATCTTTATTGGTATAATTAATATGCAAAATTGTCACAATCTCATCTCTTTCCTCAAAGAGGACTTATAAATAGGACCAAATTTTTTTGGTCAAAAGGGACTTATAAATAGGACCAGAGTGGTATATAAGAAAAATATTGAACAAGAAGAAGAAGAAAGGCTTGGGATACATATATTTATATATATAAAGAGAGAAACTTACGAGGGGCGGAGGCAGGGGTGCTAGGGGTGGCCCCCTAAAATTGCAGAAAACGACCCATATTTTAATAAGATTATATTTCAGTCTCATAAAATTTTTAATGTTTTTCACTATAGTCCCTATTATTTCTCCAGTGAAGGGACTAAAATAGAAATACTGATATGTTTGTGAGGTTGAAATATAATTTCATAAGTACTTGGGTTCTATTATGTAAAATTCGCCCCCCCCTAACTTCAATTTCTGTCTCCGCCTCTGCTTAAGAGCAGCCAAGAGAAGGACGAGAATGGAACACACAAAAACAAGTGACTTCCTCTCCATAATGACTTCTTCAATCTGATCTACTGCTTAATGAGAGAGTGTGTGTGATGCATAAGGAAGAAGAGAAGGTTGGTATTTATAGAGCTGGGGCGCTGTCTCTTAAAAAAAATACTCCATCCTAATTTTTTTTTGCGTCTCTTTCTATTATTAAATTTTATAGAAAGTGAGTGATGTTTTGATATTTTATACCCATATAAAATCTAATAATTAAAAAAGAAAAATTAAGCAAGGGGTGATTTTTTAAGGGCCAGGGGCAGCAGCCACGTACCGCTGCCGGTATTTTATTTTATAGGGCAGGTGAGGTTCGAAAAGTATGGTGTGATGATGTGAGCCACTTTGTTGTTTTGCAAATGAATATGCGATTTGGCGTTTGACCAAAAAAAGAGAGAATACCATCCTAATCTTATTTATAAGTTCATTTTAACCAAAAAAATTAGTCATATTTATAAGTTAGGTTTTATATAATAAATGAGATTGTGACAATTTTATCCATATTAATTGCATCCATAAAGATAGAGAGAGAAGAAACAGTTGAAAAATACATAATTATAAATTAGGGCAAAGTTGAAAATTTACCTCAAAATCATTGTGTTAATTAACTTTCCTTGGTATGTTAGATTTGGTCAAAATAGACTTATAAATAGGACTAATGGTATGCGATTTGGCAGGAGAGTCAATTCATGTGAATTGAAGGTAGGGTCCACCCACGTCTTGACAAGGCTTGAACAAGACAACAAGTATATAATGTGGGAAGGGTGGTTGTCCCAACGTCACCCCCGCTATAGCCTATCCTACTGCATTAGATTATTTGTTTTGGACATTTAAATTGTGAATGAAATATATCTTTACCGGCAAGAAACGACACAAGTTCACAATAGTTTTGTAATAAATAAGTATTGGTGTATATATGTGTGATGAAGAAGAGAAGGTTGTTATTTATAGAGTTGGGGCTGCCTCTTAAAAAATAAAATACTCCTTCCCTTATTTTTTTCCGCGTCTCTTGTTATCATTAAATTCTACATATGAGTGATATTTTAAAATATTCATTAGTGCAAAAAAGGTGGAGTTAAATTGCATCACGATACTATTCTGAAATATATACTATATAAAGATAATAAAGATGATGATGATAAAATATTATTCTTCAACTCTAGATTGATTTATGTAATTATTTTGGCTTTATTAGTTGTTAAATGATTGAAATTTTATGCGTGTGTCTTAACGTTTAATTTGTAACAAATATTTTTAATATAATTTGTTTGAGTCCATTTGCAGATAAAAAAAACTTCTATATATCATTAAATAATCCCACACGATCTTGTTTCCTCACATCTGATTGTCTGATTGGGGTGAGTTTTGAGAAACTATCAAAAGCAAGACAATCAATCAGCTAAAAAACTGATTTACAAAAATAATTACATAGTCAATTGTTGGATGTATTCATGGTATTAATAATATAGATAATTTGTAAGTTTTTATTTATTTTTATTTTGAGACAAAGTCAATAACTTAATTAACCACCTATCGTTCACTATATATATATATATATATTCTGTATAAGTATAACTTATATAGATTTTAATATAATGATAGGAGTGTATAGTAGCAGAAGACATGGTTGTGAAGTGATAAGAAAGGGAAGCTTCAAATATATAGAAAGTGAAATACAAAGGGAGAGAGCACAAAGGACAGCGAGTAAGCTAGCTATTGCATCTCATACTTTTACACCTCATCATGCATGGGGATGCCTAATGATGAGCTTATTTCATCAAACACCATCTACGTACGTACGTACGAACCTATATGTACATATATAGGTTTTATTTATTTATATATGTAATATTGATGATGATGAGCACTATGCGCAACAAGCATCTACGTACGTACGTACGAACCTATATATATCTATATAGGTTTTATTTATTTATATATATATGTGTCTGCGTCATCGTATATGTCTGCATCATCGTATATGTCCGCGTCATCAGAGAGAGGGGGACACGTATTAAAAGTGCAGATGCACCTGTTGCTTCTGGTGCCTCTGCAACGGCCCCTGATTGCTCGATCGCTTGTCCTACACACAACGTTACACCGCCTGTCCTCGCATCGTCCTCGGTAGAACCTGCTCTGCCTGTCGCAGAGCGCCTCCGTCTTCAACACCACTTCTTCTGCAGTTTATATCATTCATTTATATGTATTGAAGAACAAAAAGAAGAAGAAAGGCTTGGGATACACATATTTATATATATAGAAAGAGAGAGACTTACGAGCCAAGAGAAGGACGAGAATGGAACACACAAAAACAAGTGACTTCCTCTCCATAATGTCTTCTTCGATCTACTGCTTAATGAGAGAGTTTGTGTTGTGATGCATAAGGAAGAAGAGAAGGTTGGTATTTATAGAGCTAGGGCTGGTTGCTGCCCCCGCTGCCTCTCTTAAAAAAAATACTCCTTCCCTAGGTTTTGTTTGCGTACGTCTCTTTCTATTATTAAATTTTATAGAAATTAAGTAAGGTGTGATTTTTTAAGGCCCAGAGGCAGAAGCCACCGCTGCCCGTATTTTATAGGGCAAGTGAGGGTGGAAAAGTATGGTCTGATGATGTGAGCCACTTTGTTGTTTTGCAAATGAATATGCGGTTTGGCGTTTGACCCAAAAAAAAGAATATCCCTCAAGAGTCAAGAGTCAACACATGTGAATTGAAGGTAGGGTCCACCCACGTCTTGACAAGGCTTGAACAAGACAACAAGTATATAATGTGGGAAGGGTGGTTGTCCCAACGTCACCCCCGCTATAGCCTATCCTACTGCATTAGATTATTTGCTTTGGACATTTAAATTGTGAATGAAATATATCTTTACCGGCAAGAAACGACACAAGTTCACAATAGTTTTGTAATAAATAAGTATTGGTGTATATATGTGTGATGAAGAAGAGAAGGTTGTTATTTATAGAGTTGGGGCTACCTCTTAAAAAAATACTCCTTCCCTAATTTTTGTTTGCGTCTATTTTATCATTAAATTCCACATATCATTATGGGCAAAAAATGATATTTTTTCAACTTTTTATGATTTTTTAAACATTTAATTAATACACTTAATGAAACAAAACCTACACAATTTTAAAGTAACAAGTCTTTGAACAAATCATAAAAAATTTAAAACAACCATTTTTTATCCATAAAATATTAAAATGTCTAAAATCAAATAATAATAAAAAATTAGGAAAGGACTGATTTTTTAAGGGGCGCACACCGTATTTTATGGGGAAAATTGCATTTAGATTCTGAGTATAAAAGAAAATACGATAAAATAGTCCATAGAAAACTTAAAATTGCATTTAAGTCCTATTAGACTTTTTTACAATAAATTCAAATTTTATTTATAAGTCCATAGGCTGACAAATCCATGGCTGTCCACAGATAAGTCCACATAGGCTTTACATTCACAAGTCCATAGGCATTCACAGATAAATTCATAGACGTCCATTAACAAGTCCATAAATATTTAACAACTACTACTTCCGGTCCTAATTGTAAGACCTAGTTGACTTTTTTCGGAGAGAGTAAGGAAGCTAAATAAGTCACCTAAAATATGTGTAATCAATAAGATCATTTTTTTAAAAAAAAAAATTATAAATATGGGAGCCAAAAATGGATTGAGGCCTATTTATGACTAAAATAAACCACAGATATTATAATTGATGTCATCTTTTATTTGATCAAGGGTATCCAATCCAAAAATTATTTTGGACTTAAAAGCTATTTCCTTTTAAAATTTAGAGCATAAAAGATTTTGGGAAAATCCACTTGGGGGCCCTTTTTAGAGAAAAAAAAGGGCCTCAAGATTCTGAAAATTCCAAAAAAGGCCCCAGGGCCTTTTCTGGGATTTTTCAGAATCTCGTTAACAACTAAATCAGTCACATTAACAACTAAATCAATACTTGTTAACAACAAAATCAATCGCATTAACAAAAATATTTTAACAACTAAATCAGTCACATTAATAACAATATCAAATTAACAACTATATCAGCTCTATTAACAACTAACGAGATTCTGAAAATCTTTTTTTTGGGATTTTCGGAATCTTGGGGCCTTTTTTAAGATTTTTTTTCTCCAAAAAGGGCCCCCAAGTGGATTTTCCCAAAATTTTTTGCTCAAATTAACAAGTACGTTTTTTTTTTTTTCTGAAACTCAAACTTATGTTATCCTTCATTTTCATTATGAGATGAGGTTGCTTCACATTTTATTTAATTGTTGGATGGTAGGTAAATGTCATTGTCACCTTGCTCATTGACAATTTTCAAGTTAACCAACTTGGATGAAGACATGAGTACTTTAACTATTTATTTGCAATCAACTTAGGATATATTTTAATTTAAACTTTGCTTGCTCTTATCTACTTTGAAGAAAATAAATCAAGTACAAGATTAAATTTGTATTTTTTTTTAAAAAAATATATATAGTAGGGTAAAATCATAGAATTGTTTTCTAAAAAAACCACGTGACCTCGAATTATCTAAAAATATCTTATATAAAACAGAACATGCGAACCCATAACTAAAGGGAAAAGTTTACTACACCCCCTCTCAATTTATTTAATATTAAAGAGCCTGCAAAATTATTTGAAACTTCGCTGTACCCTTAAAATTAAACTGAAATTAAGTTTTTTGGTTGAAAATGCATTTATGCTCTCTTCTTGTACATGGCCAACATGATCTTGTAAATTCTCACATCTGTCTTATAAATACGCATATTTCACTTATAAATTCCTACAGTCTTGTAAATAACATGTTTTCTTGTAAATATGCTTCTTATCTTATAAATGGTCAAGATGATCTTGTAATTTCACTTATTTATCTTATAAATAAGCATATTTGATTTATAAATTTTCACATGTATCTTGTAAATAATCGTATTTGACTTATAAAGTAAGGGTACAATTCTTTTTCCACCCATAAATTTGAATTTCAGTTTAGTCGGTGAAATTTTCCCTATATTAAAGTTAGGGTAGATGTAGACCATATGTAAGGATAGCGTCCTTAAGTCCTTCTACAAAGAAAAAATAATTAAAGAAGGAAAGAAAATTGGTACTCCTCCTAGACCTAAATATAAGTATTGGTGTATGTGCGTTGCATAAGAGAGTTCATATCTATGTGATGCCTCAATTAAGTAATATAAAGTCGGTTATAAGCATAATACCTTTCTTTTTATTTTTCTCATTCATATTTTTTCAAAAGTATATACAACGTTAAGAGGGAAAGTGATTTTCATAAAGACTTTGAAGTTCTTTAAATTTAAATTAGTATTTTCGCACTCAAGTTCAAATGTCAATAATAAAGCACAATGCAAAAACTTAATTCAAACAAATTAAAAGCAAATTAGGAATATAAAAAAGAAATGAAAAAATAATCATCAATAAATTATTTTTATTGATTAATATGGAGATAAAAATTTCAATTATAAAAGAATATAAAAATAAATTATAAAATACTCATCAATAAATTATTACCAATAAATTATATTTATTGATTAATATATGGATCCAAACTAAATCCCCTAGTACTTTTTTTTGGCAAAAATATATAATTTTAAATTATGATAGCTCTTTGAAATAGATCCAAACTGAATCCCCTGTATTTATTACTAACTTAAACCCTTTAGTATCTATTATACTCTTTGGAAAAAAAAATAGAAAATAATCATCAATAAATTATTTTTATTGATTCATATATGGAGATAAAAAAATTCAATTATAAAGGAATATAAAAAATTAGAAAATAATCAACAATTTATAAATATGGGAGCCATGCCTATTTATGACTAAAATAAACCACGAAGATATTATAATTGATGTCATCTTTTATTTGATTAAGGGTATTCAATCCATAAATTATTTTGGACTTGAAGCTAATCCCTTTTGAAATTACGAGAATAAAGGGTTTTTGCTTAACTCAACAAATGTGTTTTCTGAAACTTAAACTTATATTTTCCTTTTTTTTATGGGATGAGGTTGCTTCTCATCTCAACTAATTGTTGGATGGTAGTTGATGTCATTGTCAGCTTACTCATTACCAATTTATGAGGTTGTACTTTCCATCCTTGTACTTTTTTATCCCTAATTTTTTTCATCCAAATATAGGATAACTATAAAGTAGGTCTTACTAGGACATAAGAGAGTATCATTATTTAGATGCCGAGTAGAGAAATCAAGTATCAAATTTGAGAACAAATTAACATAATCTCTTGTTGGCGTCAGGACTTAAATTATCATCACACAGATCGGCAAGTGGATCTTTCAACTCTTCCTAGTGCTATGCAAATCCTATTGGCGGTAGTACCTGCAGAGAAAATAGATAATCCGAGTTGCGTCCAAGGACAATGTCTTTAAGAGCTATTTCGCAAGCACCAGTAGATAAGAAGTGACACTATTTAGAATAAAACAAATTCTTCATGCAAAAATAAGGTGAGCAAAATAACAAAATATAATAGAATTCAACAAGCACAAATTATTCAAGAAAAGGAAGAGAAGTGCTCGAAAGCTCCAAAGAAGTGTACATATCCTCTAGCCTTTCACGCTAGGACTCATGCAGATTGAATTTGGGCAGCCTCTTATTGACAATAAAGTGTTTGTTTTCTGAACTTTAAATGACATAAAATAGTTTAAATAATAAGTTTATAGTCGTTGGGAATAAAAAGACTTCAAGGCCATCAATACCTGAACGTTTTGGCATTAAAAGGTGAATCAAAAATCAGCTTTTGAGTTCTACAAAATGCCAACGTCCAGAATCACCAAGTGGCATTTTCTGATAAGTTCATCTAATTAATTCAAAAATTTATTTTCAAATTTCATGAAATTATCCCAATAAAAAGAGAATTTTCGCAGCCTCTTAATGACAATAAAGTGTCTGTTTTCTAAACTTTAAATGGCATAAAATAGTTTAAATAATAAGGTAATAGTCGTTGGGAATAAAAGGACATTAAGGGCATCAATACCTTAACGTTGTGGCATTAAAAGGTGAATCAAAAATCAGTTTTTGAGTTCTACAAATTACCAACGTCCAGAATCACCAAATGGCATTTTCTTTTTCTTTTTAAAAAAAAAGTTTTGGAGGGGTTCGACCATATGACATTTTCTGATATGCTGATCTAATTCAAAAATTTATTTTCAAATTTCATGAAATTAGCCCAATAAAAAGAGTCCAATCTGTGTTTTAACCCGCACATAAGAAGGGAAAGTGAATTGTCGGATTTCCACTGTGTGTTTGCCTTACGTAAGCCCACTTCTCCTCTTGGCTATTTTACTCATCCAAGCTCACATTTCATAATGCATACACTTTGGACTCTCACACTTTTGACACACTCACATCTATCTAGCTATCATACTTCTTGAAAACTTGTAGTAACGGCGGTTTTTTTAAATGGATTTTGTTATTGATTTGGTTTATTTTAACATATTCTATTACTTACATTGCATTTGGTCCGGTTTCTTTAAATGGTTGGTTTTTTCAACAACCTTTATTACTCATTATTATTTAACATTTATTCTTGAAGTCCAAAAGCCATTTTAAAAAACATTTATTCTTGAAGTTCAAAAGTCATCTCTAAGAAAATCTATATTGATAAACGAAAAGACTTAAATCACTTTATTGTGAGAAAAGCAAGTCAAGTAGCGCTAATTCTTTAAGTAGTTTTTTTTTTAATTATTTATCTATTAACTCCTTTTATGTGGGTTATTTGATGATAGATATCTTAGAATTAGTTGGATCAATGATCCATGTTGAGGTATAAAAATCTTCTTTTGATATGATCTGTCATCAAGGGTAAGAAACAAAGCAAAAAATCTCTCAGCTAATTTTTTTAGTGATATTGAATTATTGTGTTTTCTTCCTTACAAGAGAAATTTCTTGCATATACCACTACAACAAAGAGAAATTCGTTTGGAAACAATTGGATGTATATGACTTCATATGTTAGACTAAACCTACTGAATTTAAAATGAAAGAATTGGGCTCTTTTTTACACCATTGATTTTCTTATCCCGTTTGTTAACATTGTGTGATTTGTAATGATAGAATTGAGGCTTTTCCACATCGTTCTTTAGTGACTTGGGGCCTATTTGGTTCAATTGAAAACCCTCTTGGTAATGTAATGGGGTGCAATGCAATGTTTATTACCATTAGCATGTTTGGTTTGTTATTGACAAGATTGGGAGAAATTATTTTTTAACGTTTAATAGGAAATACAAAAAGTCTTAAAATGTGCCTTAAACAAAAAGATTCTCCATCCCAAATCGTCCTTTTCCGTAGTCAAAACAACCATAATCAGCGTCAATATTCAAAACCCATAACAGAATCAACAAGTAAAAGGTATAAATACATAAATCAACTTATATAAATGTGGGTTCAAATAGTAAAAGAGGGAAAAATAATCTTCCATATGTATTTTCTATGAATATCTAGAGAAAACAAATATAGAAGAAAACATTTAATATTCTTCGTAAAACAATCAAATATTAAATAATAAAAAAAGGATCAACTTGAAACACCTTTTGGAAAATGCCGCCCGTTAATTGATCCATCCTTCATTTTTTTAACACGAAGTCTTGGTTTTTTCAAATAGAATATGTTATACTTTGTTAAACAAAAATCCTTAAAAATGGGATGTCTGCCTGTGACAAGTTCATCAAGTAAAACGCCAAAGGAATAGACATCACTCTTCTCAGTCAGTTGATAGGTTCTGAGATATTCGGGATCCAAGCAGTTCCTCCAACTTGGATAAATCCATGGGTAGCACCAGAATCAGTGTCAGGTGTCTGTCTAGCTAAACCAAAGTCTGCCACCTTAGCTCTCAATTTTTCAGTAATAAGAATGTTGGAGGATTTAATGTCTCTATGAGTAATAGGATGATCTGCAGAGGAAACACAAATTCACAATGCCTCTTAAGATGTTTTGGAGTAGCGTTAAGAACAAATAACATGACACTTCTTCATGACTAAAATTGTCATTCTGGTGATACAGTCTAGTGAGGGAGGAGTTTATATATACCTATACACATATGAAGATAGGTGATAGCATGAACCACATCAATGGCAATGTCTAGACGAGAAGCAAGGTCCAAAAGTTACAGATACATTTAAAAATATGTAGGGGAAATAAAATAATGGAAAGAACCTCACAATCTAAATGCTCTCTAAGGGTTCCAATTGGGACATACTCCACAACAAGAATTCTTTCATCTCTTTGCTCCAAATATCCATAGAATTCTTACTCACACGTGACTTTTCCTGAGAAGATCCACATTGCTTTTTGATTTTATTTTTTATTTTTAAAAAAAATTGTGACAGAATTCCGTCAAATATTCCATCAAATTTATTTTTATAAATTTATTCCGCTGCTTGTTCGAATCCCAACAATATATATATATATATATATATATATATATATATATATATATATATAGGTGTAAAAAGGGTGGGTTAGATTATTTAAATCCTGAGAAGACATAAAAGAAAGTAGCTTATCTCTCGTACATTCTTTTAATTTCTGCTTGAGATGCTGCCATCATTCTTTTTTTCTTTCGTTTTGCCATTATATTTAATAGGTTTTGTTTATAAATGGGTCTACGTTCCAGGGTAGGAGAGTGATTGAAAAATGGGCAAGTTTTGTGGTAGGTAGAGAGGTCATTGGCCATGGCTGGGATAAGCTGGGATCTTGAAACTAGTCAAAACGTACTGGATTTGGTACAGGTACAATGTCACTAGTTTCATCAAATCTGAATTCTCTATCTTGTTTTTTCCCCGTTCTCGCTGTCTTTTGATGTTTTTCTCTTTTACATTGTTTGCAGCTTGTGGCACATCACAATATACACATCTTCTTTCTTCTTCCTCTATTCAAAGGCAAAAAATGTTGATAGTGAGAATCAATCACCTGCAAGTGGATACTATGTTCTGACTCATCAAGATTCACTTCCAAGAGGTACTAGGAGATGAAGATTTTCTATGGAGTGCGCGTGTATATATATATAGAGGCTGGTGTAAAAAGGGTGGGTTAGATGATTTCAATCCTGAGAAGACATCAAAGAAAGCAGCTTATCTATTGTACATTCTTTTAATTTCTGCTTGAGATGCTGCCATCATTCTTGTTTTCTTTCATTTTGTCATTATATTTAATAATTTTTGTTTATAAATGGGTCTACGTTCCAGGGTAGGAGAGTGATTAAAAAATGGGCAAGTTTTGTGGTAGGTAGAGTCGTAGAGAGGTCATTGGATCATTTTGTTTGTTTAAGAAAGTTCTTTGTAATTCTTAACCTGGCCTTTTCCTTTCCCTTCCTCTTCCCCCCGTTTTTCCATGTATCTAACGAAATCTGATGAATGAAAATTCGATAACAGAGATTTTTTTTTTGTCCCTATAAAAAACGTATATGCAAACAAATTATTCAATATCAGCTGTTTCAGTCCATTTGCTAATAATAACAACTTACATACATATATATCATTTGCAAATTATAAAGGTGTAATAAATACTTTTTCTAATACTTTATGATATGGACCAAGTATTTTCCTTAGAAGTATCTTATAAAAACAAGTAACTGAGTAACTTTCTAATACTCTCTTTTTGGCCCTAATTATAAGAATATTTGTATTTGTATTTTTTTTTTCAAACTTTAGTTTTTTTAAAAATTTAAGAAAGTTAATTAGATTATTTTAGAGTATTTGTATTTGTATTTTTCTCTTTAGTAGAAAGTGAAATACAGAGAAGCTTTTATATATATATATATATATATATAAATTATTGTTAAGTGATAAGAAAGAAAAGCTTCAAATTTATAGAAAGTGAAATACAGAGAGAGAGAGAGAGCACAAAGGCAAGCGAGTAAGCTAGCAATTGCATCTCATACTTTTACACCTCAGCATGCATGGGGATGCCTAATGATGAGCTTATTTCATCAAACACCAATTACGTACGTACGAACCTATATATATATATATATATATATATATATATATATATATATATATATATATATATATAGGTTTTATTTATTTATATATATATATATATATATATATATAGGTTTTATTTATTTATATGTATATGTGTCTGCGTCATCATATATGTCTGCGTCATCAAAGAGACAAGCATAAGTGCAGACGCACTTGAGGCCTTTGCAACCGCCACCGAGCAATCCTTCTCTCCTACACAGAGACACACACCGCGTGTGCCCTGCCTTTCCAATGCATGGTCCTTTGAAGAACTTGCTCGGCTTGTCGCATGTCCTTCCTCCGTCTTCACCACCACTTCTGCATAATATATCATTCATTCATATATATAAGAAAAATATTGAACAAGAAGAAGACGAAGAAAGGCTTTGGATACACATATTTATATATATAGGAAGATAGAGACTTACGAGCAGCCAAGAGAAGGATGAGAATGGAACACACAAAAACAAGTGACTTCCTCTCCATAATGTCGTCTTCAATCTGATCTACTGCTTAATGAGAGTGTGTATGTATGTGATGCATAAGGAAGAAGAGAAGGTTGGTATTTATAGACCTGGGGTGGCTGCTGCCCCCCGCTACCTCTTAAAAAACTCACTCCTTCCCTAATTTTTGTTTGCGTCTCTTTTTATCATTAATTTTTTATATATATAAAATTAGTGATATTTTGATATCTTATAGACAAAAAAATGGTGTTGTTTTCAAATTTTGATGATTTTGGGAAAAAAAAAATTGATGATCTTTTAAATATTTAATATTCTTAATGAAAAAAATACACAATTTTCAAGTATTAAATCTTTAAAAAATCATAAAAAATGAAAACAACACTTTTTTTATCATTAGATATTAAAAATCTAATAATAAAAAGAAATTAAGCAATTGGTGGTTTTTTAAGGCCTAGGGGAAGCAGCCACTTTCCGGTATTTTAATATTCTTAAAAATCTAATAATTGAAAGAAAAACACACACACACAAAATTAGGAGAGAGGTGATTTTTTTAAGGTGCCCCAGGGCAGCAGCCACCGCTACTCGTATTTTATAGGGCAAGGATGGTCTGATTAGGGGTGAGCAAATCAAAACCGAAAACCGAACCGAATAATTCGGTGTTCGGTTTATAAAATTGGCTTAATTCGGTGTTCGGTTCGGTTTTTTTAAATTTATTTCGGTTAAAACCGAATAACCGAACCGTATATGTATTTTTTTTTTTTTAATCTTTCAATTTTTAATCGGCCCACATGTTATGACCTCAAATTTGACCCAACTTTAACTTAACCCCCGCCCAAGACCCAACCCAATTCCAATGAAAACCCTAACCCAAAGGCACCGTGGCGCTTTGTCAACTTCACTGCTTCCGCCTTCAGTCCTCTTGCCGCTCAACCTCACTCGTCGACTTCACTCGATTTCACTAGCTCCAACGCCGCCTCGTCATCGTTGCGTCATCTCCTTCGCTTTAGCCTCTTACCGGATCCACCACTCTCCAACTCCGTCGCCGTCTTCCTCGCTCCCGCTCAAAGATCTCGCCACTCTCTATTGCTTCCGTCTCTCCTTCCCCGCCGCGGCTCGCAGTTTTGCTTGATCGCTCTCGGGCCCCAAGACTCACTTCGCCTTCAATTCGTAGAATCGCAGCCTTCACTTTGCCTTCGGTTCGCAGCCAGCAGCCTTCACTTCGCCTTCTCAGAAATGCGGCAAATGGCGGTGTGTATTTGGTTAGTTTTAATCATAAATAAATAAAATATTGCGACGTTTGAACAGCCAACAACAATGCTCTATTCTGTTGTTTCTTTAATTCTTTTGCTTACAAATGCATTTGAGCAAATTGCTTTGAAATGTCTGCCTTTTGGTCAAGATGTGTATATTTTCATAAAAATTAACCGCAAAAAACCGAACCGAAATATTTCGGAAATTCGGTGATTTTTTAAGGTTTCAGTTCACTGTGAAGAAGATGTATGTATTTCGTTTTTTCGGGTTTTAACCGAAAATCGAAAAGGATGCTCACCCCTAGGTCTGATGATGTGAGCCACTTTGTTGTTTTGCAAATGAATATGTGATTTGGCACTCAACCTCAAGAGTCAACATATATGAAGGTAGGGTCCACCCACGTAATGACAACGCTTGAACAAGTATTTGTGGGAAGGGTTGTTATCCCAACTTCAGCTGCTGCTGCATTAGATTATATCAGGTAAAGTGTTGAGCGTATTTGTTTTGGACATTTAAATTATGAATGAAATATATCTTTACTGGCAAAACACGAAAAGTAATTGACAATAATTTATTATGTTTTTTTGGCAAAATAATAATAATATAATTTTAAATTATGATAACTACTTGAAATGGATCTACACTGAATCCCCTGTATTTATTAACTTATATCCTCTAGTATTTATTATTTTTTTGGAAAAAAATTTAGAAAATAATCATCAATAAATTATTTTTATTGATAGATATGGAGATAAAAAAATTCAATTATAAAAGAATATAAAAACGAAACGGTTTTAAATAAGGGGAATTAACGGTGTTACTTAAAAACAAAACCTAAGGGTGTTACTAATAAGTATTAAAATGTATAGATAGATATAGATATGTGTTGTTATCCTAAAATATATTCTTTTAATCATTATCCTCATTAATAAAAACTCTATTTAATATGTATAATCAATAAGATTATTTTAAAAGAAAATTTATAAATATGGGAGCCAAAAGTGGATTGAGGCCTATTTATGATTAAAATAAACCATGAAAATATTATAATTGATGTCATCTTTTATTTGATTAAAGGTATCCAATCCATAAATTATTTTGGACTTGAAGCTATTTCCTATGAAATTTAAAGCATAAAGGGTTTTTGCTTAACTCAAAGAGTACGTTTTCTAAAACTCAAACTTATGTTCTCCTTTGATCTTACGGGATTTATGGGATTATGTTGCTTCCCATCTCAATTAATTGATGGATGGTACTTAACGTCATTGTCAGATTAGTCATTACCAATTTTCGAGTTAACTAACTTGAATGAAAACATGAGTACTTCAACCATTTATTTTCAATCAACTTAGGATATGTTTTAATTTAAAATTTACTTGTTCTTATCTACTTTGAAGAAAATAAATCAAGTACAAGATTAATTTTGTATTTTTTTTCCAATATAGTTGGGTAAAATCGTACAATTTTTTGGGAAAATCATTTTGAGGTCCCAAGGACCATAAAAATTTATAAAAAGTCTCATACCAAATTTTTCTATAAAAAAGGTCCATATTCCCTGCATTGTAATTAATTTGGAATGTGATGTTACCGAATTGTTCTTACCAACTTTCATAAGTGCATATACGAATTTTGACAAGTGTTTATTCCTATTTTGACAACTGCATAAGTCTATTTTGACAACAAGATTTTCCATCCTATAAAAGTTATGAAATTTCACAAGTTAATGTCTCAATTTCCACAAGTGTAAATGCGAATTTTTCTTATGCCTATTTTCACAACTACATGAACTTACTTTGACAACTAGATTTTAATACCTTAAGAAATTATGAAATTTCACAAGTTAATATCCCAACTTTCACAAATGCATATGTGAATTTTAACAAATTCTTATGTCTATTTTCACAACTATATGAGCCTACTTTGACAAATGAATATCATATCAAATCTAGATAGGAAAAATCTAGTTGTTAAAGTAGGCTCATGTAGTTGTGAAAATAGGTATAAGAAATTTTCAAAATTCACATATGTACTTATGAAAGTTGGGACATTAACTTGTGAAATTTCATAACTTCTCGAGGTAGGAAAATCTAGTTGTCAAAGTAGGCTCATGCGAATGTGAAAATAGTTATAATAAGTTGTCAAAATTCGCATATGCATTTGTGAAAGTTGGGACATTAACTTATGAAATTTCATAACTTCTCCAGGTAAGAAAATCTAGTTGTCAAAATAGGCTCATGCAGTTGTGAAAATAGACATAAGAACTTGTCAAAATTTGCATATGCACTAACGAAAGTTGGGATATTAACTTGTGAAATTTCATAACTTCTAAAGGTAAAAAAGTCTAGTTGTTAAAGTAGGCTTATGCAGTTGTGAAAATAGGCATATGCACTTGTGAAAATTGGTAAGAACAATTCGGTAACTTCACATTCCTAATTAATCTCAATGCAGTCCTTAGGGGCTATTTTGATAGAGAAATTTAGTATGAGACTTTTTTATAATTTTTAATGGTCTTTGGGACCTCATAGTGATTTTTCCTTTTTTTTTAAAAAAAAAAAAAACCATCTGCCCTTGATCGAACCATAATTTTAAATGATTTTTGATACTTAAATTGGGATTCTTAATGCATTTTGTTATAGTTATTGAGCTTAAAATGTCTTTCTTGTAATAAATTAAGATTAAGAGTAAATATATTAAATTAGGACTAAAAAGGGCAAAATTGTCAAAGAAATGGTAATTACTCTTAATCATTGATTTTTATGAGAATATTTGATGTTAGATTAATTATTTTTCATTGTAGATGACTCAAAAGATTAAATCAAATTTGAAAATGAAAGTTTGAACTCAAATTGCAAAAGTTTCAATTTAGTCCCTATTCCAGAACTTTTTAAATTTTCGATTTGGTCCCTGTCTACAACTATGCGTTTTGGGCCATTGATTAATTAGGGAATCTGATTCATTGAGCAAAAACAGGACCCGAGAGGATTGAATAGAAGAAAAAACAGAGTGCGCCACATACACACATTGACGAGGGCACTTTGTGACCTAGCTGAGACGTGACCTGTGAGGAAAGCTGAGAGGAATTAATTGGAAATAAATTGAAGACAGCGCCGCATAGAGAGGGAGGGGGATCCCGATAGATTAAATACAGGGGAGCTGAGGGAATAAAAAAAACAAAACAAAAAACAAACGAGGATTGATTCACGCTGCGACAAAGTCGACCCTCAGCTAACTTCATCGTCTTCAACGCTATCGACCTAGACGCAGATTGGACCTGGAGCTATCATCATCGTCACCTTCACGCTCTCATCACCATCCCTCCTTGGTCGCCGGCGATCTTCGTTCCCTTCACCATCGCCGGCGACCTCCGTCGCCCCTCTTCATAGTCAGCACCGTGAGCACAGCGAACCTGAGAACAGAGTGCACAGCGAACCTTAGAACAACATTTTCGATCTTGCTTCATCAACATCCACCTTCCTTCATCCTTCTTTGTTCTCTGATTTCTAGAAACCATCACCACCACCATCGGCCATTTTTATTTTCCCCACTGTCAACCACCAATTTCTCAATGTTCATCATTCATTTGATATTTAATTAGTAATATTTCAGGCTGGACGTTGGCACTGTGTTTATGTGATTAGTGGCTGATTCCCTTCTTGGTGGTGGAGATTATTGCTTGAGCTCAATGGACTACATAGGGAGTTTCTCTATCATTTTATTAGTCTAGATTTATATATTTAGATTGCCTATTTTTAGGAATTATTGTGTATAAATTCTGGAACTGAGATTAATATTTATTGTCTTTGTTAATTTGATAATTGTAGTTGAGATTGGATTTTGCAATGTGAAGATTATATTTATTTTAATTTCTTGTGGTTGCAATGAGATTATATTAATGGGTTAAGGAGCGATTTGGCCAATAAACTATTGACCCAAGAACATCCAGCACAATTAACTATTGATTGGACCTTAAATACCAACAAACTATTTAAAATGTAAAATCAGCACAAATCCCCGTTAGCATCTTAACGTCCGTTACTCTCTCACTTAGTCTCCTTACCTTTTCCCCTTTCTCTCTCTCTTCACTTGCTCCCGAAAATGATCCCAGCAAGAACCCATCAAGGAGACGATCCCAGCAAAATCAAGGAGCTTGACCCCAAAAATGCTTCAAAAATCATGGGTTATCTCCTCATTAGGCTAGAAGAGAATGAATTGATATGATTGTGTCAGAGTCCTGACCATGTTCTTCGCTGGTAATTCTCAGGGCTAAGTCTCAACTGGGTCTATTCGACTTCTTCTCGTTATCCCTTCGCCTCCTTCTCCTCTTAACCCCATAGCGAGACCCACGACTAGTAGTAACCCATTTTCTCGCCGTCTCCCGAGACGGTGACAATGGCTTGGACTTCAAAGAACCCATCTTCATCGTCTTCGCATTCTTGGGTGTTTACAAGATAACTACTAATCTAACAATAATCGATCAACTTGTCACAAAGCGGCGAAAAAGACCATACCCACAACTTCAATCCCGTTAATTAAACGACCCACTGTATATTTGTTTTGAAAACAGACACAAGGGCAATAAAAGAGGAAATGCCGAGGGTGAAGGAAGAACTTGAACGAGCAGAACCAAGCGCAAGAGATTAACATAATAGCAGTAAAGTATTTTCTCGATCTACACAAGAACCCAGAAGCGAGGCCAAAGGCCTTCATAAATCAAGTAACATAAACAGGTCAGAGAGAGCACGAGATCAGATAGGGATCAAGAAAACCCGAATTCAAATCGTGTCAGATCCGATCCCGGTGGTGCATCAAACCGACCTTCGATTCGATAACATCGCCGAAAGGAGCAAAGGCCCGACCGAGGGCATCGTTGTCGGTAGCCCATGCGAGCCCACCGACAAAGCAACGGTACTCAACACTGGAAGCCATTGATGCAAGAGATCGAAAAGGCAACAAAAAGGGAAACACGAGAAAAGAGGAAAAAGGAAAGTGAAAAGCTTGAGGCCAAAGGCCTTCACATTTAAGTAACGAAGGGGACGGGTAAGAGCAAGTGAAGAGAGAGAGAAAGGGGAAAAAGGCAAGGAGACAAAGTGAGAGAGTAACGGACGTTAAGATGCTAACGGGGATTTGTGCTAATTTTATGTTTTAAATAGTTTATTGGTATTTAAGGTCTGATCAATAGTTAATTGTGCTAGACGCTCCTGAGCCAATAGTTTATTGGCCAAATCGCACCTTAACCCTATATTAATTAGCGTGTTATTGTCTAGTTAATGTGGTTGATTTATGCCCTTTGAGGGACTGTTATGTACTCAATTTTAAGAAGACTCATGTTGCATAATTCCAATTTTAATTGCACATCAAGTGGTTTTTAACAATTTCTCAAGAGGTAGTAGTTAGCTATGTTTGTAGGAGCTACTATTAATTGAAAATATTGGACTCAAGTGTTACCTTGAGGTTATCTTAAGACTTCATGAATTTTAACTCTCATAATCTTTTATGAGCAAGGATAGGCATTTCTTCATTACCAAGAACACTCATCATTCATATTCATACTCCATTCCATTTTATTAAAAATACCAAAAATAATAGTCTAGCATTTAATTTAATTGCATTCTTATTTTACTTTATTAATTTAAAAATCAAAAACTTATTTTCCCCTTGTTTTAATTGCATTTGCATGTCATTTAGATTACCTAGGATTTAATAAAAGGCTCCTCGAGAGAGAGAACGATCCTAGGGTTGACTATACGCAATTCTTGGTTTATTTTGATTGTGGACCCCAAGGCTAAAGACAAAAAGGCCTCATCAGCCCTCAATTTTATGGTCCTTTGATCCTGCATTTCTGCAATAGATCAGCTCAGTATTATATTGTGATCATGGAACCGGCAAACGGATCGACCCAAGACAACTTACCAATTCATGGTGTCAGAATGTTGGCTCTATATGCCGATTCAATTTTGAAAAAAAGAAAAAGAAAAATGTGTAGGTGATATTTCTTCTAGACAGTAATTTACTTAAGGCTTTAAAATTTAAGGGTAGAATAGCAATATATGTATCTTGATTATTGGTTATAAAAATATAGATGTAAAACTTTGGAAGGATATTATAAGATTTGAATTATTGATCCCAAATTGAAATCAAAGATGTATGAGCAAGCTCAACATTTGAATATTAGAAGGTAAAGGTTATTAAGTTATATTTTCCTGGTTTATTGACATAGATTTATTAGTAAGAACACATTGTGGGAGAATCACTTCCGGCTTGATGCTTGAAGAAATCTAATCACATGAGTATTTTCTTGACAAGTTGAGAATGGTTGTTTGCAGACATTCCTAAGGAGAGGTTCAACCCCCTTTGAATCATTTTATTTTCCGATTGGACCACTGCCCTTAGATTCTGCTAATTTTCCTCTTCAGCAACTATTAAGCAATTCATCACGCATAGGAGAACCTTACAATACTTGGACTTACTTTCTATTGGACATTCCTAGTGGTGCTCCTGGAGGAAATATTCACATTCGACTATCTTGTGATTCGAAGATAAGTTATGAAGTATATGCCATATTTGGTGGATTGCCATCTCTTGACAATTGGGATTATTATTATGCTAACAAGACAAGGAGGAGTGATCCATCTATGTTTTTCGTGCTATACGAGTCAAGTGATGATAAGATTTATTTTTATATTATTTATGCTAGAGAAGGAACGTAGGGCTTGGTCTAAGACATCTTAATGCCAGTATTGTTTCTTCAAAGGGACAGACCGACATGTTACTTTCACTTGAAAGATCCCCAAGGCGATGCTCCTCTCATAGCTCCTGCAAATTTTCTTTTGATGCTAGTGGACTAACATAATACAGGTTTAAGTAGTTGTCCTATTCTTAATAATCAATCATGTTGTAGTTCAATCCTTTATTTCTATTTGCCAGGCTAGAATTTTAAATACCAAACTATTGAATAGTGATTGAGGCATTATGAGGGTAAAGAATGCCATATTGTGTAGTTTCTTGATGGTAAGTCCTGTATTGTCCCACAAAATTTTAAAGAATTTCATTAGTTTTAATGTTTTCCTTTTGCCCTCAGGTTCTGCTCTTCGTGATCGAAACCATGGTGGCTTTGATTGTAGCATCCAAATCGTGTCGCATCAAGGTGAATGTTCACTTTTGACATACATTATTTGATTTTTTTTTCTCTTGAAATAAACATTTTTGAACTATAAATGTTATAGTGGAGTAATAACTTTTTCGTATGGGAATGTACTCTCCTTTTAAGTTGGTTTTAAAATATAAGCTTGGCCTTACATATTACATAACTATCTTTCAGTTCATGGACTTCTGATTCTCTTTCATGGCTATGGTTTTCACTTTTGTTTACCTTACTACCATTGATGAAGTATTTAAGAGGGCAATTCATTCAGCAGTTGCCATTCTTACAGCTCTTATGGCTGCAACAAAAGCAACCAGGTACACTACTAGACTATTACAGATATTCGTTAGTTATTTACCGTATATGATGTTTGAGAGTATTATTGTTGGGTAATTTTCTATGCTGAATTGTGCAGGTCTTCTGATAGAGTACCGGATTAGCGGAGATAATGAAAGTTGCGGAAAGCTAGAGATTTTAGAAATAAATATTTAATTAATTGAGTCTATTTTTATTATTATCTTTAGGAAATCAAGAAATAAGTGGAATATCTCACTAGATGAATTTAGTTACTAGAATCTAGGATTTGACTTTATCTGAGTTTGATATTTGGATATATTTTGGATAGAGTCCTTCTCTTTGTAAACTATTATAAATATGCATAGTGTCTCATCAATAAAGCATGGAATACTTCAGAGAGTAAATTCGTATGAGGATTCTCCTTGGGCTTCAATAGTCAGATAAGTTACAGATTCTAGCTCATTTTTCTATTAAGGATTTTGGCTATTTTAGAGAGGAGGTGAGATTCTTGCCCACTCTTTATCTTATATGTTCTCATTGCCTTCTCAACTTATTTTCTCATATCAACTTTAGTTATCTCTCCTTACATTCTCATTCACATTTAACCTTCTCATCAGCTTACTCAAATCGAGACCTCATCAATGGTATTAGAGCTTAACGAGATCCATAATGGGTTTCTTCAACGTACTATTGGCATCAAAGCTTAATGAGATCCATAATGGGTTCCTTCCACATACTATCCTTGTTCTCACCCTTGGCAATTTCAAAAGAAGGTGAAAGGCTCATTTTTCCTTTGGCCAACGTTGCCATTATTGTTCACCGGAAGGTGCAATAATCTCTTTTAAGAAAATCGGGGTAGAGGCAAAAATGACCACTATAAAGCTCCAAGATAAATCGGAAGGCGACACTTTTGTCTTGCCTTGAGGTCAAGGTGAATCTCAAGGGAAGTATTGATAAAGTACCGGATTAGCGGGAGATAATGAAAGTCGCGGAAAGTTAGAGATTTTAGGATAAATATTTAATTAATTGAGTCTAATTTTATTATTATTTAATTCATTTTGTTTTTATTATTATCTTTAGCAAACCAGGAAATAAGTGGAATATCTCACTAGATAGATTTAGTTGCTAGAATATAGGGTTAGAAGTTATCTAAATTTCATATTTGGATATATTTCATATTTCGTATTTATATTTTGGATAGAGTCTTTTTTTCGTAAACTATTATAAATAGGCATAGTGCCTCATCAATAAAGCATAAAATATTTCAGAGAGTAAATTTGTATGAGGGATTTTTCTTAGGCTGTAATAGTCCGATGAATAACATAAAGTCAAATATAATTCGTGAGTTTGCTGCCCTTATATTTACTTAGGAATAAGGTTCAGGAACCAAGACCAGACTGGTTGGCTTGGACTAGTAACTGGCTGGAAAACCAGTCCAAGTTGGAGGTAAAACCAAGGGTCTCGAGTTGACCCGGAGTCAACTCGGTTTGAACCGGTCAAGTTGACCGAGCCAAAGTCTGGGGGTTTTTTTTTTTTTAAAAAAATGTCTCGAACTGAAACTTGCCATTGGATCAACGATGAGAAAAGAGAAGAGGGGGGGGGGAGAGATCGAAGCTTGTAATATATAATTTTTCTCTCGGTCACAAAATCCATACAAACAAACAAACTATGAATAATTTACTTACTTCCTTTTGAAAGCGGTAGAGGGATTCGGGCTAGTGGCCGCATGATTTTTCCTTCTACTCTCTTTCAAAAGCCACAAACTACTCCTCTCAATCTCACCAAAAGAAGAAGAAAACGTGTTTGAGATCGACGGAGCCACACCGGTGCCGGTGTGGGCAAGTGCAGACACTAAAATTTTGATTATATATATTGAAGGAATTTGTATCAACTTATCTAGGTGGTGTGGTTGGTTATAAGTCTACACACTTGACTAGAGGTCCCCGGTTCGAACTTTGCTCTCCTCATTGTGGTGGTAAACTTCTCTCTGTTTAGGAATTTCATAAGCAATGTTTTTTTCGGATAATGAATTCTCTTTCTTTTACTTGAGGACAAGCAAATGTTTAAGTGTGGGGGGTTTGATAAGTATATATTGTATAATTAAATAAGTATAGATTCTCAAATATATTGAATTGAATTTATTAATATTTTATATTTATTTAATTATCTTTTATATACTTTTCTATTATTTAATTAAATATAGGATAAAAGAATATTTTGACATAAAATCTATTCATATCATATTTTATAGTGCAAGAGAGATATTATATATAAAAAAAAAGATAAAAAAGAATCAAATTATATATATATGTATATGTGTGTGTGTGTGTGTGTGTGTGTGAGAGAGAGAGAGAAGAAGCATCGAACTGGCAAGTTTGGATCAGAGGCGTTGAGGAGAAACGGTGGTCCCACGCAAGGAAAAAGAAGAGACAAAATCAATTGTGTGATCACACAACAATATAAGATATCTTTTTGAATTAGAAAAGGAGATATTATTTTGGATCGATAGATACGCACGTGGAGCCCGCAGCAAGTTCAACCCTAAATTATATCTATTAAAAGGTAGCAAAGAGGAGGAATGAACAAGGTTGGAAGATCGAACCAAAAATTCAACAAGCAACGCACGAGACAGACGCAAAACAGAGAGCAATAAACATAACGAGATGCGGAACGATATCAGCTACAGCCGAGACACACAGAGTAGCGAGGGGTATATCAGCAACAAGGGCATTGACGATGCACACTGCTGGATAGCAGAGCTAGATTTTAGATCTTCTTGATCTTTATTTGACTCCCTTCTCGAATCTGGATTTTGCTTTAATTTCATGGATGTGATTATGGCCATGTGTGGCTTTTTTTTTAAAAAAAAAAACCTAGAGGACCTATAAACTTATTTGGGTTCTAGAGATTATTCCCACAAATTAATTTTGATTAATTTTATTCAGTTTATTTAATCTTGTTTTTATTGTTATGGCTTATTAATTGCCACCCTTGAGTATATTTTGGGGATTTAGGGTTGAACTTGGAAAAGTGAATCTTAAACTGTCTTTGGGATTAAATAATGTGGAATTAGGTTTTAATCTAATTTACGTCTAGAATAAGCATATACCTAGAAGCTCCGCATAATCAAATTAGGGTGAGCCCGATCTAAAATGCATCTTATTTAGTTGTGTGAGACATTACATAATTAATTAAGATAGGTATATAAATGGACCGGAAGACATTTATAGACATTAATACTCTAGGTTAGTGATGTAGTTAAGTCAAAATTAATTTAGTGGGGATAAAACCTAAGAAACAAACAAGGGATTAGTGACTTTAGGTTGTACTTCTTAATATTGGAATTTGCTCTTTCGTGAATTTTTTTGCTACTATTAGTTTCTTGCTATTATTGAAAACAATTCTGACTTGCTCAACTTAAACGGAATAAGGGAATTAATATCTAATCACTAGTTAGATTGAGTCCTCGTGGGAACGATAATTTTCTTATCACTTTATTACTTGATACGACCCGTATACTTTTGCGAGTTATAGGCCATAAAGTTTTTCCCTATCATTAATTAATACTCTTAATGAAACAAAACCTGCACAATTGTAAAGTAACAAGTCTTTGAAAAAAATCATAAAAACTTGAAAACAATACCATTTTCTATCCATAAGATATTAAAATGGCACTCATTTTATGTAGAATCAAATCATAATAAATAAATAAAAGGAAAGAAGAGATTTTTTTAAGGAGCCTGAGGTAGCACATTGTGTTTTATCGGGAAAATTGTATTTAAGTCCCATGTAAAAGAAAATACGACAAAATGGTCCCTTGAAAACTTAAAATTGCATTCAAGTCCTTTGGGACTAAGGGTGAGCATTTGGTTTTTCAGTTTGGTATTCGGTTAAAATTGAAAAAACAAAAAACCGAAATACATGTGTTTTTATCAACCAAAACCGAAGTCAATAAAAAAATGAATTGAAAAAAAAATTGGTTCCGTTTTTTGATGATTTCGGTTTTTGGAGAGTTCAAAAAAGGAAATATTAATAGAAGCAAAATTATGGAGAGTCCCTTTTTTTTTTTTATTGGCTCAGAAAATAATAGAAAACCAAGTGAGTGAGTGAAGCAAAAGTTGAGCATGAACATAAAAATTCACCAACGTATGTACAATATCTAAAATTGTTGTCAATTAAAGTAGAGCAAATAAATATCAAGCAAAGAGAAGATTGTTCGGCCATACATAATCCAAACTTCATATCACAGTCAACACTATTAAGAAATTCTACCAATGTTAGAGAAAGTGAAATAAAAAATATGAAAATAGAGATCCAGACGGCAAGAGACAGGGAGAGTGCTTATGCGACTAGAATCTTCATCAATTATGGGATTGGAACAAATGGCAACAACACAACAAAACATTGTGTAGTTTCAACTCACCAAAGTGAGAGACGACGCTGAGACGACGCTAAGATGCTGACATCGGAGAACTGAAAATATGACGTTAATAGACGATATGAGAGTGCGAGACGACTATCAGAAGGCGCTGTGAGAGTCGACCTCTGGAGACGTTGATTCAACACCGGATCTGTGAGGGTCGATCTCCAGAGACGATGTAGGGCTTTCACCGACAGGCGAAGACGCGTTGTGACCTGTGAGTGAGGGATGTTTTTGAAAGGGACTTGGGTTAGGGTTATTGGGTAGGATACGGAGGTGAGGCTCTCTGGTTGTGTCCGAGTAAAATTGAAGGAAAAATGCATATACATGATATGACACCGTTTTAGTATATATTCAGTTATTATTTGTAACACCCCAATTCTTGTAGCATAAATCGTGCCGGTGACACGTGGTTTTATAAAAATTCATCAGAGTTTTGAAGTGCTACAGCTTAGCATTTTGCGGAAACGGAGAGCATGTACTAAAAATGTGAACAACAGGTATAACACAGAGTAACTGATATGAAATACTCAGACATATGATAATGCCTGACGTATAGTGATATATTAAAATTTTCTCGAAGGAATGTTTATGTGATACAATAATACAAACTTTATAATTACAATTCTTCTATGTAACTATACCATCTTCAACCAAGCCTTAGGCAGACTTGGGGCATAGAACCTAACTCAGTTAAATCATCTCATTTGGCCAGGCTGGGTAGGTCTAGTGGGAGTCTCACCGTGCTAGGGTGACTGATTGACTGAACCACGTAGATGCCCCTTTCTAGTTTAAGCACCAAATGATATGAAGTAACCTTATTAGATTTATGCTGTAAGGTAGGTTCTGTTGACCTTCTTCACGCATTTCCTTTGACCGGTGCCTTCTCACGGCTCCGTCTACTAGCGTCTATCTATGACTCCATCCCCTGGTGCCTCTTCTGGTTCATGACCCTTTACTGTCTACTCATGCAGACTGAGGTCCAATGCCCATCGGACCTCAGGTAACGGTTAACCTCATGCTTATGTATACGATATATATATGACAGGTATTCACGACATTTTTACAAAAATCACTACAAAAGCCCATAACAGATGTAGGAAACAAATGATCAGATATGTAAGGCAATAACAATACACAGCCCCTGCAGTATGTTTGTTACCCGATCGCACTATCAAATCCGGTTGCCACGATGGCCTATCGTGTCCTCAGCGCTAGGAAAACTCTAAACGATGTTATCAAGACTATAACCCGTGTATTCATGATTGCATTTAAAAATAATTGAGACAGGGTCTCAGTACAGGAACACAGCAATCACATATAGCATACAACAAGCATAAGAGTTAAGGTTACAATACGCTTTCGTACCTTTGTCGGCGGTATAACGGAACTCTTACGGAAAAACAGAAATTTTCGACAGCGAGTGAAACAATGGGTACGACGGCGGTACAACAAATGGGCTCGACAAATGGTTCAATTATCTCAAATATCCTATAAGGATAGTATTTATCAATATCTAGCGGCATAACAGGCATTTTAGGTACAAATTACCATTTTGCCCCTGGCTCCCCTAATCGGCGTAATTTCGCCAAAGCTTCGCTACTTTAACTCTATTTCTCCAAAATTTTGATATATCTCTTTTCCCAATATATTTTCAAAATAAATACCATATTTACCCCTAAACATGATATCTAAACTATCTAGGAATTTTAAAGATAAATCTAGCATTCCTACTATATATACTGAAAAAACTACCAAAACTAAATACCAGGGACTGAAGAACTTACCCTGGCTTTGCTCAAATTTTCTCCAGAGCTCTTCCTTCTCTCTAACCTCTCTCTATTTTGAAATTTGGTGTGGGAAATGAGAAGAAGAGGTGCTTCCTATTTATAGAAGAAGGGAATGGCATTTCGGTGATTAATTCAAACTTCGGTTTTACTAATCACGGACCGTCGGATCTAGGGTTTTGGAAATGGTGAATCTTGGCCCTTAAATGGTGTGTGCCGACCTCCCCCTTGCCAAAAAGTCAAAGAAGTGATGTCATGCATGATGTCACTTTCTTTGCTTTGATATCGATAAAGTTTTAAAGTTTTCGGTGTCCAAATCGTGCAATCTTGGAGAATCTAAAAATTCGATAGCAAGGCATTTGAAGTTTTATTCTTTCACTTCAAAACTACTTGGGTTAACTAAATTTTTGACCCCGTTACGGGTATTCCGTAGTCTGCCAAGATTTTCGGATAAACGCGTTTGTCGATTCTGGAAATAACTTTTGATAAACACCAACTTTTGGACAAAAATTCACCGGTTCATAATATGTCCAGGACCTAAGAAACCTAATCCCGGTTTGTCACAACTATTTCGTTTTCTATAGGTTCTCATTTCTACTATCGCACTATTTCGATTTATCCCGTATCTTAATGACTCATTTGGTTTCAAAAATGACTTCGAGATAGTCCACTCCAGGTAGAAATTCATTGCTTTATAAAAAGTCCGGATGACATAGACTAAATCCTATATTTTGGTGTAGGATTTAATTTCTATCCATTCTCAAATGTCCCGTTGGCTCTTTCTGAGATATATTATTATTAAATTCCAAATATCTAGATATTATTTGAAATAGCCATAACCCTTTTCACACAAAAATATTATTTAACATTTTCCATTTATTTTTTATTGTGAATTTCCCCCCTTTAATTACTTAATTAATTATTTTTTAATTAAATCACTTAATATCTTAATCATCTTATATTATCTGATTAAATACCTGATTAGCCACTTACTAATTTTTGATAATTTTATTAATTAGGATAAATTATTATCTCACAACTATTTTAGTTACATTGGTATTTTATATTCCATGTAAAATATTAAAAATATTGGGGGCCAAAAAGTGCTTTTATAATAATATTAAATTTTACCCTCACCATCTTTATGGAAATAATTTATTAAATTACTATAATTAAGAACAATATTCTCTCTAATTTTTAATATTTATTTCACTGCCCTTTAAGATTTATCATAATATTTTCAGGCCATTTCATGCCCTAAAAATACATTTTTGGCTTTTTGACACCTTAATTCTTCTAATTTTGACAGGATTTTTCTCCGGGAAATAAACTAATTATGCTTAACATTTGAGACCATATATTTACTTATCTTAAATAGATAATATTAACTCAAAAGAAATATTTAAGAAATTTTATAGATATCCGGGTATTACATTATTCGGTTTTAACTGAATTAATTTTACATAAACCGCAATGAAAACTGAAAACCAAAATAAGCTTATTTTACAAATCGAAAAAAAAAACCATAAACTGAGACCGAAAAAATCGAATAGGCTTCGGTTTGGTTCGGTTTCGGTCTTGATTTGCTCACTCCTATTTGAGACTTTTTTGCAATAAATTCAAATTTCATTGACAAGTCCATAGGCGATTGAGCATCCACAGACAAATCCAGAGGTGTCTACTGATAAATCCATAGGCTTTATACTGATAAGTCTAGGGGCGTCCAAGTGATAAACTCATATACGTTTACTATAAAGCCATGAACGTCTATTAATAAGTCCATGGATATTTAATAATTAGAATTTATTGGAGAAAAAAGTCCATTGCACGCGTCCTCAAGAGTCCACACATGTGAAGGTAGGGTCCACCCACACCCACGGATATCATATGGGAAGGGTTGTTGTCCCAAGGTCACCCCAGCTAAAACTTGAATAAGGTCCCGAAGTTGGCTAACCTACTCCGTTAGATAATACTCTATCTAGTTCTTATTATAGGGTATCCAATTAATAATTCTTACAAACCAATAAAAATAGTTAGAGTTAATAAAG
The DNA here is from genome assembly GCA_019022615.1 of Acacia melanoxylon. Lineage (NCBI taxonomy): Eukaryota > Viridiplantae > Streptophyta > Magnoliopsida > Fabales > Fabaceae > Acacia > Acacia melanoxylon. The sequence continues at coordinate 1,773,798 of JAFJYJ010000041.1, read as the reverse complement.
ATGTCCTAAAATTTTAGTAATTTACTATATTACCCCTACTAATTGCACTAAACTCTAATATCATATTAATTATTACTCTCACATACTACCCTTATTAATTAGGAGCATATATATATTTTAAAAAAAACAATTGATGCTTCTTGGTAACAAGTAAGTGCCTTATAAAAAGGACCAAATACACTTGTTAGTCAGTGTCTTATAATAAAGACCAGAGAGAGTATTAGGTAAAGTGTTGAGCATGTATTTTTTTGACATTAAAATTATGAATGAAATATATCTTTACTGGCAAAAAAATATTTGTAATAAATAACTATTGGTGTATGTGCGTCACATATAAGGGAGTTCATATCTATATTATATCTCAATTAGGTCATATAAAAAGATACAACATTAAGAGAGAAGGTGAATTTCATAAATACTTTAAAGTTTTTTAAATCCAAATTTGTACTTTCACATTAAAGTTCAAACGTCTACAATAAATCACAATGCAAAAACTTAATCCAAATAAATTAGAATCAAATTAGGAATATATAAAAATCAATTAGAAAATAATCATCAATAAATTATATTTATTAATTAATGGAAACAAACTAATCCCTTAGTACATATTATCAAACTAAATCCGCTAATATTTATTATTTTTTGGAAATAAAAGAAAATAATCATCAATAAATTATTTTTATTGATTAATAGGGAGATAAAAACTTCAATTATAAAAGAAATTAGAAAATGATCATCAATAAATTATTACCAATAAATTATATTTATTATTAATACATGGATCCAATCTAAGTCCCCTAGTATTTATTATGTTTTTTGGTAAAAAACAAAAATATAATTTTAAATTACGATAACTCCTTGAAATGGGTCCAAATTGAATCCCCTGTATTTATTACCAACTTAAATTCTCTAGTATTATGGTTGGATGTATTCATGGTATTAAATATAGATAAATTTGTAAGTTATTTATTTATTTTTATTTTGAGACAAAGTCAATAACTTAATTAACCACCTATCGTTCACTATATGTGTGTTTGTATTCTGTATAACTTATTATAGATTTTAATGTAATTATAGGAGTGTATAGCAGCAGAAGACATGATTGTGACGTGATAAGAAAGGGAAGCTTCAAATATATAGAAAGTGAAATACAAAGAGAGAGTCTCTTAGCAAAAAAAATACAAAGAGAGAGAGCACAAAGGCCGGCGAGTAAGCTAGCAATTGCATCTCATACTTTTACACCTCATCATGCATGGGGATGCCTAGTGATGAGCTTATTTCATCAAACACCATCTACGTGCGTACGTACGAACCTATAGATACATATATAGGCTTTATTTATTTATATATGTAATATTGATGATGATGAGCACTATGCGCAGCAATCATCTACGTACGTACGAACCTACATATATCCATATAGGTTTTATTTATTTATATATATACGTGTCTGCGTCATCATTTATGTCTGCGTCATCATATACGTCTGCGTCATCAGAGAGAAGGGGACACCTATTAAAAGTGCAGATGCACCTGTTGCCTCTGCAATGGCCCCTGAGCGCATGATCGCATGACCTACACAGAGCGTGGCACCGGTTGTTAAAGCATCGTCCTCGGTAACACCTGCTCGGCTTGTCACAGAGCGCCTCCGTCTTCAGGACCACTTCTTCTGCAGTATATATCATTCGTTCATATATATAAGAAAAATATTGAACAGGAAGAAGAAAGACCTGGGATACATATATTTATATATAAAAAAAGAGAGACTTACGAGCAGCCAAAAGAAGGACGAAAATGGAACACATAAAAACAAGTGACTTCCTCTCCATTATGTCTTCTTCGATCTGATCTACTGCTTAATGGGAGTGTGTGTGTGATGCATAAGGAAGAAGAGAAGGTTGGTATTTATAGAGAAGGGGCTGGCTGCTACCCCGGCTGCCTCTTAAAAAAATACTCCTTCCTAATTTTTGTTTGCGTGTCTTTCTATTATTAAATTTTATAGAAAATGAGTGATATTTTACACCTATGTAAAATCTAATAATAAAAAGAAATTAAGCAAGGGACCGGTGATTTTGAAGGCCCAGGGGCAGCAGGCAAGTGAGGTTGGAAAAGTATGGTGTGATGATGCGAGCCACTTTGTTGTTTTGCCAATGAATATGCGATTTGGCGTTTGACCAAAAGAAAAAAAGAAAGAATATGCGATTTGGCAGGCACCCTCAAGAGTCAAGACATGTGAATTGAAGGTAGGGTCCACCCACGTATTGACAACGCTTGAACAAGTATATAATGTGGGAAGGGTAGTTGTCCCAACGTCACCGCCACTATCGTACGGCATTAGATTATTTGTTTTGGACATTTAAATTGTTAATGAAATATATCTTGAAACGACACAAGTTCACAATTATGATAACTCTTTGATTTATGGAGAGAAAAACAAAATTCAATTATAAATAAATATAAAAAGGAAACGGTATAACCAAATGGAATCAACGGTGTTACTTCAAAATAAAATTGAATTTAAGGGTGTTACTGCTGAGTATTATAATGTATAGAAAGATATAGATGAGTGTTGTTATCCTAAAATATATTCTTTTAATCATTATCCTCATTAACAAAAACTCCCTATAATCAATATGATTGTTTTAAAAGAAAATTTATAAATATGGGAACCAAAAGTGGATTAAGGCCTATATATGACTAAAATAAACCTCAAAGATAAGATATTATAATTGATATCGTCTTTTATTTGATCAAGGGTATCCAATTCATAAATTATTTTCGAGTTGAAGCTAATCCTTTTTAAAATTTGGAGCATAAAAAGTTTTTGTTTAATACAATAAGTACTTTTTTTGAAATTTAAATTTGTGTTCTTCTTATGTGGGAAAAGGATGAGGTTGCTTCCCATCTCAACTAATTGTTAGATGGTATTCCTGGATCCTAAATATAAAGCAAAAGTTAATTTTTTGGAAAGATTAAAGAACACAATTAAATTACTTTATAATATTTATTTATATTTTTTTCTCTAAACTAATTAGTTTGGTAGTAAACGATATATAATCTAAGAATACACAACATATAATACAAATACGATTAAGTAACTTTTTTAACTTCCTTAATCTCTTCAAAAAAAAAAGTCAACTCTATCTTATTTTAAAACTAGAAGGAGAGTAGTTAAATGTCATTGTCAGCTTAGCTTACGCATTACCAATTTCCGAGTTAATTAACTTGAATGAAAACATGAGTACTTTAACTATTTATTTGCAATCAACTTAGGATATGTTTTAATTTAAAGTTTACTTGTGCTTATCTACTTTGAAGTAAATAAATCAAGTACAAGTCTAAATTTGGATTTGGATTTTTTTTTCCCTTCAATATAGTTGGGTAAAATCATAGATTTTCTTCCTTTTAAAAAAAAAAAGAAAAAAGAAAAAGCCATCTGCCCTCGAATTATATAAAAATCTCTTATATAAAACAGAACATGCGAACCCATAATTAAAGGGAAAATTTTACTACACCCCCTCTGTTTTATTTAATATCAAAGAGCTCACAAATTTTTTTAAAATTCATTGTATCCTTAGGACTAAACTAAAATCAAGTTCTTTGGTTGAAAAGGCCTTTATGCCCTTGTCTTATACATGGCCAAGATGATTTTGTAATTTCACTTATTTATATTTATAATCAATAAAATTATTTTTAACATAATTCTTGTAATAGTAAAGGCCTTTATGTGAAGTAGGCACATGTTGTGCATTGAACTATAATGTCTTACAGGTTAGAGCTCGGCTTCCAGTGTTTGTTTGATATGTGGAAATGAATATTTTTGAACTATAAATCTTATAGAAATGCAATTAAGAAGATTAGGGTGGAGTAATCACTTTTTAGTATGGGAGTGTACTCTCCTTTTGAGTTGGTTTTAAAATATAAGGGTGGCCTTACATATTAAATAACTATCTTTCAGTACCATCGATGAAGTATTTAAGAGGGCAATTCATTTAGCAGTTGCTATTCTTATAGCTCTTATGGCTGCAACAAAAGCAACCAGGTGCACTTTTTTTTTTTGTTGCCCATCCTGTAACCAGAGTTTCGCCTTGATTATTCGGGATTCAACCTTGGGTTGTGCTGCTTATGGTGGGTGAGTCTCAAAAGAAGACTTTTATCGTTCACAGGCTCAAACTCGAGACCTTACTTAAGCGGCCATGGCCGCTTATCACTTATGCTTACCCCACGTTTACTTGGCGACACATGCGCTTACCACTTATTCATGTCAGTTATTTACCGTATATGATGTTTGAGAGTATTATTGTTGGGTAATTTTCTATGCTGAATTGTGCAGGTCTTCTAACATAATTCTTGTAATAGTAATTGGAGGCGTCGGTCTTCTTGTTGGTTGGTTGATAGAACTCTTATCAAAGTATAGGTCACTTTCCTTCTCAATTGGATTTTCATTAAATTCCATTAACGGGTGAGTTCTCTCTTCCTCATTAATAATAGCATGCATAGACTAAAGTTGACGAAAGAGTTATAGATTTTAAAGGAAACAGAGCAAAGAATAATCTGAATAATATTAGTCTTGTTGAATCACAAATCAAACCATGTAAACTTCCCTTATTTAAAGGCATAAGTCCTAATAGATATAAATCTTGATAGATACCGTAATCTTTATACTCAGATCCCATGTCGACACCTATAAACCTGGAATTCGCCAAAGATTTACACACTTATCCTGACCGTTACAGTCTTATTATTGTAATAGTCAACAACCTTTCTGGTCTTTTCAAAGTTACCTTGTGTGCTAAAGCAACTCGAGAATCTTCGAGATAGGTTAGTTAATATCTAGTCACTACTAAAATTAGGAATGATGAATTTTCACTGCAGCTTGGAAACTGTAAAGCAATGGCTCTGTAATCTCATGGAGACACTTCTGAAACGGTTCCGGTGGGGTTTCTTATTGGCTGGTTTTGTGGCATTGGCCATGGCTGGGATAAGCTGGGATCTTGAAACTAGTCAAACGTACTGGATTTGGCACAGGTACAATGTCACTAGTTTCATTAAATCTGAATTCTCTATCTTATTTTTTCCCCGTTCTCAGTCTTTTGATGTTTTTCTCTTTTACATTGTTTGCAGCATGTGACACATCACGATATACACATCTTCTTTCTTCTTCCTCTGTTCAAAGGCAAAAAATGTTGATAGTGAGAATCAATCACCTGCAAGTGGAAACTATGTTCTGACTCATCAAGATTCACTTCCAAGAGGTACTAGGAGATGGAGATTTTCTATATATATATATAGGCTGGTGCAAAAAGGGTGAGTTAGATGATTTAAATCCTGAGAAGACATCAAAGAAAGCAGCTTATCTCTCGTACATTCTTTTAAATTCTGCTTGAGATGCCGCCATCATTCTTTTTTTTTTTCTTTCGTTTTGCCATTATATTTGATAGGTTTTGTTTATAAATGGGTCTATGTTCCAGGCTAGGAAAGTGATTAAAAATGGGCAAGTTTTGTGGTAGGTAGAGAAGTCATTGGATCAGAGCTTTGATCATTGGTAATTGTTTTTAAGACAACTCATTGGATCATTTTGTTTGGTTAAAAAAGTTCTTTGTAATTCTTAAGCTGGCCTTCCCCCCCCCCCCCCCCTCTCTCTCTCCATGTATCTAACGAAATCTGATTAATGAAAATTCGATAACAAAGGAATTTTTTTTTGTCCTTATAAAAAACGTATATTCAAACAAATTATTCATATCAGCTGTTTCAGTCCATTTGCAAATAATAAAAACTTATACATGCATACATATATATATGAGTTTCCATCCCAATCTTATATATGAGTTTTGATAATTGGGATAGCGTCCGTTGTATTTATTTGAAATTTTAATTTAATTTCTTTTACTACCAATTAATTGCGTATCCCTCTCATCTCTTTTCTCTCTCGTTCCTCTTCTCTCACTCAATATCTTCATAAGTAAGGGTATATTTGAGATGAAATACATTTTTTACATATTTACTGCTTTCAACCAATTTAACCAACTTTTTGACATGCATAACTTGGTTATCAATATGTAGCTTATAAATAAGACAAGAGGGAGTAATAAAAGTGTAGTAGAGTGCTAGTTAGGATTGGTCTAGTTGGTAAGAATTTGGTTTGTAATCCATTGTAGTTTCAAATGATTAACCCTAGTTAATGAATTATCTATAAGTATTTTAATTTTATAAGTGATCTTTGAATACCAAAATCTTTTAAGTCCTGATAAGTCTTGTGACTCAATTTATCTAAACTTATGTTTTTCTTTTTAACAAAGCGTGGAGTGGTAGAGTATAAATGATAAGAATTCATTTTTTTTTTACTTTTTTAAAAAAAAAAAATTAAAAGGAGATTTCACCTGGTTAACTAGTCCAAGTGTGTCAAGCCTCAATCTTGAAAGGAGCATTTTGCATAAATGTGTAATAAAAGTCAAGAGTTCCCTTGAAAACAAAAATGATGAGCCTTCAAAAATATATGGAAGGCCATCGTTTGGACATTCTTCCTAGCTTTAATTTCAAACGATCAAATAATTAACAAGCCTGCGCTTTCATAAATTAATATGGAAATATGCAACATTTATAAACCACAAACAATATAACTCATTTTTCATGGAATGCACGAACCCACGTTTTGCTTTTTCCTTGAATCTTCCATGTTACCTAAAAATATACCTAAATGCTAGATCTGGAAGAACCGACTCCATTTTGTCCCCACCTTGATACTCACCAAACGATTTTAATTTGGTGAAGTGTTTTTGTCAAACATCATAATCAAGCTTTCTCACTTTGTGGCCACACTTCTATATCCAAATCAATCTCAATCCAACATCACGTATTTGTAAGTGAGCTAGAGCTAGCTTAGAGTAGCTGGCTAGATGTCGTTCTGCGATTTTGTGACCATATTTTCAAATAATTAATTAACTACCACCTAATCCGATTATTTTGTGGGAAAATCCATATGGGGGCCCTTTTTGTGAACAAATCCCAAAAATGACCCTAAGATTGGGCCCTTTTTGGGATTTTTCAGAATCTCCGTTGACAACTAAATCAATACCCATTAACAACTAAATCAGTCGCATTAACAACAATATTTTAACAACTAAAGTCGGTCGTATTAACAAAATATTTTAACAACTAAATCGATCACATTAACAATAATATCGTATATTAACAACTTACGCGGATTCTCAAAATTCCAAAAAAGGCTCAATGGCCCTTTCTGGGATTTTCAGAATCTTGAGACCCTTTTTGAGATTTTTCTCCAAAAAGAGCCCTTAAATGCATTTTCCCTTATTTTGTAAAGCCACCACCTCCAGATTAATTAACAACAAGATTTTATATCATTTGATTGATTTGTTTGCTTCCTTAATTATTTTATAATCCCACAACCCCCGCAACTCGATCGTTCTGCATGTTTATTACTTCTTATTTTGTTATATATATATATATATATATATATATATATATATATATATATATATATATATATATATATATATATATATATATATATATATATATTATATTGTTAAGTGATTAAGAAAGGGAATCTTCAAATTTATAGAAAGTGAAATACGAAGAGAGAGAGAACACAAAGGCAAGCGAGTAAGCTAGCAATTGCATCTCATACTTTTACACCTCATCAGTCATCATGCATGGAGATGCCTAATGATGAGCTTATTTCATCGAACTCCAATTACGTACATACGTAGGAACATATATAGACATATATATGGGTTTTATTTATTTATATATGTAATATTGATGATGATGGGTGCAGCAAGCATATACGTGCGTATGAACCTCTATATATATATATGCATAAGTGCAGACGCACTTGAGGCCCGCCTTTGCAAGCGCCACTGAGCAATATATCCTTCGACTCTCCTACACATATACTCATACTGCCTATGCCCTCCTGTTCCAATGCATGGTCCTTTGAAGAACTTGCTCGGCTTCTCGCATGTCCTCGCCTCCGTCTTCACCTCCACTTCTTCTGCAGTTGTGAAAAAAATGCAAATAAAATTTACTCTATAATACTACCTCCGGTTTTAATTATAGGAACACTTTTGTAGTATAATTTGCCTTGTAAAAGTGTTCCTAAATTGTGACCATAATAATTAACTTATTTTCAGAATAAATTTTAACAATTAAAATTTATTTATGTATTTTTAGTTAAAATTATAATATTATTTTTATAAAATGTAAAATCTAGGCCATTAAAATTTTCATTCGGAGATGTAAAAAAAGAAGAGCAAAGAATAATAAAAAAAAAAAAAACAGAGAGAAACCAACTCCTGATTATTTTTTTAAGGTGCCCCAGGGCAGCAGCAGCCACCACTACCCGTATTCTATAGGGCAAGTGAGGTTGGAAAAGGTTGGTCAGATGATATGAGCCACTTTGTTGTTTTGCAAATGAATATGTGATTTGGCACGCATCCTCAAGAGTCAACATATATGAAGGTAGGGTCCACCCACGTAATGACCACGCTTGAACAAGTAAATTATGAATGGATTGTTGTCCCAACTTCACCTGCTACTCTTGAGCAAAAAAAAAAAACTTCACCTGCTACTGCATTAGATTATAGGGAAAATCATTTTGAGGGCCCTTTTTAGAGTAAAAATCCTAAAAAAGGCCCCCAAAATCTGACAATCCCATAAAAGGCCTACCTTTTCTGGGATTTTCAAAATCTTACGTAGTTGTTAATGGGATATTGATATAGTTGTTAATGGGGGTTGATTTAGTTGTTAGAAAATTGTTGTTAATGGGAATGATATAGTTATTAATTAACAACTATATCAATCAATTAACAACTTGCGTAAGATTCTGAAAATCTCAGAAAAACCTTGGAATTGTCAGATTTTAAGGACATTTTTTTTGAAATTTTTACACCAAAAAAGGCCCTCAAAATGATTTTCCAAAGATTATATCACGTAAAGGGTTGAGCATATTTGTTTTGGACCTTTAAATTATCAATGAAATATATCTTTACTGGCAAAACACGAAAAGAAGTTGACAATAATTTATTATGTTTTTTGGCCAAAAAAATAAATCCCCTAGTATTTATTATGTTTTTTGGAAATAAATAAATAAATAAATTATGATAACTACTTGAAATGGATCCAAACTGAATCCCCTGTATTTATTACCTACTTAAAACCTCTAGTATCTTTTTTTTTTTGGAAAAAAATTAGAAAAAAATCATCAATAAATTATTTTTATTGATTGATATGGAGATTAAAAAAAAACAATTATAAAAGAATATAAAAACGAAACAGTATTACTTAATGGGAACTAACGGTGTTACTTAAAAACGAAAGTGAATTTAAGGGTGTTACATACTAGTGAGTATTAAAATGTATAGATACTACAAAAAAAAAAAAAAAAAAAAAAAAAAACGCATTTGGATTACCGACGGAAATTAACCACATAATTCCATCGGCAATTGGATTTCGACGGAAAACGTCCGTAAGAAAAAAAAATCGTGGTTAAAAACATTACCCACGGAATTTCCGTCGATAAATATTACCCACGAATTCGTGGGTAATTTCGACGGAATTTGTTAGTGGGTAATTCCGCCTCTCGATCTGAAGTTTTTTTGTAGTGATAGATAGAGATAGATTTTTTTAAAAAAATCCTAAAATATATTCTTTTAATCATTATCCTCATTAATAAAAACTCTATTTAATATGTATAATCAATAAAATTATTTTTAAGAAAAAAATTATAAATATGGGAGCCAAAGTGGATTGAGGCCTATTTATAACTAAAATAAACCACAAAAATATTATAATTGATGTCGTCTTTTATTTGATTAAGAGTATCCAATCCATAAATTATTTTGGGCTTGAAGCTAATTCCTTTAAAATTTAGAGTATAAATGGTTTCTGCTTAACCCAACAAGTACGTTTTCTAATGTTCTCCTTTGATCTTACGGGATTTGTGGGATCATTTTGCTTCCCATCTCAATTAATTGTTGGATGGTACTTATTGTCATTGTCAGCTTAGTCATTACCAATTTTCAAGTTAACTAACTCGAATGGAAACATGAGTACTTTAACCATTTATTTTCAATCAACTTAATTAGGATACGTTTTAATTTAAAATTTACTTGTTCTTATCTACTTTGAAGAAAATAAATCAAGTACAAGATTAAATTTGTATTTTTTTTTCCAATATAGTTGGGTAAAGTCGTATAATTTTTCGGGAAAGTCATTGTAAGGTCCCAAGGACCATAAAAAATTATAAAAAGTCTCATATCAAATTTCTCTATCAAAAAGGTCCCCGTGCTTGACATTGTGATTAATTCGAATGTGATGTTACGGTTGTTCTTACCAACTTTTACAAGTGCATATGTGAATTTTGACAAGTCTTATGCCTATTTTCATAACTGCATGAGCCTATTTTGACAATAAGGTTTCCCATCCTAGAGAAGTTATGAAATTTCACAAGTTAATGTTCCAATTTTCACAAGTGTAAATGTGAATTTTTCCTATGCCTATTTTCACAACTATATTAACTTACTTTGACAACTAGATTTTCCTATATGGAGAAATTATGAAATTTCACAAGTCACTACTAGAAAAGACTAAAATTGCGACGGATTTTGCGAATTATTTCCGTCGCAAATTTTACGAAATTTGCAACGGAATTTAAAATCTGTCACAAAAAAAAAAAAAAAAATTGCGAAGAATTTTAAATTCTGTTGCTAAAAAGGCCGATTTTTTGATGGAAAAATACATCCTTCGCAAAATGGCTTCTCACATTTGTGAATTGGACCCGGATTGGCACCGATTTGCGACGGAAATAGAATTCCGTCGCAAATCCCGAGGGATTGCGACGGAATTCGATTTCGGTCGCAAATTTTGGTCTTAAGCCCAATTTTAGAGTCTCCTCCCCCATTTTTCTAGTGTTCTCTCCCTCTCCCGCGTGCTCTCTCTCTCTGTTCATCCTTCCGGCGGGACCAAAACGCCATGCGGCTTCCTTCCCTCCTCTCTCCCATTTCCATCCTCCTCTTCCTTTTTCCGGCCTCCTCTGGTCTCACCGCCGACATCAGCCTCCTCTCCTCTAACCTCCAGCCTCCTCTTCATTAGCGTCATCTGGTGAGTCTCTATCCTTTTTTTTTTTTAGTTTTTTGCATTAGATGTAGTTTTTTTAGTCAACTTCTCCAGTATAATTATCTATCTCTACACACACATGAATAGTGTATTAGTTCTTTAGATTTTTATGTGACCTATGAGAATAGGAAAATACATAATCCATATATGGTTATAGTCTTCATTTTCAAGTTTACTCATTTGTTAGACATATCTATGTACATGGAAGTAGCCAAAAAAGATTCAGGTCTAACTTTAATGATGAAACCAAACTCTCTCTTACATTTAAAGTTTTAAACCATAAATTAATAGTAGGAGCAATATTTCTAGTCGTGTTCCAGTTGCTTTCCAAAAGTTATCTATTAACACACGTGCATAAATGAGTAGAATTAGACATGCATCGCATATATGAATCATCTTCATGGTAAAAAAAAAAAGGAAAAAAAAAAAGAAAGAATCAGCTTTATAGTTATATATAAAGGACTAACATAAAATTAAGATTCAGAAGTTAGCTAGCTTTCCACTCCCTAGTCTCTAAGAAAAATAATTGAAGGGAAAGGAAAGAAGCAATTGGGGAATTTCTTCTCAACTAGCTATATGATAAGAACTCATTGAATAATTTTAGTTAATATTTATTTTATAACCTTGGTTATTAGTTTGTTGGGATCTTATTAAAATTGTTATGATATTGTGTTAGTTGATAATGATACATAAATTTATAAATAGGATGGTGTTGAAATGAGAATAGTGAAGTGTTGAAAAGTGATGTTTAGGATAAGAAAATTAATTAAAAAAAAACAGATTTTTTTTAATATTTTTTTATTACATCAAATTATTATTATATAATAAGTGATAATGTAAATGCCAATAGTTTGCTCATTATTATATTTTTTTTATATATACAGCTATTTTTTTTTATTTTTTTTATTTTTAAAAAACAGTTTTTTTTTATATTTTTAAAAATATTTGTAAAAAATCAAAATTTGCGACGGAATTGAATTTTGTTGCAAATTTCAGGAGATTTGTGACGGAATTGTGATTTTGTCGCAAATTAGGATTTGCAATGGAAATCAATTCCGTCACAAATCCTCATGGTTTTACGACAAATCACAATTCCGTCACAAATCTCCTGAAATTTGCGACGAAATTTTCATTTTCCGTTGCAATTGCGACGAGGTTTTTTGCAACAGACAAAATCCATCGCAAACTCATTTTGCAACAGAAAATGCTTGTTTTGCAATGGAAAAATTCCGTTGCAAAACAAGATTTTTTGTAGTAAGTTAATGTCCAAACTTTCACAAATGCATATGCGAATTTTGACAAGTTCTTACTTTATTTTCACAACTACATGAGCCTACTTTGACAAATGAATATCATATCAAATCCGGGTAGGAGAATCTAGTTGTGAAAGTAGGTTCATATGCAATTGTGAAAATAGGTATAAGAACTAGTCAAAATTTGCATATACACTTGTGAAAGTTGGGACATTAACTTGTGAAATTTCATAACTTCTTCAGGTAGGAAAATTTAGTTGTCAAAGTAAGCTCATACAATATGTGAAAATAGTTATAAGAAGTTGTCAAAATTCGTATATGCACTTGTAAAAGTTGGAACATTAACTTATAAAATTTCATAACTTCTCTAGGTCGGAAAATCAAGTTGTCAAAGTAGGTTCATGAAGTTATGAAAATAGGCATAATAAATTGTCAAAATACGCATATACACTTGTAAAATTTGGGACATTAACTTGTGAAATTTCATAACTTCTCTAAGTAGGATAGTCTAGTTGTCAAAGCTAAGTAAGCCCGTGCAGTTATGAAAATAAGTATAAACACTTGTGAAAATTGGTAAGAACAATTCGGTAACTTCACATTCCTACTTAATCACAATGCAATCCTTAGGGACTTCTTTTATAGGGAAATTTAGTATGAGACTTTTTTATAATTTTTTATGGTCCTTGGGACCTCATAGTGATTTTCCCCAACTTTTTTTTTTTTAAAAAAAAAAAAAAAAACATCTACCATCAATTTTTGGTCCTTTGATCCCGTATTTCTGCAATAGATTGGCTCGGTATTGTGATCATGGAACCGGCAGATGAATCAACCCAAGACAACTTACCATTCATGGTGTCAGAATGTTGGCTCTATATGCCGATTCAATTTTGAAAAAAGAAAAATGTATAGATTATATTTCTTCTAGACAGTTATTTACTTAAGGCTATAAAATTTAAGGGTAGAATAGCAATACATGTATCTTGATTATTGGTTATAAAAATATAGATGTAAAACTTTGGAAGGATATTATAAGATTTGAATTATTCATCCCAAATTGAAATCAAAGATGTATGAGCATGCTCAACATTTGAATATTAGAAGCTAAAGGTTATTAAGTTATCTTTTCCTGGTTTATTGACATAGATTTATTAGTAAGAGCACATTGTGGGAGAATAACTTCCGGGTTGATGCTTGAAGAAATCTAATCACATGAGTATTTTATTGACAATGTGAGAATGGTTGTTTGCAGACATTCCTAAGGAGAGGTTGACCCCTTTGAATCATTTTATTTGCCGATTGGACCAATGTCCTTAGATTACGCCAATTTTCCTCTTCGAGACACTATTAAGCAATTCATCACGCATAGGAGAACACGATAATACTTGGACTTACTTTCTTTTGGACATTCCTAGTGGTGCTCCTGGAGGAAATATTCGCATTCGACTATCCTCTGATTCGAAGATTAGTTATGAAGTATATGCCAGATTTGGTGGATTGCCAACTCTTGACAATTGGGATGATTATTATGCTAACAAGGCAAGGAGGAGTGATCCATCTATGTTCTTCCTGCTATACGAGTCAAGGAATGATAAGATTGATTTTTATATTATTTATGCTAGAAAAGGAACGTGGGTCTTTGGTTTTGGACATCTTAATACAAGTGTTGTTTCTTCAAAGAGACAGACAAACATGTAACTTTCACTTGAAAGATGCCCAAGGCGATGCTCCTCTCATGGCTCCCGCAAATTTTCTTTTGATGCAAGTGGACTAACATCATACAGGTTTAAGCAATTGTCCTATTCTTAATAATCAATCATGTTGTGGTTCAATCCTTTATTTCTATTTGCAGGCTAGAATTTTAGATACCAAACTATTGAATAGTGATCGAGGAATTATGAGGGTAATAAGAATGCCATATTGTGTAGTTTCTTGATGGCATATCTTGTACTGTTCCACATAATTTTAAAGAATTTCATTAGTTTTAATGTTTTCCTTTGGCCGTCATTTTCTGCTCTTTTGATCGAAACCATGGTGGCGTTGACTGTAGCATCGAAATCGTGTCGCATCAAGGTGAATGTTCACTTTTGACATGCATTATTTGATTTTTTTTCTCTTTTGAAATAAATATTTTTGAACTATAAATGTTATAGAAATTCAATTAAGAAGATTAGGGTGGAGTAATAACTTTTTCGTCTGGGAATGTACTCTCATTTTTAAGTTGGTTTTAAAATATAAGGGTGGCCTTACATATTACGTAACTATCTTTCGGTTCATGGACTTCGGTTCTCTTTCATGGTTGTGGTTTGCACTTTTGTTTACGACTACCATTGATGAAGTATTTAAGAGGGCAATTCATTCAGCCATTGCCATTCTTACGGCTCTTATGGAAACAAAAGCAACCAGGTACACTACTAGACTATTACGAGATATTCGTTAGTTATTTACCGTATATGATGTTTGAGAGTATTATTGTTGGGTAATTTTCTATGCTTTGAAATGTGCAGTTCTTCTGATAGAGTACTGGATTAGCGAGAGATCATGGAAATTGTGAAAAGTTAGAGATTTTAGGAATAAATATTTAATTAATTGACTCTGTCTTTATTATTATCTTTAAGAAATCAAGAAATAAGTGGAATATCTCACTAGATAGATTTAGTTGCTAAAATATAGGATTAGGAGTTATCTGAATTTCATATTTATATTTTGGATAGAGTCTTTCTCTTTGTAAACTATTATAATTAGGCATAGTGCCTCATCAATAAAGCATGAAATATTTCAGAGAGTAAATTCGTATGAAGGATTGTCCTTGGACTTTAAAAGTCTGATGAATAACATAAAGTCAAATATAATTCATGAGTTTGCTGCCCTTATATTTACCTCGGGAGTAAGGTTTTGAAACTCGGACCAGACCCGGTTGGTTTGGATCGGTAACCGTCGAACCAGTAGACAAACTAGTCCGAGTTGGGGTAATCGGGTTGGCGGGAGTCAACTCGGTCTCAACCGGCCGAGTTGACCGAGCCAAAGTTTGGTTTTTTTTTTTAAAAAAAAAATTGTCCAAAACTAAAACTTGTCGTCGGATCAACGTTAAGAAAAGAGAAAGGAGGGCGAGAGAGAGATCCGAAGCTTGTAATATATGATTTTTCTCGTCACAAAAAACATACAAACAGAACAAACTATGAATAATTACTTGCTTCCTTTTTAAAGTGGTAGAGGGATTTAGGCCGGATCTAGCAGATTGGAGGTCCTCATCGAAAGTGGTGACTGCGCTATTTCGCCTTCTCCTTTCTTTCGAAAGTGGTCAAGGGATTCAGGCTAGTGACGGCAACTTTAAATCCATTTGATAACAATCCCACCTATTCTGGTAATGCACTCGAGCCAAAATCTAAAATCTCTATATTTCCTCATGAATCAGAGATTTTCAAGCTGCAGAAGGGAATTACATCAACGTATCAAACAATTAAAATAATATCATGAATAAGAAAAACGACAAACTTCCAGATCCCAATACATGCAAACCTCCAAATCTCATTGGTAAACTCCCATGTTGTGGCGAAGTCTACACCATCAATAAGTACATTGTTGGAAGTATTTTTTTCATTCGACTTCACTAATATGGTACACGCACATAAATTTTATTTTAATAATCATTGTTTCTAATATCTTAAACAAGTCGAGAAAGAAAATCGAGTAGAGGGCACGAGGCTACATAAAACGGATTGTCGAGAGCTCCTCACTATTTTATCAAATAATTCGCCACTTGTAACGAACTCCAATATGATATAAATCTTAGTACGGCTTGCTGGAACCTGAAAACAACATTTCCCGAAAAAAGATATATTGCACTTGTTAGGGAGGTCATGCAAATAGCCAAACAGGCCTTTTATGAACTTGAAGAAAATATAAAAGAGGGAAAGAAAGTAAGAGAGGTCTGAGGTCCAGACGGACGTCGTATGGATTTCTAACTTGCTAGCTTCATAATAGAAATCTCCCTTTTGATCTGTATTATATAGGAGTGTTACACATAAAAATTTGAGAGCACAAAGTCAGAAACTATAACGATCACAACCAAGTCGTGAATTGATCATGAAATTTCATGTGGCTTAAAGTGCGTTATTGGAATGTCAATGCGAAAAGTGTGTTAACCAAGGTCAAAATAACGAGAGGTTCTTTCTTCGCCGGAAAAATGATAGGTTGGGAAGTCAATTTTCATTTGTTATCGGATTGCAACAGAATTTTGAATACATCACATAACTGATAATTGCCATATGCCCTAGTCATTTCAGTTCAGGTAATAGTCATTTTATCGCCAGAGTGCCCACGTCCATAGATTAGAACTTGTTGTTCCCCAAATTAAGTTACGATCCTAAACCCTGAAATGGCGAAGCACTTGCTCCTAAGTTATCAAGAAATTTACCAGAGCACAAGCCAAGGCAGCTGATAAATTCAACCCAGAAGATTGAGAAAATGACAACAATAATAAAATAATTAAAAATTGACGGCAATTCAGAGAATTAGAACTTGAAAATTGTCTTCAAGGAATGAGCAGCCCTTTCACCAAGATAACATTGTTTGTTCGGCCCATAGTTTACGCATTTCCTTGACCAGAAGAATGATTTGAATTAGTAGATGTAGACATAGAGAGATCTGATCATCTAACGAAACAAATTGTCAATAGTAGCTGAAATTGGAAAGCTCACACTACGGGAATGATCCACCATTTTGTGCTCGATGATGGTGCTGCAATCGAGAACTTTCATGGCGACACTCCCTCCGGTCTGTGTGTTCTGCGCAAACTTTGTTGGTCCCATGGTTATGAATAAGAAGTTGTGTCGGTTCACCACTGCTGTCCACATCGGTTCGTTGAGTGGACTCTATCTGATCGTTTTATCGACTATAAATATATATGCGTATGACAGAAAAATGATTTCATTTTTCTAATACTACACTCTCATACATATAGTTTAATGCATTTTGCTATAAGTCACGTCCGTGTGATTTTAAAAACAGACTCGTTGTGTTTGCTTGGGCTTCTGCTGATTGAGAGTGTCATCATTCTGAAGACGAAAAATTTGTTCTATCCTGGGAGACAATTGTTCATTATCATTGGGCATCCGAATAGAGGAAATAAATTATCTTAAGGAAACAACGTATTTCATCAAAGTTCACTATCATATTTTTACAGTTTTGTGAGGTTTTACTGGTTTTCTTCTTTGTACAAAAGTATTATATGTTTACAGATTATATATATATTAATTACATGGATTCTTATCTTAATGATATCTCTATCTTGGAAAGTATTTTCACCAACAAACTTCACTTTTGCATAGGTGAGCTCCACAGTCGTCCTCCCCATCTTATACTTCCCCACTACCATGGCTCTCTCTCTCTCTCTCTCTCGGCGTTTCTCTCACTGCAAAAATCTCACTTCCGGCATTGCAACAGCTCACAACGGCTAGTCGGCCAGAGCTCCTAAGAGGATACCAGGAATCAAACTTTACCAAACCAATAAACTTCTCGCTTTTCATAGTATTTAATTAATTTGAGTGTTAGTAACGAGTATAGATGGGACGATTTTGTTTTTTTAAAAAAACAGAGGTGGATAAGAGTTGGAGAGGGGAGGGGAAAGAACTTCAAATAAAATGTTGAAGGTGTGAGAGTACAAGGTTGATATTTGAATATTTTTACTTCAATTGCTGTTTTTTAAAAAATATTTGTTAAAAGTGTAATTTAATTTTTTATTTCAGCTTAACAAATAACAGTACTTGAAAGTAACTTTTAACAACTGTTTATCTAAAAACAATCGTTGAAAGTTAAGTCAATTTTAAAAAATATCATTGCCTTCTTTTTAACTTCTATTTTCTAAAAATGGACATTAATTAATGTCATTAAATTTACTTTTTGTAGTAATAATTCATCGTATTCATTATAAGTAGAACTTATTATAAATTTGATAATGATATACACACATATATATATTGATAAATCGATCACAGTTAAGGTCTTGTTACGAACATTAGAGTTTTATGTGTGTAATGTCATTAAATTTACTTTTTTGTAGTAGTGATTCATCATATTCGTTATGTTATAAGTAGAACTTATTATAGATTTGATAATGATATATATACATATATTGATAAATCGATTGTGGTTAGGGTCTTGTTACGATCATTAGAGTTGTGTGTGTGTGTTTGGGGTAGCAGAAAATAAGAAAGAGTAGTTTGAAATAGAAAAATGGATTACAAAAACTGAGTGTGTGTAGTGGCAGAAGACATGATTGATTCAAAAATAAGAAAGTGTAGTTTGAGATAGAAAAATGGCTTGATAAATATATATATATATATATATATATATATATATATATATATATATTTTGATAAATCGATCGCGGTTAGGCTCTTGCTACAATTATTAAAGTTTTGTGTGTGTGGGGGTAGCAGAAAATAAGAAAGAGTAGTTTGAAATTAAAAAAATGAATTACAAAAAACTGAGTGTGCGTAGTAGCAGAAGACATGATTAATTCAAAAATAAGGTGGTGTAGTTTGAGATAGAAAAATGGATTACCAAAACTGAGAGCACTTAGGCTATTGCTAGCGTCTTCCTACAGGAGGGATAGCTAATGAGCTTTGATTAAACAACTGCTACGTACCTACCTCTATATATATGTATATAATCCTCTAGTTCTAAATGTAGGACTTAATTTGTAGTACAGATCCTACATATTTAGGAACATACCAGAAGTAGTATATACATTGGTTTAGTTGTATTTATACAACAAGCATGTAGAGACACATGAAGCCTTTGCAAGTGCCACTGAGCACTCGTTAGCTGTAATGAATGAAGATGACATGGGCCAAATAATAGAAGGCCCAATACCTATTGTGACAGATGTTGAACAAAGGCCTAGAGGAGCATCATACTGCTCTTCAATTGCTTGAATTAAAGCGTTCCAAAGAGGGACTTGGTGAGCCCTGTCAAGCATCTGAAACTATGGAAGTGTATCACCGTCAAAATGTACCGAAGCAATCACCAATCGTTGTGTATCAGGGGTCTCAAAATATTTAAAATACTGCTCTACTTTGAATATCCATTGCAGAGCATCGGATCTATCAAATCGAGGGAAGTTGAGCTTTATTTGGCGGTTCATTGGAGTCAAATACATACCCTGTTGCATACCAGGGGTCGTCTGTAAAGGCGTATCTGCCTTCGCTCCCGAATTAGAGACTTCTGCCTTCTTGTCTATATTATCCAGCTTTAACAGCACTGCTTCCATGAAATTCTCCAGGCGAGTGAATCGGGTCTTAGCATTTTCCACGAACTCGTTAGTCCGTTTTTGCTAGGTTTGTAATTCCTTCAAACGAGTGCTTTCGGCCATGAATTCTCTCAACGAAAGCACCAAATTATTATGATCACTCAATAACATAGTAAATTATAGAAGATAAGACTTCTATTATAACAGAATTGCTTTAGGCGTACCATCTTATAGATACGATTCTGCAATACTTCATACACGAAATAACAGAAAACACAGAAAACAAGAGAATAACAGGAGAAATACAGAAGGGCGTAGGTGACCACAAAGAGAAAGAAATATTTCCATAGTCATTTCACTCCCTTCCCTAACAACTTTTACCCTTATATACAGTTTCTAATCCTCTATTTCTTTAAGCTTCCACGTCTTCTGTTTTTTTTGATACAATCCACGTCTTCTCTTTGATTCTTTTGCTACTCCTCATAGGCCTTTGTTCAACATCTGTCGCAATAGGTATTGGGCCTTCTATTATTTGGCCCATCTCATCTTCATTTATTACATTTGCCTCTGACACAGAGATAGACGCACTGTTTATTGCCTTGCGTCCCAATGCATGATCTGATGATCCTTTTAAGAACTTGTTTGGCTTCTCACTTGTCTTTCCCTCCGTTTTCTCCACCATTTCCTCTGTATATTACTCATTTATTCATTTATATAATAAGAAAAATATCAAGAGAAGGATGAGAATGGAAAACACAGCAACAAGTGACTTCCTCTGATCCTCTCCATCATATACTAAATAAGTAAGAATAGTGAGTTCGCTGAATAAGGAGGAACAAAGGGTTGACATTTACAGGGCAAGTGACGTTACATTAATTATAAGTGTTATTTAATGAGGTGAGCCACCTTGTATTTTTTTTGTAGTAAGAAGCGGTGGGACGCAACCTCAAAATTTATGTGAGGATAATTAAGGTCCGCACACATCCCTTGATATATAGAAAACATTGACTACTCTATGCTGCTACTTCTTTGATCTCTCACGGTATATGTGTTTAATGACCCACATATGCTCTAACGTGTGTGTGTGTGTGTAAATAGATATATATGATGTAATTGAAGGGTGATTCTATAAAACGTAATGAATATAAGAATGGTTATAAATGAATTTTGTATCGACCTTCTTTCTTTGAATATGTTAATATATCAATATATATACACGCACATCTAATATAAAAATCAACACGTGGGTGAAATTTAAGATATAGTTATAGATTGAGGTTCTTATTATATCAAAATCACTTAAACCAATTGATAGGATGTAACTCACCTTTTATATATTTTCAATTTAATGTCTAGCTATTTGATGTGCATGGGACATATCCTAATAGATTGTACTATCTCCGTTTCTTCTTGGTATAAAATCCACTTTGTAGTTTTTTTTTTTTATTAAAGTGAATCTTATATTAAAAACTCTAGGTAGTACTAGTTAATGTTATTATGTGATTTGGGGGCGTTCAAAGCGTCTCAGTCTTAGACATATTGATCCCAGAATCTCCTATCCAGTTTGAGGTAGGGATATATTGGGACTGGGACAAAACTGGGATCACCCTTGAGATCCTCAACCCCGTCCCAGTATTAATTTTTTATTTGTTACCTCATAAATTAAGTTATCATTTTATTTTTGTATTTTTACCTCAAATTAAGTTATCATTTGATAAGATATGTATCACATCTTTAGATGCAATTAAACCGCATATATCACAATACTAATCCCAAATATATACAATATAAAGATAATAAAGATGATGATGATAAAATATTATATATTCTTCAACTCTAGATTGATTTATGTAATTATAATGGCCTTATTAGTTGTTGAATGATTGAAATGTTATGCGTGTGTCTTAATGTTTCATTTGTAACAAATATTTTTAATATCATTTGTAGATTAATTTTTTTTTCTATATATCATTAAATAATCCCACACGAGTTTTCTCGCATCTGATTATCTGAATGGGGTGAGTTTTGAGAAACTATCAAAACCAAGACAATCAATCAGCTAAAAAATGATTTACAAAAATAAGTACATAGTCAATTATTGGAAGTATTCATGGTATTAAATATGGATAAATATGTATTTTTATTTTTTATTTTGAGACAAAGTTAATAACTTAATTAACCACCTATCGTTCAATATATATATATATATATATATATATATTCTGTATAAGTATAACTTATATAGATTTTAATGTAATGATAGGAGTGAATAGTAGCAAAAGACATGGTTGTGAAGTGATAAGAAAGGGAAGCTTCAAATATATAGAAAATGAAACACAAAGCGAGAGAGCACAAAGGCCAGCGAGTAAGCTACCTATTGCATCTCATATGTTTACACCTCATCATGCATGGGGATGCCTAAAAATGGGCTTATTTCATCACACACCATCTACGTACGTACGTACGAACCTATATATACATATATAGGTTTTATTTATTTATATATGTAATATTGATGATGATGAGCACTATGCTCAGCTAGCATCTACGTACGTACGAACGTATATATATCTATATAGGTTTTATTTATTTATATATATATGTGTCTGCGCCATCATATATGTCTGCATCATCATATATGTCTGCGTCATCAGAGAGAAGGGGACACCTATTAAAAGTGCAGATGCACAAGGAGCCTCTGCAACCGCCCCTGAGCGCTCGATCGCGTGTCCTACATATATAGTTACACTGGGTGTTGTGTGAAGCGCATCGTTGTCCTCTTGGCCAGTACCTGCTCGGCCTGTCGCAAAGCGCCTCCGTCTTCAACACCACTTCTTCTGTAGAATACATATTCATTCATATATATAAGAAAAATATTGAACAAGAAGAAGAAGAAGATGAAAGGCCTGGGATACGCATATTTATATATATAGAAAGAGAGAGACTTACGAATCCAAGAGAAGGACGAGAATGGAACACACAAAAACAAGTGACTTCCTCTCCATAATGTCTTCTTCGATCTACTGCTTAATGAGAGAGTTTGTGTTGTGATGCATAAGGAAGAAGAGAAGGTTGGTATTTATAGAGCTAGGGCTGGTTGCTGCCCCCGCTGCCTCTCTTAAAAAAATACTCCAAAAAATACTCCTTCCCTAGGTTTTGTTTGCGTACGTCTCTTTCTATTATTAAATTTTATAGAAAATGAGTGATTTTATAGAAATTAAGGTGTGATTTTTTAAGGCCCAGAGGCAGAAGCCACGTACCGCTGCCATATCTTATAGGGCAAGTGAGGTTGAAAAAGTATGGTCTGATGATGTGAGCCACTTTGTTGTTTTGCATATGAATATGAGATTTGGCGCGCACCCTCAAGGTCAAGGCCAAGGGTCACACATGTGAAGGTAGGGTCCACCCACGTATTGACAACACTTGAACAAGTATATAATGTAGGAAGGGTGGTTGCCCCAACGTCAGCCCCGCTACATATAGCCTATCCTACGGCATTAGATTATTTGTTTTGGACATTTAAATGGTGAAAGAAATCTTTACGGGCAAGAAACGGCATTAGATTATGTGTGATGAAGAAGAGAAGGTTGTTACTTATAGAGATGGGGCTGCCACTTATAAAAATACTCCTTCCCTAATTTTTGTTTGCGTCTCTTTTTATTATTAAATTCTACATATGAGTGATATTTGATATATTATATGTAACAAATGATAAATTAATACTCTTAATGAAACAAAACCTACACAATTTTCTATCCATAAGATATTAAAATGTCACTCGTTTTATATAGAATCAAGTAATAATAATAAAATTAGGAAATCAGTGATTTTTTAAGGGGCCTGGGCAACACACTGTATTTTATAGGGCAATTGTATTTAGGTCCCAGATAAAAGAAAATACGATCAAATGGTCCTTTGAAAACTTAAAATTGCATTTAAGTCCTGTGAGACTTTTTTTTTTTTTTGCAATAAATTCAAATTTTATTGATAAGTCCATAGGCCACTAGGCGTCCATTGACAAATCCAGGTATGAGCATGGGCAGGGGCGGGTAAGGCGAAAGCCCTAGCCGATGCCCTTCCAAAGGATCATTGGGCAGAAAAATGCAACTTGGTGCCCGGCCCTACCCGATAAAAGCCCTAACATTTTTGAGCTGTGCAGGACGGGCTTCCCTGCCCACATGGTGATACCCTGCCACACCCTATGTGAAAAAAATAGCTTCAATCATACCTAATAAACAATATTGCAAACTTCAAATGTAATCCATTATTATACACTTTAGAATATTCTAAAATAAGTCTACAACTTGAGTCTTGAAATTAAAAAGACTACCATATATCTTAAAAAATAGTTGAATACACATACATGAAGAATTAAATAACATCTATAGTCCATTAAATACAAGGCATTATTAGTAATATAATGAACTAATGGTCAAATACTTAATGGATATATTAGAGTATTAGTGAATATATAATATAATATAAGTATATAAAGTATTATTATATAAAAAAATATTTATGTTAAATATAATAATATGTATAATTACTGGGCAGGGCGGCATACCTCGATACCCGGCCCTACCCATAAAAATGTCCAGTCTGATTGTGCTCAATTTTTTCTGAGCTTTTTTTTTTGGGGGGGGGTTGGGTAGGGTGATTTTTCGTTGGGTTCGGGTAAGTGCGTTGAGCTCCTGGGCTTCATACACACCCCTAGACAAATCCAGGACCGTACGCTGATAAGTCCATAAGCTTTACATTGACAAGTCCAATGGCATCCGCTAATAAATCCACAGCCCTCCACTGATAAATTCATAAACGTCCACTAACAAGTCCATAAACATCTAATAATTAGAATTAATTGTAAAAAAGTCCATGGCACACATCCTCAAGGGTCGACACATGTGAAGGTAGGGTCCACTCACGGATATCACGTGGGAAGGGTTGTTGTTCTAACGTCACCCCAGCTATACTTGAATAAGGTTCCGAAGTTGACTAACTTACTCCTGCGTTAGATTATATCAGGTAAAGGGTTGAGCATATTTATTTTGGACATTTAAATTATGAATGAAAGATATAGGGTTAACGTGTACATTTGCCAACGAATTATTACTCGAAGAGTATCTGGCACAAAAAAATAATTGAGGGTACCAAAATTACCAATAAATAATTAAAAAGTGAGGAAAAAAAAAAACACACACACACACACAATTGAGGTGCAAATTGGCCAACGAACTATTACTTTGTCACTGTCTTGGTGTCTCCGTCTTCCAGTGACTGTCACAGTGTTGACGACGTCGGCGTCTCCAAAACTTCCATTGTTGCTTTGGGTGTTTCATTCATCCTTTTGAACTCATCAAGATCCGTATGCAACTTCGGCGAGAATCATTGACCGAAACCAAATCCAAGAATCCACCACGATGTTCGATCGGCCTGCACCTTGCACCACCAGTTCCATCTCTCCGATGCCACAAACGGCATCGCTTCGCCAACGCCACCTTTCGCATAGGTCCCATCTCTTTTGGTATTTTCCTTATCCATAAGAAGAAACCGCTCTTTTCTCTAACGTCTCTACCATCATCCTACGCCAAGTACCTCATATTTTAACATAATTGTGATAGTTATTTTTTTAATAGTTATTTAGTACTCCCTCCGATCCTAATTATAGGACAACATTTAGGAGTTAACTTTGGTCCTAATTATAAAACAACATTCTAATTTTTATTGATTTCTTTCAAAAATACCCGTGTTGATTTTAGGCAAACGTACACGTAGCTCAAGAAACGTGAGGGGGTAAGTCACACCCCCCAAATCAAAGTCCATGTTTTCCGATCCACTTACCCCTCGCTCGTCCTTGGGGCTCTGTCCCCGAACAAGCCCCTGGCCGTCGAGATCCAAAGATCGACGGCTCAAATTTTTTTTTTTTTTTTTTTTTTTTTCTACATAAAATAATCATTTTTTGAAAATAATGTTAGTTGAGAGATTGGCTTTATTTTAGATTCTCTACTTAGTAAAAATTTTTTTATAAAAAAAATAAAACAAAAATTATCGATCTCGGCGTCGGATCTTTAGATCGGCTCGTCCGTAGGGACGAGCTCCCCCTGCTCATCCCAAGGACGAAGCGGGGAAAGTGGTTCCCCATGTTTTCATGGTGATCGTGTCCGTCCATTAAAGAAATACGTGTAAAAGTGATATAATAATCATCCAAGAGTGAGAGCAGCGACCTTCATCATGTGGGTCCCATTCCTCATCCTTTTTCATTCTTGTCTCCTTTTTCTTCTCCCCTTGGAAACATCAACGTGCGTCCTCCTGGGTTTGAGTTTGTCATTGAAAATTTAGAATAAATACCCTTTTGGGTCCTTGGAAAAAAAAACACGAACCCCATAAAATGAGATTTTTTTATGAATAAAAATGGCTTTTTGGAAATTTGCGAGGACCAAAATGTTCACCAATCGACCCTTATTAAATTTTTCGGGGACTAAAGGGCATTTCTGTATGAGGGGCCAAAATGGGGTCCGTGTTTTTTTCCGGGGGGACCAAAAGGGTATTTACTCTAAAATTTATGTATGGCTATTTTAGGAAAATCAGCAAATTTAACTAATTTAACTCTTTTCTTTAATCTCCCTAAAATCGGTTAGATATATCCTATAATTAGGACCGGAGAAAGTACTTTTTTCACTTTTTAATTGTTTATTGGTAATTTTGGTACTCTCAAGTATTTTTTGTGCTTGGATCTTTCTTCGGATAATAGTTCGTTGGTAAATTTGCACTTTAAGTCAAAGATATATTTACTAGCAAAAACAGACAGTAGTTGACAATATTTGTAATAAATAAGTATTGGTGTATGTGTGTTACATAAGGGAGTTTATATCTATTTTATACCTCAGTTAGGTCATATAACAAGAATACAAGGTTAAGAGAGAGAGTGAATTTCATAAATATTTTGAAGTTTTTTAAATTGAAATTTATATTTTCACATTAAAGTTCCAATGTCTACAATAAATCACAATGCGAAAACTTAATGCAAACAAATTAGAATCAACTTAGGAATATAAAAACAAAAAAAAAAATTACAAAATAATCATCAATAAATTATATTTATTAATTAATGGAAATTAACTTATCCCTTAGTATTTATTATCAAACTAAATCCCCTAGTATTTATTATTTTTTTGGAAATAAAAGAAAATAATCATCAATAAATTATTTTTATTGATTAATGTGGAGATAAAATTTCATTTATAAAAGAATATAAAAAAAATAGAAAATGATCATCAATCAATTATTACCAATAAATTATATTTATTGAGTAATATATGGATCCAAACTAAATCCCCTAGTATTTATCATGTTTTTTGGTAAAAAAATATAATTTTAAGTTATGATAACTCCTTGAAATGGAT
This sequence comes from Acacia melanoxylon, assembly GCA_019022615.1. Taxonomy (NCBI): domain Eukaryota; kingdom Viridiplantae; phylum Streptophyta; class Magnoliopsida; order Fabales; family Fabaceae; genus Acacia; species Acacia melanoxylon. Next base: position 1,746,757 of record JAFJYJ010000041.1, on the reverse strand, counting down.
ATCCCCTGTATTTATTACCTACTTAAATCCTCTAGTATCTATTATAATTTTTGGAAAATAATTATCAATAAATTATTTTTATTAATTGATATGGAGATAAAAATATTATATATTAAAGGAATATAAAATAATTATAAAATAATCATCAATAAATTATATTTATTAATTAATGGATCTAAACTAAAACCCCAATATTTATTTATTTTTTTGAAAAAATATATTTTTATATTATGATAACTACTTGATTTATGGAGATAAAACAAAATTCAATTATAAATAATTTTTTTTTAAAAAAAAAAAACGAAACGGTATAATCTAACGGAATTAACGTGTCACTTAAAAATAAAATCGAATTTAAGGGTGTTACTGCTGAGTATTATAATGTATAGAAAGATATAGATATGTGTTGTTATCCTAAAATATATTCTTTTAATCATTATCCTCATTAATAAAAACTCCCTTTAATCAATAAGATTATTTTAAAAGAAAATTTATAAATATGGGAACCAAAAGTGGATAAAGGCCTATTTATGACTAAAAAAATCATAAAGATATTATAACTGATGTCATCTTTTATTTGATCAAGATATCGAATCATAAATTATTTTGGGCTTGAAACTAATCCTTTTAAAATTTACAGCATAAAAGAACAAGTACATTTTCTGAAACTCAAATTTGTATTTTTGTTCTTCTTCCTTATGGGATGAGGTAGCTTCCCATCTCAACTAATTGTTAGATGGTAATTTTAAATATAAAACAAAATTTATTTATTTTGAAAAAATTAAGAAAGTTAATTAAATCATTTTAGAGTATTTATATTTATATTTTTTTCTCTAAACTAATTAGTTTGACTAATAAACTGATATATAATCTAAGAATGCACAAAATATGATATGATTAATTAATTTATTTAGTTTCCTAATCTCTTAAAAAAATCGACCATGTCTTATATTTAGGTCCGGAAGAAGTAATTAAATGTCATTGTCAACTTACTCATTGCAGTTAACCAACTTGGATGAAGACATGACTACTTTAACTATTTATTTTCAATCAACTTAATTAGGATATGTTTTAATTTAAACTTTATTTGTTTGAAGAAAATAAATCAAGAACGATATTAAATTTGTATTTTTTTTCAATATAGTTGCGTAAAATCATAGAATTGTTTTTTTTTTTTTAAAAAAAAAAAAAAAAAAACACCTGCCCTGGAATTGTATAAAAATATCGTATATAAAACAGAACAAGGAAAGCCATAATTAAAGGGAAAATTTTAATACTCTCCCTCTATATTCATTTAATATCAAAGAGCCCACAAAATATTTTGAAACTGCACTGCACTTTTAGCACTAAACTGAAATTAAGTTTTTTTTTAACTGAAAAGACATTTATGCCCTTGTCTTATATATGACCAAGATAGTCTTGTAAATTTGCACAGCTGTCTTGTAAATAAGAAAATTTACTTTATAAATTCTCACATGTGTTTTGTAAATAACATGTATTTCTTTGAATATGCTCCTTCTCCTATAAATGTGTAAGATGATCTTGTAATTTCACTTACATGTCTTGTAAATAAATATATTTGATTTGTAAATTCTTATACATGTCTTATAAATATTTGTATTTGACTTATAAAGTAAAAGCTTAATTCTTTTTTTACTCAAAAATTTTAATTTCAGTTTAGTGCTTAGTGCAGGGAAATTTTCCCTATATTAAAGTTAGCACGTAGACTACATGTAAGGACAGAGTCCTTATGTCCTTGTACAAAGAACAAATAATTAAAGAAGTAAGGTACTCCTCCCAAACCTAAATGTAAGACAGACTTTGAGGCTATATTTTCCATCCTAGTATTTTTTATCCCTGTTTTTTTTAGACGCCAAGTAGAGAAATCAAGTAACAAATTCGAGAACAAATTAACATAATCTCTTGTTGGCGTCAGCACTTAAATTATCACACGATCTAGTGGATATTTCAACTCTTCCAAGTGCTATGATTATCCTATTGATAGTAGTACCTGTAGAGAAAATATATAATTCGAGTCCCGTCCAAGAAGGATACCGTCCTAACGAAATATAATAGAACTTAGACACATGCATAAAATATTCAAGAGAAGGAAGAGAAATGCTTGAAAGCTCCAAAGCAGTGTACAGATGCTCTATCCTTCCACGCCTTATATATAAGCCTCATGCAGATGGAATTTGAACTTTAAATGGCATACAATAGTTTAAATAATAAGTTAATAGTCGTTGGGAATAAAAGGACTTTAAGGCCATGAATACCTGAACGTTTTGGCATTAAAAGGTGAATCAAAAATCAGTTTTTGAGTTCTCCAAAATTCCAACGTTCAGAATTACCAAGTGGAATTTTTGATAAGCGCATCTAATTCAAAAATTTATTTCCAAATTCATGAAATTAGCCCAATAAAAAGAGTCCAATATGTGTTTTAACCAGCACATAAGGTGTAAAGGAAATTGTCAGATTTTCACTGGGAGTTTGCCTTGCACGAGCCCACTCCTCCTCTTGGCTTGTTTGCTTATCTAAGCTCACATGTTAAAATACATACACTTGGACTCTCACACTCCCAAACAATGTGGGACTTGTTCTATTTGACACCCCTATCTATCTATTATACTTCTTGATAACTTGTAGTAATGGTGGTGTTTTTTAACGGATTCCATTATTGGTTTGGTTTATTTTAATATATTCTATTACTTATGTGTATTTGGTCCGGTTTCTTTAAACGGTTGGTTTTTTCAACAACCTTTATTACTCATTATTATTTAACATTTATTCTTGAAGTCAGATAGCCATTTTTTTGTGTGTGTGTATATATATATATATATATATATATATAAACATTTATCCTTGAAGTTCAAAATTCATCTTTAAAAAAAATGTATATTGAAAAATGAAAAGAATTGAATCACTTTATGAAATAATTCAGAGAGCTATATAACATCCATCTTCATTTGGTTTTGGTCTAAACTAAATTATTGGTACTGTGATTGTTTCTACTCCTTGATACTAGCATTAGTGGGTGCCTTCATGTAAAGTTCAAGGATACAAATTTTAGCCATTTTGTTTTCTTTACTACAGCTTACAAGGATCAAATTTTTGCATTCAAATGGAAGGCATCAAACCAGGTAACTTCATGATAAGCATAGGGAGAAAAGCAAATCAAGTAGCACTAACTTTTTAAGTAGTTTTGTTTTTATCTATAAACTCTTTTTCTAATGGGTTCTTTGATGATAGATATTTTAGCATGAGTTAGATTATCAATGGTCCATGTTGAAGGTATGAAAATCTTCTTTTGATGTGATCTGTCATCAAGGGTAAAAGAAAAAAAAAAAAAAAAACTCTCACTATTTTTTTTTGTGACATGGACTTGTTGTGTTTTCTTCTCCACAAGAGGAATTTCTTGCATACAACATTGCAACAAGAGAATTTCCACTACTACAAAAAAAGGAATATTATTTTCCTAAAGGACGTCATTATTTAAAAAAAAAAGTAAAAAATAAACGCGGTGGCTTTCTTGTAATTATTTGCTTGAACGTTAAGTCTTAGGCATCCTAAATCATATTTTGGGACCCCTAAAATTAATTTAGGCATCCCAAAAACATTTCAGGATGCCTAAAATGAATTTTTTTGCGTCCTAATATGTTTTTAGGACGCCAAAAAATTAATTATATGGCACATTTTGGAAAAAAAAAAAAAATTAGCGCAAGGGGAAATTTTTGGCGCTATAAATTTTTTTTTGGAATGCCTAAAATTAATTATTTGACGCATTTTGGGATTTTTTTTGCGTCTAAGGAATTTTTTGATGTCCTAAATATGAATTAGGATGCCTAAAGTCACATTTTAGGCGTCCCAAATTTAAATTTGGGATGCCTATTAAGGCATCACAACTTCCAACGCTGATGAATGGATTTTTCTATATTTAAATTTCGGTTCTGAATCAAAAATAAACCAAAGATTGCGTATAGTCAACCCTGGATCGTTCTCTCTCATGAGCCTTTTATTGAATCCTAAGTGATCTAAATGTCATGCAAATGCAATTAAAACAAGGGAAAATTAGGTTTTGGATTTTCAGTTAATAAAGGAAAATAAGAATGCAATTAAATTAAATGTTAAACTATAGTTTTTGATTTTTTTTTTAATAAAATGGAATGAAGTATGAAAATGAATATGAATGCTCTTGGAAATGGAATAGTGACTATCCTAGTTCAATTAAATATAGGAGTAAATTTTCACTAAGTCTAGATGAAAAATCTCAAGATACCACTTGAGTCCAATATTCCCAATTAATAGTAGCTCCTACTACCATAGCTAATTACTACCTTTTGAGATATTGTTTAAAACCACTTAGTGTGTGATTATGATTAAATTAATGCAACTTAGTTCCTCTTGATATGAATGTGATACCACGCCACTCAATTAATCCAATTAAATCATCTTTATATAACAATACTGCGTAGAAAAACATAATTTCATTTGAATCAATAGGGAAATACAAATTTATAAATCCAACAAGCCACAAAATTCAATTCAATCACATAGGTTCAATCCACAAATTTTTCCAAACGAATAAACTAAGTCTCAAAAATACAAAATAATATTCCTAAAACTAGGAAATTAAAATGTAATGAGAGAAAATAAATTGAACAAAATACTCCCTGATTAAGCTTTAAAACTCAAATCAATATCCATCTCCAAGAGAAAAGAGATCAGTCACACATTGCAATAAGAGAAACCCAAACAATCTGCACATTTGAATTCACCATGGAAATGAGGCTATGATTTTCACGGAAATGAAGAAGTAGTGGAAAGGAGAGATTAATGATGGCAGTGATAATGCAAGGAAGAGGTACAATGGTGTGGTGAGATTGGGAGTGGAGGAAGGTGAATCCAAGATGATGAAGGGGGTCTGTGCTACGGTGGAGTGAGAGAGAGAGGTTGAAGGTGTCTGAGTGAGGGAACGGCGGCAACTATGGAGGTGCGTCGTCTCTGTTCTCTGGTTCTCACCACCGGTGAGAATGATGGTGGAGGATGGTTGGGTGCTCGCCGGTGATGGAGGGAGGTGGTGAAGCCGCCAGCGAGAGTGAAGGGCGAAGGTGTGGAGGTGTTGCGATGATGATCTCCCAGGTCTCTGCGTCAAGTGTGAATCGCGATCCCCCTTTTCTTTTATTCAATGCGTGTCGGCTCTGTCTCTGCGGCGCTGGTTTTTGTTTTTCTCTTCTTTTTTTTATTCCCTCAGCTCCTTCAGCTAGGTCGATTCCTCCCCCCAAATCCCATTTTGTCGGCTTTTTTTAATTAATAATTCAATCTCTCTCACCTCCTCATTCAATATCCCTCATTTAATAATTCTCCCAAAAATCCCCCAGCTCCCCATTCCTTCAGCTGCTGGACACATTTTTGGGTCCTGTCTGCGTGAATCCAGCTGATCTGATTTATTAATTGGTTCCTGGTCAAAACGCAGAGTTTTGACCAAGGACCAATTTGAAAGGTTTAAAAGTTTTCAGTAAGGGACTAAATTGAAAGTTTTGTAATTTGAGTTCAAACTTTGATTTTCAAATTTAGTCCAATTTCTTCAAGCACCTACAATTTAAAATAATTAACCCAACATAAAATATTCTCATAAAAATCAATAATTAAAAGCAATTACATTTTTTTTTTGACAATTTTACCCTTTTTAGCCCTAATTTAATGTATTTACTCTTAATCTCAATTTATCATAAGAAACACATTTAAAGCTCAATAATTATGACAAAATGCATTAAGAATCCCAATTTAATTACCAAAAATCATGTAAAAATATGGTTCAATCAAACGCCTCTCACTTATCTCAACAAGTTTCGAGCTCGCGCAAGCACAACATCACACCTCCTTCGAGGACCCTCCTTCGTCTTCTATCCCTCACCATCGACACCAACGACCCACAGTTCGGAGAGGAGAGCGTCGCGAGAAAAAAAAAAAAACACGTTGAACCTTGATCACCTTCAACATCACACCTCCGTCGCCGGCGAGCTCATCTCTTCCACCATTGTTGTCGGCGACGTTACGCTCCCGAGAGTTTCATTTTCTTCTCTCTCAGACACTTCAAACTTCACCTTCCAAGTTTTGGCTGCTCCCCCTCTTACGCCACTCCCCCTCCTCCGCCTAAACTCCTATATGTGCTTGTCAATGAGTGTTGATGAGAACAAAGCCGATGCGAATATGCTGTATAGATACTAGATCTGCCACCACTAGGCTGTGTAAAGCCCAGATCTGCCGCCAGCGCTACTGCCAAGACTGTCACGGCGACGTCACTAGCGCTTGTTGCTTCCTAACCCTTCCAATCCGAAGACTGTGTAGAGCCCAAATCTAAACTCCAGTGAGTATGTGTTCCCGCGGATCTGAAATGGAGCCTTGCCTAGATCTAGATTTCGGCCCTGTGGAAAAGCGTATGTTTAATTTTTTTTTGTTAGCGTTGCTTTCATACACCAATATGTTGATTTTTTTGTTCGCGTATGTTGAAATGAAGCCTTGCCTAGATTTTGATTTACGTCCCTTTTTAAATGGTGTATATTTTTTTTTGTCGGCGTTGCTTTCATTGTTCTTGAATTTGAACTTGTTTGTTTGATATAAGTATGTAACTATGATTTTTGGTGGCTGATAATATAGTATTGGAATCACCAAATCTATAGCTCCTCCTTTAGTTTTTTATTGTTGTTGTGTTGATCTTGCTCGTTATTGTGAAAGTATGTTGATTGTTGATGTGTTTTTTCTTTTTCTACTAGTTCTTTTTCCACTTCCATGGCCAACCCCCAAAAGTGAGGTTTGGGGCTTTTTATTTTTATTTTTAAAAAACTATATGGCGTCCTAAAATTATTTTAGGACGTCAAAGGTCTCACTATGGCACCCTAACTTTTTTTTGGGACAACAAAACTCTCATCTTCCTGCATCTCCTACATAAGCATCCCTATAAAAAGGGATGTAAAATAGGCGGAAAAAAAAAAACCGGATGTCGTAGAGCTCTTTTTACAGTAGTGTTCATTTGGAAACAATTTAGAGCTTGATGAGATAGTTCTATTCTTTTCTTCTTATTCACACTCGGTGGCGGAGCCACACTGACGCAAGGGTCCGCAGCTACAGACACAAACATTAGGGCATTGTGAGAATAAATAGAGGTTGCCTCGCATAAGATCACCTCTGCTCATCTTCCTGAAGTAAGCATTAATGAGAGATTCGTCCGCTCAAGTTATCTGATCCTGAAACTTACCGGATCTTGGGTCGATTTGCATCATCTCTGGTGATTTCTTCTTTCGATATTTTTTTTTTGTGCCGGAGATTTGTGTTACGTGATTTACTTTTATTCGTGATTTTGCTCCTTTTTCCTACAATGATTTGTATACATGCCTTTTGATCCTAGTGATTTTGCTCTGGAGATTCATCCTGACTCTCTCGTTCTCTCTCTAGTTCTCCTTCGATTCTCTTGCACTCCTTCTCCCGCGACGGTTGCCTTCCCATGGCTTCCGATCTCGAAGCCAAAGACGTTATAGAAGAGCATGGAGTTTTTTAAGTCTCCTTCCCGTAGATCTTATAGTTTTTTCGATCTCAGTTTTTCCCCTACCTCTTTTCCTTTTTCCCCCTTTTCCGTAGACCTTATAGAAGAGTCTAGAGGTTTTCTTGTTTCTTCTTAAATGTGACATATGTCAAGGCTAAACCCAAAAACTGAGTGAAAAATTGTATTGTATGATATTTGCATGAAGGTAAGAACTTTACTGAGTCAAAAACTAAAAAATAAAATTGAAGAATGATATTAAATATAGAATTAATATATAAATTCAGGGATTTAAAACCAATGAGATGGAAGATTACTATTTTAAAGTATGATATTGTGAGTTTAAGCTCAATAATACAATAAATCTGTTAGATAACAATATATGGGATATGATATTGTTACTACCACGTATTCTTGTCACATTTTCATCGTTAGATCAAAATCTCATTAGGAAAGAGAAATGATAAAGGTAGATGAGATTCTAATCTAACGGTGAAAAAGTGGTAGTAACATTGGTAGTAACAATATCCTATCCCACAAAATATATATTGTGAGTTTAAGTTCTTATTTGCTGGTGTGGTAGACTAGTAGTAATTCATTGTTGCTAAATTACATTTGTTCATCAACAAGCCTGCCTTTTTTTAATTTCAACGCTGGTTACATTCTTTTAATTTTTAATACGTTTAAAACTTTTCTTAAAAAAAAAAAAAAAAAATTGGGGTGTTGCCCCCGAATCCCGCACTAATTGTGCGGACACAAACAATAAGTCCTGACTCCGTCACTGTTCACACCCCCAACCAAAAAATACCGATGATGTTACAATCAAAATCCACGGAGTTGTCCCTATTAATCGCAATTACACACACGCATGTATACGTATGCCTATCTTAATTAACACGTTTAATTTGCAAAAAACAATTTTCAATATCAGCTGTTTCAGTCCATTTGCAAATAATAAAAACTAGGGTAAATGAGCAATTTTATACATGTACTTTTCCCCGGAGCCGCCAAAGACTACGAGCTTTTTTCGGGCCAAAAATACACATGTAGTTCGTTTTGGGAAAATGCCCGCCTGCAGTAGTTAGTTGACCAAACGGTCAACGTTAACTTGGATGAAAGTGAACAGTAACGCAGCTGAAATTACTCTTTTGCCCTTAGTTTTAGGTGAAATTACCATTTTGCCCATAGTTTTAAATATTAAAAAAAAAACTAAAATATCACCCCCGCCAGTGGGCCCCACCACGGTCGGCGACCACCGCCCTCACTGTCGCACGGCAACCATCGCCACCGGCCACCACCACCGGCCGTGGTGGTCGCCCGGCCCGTGGTGGGGCCCACCTACGGGGGTATTTTAGTTTTTTTTTTAAAATGTTAAAACTAATGGCAAAATGGTAATTTCACCTAAAACTAAGGGCAAAAGTGTAATTTCTCCCACATTACTGTTCACTTCCATCCAAGTTAACGTTGACCGTTTGGTCAACTAACGGCCGTGGTGCTGGGCGCTCCCTGGGACAAAGTTCATGTGTAAATTGCTCCTTCACCCTAAAAACTAATATTTACCTCGGGAGCAACGTAATTAGGTGTCCCACAAGTTGTTCGAAGGGTACTGACCCCCTGTGAATTTTTACCAGTTGTCAAGTCATGCAATATATATAATTTTGTCTGCATAAGTTAAAGTCAACTTTAAATCCATTTGATAACATCCTACCTGTTCTGGTAATGCACTCAAGCCAAATTCTAAAATCTTTATATTTCCTTGTGAATCGAGTAGGAGATTTTAATTTCAACCGTCCTTTAACTATTTTTCTATGAATTTTTGAGAAAATAGGCTATAAATTCTAAATAATAGCTTTAAAACTATTTAAATCAAATTTTTCATAATTAATCCCCTCATAATATTTCTAAATCTTTAAAATAACATTTCATAATTTTTCCTTAATTTCTCGAGGTCTAAAATAATTTTTAATAAATATCTTAAGGTTTTCCTCATGATAAGCTTAAGATATTTTTTTTTTTGTCTCCAACTGGTTTAGCAATCTTTGTATCTTAGTCTTATTTCTAAACTTCTTGTCCCAAAATTTGGGATGTCACAACAACAAACAATAAATAACTACTTGAATAGGAGCATTCAAAATTATTATTTTAATGATCCCAATTACAATAGTCAAATTTTAGGCGAATCGCTTCTGTCATACAGTTGACTCGTTCTCACCATTGTTTCCTCAGAAAAGATAAAAGTTGTCTTCAAAAAAAATCACCTTCATATGTAGGGGGTTATGCTATCATCTACATTCTTAGAAGGGAGGACCTGTGGGTAAAGGTTATAAGGAATAAGTATGGGTGTGGTGCTGATGTCATTCCCAAGGTTGATGTGAGTCGGACTGGATCCAATCTATGGAAGGGTATTAAGAGAACATGGAGTAAGGTACAGGAGGGAACTGAACAATTGAATGATGGGGGCTCCGGTGGAAATGGAATAAGAATGGCGTATTTACCGTGAAATCGGCTTATGATGCGCTAAAGAATGAAATGGAGCAACTCGATCGATATGGGGAAAGATATGGAAGATGCAGGTCCCGGAGAGGTGCAAAATGTTTATCTGGCTTGCTCTCCATAAGCGGCTTCTAACCAATGTCTCCAGATGCAAGCGTGGCTTAGGTATTGACTCACGATGTACTCTTTGTAATGGGGAATCCGAAACCTTGATCCACGTCCTAAGGGAATGCCCACTTACTGCTGAGCTCTGGAAACATCTTGTGCCAAACCATCTTTGGCGTAGATTCATGCGGATGCCTTTTGACTTATGGATCCGTTGGAATATATGCCAGAGAGGGAGTAACAGGCAAGCAGATGAATGGAGGAATATTTTTGCGGCGGTTTGTTGGTGGGTGTGGCGTCGGCGCAATTCTGCTATTTTTGAAGGCAAGACAATATCGAACGTGGCAATATGGAATAGTACTATGGCGATGGTCTCCAGCATGAAAGACACTAGAGCTAGGTACTGTACGATGCTTAGCCGTTAGCAACTGCCAAGTGTTGCAAGGGATCATTGGCGTCCTCCACCGTCAGGGCAAATTAAGATCAACACGGATGGGGCATACTCTCATTATTCTACTGGTGTAGCTAGCGGCGGCGTACTACGAGATGAATTTAGCAACTTCCTTCGGGGCTTCATGTTCAAAGGGACAGACGGTGACAGTGTAACTGCTGAACTATGGGGTTGTATCCATGGCCTCAAAATTGCGTGGGATCTGGGGTTTAGAGACGTTATTCTGGAAGTTGACTCAGCGGATGCAGTTGATTTAATGTGAAGTCCCAGCAACTCGGCTCACGAGGATAGAACACTCCTGGACGAACTCAAAAGTGTCTTTAGCCGACAATGGAAGGTGGATATTCTACTCATCATCGATGGGCAAATGCGGCGACCCTACTTGGCTAAAGCAAGCCTATCATCTTTACCAGGTTTTCAAATTGTATTACATGCGGACCTGGATCTTGACAGGATTCTTGCTGCTGATAAGACTTAGATAGAGTCTGTGGTTACTCAATTGTTATCAAAAAAAAAAAGATGAATTAGCATATGGTATGTCATGTACACAGGGGCGGAGCTAGGATTTGAAATTAGGATGGGCGAAAATTACAAAATAGAATACACTGGAGTCAGCATTTGAAATTAGGGGGCAAAAATTATAGAATTGGACCCAGAATTTTATGAAATTATGTTTTAACCTCATAAATATTTCAATATTTTCATTTTAGTCCCTCCATGAGACTTTTAATAGGGACTAAATTGAAAATATTGAAATTTTCATGAGACTAACACATAATTTTCTAAACTTTTGAGTCAAATTCTATAATTTTAGAGGGCAGGGGTCACCCCTAGAATATAGCTGATCTTTCATATACTTCAATTTAATGCCTAACTATTCGATGATGTACTATCTCCGTTAAAATCCACTTTTTAGTTTAATAGTTTATTAAAGTGGATTTTATATTAAAAACAAGATGTAGTATTAATTAATGTTATTATGTGATTTGGGGTGTTCAAAGTGTCTCGGTCTCAGACATTGTGAACCCGAATCTCCTATTCCATCCGGGACTGGGATGGATTGGGACAAAACTAGGATCACCTTTAAGATCCTTGTCCTCGTCCCAGTCCTTCTTTTCTTTTCTTTTTTTACTTCATAAATTAAGTAGTTATCATTTGATAAGATATATATCACATCTTTAGGTAGAGTTAAACCACATATATGCGATACTAATCCTAAATATATATTGTATAAAGGTAATAAAGATAAAAAGTTATTCTTCAACTCTAGATCGATTTATGTAATTATTATGACCTTATTAGTTGTTAAATGATCATTTTAAACAACAGAATATGGAGAATTTTACAAATATAATGATATTTTTTAAGTTTATTATTTTTTTTAAAAAATAAATCGAGATTTCCTTGTCCCATTCCGGTATTACCGGGACTTGGATGCAAATTGCATCTGAATCATATTACTTAGTTGTGTTTTACCGTATGGATATTCATAACGTGTACTTAATTAGGATATCAATGATAGGTAAATACAGTGTGTTATGTCTCTGTACTAAAAAAATTGGTATTTGGTCCAGTAATAAAACAAAAAAGAAAAAGAAAAGAAAATCGGTACCATGTTTTGGATGTCGTTTGTGCTCTATATAATATAATACTCCCTCTAATTTTTTATATAAGATTTTGTCTGTCCTTAATAAAGATTTTGTCTGTAGTGTATGATTGGTAGTAATATATATGGTCAAAGATCGTATGTACAATAGAAATATCGTAATCTAATTATATACTCCACTGCTGACTAACGACTCCAACCATTTTATCTTTTCCTACTTCTCTGACTTGGACCACCGCTCACTATATATATATATATATATTGAAACTCTATAAATGCATCGATATTATGTATAAAAGATAAGTATGTAGCCTAAATGAGTAAAGGGTAGTTCGGTTTTGGTGATGTAAACAATCGAGGGTGTCTGCAAGATGAGATTTAGATACATCTTATTTAAATATTTATTTTTTGAAAATAATTAAAATACGCAAGCGTACATGTGTCTATATGGGAGAGATCCAGTGAGTCGGTGAGTTTTTGTAGAATTAAAAGAGAAGTATAATTTAAATTATGAATGAAATATATCTTTACTGGCAAAAAAAGAGACAGAAGTTGACAATATTTGTAATAAATAAGTATTGGAGTATGTGTGTTGCATAAAGGAGTTCATATCTATATTATACCTCAGTTAGGTCATATAAAAAGGATACAACGTTAAGAGAGGAAGTGAATTTCATAAATACTTTGAAGTTTTTTAAATTCAAATTTGTATTTTCACATTAAAGTTCAAACGTCTACACAATGCAAAAACTTAATCCAAACAAATTAGAATCAAATTAGGAATATAAAAAAATAAATTAGAAAATAATTATCAATAAATTATATTTATTAATTAATGGAAGCAAACTAATCCCTTAGTATTTATTATCAAACTAAATCCCATAATATTTATTATTTATTGAAAATAAAAGAAAATAATCATGAATAAATTATTTTTATTGATTAATATGGAGATAAAAATTTCAAATATAAAAAAGAAATTAGAAAAATGTTCATCAATAAATTATATTTATTGATTAATATATGAATCCAAACTAAATTTCCTAGTATTTGTTGTGTTTTCTGGCCAAATAATAATAATAATAATAATTTTAAATCATGATAAATCCTTGAAATGGATCAAACTGAATCCTTGTTTTTTTTTGTTACAAACTGAATCCTTGTATTTATTACCAACTTAAATCCTCTAGTATCTATTATATTTTTTGGGAAAATATTGAAAATAATCATCAATAAATTTTACTTATTAATTAATGGATCCAAACTAAACCCCCTATTATTTATTTTTTTTTCCTGCAAAAAAAATATAATTTTATATAATAACAAAAATATAATTATATTTATGAATATAAAAAAAATCAATTATAAAATAATATAAAAATGAAATGGTATTACTTAACGGGTGTTACTTTAAAAACAAAACCGAATTTAAAGGTGTTACTAATGAGTATTATAATGTATAGATAGATATAGATATGTGTTGTTATCCTAAAATATATTCTTTTAATCATTATCCTCATTAATAGAAACTCCATTCACTATGTGTAATCAATAAGATCATTTTTTTAAAAAAAATATTATAAATATGGGAGCCAAAAATGGATTGAGGTCTATTTATGACTAAAATAAACCACAAAGATATTATAATTGATGTCATCTTTTATTTGATCAAGCCTATCCAATCCAAAAATTATTTTGGACTTAAAAGCTAATTCCTTTTAAAATTTAGAGCATAAAATATTTTTGCTCAAATTAACAACTAACAAGATTCTAAAAATCCTTTTTTGGGGATTTTCAGAATTTTGGGGTCCTTTTTTTGAGATTTTTTTCTCTAAAAAGGGCCCCAAGTGAATTTTCCCAAATTTTTTTGCTCAAATTAACATGTACGTTTTCTTCTGAAACTCAAACTTATGTTATCCTTCATTTTCATTATTATGAAATGAGGTTGCTTCACATTTTAATTAATTGTTGGATGGTAGGTAAATGTCATTGTCACCTTGCTCATTGACAATTTTCAAGCTAACCAACTTGGATGAAGACATGAGTACTTTAACTATTTATTTGCAATCAACTTAGGATATATTTTAATTTAAACTTTGCTTGTTCTTGTCTACTTTGAAGAAAATAAATCAAGTACAAGATTAAGTTTGTATTTTTTTTTAAAAAAAATATATAGTAGGGTAAAATCATAGAATTGTTTTCTAAAAAAACCACGTGACCTCGAATTATCTAAAAATATCTTATATAAAACCGAACATGCGAACCCATAACTAAAGGGAAAAGTTTACTACACTCCCTCTCAATTTATTTAATATTAAAGAGCCTGCAAAATTATTTGAAACTTCGCTATACCCTTAAGATTAAACTGAAATTAAGTTTTTTGGCTGAAAATACATTTATGCTCTCTTCTTGTACATAGGCCGACATGATCTTGTAAATTCTCACATCTATCTTATAAATTACGCATATTTCATTTATAAATTCCTACAGTCTTGTAAATAACATATTTTCTTGTAAATATGCTTCTTATCTTATAAATGGCCAAGATGATCTTGTAATTTCACTTATTTATCTTGTAAATAAGCATATTTGATTTATAAATTCTTACATGTATCTTGTAAATAATCGTATTTGACTTATAAAGTAAGGATACAAATCTTTTTTCATCCATAAATTTGAATTTCAGTTTAGTCCTAGGTGCGGTGAAATTTTCCCTATATTAAAGTTAGGGTAGATGTAGACCATATGTAAGGATAGCGTCCTTAAGTCCTTCTACAAAGAAAAAATAATTAAAGAAGGAAAGAAAATTGGTACTCCTCCTAGACCTAAATATAAGTATTGGTGTATATGCGTTGCATAAGAGAGTTCATATCTATGTGATGCCTCAATTAAGTAATATAAAGTCGGTTATAAGCATAATACCTTTCTTTTTATTTTTCTCATTCATATTTTTTTCAAAAGTATACAACGTTAAGAGGGAAAGTGATTTTCATAGAGACTTTGAAGTTCTTTAAATTTAAATTAGTATTTTCGCACTCAAGTTCAAATGTCAATAATAAAGCACAATGCAAAAACTTAATTCAAACAAATTAAAACCAAATTAGGAATATAAAAAAGAAATGAAAAAATAATCATCAATAAATCATTTTTATTGATTAATATGGAGATAAAAATTTCAATTATAAAAGAATATAAAAATAAATTATAAAATACTCATCAATAAATTATATTTATTGATTAATATATGGATCCAAACTAAATCCCCTAGTATTTTTTTTTGGGGAAAAATATATAATTTTAAATTATGATAACTCTTTGAAATAGATCCAAACTGAATCCCTGTATTTATTACTAACTTAAACCCTTTAGTATTTATTATACTCTTTGGAAAAAAAATAGAAAATAATCATCAATAAATTATTTTTATTGATTCATATGTGGAGATAAAAAAACTCAATTATAAAGGAATATAAGAAATTAGAAAATAATCAACAATTTATAAATATGGGAGCCATGCCTATTGATGACTAAAATAAACCACAAAGATATTATAATTGATGTAATCTTTTATTTGATTAAGGGTATTCAATCCATAAATTATTTTGGACTTGAAGCTAATCCCTTTTGAAATTACAAGAATAAAGGGTTTTTGCTTAACTCAACAAATGTGTTTTACAAACTTAAACTTATATTCTCCTTTTTTATGGGATGAGGTTGCTTCACATCTCAACTAATTGTTGGATGGTAGTTAATGTCATTGTCAGCTGATCATTACCAATTTCTGAGGTTGTACTTTCCATCCTTGTACTTTTTATCCCTAATTTTTTTTATCCAAATATAGGATTAGGTCTTACATCTAGGACACAAGAGAGTATCATTATTTAGATGCCCAGTAGAGAAATCAAGTATCAAATTCGAGAACAAATTAACATAATCTCTTGTTGGCGTCAGGACTTAAATTATCATCACACAGATCGTCAAGTGGATCTTTCAACTCTTCTTAGTGCTATGCAAATCCTATTGGCGGCAGTACCTGCAGAGAAAATAGATAATCCAAGTTACGTCCAAGGACAATGTCTTTAAGAGCTATTTCGTAAGTACCGGCAGATAAGAAATGACAGACTTTAGAATAAAACAAATCCTTCATGCAAAAATAGGGTGAGCAGAACAACAAAATATAATAGAATTTAACAAGCCTAAATTATTCAAGAAAAGGAAGAGAAGTGCCCGAAAGCTCCAAAGAAGTGTACATATCCTCTAGTCTTCCACGCCTTATATATGACTCATGCAGATTGAATTTGGGCAGCCTCTTATTGACAATAAAGTGTTTGTTTTCTGAACTTTAAATGACATAAAATAGTTTAAATAATAAGTTTATAGTCGTTGAGAATAAAAGGATTCAAGGCTATTTATCTACCTATCTTAATCAATTATGCGATGCCTCACACAACTAAATAAGATGCTTTTTAAATCGGGCTCACTCTAATTTGATTATCGGAGCTTCTAGGTATATGTCTATCCTAGACGCAAATTAGATTAAAACCTAATTCCACATTATTTGATCTCAAGGTCAATTTAAGATTCTCTCTTCCAAGTTCAACCCTAAATCCCCAAAACATGCTCAATAATGGCCAATCAATAAGCAATAACAATAAAGACGAGATTAAATAAACTAAAATAAAATTAAGCAAAACTAATTAATGGAAATAATCTCTAGAACCCAAACAAGTTCATAGGTCCTCTAAGTTGAAAAGAGAATTAGTCACACATGACTATAATAAAATCCATAACAAAAGGATAGGAATTCATATTCAAAGAATAGAATAGAGAGAGAGAGAGAGAGAGAGAGAGAGAGAGAGAGAGAGAGAGAGAGAGAGAGAGAGGGGAAATAAAGCTTCTTCGTCACCTCCACAGTCCTTCTATCCTTCCGTGGAGATGATGAAGGGAACTGAAACGCTCAGTCGCTACTTCTCTGCTTCTTCGTTGATCCCCCTCGTGCGTGTCTCTGCCTTTTCTATTTATAAGTTAGGTCTCCTCCTCTTAATTAATCACCAAGCCTAGGATCCAAGTTTAATCACCAAGCTTAAGAACCAAGTTTAATCACCAAGCTTAGGATCCAAGTTTAATCTTTAGCATGTGGGGTCCACGTCTTTATTCCTTTTATTTAATTTATGGCTGCAAGCTCCATATGCTTTTTGTCTCTTATATATCTTTCATATAATATTTCCTACACAATAAAAATAGGATATGAGTAGATTTTATGTCGATTTATTCTTTGATCCTAAGTTTGATTCAATAATGGAAAAGTTTATAAAAGATAATTAAATAGGTATATAATATTAATAAATCCAACTAATTATAACCTAAAATATACACTTATTTAATTATAAAATATATACTCATCACTTACATGATATTACGTAACTATCTTTTAGTTCATGGACTTCTGGCTCTCTTTCATGGCTGTGGTTTGCACTTTTGTTTACCTTACTACATTGATGAAGTATTTAACAGGGGAATTCATTCAGCAGTTGCTATTCTTACAGCTCTTATGGCTGCAACAAAAGCAACCAGGTACACTACTAGACTAGTACAGATATTCGTGTTAGTTATTTACCGTATATGATGTTTGAGAGTATTACTGTAGGGTAATTTTCTATGCTGAATTGTGGAGGTCTTCTAACATAGTTCTTGTGATAGTAATTGGAGGCGTTGTTGGTCTTCTTGTTGGTTGGGTGATAGAACTCTCATCGAAGTATAGGTCACTTTCCTTCTCTCTACCTCATTAGTAATAGCATGCGTAGACTAAAGATGAAAGAGTTATACATTTTAGGTGGGAAAGAGAGAGAAAGGGAGGGATAAAGGAAACAGAGCAAAGAATAATCGGAATAATATTAGTCTTGTTGAATCACAAATCAAACCATGTAAGCTTCCCTTATTTATAGGCACAAGTCCTAATAGACATAAATATTGATAGATACCCTAATCTTTATAGACAGATCCCATGCTGGCACCATTAAACCTGGAATTCGCTAAATATTTACACACGTATCCTAACCGCTACAGTCTCACTATTGTATCAGTCAACAACCTTTCTGGTCTTTTCAAAGTTACCTTGTGTGTTCAAGCAACTCGAGCGTCTTCGAGAGAGTTTAGTTAATGTCTAGTCATGACTAAAATAGGAATGATGAATTTTCACTGCAGCTTGGAAACTATAAAGCAGTGGCTCTATAATCTCATGAAGACACTTCTGAAACGGTTCTGGTGGGGTTTCCTATTAGCTGGTTTTGTGACATTGGCCATGGCTGGGATAAGCTGGGATCGTGGAAACTATAAAGCAATGGCTCTATAACCAGGGACGGACAGAGGGGGGCTAGGGGTGGCCCCCCCCTAATTTTTTTTTTTAAAATGCTGGACCAAGCATAGGTTTGTAACGCCATTCTGTTAGTTGATATTTTTATCTGTTACAAAAATCATGCTTGCATTGAAATGGGCCCAACAGGTTTGCTTTCACGGACCATGCTTTCATATATATTCATTCACGAAAAAGCAGGTTTGCTTTCATATTATATTTTAAGAAAAAGTAAAGAAACGAGGCCCACACATTTAATATATATTCCCAACATTACTTGTTTTCCACTTTTTGAAAATTGCCATTGGCTACTGGCGGTTGGTTCAGCATTTTTTCAATAGCTTATACAAATTTTGTGAATCAATAAGGTACTTAAAATCACTTCTTTTCATTAAATTTCCTTCATGAAATTTATTATACATGATTTTATCTTTCTAATGATACTACTTTTACACTGATAAAAGAATATTTTAGGGTTACTGTTTTGGACAAGTTTTGAGTTTTGTTAATAGATGGCTATGGAAGACCAATTTCTTGATGATTCTTTAATTGCATACAATGAAAAAGAAATTGTTTTGAGTTTTTACACGGATTCAGTTATAGATAAGTTTAACCATATGAAAACACGTAGAGTAAGAGTCAAATGAAATAAGCTTAATTTAATATATTTCTTTCAATTTTTTTGTATATGAGGTCTTTATCATATTTTAAGTATTTTTATTTATAATTTAGTATTTTTTTTATTTTCGCCCGTAAGTAAAATTTAAGGGTCCATCCCTGTCTATAACCTAATGAAGACACTTCTGAAACGGTTCCGGTGGGGATTCCTATTAGCTGGTTTTGTGTCATTGGCCATGGCTGGGATAAGCTGGGATCTTGAAACTAGTCAAAACGTACTGGATTTGGTACAGGTACAATGTCACTAGTTTCATCAAATCTGAATTCTCTATCTTGTTTTTTCCCCGTTCTCGCTGTCTTTTGATGTTTTTCTCTTTTACATTGTTTGCAGCTTGTGGCACATCACAATATACACATCTTCTTTCTTCTTCCTCTATTCAAAGGCAAAAAATGTTGATAGTGAGAATCAATCACCTGCAAGTGGATACTATGTTCTGACTCATCAAGATTCACTTCCAAGAGGTACTAGGAGATGAAGATTTTCTATGGAGTGCGCGTGTATATATATATAGAGGCTGGTGTAAAAAGGGTGGGTTAGATGATTTCAATCCTGAGAAGACATCAAAGAAAGCAGCTTATCTATTGTACATTCTTTTAATTTCTGCTTGAGATGCTGCCATCATTCTTGTTTTCTTTCATTTTGTCATTATATTTAATAATTTTTGTTTATAAATGGGTCTACGTTCCAGGGTAGGAGAGTGATTAAAAAATGGGCAAGTTTTGTGGTAGGTAGAGAGGTCATTGGATCAGAGCTTATATCATGTACTCTAGTAGTTGTTTTTAAGAGAACTCATTGGATCATTTTTGTTTGGTTAAGAAAGTTCTTTGTAATTCTTAAGCTGGCCCTTTTCCTTTCCCTTCCTTTCCCCCCCGTTTCTCCATCTATCTAATGAAATCTGATTAATGAAAATTCGACAACAAAGATAAAAAAAATTGTCCTTGTAAAAAACGTATGTGCAAACAAATTATTCAATATCAGCTGTTTCAGTCCATTTGCAAATGATAACAATTTATACATACACACATATATATATATGTATATGTGTATGTATGGAAATTATAAAGGTGTAATAAATACTTTCTCTAATACTTTATGATATGGTCCAAGTATTTCCCTTAGAAGTATCTTATAAAAGCAAGTGACAGAGTACCTTTCTAATACTCCCTCTAATCCTAATTATAAAATTAAGTTGTCTTTTTTTGAGAAATTAAGAATTTATATTTGTATTTTTTTTCTTCAAACTAATTAGTTTGACTAATAAACTAATATATAATCTAAAAATACACAACATATGATATAATTAAATAACTTATTTATCTTTCTTAATCTCTCCAAAAAAAATTAACACAATCTTTTAATTAGGATCGAAGGGAATAATAATTATGAAAAAAAATTGTTTACGTCTAATTTTTTACTCTAAACATAAAAAAGTGCTTATTACTTCTTATTTTGTGATATATATATATATATATATATATATATATATATATATATATATATATATATATATATATATTGTTAAGTGATAAGAAACGGAATCTTCAAATTTATAGAAAGTGAAATACAAAGAGAGAGAGCACAAAGGCAAGCGGGTAAGCTAGCAATTGCATCTCATGATTTTACACCTCATCAGTCATCATGCATGGGGATGACTGATGATGACTGATGAGCTTATTTCATCAAACACCAATTACGTACGCATGAACCTATATATATATATATATATATAGGTTTTATTTATTTATATATGTAATACTGATGACGATGGGCACATATGCTCAGCAAGCATCTACATATAAACCTATATATATATATATATATATATATATATATATATATATATATATATATATATATATATATATATATATATATATATATATATATATAGGTTTTATTTATTTATATATATATGTGTCTGCGTCATCATATATGTCGGCGTCATCATATATGTCTGCGTCATCAGAGAGACAAGCATAAGTGCAGACGCACTTGAGGCCTTTGCAAGCGCCACTGAGTAAATGTTCGCCTCTCCTACACAGATACTCACATTGCCTGTGCCCTCCAGTTCCAATGCATGGTCCTTTGAAGAACTTGCTCGGCTTCTCGCATGTCCTTGCCTCCGTCTTCACCACCACTTCTTCTGCAGAATGTATCATTCATTCATATATATATAAGAAAAATATTGAACAAGAAGAAGAAGAAGAAGAAAGGCCTGTAATACACATATTTATATATATAGGAAGAGAGAGACTTACGAGCAGCCAAGAGAAGGACTAGAATGGAACACACGAAAACAAGTGACTTCCTCTCCATAATGTCTTCTTCGATCTGATCTACTGCTTAATGAGAGTGTGTGTGTGATGCATAAAGAAGAAGAGAAGGTTGGTATTTATAGGCCTGGGGCTGGCTGCTGGCCCCCGCTACCTCTTGAAAAATATTTAATATTCTTAATGAAAAAAATACAAAGTATTAAATCCTTAAAAAATCATAAAAATTGAAAACAACAATTTTTTTATCATTAGATATTAAAAATCTAATAATACAAAGAAATTAAGCAAGGGGTGGTTTTTTAAGGCCCAGGGCGGCAGCCACGTACGGCTGCTGGTATTTTAATATTCTTAAAAATCTAATAATAAAAGAAACACAAACAAAATTAGGAGAGAGGTGATTTTTTTAAGGTGCCCAATGCAGCAGCCACCGCTACCCGTATTTTATAGGGCAAGTGAGGTTGGAAAAGGAGATGGTCTGATGATGTGAGCCATTTTGTTGTTTTGCAAATGAATATGTGATATGGCACGCATCCTCAAAAGTCAACATAAATGAAGGTGGGGTCCACCCACGTAATGACAACGCTTGAACAAGTATTTGTGGGAAGGGTTGTTGTCCCAACTCCACCTGCTACTGCATTAGATTATATCAGGTAAAGGGTTGAGCATATTTGTTTTGGACATTTAAATTATCAATGAAATATATTCTTTTAATCAATATCCTCATTAATAAAAACTCTATTTAATATGTATAATCAATAAGATTATTTTAAAAGAAAATTTATAAATATAGGAGCCAATTAAAAGTGCATTGAGACCTTTTTATGACTAAAAAAACCACAAAAATATTATAGTTGATGTAATCTTTTATTTGATTAAGGGTATCCAATTCATAAATTATTTTTGACTTGAAGCTAATCTTTTTAAAATTTAGAGCATAAAACGTTTCTGCTTAACTCAATAAGTGCATTTTTTAAAACTCAAACTTATGTTCTCCTTTCTTATGGGATTTATGGGATCATGTAGTTTCTGATCTCAATTAATTGTTGGATTGTACTCCTCTCACCCTAATTATAAGAGCTAGTTGATTTTTTTGGAGAGATTAAGGAAGCTAATTAAATTAACTTAGAATATTTTTATTTTTATTTTTTTCTTCAAACTAAATAGTTTAACCAATAAACTAATATATAATCTAAGAAAACACAACATATGAAATGATTAAGTAACTTATTTAGCTTTCTTAATCTCTCCAAAAAAGATCAACTAGCTCTTATAATTAGGACCAGAGGTAATACTTAATATTACTGTCAGCTTAGTCATTTCAAGTTAATTAACTTGAATGAAAACATGAGTACTTTAACCATTTATTTTCAATCAACGTAGGATATGCTTTAATTTAAAATTTACTTGTTCTTATCTACTTTGAAGAAAATAAATCAAGTACAAGATTAAATTTGCATTTTTTTTCGATATAATTGGGTAAAATCATAAAAAATTTTGGGAAAATCATTGTGAGGTCCTAAGGACCATAAAAAATTATAAAAATGTCTCATGCCAAATTTTTCTATCAAAAAGGTCCCTAGGCCCTGCATTGTGATTAATTTGGAATGTGATGTTACCGAATTGTCCTTACCAACTTTTACAAGTACGTATGCGAATTTTTTGAAGTCTTTATCTATTTTCACAACTTCATGAGCCTATTTTGACAACAAGATTTTCCAACCTTAAGAAGTTATGAAATTTCAGAAGTTAATATCCCAATTTTCACAAGTGTAAATGTAAATTTTTCTTATGCCTATTTTTACAACTGCATGAATCTAATTTGACAACTAGATTTTCCTACTTGGAGAAATTATGAAATTTCACAAGTTAATGCCTCAACTTTCATAAGTGCATATTCAAAATTTGACAACTTCTTATGCCTATTTTCACAACTGTATGAGCCTACTTTGATAAACGCATCGTTGTCCAGATCGCATGCCCTACATCTATTTTTGCTCCACTTTTATAACCACATAAGTCATTTTTGCACCCAAAAAGGTACTTGGTGTTGGGTGCACTTTTGAGAAAACCACATGTGTATTTTTACATTTTAACCATTAATTTTTTATTAAATTGTTGGATCTTATATTAAAAATCAGAGGTAGTACTAATTAATGTTGTTATGTGATTTGGGGTATTTAAAGTGTCTTGGTCTCGGACATTTTAGTCCGGAATCTCCTTTGAGATCTTTGACCCCATCCCAGTCCCTTTTTTTATTTTTTTTACCTCATCAATTAAGTTATCCTTTTATTTTTGTATTTTACCTCTTAAATTAAATTATCCTTTGATAAGATATGTATCACATCTATAGATAGAGTTAAACCGCATATGTCGCTATACTAATCCTAAGTATATACTGTATAAAGACAATAAAGATGATGAAGAAATGTTATTCTTCATCGATTTATGTAATTATTATGACTTTATTGGTTGTTAAATAATTACTTTAAACCAGGGGTGGATTTAGGGGGCTAGGGGTACCCAATTTTTTTTTTTTTAAAAAAAAAATCAATGAATAGGAAAGAACGTTGGTAGCCCTTTACTGTCATATTTCTTTGGAACATTTTGGTCTGGTACCAGATCTATTATTTTGATTGGGCCTACTCGGATATTTAGCCCATCTTGCTATGTCATATAAAAGAATGGATCATCATTAAGGTTGTACTACATCTCTCTTAAACTAGGGGCTCAAATTGCTACCTGGTGTTTTTTTTTTTTTCCCGCGGGGTTTAGATATGGTAGTGAAGATGAAGTACTCTGGGTTCATAAAATAGTTTGCAATTAAGCACAAAGCAGTTTTGTTTTGTCTTGTTATCTTGGGTTTTCTTTTAACTTTGAAAAGGGCCACCTGCAGAGAGTGAACATTTATGGTGTGTTTAATTTAAGGGGAGGGAGGGGAGATTAAACTAGAGGCGGTGAATATTAGCCTCTAACTTTAGTCTTCTCTCTTCTCAAACCAAATACATCTTAAGGTTTAAAATTCATAAAATAGGACTATATGAGTAGTATTTTTAAAATTTTAGAACCAGTTTAAATATGAACGGATATAGCATTTTTATTCCCCCCCCCAATGAAAATTCCCGGCTCCGCCGCTGCTTTAAACAATAGAATATGGATAATTTAACTAATATTTTTAAGCTTATTATTTTTTAAAAAATAAACCAGGATTTTCTTGCCCCAACACATTCCGACCAAAAACAGGGACTGGAATGGGCATTCGTCCCAAGTTTTGAAAACCCAATGTGATCATATTACGTAGTTGTGTTTTACCGTATTGATATTCACAACGTGTACTTAATTAGGATATCAATGACTGGTTAAAACAAAAAAAGAAAGAAAAAAGAAAATCGATATCATTGTTTTGGATGTCGTTTGTGCTCTATATAATATAATATAATACTACCTCTAATATTTTATATAAGATTTTGTTTGTCCTTAATAAAGATTTTCTCTATAGTGTATGATTGGTAGTAATGTACATGGTCCCAAAAAAAAAAACTTATTATAGATTTTAATGTAATGATAGGAGTGTATAGTAGCAGAAGACATGGTTGTTAAGTGATAAGAAAAGAAAGCTTCAAATATATAGAAAGTGAAATACACAGAGAGAGAGCACAAAGACCAGCGAGTAAGCTAGCAATTGCATCTCATACTTGTACACCTCATCATGCGTGGGGATGCTTAATGATGAGCTTATTTCATCAAACACCATCTACGTACGTACGAACCATCACACACACACACACACATATATAGGTTTTATTTATTTATATATGTAATATTGATGATGATGAGCACTATGCTCAACAAGCATCTACGTACGTACGAACCTATATATATGTGTGTTTTATTATACGAGTATTTATTTATTTATATATGTGTCTACGTCATCATATATGTCTACGTCATCATATATGTCTGCGTCATCAGAGAGAGGGGGGCACCTATTATAAGTGCAGATGCACCTAGAGCCTCTGCAACCGCCCCTGAGCGCTCGATCGCGTGTCCTACACACAACGTTACACTGCCCGCTCAACGGTCCAACGCATCGTCGTCCATGTGGCCAGTACCTGCTTGGCCTGTCGCAGAACGCCTCCGTCTTCACGATCAGTTCTTCTGCAGTATATATCATTCATTCATATATATAAGAAAAATACTGAACAAGAAGAAGAAGAAAGGCCTGGGATACACATATTTATATATATATAGAAAGAGAGAGACTAACGAGCAGCCAAGAGAAGGACGAGAATGGAACACACGAAAACAAATGACTTCCTCTCCATAATGTCTAGCTTCTTCGATCCACTGCTTAATGAGAGAGTTTGTGTGTGTGATGCTAATGAAGAAGATAAGGTTGATATTTATAGAGCTGGTGGGGCTGGGGCTGGCTACGTCTGCCTCTTTCAATAATACTCCTTCCCTAATTTTTGTTTGCGTCTCTTTCTAGCTATTATTAAATTTTATAGAAAATGAGTGATATTTTGATATTTTATAGTTAAAAAATGATGTTGTTTTTAATTTTTTATGATTTTTAAATATTTATTACTTTTAATGAAACAAAACCTACACAATTTTAAAGTAATAAATCTTTAAAAAATCATAAAATATTAAAAACAACACCCTTTTCTATAGATAAGATATTAAAATGTCTTTCATTTTATGTAAATTCTAACGATAATACTCCTCCTATTTCTAATTATATGAGCAAATTTTGAAGTTGGTTTTGGTCCTAATTATAAAAGCAAGTTTTAACTTTTGTCAATTTTTTCCTATAATACCCCTATCTATACTTTCTCAATAATAATGAAAGACAATAATAATTTAATAATATACCTATATATTTTATAAAGTAAATAATGTTTGCAACTCATTAATGTTATATACACCTAAATCATACTTTTTTATATAAAATAATTTTGAACAATTTTTATCATATTTTTTTCCATATTACCCCTACTAATACCTCTAATCAAATTGATGAGCTTATAACTATATATATTGTACATATATAGTACCGCTGTGACTCAACTCAACTGCCATTAAATAATGTTTCAGATCCCATCAGCTTCGGGAAAACAACAAATTATATAAAAAAAACCGTTAGTGTGTTTTAATATCTCAACCGAGCTTAGCTGATAACTCAATTAATCTAATAAATTGATGAGCTCGGAGAAGTGGTGGAGAGAATGGACATTATGCGAATGTCATTTAATTTTAAATTTTAGGTAAGGGTATTTTAGGAAAATAAAAATAATTAACTAATTTAACTTCCCTCTTTAATTCCTCTAAATTCTGGTAAATAGCTCTTATAATTAGGACCGGAGGGAATAATAAATTAAATAAGGGGTGATTTTTTAAGGCCCAGGGGGAGCAACCACCACTGCCGCCGGTATTTTATAGAGCAACTGGGCAAGTGAGGTTGGAAAAGTATGGTGTGATGATGTGAGCCACTTTGTTTTTTTGATAATAATGTGAGCCACTTTGTTGTTTTGCAAATGAATATGCGATTTGGCGTTTGACCGGGAAAAAAAAAAAAAGGCAGGCACCCTCAAGAGTCAAGAGTCAAGAGTCAACACATGTGAATTGAAGGTAGGGTCCACCCACGTAATGACAACGCTAGAACAAGTATATAATGTGGGAAAGGTGGTTGTCCCAACGTCACCCCCGCTATAGCCTATCCTACTGTGAATGAAATATATCTTTATCGGCAAGAAACGCCACAAGTTCACAATATTTGTAATAAATAAGTTTGTATTGGTGTACACTGGTCCTATTTATAAGTCTATTTTGACCAAATCTCACATACCAAGAGGTAGTTGACACAATAATTATGTGGATAAATTTTAAATTTTACCCTAATTTATGATTGAGTATTTTTCAACTGTTTCATGTCTCTCTATCTTTATGAGTATAATTAATATGGGTAAAATTATCACAAACTCATTTATTACACTAAACCCACTTATAAATGACTAATTTTTTTTAGTGCAAACTGAAACATAAATGGGATGAGAGTGGTATGTGTGATGAAGAAGAGAACGTTGTTGTTGATAGAGTTGGGTTGCCTCTTTTTAAAAAAATACCCCTTCCCTTATTTTATTTTTTTGCCTCTTTTTTTATCATTAAATTCTACATATGGGTGATATTTTGATATATTATATGTAAAAAATTATATTATTTTCAAATTTTTATGATTTTTTAAAGATTTAATTAATACTCTTAATGAAACAAAACCTACACAATTTTAAAGTAATGAGTATTTGAAAAAATCATAAAAAATTGAAAACAATACCATTTTCTATTCATAAGATATTCAAATGACACTCATTTTATGTAGAATCAAATCATTAAAAAAAAAAAAGGAAATGAGTGATTTTTTAAGGGGTCTGGGGCAGCACACCGTATTTTATAGAAAAATTGCATTTAGGTCTCTAATAAAAAAAATACGATAAAATGATTCCTTAAAAATTTAAAATTACATTTAAGTCTTATGAGACTTTTTTATAATAAATTCAAATTTCATTAACAAGTTCATAGGTGGCTGGGGTCCACTGATAAATTCATTGGTTTCACACTAACCAGTTTAGAGCGTTCACTTTAGACATTCAATAATTAATAATTAGAATTTATTGTAAAAAAATCAATCCCACGCATCCTCAAGAGTCAGCACATGTGAAGGTAGGGTCCACCAACGGATATCATGGGGGAAGGGTTGTTGTCCCCACGTCAACCCAGCTATTACTTGGATAAGGTCCCGAAGTTGACTAACTTACTCCTGCGTTAGATTTTATGAGGTGAAGTGTTGAGTATATTTTTTTTTGACATTTAAATTATGAATGAAATATATCTTGTATTTATTACCAAATTAAATCTTCTAGTGTCTATTATATTTTTTGGAAAAAAATGAGAAAAGAATCATCAATAAATTATCTTTATTGATTGATATGAAGATAAAAAAAAAATCTAAGAAAAATCCGTTAAATTTGTAAAACCCTTAAATGTCTGTTGAATTTGTTAAAGGATTCGGGTGAATTTACCCTTTTACCCTTAGTTTTAAATAAATTTAAAAAAAAACATGACCCTCGCTAAAGGACCGATCGTTGATTGACACCTGCAACCGCACGATAGCGAAGAGGCGCTAGCTTGAAATCCGGCGATGATTTTTTTTTTTGTGGGGTTTTTGTTTTTTTGTTTTTTTAAAAAATGATTCATTGAAAGTTAGGGAGGTGGGGTTCAAATCACCCACCTTCATGGGGCCCTTGGTTCTTTTGATATATATATATATATATATATATATATATATATATATATATATATATATATATATATATATATATATATATAATATGCGTAAATAAATATATATAATCTTCTTAACATTTTTTTTTCCATCAACAAACATTCTTACAAATCTCATTACTTGAACTTGTAAATGCCATTAAAAATTGAGAATTGTCATTGAAAGATTTGTTATAATTACACTTTTTTTTTTCATCAAAGTGAATTATCACAAATTTTTCAATGGCATTTACAAGTTTGTTGTTCAGGTTTATCATTTTTTTGTTTCTGAAAGAACAACAAATAAAAGTGGATTATCACAAATCTTTCAATGACATTTTACGAGTTGTTTTTTGAGGTTTACCATTTTTGTCTCTGAGGAAACAACAAATAAAAGTAGATTATTACAAATCTTTCAATAGTATTTACAAATTCTTCAATGACTTTTACAAATTTTTCAATGATAGTTACAAGTTGTTTTGCAAATCAATATGCGATTTGGCGTTTGACCAGAAAAAAAAAAAAAATGCGATTTGGCAGGCACCCTCAAGAGTCAAGAGTCAACACATGTGAATTGAAGGTAGGGTCCACCCACGTATTGACAACGGTGGAACACGTATATAATTTTTTCATGTTTTTTTTTTAAATAATTAATTAAATTTCTTGAAATTTGATTTAAAATATTTCCCGATGTGACACTCTTTAGTCGATTAAAACCAAGTTTAGTCATTAAAACGCCGAGAAGATGATTTTTTGAGAGGCATGATTTAGTCATTAAGCTGATGATTTTAGTCGACTAAATCGCAACAGTGTTTTTTTGTGAAACCAACATTTAGTCGACTAACCCACTTGGGTTGATCGACTAAATCGCGGCGAAGGGTTTTTAAACCCCCATTTGCGTCATTATGGAAATGTCTTATCATAGCAACCCTTCCCCTAATACTCTCTTTTCTCGTTTGTAGTCGACCCGTCAAAGTTTAATCTCATTCCATTCAAGGTATTATTGTTGTGTAATCGTTGTAGTTTCATTTTGTTCGCTTTTCTTTTTTTTGTAATAGTCTCTCTAATTTTTCGGTT
Organism: Acacia melanoxylon; assembly: GCA_019022615.1. Lineage (NCBI taxonomy): Eukaryota > Viridiplantae > Streptophyta > Magnoliopsida > Fabales > Fabaceae > Acacia > Acacia melanoxylon. Next base: position 1,716,867 of record JAFJYJ010000041.1, on the reverse strand, counting down.
AAATCAAAAAAAATCAGACTTTTCATTAAATAAATCCTTGACGAGAGGGTAAAAAAGCACGATTTCTTTGACTAAGCTGAAAAATTAGGGAGACTATTAATTCTCTTTATCTATTTATTATTAATTAATAATACCCTTTTCTATTTGTTAGTAATTAATAATACCTCTTTTTATTTTTTTATTAATTACTAACTCCCTTTTTAATTTATTCCCCTTTTTTAATAATAATAATTATCTATTTTATTATTATTTATTTATTCTATTTTATTACCTATTTTTTTCTAATAACAATAACAATTATTATTATTATTATCATTATTTATTATTATTTCTCTACCAAAAAAGATTTAAACTCTCCCGAGCTTATTTCAATACTTTAAATTAGGATTTTAAATAAAAATTAACAACATAAAAATATATTTTATATCATAGGGTATATAATGTGGGAAGTCTTGTTGTCCCAACGTCACATCCGCTATCGCACTGTATTAGATTATACAACTCTAATTTTATTTATAAGTCTTTTTTAACTAAATCACACATACTAAGAATAGATAATTAGTTCAATGATCATAGGGTAAATTTTCAAATTTTCCCTTATTTATAAATAGATATTTTTTAACTCTTTCTTCTTTTATTGGTACAATTAATATGGACAAAATTATCACAATCTCATTTATTATTTGAAAGATGACTTATTAATAGGACCAAATTTGCCCTTATTTATGAATGAATATCTTTAACTCACAGGTAGAAAAAGTCTTTTTAAGACCGGACAAAAAAGACCACCTAAGACCGGATCTGGAACCGGTCTTGATACAGGCGGTCTTAAAAGTCTTTACTTTTAAGACCGGATCCACAACAAGTCTTAAAAAAATACTTTTTAGAGAAGAGCTTTAAAAAATCTGGTTTTAAAAGTCCTACTTGCAAGAAAGAAAGAAAAAATCTCCAGCGAAGCCAGCCATTGCCCCTCCAACAACAGCAGCACTGCATCGAACGCCTGGCTCGATGGCTGGTGCACCGACGTCACCACCGTCTTCCCCTTCCGCGCCAGCGACCTCAAGAGTGGTCACTACTCGCTGCGACACCATTGAGTCAAATAATCTGCAAAAGAATGGGGGAGATTACCGAAAGTGCGCATGACGGTGGACATGGAGAGAATGCGAAAGCTAAACACATATTCGAGAACAAATCCCAAATTAAAGGAACCCAGATTCATAAGAGTAAATTGTGATATTTCAAAAAATGAATTTCAAAAGGGAACCCAGATCCAAACGATTCCACAGATCGATTAAAGCATAGTTCTTTCTATTTCTAAAATCATCGACAAAAATGAATCAAGAGTTCGAATAACTTGACAGGATAGATCTGTTCTCAAAAGGGCATAAACTCAATCGATTAACAAGAAAAAAAAAAGTGCTTCACAATGCAATATCATATTCAGTGATTTTTAGAGAAAAAACATTACTTACCCATCAACTTCGAATTCTGGAACCCTTTCTGGAAATAGCAGTCCAGTCACCGTCCCCTACCCAGAAAAAAAAATAAAACAACGAACAAAGAGATTTTTGTTAAAGGAAATAATCTTGATGCAAATATGAGAGTATAAAACTACTCACCAAAATCAGAGTGTCATCGTTATCATTTAGAGAAAGAACCTGCCGGAGCTAAAACTGTGCGATAAGGATGAGAGAGAAAAGAGAAGAGATGGAGAAGATGAAACTGTGCGATGAGGACGAGAGAGAAAAGAGAAGAGATGGAGAGACAGTCCGATGAAATTCAATGTTTGGCGCTTCTTTGATGAAAAAATTGGAGACTGGTTATTATTAAAATCAAGTCTTAAAAATATAATATCTTAAAAGTCAGACTTTTAAGACCGGATTTTTGAAATATTCTTACTTTTAAGACCGGGTATTTTAAAAGTCCGGTCTAAAAAGTTTTTTATATTTACAAAACTGTCACCGTTCATACTTTTAAGACCTAACGCTTTAAAAGTCCGGTCTTAAAAAGTTCTTTATATTTACGAAACTGCCACCGCTTATACTTTTTAGACCTAACGCTTTAAAAATCCGGTCTAAAAAGTTCTTTATATTTACGAAACTGCCACCGCTCATATTTTTTAGACCTAACCCTTTAAAAGTCCGGTCTAAGAAGTTCTTTATATTTATGAAATTGTCACCGGTCATACTTTTAAGACCTAACTGTCACGGTCTTAGACAAAATCACCCAAAACCGTGCCGGCCTTAGCTTGATCGCTCCCTTGATCTTGGCTAAGTCGTAGAACCCTCACAAGTAGGCAAAGAGCACAAAGACAAAGAGAACTTTTAGAGAGAGAAGTGAACACTTTAGAGAGAGAAGCTCTGGAATGCAAAATGACTTGTATTGCTTTCGATGGATACAAATGAGGGTGGCACTTCCTATTTATAGGCATCCACCTCCTCAGTGAACGGCTAAGATCGATTACATCCAATGGTGGAGAATAGTTCTCCGTAACCTTCCCTAGAATTATCTAGATATCTACATATTTCATGAGAGTTCTAGAGATTTCTATACAATTCTATATCTATGTACAAGTATCTACAATAATCTGGAGTTCTCTAGAAACCTCCTTTGGAGTGTCTTGTGCACAAAATATCTTGCGTTCCCGTGATCCGTGACACTCTCCCCCACCTAATCCGGTGACGTCCTCGTCACCGACTTGTCTTTGTACCGGTGTAGGTGGTCTTCGAATTGCCAAAGATCCTCCTGAGGTTCCCATGTGGCTTCACTCTCTGGCAACTCTTTCCATTTGATTAAGTATTGGGTACTTGGTGGTACCCCTTGTCGCCGCACCACTCGATCAGCTAGCACCTCCTCTACCTCTCGATCGAACGACTTGGTCATGGTCGGAGGTGCTCTCGTTGAGATGGCTCGATCAGGATCATCCTTGTCTTCATGGAACGGCTTGAGCATACTAACGTGGAAGACAGGATGAATCTTCAAGTTTGGGGGTAGGTCCACTTGTAAGAAACCTTTCCTACCCTTCCCACGATCTTGTACGGGCCTTCATACCGCGGATGAGGCCCTTGTGTACCTTTCGGAACACTTTGAATTGTTGAGGAAGAAGCTTTACCATTACCATGTCTCCCACTTGGTACTCGAAGCTCGCCTCTTCCTATCTCGCAAACTTTTTCATTCGCTTGGCCGCCTTGACAAGAAAGGACCTCGTCACCTCAGCTTGATCTTGCCAAGATTTGACCATGTGATAGGCTCCTGGACTCTTGCCCTTGTAGGTGGTGGCAAGGGCATGGGGAGTGAGGGGTTGTTGTCCCGTCACCACTTCAAAGGGACTCTTTCCCCGTTGCCTCACTCTTCTGTAAGTTATAGGAAAATTGAGCCACATCAAGGAGCTTGGCCCAATCCTTTTGGTTGGCACTCACGAAGTGCCGCAAGTAGCATTCCAACAGAGAATTCACCCTTTCTGTTTGTCCGTCGGTCTGTGGGTGAAAACTTGTGGAAAAGTGTAACTCAGTGCCCAGGAGCTTGAACAACTCAGTCCATAGCTTGCCAGTGAAACGGGGGTCTCTGTCACTGATGATTGTCTTAGGTAGACCCCAATACTTTACTACATTCTTGAAGAATAGCCTGGCCGCTTCTTCTGCTGTACAATCCGTAGGGGCAGCTATGAATATTGCATATTTTGAAAATCGATCTACCACCACCATGATAGAACCGCACCCCTCGGACTTTGGTAAAGCTGAAATGAAGTCCATGGAAACGCTTTCCCATGGTTGTCCTGGTATAGGGAGAGGCTCCAACAGATCCCGCAGTTGTTGGTTTACTATCTTGTCTTGTTGGCATACAAGACAAGTCTTCACATAGAGTTCCACCTCGTCCCTCATCTGCGGCCAGTAATAAGATGCTTCCAATAAAGCAAGTGTGCGTCTTTGTCCCGGATGACCGGCCCACTTGGAGTCATGACACTCCTTAATGAGCTCTCTACGCAGATTCTCCCATTTGGGAACAAAGACTCGCCTCCCAACGGTATAGAGAAGGCCATCCTCTAGCCAAAACCTCTTGGTTTTCCTTCCTTGGCCATCTCTACCAATTGTCGAGCCACGGGGTCATGGTTCATACCTTCAATGATTTTTGTGATCAAGTCGCCCTTGGCTTGACTCATTGATGCCAACTCCGCTTTTCGGCTCAATGCATCCGCCACTACATTAGTTGTGCCGGGTTTGTATTCCATCACATAATCAAACTCGGCTAGAAAGTCTTGCCGGGGGCTTGCTTGGGTGTTAACTTCTTTTGAGTTTGGAAATACCGAGTAGCCACATTATCAGTCTTGATCACGAACCTTGATCCCAACAGATAATGCCTCCAAATGCGCAAGCAATGCACCACGGCTGTCATCTCCTTTTCTTGGACTGTATAACGCCGCTCCGCATCATTAAGCTTACGACTCTCAAATGCTATTGGATGCCTCTCTTGCATTAGCACTCCTCCGATAGCAAAGTCGAAGCATCTCGTGTGAACTTCAAAAGTTTTGGAGAAGTCCGGAGAGCAAGCACGGGTTCCTCCATCACTGCCCTTCAAGTCTTCAAAGGCATCATGGCACTCCTTAGTCCATTCCCATGACTTGTTTTTCTTCAACAAGTCTCCACAAAGGTGCTTTGCCCGAGCGAGTAGCCCTTGATGAACCGCCTGTAATAATTCACCAACCCGAGGAAAGATCGTAACTCAGATACTTTGGTGGGTGGCTCCCATTCCTCAATAGCACGAATCTTCTCCTTGTCCATCATAAGGGTCCCCTGGCGAATTATATGTCCAAGGAAGTGCACCTCCTCCTTGGCAAAAGAACATTTCTCCTTCTTGACATATAGCTCATTCTCACGCAGAGTTTGGAACACAGCCCGTAAGTGTTCTACATGGGTCTCCAAGGTGTCACTATAAATTACTATGTCATCCAAGTAGACCACCACGAACCGATCAAGAAAAGGATGAAAGATCTCATTCATCAATGTGCAAAATGTCGCAGGTGCGTTGGTTAGACCGAAAGGCATTACCAACCACTCAAAGGACCCGTACCTTGTCACACAAGCGGTCTTGGGTTCATCTCCTTCGGCAATGCGAATTTGATGGTACCCCGACCTCAAGTCTAACTTGGAGAAGTACTTCGCCTTACCCAACCTGTCAAACAAATCTGCTATTAAAGGAATAGGATACTTGTTCTTAATAGTTACCTTATTCAGGGCCCGATAGTCGATGCAAAGTCGTAATGATCCATCATGCTTGCGTTGAAACAAGACTCGGTGCCCCATAAGGTGCTTTGGAAGGCCGTATATGCCCAAAGATCGAGCAACCCTTTCAGTTGTCTCCTTAGCTCTTCCAACTCAGGCGGTGCCATGCGATAAGGTGCCATGGCGGGTGGACGTGCTCCCGGTTCCAACTCAATCTTATGATCCACCTCCCGTCTAGGTGGCAACCTCTTAGGAAGTTCCGGCGGCATTATGTCCTCGTTCTCCTTAAGGACGTTCGAATGATAGGGGAAGATTTCCACTATCTTCTTCATTAGAACTCACCTCCTTTAAAGCTGCAAGGTAGGTGACTTCCCCTTCTTAAGTCCCTTTTCCACCTGCATGGCTGACAAATGAGCAAACCGATCGTTGCTCTTTGCAGGTATTGTGCAAGCGACCCCCTTTTCCGGAATACAAACGGAGTCATAACATGGCATGAGGAAGGCTTTTGTGCTGCGCAAAAAGTCCAGACCAAATACCACGTCAAAATCATCCATAGGGGCCACTGATAGATCCACTGTTCCCTTCCATGTGCCAAGGCATAGCTCAACTCCGCTAGCTATACCATTGAGGGGTTTGGCAGGAGCGTTCACCGTCTTCAACCATCCTCCTCGTGGTTGAGTGACCGAGAGGCCGACCCGCTTGGCCTCTTCCTAAGTAATGAAGTTGTGGGTAGCTCCGGTGTCCACCATCACCTTTACGGGCTTCCCATTCAGCTTTGCCTCCACGTACATCGGTCCCGTTACTTCTTGGAAAGCGGATGGACAGGTTTAGCCTTCAAAGCATTCAAGAGTCTAAGAGACCCTATCTGAGAACTTGGCCCTTCCTCGCTTGGTACATCTTGCCCTTCAACAATGGCTGACAAAGTGCCGAGCTTAGGACAATTACTCATACGATGTGGTCCCTTGCACACGAAGCAGCTGATAGTGTAGTTCTTGTCCCTCTTCTTCTCCTCATATTGATTCTTATGGAAGGATTTGCTAGGTCCTCCCTTGGTAGTCCCCTTGCCTTTGTCTCCCCCACCTTTTCCCTGATAAGGTTTCGAAGACTTAGGCTTGGAAGACTCACCTTTCTCTCCCCTTTGATACTCGGTAAGGCTTTCGGCAATGGCAATGGCTTCATCCACATCTGTTACACCACGCCGTTGAAGCTCATGTTTAGCCCACTTACAAGGCCGTCAATGAAGTAGAACAATGTTTCTTCACCGGTCAAGTTGGGGATTTGCAATATGAGGGTAGTGAAGTCTCGTACATAGTCGGCAATCGTGGTCTTGTGTTTAAGTTCCCTTAACTTTTTCCGAGCCTCATAGACCACATTCTCAGGGTAGAACTGCTTCTTTAACTCTTTCTTAAAATCTTCCCATGTTGTAATAGTACAAAGGCCCTTTTCCATATCTGCATGCTTCCTACGCCACCATAACATAGCATTATCAGTAAGGAATAAGGAAGCAGTGCGTACCTTGTCCGTGTCATTGGCCAAATTCATGCTCTCAGCATAGCGCTCCATTTGCCATAAGAAGTTCTCGACCTCCTTGGCATCACGAACACCCTTGAATTCCTTTGGCTTAGGGAGGTCCAGCCTCACCTCCCTTGCTCCACTGGTACTGCCTACCAACGGAGTTCTGGCTTGACTCTCTAAAGAAGCCTTAAGAGAGTTAAGCTGATCCTGCATGGCCGTAATGGCATCCATCACCTTAGCCTCGAGTCGCCTCATAGACTCGGCTCCTCCTCGACATTGAGGTGCGAATCAAGATCCGACCTCATATTGTCAAGTTGCTCTAGGGTGTGACTTTCAAGAGTAGCAAAGTCATTTTCCACTTTGTCCACCCTAGTCACCACCTCTTGTAAAGCCTCCTCAAGAGCCTCCACCTTTACCGTCAAGGTGGTAACATCCGCGGCTTGGCGAGACTTACTTGTGCCCCGAATCTTCTTTGGTTGGTGAGGAGGTTGAGTCTCCCTACCTCTCTCTTCACCAGACATCACAATGTCCTCAGTTGTGCCCGACATCCTTGCCTACACAATGGCTCCCAAGAACCACGCTCAAAGCTTCGAACCAAAGCTCTGATACCACGTTGTCACGGTCTTAGACAAAATCACCCAAAACCGTGCCGGCCTTAGCTTGATCGCTCCCTTGATCTTGGCTAAGTCAGCCGAACCCTCACAAGTAGGCAAAGAGCACAAAGACAAAGAGAACTTTTAGAGAGAGAAGTGAACACTTTAGAGAGAGAAGCTCTGGAATGCAAAATGACTTGTATTGCTTTCGATGGATACAAATGAGGGTGGTACTTCCTATTTATAGGCACCCACCTCCTCAATGAACGGTTAAGATCGATTACATCCAATGGTGGAGAATAGTTCTCCAGAACCTTCCCTAGAATTATCTAGATATCTACATATTTCATGAGAGTTCTAGAGATTTCTATACAATTCTATATCTATGTACAAGTATCTACAATAATCTGGAGTTCTCTAGAAACCTCCTTTGGAGTGTCTTGTGCACAAAATATCTTGCGTTCCCTGTGATCCGTGACATAACGCTTTAAAAGTCCAGTCTTAAAAGGTTCTTTATATTTACAAAACTGCCACCGGTCATACTTTTAAGATCTAATGCTTTAAAATTTTGGTCTAAAAATTTCTTTATATTTATGAAACTGCCACCGGTCATACTTTTAAGACATAATCCTCTATAATCCGGTCTAAATAAGGCGGTCTAAAAACCCATTTTTGTACTAGTGACTCTTTCATTATTGATAATCTTTTATCCTAATACATATATACTCAATAAGACCTAATTAAATGCCTAATATCCTACCCAAAACTCTAAACTCATGGCTAGATGCATTTATCCAATCATTTTCGGACTTAACAGAAAATCTGAATATAATTTTCTTAAAAGCTTGAAAAAATCATAACTTAATCTAGAAAACTTTAAATGAGGTGATTCAGGTTCCTAATTAAAGCTCTGTAAGTCTATTTTAGAGGAAAAATAATCACCAAACCAATTTATGGTCGAAACCTTCCCAGAATTTCGCAGAATAGATACTACTTGAATCTGGAGATAGGAATTTCCAGTTTTCCCGACATAACTTAGAAAAATCATAATTAATTCTATACAATTCCAATTGGGGTGGTTCAAATTCTCATTCAAGACTCTATACATATATTTTAAATATAAAATATTACCTCGAGACAATTCTTGCTGTAGAATTCCAAAACTATACATAAAACCTCATTAGTCCAGAAAACATTCTAGATTCAATACATAACTTCAAAAATTTGTAACTTCTAATATATTAATCATTTTGCCTCATATTTTATGTCATTTTATATCTTATCATATCTTATTGAAATCTAAAAAATTTCATAGCCATTGGAAATAATTTAGTCATTAAAACCTTGTACAAAAACGAAACTAAAATCTATAAAACATAATCTCTACAGTTTTCCTTGTCTGACTTTGAAAAATCATAACTTGAGTTTTAGGCCTCCGATTAAGATGATATAAAACTTTTTAAATCTTAGGGAGTGCACTATCTCCTCACCAAATTTCACAGAAAAACTCAAACTCTAGCTCCTGAAATTGACATGCAAATGATAATCTATTTTCTGTCAAGAAACAGGGATAAAATGGAGTACATGCACCTCAAACTCAAGCCTATCATTCTAGAACCTTGACACCTTTAAACCCATATTGCATGCTCTATTTCGGTGAGTCACATGCCAAGCCAAAGAACCTCAAATCACATCTCAAAACCGATGTGCAAGTGAAGATATCATAACCACAAGCTCTTATTCTATCAAGTAGGAATGATTTCTATGATTTAGTTCATTTGTTCTTCATTTTTTCTCTCTAACCATTACATTTCCAATCACAATCTACTCCCAAAACATTCATCAAATACAGAAAATCCATATGGGTTTGGGTTCTAGACACTTACCTTAGTCTAGATTCACTCTTGCATGTAAGATAGCACTCTTCCTTCTACCTCATCTTCCTCTTCGTCTGACTCTCTCTCGGGTTCTCTTCCTTGCTCTCTCTTGTTTCTGTCGTGCAGCTCCAAATTGATGCAGTATGGAGTGCATGCATCGAGTGAGAGGAGTGAGTGAGTAATTAAAGGGGCGCTGGCCGAAAATGGGAAGAAATGAAAGAGTGAATGTGATGTGTCGTGCATGCAAGGAATGTGAGGGGTGTGCTGTCAAGTACTCTCTCTAGTCCTTATAAACCAATAAAAACAATTAAAGTCAATAAAGTTATCTTACAATTTATGTAACTTCCAATATTACCCCTACTAATTGCACTAAAATCTAATGTTATATTAATCATTACTCTCACCCTCTACCCTTATTAATTACGTGCATACATGAAAAAAAAAAAATTTAATGCGCTTTGGAAACAAACAAGTGCCTTATAAAAAAGACAAAATGCAATTGTTAGTTGGTGTCTATAATAAAGAAGAGATGGAGTAATAAGAAGAGGAGTGTGGGACCCACTCCAAAATCAACCCATTTGATCCTCTTTGGCTCCTACAAGGCTTTTGTTTGCAACTTAGTCCTTTACTCATTTAATTGCAAATATTGGATGTGTTAGAAATTAAACTTTAATCCCATATAAAGATTTTTCTTCTTAAATTAACTTCTCTAGGTCATAAAATATCAACTCTAAATTTCTAAGAAAAAAATTATCCTTTAACTATTTTTTCTTGAATGTTTAGAAAAATAGGCTATAAATTCTATATAATAGCTTTAAAATTATTTAGGCCAAATTTTTCGTAATTAATCCCTTCATAATATTTTTAAATCCTTAAAATAACATTTCATAATCTTTCCTAATTTCTCGAGGTCTAAAATAATTTTTAATAAATATCTTAAACATTTTCTCATAATAAGCTTTTTTTTTTTTTGTCTCCAATTGGTTTAGCAACCTTATTATTTTAGTCTTATTCCTAAACTCTTTATCCTAAAATTTATGACGTTACAACAACGAACAATGAATAAGTACTTGAATAGGAGCATTCAAAATTCTTATTTTAACATGTTGAGGTTGGAAAAGTATGGTGTGATGATGTGAGCCACTTTGTTGTTTTGCAAATGAATATGCGATTTGGCATTTGACCAAAAAAAAAAAAAAAAAATTTCCCAAAAAGCACATGCGATTTGGCAGGCATGATCAAGATATATAGTATTTATTTATATTTAAATTATATGCAAGAGTCAACACATGTGAAATTATTTTACGGGATATTGGTGTTACGGGATAATATTTCACGTATGCGGGGATCGAAAACTAATTAATATGAGATCTTGGTAGGTCCACCCAAATTAAATCTAAATAAATAGTATATATAAAAAATTAAAAAAAAATGTGCTCATCCCTCTTATAGAGGGACAAGCACATAAGGTGCACGTAATGATGTGCAACCCTTGAACAATTATATAACGTGGGAAAGGTGGTTGTCCGAACGTCACCCCCGCTATAGATTATTATCAGGTGAAGGGTTGAGCATATTTGTTTTGGACATTTAAATTAAAAAGGTGAAGGGTCAATTTTACACATGACCTTTGCCCCTTGATCACCCAAAGACCACGACCTTTTTTAGGGATAAAAAATACACACGACGTTACAATTTGGGTGCAAAAAAATACCACGGCCGTTAGTTGGCCGTTAACGATGACGTGGACGCCGACGTGGCGATGATTGGACCGAAACGCGACATGGACCACCCGATGTGGAATAAAAAAAATTAAAAAATTCGAAAAAAATTAAAAAAATTATTTTAAAAAATCAAAAAATTCAAAAAAAAAATTATAAAAATTATAAAAAAATTCAAAAATTAGGGAAAAATTCAAATAATTAGAAAAAAAAGTAGAAAAAAGTTCAAAAAATTAGGAAAAAATCAAATACTTAGGGAAAAATTAAAATAATTAGAAAAAAAAACAAAAATTACAACAAAAAATTAGAAAAAAGTTCAAAAAATTAGGAAAAAATTCAAATAATTAGGGAAAAATTAAAATAATTAGAAAAAAAAAACCTCCACCAGTGGGCCCCACCAACGGAAACCGTCGGCCGCCCTTTATTTTAATTAATTAATTAATATTTTTTTTCAATGAACAATTTACCCTAGTGCATCTTCAACAATTTGCATTTGTGTATATATACAACTTCTCCTCTAATAGCTTACCCTAGTACATCTTCAACAGCTTACCCTAGTATTTTTGGTTATCCGGTCGCCGCCGTCGGTGGTGGGACCCACTGGTAGAGGTATTTTAATTTTTTTCTAATTATTTTAATTTTTCCCAAATTATTTGAATTTTTTCCTAATTTTTTGAACTTTTTTCTAATTTTTTGATTTTTTTTCCTAATTATTTGAATTTTTCCCTAATTTTTTTATAATTATTTCAATTTTTCCCTATTTTTTTCTAATTTTTCTTTTTTTTCCCTAATTTTTTGAATTTTTTTCTAATTATTTTAATTTTTTTTCGATTTTTTTATTTTTTTTAAAAAAAAAATTTCGATTTTTTTCTAAGTATTTTATTTTTTAATTTTTTATTCCACGTCATCATCCACGTCAGCGTTTCAGTCCAATCATCGCCATCGTCCAATCATCATTCCACGTCAAATAATTAACGGTCAACTAACGGCCGTGGTATTTTTGCACCCAAATTGTAACGTCGTGTGTATTTTTGATCCCTAAAAAGGTCGTGGTGCTTTGGGTGATCCTGGGGGCAAAGGTCATGTGTAAAATTGACCCTTCACCCAATTAAAAAAGACGGAAGTTGCCAATATTAATTTGTAATAAATAGGTATTGGTGTATTTGTGTTACTTAAAGGAGTTCATATCTATTTTATACCTCAGTTAGGTCATACAAAAGGAATACAACGTTAAAAGAGAAAGTGAATTATTTCATAAATATTTTGAAGTTTTTTAAATTCAAATTTGTATTTTCACATTAAAGTTCAAATTAAATGTCTACAATACATCACAATGCCAAAAATTAAATACTTAATCCAAGCAAATTAAAATCAACTTAGGAATATAAAAAAAGAAATTAGAAAATAATCGCCAATAAATTATATTAATTAATTAATGGAAACTAACTAATCCCTTAGTATTTATTATCAAACTAAATCCCCTAATATTTATTATTTTTTGGAAATAAAAATAATCATCATCAATAAATTATTTTTATTGATTAATACGGAGATAAAAATTTCAATTAGAAAATGATCATCAATAAATTATATTTATTGAATAATTTATGGATCCAAACTAAATCCCCTAGTATTTATCATATTTTTTGGTAAAAAATATAATTTAAAATTATGATAACTCCTTGAAGTGGATCCAAATTGAATCCCCTGTATTTATTACCAACTTAAATCCTCTACTATCTATTATAGTTTTTGGAAAAAAATTCAAAAATAATCATCAATAAATTATTTTTATTGATTGATATGGAGATAAGAAAATTCTATTATAAAGGAATATAAAAAATTAGAAAATAATCATCAATAAATAATATTTATTAATTAATGGATCCAAATTAAACCCCAAATATTTATTTTGTTTTTTTTTTGGAAAAAAATATAATTTTATATTATGATAACTCTTTAATTTATAGAGAAAAAAATCAATTATAAATAAATAAATGAAATAAAATTATTAAGGGTGCGCTCTACCACTGAGCTACTACCTGTCGTGCCGGCCTCCCACTGGGGGTTTGCTATGCCAAAAGCCAGAAAAATCCGTCTCTCTTTACTTTTTTATGTCCCCATGTCGCCCCTATGGGCGAGAGGGGCGACATGGCGGCGAAACAATATAACCTAACAGAATTAACGTGTTACTTAAAAATAAAATATAATTTAAGGGTATTACTGCTGAGCATTATAATGTATAGAAAGATATAGATATGTGTTGATGTTCTTTTAATCATTATCCTCATTAATAAAAACTCCCTTTAATCAATAAGATTATTTTAAAAGAAAAATTATAAATATGGGAACCAAAAGTGGATTAAGGCCTATTTATGACTAAAATAAACCACAAAGATATTATAATTGATGTCATCTTTTATTTGATCAAGGTATCCAATCCATAAATTATTTTGGACTTGAAGCTAATCACATTTAAAATTTAGAGCATAAAAGGTTTTTGCTTAACCCAACAAGTACCTTTTTTGAAACTCAAATTTGTATTCTCTTTCTTTATAGGAGATTGCTTCCCATCTCAAATAATTGTTAGATGGTACTCCCTCCGATCTTAAATACAAAACAAAATTGACTTGTTTTGAAAAAATTAAGGAAGTTAATTAAATTTTTTAGAATATTTATATTTATATTTTTTAAAAACTAAGTAATTGACTAATAAACCGATATATAATCGAAGCATGCACAACATATGATATGATTAAGTAACTTATTTAGTTTCTTTAATCTCTTAAAAAAATCAATCTCTCTTATATTTAGGACCGAAAGAAGGAAGAAGTAGTTAAATGTCTTTGTCAACTTACTCATTACCAATATCCGACTTAACCAACTTGGATGAAGATATGAGTACTTTAACTATTTATTTTCAATCAACTTAGGATATGTTTTAATTTAAACTTTACTCGTTTGAAGAAAATAAATCAAGTACGATATTAAACTTGTAAAAAAAAAAATCGATATAGTTGCGTAAAATCATAGAATTGCTATTTTTAAAAAAATCACCTGCCCTCGAATTATATAAAAATATCTTATATAAAACAGAACAAGCAAACCCATAATAAAAAGGAAAATTTTATTACTCCCCCTCTATATTCATTTAATATCAAAGAGCCCACAAAGTTTTTTGAAACTGCACTGCAGACTATTCTGAAATTAAGTTTTTTTTTTTTTTGCTGAAAAGGCATTTATGCCCTTGTCTCATATATGGTCAAGATGGTCTTCTAAATTCCCACAATTGTCTTGTAAATAAGCAAATTTAATTTATAAATTCTCATATGTGTTTTGTAAATAACATGTATTTTTGTGAATATACTTTTTATCTTATAAATGTGCAAGATGATCTTGTAATTTCACTTATATGTCTTATAAATAAGTATATTAGACTTATAAATTCCAACATATTTCTTGTAAATAATTGTATTTGACTTATAAAGCAAAAGTTTAATTCTTTTTTAACCCAAAAATTTTAATTTCAGTCTAGTCCTTGGTGCAGGAAATTTTCCCAATATTAAAGTTAGGATGTAGACTAGATGTAAGGACAGCGTCCTTATGTCCTTGTACAAAGAACAAATAATTAAAGAAGTAAAGTACTCGTCCCAAACCTAAATATAAGACACACTTTGAGGCTATATTTTCCATCCTTATATTTTTTATCCCTATTTTTTTTCATTTAAATATAGGGTAACTATAAAGTAAGTCTTATATTTAAGACATGAGGGAGCATCTTTCTTTAGATGCCAAGTAGAGAAATCAAGTATGAAATTCGAGAACAAAGTAACATAAACTCTTGTTAGCGTCAGCACTTAAATTATCACACGATCTAGTGGATCTTTCAACTCTTCTAAGTACTATATGCTGATCCTATTGACAGTAGTACCTATAGAGAAAATAGATAATTCAAGTCGCGTCTAAGGACACCATTTTAACAAAATATAATAGAACTTAGACGCAAGCATAAAATATTCAAGAGAAGTGCTTGAAAGCTCCAAAGCAGTGTACAGATGCTACTCTATCCTTCCACGCCTTATATAGGCCTCATGCAGATGGAATTTGGGCAGCCTCTTAATGATAATAAAGTGTCTGTTTTCTGAACTTTAAATGGCATAAAATAGTTTAAATAATTAGTTAACCTGAACGTTTTGGCACTGAAGGTGAATCAAAAATCAGTTTTTGAGTTATAAAAGATACCAACGTCCAGTTTTGGCATTTTCTGATAAGCTCATCTAATTCAAAAATTTATTTCCAAATTTCATGAAATTAACCCAATAAAAAGAGAATCTGGGCAGCCTCTTATTGACAATAAAGTGTCCGTTTTCTGAACCTTAAATGGCATAAAATAGTTTAAATAAAAAGTTAATAGTCGTTGGGATTAAAAGCACTTTAAGGCCATGAATACCTGAACGTTTTGGCACTAAAAGTTGAATCAAAAATCAGTTTTTGAGTTCTACAAAATACCAACGTTTTGAATAACCAAGTGGAATTTTCTGATAAGCTCATCTAATTCAAAATTTTATTTCCAAATTTCATGAAATTAGCCCAATAAAAAGAGTCCAATCTGTGTTTTAACCAGCACATAGGGGGCAAAGGAAATTGCCAGATTTTCACCGGGAGTTTGCCTTGCGCGATCCCCTCCTGCTCTTGGCTTGTTCACTTATCTAAGTTCACATGTTATAATACATATACTTGGACTCTCACACTCCCAAACAATGTGGGACTTGTTCTATTTGACACCCCCATCTATCTATTATACTTCTTGATAACTTGTAGTAATGGTGGGTTTTTGTTTTTTTTTTTACGGATTCCATTATTGGTTTGGTTTGTTTTAATATATTTTGGAGTATTACTTATGTGTATGTATTTGGTCCGGTTTATTTAAACGGTCGGTTTTTTCAACAACCTTTATTACTCATTATTATTTAACATTTATTCTTGAAGTACAAAAGCCATTTTTTTTAAAAGAAAAAAAAAACATTTATCCTTGAAGTTCAAAATTCATCTTTAGAAAAAATCCATATTGAAAAATGATGAAAAGACTTCAATCACTTTATGAAATAATCCAGAGAGCTATATAACATCCATCTTCATTTGGTTTTGGTTTAAACTAAATTTTTCGTATTGTGATTGTTTCTACTCCTTGATACTAGCATTAGTGGGTGCCTTCATGTAAAGTTCAAGGACACAAATTTTAGCCATTTTGTTTTCTTTGCTATAGCTTACAAGGATCAAATGTTTGCATTCAAATGGATTTGTTTAGAAAGGCATCAAACCAGGTAACTTCATGGTAAGCATAGGGAGAAAAGCAAATCAAGTAGCACTAACTTTTCAAGTAGTTCCCCCCCCCCCCCCCCCCCCCCCCTATTAACTCTTTTTCTAATGGGTTCTTTGATGATAGATATCTTGAAATTAGTTAAATCAATGGTCCAATGTTGAAGGTATAAAAATCTTGTGATCTGGCATCAAGGGTAAGAAACAAAAACTCTCTCACTAATTTTTTTTGTGATATGGACTTCTTGTTGTTTTCTTCTCTACAAGACGAATTTCTTGCATACACCACTGCAACAAGAGAATTTCGTTTGGCAACAATTTAAGGTTTGATGAGATAGTTCTATTCTTTTCTTCTTATTCACACCCCACAACCAAAAAATACTGATGATGTTACAATCAAAATCCATGGAGTTGTCCCTATTAATCGCAATTACACAAACGCATTTATACGTATGCATATCTTAATTAACACGTTTAATTTGCAAAAGACGATGTTCAATATCAGCTGTTTCAGTCCATTTGCAAATAATAAAAACTTATATTTACCTCAGGAACAACGTAGTTAGGCGTCCCACAAGTTGTTGGAAGGGTACTGAGTACTGACCCCCTGTGAATTTTTACCAGGTGTCAAGTCATTCAATATAATTTTGTCTGCATGAGTTAAAGTCAACTTTAAATCCATTTGATAACAATCCCACCTGTTCTGGTAATGCACTCAAGCCAAAATCTAAAATATTTATATTTCCTTGTGAATCGAGTAATAGATTTTCAGGTTGCAGAAGGGAATTACATCAAAGTATCAAACAATTAAAATAATATCATGAATCAGAAAAACGACAAACTTCCAGATCCCAATGCTTGCAAACCTCTAAATCTCTTTGGTTTAGAATAATATCATCTCCCATGCTGTGGCAGAAGTCTACACCATCAATAATCTGTTGGAAGTATTTTCTTGATTCAGCTTCACTAATACGCCCATGGGGTACCTGCACATACATTTTATCTTGATAATCATTATTTCTAATATCTTGAACAAGTCAGAAGAAAATCAGAGTAGAGGGCCTGAGGCTACATAAAACAGGATTGCCTGAGCTAATCACTATTTTATCAAATAATTCGCCACCTGTAACGAACTCCAATATGATATAAATCTTAGTACCGCTTGCTAGAACGTGAAAACAACATTTCACGAAAAAAGATATATTGCACTTGTTAGAGAGGTCATGCAAATATAGCCAAACAGGCCTTTTATGAACTTGAAGAAAATATAAAAGAGGGAAAGAAAGTAAGGCAGGTCTGAGGTCCAGAAAATATCGCATGCCTCGTAGAGATGGACGTCGTATGGATTTCTAACTTGCTAGCTTCATAATAGAAATCTCCCTCTTGATCTGTATTATATAGGAGTGTTACACATCAAAATTTGAGAGCAGAAAATCAGAAACTATAACAACCAAGTTGTGAATTGATCATGAAATTTCATGTGGCATAAAGTGCGTTATTGGTGTAGGAATCTCACCAGAAGCGGAAGCGTATCGAACCGAGACGATGTAGAAAAAGATGAACCTTAATCGTTTTGATTACCTGGAAAGATGAGCGATCTAAAAGTCTCTTCTCGAACAGTCCAAGTCACGAACAGTCCAAGTCCGCTCTATGATCGATCTTCCAGACTATCTCTCGAGGGGGATATGATGGTTGTGTGGGCAACCGTTCAGATGGTGAACGTCTGCCTCTAGGGATTTATTTCTGATGAGAGCCTCCTTGTGAATTCGGTTTCTCAATGGGTGAAAGTAGGTTTATATACTACTACACCAAGACCTAACCCTAAACCCTAAGGGCCATAGGGCTCTTGGGTAGTCTCACTTAAGCCCAATTGGGCTTAAGTGACCAAAGAACATATTTTCCAACAATCTCCCACTTGCTCTTTGAGATACAAACTTGAGTTCGTAAACCCAAGACCATGTAGCCCATAAGCCATCATCATCTGATAATTTACCCCATCCCTTGATTCGAGCTAGCCGGGGATCTATCATTTGTCATTTATCAAGGCTCATGATAATCAAGATTATCTAGTTCGGTGCTACTCCACTAAAAGTCCGAATGTGAACTCCAAGATTAATGATAGTTATAACACGAATATGCATTACCCCTTTATAGAATGTCTATAATTTGATTGACCGCTTACGTAACTCAATCAATTATTTATTCCCTTGATCGTGATAGTTTCTCTAATGGATTACATGCACCGCGTGTCTTCAATATCCAAGTACCGAAACATATCAAGTGGACATTTCCTATAAATTCCATGTTGTTTATCTCATAAACACCGATAACCAAAAAGTCTCAATCCCAAAATACCAAGTTATTGGCCGTCATATAGATCAAACCTCACCCGTTGGTAAATCAAAGAATGAAAACTATTCGACTACCTATTTAAAATAAACTCGGATTAAGAGCAACTACATGACTATAGTTATCTCGGAGATTTGATTCCTTATGACGAAAGAGCAACCTTAATCAAATCTCTCCTTGATCCATTCAATGTAAGTATTAACTCACACCAATATTTTATAATGATTCGGACAAAACCATTTCATAAAATATTGCGGCCTAAATAAAGTGCCCAACTTAATTTAATAGCTGTGAACCTATTCATCAATTGTGAGAACCTATGACCATGTCCTCTATGAACGTATCCATATGATCATATACTCCACAATTGATCCGGACCTTAGAGTCTGTAAATAGTGTGCGAAAATAAATGAAAAACACCTCATTTATACTATTTAGAAAAATGCAATGTCATAATGTCTTGCTCAAAAAGCACAAAATAACAAAATGAAATTTCAACTACCCAAAGCTATAGCAAATTTGGAATCTTCCTAAGACCCATAGATGTAACGTGCCTCTCGAACACACGTTCAGGCAAACTCTTAGTAAAAGGGTCGCAAGGTTCTCTTCGATGCTATCTTTGCTACCAATGTATCTCCTCTTTCAACTATTTCTCGGATCAAGTGGTACTTCCTCCGTATGTGTTTTTGTCTCTTGTGAAACCTTGGTTCCTTGGACCGTGCTACGCCCCACTATTGTCACGGTAAAGTGTAATAGGACAATTAACACTGGAATCACCCGAAGGTCCGTTAGGAACTTCTTTAACCATGCGCAGCTTCCTTTGCGGCCTCGAAGCGCTACATACTCGGCCTACCGTGGCGTAGAGTCGCCACACATGATTGTTTTACACTTCTCCAACAAATGGCACCGCCATTAAGGGTGTACACATATCCCGAGGTGGATTTACTTAAGTCAATATCTCCTTGGAAATCTGAGTCCGTATAACCAATGGTTTCAAGACTCCCACTAGAATAGACCAACATATAATCTCTCGTTCTCCGTAGGTACTTGAGTATATGTTTAACCGCTACCCAGTGTTCCTCTCCCGGTTAGATTGGTACCGCTTACTACTCCTACCGCATAACGATATCCGTCCGGTACAAAACATAGCATATATGAGACTACCTACAGCTGATGCATAAGGTATCCTTCTCATGCGTTCTCTCTGCTCAGGAGTTTTAGGAGATTGCTCCTTAGAGAGATGAATCTCATGCCTGAAGGGTATCATTCCCCTCTTAGAATTCTCCATGCTAAACCTGGCAAGTATTTTGTCGATGTATTTAGCCTGGGATAATGCCAAAACCCTATTCTTCCGGTCTCTTAAGAGTTTAATACCAAGAATATAATTGGCTTCCCCCAGGTCCTTCATATCAAAATTTTTGCTCACCAGTCTTTATGCCTAACAATACCTCTCGTATCATTTCCAATAAGGAGTATATCATCCACATAAAGTACCGTAAAAGACACCGCATTACCTTGGATCCTTTTATACACACACGGCTCATCGATGTTTCTCAAAACCATAAGACTTAATGGCTTGATCAAATCGATGCTCCATGATCTCGGACGCTTGCTTAAGTCCATAAATGGACCTTTGCAACTTGCATACCAGCTTCTTCTTGCCCTTTGGCTATAAACCCTTTTGGTTGCTGCATATAGATTTCCTCTTCCAAATTTCCATTTAGAAAAGCAGTTTTGACATCCATTTGCCAAATTTCATAATCAAGATTTGCTGCAACAGCTAAGAGAATCTGGATGGACTTAAGCATGGCAACCGGCGAAAAAATTTCTTCATAATCCACATGTTCTATTTGGGAGTACCCTTTCGCCACCAATCTAGCTTTGAAGGTTTCAACCTTCCCATCCGATCCTCTCTTTCTCTTGTAAATCCACTTACACCCAATTGGTTTTACCCCTTTAGGTGCATCTACAAGAGACCAAACTGAATTGGAATACATAGAGTCCATTTCACGATTCATAGTCTCAAGCCATTCCTGAGCATCAACATCTCCTAGTGCCTCGTCATAGCTCGTGGGATCATCATCTTCATCAACGATGACATCCTGATATGACTCACCCAACAAGAGAAATCTTGCAGGTTTACGAATCAATCTCCCACTACGACTTTGTTGCACTTGATGTTGTGCATCTACAAAGTGGGTCCATATTTTATGGGTTAACAATTTCTTGATGAGTATCCTCATTAGGTGGATTAACCAATTCGTGATTTTGTTCTTCCATACGTTCATCATTATGCTGAACTTCTCGGTTCTATTTCTCGGTTCCCGTATGTTCGGGTATATTTTCCATATTTTTCCCTCTTTGAACAACCACAGGAATAAATGTTGGAACCGCCTGAGGAGGTGGCGGTGAAACTTGATCTGCGACTAGCTCATCAAGAATAACCTTACTTCTTGGCTTATGATTTGCCATATAGTCCTCTTCTAAGAAAGTCGCGTGTGTGCTCACTATGACCTTCTTTTCTTTTGGACTATAAAACAACCAACCTCTGGTTCCTTTAAGATAGCCTATAAACATGCATACTTCAGTACGCGAGTCCATCTTATATGGTTTCTGTTGCAAGACATGTGACAGAGCACCCCAAATCCGAATATGTTTCATGGTGGGCTTACACCCTTTCCACAATTCTATTGGTGTCTTTGAAACCGACTTGGACGGTGCTAAGTTCAATAGATACATAGCAGTTTCTAAGGCAAATCCCCAGAATGAATCAGAAAGAGATGAATAAGTGAGCATAGATCTTGTCATTTCTAAAAGGGTTCTATTTCTCCTTTCAAAGAACTCCATTCTCACAAGGTGTCCTTGGAGAGGATAATTGTGAAACTATCCCCTCTTTGATCGGGTAAGACCTGAACTCTCCGATAGGTATTCACTCCCTCGATCGATCGAAGAGTCTTAATTTGAACACCAAGATGCTTTTCGCGCTCGGCCTTGAACTCTTGGAATTTTCCAAAAGCTTCGGACTTGTGACGCATCAAGTACACATGTCCAAATCTAGAGTAATCATCGGTAAATGTGATGAAATACGATACCCTCCTCTCGGCTTGGATATTTATTGGTCCACATACATCGGTATGTACCAATTCCAAATTTGAAGTGTGCACGTTTTCCCTTGGCCTTGAAAGATCTCTTGGTCATTTTTCCTTCTAAACAAGATTCACATACTGGTATCGGTTCAAAGTTCAGAGATTTTAAAATCCTACTTTTGACCAAACCTTGTATCATGTTAGAGTTAATATGACCTAATCTCAAATGCCAAAGATAAGTTTCATTGGAAACTTTTCTTTTCTTTGATGAATTATTATGCTCAACATCTCTTAATTCAACATAATTAACTTCACAGGGAACAAGATTAAGGAAATAAAGACCATTAATCATTACACCAGAACAAATAAAAGAAGATTTACTCCTTATTGAAACTGAGGAATTAAACTGAACCGTCAAACCATGTTTTTCCAAACAACTAACGTAAATTAAATTCCTCTTAAATTCTCGGAATAAATAAACAGTCTTCTAAAACCAAAGTTCTGCAATTATCAAAAGATAAAATAACTTGTCCCACTACTAGTGCAGACACAAGCTCCCCAGTTCCAAGCTTCAAAACTCTGTCCTTCACTTATAGGCAAGTTATGTTTGAACCACTGCATAGAGTAACAAACATGGTTAGTGGCTCCTGAATAAACGATCCATTTTTCATCGTAATTCTCCACTAAACAAGCCTCAATCACATGTAAATTACCCATACCTGGTTGATTCATCCGTGGGCAATTTTTCTTCTAATGCCCCTTTTGTTCGCACTTGAAGCACTTGCCTTTTGGCTGCTTCATTGCAACTATTTTGGCAACTGGAATACCTGATTTTTTCTTTTTCTTGTTCTTGTTCTTTCCCTTGGGTTTCCCCTTAGGTTTCACAGAACTTTCACTAGCAAATAATGCACTGCCCTGCTTGACTAGAGACTGTTTAGCACTCTCAAGCTCGTGCATCAGTTGAGTGAGGTCAAGATGCATCTTATTCATATTATAATTCATCTTGAATTGATTGAAGTATTCAGGCATTAATTGTAAGAGAATGTAAACTTTTAAATCTTGTTCAAATTTGATACCATGGTCATCAGCCTTCTTAAAGTTTGCTATCATTGTTAGACAATGATCCCGCACACTTCATCCAGACATCATTGTCTTGGTGACTGAATTCAACGCATTTTGCCTAGCAAAGCTGCTAGACGTAGCAAACATGTCATCAAGAGTCTGGAGCATTTCTGCTCCACTCTCAATCATGCTCACTTGCTCCTGAAGGTGACTGACGAGACTGGCTAAAATATAGCAGCGAACTGCCACATTCACCTTCTCCCATTTTTCCTTCTCTTGCTGAAATTTTGTCTGGATTGCCACAGACGCATCTCGCAGCAGCCGCTTACGGCATAGGGCGATTAGAACAAAGTTGAGCTTTTCATATTGAAGAACAATATCCAAATTTGTTTTCCATTGTTTGTAGTTTGTACCATCCATAGGTTTTTTGCTCAAGATTGTAGCTAAAGGATTGAAAGACATTTTTCTGAAAAAATAAGGAAAAAATCACACTAATTACAAACTATAATTAACAACAAACAGATATTGCGTTAGTAGATTCTAAGAACTACTATTCGTTTATTGTTTAGCAATCCATTAGTTATCTTCACAAGGCTTACGATGGGCAAGATACTTGTAAAAACTAATAGTGTTATTTTGGGCCTTCAGTTCCATTGCCAGAGCCTCGATGGGAGGGTTAACAATTTTACCAAAGTTGAATGTATTTAACCATTGTTTACTTTCAAAATTATCTTTAGTGTCTAAGTGTTGCCGACAATGGGCCGTACAAAACTTTACTAAAACTTTGAAAATATTAGGGTTTAATCTAGCGAAATCCGATTATCCTTATCCGATGGGGCTTCAAATGATAACCATTTCACTAATAAACCCACAATTGGGGCCCGTAGGTTTTAAAATTAATTGCTTAATTTAAAACCTTCACCCATTCAATAATTTTTAAAATAAGAATTTTCAATTTCCAAAAATTGTTTAATTTTTAGAGTATTTTTAAATCACTCTGAAATATACAATTCTCTTAGGAAATATCCTGGATTATTTGTCTAGATTTTTAATTCCACAATTAATTAATCCAATTATTATTCTAGATTTTAATATAAAATCATAATAATTTATAATTAGTTTAGTGGATAACTTAAATAATCTCACATAATAACTATCATACTAGTCGTTTCAAGACATAATAGCTACTATGCATTTATGACACGTGATTATGCAACAATATGGCATCTTCCTATTCTATATGGCATGTTATTTCTAAAATCATGTTAATCGCACATATAATTCATACAATTCAATAAAAGCATTAAATTAAATAAATAACTTTAATCCATGGCTTTCCTATTTAAAATAAAATAGAAAATTACAACTTTGAAATTTCTCTTTTATCCATCCATAGTATCTGTCTCAAGCCCCTTTAGGGTATTCATGGGCCCAAAAGCCCAAAGACCCACTCTTTGGCGAGAAACCCTAGGATGCAAAAGAGGAACCCTAGCCGTCAGTACTGTCGCGCCGTCAGCCGAACTCATCTCATCATGAAACTCCAGGGGAAGGACCGCCATAAAAAGTCGATCACATGGCCGTCAGAACCACCCAGAAAGGTGGCCCCACACGCCCTCACGCGCCTGATCTCTGACGGCGAGTGAAGCCCACTCACAGAGCTTGTGGCGGCGCGTGGGGGCGCGTCCCTGCTCCTCTGGGGATGGTTCAACTCTCATATTGTTCGTCTTTCCGTCCTCTTTCCAACCATATATGGTTTGTCCAAATCCAAGGTCCAGAAGTCCACGAAACGTATCGTACAACTTCGAATGTTCATATTCTTGAAGTTTCTTGATCTCGAACTTTTACAGAAATTTGGAAAAATACATAGAAATTTTGAAAAAACATAAGAACAGACAAGGAGGAAACCTAATCATATGGGATTAGCCTCCTTGTTACAAATCAAGAAATACACGAGAAAATCTAACCATGGATTAAAGCGATTAACCGATTAAAATTATAACTAATATTAAATCTGAATTATAAACGAATAATTACTCATGAAATCAATAACAAATATAGAAATAGATGCCATATTTTTCAAAAAATAATATTTTGAAAAATATGAGATTTGATCGCATAAACTAAATCAAAACTGGTTCTTTTCCTCATCGCGAACCGGCTCTGATGCCAATTGTAGGAATCTCACCAGAAGCGCGGAAGCGTATCGAACCGAGACGATGTAGAAAAAGATGAACCTTAATCGTTTTGATTACCTAAAGATGAACGATCTAAAAGCCTCTTCTCGAACAGTCCAAGTCACGAACAGTCCAAGTCCGCTCTATGATCGATCTTCCGGACTATCTCTCGAGGGGATAGGATGGTTGTGTGAAACAACCGTTCGGATGGTGAACGTCGCCTCTAGGGATTTATTTACGATGAGAGCCTCCTTGTGAATTCGG
This sequence comes from Acacia melanoxylon, assembly GCA_019022615.1. Lineage (NCBI taxonomy): Eukaryota > Viridiplantae > Streptophyta > Magnoliopsida > Fabales > Fabaceae > Acacia > Acacia melanoxylon. The sequence goes on along the minus strand of JAFJYJ010000041.1, from coordinate 1,691,688 downwards.
TTTCTCAATGGGTGAAAGTAGGTTTATATACTACTACACCAAGACCTAACCCTAAACCCTAAGGCCATAGAGCTCTTGGGCTGTAGTCTCACTTAAGCCCAATTGGGCTTAAGTGACCAAAGAGCATATTTTCCAACAATCAGAATGTCAATGCAGAAAAAGTGTTAACCATGGTCAAAATAACAGAGGTACTTTTTTTGCTGGAAAAATGATAGGTTGAGAAGTCAATTTTCATTTGTTATCGGATTGCAACAGAATTTTGACTATATCACATAAGTACATAACTGATAATTGCCATATGCCCTGGTCATTTCAGTTCAGGTAATAGTCATTTTATCGCCAGAGTGCCCACGTCCATAGATTAGAACTTGTTGTCCACCAAATTAAGTTACGGTCGGTCCTAAAGCCTCAAATGGCGAAGCACTTGCTCCTAAGTATCAAGAAACTTACCAGAGCGCAAGCTAAGGTAGCTGACAAATTCAACCCACCAGAAGATTGAGAAAATGACAACAATAATAAAATAATTAAAAATTGACGGCAATTCAAAGAATTAGAACTTGAAAATCGTCTTCAAGGAATGGGCAGCTCTTTCACCAAGATAACATTGTTTGTTCCGCCCATAGTTTACGCATTTCCTCGATCAGAAAAATGATTGGAATAAGTATATGCAGACATAGAGAGATATGATCATCTAACGAATGGTCAATAGTAGCTGAAATTGGAAAGCTCACACTACGGGAATGATCCACCATTTTGTGCTTGATGATGGTGCTGCGATCGAGCACTTTCATGGCGACACTCCCTCCGGTCTGTGTGTTCTGCGCAAACTTCACTTTTGCATCCGTGCGCTCCCCAGTCGTCCTCCCAATCTCATACTTCCCCACTTTCCTCACTACCATGGTTCCCTCTCTCTCTCTCTCTCTCGGCGTTTCTCACACTGTAGAAATCTCACTTCCGGCATTGCAACAGCTCGCAACTGCCAGAGTTCCTGAGAGGATATTGAAGGGTGGAATATCACCTAGAGGGGGGGTGAATAGGTGATTATGAAATTCTTTCGCTAATTGCTCAAGAACACTTAAAACGAGAGATAGAGAGAAGAACAATGAACACAAGAGATTATCTTGGTTCGGTCCAACTCTTGACCTACGTCCGGTCCCGAAACACTCGGGATTTCACTATCTCCAAACTTGATTACGTACTCTATAACTCTCAAGTAATCCTCTCACTAGGACTTACTCCTCTTTACAAGTTGTAACCAAATAACCGTGGACACAATTACACACTCAGAAAACGAAGGATGATCCTTTCACTCTCGGACTCACTCCCCTTACAAGTTGTAATTGATACACCCACACTCAAGACACCTCTACCTTGAGATTTGAACGAATTGTAATACAAATGATAAGACTCTCTCACGAGTAGATAAATGATAAACACTGAAGCTCAGTAATATCTAAAGATATATACAGACTATAAATGGATCACTTTGAATGCTTTGTCTGTGTATATGTCTGTTCCGCTATTGAAGAATTCAAACCTTCGAGTATTTATACTACTTGAAGATTGAGGACCGTTGAAGGATTTGAATCACCCCGTTTGAATGTTTGAATATGTCCGTTGAAGATGTTTAAGCATATGCGCGCCTAGCCATTATTGATTGTCTGCTTGGTGGAGTCACTTTGCTGATTGTCATTCGTGTGGTCCGTCGGAGGATGACTTAAAATAATATTCGAGATGCTTTTGACGGTATGGGCCTTCCTTCATCGTGTCGGCTCTGTTCATTGTCGGTTTCGGTGCTTCACGCTCATCAAGATTCAAACAATGGTTGATCATCCGAAACTTGCTAACAAGCATGATTAATAGCATTGAGAAGTATAGCAAGTAGAAATTAATTGATAACAATCATTTACGAATTCTTGGACGTTGTTGCTATAAGCTTTGGCTTTGTGCGAGAAATTGTTGACGATGATAAATGGTGTCTTTGGGTTCTTCATATAATCATATGAAAATCACTCAAAATGATGATTAGTAATATTGAATGATGTAGGAGAAGATATATTGAAGCTGCAGATGATTTGTGTTTGCTGATGAAATTAACACAAAGACTTCATAAAGTTCGCAGACGGAGATTTGAAAACTTCGTGATCATGCTCGAGCATGGAAGATATCGTGCTCGGGCAATGCTGAGACAGAGAGTGAAATGGGTTCAGAACCATGCTTGCTCGGGCAAAGTATTTTGTCTGTTGGGCATGGTGCTCGAGCATGAATATAATCATGCTCGGGCAAGCATCTTCACAAAGGTCTGGAAGTGCTCTGCTTCGATGTTGCTCGAGCAAGGTGATATTCTTGCTCGGGCAAGGCATAGACAGAGGCGGAGTCGTGAGAGCACAATACGCTGTTGCTTGAGCAAGCCAGAAAGCATGCTTGCGGAGAAGGCGCGTTTTGGCGATGTTGCTCGAGCATGAAGCAAAGCTTGCTCGGGCAAGCTTACTCTTTGTGAACTGAGAAGTGCTTCCACTCGCTGTTGCTCGAGCAAACCAATTTTCTTACTCGGGCAAGACTCAGACAGAAGCGAGAACATGAGATTGATAGGTGCTGCTTGGGCAACGTTTTGCCTTTGCATGCTCGAGCAAGCCTTCTTTGCTTTGCTCGGCAAGACTTCCCGATTTGCTTTGAGTTTTGTTTCGCCTCGATGTTGCTCGGGCAAGAAATACTTCTTGCTCGGGCAAGGTTCTCTGAATGACCTTCTTTTGCTTCTGCCTCTAGATTGCTTGGGCAAGCTAGAATGCTTTGCTCAGGCATGATTCAATACTTGATTCTCGTTTGCTTCTGCCTTGATGTTGCTCGGGCAAGAATTAATTCTTGCTCGGGCATGATTGTTGAATCATGTTGCATTTGACTCGGAATAAATCCAAGTTTAGCAAATCATTCCATTTCAGAAAGCTCTTCAAATATTCTTTCCATTTCAACAAGAATCAGCTCCAAGCTAGTTGTAGTTCGTCCATTAACATCAAAAGATTGAAGGTTGTTCATATCAGCATTTTCTGCAACATCCTGAACTGAATATCAAATTTCGAAGATCATATCTCCCTGTTCCGAACTCCGTTTTGGTTGGTTCAAGTCTTCCTAGAAAGCCTTGTGAGTCTACTTTCATATGCCACTGATTTCAGCTCAATCGGATTTGTCGTTTGTGAGATATGCTCAAAACACCGAAGCTTGTTCCTGATTGTGACGGTGATTTCTGTTGCATCTTCCAAAAATCATAGCTCTCTCATATGAACTCCTTTAGGAATGAATGTTATATCCAAATGACGCATTGGGAGTCTAGTTTTATATGCCATTGGTTTCACGTCAATCCGATTCCTGGTTTGGGAGATATCGTCGATTTACGAGAAGGTCGCCCAAAACAGAGCTGAACGAGAGGAGGCTGAACCACGACCTTGCTCGAGCATGAATTTTTCTCTGCTCGAGCAGCATGCTCGAGCAAGCATTGTTTTATGCTCGAGCAAGAGCGGGATTTGAGCAAAAATGGACTATGCTCGAGCATGAATTCTTTTGTGCTCGAGCAAGACACTGTGTAGGCGGAAAAACATCCTGAAATTACATAAATGCCCTTCAACGGACCGAGTATTCATCGGAAGCTTGAACTTGCTTGTTTTAACTCCGAATTGAGCTGTTCCAGCTTCTATTTGATCACAGAGAATTGAATTTTGATATTCTCATGATATTTAACAAGTTCTTATTTCTTCAAACTTCATCCTTGATCATTCTCTATAATTTGATTTGGACTAACCTATAATAAACAAAGTAGTTAGTCAATGTATATGATATAAACTTTTTGCTCTAGATAATGACATCAATATAAGACATCATCAAAACTAAGCATAACTAACAGATATCAGGAATCAAACTTTTACCAAACCAATAAACTTCTCGCTTTTCAGAGTATTTAATTTATTCAAGTTGAGTGTTGGTAAGGAATATAGATGGGAGGATTTTGGGGGAAAAAAAGACCGGAGGTGGTTCAGAGTCGGAGAGGAGGGAAGAGAACTACAAACAAAATGTTGAAAGTGTGAGAACTAGAGGTCAAAATTTGAATATTTTTTTACTCAATTACTGTTTTTTAAAAAATATTTGTTAAAAGTGTAATTTAATTTTTTTTTCTTTTCAGCTTAACAAATAACAATCATTGAAAGTAATTTTTAACAACTGTTTATCTAAAAATAGTCATTAAAAGTTAGGTCAAAATTTAAAAAAAATGTCATGGCCTCTTTTTTAACTTCTACTTTCTAAGAACAGATGGTAATTAATGTCATTAAATTTACTTTTTGTAGAAATGATTCATCATATTCATTATAAGTAGAACTTATTATAGATTATATATATATATATATATATATATTGATAAATCGGTCACGGTTAGGGTCTTGTTACGATCATTAGAGGAGTCTGTGCACGCGCGCGCATGATTGATTCAAAACTAAGAGAGTAGTTTGAAATAGAAAAGTGAAATACAAAAACTGAGAGCACTTAGGCAGTTAGGCTATAGCTAGCGTCTTCCTACTGGAGAGATAGCTAATGAGCTTTGATTAAAGGGAAAATCACTTTCAGGGCCTTTTTTGAAGAAAAAAACCTCCAAAAAGGCTCTCAGAATCTAACAATCTTCTAGGATTTTCAGAATCTTACGTGAGTTATTAACGGGGCTGATATAGTTGTTAACGGGTAGGTCATTAACAACTAAATCAGTACTATTGACAACATTTTTCTAACAACTAAATCATCCCCATTAACAACTATATCAATCCCGTTAACAACTCCCTAACAGGGTCTTTTCTAGGATTGTCAGAATCTTAGGGTCTTTTTTGGGGTATTTTTCTCCAAAAAGGGCCCTGAAAGTGATTTTCCCTTGATTAAACACTTGCTACATACCAACCTCCATATACATGTATATAATCCTACAGTTCTAAATGTAAGACTTAATTTGCAATACAAATTCTACATATTTAGGAATGTACCTGAAGTAGTATATATATAGATTTAGTTATATTTATAGAATAATCAACAAGCATAAGTGCAGAGACACGTGAAGTAAGGGCGGACTCAAGGTCCCCCCCCCAAAAAAAAGAATACAAGAAATAATGCTTAACAAATCACTCTAAAATTGCAAGGAATATAATGACCTAGCTTGCGATCATTATATTACCAAAACATATATATATATATATATATATTTTTTTTAGGGAGCCTAATTTTCTTTTAAAATTGCAAGGAATATAATGCCAGTTTAACAAATATAATGCAACTCCTGAAAGGAATATAATGTTTTATGCTACAATTTATTATCAATTCCAAGAATTAAATAGCAAGTTCAATAATTATATTGTTGAATAACTTGCTTTGAACATGACTTTAGATCCAAAAAATATGTATAAATCATTTAATAGTGATGATATTTATAAACTTGTTGATAAATTTTATTTTGGAGATCACACATAATAAGAAAAAGGGTTAAATACCTAATTTGTCACGGAAGTATTGATAAGGGGGCACTCAGCAACCGGAAGTTTTTTTGGTACCAAATTTGCCCCGGAAGTATGAAAAAGGTAGCAAATTTGCCATACCATCACGAAAGTGCCACGTGGACTGCTAAAATTACACATGGCTTTCAAAGAAACGCCACACAAGCTTACACGGTCTACAATGGCGCATCTCATTTTCCTTTATCTCATCTTCGAACCATGGGAGAGAACGCTATGGGAACTTCACAATCTTCATCTTCTTCATTGAGCCGGACCAGAAGTGACGAACTAGAGAAGAAGGGAAGAGAGACTGTCGAAACTTCATTATCTTCGTCCTGGAGCTGGAACTGAACAGAGAGCATAGAATGCTGAACCAGAGCGAGGAGGGAGAATTTGAAGCACAAACAGGAACACTATTCTCTTTCCTTACTTTCTCTCATCTCCATTATTAAGCGTAGCAACTCTAGCAATCCTTATCGAAAGCAAGAAATAGTAGTATAAGACAAAACCATGAATATAAGAGAAAGCTCATAATATAAAAGCATAGTGCTCTACTCTATCTTATTATCAAACCACAAGCTCATCGAAAGCAATTTATGAACACGATGAAACCACTTCTTATTATCAAACCACTTCTTCATGTTAAGCTTTTTGGCTTTGCTTTGTCTCTCTACAGTTTTGCTTCTAACGACGTCGTCTCAGCCACTGTACACGAATTCGCGGTGGATCATGACGGAAGACGGTGAACGAGTGAAGCTAGCATGTGTGAATTGGGTGTTGCATCTGGAACGCTTAATTGCAGAAGGTCTGAGCAAGCAACCTATGGATGTGATCTCCAAACAGATCAAGTCCATGGGATTCAACTACGTGAGATTCACTTGGCCCATTCTTCTCGTTTCGGATCAGTAAGAAGATGGAAGCCAGTCCCAAACAGTCTCTCCTCTGGTTCCGATCACTGAAGATGATGCGCCCTTCCTCTTTTTCAATGAAGAAGACGGTGATCTGGGCCCAGCTGCCTCCCTTATTATATATATTCGGAGCTTGCATGGCTTTTCTTTGGAAGCCCTGTGTAATTTTAACGGTCCACGTGGAACTTCCATGACGGTAGGGCAAATTTGCTACTTTTTTCATACTTCCGGGGTAAATTTGCTACCTTTTTCATACTTCCAGGGCAAATTTGGTACCAAAAAACTTCCAGGTGCTGAGTGCCCCCTTATTAATGCAAATTAGGTATTTAACCTTATATATATTAAATACGAATAGGTTATATAATTTATAACAAATATATAATACTATTTTATTAAAAATATATATAATATATACTACTGGGCATGGCTAAATGGGCAGGGCGGTATACCCTGCCCGGTGCCCAGCCATACCCACAAAAATGCCCAGCCCAGTTGAGCCCATTATTCTTTAGGCAACTTTTCCTTGGACAAGGCAGGGCGATTTTTCAGTGGGTGCGAGCGGGCATACAGGGCCATGAGCATCATGAACGGCCATAGTTTGCTGTAATGAATGAAGATGAGATGGGCCAAATAATAGAAGGCCCAATACCTATTGTGACAAATGTTGAACAAAGGCCTATGAGGAGGAGCATACTGCTCTTCAATTGCTTGAATTAAAGCGTTTCAATGAGGAACTTGGTGAGCCCTGTCAAGCATCTCAAACCATGGAAGTGTATCACCGTCAAAATGTACCAAAACAATCACCAATCGTTGTGCATCAGGGGTCTCAAAATATTTAAAATACTGCTCTACTTTGAAAATCCTTTGCAGAGCATCGGATCCATCGAATCGAGGGAAGTTGGCTTTATTTGGCGGTTCATCGGAGTCAAATATATACCCTGTTGCGTAAGTGTTGCTATATGGAAACTATGGAATTGGAGAAACTCGTTCATCTTTGAGAACAACTTTAAAAAACGAGCAAATCCTACCCCCATTATTCTCCACTGCTCGAAAAGTTTCACCTCTACCCACAACCTTGAACTGAATTTAAACACTGCTGGAACGGATATGTGGCAGCGTCCTCCTGATGGATGGGTCAAGCTGAATGTTGATGGAGCCTGTAATCGCTATTCTCTTAAAGCCGGATGTGGAGGAGTATTGAGGGATAGCAAAGGTGAATGGGTAGCTGGATTTACTAAAGAGGTTGGACTGTGTAATGCACCTACTGGCTACTGCTGAAGAATGGGCAGTCCTAGAGGGCCTCAAGCTTGCTTGGGACTTGGGTTTCCGAAAGATAATTATAGAATCAGATGCACAAGACCTTATCTTCAAAATCATGACAATACCTTCCATGCTGGCAACCTTTTACTGATGCAGATTAAAGACCTGCGCCTTAGACATTGGCAGACTCATTTTGTTGCCATTCCCCGAGATTTAAATCAAATAGCTGATGCTCTCGCTAAGCTGGGAATTTCTAAATCTTCTATCCTATCTAATTGCCCTTTGTTCTTGAGGGCCTTGGTTAACCTGAGTGTTTAGAATTAATTTCCCTTTCGTTTTAGTTTCTGCTATATATATAAAAAAATTACATTTGCTTCTGACACAGAGATAGACGCACTGTTTGTGCCCTGCGTCCCAATGCATGTTCCTTTTAAGAACTTGTTCGGCTTCTCACATGTCTTTCCCTCCGTTTTCCCCACCGTTTCCTCTCTATATCATTCATTCATTCATTTATATAATAAGAAAAATATCGAAGAAGAAGAATGTCACAAAGAGTAGGAATATATATATATATATATATATATATATATATATATATGAGAGAGATATATTACGAGTAGCCAAGAGAAGGACGAGAATGGAAAACACGTGCAACAAGAGACTTACCATCCAAGAGAAGGACGAGAATGGAAAACACGGCAACAAGTGACTTCCTCTCCATCATAGTAGGAATATATATATATATATATATATATATATATAGCGAGAGAGGGAGAGAGCTTTACGAGCAGCCAAGAGAAGGATGAGAATGGAAAACACAGCAACAAGTGACTTCCTCTCCATCATATAGTAAATAAGTAAGAAGAGTGAGTTCGCTGAATAAGGAGGAAAAGACGGTTGACATTTACAAGGCAAGTGACGTTACATTAATTACAAGTGTTATGTAATGATGTGAGCTGTATTTTTATTTTTTTATTTTGTAGTGAGAAGCGGTGGGACGCAACCTCAAAATTTTATGTTTTGTGAGGATAAGGTCCGCACACATCCCTTGATATATAGAAAACATTGACTACTCTACGCTGCTACTTCTTTGATCTCTCACGGTATATATGTTTAATGACCCACATATGCTCAAACGTGTGTGTGTATAATGTAATTGAAGGGTGATTCTATAAAACGTAATGAATATAAGAATGGTTATAAATGAATTTTGTATCGACCTTCTTTAATTTCTTTGAATATGTAAATATATGATTATACACACACGCACATCTAATATAAAAAACAACACGTGGGTGAAATTTAAGATTTAGGTACAGATTGAGGTTCTCATTATATCAAAATCACTTAAACCAATTGATAGGATATAACTCACCTTTTATATATTTTCAATTTAATGTCTAACTAATCGATATGTATGGGACATATCCTGATAGATGTACTATCTCCATTTCTTAGTATAAAATTCACTTTGTAGTTTAATTTTTTTATTAGAGTGGATCTTATATTAAAAATCAAAGGTAGTACTAGTTAATGTTATTATGTGATTTGGGGGTGTTCAAAGTGTCACAGTTTCAGACATGTTGATCTCGAAATCTCCTATACTGTCTGAGATCGGGATATATTGGGACCAGGACAAAACTGGGATCACCCTTGAGATGGCCTGTCCCCGTCCCGGTTTTAATTTTTTATTTGTTACCTCATAAATTAAGTTATCTTTTTATTTTTGTATTTTTACCTCATAAATTAAGTTATCATTTGATAGGATATGTATCACATCTTTAGGTGGAGTTAAACCGCATATATAGCAATACTAATCCTAAATATATACTATATAAAGATGATAAAAATGATGATGATAAAATATTATTCTTCAACTCTAGATTGATTTATGTAATTATTATGACCATATTAGTTGTTAAATTATTGAAATTTTGTGCGTGTGTCTTAATATTTAATCTGTAACAAATATTTTTAATATCATTTGTTTGAGTCCATTTGCAGATTTTTTTTTTTTTTTTAAAAAAAAGCTTCTATATATCATTAAATAATCCCACACGATTTTGTTTTCTCGCATCTGATTGTCTGAATGGGGTGAGTTTGAGAAACTATCACCTATCGTTCGAGAGAGAGAGAGAGAGAGATATATATATATATATATATATATATTAATTATATAATTTTTATATATATATATATTTATATAACTTATATAGATTTTAATGTAATGATAGGAGTGTATAGTAGCAGAAGACATGGTTGTGAAGTGATAAGAAAGGGAAGGTTCAAATATATAGAAAGTGAAATACAAAGAGAGAGAGCACAAAGGCCAGCAAGTAAGCTAGCTATTGCATCTCATACTTTTACACCTCATCATGCATGGGGATGCCTAATGATGAGCTTATTTCATCAAACTCTACGTACGTACGAACCTATATATACATATATAGGTTTTATTTATTTATATATGTAATATTGATGATGATGAGCACTATGCTCACATCTACGTACGTACGATCGTATATATATCTATATAGGTTTTATTTATTTAATTTATTTATATATATATGTGTCTGCGTCATCATATATGTCTGCATCATCATATATGTCTGTGTCATCAGAGAGAAGGGGACACCTATTAAAAGTGCAGATGCACAAGGAGCCTCTGCAACCACCCCTGAGCGCTCGATCGCGTGTCCTACATATATAGTTACACTGGGTGTTGTGTGAAGCGCATCGTTGTCCTCTTGGCCAGTACCTGCTCGGCCTGTCGCAAAGCGCCTCCGTCTTCAACACCACTTCTTCTGCAGAATACATATTCATTCATATATATAAGAACAATATTGAACAAGAAGAAAGGCTTGGGATACACATATTTATATATATAGAAAGAGAGAGACTTACGAGCCAAGAGAAGGACGAGAATGGAACACACAAAAACAAGCGACTTCCTCTCCATAATGTCTTCTTCGATCTACTGCTTAATGAGAGAGTTTGTGTATGTGATGCATAAGGATGAAGAGAAGGTTGGTATTTATAGAGCTGCGGCTTGCTGCTGCCCCGGCTGCCTCTTAAAAAAGTACTTCTTCCTAATTTTTGTTTGCGTCTCTTAATTCTATTATTAAATTTTTGTTTGCCTCTTGTTGATTTTTTAAGGCCGAGGGGCAGCATCCACGTACCGCTGCCGGTATTTTATAGGGCAACTGGGCAAGTGAGGTTGGAAAAGTATGGTGTGATGATGTGAGCCACTTTGTTTTTTTTGATAATAATGTGAGCCACTTTGTTGTTTTGCAAATGAATATGCGATTTGGCGTTTGACCGGGAAAAAAAAAAAAAGAATATGCGATTTGGCAGGCACCCTCAAGAGTCAACACATGTGAATTGAAGGTAGGGTCCACCCACGTAATGACAACGCTTGAACAAGTATATAATGTGGGAAAGGTGGTTGTCCCAACGTCACCCCCACTATAGCCTATCCTACTGTGAATGATTTTTTTTTTTTTTTAATGAAAACTGAAATCCATTAATAGCTCATAGAGCAAATAAAATAAGGATAAAAAACAATCCACTATCCCTCACCAACTATCTCCCATTCGTACAAGGGAGGCGGTTGATGAAGCAAGCAAAAATTTTCTACGATATTATGAGATAATTTAGCCAAATGATTAGCTAAAACATTATTTTCCCTAGGCACATGGTTAATCAAAATTTGCCAGTTTTTAACTAACCACAATCTGGCATCAATTATAACGTCTCTAAAGGGATGAGAATGATCACAACCCCTGGTCAAAACATTAATAGCTTCAACAGAATTTGATGAAACAACAACTTTTCTGTAGCCTTGGTTCCAACAAATCTGAAGACCTTGGATGATCGCAATGATTTCAGCTATTACTGGTGGAACTGTCGTAAGTTTGCACATAAATCCGCATATCCATCGACCGTTATCATCCCTAATAGCTCCCCCACATCCGCTTCTTCCTGACTCCAAAACTGAAGCATCTACCTCAAGATTGATAAAACCTTGCTGACGTTCCCGGTTGACTCTTCCTGCAACATTTTTGTTTGAGTAAAAATGACAATTTGTTACAATTTCCTTATCCCAGCTTGCCCTGAAGAGACTATCATAGGCATTTGCCATATCATTGAATGGTTCATCTCCAAATAATTTCTTGCATCGATCCACCCAAATGTCCTAGCAAATATAACCAAACAACGTAGCCCATGATATTTTCTTGGTGAATTCTCTTCCTGCCTCGTGAGTAAGATTCCATTGTAGCCATTCCTTGCCTTGAAGTGATATGAATTGTTCCCAAAAAATCGGGGCAACTCGAAATCCATCTTTCTTTGGGCGTTCTTTGCAATCCCTTATTAAGTGCATGAAGTCCTCCTCTTGGTTGCATCCAAACATGCATCTTGCTGACTCTTGAAGGCCTCTCTGAACTCTCATTCGTGCTGTGTGTATTCTCCCATGTGCAAAGGTCCACATAAAGGACTTAATCTTCTCTAGAACTGCCCATCTCCACAGCATCTTCCAAACAGAGTCTTCATGTCTCTGAGTACCTGCAGAAAGAAAAAGATATGCAGACTTCACATAAAAACAACCATTAGAAGAAGGTTTCCAATAATATTTATCTTCCCTCCGCTCCACCCGAGGAGGATGGGCAGACATGATCCGGTCCACAACTTGTGGCTGAAACCACCTAAGCAACTCCGTTACGATCCCAATCACCCCAACAATCAACGTAATCAACAACTTTCTCATTCATATCCACAAAAGCTTCATACCCATGAATAAGATCAATAAGAGGACTATTAATTTCAGACCAATTATCAAACCAAAAAGATGCCGATTCACCATTTCCAATTGTAACTCCAACGCCCCTTTGAAATTTATTCCAAACAGAACATATACCTTTCTAAGTGAAAGACACTCCTTTCTTCTTTCCAAGAGCAGGCCTAAACCCATCTCCAATCCTATACTTATTACGAAGGACCTTCACCCAAAGAGCTTCTCTGTTACACAAAATATTCCAACACAATTTCATCAGAAAAGCTTTATTCTGTTTGCGCATATCCTTTATTCCAAGGCCACCATCCTTCTTATCCTTGATTACATGTTCCCAAGATAAACGCCACAAGTTCACAATATTTGTAATAAATAAGTTTGTATTGGTGTATCACACTCTGGTCCTATTTATAAGTCTATTTTGACCAAATCTCATATACCAAGGAGAGGTAGTTGACACAATGGTTATGTGGGTAAATTTTCAATTTTACCCTAATTTATGATTGAGTATTTTTCAACTGTTTCATCTCTCTCTATCTTTATGAGTATAATTAATATGGGTAAAATTATCACAAACTCATTTATTACATAAAACTGGACTTATAAATAGGACCAAATTTTTTTTTGTCAAACTAGACTTATAAGAGTGGTATGTGTGATGAAGAAGAGAACGTTGTTGTTTATAGAGTTGGGTTGCCTCTTTAAAAAAAAAATTTACTCCTTCCCTTATTTTTGTTTGCGTCTCTTTTTATCATTAAATTCTACATATGGGTGATATTTTGATATATTATATGTAAAAAATTATATTATTTTCAAATTTTTATGATTTTTTAAAGATTTAATTAATACTCTTAATGAAACAAAACCTACACAATTTTAAAGTAATAAGTATTTGAAAAAATCATAAAAAAATTGAAAACAATACCATTTTCTATTCATAAGATATTCAAATGACACTCATTTTATATAGAATCAAATCATTTAAAAAAAATTAGGAAATGAGTGATTTTTTATGGGGTCAGGGGCAGCACACCGTATTTTATAGAGAAAATTGCATTTAGGTCTCTAGTAAAAAAATACAATAAAATGATCCTTTAAAAATTTAAAATTGCATTTAAGTCTTATGAGACTTTTTTACAATAAATTCAAATTTCATAAACAAGTTCATAGGTGGTTCGGCGTCCACTGATAAATTCATTGGTTTCACACTAACAAGTTTAGAGGCGTTCATTGATAAATCTATAGATGTCCATTAACATGTTCATAGACATTCAATAATTAGAATTTATTGTAAAAAAAATCAATCCCACGCATCCTCAAGAGTCAGCACATGTGAAGGTAGGGTCCACCAACGGATATCATGGGTGAAGGGTTGTTGTCCCCACGTCAACCCAGCTATTACTTGGATAAGGTCCCGAAGTTGACTAACTTACTCCAGGTTAGATTTTGTCAGTGCAATTACAACAAATCTTTCAATGACATTTATAAGTTTAAAAATAGGATTTATAAGAATGTTTATTGATAGAAAAAAAAATATTAAAATATATAAAATATATATATATATATTTGTTAATATATATATATATATATATATATATATATATATATATCAAATAAATCAAATGGCTCAATGGTTGGGCCACTTGGCCTCATGAAAGTGGGGGTGCGGGGTTCAAACCCCACCCCCTCACTTTTAATGAATCATTTTTTTTCAAAAACAAAAAACTATCGCCGGATTTCAAGCCGCCAAATTGGTTGCGGTCTGTCCGGTCGGTCCTCCGACGGCCGACCATGGTGGCTCTCCGACGAAGGTCATTTTTATTTTTTTAAAAATTATTTAAAACTAAAAGCAAAAAGGTAAATTCACCCGAATTTTTAAATCCCCATATGGTCTTTGATACCTTTAAATCTTTTAACAAATTCAACAAACATTTAAAGGTTTTGCAAATTCAAATGATATTTAAATGAGATTTTACCAAAATTTTATTATAAAGGAATATAAAAAATTAGAAAATAATCATCAATAAATTATATTTATTAATTAATGGAAACAAACTAATCCCGTAGTATTTATTATCAAACTAAATCCCCTAATATTTATTATTTTTTGGAAAAAAAAATATCATCAATAAATTATTACTAATCAATTATATTTAATGATTAATATATGGATCCAAATTAAATCCCCTAGTATTTATTTTTCTTTTGGTAAGAAAAAATATAATTTTAAATAATGATAACTCCTTGAAATGGATCCAAATTGAATCCCCTTTATTTATTACCAACTTAAATCCTCTAGTATCTATTATATATTTTGGAAAAAAATTAGAAAATAATCATCAATAAATTATTTTTGTTGATTCATATGGAGATATAAAAAATTAGAAAATAATCATCAATAAATTATATTTATTAATTAATGGATCCAAACTAAATCCCCTAGTATTTATTTATTTTTTTAGAAAAAAATATAATTTTATATTATAATAACTCCTTGATTTATAGGGATAAAAAAAAATCAACTATAAATAAATAAATAAATGAAACAATATAACCTAACGGAATTAACGGTGTTACTTAAAAATAAAATTGAATTTAAGGGTGTTAATAATGAGTATTATAATGTATAGAAAGATATTGATATGTGTTGTTATCCTAAAATATATTCTTTAAATCATTATCCTCATTAATAAAAACTCCCTATAATCAATAAGATTGTTTTAAAATAAAATTTATATATATGGGAACCAAAAGTGGATTAAGGCTTATTTATGACTAAAATAAACTACAAAGATATTATAATTGATGTCGTCTTTTATTTGATCAAGGTATTCAATCCATAAAATTATTTTAGACTTGAAGCTAATCACTTTTAAAATTTTGAGCATAAAAGGTTTTTGCTTAAGCCAATAAATACGTTCTCTCTAAAACTCAAATTTGTGTTCTCATTTCCTTATGGGATGAGGTTACTTCTCATCTCAACTAATTGTTAGATTGTACTCCCTCCCTCTTATTCTAAATATAAGATAATTTTTTTTTAGAAAGATTAATGAATCTAATTAAATTACTTTAAAGTATTTATATTTATATTTTTCTCTAAAATAATTAGTTTGATTAATAAACTGATATATAATCTAAGAATACACAATATATGATATCATTAAGTAATTTAGTTTCCTTAATCTCTTCAAAAAAATCAACTTCATCTCATATTTAAGAACGAATGGAGTAGTTAAATGTCATTGTCAGCTTACTCATTACCAATTTCCGAGTTAACCAACTTGAATGAAAACATGAGTACTTTAACTATTTATTTAAATTTGTACTTCTTTTCAATATTGTTGCGTAAAATCATAGAATTGTTTTATAAGAAAACCACCTACTCTTGAATTATATAAAAATATCTTATATAAAACAGAACAAGCAAACCCATAATTAAAGGGAACATTTTATCACTCCCCCTCTGTATTCATTTATTCATTTAATATCAAAGAACGCACAAAATATTTTGAAACTGCACTACACCTTTAGGGCTAATCTAAAATTAAGTTTTTTTTTTGGCTTAAAAGGAATTTATGCTTTTGTCTTATATATGGCCTGAATAGTCTTGTAAATTCTCACAGTTGTCTTGTAAATAAGCAAATTTAATTTATAAATTCTCATATATGTCATGTAAATAATATATATTCTTGTTAATATGCTCCTTATCTTATGAATGTTCGAGATTATCTTATAAATTTCACTTACAAGTCTTGTAAATAAGTATATTTAATTTGTAAATTCTTACATGTATCTTGTAAATAATTGTATTTGACTTATAAAGTAAAAATACAACCTTTTTTTTACCCAAAAATTTTAATTTCAGTTTAGTCCTTGGTACAATAAAATTTTCCCTATATTAGAGTTAGGATGTAGACTACATATAAGGACAGTGTCCTTATGTCCTTGTACAAAGAACAAATAATTAAAGAAGTAAGGTACTCCTCCCAAACCTAAATATAAGGCACAATTTGAGGCTATATTTTCCATCCTACTATTTTTTTTCCCTAATTTTTTTCCATTTAAATATAGGATAATTATAAAATAAGTCTTATACTTAAAACACGAGGGAGGATCATTCTTTAGATGCTAAGTAGAAAAATCAAGTATCAAATTCGGGTTATTTAACTATATATTTTTGGAATTTTAATTATATACGAGGTATATTCATCATCGGTGGCGAAAAAAAAAAAAAAAAAGTTTTAAATGCATTAAAAATGAAAAGAATAAAAAAAAAAAATCATGAAATTAAGTCAATTAACTTCATCTATAAGTAAGTGTAGAATGAGTAAAAGCATAGTTAACATAGTCTCTGCACTAATGCATGGGTTATTTAACTATATATTTTTTGAATTTTAATTATATACGAGGTATATTCATCATGTTCATTAATATGAGTCGAACTTATTATAGATTTGATAATGATATATTGATAAATTGATGATGGTTAGGGTTTTGTTACGAGCATTATATATAGAGTAGGGTGTGCGCGTGTGTGGGTATATATTAGACATGATTGATTCATTCGTATAAGAAAGAGTAGCTTGAAACAGAAAATTGGATTATAAAAACTGAGAGCACTTTAGGCTGTAGCTAATGAGCTTATTTGATCAAACACATACTACATATACCAACCTCTATACACACACACACACACACTCTTGCTGGTTCTAAAAGTAGGATTTAGTTTATAATACAAATCCTAAATATTTAGGAATGTACCGGAGGTAGTATATAGGTTTGGTTATATTTATGGAATAATCAACAAGCATTATTGCAGAGACACATGAAGCCTTTGCAAGTGCCACTGAGCGCACTGTTTATTGCCTTACGCCCTAATGCATGGTCCTTGGAAGAACTTGTTCGGCTTCTTGCATGTCCCCCCCCCCCCCCCCCCCCGGGGGGGTCTTCTCCACCATTTCCTCTGTATATTATTCATCCATTCATTCATATAAGAAAAATATTGGTGAAGAAGAAGAGGAAGAAAGACTAGCTATAGGGATATTACCACTCTATACCTTATTATAAATCACTTGTATCTCATTCTCACAAACTAAGAAAAGCATTAAATGGATAATGTGTTTGAAGGGTAAATCTATAGAGGAAAACGTAGTGCATATATGAATAGTTACATGAGCATTAAGGTAGAGGCGGTAGAACCAAATTTTTGAAATAAGGACAACGTATGATTTTTGCAAAGGATGGAACTGAAAATAAAAAGGGAAAATTCCTTTTAGGTACCAAAAGACTAAGAAAATGTCAAAAAAGTTCTAAGGGAAATTCAGATGTCAGAAAAGTCTCAAAGTATTGTTAATTCTACCGATGGAGTTGTTAATCTCACATATGAAAGTTATTAATTCCACAGAAGGAGTTATTAATGGGATTTTTCTAACATTGAATCTTTTTTAGGACTTTTTTAACATTTTATTGGTCCCCTTACCTAAGAAGAATTTTCCGAAATAAAAATGAGAGGGGGAGTTGAATTGTTTGATGGTTCCTTGCTTTGGGGCACCTAACGATCTCATGAGTTGGTTCCACCTTTTCAGGATCATGGTGGATCAAGAAACTAGTTGTTATGTGGATATGGGCCGGGTACGTGGTCCATCCTTATTTGGGCTCCCATTCAGGAGACATATGAGCCCAAGACGCCAATTTTGGGGCCTACATAATTTTGTATCGACTTTTATTCTTTGAAAATGCATGTAAATACATCAATACATCTTCATATATATATATATATATATATATAATAAAATAAAAAACATCAATACATCTAATATGAAGCCAACATGCGGGATTGTAATAATTAATCTTATTTAGTTGTGTTTTACCTCATTGATATTCATAGTGTCCTTTTGTCTCTGTACTAAGAAAATTGGTATTTGCTCAGTGACTAAAACAAACAAACAAACAAAGAAAATTGGTATAGTTGTTTTAAATGTCATGTGCTATATATAATAAAATAATGGATATGGTCACAGAAATATCGAAATCTAATTCTATCCACTGCTGATTACTGACTTCAAACCATTTTATCCTTTCCTACTTTTCTGACTTGGACCACTGCTCACTGTATACTCTTACATATGTTCGTTTCTGCTGTATATGAATATATGTTGAAACTCTACAAAAATGCATCGATATTATGTATAAAAGATAAGAATGTAGCCTAAATGAGTGGGGTTGGGTTTCTCTCCGTATCTTTTTCTCATTATCCCTCATTATCCTTAAATCATATCCATCCAATCAATCACAATACTACTTTAACTTCTCTCTCCTCTTCTCAATCAACGACTCAGATGAAACTATGAGAGAAAAGGAGAGAGAAGATTATGAGGATATCCTCCCCCAAATGAGTGAGGGGTTCGGTCCCGCAGCAAAAGTTGACTTTGTAAACCATCAAGTGTGTCTGCAGGAGATGAGATTTATATACATCTCATTTCAATATCCATTTATTTTTTAAAATATTGAGTTAAAATTACAAGAAAAATACTCCGCTATGATCGCCAACCAGCAACGGATCTCTAGTGGCCAAGGGCTGGCCAGCAACCATGGTGGAGAAGGGTATTTTTGTAATTGTACTTGAAAACATTATTACAAATTTGGGACTTATGGGTGATTTGTTGATTCCATGGGACCTTTGGATAATTCATGATCTTTTTCCCTTTAAATTTTTAAGTAATTGAAATGTTTTCGTGGCTGTCTCTTTCTATGTAAGTATCTTTTCTAAGTATTGCTTTGGGCATGAGGCTCTTATCGAAATTCTGCTATTGCAAAAAGGCTACTAAGACTTGGAATGATTCAGGGCCTTTTTGGGTTGGCGGTAGAAGCGGTGGCTTAAAAGCTATCTGACTTTTGTAAAAGCCCGGCAGGAAAAAAGTCTTGTTGTAAATGTGATTTGTGTTTGGTTTGCAGTTTGACTTTTTGCAGAAGTGGCTTTTTTCTTAACTGATGGGTGTTTGGATTATTATTTGAAAAGTCAGTTAAGATGGAAAATGACTGAAAAATGCATGAATAATATTGAATACTACTATACATATTAGTTGTATATATTAGGATAATAAAAATTTTAATTTGGAAAAAAGTTAAATGATTATTAAAAAAAAAATTAAAAAACAATAAAGTCCTTAATTAAATATATTTAATGGATAAAATTGTTTATAAAATAAAATACGTACAAATAATACATTAATTTCTCCTATTGCTATGACGGACAAGTTTTTATCTGATTCTATCACGAAGATGATTCATTTGGGTGAGATAGGACAATTTTAAATCAAATATCTTATAATTTATTTTTTATATAAATTAAATTTTAAAAAATAGGATTAGTAAGAAAGAAATAAATAAACTTTGATTAGTAAGATATATAAACTTTGATTTCAAATCTACAGGGCATATGGAACAAAGACGTTGAGCCTGCGTGGGATGGGGAGCCAGAGGCAGGGAACGCTCCGAATCTGTACTTTAAGCCTAATGGGTGTTTTTGGGCGTTTTGGGGAAAAGCCTATTAAGTCTAATGTCAATCCAAACACTTTGCGTTGAGCTTTTTTGATCATGCTCTCCCAACTGGACCAAAACGTTGGAAATGAACTAAAAACGTGCAGACCAAACAGGCACTCAAATTGTGTGTACGTGTGTGTTAATGTAAAAACGATTTTTGATATCAGCTCATAGCTGTTTCAGTCCATTTGCAGATAATAAAATAAAAACTTATATATGTCATTGAATAATATACAATCTTGTTTAATTTTTTCACGTCTGAATGGGGTGAGATTTGAGTAACTATCAAAACCAAGACAAGTGCAAAAAATGCTTTACAAAATTAATTACATATTAGCGTTATAGAATTTGAACTTGTATTTTTTTTAAGGAAAAATTAGAATGAAGGACCTAGAGGAAAATATATTTATGGAGAAGGACCATAAAAATTGTAATTATTTTTAAGAACCAAATATAAAAATATAAAACTAAAAGTACGAAAATGCCTATAACAAAATCTTCTCATTCCTTCCTACATTCTCTTCCACATTCTACTTTTAAAACTAATACAGAATTCTAAGTTTCATTAAATTAAATAATAGTTTTCTCAATTTTCATTTTTCACAAATTGAATATATATCTTTGGGGAAAAAAATACCCATTCTTCAATTTGTAAAAATTATAATTTTTAAAATATCAACAAATATTTTAATTAAAAAAGCAATTGTATAATTTTAATAAAAGTCAAGGTCTTTTATAATTTATCATATATTTTAAACCAAGAAAGTTTGTACGATTCATTTTTTGTTTTAGAATAAATTTATGTGGTTTAAAAAATTCATGTAATGTTAATAAAATTAAAAAATATAATTAACATATTATATCCTGAAAAATATGAAAGAATTTTATTTTTATTTTTATAAAAATAGCCTAATTAATATCAACATTGATAATATAATTCGGGCAACTTAATGATATAAATTGGTGAAAAATAAAATTAAAAAAATATGAGTTTAACCATTGTTAATTAAATAATATATTGAAAAAAAAATATGATCATATATCATTATGGGAATTTTTATTTTTATTTTTATTTTTTTATTATGAATATAAGAGATAATACATGAGGTTTGAATATGGGCAATTTAATTAGTAATTATAAATTTAAATTATGATGTTTGGTCCTTCTAAGTAATTATAATTTTTATGGTCCTTTATAATAAATATTATTTTTTCTAGGTCTTTTATTTTAATTCCCCCTTGTTTTTATGTGGTATGACTTTTATTCTTACCAATTAAATCAATTTTTTTATACACACCAAGTCAATCTCTATTATTGTTGATAACAATTATACAAATTTATAAATAGTGCTAGTACTGTTTTCCATTTTGGTTAAGCTTTTTTTTTTTCAACATTTTGGCTAAGATTTAAATTGAAATGTTTTACAGTATTAATTAAGACATCAACTTTAGCACCATTAAATCAGTCAGTCCTCATCAATAGCCCTGTAACATCCTCTATTTTAAAAGACAATTATTAATTACTAACTTGATTAAATCATTCATTAAAATGTATTATGCACACAGTTGAGCTTTAATTTGGATTTTACTAGGCCCATACGTTTTAATTAAATATTGCTTCAAGATTTGCTAAAATATCCAAAATATACTAGAGTATGCTAAGATGAGCCCTAATGTGGCAATATACAATAATTCAACATGTACCAAAAAGGTGGAAGCATTACCGTTAGCAAAAGTATTTTAAGCTTCCAAAGCCTTCCCTAATTGACCACACGAGAACTATCACCTGAAAAATATTTATAACCATCAATCCAGCTCATTATAAATGTTAATATGTACTCGTGAGGTGCTAAGTTAAACATTTTATATAACAAAGTACTAGATATAAAAATTGCAAATTTATTAGATCACAATTTCTATAATAAAATTTCTAAATCAAATTTCATATCATGAATTACATATATAACATGTCAAGCAACATATCGATACCCTGACATTCCTTATCACCCCCACCTTTATTTCATTGATAGAAGTCTTGGGCGGTAACGTAATAGATTTAGTCTCTATGACAAGACTGCACCAAGCTCTTCAATAATGAGGTATAGCCCGGCCAAAGGCTATAGAACACTCATATCGGACCATGGATTCACTTTCCTTCGAATATAGAGAGGTATCACCAGTGTTCATGATGCCCACGGCCCTATACGCCCTCTCGCGCCCACTGAAAAATCGCCTTGCCCTGCCCAAGGAAAAGCCGCCCAAAGAACAATGGGCTCAACTAGGCTGGGCATTTTTGCGGGCTGGGCTGGGTACCGGGCAGGGTATGTCGCCCTGCCTAGTAGTATATATTATATATTTTTAGTTTTTTAATAAAATAGTATTATATGTTTGTTATAAATTATAGCACTCATTTGTAGCCAAAATTTGCTACAATCTAGACAGTCTATCGCTGAATTTGTTGACAAGCTTCGTGAGTTTGATAGTTTGATGAGACGTAAATGCCATTAGCCTGCAAGTAAGCTTTAATTCTAACTCTATAAAATTCTTGAACACGCTATATATTCTTAAAAGCTTGAACACATATATTTGATGTATACACACATGAACGCATATATTATTGAACACAAATTCTTCGTGGTTGATCATTTGATATATACACACCTGAACATATATATTACTTCTTATTTTGTAATGTAATCGATGTTTTATTTTCTTCTTAGATGTTGCACATGGAGAAGGGGGAATGTAATGGTTACGGTTGCCGGTTGGCTAGTGGTGGATGAAGTAGATAATTTGCAACCTTTAAAGTTTAAACTAAGTCTAAGAGCCTACAATTAATTGTTACTTTCACATGTAAATGATGTAATAATATGCTTTCTTTTTTGCTTTCTTGTAGGTGATTCTATATGCTTCATCCTTTTGACATTTTGGGGCCTTGATGCAACCTCTAGAAGTTTTGGATGTCTACAAGGCTTTAGTTTCTATTTTTTGATACCTTGTATTTAATGGATTATAGACTATTTTTTGATGCCTTGTTAAGACATATGGTTGTCTTTTTAATTTTAAGACTTAATTTGTAGACTTATATTGAAATATTCAAAAGTGTAGAATTATGGATGTTATTTAATTTTTCAGTTACCTAAGTTGTTTTTTTCACATAGGATGTGGCAGGGTATCGTCACTTAGGCATGGAAGGGTCACCCTGCCCAGCCCATTATTGCCCTGCCCAAAAATGTTAGGGCTTCTATTGGGCAGGGCCGGGCACTGGGCTACATTTTGCTGACTAGTGATCTTTCGAGTAGGGCATCAGGCAAGGGTCTCGCCCTGTGCAGCCCTGCCCATAAACACCCCTGGGTGTCACTGTCTCAAGAGCTGACCCTTAACCTGGCCAAAGGAAAGGGTGATACCAAGAGCCCTAAGACCATTCACTATGCACCGAATCATGGTATACCACGTGGTATTATATACACAATAACTCTCATGATCATCACTCCACATCCATCACCGCTCCTCATTCAACCATATGCAACAATCATAATCTTAGCATAAATATATGAGATTCCAAACAAGATTTATGATAGTAATACATCGTCACAATAATCATTAAGATAACTATTATTTCAGCTCAAGAAACCATAAAATTACATTTTCCATAACATATAATATCACTAATCATTCCAAAATAAATCCTACAAGGCAAGTTTATTTCCAACATAGCTTTCATAGATTAAAAATCACTCACAAATATCATACAAGTAAGTACAATGAGTGCAAAATGGCTACTTCAAGTTCTTAACACAAAAAATAAACTTGAGAAATATCAAGTTCACTCTAAAAATAAATATTTAATTACACGTTAATAGAATTAACGACAATACCAACTAATATAATAATTAATTAATTAAACTATAATTGTCTCATTTTAAATTTTCTTAGAAGAAATGAGAATTTATCTATTTTAATCTTCTCTTCTCTCTCATTTTATTTATATTAACAACAACCAGAATGAATATATTAATTATATTTTTTAAAATATTTTCCACAATTAATACATCATTTATTATAACTTTTATGACTTGTTGGATGTAATTCATGGTATTAAATATAGATAAATTTGTAAGGACGGATGATTGGTTTAGATTCGTGAAGAAAGCATTCTCCTAACCAATATGCATAAAGCGGCTGAGGATGGAATGGAACTATATTTGATTGTTGTTGAGATAGAAATTAGACTGAATAGCCATCGATGTTAAGAACAATCGAGATCCAATGAGAATTTGCGCGTAGCTTCTAGTCTTTGACATAAAAAAAGAAGGTTGTAATAACGAAAGGGACATGTGAGAATTTGGACCTAGCTATTCAATACGCAATCAAAGGATTTTTCCGAATTCCCCTTGCTTTCTTTTTGCCCCGCTCGTGCATGCGTGGTACTCCTTGCTCTCACAGGATTCTTGCAATCAGGCCATATCGGTCTAAAAAAAACTTCTGATTACCGACGGAATTACCTATAAAAAAAATTTCGTCGAAAATTACCCATGGAATTCCGTAGGTAAAATTACCCATTAATTCCGTGGAGTAGAATTACCCACGGAATTAGTGGGTAATTTCCGACAATTTTTCCGTGGGTAATTCCGTCGGTAATCAGAAGTTTTTTTGTAGTATAGTATGTGGGATTTCAATCTGATCGATGGTGGTGGGCATACCAAAAAAAGAAAGGTTTTGAAAAAGACAAAATGAATAACCAAGTTTTCCATCTTGTAGAAAAAGTGAAATCGGTTGTTTTCTTGCTAAATTGCAGTCTTCCTTTTGTGATCTCCCAATTTTAGATCGTTCCAATAAAGATTGATCTGTAAAGACAGGAATTCCCCCGTTGTCTTGATATCTTCTATTCAAAAAAATCTCTTTCTCGACAACCTGGATCGCGAGGTTGAAGTACGGCTCCCTAACCTTCAATATGCCTGCTTTCTAGCACTTCTAGCTTTGAAAAGAGGGGTGGTCACTGCTGCTTTTCGACAAGAAAGATATTGATTTAATCCTCTTTCCGTAAAGTAATTAAGGCAAGGAACTTCAATTAATGCTGGAGGAAGGTTTGAAGGACAACTGCTATTGAATCAAGTGCGGGTATTGATGCCTTTTCCGAGAAAGGGAAGAAAGAAGCCTATTTTTCGTTTCTTTCTCACTCTTCATACCCCCTATTTCTTCTTAAGGTAAGGTAAAGGGCCAGGCATGGTGGGGTAGGAGCATTGTGCCGGCAATCTTTTTGGCTTGACCAATCAGTCTTATGTCCTCCGAGTCTCACGGCATTTTAACCGAAAGAACTTCTTGCGAAATTCATGTGTTTCTGTTTTTATGACCAGAAATTGTTTCTTGATTTCCATTTCAAATTGTTCTCTGGATTTTTATCAATATGAGGTGCTAAGGTAACTAGATAGCTAGCAACTGCCTAAAAGAACTTGATGGATTCAATCAATAGGCGTATAAAGGGATCCCATTCCAGCTCAAACTACTCACAAAGACGGTCCTTATCGACAGCAAAGCACTGGTATAGACCAGATTAGGTATTACAGGTAAGGAATGATAGGAGCCCATCAAAGCAACAGCCCGAGATATATATATATATATATATATATTCTTTATAAGCTGTTATAGATTTCAATATAATGATAGGAATGTATAGTAGCAGAAGACATGGTTGTGAAGTGATAAGAAAGGGAAGCTTCAAATATATAGAAAGTGAAATACAAAGAGAGAAAGCACAAAGGCCAGCGAGTAAGCTAGCAATTATGCATCTCATACTTTTACATCTCATCATGCATGGGGATGCCTAATGATGAGCTTATTTCATCAAACACCATCTACGTACGTATATATAGGTTTTATTTATTTATATATGTAATATTGATGATGATGAGCATAATATGCTCAGCAAGCATAAGTGCAGACGCACTTGAGGCCTTTGCAAGCGCCACTAAGCAATCCTTCGCCTCTCCTACACAGATAGCCACACTGCGTGTTCCCTGTCGTCCCAACGCATCCTCCGGAGAAGAACTTGCTCGGCTTCTCGCACGTCTTCGCCTCCGTCTTCACCACCACTTCTTCTGCAGTTTATATCATTCATTCATATATATAAGAAAAATATTGAACAACAACAACCAGAAAAAAGACCCCGAATACACATATTTATATATAGAAAGAGAGAGACTTACGAGCAGCCAAGAGAAGGACGAGAATAGAGAACACAACAACAAGTGACTTCCTCTCCATAATGTCTAGCTTCTTCGATCTACTGCTTAATGAATGTGTGTGTGTGATACATTAGGTTGGTATTCATAGAGTTGGGGGTGGCTGCTGCCCCCGCTGCCTCTTAAAAAAAAATACTCCTTTCCCAATTTTTGTTTCCCGACACTTTTTATTATTAAATTCTACACAAAACAAAAAGAGTTTTATTTTGATATGTTATGATAAAGAATGAGATTGTTTTCAATTTTTTATGATTTTTTAAAGATTAATACTCTTAATGAAAAAAACCTAAAAGTAATAGATGTTTGAAAAATCATAAAAAAATTAAAAATAATACCATTTTTTATTTATGAGATATTAAAATTTCAATATAGAATATAATAATAAAAAGAAAAATAGAAAAGAAATTAGGAAAGGGGTGATTTTTTAAGGGTAGCACCAGGGCGGCAGCCCCCGCTGGCCGTGTCTAATGATGTGATCCACTTTGTATTTTGCAGTTAGACGCGATGGCACGCATCCTCAAGAGTCAAGGCTTGTGAATGGTCCATACAATTCCCTCCACGTAAACTTACTAGTCTATGCTACTTCTTTGATCCGTGGTGAGTGGTAAGTGGTGACCCACATATTTATATAGCTCAAACTTGTATATAACCTTGGATTCTTAAAGATAAAATATAGAAAACTAAGTTAAAAAACTAGTTATTTGTGATAAATATACGTGGGTTATCTTAAAATACATTTTTTTTATCATTATTCTCGTTGATAAAAATTCTCTTAATATATACAATCAATTAGATTAATTATTTTGAAAGGAAATTTATACACACAAAAGTTAAAATGGATTAAGGTCTTTTATTTAAAACTAAAATAAACTCTAAAGATATTATAATTAATATCATCTTTTATTTGATCAAGGGGATCTCGAGACTACTTTAGATTCGAGACTAATCTCTTTTGAGGTTTAGATACAAAGAGTTTTTGTCTCTTTTAACAAATACGTTTACCAGAACTCAAACATGTATTCTCCTCTTTACAGGGTACTTAATCAATGTCATTTTTAGCTTCCCACCATGGCCTAACTTGGGGAAAAACATAAGTACTTTAACTACTTTTTTAATCAAATTAGGATATGTTTTTCTTTTCTCTACATAATTCACCTTATAACTAACTCATGTTATTATTATTTTTTAATTTAAAATTTACTTGTTCTGATCTTCTTTGAAGAAAATAAATCAAGTACAAGTTTAATTATTATTTTTTCAATATATATGGGTAATAACTATCATAGAAATTTAAGAAATTGCCATCTGTCCTCAATAATTATCTAAAAATATCTTATATAAAACAGAACATGCGGACCCATATATTAAAGCAAGGATGTAGATACTGTATGCATTGTAATGACAGTGTAGTAGTTATGTGTTATGTCCTTGTAAGAAGATCTGGCAAATGAAGAAGGAAAGAAAATTGGTACTCATCCTGTTCTAGATATTATAGAGTGGGTCTTCTATTTAAGATCCAGGGATCTAATATTCTTTAGATGCCAAATAAAGAAAATTGTGAAGATTATGGATGATTCAAATTCACTAGGAATAGTAAACAATGACAAGACAGGATATTTTTGTAGTTATGTCGGGGTCAATGAAAATTAATGAGACTGTAATGTCTTATTCGGACAGCATGGGATCTGAGATTACTTACTTACATCAGTGGGATTAATCAAAAGAACATAACAGATCGAAATACGTAAGAAGTAAAACAAAGACAAATTAAAGTGACATGAGAAATTTTCAACTGATGAAACCACGTCGGGGTTGGGTCGGTAGAAGCTAGAAAATGCGACATGTTATCTCATATATTATAGTATTCCCTTTCATCCTTAATACTACTATATGACTTAGCATGAGGATTGTTTTAATCTAAATATAAGATTTCCATGGAGAGGCAGTTTCAGTAAAAATAATATTAATTTTGATATCTCTATGAATAAAATTAGTACACATTTTTCACAAATAACTAGCTTATCTATTTTTTTTAAAATTTATACAGATTTGTTATCTAACTTCTTCTATATTAAGGGTTGGAGAGAGTATAATAAAAATATAATAACGTATATGGTCAAAGATTGTGTGTGCCGTAATAATTTTTTAGTCTAATCCTATCCTCTTTTCTACAATTACTTGTCCCTCCACTACTGACTTCAACCATATTATCTTTTCCTACTTTTGGACTTGGACCACTGCTCAATATATACTCTCTCTCTCACACACACACACACATATATGTTCGTTTCTGCTATATATGAATATATATTGAAACTCTCTACAAAAATGCATTAATATTATGTATAAAAGATGAGAATGTAGCCTAAATGAGTGAGGGGTTCGGTCCCGCAGCAAAAGTCGACTTTGTAAACCATCGAGTGTGTCTGCGGGAGATGAGATTTATATATATACATCGTATTTCAATAATTATTTTTTAGAAAAAAATATTAAGTTAAAAAAAGAATTTAAATATGCAAGAGTGTGAGACTCTATGAGGGAGAGACCAATCTTGTCAAAATCGAGTTTTTATATAGAAACGGATCGGAAGAGAGTGGTAGAAACGTAAATCGTAGAAATAACATGAAATGTAAAGTTTCTACTACTTAAGGTCACGATACAAAATTACACACACACACATAAAAAAAAATGAATCACTACTTAAAATTCAATGAACAACTTCATATTTAAAATATATAAGTCACATAACCTATATAAAATATAAGTCCAGAAACACAAAAAGAGTTAAACAACTCCTACAACCAAGTTTTAAAATATCAAAAGAATAAAATTTAACAACTCCCAAATTATATCAATTGATTCAAATCTAACACATCATCTTGCATCAATTGTATGCCCTCAATGTTCATTTATCTTGCTC
Organism: Acacia melanoxylon; assembly: GCA_019022615.1. NCBI lineage: Eukaryota > Viridiplantae > Streptophyta > Magnoliopsida > Fabales > Fabaceae > Acacia > Acacia melanoxylon. The sequence continues at coordinate 1,662,508 of JAFJYJ010000041.1, read as the reverse complement.
TTATAACAAGTTCATTTGCAAAACTTGGAATGTTCAAATCATGACCATCTATAGGTTCCCTCACTTCAACTTCAATCACGTTTTCCTCATCATGGGCATCAACATCTAAGTTGTTTACATCTTCCCAATCTTCTTCATTGTTTTTACCGTTTTTACTTGCGTTTTAACACATATCATTCCATAAAAAGGTAAAAACATAAGTTTTTACGTTTTTACACTAGTTTTTGACAACAATAAGAGTGACAATGAGTCTGTGATGATTAGTAAAATCAATAGAGAAATAGGATAATTTAAATTGGGAAAATTACTCTCAAGTCCCTGCACAAGACTATGACTACCAAATATCTCATGAAATTCACAAATCACCCGCAACCACAAATTCCAAAACTAAATATGTTTTCAAATGTAATTGTGAAAATTACATCGATGCCCTATGATTACCTAAAAATCTCATGAAAACAAAAAAATGTATTCAAATGTAATTACAAGAAAAGTACTACGCTATGATCGCCAACCGGCAACGGATCTCTAGTGGCCAAGGGCTGGGCAGCAACCATTGTGGAGGGTAATTTTTTTGGGGCTAAAAATTAAGGGTACTTTTGTAATTGTACTTGAACGCATTTTTACAAATTTGAGACTTATGGGTGATTTGTGGATTCTTTGGGACCTTTGGATAGTTCATGATCTCTCCCTTCAAATTTTTAAGTAATTGAAATGATTTTGTAGCTGTCACTCCAAATACAAGTATCTTCTCTAAATCTGAAGTATTTAAAGATTACACTGCTAGACCAACTTTATGTTAGTAAATGTTAATTATGAGTATTTGAGGCTTGCATTACTTTTTTTTTTTTTTTTTTTTGCTAAAAAAAATTTTAGGAAAGGGGTTGGGCTCACCCACAGTCTAAGGGCAGGGCGCTTGGAGCCCAGTCCACAAAGCATACTGGGTTAGAGAGTACACATGCCTCCACCTCTTCCTAGCGTTTTTACATATTCGTAGACCCCTAAGATGCCTCCCCCAGCGCCTTGACCAACTCCAGGATCGAACCCCCTCCCTTTAGGTAAGAAAGTCTAACCCCTTCACCAGTTGAACCCAAAAACAAGGCGTGGCTTGCATTACTTTTTTTTTGATAATAAGAGATGGCTAAAGCCATGGATTACATTAAACAGACATAAAAGAACCAGGGGAAACAATTCCCATACACTCCTGGGCTACCAATGATCTCAGCATCCCTGGACAAACCTCAACAATAGCAGATTGGTTAATACCCTGCTTAGCTAAACCATCAGCCACACGGTTAGCCTCACGTGAAATATGATAAATGCGAACCTGCCAATCCCTTTGCAATAAATCTTTAATTCTCAACACAAGGAGACTAGCATGGGATACGTCCTGTTCAACCAATATTTTGACAAGATCCAAAGCATCAGATTCAAGAATGAGCTTTTTAACACCCAAGCAAGAGATAAGCCTTCAAAAATACCCCACGTTTCAGCCACTAGCGCCTCATAAACACCAACTTGTTTCATAAACCCACAAACCCAGCTCCCCCCACAACCCCTTAAAACACCCCCACATCCAGCCAAGGAAGACCTTAAAGACACAACCCTGTCGACATTCAACTTGCTCCACTCAGGGTTTTTTCCAATCTCTCACCATTGCAAAGTCAAACCAATTCAAGGTAAGTGGACTAAGCCCAACAGCATTCGAACCCAACGCCACATTCCTCCAGCAATGCAAAAGAGTCACAGCTGGATTCACTGGTCTCACAAAGGTCCTTTCAAAAATCGAAGCATTCCTCCACCCCCACAACATCCAGATGGCCACTCCAAAAATAATACTCCATAGAGAAGAAGAGCCAACTCCACCCTTTCCTTGGAGATTCATTACCAGCCAATCACTCAGATTTGCGCCAAAAAATAAACTAGCATGGGAGGATTTGACAATTTTAAACCACATCTGCTTAGCATAAGAACAGTCTCTAAGAATATGCAAAATAGTCTCCGATTCAGTGCCACAATACTCACATAAATTAGAGACAAGCCCCCAACAGCTTCTGCGTTCATTAATAGGTAGTTTATCAAAAAATACCCTCCACATGAATAATTTAATTCTCTCCGCTCCTTTCCACGACCAAACTTCCTTCAACCCCCTATAACATGTATTTTGAGAGTAATCCTCAATTAGAAAATAAGCGCTCCTGATTGAGAATTGCCCATTCTTGGATGCACTCCAGACCAAGAAATCCAACCCGGCATCAGCACAAGGAGGAATAAGAGCCAAAAGCCTGCTAATGATCTCATCCGAAACTAAACCAGTTAGCCCATCGATGTTCCAATACCCATTAACTGTCCAATCAGCCACCGAGGAAGCAGCCTCCTCCTCTGATAACTATCTGCTACAAAATTCCCTCAAAGGACTCCCTTCCATCAGCCAACAGTCATTAAAAAAACTGATTAATTCCCCTTTTCTTACCTGCCACTTGGAGTCATTCTCTATAATTTCCTTACTAGAACAAATAAATTTCCAAACTTTTGAGTCTTCAGCTCTAACAGACAAAAGTGAGTCATCATCCCTTAGCAAATATCTTGTCTGCAGAATTTCAGCCCATAGACCTGAAGCTCCCATAACAAGATTCCACGCAATCTTTGCACTACAAGCCTTGTTAACTGTTTCTAATCTTCGAAAGCCAAGCCCTCCATATTGTTTTGGCCTCAAAATTTGCTCCCAACCGATCGCATGATAACGATTATAGGACCCATCATGACCCCATATAAAATTCCTTTGTATCCTCTCCACCTCCAGACATATACTCTTAGGGATTTGAGCCACTTGCATTGGATACAGTGGAATAGTACCCCAACACCGATTTGGCCAAAGTGACCCTCCCTGCAAAAGAGAGACAATTCGCCTTCCAATTTGAAAGCTTGGAGCGAGTTCGCTTAACAATATAATTAAACTCCTCCTTAGTCTTCCTATTCCGTGAGAGAGGAAATCCAAGATATTTCCCAATCCCATTAGAAATCCTCATTTGAGTCATACCCTTGATCCTTTGCTTGGTTAGAGAAGGAACTCTAGGGGAAAAAAACATAGAGGACTTTGCCTCACTCACCTTACCACCTGAAGCCTTTGAGAATTTATCAAGACTTTTGAGCATACAGCTAGCTTGTTTTTCAGATGCAACACCAAAAAGCAGCAAGTCATCAACGAATAGTAAATGAGACACTACAGGACCATATCTAGTGACATTTATCGGCCTCCAGCTACCATCCGCGACCTCATCACAAATTAAATGTGAAAGTCTATCCATACATATCACAAATAACAGAGAAGAGATAGGGTCCCCTTGTCGGAGTCCTCTCTTAGGGAAAAAGAATTCAGTATGAGTTCCATTCCAGAGAACATTGTAAGATACCGACGTCACACAAGAGATAATAAGATTAATAAAGTCATCGGCAAATCCTACATCTCTAAGCACATGTTCAAGAAAATTCCATCTGATTCTATCATAGGCTTTTTCAAGATCAATTTTCCAGGCCATTAACCCCTTTTTACTCCTATTCTTACTCATAATGTGCATAATTTCTTGACCAACAATCAGATTATCCTGAATGTGCCTACATTTAATAAAGCTAGCTTGGAACGGGGAAATCAACTTATTCATAACCGTTTTAAGCCTAATCGTTATGATTTTTGTGATACATTTATAGTGCACAGTACACAAGGAAATAGGTCTAAAATGAGTTACCTGAATAGGATTTTCCCTCTTAGGAATCAAAGAGATTAACGTTCTATTTGCCTCCCATAAATCAAGGTCACCACCAAACACTTTCTTTACAAAATTGCATAGAGCAGCTCCCACTGTCTCCTAGTTATTCTTATAGAAGATGGCTGGAAATCCATCCACCCCAGGAGATTTGAAACTACCCATTGAAAAAATTGCATTTCAAATCGCCACATCCGACGAGACCCTTCCTAAGCTCAAAGCCATACCATTATCCAGAACAAGAAAATTAGATCTAGTTTGAAGAGGCATGTAATCACTACCCACATCACAATATAATGATGAGAAATGCTAAACAACCAATCGCTTCAGATCCTCCTCCTCATTCAACCAAATACCCGCTTCAGTTTTTAGAGCTAAAATTTTATTCTTCCTCGATCTCATTTTTGCCTTCAAATGAAAATAGCATGTATTGCAATCCCCTTTCATGATCCAAAGATCTCTAGACTTCTGGAACCATTTGAATTCCTCAAGAGCCAAAATCCGATGAAGTTCCTCCTAAAGCTCCAGCTCTAACTTACACAAGTACCTGGAAAACGGATAGGAAGACGAATTTTGGATTCCTTTCAATCTTGCCATAATCCTCCGCTTCCTATTTTCCACCATCCCAAACACATCTTTGTTCCACCCACTGATAGCATTCTGGAAATTAGAAAGAGCCAGATTAAATTCATCCAGCGAATCCCAGTTCTCAACAAGAAACGATTTGTAATTTTCATGGTGTAGACACATCACCTCAAACCAAAAAAACCGACCACCAGCGCAGGCCACCCTCTCAGCCCCAAAGCACAAGCAGATTGGACTATGGTCCGAGAATTTAAGCCTAGTTAGAACCCGCACCCGACAATTTTCAAAAGCAGAAAGGAATTCTATATTAACAAGTGCCCTGTCAAGCCTCTCAAATAACCTATTGGAATTCGCCATACAGGGACCATGCCAAGTATATTTAGATCCACCAAATCCAAGGTCACTAAGCTGACAATCATTAATACGATCAGAGAATAAATTCATCCTAGCCATACAAGGAACTGAGCCACCCACTCTCTCAAAAGAATCGACAATATCATTAAAATCCCCTACAACTATCCAGGGGTCCGAAATAATTTGCGAGAGAATGCGCAATTCATGCCACAAACTATTTTTCAGATGAGGAAGAGGAAGAGAGTACACCGCAGTAAGGAAAAAGGGAATCTCACCAGATCTTGAGCATAGCAGATGGATGAATTATCAGTCACAACGAAGAACCGAAACATCCAGTTGATCCGACCTCCAAACCGCCACTAAGCCGCCTGATCTACCAACGCTTGGAACATGCACAAACCCATCAAAACCCAGTTTTTTCAGACATAGCAGCTTTGTCTCGCTCTCACACTTAGTTTCGGATAGAAGCACCATACACGGCCTTAGGTCATTACACACCAAACGAATCTGACGAAGTAAACCCTTATTATTTGCACCTCTAATGTTCCAATACAAATATTGGTCATTGGGCTTGAACCAAGAAACCAGCCCAATTAGATACCCTGAGTCTCTAGAACCACCGAACCAGACTACCCCCCACACAACTATCCTCATCCATGACTAGATCCGGCCCATCATCATCAGGCCCATTCCAGAACTTCCCATGCAACCCCAAGGCCACATCCCTTTCGCCCGGATCCATAGGGATAGCTGAGAAGTGATCCACCTCTGGAGGATCCACCTTCCCCGAGCCGCCACCTATACCTTCAAAGCAAACAATTGCTAGATTATCACTCATTTGTTGATCCTCGTTAGTCGAAATTTCACAAGTCAACCTCAATATATCACCTCCCTTAGATACCCCACTCACCAACTCCCTAGATCTTTTCTCTTTCCTCAGATATTGGCTACCATCACCCTGCTTTACACCCTTCACCTCCTCCTTTTGAATTGTTCCTCCCTTATTCTTTCCATTGTTTTTTCGCACCTTAGGAGCCTTCTCCGTACAACCGCCATTTTTCACCAAACCGTCCCCTTTCAACTGATAACTAAGGACTATGAGCTCCTGCTTCTCCAGAACTGATGTACCCTGTACACTCCCGCCAATTCCTCTCTCCTCCTCAGCTAATACCTCGAAACAAGACCCACCAGAGTTCTGCCGTGGGACCTCCGCCAGCTTCTCTTTAGATGTTTTCTTTTGACGCCGCGACTTTTGAACAATATGCCAGACATCCACATCGGCCCCCATGACTTCCTTCTGAGGTACCTCCACAACCCTCTCAGACGGAGCCATAACCTCTGAACCCTCCCCTGTTTTTTGTTTTTTAGCCATGGAGGGACATTCCATCACACTATGACCATAAACTCCACAGTTTGTACATAAACCATGGAGACATTCATATTGCAGATAGTAATCCTCTCCATCCAACGTGAAACCCGCCATCAGCTGCTTTCCCAGATCCACCAACACACAAATTCGAGCATAGTGCCCTCTAATATGTCCAGATGTATTCATATCAATTTTGATTATATCTCCTATTCGATTCTCAATCCACGTTAAGGCTTCCTGGTCATAGTACTCAAGGAACACATTAGGCAATCTAACCCAAACCGCTACCTTGTCTATTTTTGCTCTCAAAGGTTTGAACTGTGGCTCCCAGGGTCGGACAGTTAAATAATGATCAAAGATCATCCAAGGACCACATGTAAGAGCATTACGATAATCTTCTCTATTCGAAAGTTTTACAACAAAGAAACCATTGCCTATGTTGATCAACGAGATAACGCCACGCTTTGCCCAAAGCTTTTGGAGAATAGACAGTAGTAACATATAACCTATATCCTTGCCCAGAAGCTTAACGATAACTGCTTGGTTCCAAGCTTTGAATAATCTCCTCTTCATCTTGTCCGAGAAGGAGAATGTAGGGAAGTTGCGTTCCGCATCCTCACTGATCACACACAAAGGGTGGCTATCTTCTTTCTCAAATTCACCCAGAGAATCATCGGATAAAGCATAAGGTGAATGAATGGGATCTTCCTGAAGGCCACCATGCATCCATCGCTTCATCATTAGTAGAGCCTTTCAACTTCTCAGCAAAAGTTTTACCATTAGCCCACTTCTTCAGAGAATCCTTCCCTAACTTTGGCCACTCTCCATCATCAATGCTAATAAACCCATTCTTAATCTTTTTAGAGCTACGCTGCAACAGGTCATCTTCTTCACGGGAACTAGGTTTCAGAGCAGAGACTATCTTTGAGGACTCCATTTCAGCAATCTGGCTTGCATTACTTTTGTTATCTCTTTTTTTGTTAAGCGTGCTGTGTTTGTGGCTGAACTTGGGGCTGGCAGGCCTCCCCTTCCCAGTTGCCACTGCTTTGGATTTTTTTCTTTAAAAAAAATAAATAAACTGTTTTTCTTAGGCCATGACTCCATGAGGTTGTTGTTGAAACTCTGCTTTTTGCAAAAAGGCTCCTAACACTTGGAATGGTTCAAATTGTGTGTGTTAATGTAAAAACGATTTTTGATATTATCAGCTAACAGCTGTTTCAGTCCATTTGCAGATAGTAAAAAATTCTATTTATCATTGAATATCTTGTTTAATTTTTTCACGTCTGAATGGGGTGAGATTTGAGAAACTGTCAAAACCAAGACAAGCTTAAAAAATGCTTTACAAAATTAATTACACATTAGCGTTATAGAATTTGAACTCACGTTTGTTTTTATGGGGTATGAGTTTTATTCTTACCAATTAAATCATTTTTTTATACACACCAATTCAATCTATTATTGTTGATAATAATTATACAAAGTTATAAATAGTACTAGTACTTTTTTCCATTTTGGTTAAGATTTAAATTGAAATGTTGTACAGTATTAATTAAGACATCAACTTCAGCATCATTAAATCAGTCCTCATCAACGGCCTCATTGGCTCAAGATATTTCTTCCCTTATTTTTTTGTAATCTAATGATTGAATTAAATTAATTACCGTCATGAGTAGAAAAAGTGCCAAATGAAAATTAATACTCGTATATTTGTTCCTGCTAGAAAGAGAAAATTAATATTACCTGGCCCTAAATATAAACTATTGTTAATTTTTTTGGAGAGATAAAGGAAGCTAATTATATTAGCTTAAAGTATTTATATTTATCATTTTTTCCCTAAAATAATTTGTTTGATTTATAAATTGATATATAATTTAATCATACACAACATATATATGATATGGCTAAGTAACTTATTTTACTTCATTATTCTCTTCCAAAAAAAGTCAATTAGGTCTTATATATAATACCAAAAGTAGTATATTTGGTGTACAACACTTTGCTTTATTATATATTAATATATGTATACCACTTCCCTTTATTACAAGTCATATTTAAGAAGGAATGGATTAGTCCTTATTAAGTCACAGAATGGATATATCAATTATATTTTTGTAATACTTTCCACATTTAATACATTATTTATTATAACTTTTATGACTTGTTGGATGTAATTCATGGTATTAAATATTGATTAATTATTAAGTTTTTTATTAGAAGAAAAAAAAAATGAGACAAAGTCAAAATCTTAATTAACCACCTATATATCGTTCAATATATATATATATATATATATATATATATATATATATATATATATATTATGTAAAACTTATTATACATTTTAATGTAATGATAGGAGTGTATATATATTATAGCAGATTAAAAGACATGGTTGTGAAGTGATAAGAAAGTGAAGCTTCAAATATATAGAAAGTGAAACACAGAGAGAGCTAGAGAGCACAAAGGCCAGCGAGTAAGCTAGCAATTGCATCTCATCCTTTTACATCCACCTCATCATGCATGGGGATGCCTAACGATGAGCTTATTTCATCAAACACCTATTACGTACGTACGAACCTATATATATATATAGGTTTTATTTATTTATATATATGTAATATTGATGATGATGAGCATAATATGCTCAGCAAGCATAAGTGCAGACGCACTTGAGGCCTTTGCAAGCGCCACTGAGCAATCCTTCGCCTCTCCTACACAGATAGCCACACTGCGTGTTCCCTGTCGTCCCAATACATCCTCCGGAGAAGAACTTGCTCGGTTTCTCGCACGTCTTCGCCTCCGTCTTCACCACCACTTCTTCTGCAGTGTATATCATTCATTCATATATATATATAAGAAAAATATTAAACGAGAAGAAGAAGAAAGACCCGGGATACACATATTTATATATATAGAAAGAGAGAGACTTACGAGCAGCCAAGAGAAGGACGAGAATGGAAAACACAAGAACAAGTGACTTCCTCTCCATAGTGTCTTCTTCGATCTAGTGCTTAATGAGAGTGTGTGTGAATATGCATAAGGAAGAAGAGAAGGTTGGTATTTATAGGACAAGTGATCAGGTTGGAAAAGTATATTGTCTAATGGTGTGTCCCACTTTGTATTTTGCAGTAAGACGCGATGGCACGCAACCTCAAGAGTCAAGGCATGCGTCTATATGGTCCATATAATTCCATCCACATAAGTTGACTCTCGTCGATCTATGCTACTTCTTTGATCCCTAGAGATCCACGTATTTATCTCGCTTTAAATGATCCTATTTATAAGTCTCTTTTAACCAAATCACATATACCAAAGAGAGGTAGTTAGCTCAATAATTATGAGGTGAATTTTCAACTTTACCCTCATTTATGATTGGGTACATTTCAACTCTTTTTTCTCTCTCTATTTTCATTGGTACAATTAATATGGGCAAAATTGTCACAATCTCATTTATTTAGTAAAAAGGGACTTATAAATAAGATCAGGTATAAAATCTATCGGAACAATAATATTTTTCCTGTTTTAAATATATGAGGGTTAGGTAACTAATTTATAAATATTAAAAAAAATTAGTGACCCGTATATTTACAATGCTCAAACACATATAATGTGCCGACAGCTAGTTGTTCTAGTGGCACCACGCGCGCCCGCCATAATTTGATGATATCTCGGATTCAAGCCCGGTATTGATACGATTATGTATTTGAACAATAATACTACTTTGGATTTTTAAAGATAAAAGATAGAGAAATAACTTTTAGGTATTAAAAAATTAGTTATTTGTAATAAATTAAATATGAGTTGGTTATCTTAAAATATCTTCTTTAATCATTATCCTCATTAATAAAAACTCTCTTAATATATATGCAATCAATTAGATTAATTATTTTGAAAGGAAATTTATAAACATGTGAGTTAAAAGGGCAAGAGGTCTCTCAATTTCTCCTTACGTCCACTTCCCTCAACTTCCTTTTTTTCATCACTAGATTAACTTTGACGTTGATATTTAATATCCAATAAAAATATAATATTTTAATAAAAGTATATAGATATGAACTATTGAGAGTACATTTTAATGATTTAAATTTATTTATTTAAATTTTTGTTATTTAATATTATAAGAATATTTTTATAGGATATTAAATATCTTAGAGTTAGACGGGAAGGGAAATGGCGAGGCCCCTTTCCCGAGTTAAAGTGAATTAAGGTCTTATATTTAAAATCAAAATAAACCCCAAAGATATTATAATTAATGTCATCTTTTATTTAATCAAGGGGATCCCCAAACTACTTTGGACTCGAGACTAATTTCTTTTGAGGCTTAGATACAAAGAGTTTTTGTCTCTCAACAAATAAGTTCGCCGGAACTTGAAGCTATTTTTTCCTCTTTACGAGGTGAGGTTGTTTATTAACTCAACCAATATTATTTTTAGCTTCCATGACCAATTTCCGATTTAACTAACTTGGGGGAAAACATAAGTACTTTAACTATTAATCAAATTAAGATGTGTTTTTCTTTTCTCTACATAATTCACCTTATAACTAACTCATGTTATTATTATTTTTTAATTTAAAATTTACTTGTTCTGATCTTCTTTGAAGAAAATAAATGAAGTACAAGTTTAATTATTATTTTTTCAATATATATGGGTAATAACTATCATAGAAATTTAAGAAATTGCCATTTGTCCTCAATAATTATCTAAAAATATCTTATATAAAACAGAACATGCGGACCCATATATTAAAGCTAGGATGTAGATACTGTATGCATTGTAATGACAGTGTAGTCCTTATGTGTTGTCCTTGTAAGAAGATCTGGCAAATAAAGAAGGAAAGAAAATTGGTACTCATCGTGTTCTAGATATTATAGAGTGGGTCTTCTATTTAAGATCCAGGGATCTAATATTCTTTAGATGCCAAATAAAGAAAATTGTGAAGATTATGGATGATTCAAATCCACCAGGAATAGTAAACAATGACAAGACAGGATATTTTTGTAGTTATGTCGGGGTCAATGAAAATTAATGAGACTGTAATGTCTTATTCGGACAGCATGGGATCTGAGATTACTTACTTACATCAGTGGGATTAATCAAAAGAACATAACAGATCGAAATACGTAAGAAGCAAAAGTAAAACAAAGACAAATTAAAGTGACATGAGAAATTTTCAACTGATGAAACCACGTCGGGGTTGGGTCGGTAGAAGCTAGAAAATGCGACCCGCTATCTCATATATAATATTCCCTTTCATCTTAATACTATATATCTCTTGTTCTAAATATAAAACGTATTTTATAGTGTAATTTATACTAGAAACTATTCTTTCTGATCTTTATTATAAGGCACCAACTAACAATTCTCACAAACCAATAAAAACAGTTAAAATCGTTAAAATTGTCATAAAATTTAAATAATTTACAATATTACCCCTAATAATTGCAATAAACTCTAATATTATAGTATTAATTTATTTTCACTTACTACCCTTATTAATCATGAGCATACAAGGAAAAAAATAATTAATGCTCTTTGGAAACAAGCAAATACCTTATAAAAATGACCAAATACACTTATTAGTTGATGCCTTATAATAAAAACCAGAAGAAGTATGTTTTATATTTAGGATTGAGGAGTGCTACTATATGACTTAGCATGGGGTTTGTTTTAATCTAAATATAAGATTTCCATGGAGAAGCCAGTATCAATAATACTCCCTCCGATTCTAATTATAGGAACACTTTGCACTATGAAAATGTTCTTATAATTAAGACCAGAGGTAGTACATTAATTTTGATATCTTTATGAATAAAATTAATAGGCATTTTTCATAAATAACTAATTAACTTAGCTATTTTTAAAAAATATATACGTATTTGTTATCTAACTCCTATGTTGAGGGTTGGAGATAGTATAATAAAAATATAATAGTAATGGATATGGTCAAAGATTGTGTGTGCCGTAATAATATTTTAGTCTAATCCTATCCTCTCTTCTACAATGAGTTGTCCCTCCACTACTGACGTCAACCATGTTATCTTTTCCTACTACTCTGACTCGGTCCACGGCTCAACAGTCAACACACACACTTACGTGTCTGCTCTAGATTATAAGCTCCGTAAATTCATCGTATATTATAAGGAGAATGATATTTAGATCTCAATTAAAATAATAATATTAAAAAAGTCTCTATTAATAAGTAAAGATAGAGAATTAACAAGTGAAACAGTTACTATAAACAAGTCGTAAGACTTATCAATATATTATTTCTTTTAGTTATGATATAATAACTATCATTCTCCCTATATTATATATTCTCTCTAATCCTAAATATCTATATGTATAAGTTAGATAACTAATTTATAGAGATTAAAAAAATTTAGTTAAGTTAGTTATCTATAATAACCAAGTATCTAAAATACCTCTTTAATAACTTGTATTGAAAAATACTCTCATTGATGAAATTTTCTTTTAATATGTACCATGAATAGGATTGTTTAGAAAAAAGAATTATAAATGTGTGGGTCAAAGTGAATTGGGATGTGATATTTAAAGGAAGATTAATCTGTTGATCTTCATAATTTTGACTTGGTTGTAACTTAATCTTTACATTTTATCTCAGTGCAACTCAGCCCTTTTAATTTTGACTCAAATATAACTTAAGTTTTAAACTTTGACTCGTTGCAACTCAATTCTTATAGTTTTAATCATTTTATAATTTAGTCTCTAATATTTATTTCATATATGATTTTATTTTATAAAACATAGGAACAAAATTATAAAGTAATTAAAATTATATAGACTGGTTGTAGTGAATCAGATTTTAAAGGCTGAATAATAACTGAGTTAAAACTATAACAATTGAGTTGTACTGTTGTATAAATAAATGTAATTGTACCGTCTATACATATGGGCTTTAATACTCTTTAAAGCCCACTGTGTGTCAGTATAAATGCAGGGCCCGTGAATTAGATTTGCCTGGATACTACCCATTATTCAATAAAGAGAAATATATTTCTGGGCAAATCTGGTTGTCTTCAAATAGTATCTTTAATACCAACTGGGTTGGCCGAAGACAAACAGATGGCGGCCATGTCATTTTAAGTAGATGCCGAGTTCGAGCGCATGAATCTGAAAAGCCCATTTGGGAGACTCACCCACCATAATGGCCCAGGGTGTGCGGCGCAGGTCGGATTCATATTAGTCAGGGCGAAGCTCTGGATACCGGATGGACAAAAAAAAAATCTTTGATCAAACACAGAAAGGCTCTGAGAGGAAAAAAAAAAAAAAACGAACACAGAAAAGTGAGTGCGTGTTATGATCTTCGGCAATAGTAATAGAGGAATATAATTTAAAATTTTAAGAAATTGAAATGACAAAACTATAAAAGAGAATTTATTTGTGGGTTCTATTACTTTTATCAACACTTGCGTTTGGGCCTGCACTCGAGGATGGGCCGACCTCCCCTACCCGGATCCCACTGCTTTCTAATAGTGGTAATAGAGTTAAGGTTGATGATACCCCTCGTGTTTGGGTTCAACTAGCAAAGGAGTCGGATTTTCTCACCTAAAGGGAGAGGATTCGATCCTGGAGTTGGTCAAAGCATTGAGAGAGGCATCCTAGGGGTCTAGGAAGTAGTGGTAATGCTGGGCGGAGGTGGAGGCATATGTACTCTCTAGCCGTATTCTGGGGACGGACGAACAAGCCACATCTTGGATTGGGCGTGGGTGGCCCGGCAACCCCTTTCCTAAAATTTATATATATAAAAAAAAGAGTTAAGGTTGATGCAGTTGGTAAAAAGGATTGACTTATAGTTATAAGGTTGTGAGTTCAAATCTCTAGTCCTGGTATGCCCTGAGACCCAACTCACCATCTTAAAATCTAATCTATAAGCTTCATAACTGTAATACAAAAAAAAAAGTAATTTATAAAACATTATCATAATAATTTTATAAAATATTAAATCTAAACAATCCATTTTATAATTTAAGAGTAGAGATCAGATTATGAGGAAAAAAAAAATGAAAAAAAATTTGTGGCCCCAGAATTCAACTTATCTAAACTTTTTTATTAAAAAAAAAAAAAAAAAAAAAAAAACTGTTTAAATAAATAAATTCAAACTCTTAAAATATGATATATATATATATATATATATATATATATATATATAGACACACGGTTCACAACTACAATACAAAAAACAATTAATTTATAAAATATTATCATAATAATTTTATAAAACATTAAATCTAAACTATCCATTTCATAATCCATTTCATAATTCAAGGGTGGAAACGAGATCATGAGAAGAAAAGGAAAGTATTCTTTTCCATAATGCCGCAGGCTCATTGTCGTAGTTAGGTCAAACATGTAAATCCATTGAGATTAGCTTATGCATGAACGTTGTACCAAAAAAAATTATTATAAATTAAAAAATGCGGGTTGAAGTAAATTCCCAAACTGTAATTAATCTTAATAGTGAAGATTAAGCAATCTCCCACATCACTTCACCACCCAAATCAAAGATGCTTCAAGAAAAAGTTTTATTAATGAAAATTAGCCACTAGCTCTCGACAAGACAAAATATAATTAACAACTTGGTTTGTTATTCCAACACATCATCAACATAGGAATTAGTCTATTTTGTCAACAACCGCTTAAATTGTTGCCATCACACCCTTATGGATGATGCTTCTATTCTTCCTCTACTTTATGCTTCAGGCCTTTTTAGGATCTTTCTTTTCTTTTTCAAAAGATATATACACAGAGAGAGAGATATATTTTGTTAAATGAAAACTAATTTTATTTTTTGCGATTGTTACATCAAAGATTTCTCCCTCACTAAGCTACTTCAGTTCCAGGCGGTGTACTGATTTACATTTATAATGCATTGCATTTATGATCAAAATAAAAAGCTATCCCAGTTCCAAGTAACAAAATGCAAGTTTCTTACCATCGAGCGTTGATCCGAGTGAAAGGGGTTTTGACCCCTTATGTACGAGATTTGTGTGAATGCAAAAAATACCTTTAGAAAAGCTACCTTAATTGAGTTTGACAATGCTCGATTATAGCTCAATTAGAAAATGTCTTTAGAAGAGCTACCCTTAATTGAGTTTGACAATGCTCAAATATAGCTCAATCAGATAACCATATATATATATATAAAAAGAGAGAGAATGCAAGATTCCTTGTCGCTTACAAATAATTCTTCAGTAGAAGAAAAGGAAGTAAAAAAAAAAAAAAAAAAAAAAAAAAATCACAGAAAGCAAAGGACAGGTTTTTCTGGAACAAAAGCTACAGAATTCCTTTTATACAAGCCAAAATTCTATCTACAAGTTCCACAAATTTACCAGTATATCAACTTGCACCCATCCATATGCTCACATTTCATAATGATCCTATATTCTAAACCAACTAATTCATCCCTGAATTATTACATCCATTTAGCTCCGGTATGTCGATGCACACACTAGGCCTTGTAATTTGTAAATAACAAACTGCACAGGAATCTTTTGCCAAGTGATATCAAAAGAACTAAGTTGTGAAGAGTTTGTTACTTACTTGTAAGGAACAATTAGAATACACTAATTTCAAGGACTAGAGATCAATAGAAACCTAAGGTTCTTTGATGAATGCATATGATTTATCCTTCAAAGAAATCTTCTTGTTGCGTTTCTCACTCTTTTATTGATGCCCTCCTCTGGGAAGAAGAGGAAAATGAATGAAAATCTGATGCAGCTGATAGCTCTCTGTAATCCTTACGGATGGTCCAAAGGATCTCAGCACATTTCTTCATACTAGGCCTGCTTTGTCTACGAGGTGCCAAACACTGCAAGGCTAGTTCAAGTATCTTTTCTAGAGCCAGATTATTTGCAGCACTGTGATCTAGTTTTGGGTCCAACACCGAGATGGCATTGCCCTCAATGAATTTCTTCATAGCCTGCACTCATGCTAAACTGTGTCAGATAAAAGTAATAAACTATTATCACGCCCTCTACTAATGGGCTATGAACACAAGTTTAAAGGAAGAGTCTAATCCCAAAAAACTAGCGTGAGTCTAAGTCCCTAGAACTTATAGAACATATCATGCTTGTAAGCACCCTGATGTGGTACTCATGGCATAGTCATAATTACATAATTTTGTGATTGATCAAACATGGCTGAGGAAAAGGGAAACGCACCCATCTTGCAGTTATTCGCTCCTTCAGTTCAAATTTTGGTTCAATAGGACGTCTACCTGTGACAAGTTCAACAAGTAAAACGCCAAAGGAATAGACATCACTCTTCTCAGTCAGTTGATAGGTTCTGAGATATTCAGGATCCAAATAGCCGGCAGTTCCTCTAACTTGGGTAGATACATGGGTAGCACCAGAATCAGTGTCAGGTGCCTGTCTAGCAAAACCAAAGTCTGCTACCTTAGCTCTCAAATTTTCAGTAATAAGAATGTTGGAGGATTTAATGTCTCTATGAATAATAGGATGATCTGCAGAGGAAACACAAATTAACAATGCCTCTTAAGATGTTTTGGGGTAGCCTTAAGAACAAATAACATGACACTTCTTCATGACTAAAATGATCATTCTGGTGATACAGTCTAGTGAGCGAGGAGTTTATATATACCTATATACATATGAAGATAGGTGATAGCATGAGACACATCAATGGCCATGTCTAGACGAGAAGCAAGGTCCAAAATGTTCCCACGATTGCCTGCAATATGATCCTTTTGATCAAGGTACAGATACATATAAAAATATTTAGGGGAAATAAAACAATGGAAAGAAACTCACAATCTAAATGCTCTCTAAGGGTTCCATTTGGGACATATTCCACAACAAGAATTCTTTCATCTCCTTGCTCCAAATAACCATAGAACTTGACCAAATTCAAATGTTCAACACGTGATAACGTTTGGATCTCACTCTGGAACTCACTAGCCGAATGCTTCTCATATAAACTCTGCAAAGCAAGGTTATCAATTAAGAACTTTCACCAATAACTTGGATCCTCAAGAAGAGAAATGTTAAATAAGAACAACCTTCTTGGCACGCTTTACTGCAACAACAGTTCCATCCTGGAGATTTGCCTTGTACACTGTACCAAAACCACCTTGACCGACCTTGTAAGCAGGGGAGAAGTTTCTTGTGGCTTTGAAGATATCCTCCATGGTGAAATTCAGAGATCTAGGCTCTTTTCCCTGAGTCAACTTGTATGAACTGGAACTCAATCGTCGATGTGAACCTTGCCTTCTCTGAGTACTAGCTCCCGAAGAATCGGATGCAACTAAGAAACAAACAGAATTAATTATTCTGAAACAATCATCATTCCCGTTTGAAAATTTTTCTGATCAGATAATACTAAGTTATGCAATTGTATTGGATGGTGGATGCTCTCCCAGATTTGTGAAAGTAATCGAGGAGGGCATTCTTACACTGTCCCATTAAGCTAGAATGCCTCTCTCAACTCGCAGAAAATGCAAATGTAAGTCCATGTGTTATGTTATTGCTTGTGCATAAACACTAGCAGTAATTCATGATTTGATGGTAGTGGCCCAAAGATTTTGCTCACCAACTAAAGAAATGTACAAGCTAAGATTATGAATCGAAGAAATTATTCACTCAAGTCAAGTAGGAACCCTATTAACGACGGAATCATAAGAGGTACTACCACAGGTATGCTTATTCGATCATCATACCCACACAACAACAACAACAACAAAAAAAAAAAAATCAACGCAACCAACCACTCAGTCTTCACATTTCTACAGTTTTATCATCAGCCAAACAGTATACGGCTTTGAAATGGAAACCTAAAAACTCTGATTCAAGACACACACAGAGAAACACTCACATTCTCACCGACGACGCCCAAATAGAATCCCCTGATTTTACCCCGTATTGTACAATACAATCTGAGAAAAGGAAACTACCGGAGGAGGAAGATGAAGCTTTGAACTCCCGAGAATCGACGAAGCTCTTGGAGTTACTCTCGTCCGGCGGGGTGAAGCACGCAACAAAAACCGCGGCCACTGATCTGGCTGCGGCCGCGAGTGGGTTACGAGAGGAGTTTGACTTATCAATGGTGGTGCTAACCCCGGAGGAATCATTGCTGGAAGTGTAGGTGTGGCGGTGATCGGGCGTGCGGTAGCCGGAGCTGGAGCTGGAGGTCCGTCGACGTTGATGGGAAATTGGACTTTTCATTGGACGTGGACAAATGGCGGGGAAGCAATAGCTGTAATGATAATAGAGATCTTCCGGCCTTCATTCAAGTATTGAACTGCCAGACGTACTCATAATGGCGACGACTTTCAACGTTCCAGAAATGAAAATATGAATTTTATTTATTTAAAACTAAATATAAATTTCTTTTCTTTTCTTTTTTCTCCCCCTCATACAGAGATCACGTGACTATTTCTTATAAACATATGGATGTGAAAATCTCTTTAGTTAGTAAACTATTAAATTTAAATAATTTCTTGATGAAAGTTAAAAATGAATTTTCAATTCAAGGGTTGAGGTAGTATAATGTGATATGTAGAATAATTTATTTGAAGCTGAAAAAAAAAATTATTGGAACATAAAGAAATGTAATGTTGGTTAACATTATTTTTTATTAATTTAATTATGATAAAATTATAATTTTCAAAGTTGGGGGACCCTGCCATCAACCGTGTATATTACTGTTGACGGCAAGAATGGTAGGCTCTAAGCTGGCCGATACAGACTATTCTCTTTGTGGCGTGGGCAATTTTATTGTCGTCTCATTTGGGCGTGAAGGATAAAAATAAAAATACTTTAATTTAATTTAATTAATTTTTTTTTTAAAATAAGTTAACTTGGTATTATAATTAGGATCGGAGGGAGTATTATTTTTTCTGAATAATTAGATACTCTATATTATTAAAAGCCTAAGATTATTCTTAAATCCATTAAAGGATAATTATAGAGAAGAACAGATACTCTTGTTTTGATTTATCGTCCTCTCTCCCTCAGTCTACGCATGCTGATGCTGATAGTCACTGTCGCTGACACCAGAATGATTATGGCCAACAAAATCAATTATAGATGAAAATTAAAATAGCAAGTGGCCATTTGTAACTGGGTTTTTAAATCAACGGAATTATTTATTATTTATTTATATGTTCAGGGATATGAATTCCACATGAGAAGGCGAGGAGCCAAGTCTTCGCAGAGAGGGAGTGTCCTACGTGTGAAAATGGTGTCCGTGCGATTTCATGAGCGGTGGAGAATTGATTTGGGATCGAAACAGTGAGTGAAACCGTGAGCATTATGTGTTATAGCATCAGCAATTCTGTTGCAGTCATGCTGAGCCTTCCTCTGTACTGTTTCATGCCTGAGAGGAAGAAATGAGAAATCTCTCTCCACCGTCGGACCTATCTCATTCTCGCTGTCTTCATCATGTGGCTGACCATTGATTTAATCCATCTCTTATTACTTCATACTAATTGATTTGATTGTATTGAGTCAAAATATTCATTTAAGATAGAATATTTGTATAAAAAAATAAAGTTTTG
Organism: Acacia melanoxylon; assembly: GCA_019022615.1. Classification (NCBI taxonomy): domain Eukaryota; kingdom Viridiplantae; phylum Streptophyta; class Magnoliopsida; order Fabales; family Fabaceae; genus Acacia; species Acacia melanoxylon. The sequence goes on along the minus strand of JAFJYJ010000041.1, from coordinate 1,642,900 downwards.
GCCTCAACACTTAGATGTAGATTGCAGGGGGAGACTTTGATCATTCAACTACAAGTCCCACTACTTAAAATAAAAATTTTGAAAATGAAAAGCATTAATATAAATTAGTGGCATAGCTTAATTGTACAAGTTACTATTAGCCTGTGAAATACTCAAACAGATCAAATGGTTTTTTGAAATGATCATTTACAAGTAACTAAAAATTTACATGACCCAAAGGGCATCTTCTTTCATTGTACTAATCAATATAGTTAATGTCGCATCTACTTTTAAAGCATCATGGTGGGATTTATCACAAGACACAAAGGTACTAACCTTATCGCCTATCTCTATCCAACTACAACCTCTGATTTTTGAACTGCATTTTTCCTCCATCATCTTTCTGCGTAATTTTTCCACTTCAAACCAACGCTTATAACAAGCATAAATATTAGACATCACACTGTAATTCACACTCTTCTTTGGCTCTATCATCAACAATTTCTCTGCAGCCCATTTAGCCAGAATCATCTGTTCATGTACTTTGCAAGATCCAATAAAAGCTCCTAATGTGTTTCCCTCTGGTTCAATCGGCATAGACCTTAAGAACTCGAAGGCCTCGTGTATGTACCCGTATCGACCGAGAAGATCCACTATGCAGGCATAGTGCTCTGTTTCAGGCTCAATCTGGTATACCTGGGTCATTAGTTTGAAGTAATGAAGGCCCTTGGTTACAAACCCAGAATGAGCACAAGCAGAGAGAACACCAAGAAATGATATTTTGTCTGGTTTTATCTCACAAGATAGCATCTTCTCAAATGTCTCATTTGCTTCTTTGGCAAGACCATGAAAGGCATAAGCATTTATCATTGAAGTCCATGAGATGATATCAGGTTTTGTGATTGACCTGAAACATTTATATGCGCAAGCAATAGTACCACACTTGGAGTATGCAGTTAACAAAGAATTGCCTACAGATATAGCTTCCTCAAGTCCTGATTTGATAGTAAGAGCATGAGCTTGCTTCGTTTCAGTAATGGAAGAACTATCTCCACACGAACTAATGGTGCTGGAAAGAGTTAAGTCATCAGGGTGAGTTTCTTTTTCCCTTAGCATGTTTCTAAGAAGCTTCATGACTTCATTCCCATGTCCGTGCTTTCCACACCCAACAATTAAGGCGTTCCAAGACACCACGTTTCGAATCGCCATCTTGTCGAAAACTCGGAGCGCGTCGGTTATGTTTTCGTGTTTTGCGTAGATGTTCATCAGAGCAGTGGCCACTGAAACATCAGAATCAAATGACTGTTTAAGGATGAGACTGTGAATCTGCCTTCCAAAATCATAATACTCAGAAGCAACACAACATGAACTTATAAGGCTGCTATATGTGAACTCGTCCCCTTTTACGCCTTCCAATCGCATCAAGTTGAAAATGGCACATGCCTCCAGGGGTATACAATTCAAAGTGTAGCATGAGATCATCACATTCCACAAAACCAGGTCTTTGAACCTGACACAGCTAAAAACCAACCTTGCATTCTGAACTAAGCCACATTTTGCATATAAATCAACAAGAGCACTGCCAACAAAGCAATCCAAATCCAATCCCAGTTTCACTGTGAAACAGTGCAATTGTGTGCCCATGTCAATATCATTCAACTGAACGCAAAAGCCAACCAAACTGTTAAATGTGATAAAATCAGGAGCAACCATTTTCATCATCATCCTTTTAAAAAGAGAAAAAACCAAGTATGGGTTCAAGCCATTGCAATTACCACAGTAAAAAATACCACGAATGGAAATGTTCCAGGATACTACATTTCTCACACGCAATTCCTCAAACACCTTCTCTGCTTCTGAACTTTGCATGCATTTGAAATACGCATGTAAGACCTGATTTTGTAAGGAAAACACACTGTATAATCCAGACTTGAACAAATACCCATGTACTTGTTTGAGTTCAGAAAGAAACGCCCTTTTGGCACAGATTTGAAGAGTGCTAGAGAAAAACAAAAGCACTGTGTTGAAATCCCTGAAATGGGTTTGATCAGGAACCGCCAATGAAGCTATGCAACTACTAACAGAGGGAGATGCATTGATTTGAATCGATGGGCGAAACTGATATGAACAATAACTATAGTTTTGAGTGACGATTACAAAGAAAGGGCTTGGTTTGAAATGGAGAGTTGCAAGTGAAGGTGGGGAAAATTTGATTCTATGAAGATTATAAGTTGAAGACCCCAGCACAGTAAGAAGTTTCATGCCATGGATTTTTAAACATATGAAGATCATAAGTTGAAGACCCAAGCACAGTAAGAAATCCAAAACCGATGTGAAACTCGGTTATAAGAAAAGGACTGATGTCGAACATAAATATTTATTGAGGTCGAAGTAGCGTTTGACTTTGAGAACTGAACCTTCACTGAGAAAGAACAACAACACAGACAAAAACTAAAGAAAAATCCGGACCACCTTTGAGTAATGCAAATATAAATTGTTTCAATTTACAATAATTGATTTATAATCTCTCTGTGCTTCAAGTGGAAGTAAAATTTTAGTTAAATTAAAATCTCCTAAGAAATCTTAACTAATGAAGGAAGGTGCGTGCAAGAAGAAGAAAAGGCCACGTATCATATCTTTTTTTTTTGGTCAAAGCCACGTATCATATCTGGCTGCCATGTAGTTTGCATTAATTATTAGTTATCATATTTTTATTAGATAAATTTCAAATGACGTGGTGCTTGCAATATGTAATTATTTCTTTTAGAACTGATGCATATGAATAGATATTCATTCGCACATTAATGAATTTATTTATTTTTTTGCCCAGAAAAGTTGAATTTTATTACCAAAAAATAAGGACTACAATCACCAATAGTCAAAGTCAATAAACTCTCAAAAAACTTAATGTACAACCTAACACACAACTACCATAAAGCACTAACACAAATAGAACTACTGTCCTAGAGTATTAAAACAAACCATAATACTATCACAGGGAACTAGCTAAACCAGTTAGCCTATACCTTCCCTGTCTCGGTCATCAGAAGAATTAATACACTTGCCTTTGGAAACCTCAGCATCCCGTGAGATGATGCTGCTTACAGAAGATGTAGGTATATCTAGCCAATCATGCTGGTGCATCTCCTTTGCTGCATCTACTGCTAGTTTATCAACAGATTTATTCCCTATTCTAGATACTAGGGAAAATGAAACACCATTCAATGAATCAAACAAAGTAAGTATTTCCTGTATCAGATCCTTGCACTGCCATTCGCAGCCTTTGGAGTCATTCTGTATCAGTGTTCTATACAACAATTCACAATCAGTCTCTATAACCACTTGGAAATCTGAAAAATTACCTCTGAGCTTCAGTGCCTCTCGTAAGGCTAAGCTTTCGGCCATAAAAGGAGATGAAGCAGCTACTGACCTCCCCAACCCTCTGATAAGGACGCCACTACTATCACTGCAAACAATACCAATTCCTGCCTTCCCACTTGTCAGCTGAAAAGCCCCGTCCACGTTAATTTTAATCACACCTGAGATAGGCGCTTTTCAGACCTTATTCGTACTTATTTTTCCAGCATACATTCTTTTAGAACCACTCGCCTCCTTATCTCTTACCCTCCACAACTTCTCAACCTGCATATTAACCATCCTCACCACCCAATTAGCATCAGGGCATTCTGCATCTCTTCCTCCAGATCCACCAACTTGTTGTGGCAAACAGTGATTTCTCATAACTTCCCAAAAGATTTTCACCACACAACATGTCATACAAGCAATCTTCGCAGCGTTTCACCGACCATTTATCAAACCTAATGCCTAGGGGACTACCAAACCAGCAAAGCTTGGTCCAAGGGCACAGAAATAAAAGGTGCTCAATAGTCTCAACTTCAGACATACAAACAGGGCAAAGTGGATTATCAGCATATTTCCTCCTAAAAAGAGCCTCCCTAATTGCTATAGGCCCAACCCCCACACGCCACAGGAAGTGTTGTACTTTAAGGGGGACCACCACTTTCCATACATTCTTCCACAGAGAGTTTGGAGTACGGTAAGACGTACCTAGGTCCTTGGAGGTGCTGACCTCACTCAACACCCAGCGGCCATCCTTTATGAGATCAGCCACCCTCAACCTACTGTCAGCCTCAGGCACATTAATACCCTTCAATTTGCATTCAGTTAACCCGTGAATCCAAGGATCAGACCACACCCCAATTGCTTTCCCATTGCCCAACTTCCAGCAGCTTTTCTTGAGCAGCAAGTCTCGTCATGCCAAAAGGCTTGTCCAGCCCCATGAGGCGTGCCTACCCCTTCTTGCCCCAAAGAAGCTATCTTGTGGAAAATAAACTCCTTTCAAAATTTGGCACCACAAGTCATTTGGTTGTTGCAGCAATCTCCATGTTGTTTTGGCCAATAGGGCATGGTTAAAACAAAGAAGGTCATGGAAGCCCATACCTCCATCCCATTTCCTTCTAGTTAGGCTCTTCCAACTCTTCCAATGTATTGATCCCGAGTCTCCCTTTTGGCCCCATCAAAAATTGGAGATTAGACTATCAATCTCAGCGCATGATTTCTTGGGGAAAGGGAAGCATGTCATGGGATATGTAGGGATAGCATTCGCCACTGCCTTGATTAAAGTCTCTCTACCAGCGAAGGAGAGAAGCCTCTGTTTCCATCCTTGCAATTTCAAACCCACCCTGTCCCTCACAAAAGCCAAAGCTGCAAATTTAGAGCGCCCCCAAATCACCGGTAAGCCAAGATACTTCCCGGCCTGGTCCGAATGTGGAATCCCCAGAAATGCTGACACTTCCTCTTTGACCTCTATTGGTGTATTTGCTGAAAAGAAGATGCTCGATTTCTCCAAACTCACTACTTGGCCTGAGGCCTCACAATACACTTCAAGTATCCTTTTAAGCACTTTGCAATTAATTTCCTCAGCTTTTGTAAACAGAATTGCGTCATCAGCGAAAAAATAATGAGATAAGGCTGGCTTTTTCCAAGCAAGTTTCACACCTTTCATCTCTTTTCGATCCACATGTTTTTCAACATGAGTGACAGAACCTCCATTGCTATAATGAACATATAAGGTGAAAGGGGTCACCTTGCCTTACTCCTCTTCCGGGGCTAAATTCATCAATCGTACGACCATTAACTTGGAGGTTGAATGCAGAAGATGAAATACATCTCATAATCCAACTCACCCATTCCTTGCAAAAGCCCATCTTAAGCATAGTTGCCTCGAGAAAATCTCACTCCACACAGTCATATGCTTTATTCATGTTGATTTTTAAAGCGAGCTCCCATTTTCTACCTTTCTTCTTGTGCCTCAAGTAGTGAAATGCCTCATGTGTATGATAATGTTGTCCTAAATCATGCGATCAGCAATGAAGGCTCTCTGATTTGGAGAAATAATTCTATCATCAGTCCTCTCAATCTGTTGGTCATGACTTTAGCTATGATCTTGTATGAGACGTTGCAAAGCCTAATTGGTCTGAAATGATTAACCCCCTCTGGTTTTTCCACTTTTGGGATCAAGACAATATAAGTGGTGTTAATCAGATTCAAGTCTAAATTTCCCTGAAAAAACTCCTAAACCATACCACATACCTCTTTTCCTACTTCCCTCCATGCTGATTGATAAAACAGACCAGAATAACCGTCGGGGCCAGGGCTTTGTTAGCTCCAATCTGAAACACAGCCTCTTCAATCTCTTGATTAGTGACTGGCCTCATCAGCTTTGCATTATCTTCTGTCGTCACCACCTCATCCACATAAGAAAGAGCTTGATTCATTGGCCATGCCCCCACTGAGCAAAAGAGTTGTTGATAAAACCCGCTGAAGGCTCTATTAATTTGCTCCTTCTCCTCAAGCCAATCTCCATTGTCATTCTTCAGCCTCAAGACTTTATTTCTCTGCCTCCTCTGTATAACGCTATTGTGGAAAAATTTGGTATTCCTATCACCACAGTTGAGCCATGAGATCCGGGAACGTTGCCACCAATATGATTCCTCACTAGACCACGCCTCTTCAATCATTCTCGTCAAGTGCTCTGATTCGACTAATTTTTCTCGGGTCAACACACCCTCACTGCACTTGGCTAGATTTTGTCTTAGATGATCAATCACCTTTCTAAAGTTTGGGAACATCCTTTTACTCCATATCAATAGTTTCTTTTTGCAAGCAGCAAGTCTGGAAACCAAGTCCTTTAATCTGTCTTCTATCATTTCTTCACCTTTATTCCACCCCTCCCCCAACACTTTTAGGAAGTCCTCATGCTGAGCCCAGATTGCTTCAAATTTAAAGACCCTCAACGACTTCTGTTCATAAAAACAGCAATCTATCAAGAGAGCATGATGGTCTGAACCAATGGGTTCTATGTGAAATACAACAGCATGATCAAAGGTCTCTCTGAACATGATATTCCCAAGCGCACGATCCAGCCGCTCTCTCACAAGAGCACCAGTTCTTTTATTGCACCACGTAAATCTAGAGCCCTTGAACTCCAAATCCAAGAGATCACAATCAGATAAGAGTCGTTGGAAATTAATAACTTTCTTCAAAGAACGTGGATTGCCCCCTCTTTCTCATATTGTGATAGAAGATCATTAAAGTCACCTACTAACAACCAGCTGTCTTCAGCCCCAACTGCCAAACTACATAACAGGTCCCAAGCCACTCGTCGTTCCTTCTCCTCAGGTGGACCATACACAAAGGAAATAAATTTGGGAGTTCTCAAACTTGTTGACTCAACTATCGAGTGTATGAGATTTTTTGATCTATATAACACTGTCACCGAGATGCCATCCTGCCACCATAATGCCAATCCCCTCGGTTCAACGTACAAGTCTTGACTAAAACCACACTTTCTTCGGATCTTCATCAGTCTTCTAGACCCTATTTTGGTTTCCATAAGGAAGATTATTGAAGGATGATGCTTACTCACCAGATCCTTCAAATTTCGAACTGTCAAGGCTCTCCCCATGCCCTGACAATTTCAAGATAAGATTTTCATGAGGACTTGGTGGCTGTTAATGGCCAGCCACCAGACCCAACAACAACTATTTTCTTTCTCTTACCGTTGCCAGCTTTAAAAGTGAAAGTAGAATCCAATGGAGCATCATTTTCCCCTTCTTCCACATCTTCAACCAGTCAAACTCCCTCCACAAGATTATTCTCCTTACCACCCCTGCCCTTCCTCCTAGTGCCACGACGAATTCTCGCTTTAGTCTTCCTTAGATCATCAGCATAGGCCGATATACCAGGATTAGGATTGGAGCTCACAGGGCTCAGTTTCCTCCTTTTTAGTATCCCAGATTCTTAATCATCAGATGCGTTCCTGTTCAAACCAAGGTTATTTAACCCCCTGATTACTGTATTTAAATCTTTCCCACAGTAAGGAACCATAGCCAGAGGATTTTCCAGTTGTCCTGCCTATGAGATAGATGAGTTCTCGGTAGTAAATTCTGCATTTGCTTCACTTATCCCTCCCAGAGTCCGCTCCTCTTCAATTCCTTTTTCTTTAGCCGTCCAAGCTCGATTCGCAGATCTCATTGTAACCTTCCTTGTTAAAACCTTGGGCTTACTCTTGTCCCAACAATTGTTAATACACACTGACATACTATTTGCATCAGGATTCGACATCTCTGCCTTCCTTATTTCTGCCTCCCTAATCTCCTCACTGCCATCTTCCTTTACAATACACCGTGGCTTGTTTAATCAAATTAAGAACAAGTCATCATCCTCGACCTTATCGTTATGACTAACATCCTCAGCTCCTCCATTCCGAATCACTACTAGCGAATCATCCCAACCTCGACTAACGGTGGTAGTAAGCCACGCTCCAAAGCATGGTTCATTGCGATTAACACTCGACCTCCTCTACTCAGATTTACATCCACGCTTATCATGACCGATCTTGCCGCAATTGAAGCAGAAACTTTGGAGTTTCTCATATTTAATAGAAATCCACGCTCTCTCGTCCCCCGAGCAAGGTAACCAAAATCCATAAGCCAGAGGTTTCTTCAGATCTAACATGACTCTTGCTCGTAAAAAATTGTGGACAAACCTACCATTGTGTTGTGGATTTTCTGCAATAATCACCTCTCCGACATGGCCTCCAATCGAGATGGCATTCTCCAGGCATAAATCTTCCAAAGGAACGTTGTGAATCTAGATCCAAACTGGAGAGTGACTAAAGTCGAACTCCTCGCAAGATTTATAGTGTGGCCTCTCCATCAGATTCAAAAGACAATCATTGATTGAGAGGCCATGCTATAAATCTTAACAGAGTTCTTCGAGGTCGTCCGTGGTCTATCAATGATTGTCACTCTCCTTCCGTTTTTAGGTAAAAACTATGTTTTCACTACCATGATCTTACACCATATTCCGCTGGACATCATATTGGAATTGGATGTATGTCCTATTCATCTAAGAATTTGGATGAATAAAAAATGTTTGAGATTAATTTCTTGATTAATTTTTTTAATGTAATTTTTACTCTTTAGCCCTCTTCTATATCCACAATATCTATCTATCTATTGTGACAATTACATAAAATTGTATTGTGAAGGCCAATAGTAAGAACTTGCTTTTATCAATAAATATGTATTAATGGTCTATAATTAAAGAATTAAAATATAAAAATTAATAACAATTTGATTTGAATATAGTTGTAATCCAAATAATTGAAATTAAATCCATCAATATTCATAATTTATCATATTTAATAAAAGTATTTTTATAAAATTTATATATAAAGTTATTGAGTATGATTAAATTAAAAGAGTAAGTACGGGTTTAACAATGAGTTAACATGATTTTATAAGTTAGAAATGTAAAACTCAATATATAAACTAGCAAGTTTAACCAAGTTTACATTTATCACAAGTTCAAGAATGACATGTCGTGATTTTTGTAAGGTAAAAAGGTAAAAAACGGTAATCTTAGAAAGTTAATTTGTGAGTTCGATAACAATGGCTATAATTTTTTTTTGGCCAACTAAATCTAACCTATGATTTTGAAATTGTGTGTTTATTTAATCTCAATATTGTTGATTTTTTATGAAATTACCAGAACATATTTAATGGTCACGTTATGTTGAAAATATCACTTTATTATTTTATTGAATGTTCATAGTGCCAAAATTATCTATTTGTTTACTTTTTATTCATTATCATCTTTATGCCCCTTCATTGTTGTTAGTGGACTGTCTCCGAATAGTCTAAACATAATTTATTTCAACATGGAGTGCTTATAACTTTTTTAAAAAATATATATATATTAATGAAAACCAAAAGGGGATTAGAAAATTGGTAGATTTTCGTTTGAATTGAATAATAAAATATATCAATTTAAGGAAATTGAGAATCACTTTAGGGTCTTCTCAAGGATGGTCACTAACCAACAATAATAAATACCTAAATACTACGAATAAAATGTGCTGTCCCCACCAAATCATTTTGGAGTTCAACTAAACTACCTTCTTTTTTTGATCTCTGTCTCCTCTCCGAAAGACTATTCAAAAATACAAAGGAACCAAAATCCTTAATATAAAATTTAGAACCGGAGGAGTATATTGCAAAAATATTTAAATAAAAAATAACTACTTCTGATTTTATATTTAAGTTTCTCTTAGACGAGATGATACAAGGGATTGAATTCAGGAGGATAACTTGAAAAATACTCAAGTTCTGATTTATATTTATGAGGTAGGATATTGTCACAACCTTTTTTTTTTCACTACCTTTTCACTACCTCTTTCTCACCGTCAGATCTACTATCTCATCCAACGATCCAGATTTAACCTACTTAAATCCTTCATTCTCCACATTTCTCTCCCTTTCTCTCCAGTCCTCTCGCTCGGCTCGCGGCCACACCATCGCCACCGTATCGCTCGCTCTTTTCTCTCTCGCCACCGTATCTTCTCTGCGAAATTCCCCGTGCGAGACGCAAGAGGCGAGCTCGTAGAAGAAGAATCACGCTGGACCCGATCGGACCAAATCGGACTGTATCTCCGATATCCACCGTATATTTTCCTCCTTTCATTGCTTCTCTCCTTCGGTATTGTTTCTCAATCTTCTATTCTACTCTTGAAGTCCTTGATGCGTTGGAACATTAAACTGGAATGATTACGTCGAGAAATTGAGTAAAATAAACTTGAGTTATTGATGTGTTTCTTGTCTTTCTCTTTTCGATTTTAAAAGCCGTATCCCGCCTTGCAAGAGATGACCAAGTCCAATAGCCCCAAGGACGAGAAGAGATATCATCGGAAGCCCATGTCCGACGAATGGATATTTTCTACCCCATCTTTTAAATGATGGTGCTGAATTCGAGTCTTAGCGGTTTCTTTGTAATTCACATCGTTCTTTGAGGTCATCCATGATTTTACGTGCTGGTTGTAGCCATTGCTAGACAATGTTGAGATTTGGCATAAGTATTGAGGGAATGACCCGATTATGTCGATGATAGAGTGAGATCGAATTTTAACAAATGATTTCTTGAAAACCTTAACTAATCGAGAAAAGGAAAGGGATAAATCAATCTAAACATGAAATTCAACATCACCTTTAAACTATTAAGGACGAGAATAATATTCTAGCTGATTTTCACACTCCCCTATGACATTTAAATGCAGATACCAGCAAGCAATATTCTACTACTTGTTTACTAAACAAGTTAGAAGACACACTATATAATCCACTCATTCTATGAAAAAAGACTAAGTAAAAGAGCTTCTAGTCTATGAATTCGGCCTTGTTTGGAAAAGCATTTGAGCCTCTAAAACGCAGCTTAAAATTCCCGAACCATGTTTAACTAAACAAAACCATGGTTTGAGAGGTGTAGCTCGAGTTGCTTCTATGTTTAACTTGTGCGTTGGAGGCATTAATAGCTAAATTAAAATCCTTCGAGAACCAACAATACCCTAATTTACCGAATCATGTAGGCAAATATAATTATGGTTATTGGGTGTTTTAAATGGTTGAAAACTACTGGGAATTTGGAACTATACATACATACATCAATACATACATACATCAGTTTGGAACTATTGGGTGTTTTTTTCCTGTGGTTTTCACTTTTTGCTTTCAAAATTTAATGCTACTTTCATGTTATTGAAATGTTTATTGATTTTAAATTTTTAGGTATATTATGGATGAGCATTCGGACTACATTGACTTAAATGATGAAATTAGGAATGACATACGTGGTGAATTGGGAGATGACTCATTGAATATGGATGATGATCCAATAGATTACATCAACTTCAGTGATGATGAAATTATAGAAGAGATGCATCCTGGTGAATTGGGAGATGACTTATTGAATATGGATGATGATCCAATAGATTACATCAACTTAATTGATAACATTCCAAACGTCATTCCCTTGACACCGACAAAGAATTCTAATATTTTGATTGAGGTTGGAATGAAATTTTCCGAACAAAAGGATGTAGTGGACTTGTATACAGCATATGGCAAGGTAAAAGGTTTCGACGTCAAAACACGAACAAGGAAGGATAACTACTTCCAGCTGGTTTGTGCTAGAGAGGGTTATCCACGACCAAAAACAGATAAAGATGTTGCTCAAGTTTGTCAGACCAAATCAAAGAAGACATCATCATTTCGCATTGGGTGTGAAGCTTGTGTAAAAGCTTCTAAAAGTGGAAAAACAAAAATGTGGAAAATTACACATTTTGATGACAACCATAATCATGTTCTTGTGACTCCCAAAGAGTGTTCGTTATCTCAAATCACACAAAAAAATGCACGATCTTTGCAAGATCATTGGTTGAAAAATTTAATCAATCGGGCTTGCCCACGGGAAAAGTGGCTACCATCTTCTTCAGAGGCGATGAGTTATTATTTGATCGAGATTGTTACAATCATCTAAAAAGTGTGAGGAGAAGAATGTATAACATAGGAGATGCACAAGCTGTGTTACACTATTGTGTTAAACAACAATCATTGAATCCAAATTTCTTTTATTCCATTAAACATGACAATGAGGATCGCATGGAAAGCTTTTTTGGATTGATGCAAGGTCCACGCAAGCTTATAAGCTTTTTGGTGATGTCATCACATTTGACACGACATACTGAAACTAATAAGTATTCAATGCCATTTGGACCTTTTGTTGGTGTAAATAATCATTTACAGTCAATCTTGTTTGGATGTGCTTTATTGAAAGACGAAACAGAAGATACTTTTGTGTGGCTATTTAAGGAATGGCTCCGAGGAATGAATGGGAAACATCCGGGTGCCATAATTACTGATCAGGTATAATTATTTTAAGTACATCTTTTCAATTGTTTAATATATTAATGATTATATTCTTACATATGTCATTGAATTTATAGGACATGTCAATTACCAAAGCGATCCAAAGTTTTCCCAAATAGCAAGCATCGATTTTGTATGTGGCACATCACAAAAAAGTTCCCGAAAAGTTGTCTCATGTCTATCGGCGGCATGCCACATTTAAGAGCGATTTCAATAATCGTATCCATACAAAAAAGAGCACTCAAGATTTTGAAGACAAATGGCAACATATTCTTGATAAATTTGGTCTTCATGAGAATGAGTGGTTGCGATCACTTTATTCTATTAAATCCTCTTGGATACCAATATTTAACAGTCCATTTTCTTTCTTTGGTATGAACACCACTCAACGTAGTGAAAGCATTAATTCATTCTTTGATGGTTTTGTTACATCGGCACAACCTTAAAGGAGTTTGTAGAAAAATATAATCAAGCAGTAGATGCTCGTTATGAGTCATTCAAAAAACAAGACTTTCAATCTAGGCACAAAGAAAGGCGTTTAACATTGAATATGCCATTGGAAGAGCATGCAGCTAAGGTCTATACACGTGCACTTTTCACAAAGTTTAGTGATGCGTTTTCTCAAAGTTTTCCTCTGTCTAAGGAGAAACTAGAGAATGATGGTGAGTGTGTTACCTATCGAGTTTTTAATAGGAAAGAGACGGATCATTCCGCAACTTGTGAAGATGAAGTTGGAAAATAAAGAAGCTAGATGTTCTTGTCGGTATTTTGAGTTCATGGGAATCCCATGTGAGCATATTCTTGCTATTTTTTTAGTTGAAAATGTTGAGCAGATCCCTGAACATATGATTTTGAAAAGATGGAGGAAGGAAGGAAATGATATAATTTGTACAGATAAAGACATTTGTCATTTTGATGGAGAAGGCCTCCTTCGCGGCATTGATATACGCTCTAGATTTTCCAAACTTATTGAGCTTGCAAATAGGTCCAATGAAGCAGCTAAATTTGCTTGTGATGGTCTTGATTCTCTCACTGAATCTTTAGAAAAATTTCCAAGAACTGATGATAGTATTGGTCTTGATGATTTTGATTTGCAATCGAAGAGTCATCTATGATGAGATTGAAGGATCCCAATATTTCACGAGACGAAAGGTCGAAAAAAGGAGTCGCACAATATGTCACGGGGACATAGAATTCATAGTGGGATTGAAGAAGCATCAAAGAATACTAATATTTGTGGAAATTGCAAGAAACGAGGCCATAATAAACGTACATGTACGAGAAAAAATTTACATTGACTCAAATTTTGTTTTATTGGACAAACACCCAATTGATTCATATATCTAGTGTTAGCCATATTTATATACATGTTTTCGTTTATTTTTAAAGAATGACTCCAATCATTCCGTTTTGATTTCTATCTTAATTGAATGAAAATCAAACCCGCATTGATAAATGGCATCGATCAATCCATTTCCTTCCCCGTTTTGAATCATACGTTGCATCTGCTTTACTAATTTGGAATTATTTTGAATCATCAACATCTTTACTCTTCTTTGATGATTTATAAATTTACCATTGTTGTCTGCACTCTGTTCTTACTATGAACAAGTCTCTGGATGCAATCTACAAAACAAATGAATCTCTAAATACAAAACCTATCACTATTAATATTTGCCTAAACGAGAACTTTTAACACATCCCCATCAATATGCAATCGCAAGACAATACCATCCCCAAATACAAAACCTATCACCATTAATATTGGCCTAGAGATTAAGAAACCAAGTCGGACAAGAATAAAATTAGAATCACAATGGCCCATTTTTGTCAAAATAGCATGAAATACGCAATAGACATCAATTTAGTAAACAACATAAAGTTACAAACAACAATACAAAAAATGCAATACGGAAAAAATGCAATCCCCAAATTTGGTGGGTAGTCTTCAAGTCTTGTTCGCTCATGGCTATTTGGTGGGTAGTCTTCACCAAATTTGGATGCTTTCCAAAACTAAACATGGGTGCTTCAACTCCTCCATTTTGTGAACCTGAAAAAACAGTTGTGTAATGTATGAAAGGTTAAAAAACAAATGTCCTGGAAGCTAAGTTAAATATGCACGACCACACACAAACAGAACCAACCCACTTCTATGGGAAGAATGAAAGCAACCAAATAAAGATTAAGGAACCCAGATTCAGTTTTTAACCATAGTAAGCAAATTAGCACGAAGAGAAATTAAAATCGAGAAAAAATATTACCAGCACTAACTAAAAATTTCACGAGATGACCCATTAGGACATTTTGCCATCCGAGAGATAAAGATCTTTTTGCTTCCCGCACCGAAATTCATATGGATCAAAGGGGAGTACAAAAAATTAGCGTGGAACGAGTTAACAATATCTAAAGGTATGAATAAGAATCGAACTGAAAAATCCTGCAAGCTAAGGCCTCAATGAACTGATAGCTCAATCAAAATCATGCTGCTTGGATGAAATGGAAACGCCAATGATGGGGCAAATAGGTAGAGGTCTCTGATGCATTAATATGGACAAAGCAAAGGCTTAAACAAGTCTCAAGCAACATATATTAGATTAAACTACGCGAATATACTGTGACAAAAAGTTGTATTCCATTCAATAGAGATTACACAAAGCCAATATGCTTCTATCAACAACCTACTCTTTAAACACACCACACGATAAAAGGTTGCGTGGATAACCTACTTAACATAGATTACACCATGCTAATGTACTTTATCAATAACCCATTCTTTAGATATACCATTGACGGGGAAGGTTGCATTGACACCAAAAACGAAAAAGCAGAAAAACATACACTTTAGAAGCATGATTTAACTATCCACAAAGATTGCTTCAACATTTATAAACATCTAACAATAGATTTGAAGTTAGTTATCGGCTTCAAAATTCGAATCTCATAGTTTTAAACGTCATTCAGCTAGCTAACACTTCAAACTTTGTGTTTTTGGCACTAAAATGTTTTTATGAGCCACGAAGGAAAAGCGAAAAGACTCACTTTGAAACTTGCAAATAGTACGAATCGAAAATTACTCCGAACAACACAAATCAACAATGCAAGCCATGAACCAATCAATATAACCTATATTCCATCATCCTATATATTTATTGATGTATGGGTTTTGAGTTCTTCACTATTTCCCAAATTTGCGGTAATCCCCAATACATACACAACTTTTAAAATCGAAAAGAGAAAGACAAGAAACACATCAATAACTCAAGTTTATTTTACTCAATTTCTCGACGAATCATTCCAGTTAATGTTCCAACGCATCAAGGACTTCAAGAGTAGAATAGAAGATTGAGAAACAATACCGGTAAGGAGAGAAGCAATGAAAGGAGGAAAATATACGGTGGATATCGGAGATACTGGTCCGATTTGGTCCGTCGGGTCCAGCGTGATTCTTCTTCTACGAGCTACGCCTCTTGCGTCTTAGACGGGGAATTTCTGCAGAGAAGATACGGTGGCGAGCAGAGAAGAGAGCGAGCGAGACGGTGGCGATGGTGTGGCCGCGAGCCGAGCGAGAGGACTGGAGAGAAATGTGGAGAATGAAGGATTTAAGTAGGTTAAATATGGATCATTGGATGAGATAGTAGATCTGACGGTGAGAAAGAGGTAGAGAAAAGGTAGTGAAAAAAAAAGGTTGTGACAATATCCTACCTCTATATTTATAGCCTTAAAATTGAAGCATTGACGCAATCTAATATTATAATGCATGAAGCCATGAAAAACAATTACAAAATATTAACGCATTAATTTCAGGTTCACATGATCACTTTCTGACTTTCCATGATAGGATTATCATAAGGATTCACCTTCTTCCCTATAGCCCCACAACTATTTTCCTGTTGATCATTTCCATCTTGAAGAAAAATAAAAATAAGCACATAAAAGTGGAAATAAATAAATAAATAAAAAAGGAAAAATTTTCAGCTAGCACCTAAGGATGTTACTTAATTAAAAGAAAGATTCTGAACTTTCACTGCACCCCTTTAAATACCCTTTCTAGTCCCTTACAAAAGAAATGTCCTTTTTAGTCCATAAAAAGGACGAATAATGATCGATTGGTTGACATTTTGATCCCTCATAAATTTTTAAAAAGTCATTTTTAGTTCATAAAAAGGACGAATAAAGGTCAATTTTTTTGTAAGGGACTGAAATGAGGTCCGTATTTTTTGTTATGAACTAAAAAGGGTATTTAATCTTTTATTTTTACAAGAGGTGGTGTGAAGCTTTAGAATTATTGGGGTTGATTAAAATAAAGGGACATCCTTACATTCTCGAACCTAACTGAAATTTATAGTATAAAGAAAATAAGGTAAGAAAAGAAAGACAAAGCACCTATGACTATGAGAGAGAAATGAGTGGAGCGTGTAGGACTGTGGACAGGAAAGTAGAACATACATAAGGCTTTCGCAATCCTACCCTCAACTGCTATTCCTGAAATTCACCTGTTCTGTTCGTCTCTCTCTCTTCCTTCCGAAGGTATGATTTTTCGTTTCCTTAATGGTTTCCTTTGCCGTTGACAATTTTCATGCAGTTTTAATTGATCATTCACATGTGGTTTCTGCACTATTTTCCCCTGGGACCGATTTTCTATTAGGGTTTATGCGGTGTGTTTCGGAACTGTATTTGATTATATGGTTTCGATGTGGTATCAGTTTTTGGGGTCGCTCTGGTGTTCTGGGTAGTAAGGCTTATGTTAGCTCTGTTTTGCTTTGTCTTATTATTTGTTGTTTGATTGATTTACTGCATCTTTTCTTCTTGTTCTTGGTTGATATTATTGATTTTTTGTGTTGTTTGTGAAGATTAACTTTTGTGTTATTTGAAAAGTCATAAACTCAGGGATGTAGACTTAAATTTGTGGGTCAAGGCGTTTCTGTGGATTATATATAATCTTTAAGCCCTTGTTATTGAGTTCAGATAATAATTTCAATAAAAGTTCATTGCACGGCTACTGATTTGGAAAGCTAAGTTGTGTAATGAAAGACGCATATTTTCATAACTACACCAGGAGAACTACCTCCTATTTGAGCCCAACGATTCCTGAATCTGGATTAACCTGTATTAAGGGATACCAAATAGCTGTACTAAAAGGAAACGGATGCTTATTATCTCTTTCTATTGCCAGCCACAGCATGAAAAGTTGCAATAGCAGATGCATGAAGCTCGTACAAGCTGTGCAAGATGCTGGATATCGTTGCATGCTATCAAAAAAAAGGGTGGCCCAGTTTACAAGGCTCCCATCATCAGGTGGGGTCTGGGGAGAGATAGATGTATGCAGCCTTACCCGCAAGCAAAGAGGCTGTTTTTAAAATTTGAATCCGTGGCCTCTAGGTCACATAACAGCAACCTTAGAAAAGAAAATTATGTCTTCTAAATCCAACTTCTTTATTCAATAAAATAAAATGATGCTGGCTTTTGAACTGTTAGTATGTTATGTTGAACAATCAAATGCACACATGTTTGTGATTTTGGGACTCCCGTGCTGTCCATAAATGTTATTCTTCTTGGTGAAAGACTTGGCCACTAGTTAAATTTTATAATTAATTAGCACATGATATATGCTTGTGCAATTTCAAGTTGACATCATTGTTACTGCTTCATGAAACATAATGCTCATTCCTTTGTGAACTAATTGCAAATACCATCTGTAGACTTGCGTCAGAAAAGACTCTAAAGTTTGGGTTGCCTCTGATTTTCTTTTGTGCTGAATGACAGGAATGAATGACACCACCACTAGTGGTTTTGGCTAAAATAAACATAAACAAGTGCTACAAAATGGGAGGTTGCTGCTGCAGTGCCAGAAAACCACATCTGCATGGAACACCAGTTTATATCTATGTCCGTAATTTATCCTCCTGACATAATTTATAGCTTTTGTAGACCTATACCATATGATAACTGATAATTGTTCATCCTTGAAAATTTTCCATTATGTTCGGTTTAATAATTCTAACTGATATTAAATGTTTGCGGTGAAAAAAGTGCAAAGCTTGATTGCAAGTGATCTATTGGTCCTCTTCTATGTTTGCTTCTTGTCTGATTGCTGATTGTTTTACTCCTCACAAAGGGAACCCGAAGGAAAAAGAATGTCTTGTTCAAACAATTAAAATAACTCCAAAGTCAGCTATACCTATCTAGCTATCAGATTGTTCTAAAATTTGGCTGGAAAGATTAGAACATTAAATCCATGAAAATGAAGTTCCATATGCTTTGGTACCAAGGTTTTTGGAAAGATTTAGCTCACTGAGAGTTCACAAGTGATTTTATTGTATACCTGGCATGTTAACAAAGTTTTTTCCTTGTTTATGCTTTTACATTGAATACTATTTTCTGTAACATACAAAAAGGACTATAAAAATCCAAACTGTGCATGATTATGTTTGTAACTGGCAATTGGAATGTCATGAAATGCTTTGTTGACCACAATTGTAAATGCAATATGCTAAAGCACTATTGCAATCTGCCTTCCTTGAGGGTTTTGATTATTGTGACTGAAATTGTCTTTAACTCAGGTAATCATCAAAGGTGCTGTCAGATTTAATTTTTTACTATGCACTTTTCCCCCTCTTTCTATCTTTTCATTGTTCTTTAATATTTCTACCAACAATTAATAAGGAGAAGCTTTAATCTCTTTGAACACTAAAGTAAAAAACCATACCCACGCCAACAGAGGTCGATCAAGTTGGTAAGGAGTTGGCTTATAACCCACAAAGTCGTGTGTTCAAATCCTATGAGGACCTTGTTGGTGAGCAGTTTGTACTGTAAGGATTTCTCTAAGCTCTCTTTAAGCCTGGAGAGTTGCCCTTGCTCACACCCTGATGAGCTTCCAGGACCCAACTCACCTAAACTTTCTTGTATCAAACCCCCCCCACCACACACACACACACTTCCTTTGCTAGATTGATGCTTATTCTTTGAACAAAGGATCTCTAAAGATAACCCACTGGCTGTCATTCACTAGAAATGTAAAATAGTTTTGGTGTAGTCATTCAATGAGGCAATAAGAGGATTGGATCAATAGTATATGACAAAAGTCTGGGAAGAAAGTTGTGTACGGTTTCATGGAAAAAGGGGAGCTCATGAATTATACCCCTCTGATTTTGAATTAAGTTAGGGACCTGCAGAAAGAAATTGCAGTAATACATGTTTTATTGGATGATGCATCATCCATGAGTGGGCTTAAATTTAACTTATCTTGACAAATCTCTAGTTTTATTTTTTTTTCCTGTTCATCACCTGCAAACTGCAAAGTTCATTGCAGAAATGGAAAAGAAATTGAAATGGATTTCTGTGGGTTCCTTCTATTTTATCATCTGTACATTGCTTCTAGTCTTTTGTAGATTGTACAGTGAGAAGAATGGGGATGAGACAATGCCTTAATTGCTACGATACTATTTGCAGAGATTTAATTAAGTGCTAAAGCCTAGTTTTTCTCTTTCTTTTACTTTTAGTTTGGAGAATATCTGAAGAATTTTCTCCCATCTAAGCATGATCCCATCGGGAGGTGTCAAAGGGGAAGGAGGTTGAGATTGAGTTGTATTGTAATATTGATTGTTTTTTTCCATATATTCTAGCTCTTTTATGATGATTTCCATTTACTATTTTTTTGTTTGGGACTGTGTAACAGACACTGTTTATGACATATTTTAAATCTGAGAAAATATTTTCTCCAGTGTCCTCCAGCTTTGGAAGAACATGAGTCCTTAACTACTAATGATGGTACTGCTGTTCCACTCACTGCCGGTTTGCTGCTGGGTTTGGACCTTCAGGGATCAACACCTGATACCTACCGCCCCCCTCCTGCACCATTGCCATATGATACGGTTTTGGGTTGTCCAGCATCAACTGATTCTGAATCAGGAAGAGAAACAATTAGTCGTAGTAGTTTTGCAACCTTGCTTACATGTGAAGATATTGAAGACTCAGAATGCAAAGTTCAAGCTAATTCTATGCCTGCATCTCCAAAGAAGCCAGAACTAACAAAATCAAATGAACCTCATGTATTAGTGACTGAGGAAGAGGATGGTTGCCCAATTTGTCTTGAAGGTACAGATGCCCAATTAATAGAAACATTCTTTTTCATCCTGCTATTTTAACTTTGATTCAGTTGATAGAACTGGGGCTAATTCGTCCTGGCTCTCTTTCTCACTTGAGCCACTCAGAATTTATGCAAGATTTACATTTCAAATGCAGAATATGATGTTGAGAATCCTAAAACTCTGACCAAGTGTGAACACGACTTTCACCTATCTTGCATTCTTGAGTGGATGGAACGAAGTGACTCTTGTCCCATATGCGATCAGGTATGTCCTCTGCAAAAACTATGAAAGAGAAAGAAAAGGACCCCCCCCCCCCCCCAATTTTTTTTTTTTTTTTTTTTTTTTTTTTTTTTTTTGGGGGGGGGTGCTTATTAAACTAGTCTTAAGCAGTTCCAGCTGGATGTAGAAATTTGGTTTATTGTTGACTTGAGAAGTTTGAGTATGTCACCATCAAATAAAGCCTATATAGAGTTGTTATTAATCCTGTGGAAAATTATATCTTGGACCCAGGTCACAAAAATTTTATGGGAAAGAATCTTATAGATCATAATAAATATTATGGTATAATTTTTTTTTGCCCAAATATTATGGTATAATTGAAAAAACTCATTACTATGCTTTGAGGAAACTACTTAAAAGCCTTGAAGAATGTTCTTAAATTCAGTTAACTTCCATAAAATTTGTTAGCAAGTCCCGTAAAACTCAATTGTAATTTAATTTTTGGAAATAATTACAAATTTTCAAGATCTAGGCCCTTGGATGAAATTTTCCCTTTATCTTGAACAACAATTCTGCCGTACTCCCATGAAATATTCTTTCCCCCTTCTAATGTTACAGGAGATGATCTTTGACCAGACACTGGATTAGATTATTCGTTCTAAAACCAAAGCTAGCTAAATGGTGGTTGATGAATGGAGGAAGTTCATTGTTTGATAACTACTTTGATGATGGTAGCTACAGTTTCATCTTCGATTTGCCATGCATTTCTAGAGCAGTCAGTGTCTTAGTGAGTTCATAATCATTATCAGGTATCTGTGGAGAAGAATGAAGGTTTAACAAAACAGTACAAGATATTGCCTGTCCCCTTGACTGCAATTTCTTCACAGGGGAAATTTGCCTGTTAGTATACGGAGCATTTCTCAAGAGGCAGAGATTTATGTTCGTTAATGGTTTTTCCTTTGCTATCTCGTTCACACTTTTTTTTATTGCCTGGTGTTAATTTGCTGCTCTTTACCTCTTGTACAAATTTCTCAGTATTTATATACTTTTGTATGCTTTCTACTTCTCTTTTTTCCTTTTTTTTGGGTTGGGAAAAGAAAAAAATTATCCTGGTGTTGTAAATCATGTCTTGTTCATTTTGGTTGTATACTATATACAGAGTGGTGACTGATGGGGCTCCAGTCCATTGTTGCCTGTGGAACAAGAAGTATAGTAAAACCGTTTTTTTTCCTTTGGAATCTTGTTTTGAGTTGGGGCCTAAAGGGGATTATTTGTAAACGTTTTTAAGCATAGAGTCAACAGTGAATTTCGCTGGCTTGTCTTTTCTTTTGACAATTGTGTGTATATATTCAGCATTGCTGGTGAGTCAAAAATTCAATTTTGCTGGCTTGAGGGTTTTGATTTGATTCTAAATATGAGGTCTCATTCCATCTTGTCTTCCATGTTAGCTTTTTCTTTTCCATAATGCCCCTATTCATTGGGAGTATTTTTACATTAAATTTTAATCATTAAATGGTAGGTTTATTTTTCTCCACAAATTAATTATAAATAATTAACTCATCTACTTTTATAGTTGAGGATTAGTTAATAGGACTTTGTATTTAGGATTGAAAAAAGTATATCTTAACCTTTGTTTTGATTCATTACCTAGCTACTGTCCGAGTCAAGTCAATCTTTGTTTTAAGTTGAACGATATGGTTTGGTATGATGGCATACAGGCAAAATAAATTAAATACTCTTTTCGGTCTTTAATATAAAATATATTTAGAGAATTGATATAGGTCTTAAATATAATATATTTCACATTTTTTTATTTATTTTTTCTAATTTACCATATTGATGTTTTCTCAATAATAATCAAGTATGAGAGGGAATGATGAAATTAAAAAAAAAATGATTAAGGTGTTTCAGAAAAAACATATAATATTGATTATCTTAATCAACTTCCTTAATTTAATAAAATTAGGTAAATATGTTTTATATTAAAAACAGGAGGTAATAGAAGATTGGGATTTCTTCCTATACACATATTACATATAACTAATTTATTGATATTAAAAAAATTAGTTATTTGTAACAAATGTGTGTTGGTTTCCTTAAAATACCCTTTAATCATGTTAATTTGAACTTTTCTTGATAGAAACTTTCTTAATGAGTGCAATCAATGTGGGGGGGCCTTAGGGAAAAAATTATAATTTTGAGAGACAGGATGAATTGGGATCTTATATTTTAAATTAAAGTAAATCTTTTGTTTAACTCTTATATATTTAGGATCAGAGTGAGTAAGAATTTTGGTGTGGAATAATGGTGCTTTGACAACTGTTGCAAGTTAGAATTTTGCATAACTAATCATAAAGACTAAATGAGTTCCACAACAACAATGTTTGAAGTGACATAGTTGGCTTGTGAGAGCCAATTATGAACAGTCATAGAGTTGAGTAAGTAGTATAGTTGATTACCCAATGCTTTGCCTTAAGTTTCATTAGGCGTGTATGTCTTTGACGGTATGTTAACACGGACACACGACACGTGACACGACACGATACGATACGACACTCCGACACGTGAATCTTAAAAAAATGTAAATTTCGACACGTTAGGACACGTTTTTATATTAAATATATATTTTAATATATATATGTATATATATATATATAGTATAATTTTTAATTAAGTTTATTACTATTATGATTATTATTATAATCTTTTATTTTTTTTTCTTACCTTTTGTTGTTTTCTATATGTCAATGAGATACGTGGTGGCATTTGTGGAGGAGAGAACCAGTTGGGTCCCGCGTAATTGATAAAAAAAAAAAAAAAGAGAAACTGACATTAGTGGAGGACAAAGAATATGTAAAGAAGAGAGGGAGGCAGGGAGCACATACACATGGACGGTGAGCATCTGCATGTCTTCCACAAAATATAAAAAAATGAAAAGAAACACATGGTGGACGCATGGGCGACTTGTTTTGTGGAAGAAAAAGTAACCACAAAATGACGTGCTTAGTGAAGAAAAGGAGCAGATTTGTCTGCCATCAACGGTCTTTAAAAACAAATGAACAAGAGCAAAAGGGTGGGAGACTGGGCACGACGGAAAACAAAGAGAGAGGAGAGACCAAAGACTACACAGTACACACTCTCATAAGCGGAATTCTTGTTTGAGGAAGGAGGAGGAAAAACAGATGAGTTGAGTGCCGCGAGGATTTTCTTAAAACCGGAGACCGAATCGTTCCTCCCGAACATCCACCTTCATCTTCCCCGGCGCGGATCATCTACGGATCTACCACCAAGGCTGCCGGCGAGCTTTGTCTTCACACTTCACAGCTTGCGAAGAGCAAGGAGAGCTCAATAGAGATCGGACACCGAAAACCGAGGCGCCGATGAGAGCTTCAAGAGTTGGAGAGCCACTTCCTCTATCTTCACACCCTTTATTTCCGTCGACCTTCTATAGATCTATCTCTCTCTCCTCCTCATTTTGTGTCTTGGACTTCACAGATCGTTGCTCAAACCGATCATTCCTTGACCGTGTCGGACACGGTCATAAATGCGTGTCGATTGGTCAAGGTGTCGGTCTCCGTTGACCACGTCTAGCACGCGTGTCAATGCGTGTCAAATGCGTGTCGGTGTCCGAACCGCACGACGCAAATTTTCCTGAATAAGCGTG
The DNA here is from genome assembly GCA_019022615.1 of Acacia melanoxylon. Taxonomy (NCBI): domain Eukaryota; kingdom Viridiplantae; phylum Streptophyta; class Magnoliopsida; order Fabales; family Fabaceae; genus Acacia; species Acacia melanoxylon. Next base: position 1,618,664 of record JAFJYJ010000041.1, on the reverse strand, counting down.
TCGGTGCTTCATAGGCGGCAAGATGTCACAATGGTTGAAATTTCCAAATACGGATCATGTAATAGCCTTCAAAATTTATATTTTTTTTTTTTTAAAAAAAAAAGTTTCAATTAGGATACAAGAAATAAAGGGAAGTTGTTGAGTTCCAACTCAAATGTATTGGCTTGCTTTAAGGGCACACTTGACCCTACATCTATTCAAAAAATTAGATAAATAGAAAATTAATTAATTTATATTTATATATCAACTAAATTTTTAGAATTAAAATTATAAACAATTCACTCCTTAATTTATCCATTGTATCACTGTGGAGTTAAAAGACTACTGACATGGCACCACATCATTGCCAACTAGGATTAAAAAGCCACATCAACATGCTTCCATGTTACCTTTGCGCAACCCACTTCACATTACCCGGGTCCTTCTATGTTTATTTATAGTATTTACAGTTCCTCTAAGAGACTTTACATTGGTTAGATTTTAAAAAGATATGAAAAATTTGTGCTTGTTTAGTTTCACTTATTTTGAGTGATTTTTTTTTTACGAGATAAATATTTTACAGGAGTTTTACCTCATAAAATGTAAGGATAATTTTGAAAATATCACATATAAAGATGGTTGAATTACTCAGATTCTAATTTAAGTTACCAAACTTAATAAATTATACATTGAGTTATATGTCATAATTAGGGGTTTGAACTTTGGGTTAAATTACCTTCATAGTTCATATCCTTTAGTTATTAAAACAACAAAATTGAAAACATAACCCTATCATTTACTCTATCAATTAATTCCTTATAAAGTTTGGTAAGACGGAGCACCATTTGTTCTCTGACTTCTTTCCAGACATTAAGTATGCACAATATTTTTTGCACAATTTTTTTTATATTATATTTGGTTTTATAAAATAATTTATTAGAATTGATTGTGACAGTAGATCTACGTATCCACTTAGAGATTTATTAATATTTATATTTTTATTCAAAATTTTATGACCCAAGTTTAAATTTTGAATCCTATATATATATAAATCCTGGATATATAATCCATGATTAATTTTTTTTATAAAAATAGAAAGATGATTTTTTTTTTATAAAAGGAAAAATCTCATGTGAAGATATCCGTGAAACATTGTAATACACAAGAATTCACCTCTTTCAATTATATATACTCTTACTTTCCTATAAAACCGAATATTGTATAAAAAAATTATATTGTGCATACTTAATGTTTGGAAAGAATTCGAAGAACAAACGGTGCTCTGTCATACAATACTTTTTAAGGAATTAATTGATCCTACTTTCCTATAAAAACGAATATTGTATAAAAAAGAGCATTGTGCATAATTAATGTTTGGAAAGAAGCCGAAGAACAAATTGTGTTCTATACATTACAGTACTTCCTTAGGAATTAATTGATAGAGTAAATAATGGGGTTATATTTTTTAACTTTGGTTGTTTTAATAACTAAGAGATATAGATGTAATTTGACCCAAATTTTAAATATTTAATTATGATGTATAACTTGATATATAATTTATTAAATTAAATGATCCTAATTAAAATTTGAGTAATTCAAGATATATGGGATTTTCCTAATAATCTTTTGTAAGTGAAGGAAAATTGGTTTTTAAGCACTACTCAATTATTCTTACTTGGACTTATTGGGCAACTTATCATTCTCTTTTTCCTTTTTACCAACTTTCTTTTTATTCTCATTCATTGACTTTGAAAATCAAAATAAGGACAATAGCTCTTTTTGTCACCTTGAAATCTCATCAATCGCAAATTATATCATTCACTGTTTTCACCTACCCCCAAAAAAAAAACACAAAAAGAAAAGAAAAAAAGAAACAAACAAACAAATTTATTAGATGATCTAAAAAAGTGGAATCTATACTTTTCAAAATTATCATGTTTCCTAAAGTTACAATTTCGTTTCAAAATTATTTTAAATTATAATTTTCAGAGGCATGATCGCTAAGTTTTAAGGACTAAGAGTAATACTGAAAATAGAGAAGCTTTAAGGGTTAAGGTGCAGATTCTAACGAACTATTACTCAAGAAAGATCTCAGATAAAAAACAATTGAAGATAAAAATTACCAATAAACAATTAAAAAGTAAAAAAATGTACCAAATAATTATTAAAAAATAACTATCACAATTACGTTAAAATATGAGGCAAGACCACGTAGGACGGTGGCGAAGACGCTAGAGAAAAGAGCGGTTAAACCTTCTTGTCGGATAAGGTAAATACCAATAGAGATGGGACCCATGCGAGTAAGCAGGGCGGACTTAAAATTACGTAAGGGGCACAATTGGTGGGGGTTCGGGCGGCGCCCCCTTTGATTTTTTTTTTTTTAAAGAAAGTTTTAAATGCATTAAAAAATAAAAGAAGAATATAAACAAGAAAAAAATATCGAAAAAAATATTCATGAAATCAAGTGAATACATTTGATGTAATAAGAGAGACAATTATTTTACAAACCGCGTCATTTAGAAAAGCAAGGCTAAGATCTTGTTAAAAATAAATGCAAATACATAAATTACAATGAAGGGTGACTAATAAGTTCAAGACATATATTTTAATAACAAAAGTATATTACAATAAAAATAATTATAATGTCATCCTTTTAGACCTTATATTTTAATTCCATCATCATTGTCTTATTATCAATCTTTATCAAATATATCTTTTTTCAATATAAGGCACTAAACAATCATTCACCATTAATCCTCATTCCATTACGAAGTGTAGCGCTTACGATGTATTAAGGGTGAACACTTAATTTAAGGGTGGACAATCATTCAAACATGTTTTAATTATTTTTTATTTTTATTTTTATTTTTAAAAAAACCCCAATTTAAGGGTGGGCACTTGCCCCCAAATGATACACTTGTCCGCTTTGGCTTTAAATGCGCTGTGCGATATGACAAGCTAATTGTGGCGTTGGAGGATCAACCAGGGGTGTAAAGCGTCTTGGTCAAAAGTTGTGAATCTTGGATTTAGTTTGGTGCATGATTCTCACCCTAAAGCTGCATATGGACCTTAATGAGTTGAAGGTGAGTGGAAACACCCAAAGAACAAATGGAAGCTTTGGAGATCTTGCGTCGCGCTAACATGTAATGATCAATGGAAGACGGAGACACCAAGACAAATGACGGGAACGATTAGTTGGCCAATTTGTCCAATTTGCACTTAATTGTGTTTTTTTTTTCACTTTTTAATTGTTGATTGGTAATTTTGATACCTTCAATTGTTTTTTGTGTCAGATACTCTTCGGGTAATAATTCGTTGTCAAATCTACATCTTAATCCAAGCTTTAATTATTGATCTTGTCATTGACTTGAAGGTTTAGAACTATGTCCTATTCATCCCGTATTTATGCATGTGTCTGTACAAACATATATAGAGAATATGTCCCAATATCTGCAGATTGGGACGCTTGCAACATTGATGTGATCTAATTGAAGAGTGACTTGAGAGGAGATGAATGCCATTCATTTATACACCAAATATGCAACACGTTTGTGGTCAAGAATAGCTATCATCCATATCTTCGAATCTAAAGAAGAAATGTTTTTAAAAATTATTTTAAGAAATATTTGATCGTTAATAAACTTATTATCTATATAAAAAAATAAAATAAACTTATTATGAGAGTGGTAGAATATTGTTTTTTTTTTGTTGGTCTCATGTAGGAAGGTGGGGTAAAAAAAAAATGCATATGGTGTCCATTAAAACAATGACACGTTCCTATTTTGTGTCCCTTTCTTAGGTTTAGACTCCCCATTCTAGGTGGTCCCCACCGGGGTCCTCTCTCTCCCCTCGCAGGGAATAATTGCATTGCTGCCTCCTATTTTTCTCTCATTCTTGGGCATATAAAGTTGGGAAAGAAAAAGGTTATGAAAATAATTTTACCCAGTTAATTTTAACCGTCAGTTGACTAAATATATTGAGCTAACAATCCACCTGTTATTTTTATTATGGTGTAAATTTTCCTTGAAAGTCTTAAATCTAACTTTGAAGAAAAATGAAGTAGATGACACATGACTTTCAAGGCAAATTTGCACATTAAAAAAATGATGTGGATAACATGTGACTTGTCAACTCAATATATTTAATCAACTAACGGTTAAAATTAATTGAGATAACGGCCACAACAAAAATCGCCCATCGGTGACAACTTTCAAGACAAAATTCCCCTTAAAGCTAAAAAAGGCACGCATTGTAATTTACCCCATCTTTTTTAAAATATCATATTCATCTTTATTATCAATCCAATTTGAATAAATATGACTCCTTCCGTCCCTAATTTGAGAATATATTCGTCCTAAAATATAAACTTCATTTTAATTGTCTAAGGCTTTTTATTTTTTTTTCAATTTTAACATTTTCTGACTCTTTGTGTGTATTTATATATTGCATATTTTTTTACCAGTGTAAATTGTATTAATTAAAAAGGTGAATGAGATTTATATTTACAAGGAATATATTACTTACATATTTATTTATAAACAAAAAAAAAAACAGTTATTTGAAGTGGGTCGGAAGGGAGTAACATATCAAAAAATGAAAGTTACTATTTTGATATATTTCAAATATTGACTTTTTTTTTAACTTACTCTTATTTAATACGAGCATTGAGTTTTGAATGCTGGCAAAAAAATATTGAGTATTGAAAAAAGGTACGTTATGCATTTTCTTTCACTTATTTCTTTTATTTAATTGGAGTAAAATTGAAAAAACAGTCAATAATAAGTTTTACATGGGACTTAAATTTAAGACCAAAATTTTCTTACCAGTTAGATTTGTAATAAGGACAACACTAGTAGTACTACTACCATCCTTCTATTCTAACTTTTTAATTTTTTTAATATGTTGATTTGGTCCTTAATATAAAACATAGTTAACATTCTTTAAAGTGATTAAGGAAACTAAGTAAGTTAGTTAATCATAGTGTATGTAGTGTATCATTTGATTATATATCAGTTCATAAGTCAGACAAATAAATTTAGTATAAAAAAGATAAATATCAATATTTTGAAGTAATTTATTTAAATTCCTTAATATAATAAAAAAAAAGTCAATTACGTCTTATATTAAAGACCGAAAGAGTACCATCATTATATTCTTGATATAATAGCTTGTTGAATAATTTATATAAATTAATAAGGATAATACTTAAATCAAGTTTCTTACCCACAATACGTCGAGTTGAATTATACATGGTCATGTCCTATTTTTAAAATATTATTATTTAAATACAAGTTCACATAAAATAAATAGAACAGGGGCCCATGCGTAATTTCAGAACTTGACATGATGAATATAAGGAATTTAAGTTGATTTTTTTAACCAAGCTAGTTATAAGAAATGTGACATGATCTTTATAAAGCATTGTTATAAAACATTAAAATTTATAAAAATTTATAAATTATATAAATCTGTTTTAAAAAATGATAAATATAAGTTAAAAAGTGGATGAAGTTTTTATATTTATGACAAAATCCAGTCATCCAACTAACTCCTATATTAGTTCTCCCCGCACTCATGTGGGAGCATTGTTCTCTCCGCCAAGCGTGAAAGTGATAAGGGCGAGACTGGCGAGGCTGATCGGAGCTTGACGGTAACATAAGCGTAGATCTGGAGGTGAGGAGTAGATTCATCAGCGCTGGAGGACAGAGAATTGAGAGTTCAGGATGGAGGCTAACCTAATTTCGACGTCGTTGAAATGGAAGGAAGCGTCTGAGGAAAGAATTTTAGTTGGCAAGGTTCTGTCGAATAAATCATATACGAGGTCAGCAATTGAGGCTATTTTGAGCAAAGCATGGAATCTCCAGGTTGGTTTCGATGTGATTGAAATTGCTGGAAATGCTTTCATGTTCAATTTTGCGGATGTGGAGGAATATAACAGGATCCTACGAGGTAGGCCATGGTCTATTAATGGCTGCCTTTTAAACTTGCTGGAAAGAACAAAGTATAAATCGTGCGAGGAATTGGATTTCAGTCGGTGTCCGGTGTGGATCCAGTTGCACAACGTGCCGATGGAAGCGATGTGCCTGGAAAATGCAATTGCCATCGGGCGATACGTCGGGGAAGTAGTGCTGGCGGAAGATCCATATCATAACGAGAGGTACCTCCGTAGTTTCTTGCGCGCGAGGGTGGTGGTGGATCTCAGGAAGTTACTGGCTTATGGTTTCTGGTTAACGAGGCCTGATGGAAGGAAGGTGTAGATCACAGTTCGGTACGAGAAACTACAGAGCTTCTGCTATAAATGCGGGAAAGTAGGGCATGATCATCGGGCTTGTCGATCTGTTGTAATGATGTCAATTTTCAACCCTAGCGAGCCTCGATTCGGATCGTGGCTAACGATGAAGCTCTATCGTAACTGGGATGAAGCTATGGTAGTGGTGGATAAGAGTTGGCCTGAGGCGAATTACGTATTGCAAAAGAAGGAGGAGGCGATATTGAGAAGGATGGGGGAGGCTAGGGGGCGATTTGACACAGATACTAATAGTGGTGACGAGGATCTATTCCTTATCAAGGTAAACATAAGTGGGAGGAATAATCCTAAGGTGGAGCCGATGGGAGGTACAGGAGTAGAGGACTGGAAGGAGGCTGAAACCAATGGATTGAACAATATAAGCTTGGTTGTTGATGGTGCATTGAATGACAAAGAGGGACAGAAGGGAGGTGAGGGGGACCGACAGTAGAGTGGAGGATGTGGATGGTGGTGGGAGCAACAAGGTAACTGGTAATATTGAACTCTCTAGCGATACGGGTAGTATAATTGGGGAGAAGCCCGCTGCTAGTGGGAAGGCCGCTGCTGACGAACATATAGATGAATCCCTGTCTATGGTCTTATATAGTGGCCGAATTTTAAACGACGTGATTAATGAACTGAATGGCCTGGGGATCAAACGGAATGCGGATGAGTGCTGGGAATTATCTGAGCCTAAGCGCAGAAGGAGGAATGAGGTATAGTGTGTTCCAAGCCTGCAATCTCGATATATGCAGATAACTTGAGGAAAATAAAGGCAAAAACGCGTCGCTCTGCAAAGAGGAAGGAGAGGTGCGGGAAGGAAAATAGCCCAGAAAAAGACATGGAGTTGGAGAACGGCAGAGGGGACCTGATGGAAGCCACTACACTGGGTACAAGAATGGTCTTTAGAGCTGGGAGGGGCAGAAGGGCGAAGGGAATAGTTGAAGGTGCCGGTGGCTAACCTCTAACAGCCACCAAGGCACCATGAAGCTCATATCATGGAACTGTCAAGGTATGGGAAGAGCCTTGACAGTTCGGAACTTGAGGGACATGGTGAGAAAGCATAGTCCCGCAATAATCTTTCTAATGGAAACTAAAACGAAGTCGAAGAAATTGAAGCAACTTCGTGCGAGATGTGGTTTTGTGCATGATCAGTATGTTGAGCCGAGGGGGTTATCTGGGGGTCTGGCGGTTTGGTGGCAGGACAATATCTCTCTCACAATACTTTATAAATCCAAAAATTTTATTCATGCTCTTGTGGAATCCAATAATTTGATGGTGCCCAATTTTCTATCCTTCATCTATGGTCCGCCGAATGAGAGTGAGAGGAAAGCTATCTAGAATACAATAAGGAAGATTGCAGTAAATATCAAGAGTCCTTGGTTGATGGTTGGGGACTTCAATGACCTCTTATCTCAAGGAGAAAAGGAGGGAGGACACCCAAGGTCTATGTGCAAAATCATAAATTTCCAGAGCTTTTTGTCTGATTGTCACTTGCTGGATCTAGAGTTTAAGGGTGCCAAATTTACCTGGTGCAACAAGAGACCTGGGAGTATTGTGCGTGAACGTTTAGACCGAGCCTTGGGGAATGTGGAGTTTAGGATGGCTTTCGATCGGGCTTTGGTTTTCCACTTGGATCCAATTGGATCTGACCATCACGCTCTATTGGTCGATTGTTGTTACAATGAGGTGAAGGGACAAAAATCCTTCAAGTTTGAGGCAAAATGGGCTGCACATGAGGATTTTTTACGGATAGTGAGAGAAGGGTGGAAAGAGGGTGTAAGACTTGAGGAGGACCGGATATTGGAACTGGTTAATAGGCTGGACGCTTGCCGGAGGAAGCTTATACGGTGGAGCAAGAATGAGTTTCCTAACTTTAGGAAAGTCATTGTTCACTTGAAACACATGTTGAGTATCTGTCATCAAGGTGCCATGACAGCTGAGAAGTTGGTGGAAACAGAGCTACTGGTTGGGCAAATTGAGGATGCTTGGAAGAAGGAAGAAATTTATTGGTAGCAGAGATCCAGAATTGGGTGGCTGAACTGTGGAGATAAAAACTCCAAGTTTTTTCATAGCAGTGTGGTACAGCGGAGGCAGGGAAACAAAATCTTGAGACTTAAGAATGGAAATGGGGTATGGATAGAGGAAAAAGCTGATGTTAATAAAGCCTTTAGTGATTTTTGTGTGAACTTGTTCAAATCTGGAGGAACTAGACAGTTGGATCAAGCCTTGTCCTATGTGAATACAATGGTTACAAATGAGGATAATGCTCGGCTTATGGAACCTGTTTCAAATCAGGAAATTGAAGGGCTGCCTTCCAACTTGGAGCTAATAAGGCCTCGGGTCCTGACGACTTTTCTGCATTATTTTATCAGACAGCTTGGAGTGAGGTGCATGTAGAGGTATGTGGGATGGTGCGAAGTTTTTTTGAAGGAAAGTTTGATCTGTCTCTTGTTAATAGCATAAACATAGTGTTGATTCCTAAAGTGGGGAAGTCGGAGGGTGTGAATCACTTTCGTCCGATCGGGTTATGTAATGTTTCTTACAAGATCATTGCTAAGATCATGACAAACCGGATGAGGGAGCTGATGGGCCGTATCATTACACCGAACCAGCAAGCATTTATAGCCGGTAGAATGATCCAGGACAACATACTGTTGACACACGAAGCTTTTCACTACCTAAAGCACAAGAAGACTGGGAAGAAGTGGGAAGTAGCGTTGAAGATTGATATGAACAAAGCGTATGATCGTGTAGAATGGGATTTCCTAGAAGCAGTGATGATTAGAATGGGATTCTGTGTGGAGTGGGTCTCACAGATTATGAGCTATGTATCAACGACGAGGTTTAACCTTCAAGTGGATGGGCAGAATATTGATGCATTTGATCCTGGACGCGGAGTAAGACAAGGTGACCCCATCTCCCCATACATGTTTATCATTGCGCTAGAGGTTCTCTCTCTCATGATTCGAACGCACATTGAGTGGAAGGATTTGATGGGTGTAAGGTTGGCCCGAAAAGCTCCAATGCTATCCCATTGTTTTTTTTTTTGCAGACGATGCGATATTATTCCTTAATGCTGATGAAGTGAATTGCAAAGTATTGAAGAGAATTCTAGACGTGTATTGCAAAGCCTCAGGTCAGCTGGTGAATCTGGAAAAGTCAAGTCTCTTTTTCTCATCTAATACACCTCCTAGAATCAAACAGAAGATATCGACATGTCTGGGCATACAGCAATCGGATCAGGCGGGTAAATACTTGGGATTACTAGTGGTGTGGGGGAGATCCAAGGCCGCGTCTTTGGCATTTGTAAGGGACAAAATTGGGATGAAATTGCAAAGGTGGAAACAGAAACTTCTTACCTTTGCAAGGAAGGAGGTATTGATCAAGGTGGTAGCAAATTCTATCCCTACTTATCCTATGATGTGTTTTTTATTCCCAAAAAAGGCTTGTCTTGAGATTGATAGTTTGATCTCCAACTTTTGGTGGGGACATCAAGGTGGGGAAGGGTCGATACATTGGAGGAATTGGAAGTATATGTCTATGAGTAAAACAGATGGTGGAATGGGGTTCAGGGACTTGCTCTGTTTTAATAAAGCACTACTTGCTAAGACAACTTGGAGGATTCTCCAAAGGCCATAGGATTTATGGTGTAAAATCCTTAAAGGAATCTATTTTCCTAGAGGGGATTTTCTGAATGCAAGTAAGGGACGGCGTGCTTCTTGGGGGTGGACAAGATTGTTGGAAGGTAGGGACCTATTACTTAAAGAATTATGCTGGAAGGTGGGTAATGGGAGGAGTATAAAAATTTGGAAAGATCAGTGGATACAAGGGGTACAAGGATTCAGGTTGCAGGGTGAGGCAATAACGGAGGCAGAGGAGAAGGCTGTGGTGGCTGAGCTGATAAGTAATGGCCACTGGAATCTGCAAGCCATTAACGAGAGGATTAGTGAAGAGGAAAGAAATATGATCTTGAAGATTTCAATTCCTTCTAACTCGTGCGAGGACCGTGCAGTATGGATGGCAAATAAAGATGGCTGTTACTCGGTGAAATCTGGTATGTAGTGGCGAAAAGAGGTATGGAGAGTGTTCAGATCCGAGACCAGACACATCTTATTCAACTCCCAAGATTCTATGGAAATGTATATGGAGGCTCTCTGTGCCACCTAAAATACAGCACTTCTTATGGAGGCTTGGGGCTGGGGCTCTAGCTACGAAGGACACCCTCTTTAAACGTAAGTGTGCTGCTAACCCATTGTGCCCAATCTATCTAACTGAGAGAGAAACCGTTGAACACCTTTTATTCCTCTGTCCTTGGACCAAGCACTGTTGGTTTGGTAGCCCTCTGGGTTTGACTTTTACTAAGTGGTCCATGAAGAGGTGTGAGGAGTGGATGTGTGAATTTTTACATGGACAAGGCAGGTTGGATGAATATGGTAAGTCAGTGTTTGCTACAATGTGCTGGTGGATCTGGAAACAAAGGTGTAACTGGGTCTTTAAAGATGGAAAACCTGATGCCAAGTTGGTGGTTAGGATAGTTAATGTGCAGGTGGATGAATTCTGGAGATGTAAGTATCGAAAAGGTATGGGCTGCAAGAAAGTGTTTGCGGATGTGTTGGTAAGACACCAGCAGTGGGTGGGACCTATGTGTGGGAGTGTTAAAATCAATGTGGATGGTTCCTTTAAGGAAGCAACATGTGAGGCTGGGTTCGGACTAGTATGTAGAAATTATGAAGGTGTATTTGTTGGGGGTTTGGGAGGTTCGGTGTCAGTGGCCTCCCCATTCATGGCTGAGTGTATGGCTGTTAAAGAAGCACTTCTGATTAGAAATAAATACCTGGACTCTCGGGTCATTATTGAAACTGATTGTGAATTGCTGTATAGACTAATCACAGGGAACACGCTTGCTGGTTGTGAATGGCATAGTCAGGATTTGCTGAAGGAAATTCTTGAGCTGATGGAGTCGATGGAGGGTGTGACGTTCTCTCTGGTTTCCAGAAAGGGTAATAGAGCTGCTGACAGATTGGTAGCTGATGCAAAAAAGGAGATGTACCAGCCTGTATGGTTGGATAGTATGCCATCTTCTTTAGGTATGATTCTATTCCATGATTCTCATCAGCGCAGGAGTTACGATGCTGCATGTGCCATGAATGCTGGTAATAATTCGGATGGTGTGAATAATAGGGATGGTATAGGTTAACTGATATAGTTTATTCTGGTATAGGAATTGTTTAGACTTTAGTTTGTTTTGGTGAGGTGTGTGTTAGGTGTTATGTTAGCTTTTTGAGATTTCTTTGACTTCGACTATTGGTGATTGTAACAATTTCTTTGTTGGTAATAAAATTGATTTTTTCGGGCAAAAAAAAAACTAACTCCTATATTAAGAATAAGAGGAATTATATGTCATTTTTCATCATTTTATTTGAATGAAAGAACAACCATTAATTCGTTAAGTCTATATTTAAGTTTGCCTCATATTTCTGGTCTTTCTTGATACCTAGAATGTATCTTAGGAGTGTAAAATAAAAAATGATACTCCTCCGCTCCTTGATATATGATGTATTTAGTAAGCTGATTTTGGTCTTAAATATAAGATATAATTTTTATATTTGTCAATATTTTCCTAATTTACTTCTATTGATACTCCTCAACAATAATAGAAAATAAGAGGGAATCAGGGAAGATAACCATGATGTTTTAGAAAATACGAGTTATATTAGTTAACTTAACTAACTTTTTAAATTTAATCAAATTATATAAATATGTCTTATATTAAGAACAAGAGGTAGCTACTACGCTTTTACATCTTGATGCCTAAAATATATCTTAGGGGTAAAATTAAAAAATATAATTAATAACCTTTAAAATGGCTTATATTATGAATGAAATTTCCCAAGATGTGCTATACTACTTTTTTTTTGGCCAGCCAGGATGTGCTTTGGTACAGTATCACTCTAATATTATTTATAAGTTTATTTTAACTAAAAGTTTTGGTCCTTATATTAAGTCTAATTCATAATAACAATTGCGTCTTTTACATTTTTGTCCCTATTAATTACAATAGAAAAAAAATTTATTTATAACAGTTTTTGAAACCAATCATATATAAAGACAAAATTAAAAATTTCATTCATAATTATTAAGTCAACTAACCTAATATGTGAGAGTTAGTTAATTTAAATTTATAAATAACACCATATAGTAGTATATTTTAAACGGAAAGTATATATATTTGGATATTTTAATTATAATTTTTTTACTTCATTCCCAGTAAAAAAAAAAAAAAAAAATCACAAGTCCCAAGGGACATAAATCATAACAAAAAAAAGTTTTAACCCAAATTCACATATCAAAAAAGTTTTTAGGGACTTTTTTGATATTATTTGTATTGACAATAGAAAATGCTATATTCACAACAAAATTTAAAAACCTGGTCATTCACAACAGGAAAAAGTTATATTCACACCATAAAGTGCTATATTCACAACAAAATTTAAAAACCTGAATTTTGTTTCAAACTCAGGTCCCTAAGCGTACAGAGGTCCATTAACAACAAGAAAAGTTATATTGACAACAATAATAAGTCTTATATTCACAACAAAATTTAAAAATCTGAGTCATTTTGAAACTCAAGTCAATATAAGACTTCATGTTGTGAATATAGCATTTTCTATTGTAAATGACCTCTTTACACTTATGGACTTGAGTTTGAAACAAAATCTAGGTTTTTAAATTTTGTTGTGAATATAGCACTTCATATTGTGAATATAGTTTTTTTCTATTGTGAATAGCCAGGTTTTTAAGTTTTGTTGTAAATGTAATACTTTCTCATTTGTGAATACAAAGACTTTATGTTGTCAATACGAATAATATCAAAATAAAAATTAGGGATTTTTTTTATATGTGAATTTGGGTTGAGACTTTTTTATTACTCCTCATATCCGAATTATAAGAAATTTAGTTGACTTTTTTTGGAGAGATTAAAGAAAAGCTTAATTATATTAGTTTAGAGTATTTTTATTTTTATTATTTTCTTCAAACTAAATAGTTTGACTAATAAACTAATATATAATCTAAAAAAACACAACATACTTAAAACAATTAAGAATTTATTTAAACCTTTAATTTTTCCAAAAAAAAGTTAATTGGCTCTTTATAATTATTCTTTAATTTTTCCAAAAAAAAAGTTAATTGGCTCTTATAATTAGAATAGGAAGATTTTTTATGTTCTTTGGACTTTGGTTGTCATTTTCAAAAAAAAAAAAAAATGCTTTCTATACTTCCGAGATGATTAGGGAATTGAACCTTTTTCGTATTGTCCGTGAATGCAGCTTTTACAGTAGCGAGAGAAAGACAGCTCAAACATTACGAGTATTATTTCTTTTTCTTTCTCTTCTTCTTCCTGTTTTTGTAACTACATTCCCCATTCCCCACTGTAAATTTCGACCAGCAAACAAAAATAAATCAAATTCATCCCCAAGCTCATCCTTCTACTCCACAATGAACTCATCCAGCTAAATCCATGTGTTCTGCTTCCGCTGCCCCAAAATCCTGACCAAGCAAGCACACCCCAGCAAAAATGTCGCTTCTCACTTCTCCTTCTTCCTCTTCCTCCGCCATACCCTTCTCTCTCTTCTTCCTTTGCCTCCTTGCTTTTTCCTCTTCTCAGCCAAACTCCACTGGCAGAGGGAGGAAGCTGCAAGCCAACCGTGTTCTCTTGAGAGCAAACGAGACCTTGCCCAGTGAGAATCGCACATTCGAGGTTGGCTTCTTCAGCTTTAATGGCGGACAGCCCATTTATTACTTGGCCATTCGCTACGCGTCGATTCCACTTCCCACGTACGTCTGGGTGGCCAATCGCGAGAAACCCAGCAAAAATCTCGCCGATTCGACACTGGAAATCACTGAAACTGGCCTCCTCGTTGTCAGAGATTCACCAACCTCGATCCTTTGGCAGAGTACGAATTTAGGAACTTCAGGAGGAGTGGAATTAAAGCTTTTAGAAAGTGGGAATTTGGTTCTGCTCACTCGGGAAGGCTCTGTTTCGTGGCAGAGCTTCGATTTCCCCACGGACGCTTGGCTTCCGGGTATAAATCTGACCCGGAACCGATCCTTGGTGTCGTGGCGGAGCCCCACGGACCCGTCGCCGGGACTCTATTCTCTGCGGCTGAGACCGCCGGGCTACGGTGAGTTCGAGCTCCTCTTCAATAACTCCAAATCTTATTGGACCACCGGAAGGTGGACCGGCAACACGTTCCTCAACATTCCGGAAATGATGATTCCATATCTCTATCAATTCGACTTCGCAAATCCGTTTACGCCAACGGCGTCGTTTGGATTCCGGGAGAAGCCTCTGAACGGGCTGAGCCCGCCAACGTATTTCCGGGTCGAACCGCACGGGCAGGTCCGACAGTACACATGGTGGTCTCAGACCGGAAGCTGGAATATTTTCTGGTCAGGGCCGAAAAATGTGTGTGACGTTCAAGACCTGTGTGGTAGCTTAGGAGTCTGCAAAGGCGAAACGACGCCGATGTGCGAGTGCGTCTCCGGTTACAAGCCCTTAGACGACGGTGGATGGGCTTCCGGAGACTACTCCGGTGGGTGCCGTCGGGAAGCCGATAGTCCCTGCGATAAAAATGATGGGTTCGTAGATATGGGCGTTATGAGCTTCGAAGCACCCAATGTGCAGTCGCTTCAAACCAAATCTCGAAGCAGTTGCGAGACTAATTGTTTAAGTTCATGCGATTGTATTGGCTTATCTTTCAACCAAAGAACCAGCTCCTGCCAGAACTTTTACGGCTCAATTCTGAATCTCCGTAATTCATCTTCTGGAACCTCTATTCATGGCAATTTGTTTGTTAGGGTACAGCGAGGAGAATCTGAGAAGAAACTGAATCGGCAAACTCTGACTGGCACTATTATTGGGGCAATTGCTTTTCTAGGGTTTATAGTGGCAACATTGTTGGTATTGCTGAATCGAAGGCGGAAGAAGGAGAAACTAGAAGAAGATGGATTGATTCCTGTTCTGAATCTTAAGTTATTTTCCTACAAAGAGCTTCAATTAGCGACTCGGGGATTCTCGGGGAAGGTAGGTCACGGTGGGTTTGGGACAGTATTTCAAGGAGAATTATCAGATTCAACTCGCGTAGCTGTGAAGCGACTTGAGAGACCAGGTGGTGGAGAAAAGGAGTTCAGAGCAGAAGTTTCCACCATAGGTAATATCCAACATATTAATCTTGTTAGACTCAGAGGCTTTTGCTCAGAAAATTCTCACAGACTTTTGGTTTACGAGTTCATGCCCAACGGCGCTCTTAGTTGTTACCTTCGCAAAGAAGGAGGGCCTATTCTGAGTTGGGATGTTAGGTTCCGGATCGCTGTAGGAACAGCCAAAGGCATAGCTTACTTGCATGAAGAATGTCGAGACTGTATCCTTCACTGTGATATCAAACCTGAAAATATCCTGTTGGACACAGATTTCACAGCCAAAGTTTCTGATTTCGGATTAGCGAAGCTCATGGGGAGGGATTTCAGTAGGGTTTTAGCAACAATGAGAGGCACTTGGGGGTATGTAGCACCAGAGTGGATTTCTGGGGTAGCAATCACCACAAAAGCTGACGTTTACAGCTACGGGATGACATTGTTAGAGCTGATCAGTGGTCGCAGGAATGTGGAGGCGCCGCCACAATCAGGCGGCAGCGAGGAGGCTGGAGAGAAGGAGAAATGGTTCTTCCCTCCGTGGGCTGCACGGCAGATAATTGAAGGGAATTGTACTGCAATACTTGACAGAAGGCTTGGGAATGCTTATAACATGGAGGAGGTAAGGAGGGTGGCTATGGTGGCTGTGTGGTGCATTCAGGATGAAGAAGGAAGCAGGCCTCCAATGGGGATGGTGGTGAAGATGTTGGAGGGGTTAGTGCAAGTAAGTGTACCTCCCACGCCTAAATTGCTTCAAGCATTGGTCTCTGGTGAGTCCTTTCGGGGTGTCAAGGCAGATTCCGGCACGGGTGACAGTATCTCCGGTGGTGGCAATGCTGATACAGAATCATTCACGGGCCGCTTTTCTTCCCCAGCAAATACAAATGTGAATGTTGTCGTACAATGATGAGGTTGGGGTGAAGGTACAGAGTAGAGCATATGAGTTAGAAATGTTTTGATAAAAGAAAATGGTAGGGCAGATGAAGATGTAAAGTGGTTGAATTTGCTGCAAAAGTTTTGGGTTTTTGATTTGAAATGAAAAACCTGAAAGTTGTTTTCTCTATAGCTTCTGTTTCTCTGATGATAGTTCTCATTTTCTCATGTCAGATGAAACACTGAAGCTTTACATTATCCACATGTATCTACTGTGATTGTAGGGGCAGATTTTAATAATAGGCTTATTTAAGGAACGACAATTTTATTGTTACAAGTTCGTTTGTTATGAGATTGTACAGCTGAAGTAAACATGAAAAAGCGAAGTAGCAGCGTCTCGTAAGTTCCGTAAAATTCCAGGAAAGCACGGACAGAATTGAGGAAAAAAAACATTGGTAATCAATCATTAATCACAAGGAACGATCTGAGTTGAAATAAGAATAGAATGAGTTTGACTGAGAAGGAGAAGGGTTTGGTAAGAATGGCAAATCAGGTTTGTTCCTTTTGGACAAAATATACACATTAGTCCACCTTATTTGTTTGACATTTGATGAATTCTTTTAAGAAAATACAAATCACATTTTGAAAGTAGAAAATTAAAAATCACAAAGTGTGATAGTATTAAAATAGGAGGTTGAGAGGGTAGGTCGGGACAGAGAGATAAGGATGAAAGGGAAGAAGCCTGAATATGCTTTTGAAGTTGAAGGATATGATGAGGCATGATTTTACAAAGGATTGAAAGTATCTTCCTTTATTCCCTTTCCACTTTACGAGTATGATGATTCAATAAATACTTTTATAAATTGTATAAGTGGTGGCTTTTGGTATGAATCACTTTGAATTTCAATGGCGAAATCATGGGTGCAGCTTCTTTTTGTCCCCAACTTTAGATTCTCCTGTGTAATCTTTATGGGCCCTTTTCTCTTTCATTATTCTGGGTAATCTTTAAGTATTCTTTTGTATTAATCATAAAAGTTGTTTTTTCAACACGATTTATGGTTTACTAGGTAAATATATGATAAAATTTTTATCTTGACTTCCGTAAATATGTTTTTCTAATGTCATCTCAAATAAGCGTATAACGTGTTTTTCCGTAAAAGTTTTACTATTTTCTTTTAAAATATATTTAAATTAGTAGTAGAAAATTTGTTTTTCTAATGTAATTTGCGATATACGAAATAAGTTTATATTAAGAAGAGTTTTATCTGAACTTACGTAATATGTTAAGAGAGTGTTGTAAATATAATTGGGGCATATGATGACGTATAAAATAAATTTGAATATGAAAATAAGTTAATAGTGGGTCTGGTGTCGGTACGAAAACGACATCATGATGGATGATTCACTCATCAAATCCTTAATCATTTATAATAAATGATGCCTGCCTTCATTGCTCTCTTTCAACCCCTCAATCATTTTACCATGTTTTAGCATATTACTGGCTCTTATTTTAAATATAAAACTTATTTTATTTTAAAAAAACTAAATAAATTATTTGATCATATTATATATTATGTATGAGTAAATTATATATTAGTTTATGTGTTAGAAAAATAAATTTAAAAGAAAAATAATAAATATAAATACTATAAAATAATTTAATTAATTTTTTTAATCTCATTGAAAAAAATTAAACGTGTAATCTACATGCTAGGTGAGAGACTATAGGAATAGCAGCAGCCAATTTAATTTATAAAAATATGAATTTGACGATCCTGGTCCATGAATAGAAAAGGTGAAGGGTGGGTAGTTTGATCTGCCTATAACATCATGTCACTAGTATCTACTCCTATAATTTGGGGAAAAAACACAGCAAGGTCCTAACATATAAAAATAGTCACACAAAAATCTCATACCAAATTTTTCTTACAAAAAACTCCCTAAGGACTAGGGCTTATTTGTATTTAGTTGTGACTAAGCTATTGGATGTCTCTTATAAAAAAGTATCGTTCTTAAAATGGCTTTTTATATTATTAAAATGTCCCTATGAAAATCTCATTGTTAAAGTGATTTCTAATGTTGTCAAAAATGACTTTACATGTTGTCAAAAATTCTTCGAGTTTTTCAAAATGTAAAATTTTAGAAAAAATTTGGCAACATAAAAAGTCATTTTTACAACGAGATTTTTTTGTGAGGGGAATTCAGTAATTTATTCACACAAAAAGTCTCTTTGATATATGACTTTTTTGTAATTATTTCCATACCTTAGGAGCTTACTGTAATTTTCCCAAAAAAATATGACTTCACTGGAAAAATTGGCATCGAGCTAACCTATACTCTTCTTTCTTTTTATAAGAAAGTTTTTTATTTACGTAAAATGAATTGATGATTAAAATGAGTTAAAAATAATAAATATATTATATTTTTTTTAAATATACCTTTATTTATAAAAACAAAATAAGAAATGAGTAAAACAATATATGAAGGAATAAATAATAAATAATTCAGTGAAAGAGAATTAGTAGTGAGTGGATGATAATTAATACAAAGATATGTATTTAAAAGAAATGGAAAATAAAAAGGTATTTCTGACAAAGAAAGGTAAAAAAGAACTAGTTTAAATTTTAAGAGATAAAATATATATATATATATTTTAAAAGCGCCCTAAAAAAAGTTATTCATAAAAAAGGCACGAGAGATTAGCATCCAAAGACTTCCCCCACACACACACAAAAAAGAAACAGCGGAGAAAGCTGCTTCATTGAATTTTATATATTTGATTCATCTCTTTATCTTTCTAACTCAATTGATGTTTATAATTAAGATTGGATCCTTCAATAATAACTTTTTAATTGCCGTTTGTATATGAGATAAATATGTAAAAGAAGTTTAGTCTTAGAGGAGCCCAAACATAATCTCAAACAAGTACTCAGTGCCCTCCACCACCTCAAATTCTCCCTACTACGCACAAAGTCACAAACTTTTGGATCTCAATAAGTAATAATAATAATAATAATGTTCTTTCTTTTTCAAAAAAATGCAAATTTTGAAGGAAAATTTATAAACTTGTTTCTAGAAAAAATCACGCTAACAAGTTTAGTTAATGACAAAAAATCTACTTTGACGAATAAAAAGAGGAATATCAATTTTTATATTAACATCTGAAGAATTTTTGTATTTTTCTTCATTGTTGTTGTTTTTTTAAACAAAACCATTTTTTCATTTTTGAAAATTTATTATGATATTTATGATTCTAAAGTGTTCTTTTGGTCAATATAATTCTAAAGTTTATTACCATTATCTTATTATCAATATGTATTTCCTCAGATACTGCTGATCATCCCTTCCTGGCCTCCTCCTTTGAGCCGAAATAGTATCAGATAAGCTCCAGGTTCTCACTACAATAAGTATTACCCTAATTAAGGGTCGTCTTTAGTAGGCAAATGATTTTCACGTCTTCTAATAAATACATTTTTTTAAAAATTAGAACTTATGTTCTTTTTTTTATAGGTGAAACTCTTACCACTTCAACTAACAATTTGTTAGTCTTATTAGGCTATTTGCTGTTAGTGTTATTAATTTACGTGTCGGACTCCAACTCCAAAATGAAAATCATTTTGAAATGAATTCAGTAATAAATTTAAAGTATTCAAGGTAAATGCTACTAGTACTTTTTGTTGTTATTTCTTAAAAATTTATAATTAGTAGATTATTTTTATTATATAAAAATTTATATTTAAAAGATTGAAATTATCCAAATTTGATTACTGTTGTTACAACTGCATAATTTATTTTTTTCATTTTGTAATAATTTTTTTGCCAGCAACATTTTATAATAAATTGATTAATTTAATCGGTAACATAGATATACTCTCTCCAGTCCTAATTACTGTAAGACATAGTTGACTTTTTTGGAGAGATTAAGGAAGATTAAATTACTCTAGAGTATTTTTATTTTTTCTTTCAAACTAATTAGTTTGACTACTAAACTAATATATAATTTAAGGATACACAAAATACGAAATGATTAAATAACTTATTTAGCTTCCTTAATCTCTTTAAAAAAAAGTCAACTATATCTTATAATTAGGACCAGAGATAATATATAAATTTGATGTGATTGAAATCTCATAAATAAAACCATTTATATTTGGTTCGGGCTTCAATCCCTCATCTAGTTTTTTTTTAACCATTTGTGATGTGAGCATCAATAACGTGGCCCATAGGGATGTGCACTGGGTCAACTCAACTGACCCAATCAACCTAGTCATACATGAGTTAAGAGTTAAGAGCAAGTTTGGATGTTGTTTTAGACAATAGTTTTTGAGATTTATAAAAATAATTTTTTGAGAATAGTTTTTTTTTTATAAAAATGATAGTGTTTGAATAATTTGAAAGCCTAGATTTTGAAAAAAGTTTGTCAATAACTCTAAAATTATATAGAAGCCTATTTTACATCAAAACCTAGATTTTAAAAAAAAGTTTGTCAAACACTCTAAAATTATTCGTGAAGCTATTTTTTGTATCAAAACCTAGTTTTTGACAAAAGTTTACCAAACATTCCAAAAATTGTTCAGAAGTTATTCTGCATCAAAATCTAGGCTTTGTAAAAAGCTATTTTTTTTAGCTTTCTCTCTCTCCTCCGCCATCATCGGTATTTTTTCAGTACTAGTAAGTATCCTTAAGTATTTTTTTAGTACCTTTCAGTACCCTGAAATATTTTTTCAAGATTAATCATTACCATGAAATATTTTTTCAATATCCTAAACAAACTTTTCAAGATCATGAGGTATTTTTTTAATATCCTTAAGTATCTTTTTAGTACTCGTTAGTACCTAATTTTTTTTTTCAAGATTAGTTAGTACCTGAAATATTTTTTCAAGATCATAAAAAAATTAAGACCATGAGAAGTATTTTTTTCAGCACCATTCAATATTAAGTATCTTTTTAGTACCATCAAGATACCACGAAATATTTTTTTAATATATTAAAATAAATTTTTAAGATCATGAAATATTTCAAAGTACTGAAAAAATACTCCATGATTTTAAAAATTTATTTAAGATATTAAAAAAATATTTCGGGTATTGACTAATCTTTTAAAAAAAAATCAGGTACTAAAAAGATACTTAAGAATATTGAAAAAATACTTCGTGATCTAGAATTTTTTTTTTTAGGATATTAAAAAATATTTCTAGGGCAATGACTAATCTTGAAAAAATATTTCGGGTATTAAAAAAATTACTTAAGGATGACAAAGGAGAGAAAAAAAAAAGTTGAAAAAATAGCTTTTTATAAAACCTAGGTTTTGACAGAGGAGTAGCTTTTGGACAATTTTTGAAGTGTTTGGTAAACTTTTGCCAAAACCTGGTTTTGATGCGAAATAACTTCTAAAAAAAAAATGGGTGTTTGACAGACTTGTGATAAAACCTAGGTTTTAGAACCCTCCAAACAGGCCCTTAATATATGTCATACTCTAATTCTTTGTTTAATTGTGTGTTTGGATTAGATTTTAAATAATAGTTTTTATGATTTATGAGATAAGCAAGTAAGTGAGTCTTATCTCGACTTATAGAAAAAAGATTTTAAAATTGTGGTTTGGGTATTACTCAAACACACTAGCTGCTTCAGCTAAACCTGGTTTGACTCAACCCATGAATATCTACATTGGCCCACCTCATATCAATAATGCAAAAAGAATAACTGAGGTCTTTTTAGCCCATGTTACAATACAGGCCCATATCAAATTCATTTTTTTTTTGCCTAATATCAAATTCACATTATAGACTTATAGCTATCTTTCTTTGTGTTTTTTACCAACATGTTATAGTTATCTTTCAAACTTAATAACTGAGGGCTTTTTGGGTAACAGAATGAATTAGTATTTCATAATTTCGACTATGTTTCGAATATTATTGCCTCTAACAGTGTGTAAGAAAAAAAAATATTCATGGAAGAAAATGCAAAAAAAAATAAGAAAGAAAAGAGTCATGTGTCGATTGTATTATCTTTGGGATGGAAGCAAGGGCTGCTAGTTGATTGTGACAGAAGAAGACACAGATGAAGAACGTTGACATTGTGTAACATCTTGGATTTTTGAGACCTTAGATAAGAGTAAATGGTTATTAGAGAGGTGTGATTTACATGAAAGATTGGGGTAGAATTGATGGAAGATCAAATATGGAGGCATGGAGCAATTAGAGGCTGATAAGATGTAAAAAAAGACCTAAAACAACCCCAAAAGTGATCTATATGTAGACTTATATCTTTGGATGGATTGACCTAATTTCTGCTCACTTAAGCCATTAGACCTTAGTTTTCTAAACGCTATTTGAGGACTTGTGTCTTTTTTTTTTTTTAAGGACCTTGGCAAGATGCATCCTATTTTAATATCATTAACCTCAAAGTTTTAAGAGGATAAGGCCGAGAGCTCTACTAGGACATGACTCCAGATCATTGTTCAAGTAATTTTTTAGACACTCTAATTTACCTCGTGAGATACTTCCTTCGGTCCTTTTTAAAAAGAACATTCTTTCTCATAAGGATGATCCTTAAATTTGACAAAATTGAAGAATGAGTAATTTTTGTCCATAGATATTTATACAAGTAGTTTTGAATAATGACAATTGAGAAAAAAATTATTTAATTTAGTAAAATTTAGAATTTTGTCTTTGCGCTCTTGGAATAATAGTTTGTTGTCTTTGGCGCTCCTTAGATAACTGGACGTTAACTTTTTGCTAACGGCGTTAACTTTTTTTAACGGCATTGTCTTTGGCGCTCCTTTTAAAAGTTTATTGTCTTTGAATGGTCCACTTAATAGTTAATTCTGCTGGACGCTCCTGAGCTAATAGTTTGTTGTGCTGGACGCTCCTTAACCCTAAATTTTATTTAGATACTATACACTTCTTTCAATGTATTGTCCATAGTTTAAGATAAAAGGCACATTTCATAACTTATAAATGATGCAATTTGAATTTTGCTAAAAAAAGGTGCAATTTGTAAACTTTTTATGCTAACAGGTATCTTTCCCCAGTCATTCTTAAGATTGGCAATAATTTAAATTTTATGAAGATCCAATCATTTGTTTCATCATTTGAATAAAAATGGGATAATAACACATAAATACCAGTTAAATTTTTAAAACTTCAAAATGTCTACTAAATTAGCAAAAAGACAAATAAATACTCTGGTAAGAATCTAGGATTCTAGGATATAAAGTTTAAGAAAAAAGATTTAAATGTCCTCCCCTCTATTTCTCACTATTTTCTTTTCTCTCCCTCTCTGATTTCCTTTTTTCCCTTCATCATCACCCTCGCCACATCCATAATGGCCAGAGTCGTCGGCTTCGCCGTAGCCAACAAAGCACCACTTCTCGCTTTATAGCTCTCCTTTGGCCTCATCTTCTCCGCCGCCATAGGAATGCTCGTCATAAGGAACAAGATCCAGTTGTTGACGCTGGTAGAGGAGCAATGCAACGCCATCGAAAAACCCACCTCCAACATTCACAGCCCAAGCTCGCCATCAAAAAACCCACCTCCAAGCATTCCCTTTTTTCCAAATCTTCCTAGAATCACTTGTTTTTAGTGTGAGACCCCTATGGGATCTAGCTTTGCCACTTTTGGTATACAAAAATTTCAAGAATAAGGCAACATGGAAGCGTTGCCAATGAAAAGATATGCCTAGGAAAAAAATTCTCATCTTCTTCAACCTTGCATTTCCTCTATTATTTTCAAATTAGCCGCTGCAAATTTTCCTCTAAGATATGGTATTAACTAAATGTAAAATGGGTTTCACAAAAATCGTAATGGGATTAACAAGTTCATGAATGAGTTTAACAAGTTTATTCGTCATGTGAAAAACATGTCACTCCGGTGAATCCAACATTTAAGCATTATAAGCAAAAGTTGTAATGGGATTAACAAGTGAATGAATGGGTTTAAGAAGTTCATTTGTCCGGTGAAAAACATGTCACTCTAGTTAACCCAACATATGAGCTCTATGAACAAAATTCGTAATGAGTTTAACAAGTTCATTTGTCAAGTGAAAAACATGTCACTCTGGTGAACCTAACATCTAATCACTATAAACAAAAGTCGTAATAGTATTAAAATTACGAATGTTGTAAAAATCATTACTAAACTTGTGAATCTCATTACGAATGTTGTTAAAAGTGCATAAATATGGGTTAACCTTGACTGTCATGTTGAACCCTGGAAAATGCTTGTGTGAAACCTGTTACAAGTCTTGTGAAAATCATTAGGGAACTTGTGAATCCTACTACGATTTTTGTGAAGCCGATTTTACGTTTAGTTAATATAATATCTTAGAGGAAAATTTGCAGCGGCTAATTAGAAAATATTAGAGGAAATGAAAGGTTGAAGAAGATGAGAATTTTTTTCCTAGGAATATCTTTTCATCGTCAACACTTTCATGTTGCTTTACTCTTTAAATTTTTGTGTACTAGAAGTGGCGGAGCTAGATCCCATAGGGGTCTTGCACTAAAAAAACAAGCGATTTTCGTAAGATTTGGAAAAAGGGAATGCTTAGAGGTGGGTTCTTTGATGGAGAACTTGGTTTGTGAATGTTGGAGGCGAATTTTCCTTTGTGAATGTTGGAGGTGGGTTTTTTTGATGGTTGAGATTCTCGCTGCAACCATAAAGCAAGGGCTGTGAATGTTGGAGGTGGGTTTTTCGATGGCATTGCGTTGCTCCTCTGCCAGCGATAATGGCTGGATCTTGTTCATTATGACGAGCATTCCCATGGTGGCAGAGACTAAGAGACTGGAGGAGAGCTTTAAAGCGAGAAGTGGTGCTTTGCATGCTGCGACGGCAAATCCAACGACTCCAACCATTGTGGATGTGGCAAGGGTGATCATGAAGGGAGGGAAGGAAATCAGAGGGGGAGAGAGAAAAAAATAGTGAGAAATAGAGGGGAAGGCATTTAAGTCTTTTCCCTTAAAGTTTATATCTCAAATTCCTACCAGAGTATTTGTTTGTTTTTTGCTAATTTAATAGAAATTTTGGAATTTACAAATTCAACTGGTATTTATATGTCATTCTCCCAATAAAGATATTGTCTTAAGATGTGGTAAAGAATAATTGAATGAATTAAAGTTATGAAGACCGATTCAAAGAATTAGAAAAATGTATAAAGCTCAACAAAAATCACAGTTAATAAATTATGACATGTGAATGTTACAATAATATTTTTACATCTCATAAATAGTTTGATTTGTTATAAATTTTATACTATATAAGGGTATGTTATGTGGACAAGAATTCACACATTCATATACAACATAAAGAGAATTGAATGAATAATAGCATAAAAAAAGAATTGAATGAAATGTATAAAGAAAGATTAAAAGAATGAAAAAACATGCCTAAAGTTTAAGGAAAATCACACTATCAATGAATCACCTCATATAAATAGTACGATTAAATTTATAGATTATGATCATAGTCTTCTTAACCAATGACACCAAATGTTACACATTTATTGGTCTCGCCTTTTCAGGTAGCGGATAGTGTAACCCTTTACTTCATAATTAATTTTATATTGCTTAGGATAATAATCG
Source organism: Acacia melanoxylon (assembly GCA_019022615.1). Classification (NCBI taxonomy): domain Eukaryota; kingdom Viridiplantae; phylum Streptophyta; class Magnoliopsida; order Fabales; family Fabaceae; genus Acacia; species Acacia melanoxylon. The sequence goes on along the minus strand of JAFJYJ010000041.1, from coordinate 1,592,754 downwards.
TTATGCATTAGAGTATCAGCAACCGAGCATGCAATTGGTTTGGATAATAAAATACTGGTAAAGGTAATTAAAAACATGAACGATAAATCCCTGAAGGGTTATGATATAGTCATCTTAAAATAAATGTAATATACAGTCTTTCAAAATTGATACATAAAGACACAAAGTCTTCATCTGCAACCTCCTTAGAGTCCATATCAATGCTTCGTGTTCTTACCTTTAAATCCCTAATCAGCTCTAGAAGTACCACCTGTGTCCTTAGAATAGCCTAGGATCTCGAACTATCCCAGAGTAACCGTTAATATCATATAAATTGTATATACAATGCATGCAAGATCCATAATTAGGAAAAATAACATATCACAAGCATTTAGTACAACATGCATAGTAATATAAGTAAACATACCACATATGAAATGTTAACTGCGGAAGGACCACATGTCCTAAAAACAAATGTAGGTAGGACTGCTCAATCAAGGCAAGCCCCAGATCCACAGCACTAAGAAAAATCACGGTAATTTAGCTTTAACCCAAACTACACTTAATGCATAAACTCATGCCCTCACAAGACACAGGTTCACAATCATGGTAAACACACATACAGAGTAATACAAAGCATATGAGATTTAAGGTTACTACCTAGCAATTGTCCAAATATTAGCAAATTTCTTAGTGCGTAAATAACAAAGATAGTCGTAGAATAACAAAATAAATCCTTGTCATTTATGAAAATTCTTTTTAATAATTATTTGACTACTTGAGTTGTAACAAGGCTCTTTAAAGCAATCCAAATCCTTAAATTCCTTTTCTCACTAAAGAACTTATTATTGATAACATTTCCATCATTTTCGGCCAAATGCAGAAAATTTTAGAAATAGTCACCCAACTTAAAATAATTGATGTGGTTCAAGAAGCTATTTGACCTTTAATATGTCTACTTTTGACCAAAAATAATTGTTTTGACTAGTCACAGGCGCATCTTTCCAGAATACTACAAATACCCTCACTGGTCAGACTTAGATTCCAGATTCAGGGTCAATTTTCAAAAATTCATTTCTCTTAGGATACAACTCCAAAAATTACGAATTACCTATCAAATTAAACCTTGGCATGTCTACTACATTTCTGGAAAATTTTATAATTTTCAAAGTCCATTTACTATGTGAAAACTCTTGTGAAAACCAACTGACTTCACAGATTTCTCACAACACAGTTTTGCAACATCTTGATATTTGCCTTTATAAATTCTAAAATCATATTCTATGTTCATACTTATATAAAATCTCATTCTAAACACTTTAAAATAATCAAATTCATCAAAATCAAATCATAATACCAACATACAGCTACTTGGCCGAAAATCACACTTCAAGTACAACATCTTAATCTTTCATTTTAACATCATGTTCTTCTTATTTCATGCTTGATTCTTATTTCTACACCATAAATATTAACTCTAATCCTTTAATAAACATTTTCAACATCCAAACATATCCCTTTACATGTATATTAACCCAAAATAATAACTACATTCTAGCCAAACAATCGAATCAACCATAGGAAAGTCAAAAGAACCATTTACTTGCTCTTGATCTTGGTGTTTCTTGAATTCTTATCTCCCTTGTACTCCTTCCTCCTTTCGGCCTTGACTCTCCAACCAAGATGAAAGAGTTGTTTATTAGGGTCTTAATCACATTAGAGAAGGTAGAAGAGAGTAGGAAGAGAAGCCATGAACACTTACCTTGTTCTTGCTTCTTAGATTTCTCTTAGAGTTCTTGCAAGTTAGCTTCTTTCTCTCATTAGATCTCTCTCTCTCTAGTTCAAAAATTGCAGCAAGACAGAATGAAGGAATGAAGCCTTAAAATACTCCCTCCAAGCCCTACTTGCTCTCCAACACACTTCTCTTTGATTTCTCTGTAAGCTTCTAGAAAAACATTGGCTTGTCTCATGCTCTTCCTCCTTGCCTCATGTCTCATTTTTCACATGTTTCCTTTAGGATCTTCTAGATGTTTTCTTAGCTTCTTTCATAAATCATTGGTCTTGTTTTCTTATCTTCCTTAGTTGACCGAAATTCTTGGCTTATTTGGGAAGATTATTGTGCTTTCTTAAACACTCTTGGACTTATGAATTGATGATGACGATGTCACAAAGATTACCTAAGCATGGTCTTAGGTATTTTCAAATCACCTTGAAACTTTTCAATCAAGCCTCTTGACTTCTAATTATGTGCAAGGCTTCTTGAAGAAACTTCTTGACTACTTATGAGAAAGATTTCTTGAATACTCTTCCCTTCTTATTTTCTCAAAAATGTAGGGAACCCTTATCAATCCAGGAAATGTCATGTGCATGAAAATTTTAGCACATTTTTACTCAGCTAATTGTCCCATGCCTTAGGACATAGCTAAATGATTTTTTTTTACCAACCGATTAACACCGTATAAGTGTTTTGTGCCCTTTTGCACTAGCACTTTAATTTCTATGGCCTATACATACTATGTTCACTGACCAAATTTATTTAACCAAGCTTCAATGAACAATTCCCCATCCTTCTCTTACACTAATTAATAAATATCATCTACTAATGACTTAATGAAAATTGCATATAATTATTTCCAAAATTTAATATCATACTTCCTAAACTGGGTCTAGTTGTCTGCCTGATATAGGCTTATCCTCAAGTCTCTAGGCCCAAAATTTAGGATGTTACACCTAACACATCCTTTTAAGTGTTTTTAAATTGTCAGATTACAAATTCAACCCTTTATGAGTATGATGGATGTGTGTGTTATGTCTGTTGGGTTGATGATGACAAAAAAGCTCATAATTAATCAAATAGTTTGATTTGGTATAAATTTATATTATATATAGATTTGTCAAGAATAACTAAATGGTTTTATACTATATTTGTGTATGTGGTAAAGAATTCTCACATCCATATACATCATAAAGAGAATTGAATGAATAATAGCATAAAAAAAGAATTGAATGAAATGTATGAAGAAAGATTAAAAGAATGAAAACATGTATAAAGTTCACGTAAAATTACGTTATTAATGAATCACGTTATGCAAATAGTGTTAGCTCCCAATGTTTTGATGATAACAAAGCTTTAAAGATTTTAAGTATTTGAATCAGAATTAACTCACTTGCATCTCCATGTGTAATTGATTCTTGAGTATATGGAAAGGATTCTCGAGAATGGGTAAGCAGTTCTCAAGTATTATACAGTAATACTTGAGAATCCTTGATCTAATCTCTCTTCCTTAGTGTTTAAGGTAACAATTCTCAAGAATGAGTAAAGTATTCTCGAGTATGCTTTGACAGATCCACTATTGCAAGTATTCTCTGATATGATTCTCGAGAATGAGTTTTTAATTCTCAAGTATATATATCTTGCTCTATGAATATATTCCTCTTCTTGATCAGAACAATTCTCGAGAATGTGTAAGTGATTCTCGAGTATGGTACTCGAGAATAGGTAAGACAATTCTCGAGAATGCTTAGTTTGAAATGTTAAAAACTCTCTGATCATATTATTCTCGAGTATAGCTATTGAGATTCTCAAGTATGGTTCTCGAGAACGGATAATGAATTCTCGAGTATGATTTAAACTCTCGTGTTAAAGAACGCTCTCTAATCATATCATTCTCACGAATTTATAAACTGACTCAAGTATTATTGAGAAATGACTTTTGCAAAGCTTTTCTTTAAGGGATATGTAACACCTCAAATTCAACACCTGAAAATTTGGTCAAAATATTTGAAATACTTCCAACAGGGATAATCAATATCCAAATCATTAAATTACAAGACCATTTAAAATAAAATTCATAATACATATTCAAAATAAATTCCCGAAAATGTTTCAGAGTTTAATACAAAGCGGAAGTCTTAGGTTCATGGCAAATAAAATAACATAACATAAACTATAGGAGTACAAAAGAGCCTTCAAAGCTCACTCCATAGGTGTCTTCTCTTGCTCCCTACTAGGATATTCACCTGAAAAATGTTAATATGGGAGAGATTCCACGTCTCAGTAACTACTGAAAGTTTCTACTGTACACAAGCAAATTACATATGACAAAAAGCAGGGCTGATCTCAAATATATTTATATATACCATAATTTCTCATACAAAATTCTTTTGCAAAAGTAATCATCATTATGTCAAATTGTGAATTATACCATTTTACAATATGCAATATGCAGCCTCCCTTATATCACCCTCCGCCCTTGTACCGCTGACTGGAGTCATAGGCTAACACATAGTCCAATAGAAACTCACTCATTTGACTGGATGGTTTCAAGCTCACCAAAACTTAAGATACAACCAGCCAAAGGTATAGAGCTTAAGTCTTGACTATGACCCCCTCCTTAAAAATAACAACTAAGGAGGTGTCACATGTCCCACATCTCCAATGTAATCCCGGCCAGAGGAAAACTTGGAAGATGAGGCCCTGAAAAGTACTATCAACTGTGCACCGAGTGGTGGCATAAAGGAATCTTATCATTCAAATTCCTCCTTACTCCAACCCATTACAAATATGGCCGCCATGATAATAACATTCAATAAAAATAAAGTTTACTAAAACAAGCTTCCATTTATATAAAATATCATTGCATGGTAAACTCAAACATCTCATAAAACCTTATTGGACCAAACTATCATTTCTGAAATCCGGGGGCAAAACCGTAATGTTCAGTTTTCATTATAATAATATCGTAATACATATACATATAATTTAGTCTATATAAAATGTAACATAATTTATAATCATACATAATTCACAAGTATATGGAAGAATATTCAGAGTTACTTGTTACTCTATAGTTCCCAAAAATTACTGCAAGGCTTCCTTACGTTCCTTCTCTCTCTCTCTCTCTTCTCTCTGTGAGTCTTGAGTGTTTGTGTGTTGTGAAAGAAGAGAAGAGGTGAGGTATTTATAGAGTTTTGGGTCTCAACCATTTTTCAAAAATCACATGTCTATCTACTACCCAACTACTTCAATCTACCATCTATCTACCACTCTTATGTCCATCTACCGTGTAACTACCATTCACATCTCCATCTACCATCTAACTACCATACATATGTCTATCTACCATTTAACTACCGAATACTCATCTACCGATCAAATTTCACATGCTTATCTACTACATATCATCTACCATTCAAATTAATATCTGATTTTTACCATGATTGCAATGAAAAATACCGATTATCAAGAGCCTAGTAGTTTTCTTATCTCAGTCTTATTCCTAAACTCTCTTGTTCCAAAATTGAGATATTACTGTATTAATAATCTTAAATGGTAAATTTTAATTATCATAAATTAATTTCTTCCGAAAAAAAATTCAGGATGTTATAGAATACTCGAGAATGATATGAGCAATTCTCGAGAATATGTTCTTAGCATATTTATCACTTTCTCAATATCGGTAATTGATTCTCGAAATATCTAGGTTATTATTCATTCTTTCTTAATCATACCCAATCTTATCTGAATCATATTTAATCATCTTTTTGAATAAGTTTCAGTTGATTAATCGTGTTTAATCTGAGTTTGAGCGAAAAGAATCCGACGTGTTAGTAGCATTAAATGCGTCTTAGAAACAGAGCAACAATCGGAACTAAAGCTCATGGCAGACGAAAACATTCCTTCGAGGCATACTTGTTCTGGCTATTATACTGAGTCACTCTCTGCACAAGTACAGACAACGACGAATGCATTTAATGAAGCAACGATCGAATATGCTCAACGGAAATCATCTGTGCCTAACGGAATTACAAAGAGACTCAACGGCTAGTTTACAAAGCTTCACAACGGCACTAATGGACGAACGACATAAAAGCTCATCACATTCAATTCCGCCAACCACTGAAACTCTGCTTAATTAATTTGTCCCAACTACTACTTACTGTTTCATTAAAACTCATTTAATATCTTCGGATATTTCTTGTTCTTTAGTATTCATTTATTATCTACTCATGAGGAGTTGTTAAACACTTATATCAGTTTCTGTTTAAATCTTAAGGTTGTGGAACCTTAAGTGTGAGTGTACGATTACATCTTGTAAGGGGGAGTGAGTCTTAGTGTGAAAGGATCATCCTGAGTAACAGAGTGTGTAATTGTATTCGTGTTTTAAGAGTTAGTGAAAAACCCAAGGTGTGTTTGGAGACTGGACGTAGGTCGAAATGTTAGACCGAACCAGTATAAATTGCTCTGTGTCAATTTCCTCTATCTGTCTTTATTTTAACTGTGTTCATGTGTGATTTACAAAAAGTTTTATAATCACCTATTCACTCCCGTGATATTCCACCTTCAAATAGTATAACTAAATTTTTGGCCTATAGTCGAATTCTGGACAAATGATGTCAAAGGCCTTTTTAAAGCTATTTTTAAGTGTGAAATTGCAAGTTCGACCAGCTACAACCTACAAGTACTATGGATGCATAAGTTCCTCTAATTAATGGGTGGATGATGAAAAAAGTTCATGATTTACAAATAATTTGATTTGTTATAAATTTTATAGTATAAATCGGTAAAAAAGTCTATAAATCTTTTTTAAAAAAGTCCAAAATTTTATATGTATGCAAGGTTTTATACATAAAAAGTATTTGTACTCCAATTTTGGTGGTTCTAATGGACACGATTCTTAAAGAGAAACTTTTCATCCATTTTTCTAATTTTATATTTTATGTACAATTACATATGATGTTGATGTATTTGTTTGAAGTGACGATTGAAACCTTTAAAAATTAGTTTTTAATTTGTGATTTACGGTATATGAGATAAATATGTGAGAAGTATTTTGTCTAAATTTGTGCAAATAAATACTTTTGAGATGCTCAATCTAAATCCCAAACAAGTTAAACATTGGTGAGAAGAAAATATCCATCCATTTCTTAATTCTAGGGCATCAATGTATTGTTCCAACTCATGACTCTTTTTCGAATACTAAATGTTTTCTTTTTTAATTTTTTATTGGAAATATTAAAGGCTTTTCTTTTATAAGCCTAACAAGAATCCACCCAAAAACTAAAATAAAAAATCCTATTAACCCAATCCTCAAGTGAAATATTAACCATGGTTATTTATCCGCAAAACCAACTATATATATCTCCAAGGTGTGACTAAAGCGATTTCTTTCATCAGCAAACCCTAATGATTTTTTTCAAACCCATTTATGTCCCAATACCCTCTTTACACCTCAAAAAGAAAATATATTTAGGGGGCGAAATTTGAGAAGTTGAGAGAAAGCCAAGGGCCAAGGTCAAGGAAGGTCCCAAAAGAGTCATTGAAGAGAGCCCCACTCAAAATTTTCTCTACACTCTGGTACGTTTTCTTTTCTTTCCCATGAAATTTTTTAGATTTTGAAGAAGGGGTCTCTATCTGTTCAAAACTTGAATTTTAGCCCCTCGTCCCTATTCCTCTTTATCGGTTGCTTTCTGCAATTAAGATATATACAGAGCGCGGGACATCGATTTTTTTTTCCGCAGGTGGGGCGGGGGCTTCGAAAGCCCTAGGTAGATCCCAGCTTTCCCGCCAAAACCCCATTTTTGGGCATAACCTTGCTTCTCGATCGGCCACATTTATCTTCATTTTCTCATATGAGATGTTTGCATGTCCAGTCTTAGTTTCGCTGTTTCTGGGAATTTTAAGTATCGTGTGTGCTTCGGCGGTCTAAATGTTCGAGAAAGATTTTTTTTTTATATATATCTGTTTTCAGGGTTTGAATTCGGTATATATGACAGGATAGAGGATGATCTATGCTTGATTATGGGTGTGCTGTTTATGTTGGTTAAAACCCGTCGAATGCTTTAACTAGATGGATTCTCGGTCGATCTAGAATCGGTTTCTGAAGAGCGTCATGTTCAAGTTGAAGGATAACTAGATAGCTGTGTTGTTGAAGCTTTAGCTGGTAAGCTCCGGTTCTGTTGCGATCAAGTTTCTTATTGGTTTTTGAAAGAGAAGTGCCCCCGACGTACTTCGCCAATGCTTGGTAATAGGAAATCAGTGGATTTGTATAAGCTCTTCAAGGTTGTTAAGGAGAACGGTGGGTATGATGCAGTCTCCAAAAACCGTTTATGGGATCTGGTGGGTGAACAATCTGGGTTGGGTACGAGCATTGGTTCATTTGTTCAACTGATTTACAATAAGTACTTGATTACTTTAGAGATATGCCTAAAGCAAGCTGCTGATAATAAGGTCTCTGACTGTAGTCTGGAGTTTAACAGAGTTGATTTTGGCAGGCATTTGATGGAGTTGCACGCAGAATTTGAGGGGTCCTTGTCGGATTGTACTGATGAAGAGTTGGGAGATGAGATGTGTCGACATTCTGAGTTTAAAACTCAATATAAACGCCAGGATGGTGAGGTGTTGTTCGATGCTAAGGGAGTGAAGAGCAGGTCTGTAGGGGCCAAAAAAGTTCAGAATGGAGGATTGTTTGATTTGAATATACCAGGGTTTGAGTTGAATGAACTACCAACAACAATTGAGTTGAATGAACTCAGTCCAGGAAATTTATGCATTAAGAGTGAGGTAAACAAAATGCCCATATTATCGGATGGAGGCAAGAGATGTTCCAATGATGATGATGTTTTGATATTGGACCCATCTGATGTAAATAAAGAGAGCTTTAATCGTAAAAGGAAGAGGGAGTCTATGCAGGGAATGCTAAGCTGGTTGAGTGGCATTGCAAAGGATCCTTGTGGTCCTGTTGTTGATTCGATACCTGAAAAATCAAAGTGGATGTCTCACAGCAAAGAGAAGGTCTGGAAGCAGGCTTTGTTGTTTCGCGAGGCTGTTTTTCTGAAGCGACATGCTGAGTCAAGCAGCGAACAACTGAATTGGCAGGTACTATGGTAATTACTGCATGTTGTTGTTATTAATGAATTTAATTAATCAATATGAAGCTTGTTAACCTTAAATCGCTTCATTATTAGTATGTATTGTATAATTAAATTTATTGACTCTATTTATAAGCTTCCTTCTATAGGATCCTTACACATGTGCAAATATCTTATCCTGCTTATGCATCTTGCTGGCTTACCTGTGTGGGTGCACAATTGTTTATAATCATTTCCATATTAGTGTCTGTGGCTTAAGATTGTGATGAGTTGGTATATTTTACTTGTAGTTGCGGACTTCCATCCCTTTGGTTCTCAATTTATTACTTGCAGCTTTTACTGCTTGACAACCTGAAGAAATTCTTTGGTCTGTTGAGGAATGAGCGCTATGACGGCTTGCTCTAATTGGCATACTACAGAAACTCATTGACATAATGTTTCAAAACTTACAAGCACACACCATAATACAAAGCACAGATGCACAAGTAAAGCATCTTGTTTGTTGCTTAATTTGCCTCTTCTTCCTTGTGAATAACATTTCAATTTGCTCAACTGAAATAAAGCACATTTGCGAACTTAGATATTGCAATGGACAAACCAGAACTGGGTGTAGTAAGACGAAGAGGTAGAGGTCTGACCCCTTGAATAAAAATAAGGGTTAGAGAGTTGATGATTAGTATATATGGTAAACTATAAATTGATTAATATTAATCTTGTCAGTTTTACTTAGGCCTAAAAGATCCTGTTATTTATAAAGCCTAATCTTTTTCCCTTTTCTTTTGGATATGATTCTATAGGAGAACACAACTAGCATTATCTTGAATTCATTGGCTAAAATGCACTAAATATTAAGATGCCATATTGGCTATTTGAAGATGATATGACATGACATTATACCATGTTGAGAGGCTTTGCTAGGCAGAATGGCCAAGTTGAACAAATCTATGGGTATGAGGGGTTGATTTTGGAGATGAGAGGGTAAATTGTCCAAACCCTTAAAATGAAGGGAATCCTACGCATTTTAGGCTATGTTAAAAGTTTCCCAAACTATGTTTCTGAAAATAAATAATCTATTTGATTAAAAGGTGTCAAACTATTATGTTCATATGATTCATGTATGCAATAAAAGAAATTAGGAAAGAACTTTATATATCCCATCAATGCTGACCTCTGCTCGTTTTGTTAATGTCTTCCTGTTTCTACTTTTGGACTGTGTCACCATGAGGAATTAACATCATTGCCTTGTACGTGGAAACAAATAATGGTTGGATTCTGGTGTTTCTACTTGTTCTTTGTGCTTTTTCGCTGACAACTAATTATTTTACCATCTGACCCGTTGTCTTCTAGTTTATTATTGTAATGATTGATGTAAAACAAATGAAAGATAGTGGGAGGGATGAGGGAGAAATAGGCAGAAAGAAGAGTGAAAAGGAAGAAATTGAGGGAGAATAAATGAAGATGACTAATATAAATCTTTATTCAATGGGCAAAAAATTTTGACAATTGAAGATATTCTATGGCGATTTTTAGAGATCCAATATTAATATTTTGAACTAACGTAAACCTAAATGACATAGTAATTATTTAAACTTACTTAAACCTAGATATGATAGGACATATCCTAATCCTAACTTTTTAAAATAAAATCAATTAATTACTAGACATAATAGGTCTTAACTTAAACAAAGAGTGGCAAAATCTAGAAATTAAGTGTTATTTTAGTTTAATAATTAGTTTTATTTTTAAGTGTTAGGATTAGGATTTATATCCTATCATCGTGTTTTATCTCTCATCTATGTTTATGTCGTTTTGAATTTTATTATCTTATCAAGGCTTAATTTATCTCTTACGTTTATTTTAGTTTATATTATTATTTTAATAATTGTATTTAGGACTTTATAAATAGCACTGGGTTTTCTTCAATTGTCAGACTTTGTATCTGTTAAATAAAATTGGAAGTATTTGCCATCTTTATTTCCCTTGTTTTCTTTCTCTCTACTTCTCCCTCCCCTTTCCCTTTACATTTTCTACATCAAATTAGTTTGACTGTTATTATTTCAATTTGATTATTATGATCATATCTAGGTTTATTTTATATTTTTGGTTTGAATTATCAATATCAATATAAAGTATAAAAATTATAGTAAGCTACACTATTTATCTTTAATTTATTAAGGCTTAATTACATTAATTAGTAAGTATTAAGGATGTTGCTACCATCTATACCTATTGAATTTAGAGGGATAAAACACACTCTATTAATCTCTGAATAAAATTAGAGTACATATGAGCCTTTATATAAGCAAACTTAGAGCTAATCCTATAATCTAATTTAATCTAATCAATCAAAAATAAATCAAATCAAAATAATTAAGATGTAATATCCTAAGATATAATAAATATCAAACTTAATAATAAGATAATGATTAATCTAAATAATTTATAATATTCTAACACTCTCCCTCAAGCTAGAGAGTATATGTCGATCATTCCCAGCTTGCCTTGAAATCCTTCAAGCTTCGTTCTGCCTAGTGGTTTAGTCAAGATGTCTGCAATCTGGTCTGCAGATCTTATGTGAGACAGAGTCATAATGCCTGCTTCAATCTTCAAAATCCTTAGGCTTTTACTTGAGTCTCAGAGGCCCATTTATTTTTGTTTGGGCTTGTACTCCTTTTTGAGTCTAAGAGGCCCATATTTTTGTTTGGGCTTGTACTCCTTTTTGAGTCTCAGAGACGCCCAAAAAGAATCTCGTGTCTCATTCTCTAGAAGTCCCAATCGTCCTCCTCGTTTTAAATCCTAATTGTACCCGATTTACATTGGGAATAGAGTTTGACTTATTTTGCTTCTCAAGTATACTGCGTAGCATCAGTAATTCTTCCTTGCTCAGGCAATCATCATTCTCAACCATTGGTTTAGTTGGGGTAATGTGACTTTGGAACCTTGATTTTCCACTTAAAGGTTTTCCATGGAGTTTCCAACATTCTTCTCTATTATGACCCTTCTTCTTGCAATAGTTGCACCATTTGGTAGTCTTTAGTTCCCCGTGTGGTCCCTCAATTGCAAGAGCTGAGCTTTCAATTTGGCTTGGGCCACTTTGGTTTAGGTGTTTTCTACTTTCCTCGAATTGGACGAAGTTAACAACATCAAAGAGTTGTGGGAGTGGCTTTAGCCCCATGATTCTGCCCCTTATCTCTTCGAAAGAGTCATTTAGGCCCAGCAAGAAACCATGTATCCTTCCTTTTTCCACGATCCTCTTGTTCAATTGAGCATCATCGATGTTTTTCCAGGGATGAACCTTAAACAAATCTTGTTGCTGTCATAATTTTAGCAAAGAATTATATTATTCAGTCACTAACATGTTACCTTATCTTAGATCACGAAGTTGTCGCTTCAGGAGTAGGTTCTTTGAGCCGCATCCCAGATTTCCTTTGTTGTGTGGGCAATCAGATAGCCCTCACTGATTTCCACGGTCATCGAGTTACATAACCAAGTTATAGCTTGGTTATTTTCAGCACACCATGTGTCAATTTGAGTCATTAGGGGCTGGTTGAGGGGCTGCCCCATTAATATATTTCTCTTTTCTCTTTCCACGAATATAGCTCAACACGACTTTGTGACCATTGGAGATAGTTTTTACCATTAAACCTATGGTTAATATTAATATCCATACTGTGATTTTCTGAGAAATTTGGTACCATCTTTGTGGCTCTGTAGGGTACTGTTTGGTTTGGTGGTTCTATTGATGAAAAGTCTTGAGTTTGAGAATTTGTACCGGACATAAAAGCCATGGGATAGACTCCAGCTGTACTGGAATTTTGAGGTACTGAACCAAATAAAGGAAGGATCCATGGTTTTGATCAGAAAAGGTCACCAGAGGCCTTTGGGTCACGTGACTCGTGGGAGTCACGCGCTGCTCAGTTGGCCATTGTTTCTTTGGGATTCGCCAATCGGCGAGCTCTGACTCTGTCTGTGGTGGTGGTGGTGGTGTAACACGTGCCCTCCTCTAGAAGGTTCGAAGATCGCGTCTCCTTTTCGTTACTGTGCTCTCCGTTGCTGTCCCGTGTCTCCCCCCCTCTCTCTCTTAGTCTCGTGTCTCCTTCTCTATCTCTCTCCTTTCGTGTCTTGTCTGGAAAGTAGAGCTTCATTGAAGATCAGAGGAAGCTTTCGTGTCTCCTCTCTGATGAAGGAATGTCGAAGATTAGAGGAAGCTTCGAAGGTCTTGGAGCCTTGGAGGTAGACCTTGTTTTTTATTTACAATAGGTCTGGAGGCAGACCAAACTCTGATACCATATTGAATTTTGAGGGATAAAACACATTCTATTAATCTCTAAATAAAAAGAGAGTACATGTGGGTCTTTATATAAGCAAACCTAGAGGTAACCCTAGAATCTAATTTAACCTAATCAATCAAAAATAAAGCAAATCAAAATAATTAAGATATAATATATCCATATCTAATCCTAAGATATAATAAATATGAAACTTAATAATAAGATAATGATTAATCTAAATAATCCATAATATTCTAACAATACCAAAGCTGGTTCTTCATAGGCAGACTATATCTTTAATGCATTTTTTTAAATGTTGATGCTTATATATTTGGTCAAGACTAACATATTTTTAAATAAAAATCATCTTTTGACTTTGCAGAGGCAAAAAATGCATCCTTCCATGTATGAAGATCAGCTTGAGGCAACGTACAATTTTAGGGAGAGGGGTAAATGTACCAAGAAGCCTTTATTTGAAAAATCCAAGTCTGTAAGAGTCTCTTCAGATTCATCCATGGAAACCAAGGCTAATCTGGAGAGAACTTCAAGTCCTCACAATGAAGATTCTGCTGAGAAAAATTTGCCTGATTCCTCTGCTTCACCATCAGGTCTTGACAAATGCAGCACGGTTCCCATCCCTCTGGGGCCAATTCATCAAGCTAAAGTACCAGAATGGACTGGCATGACTTCTGAAAGTGATTCCAAGTGGTTGGGGACCCGAATATGGCCTTCAGAGAAAGTGAATCATAGACTCCTGATTGAGAGGGATCCCATTGGCAAGGGAAGACAAGATTCATGTGGCTGCCAAGTACCAGGTTCTGTTGAATGTGTCCGATTTCATGTTGCTGAGAAAAGGGCTAAGGTGAAGCTGGAATTAGGTGTGGCCTTTTACCTGTGGAATTTAGATAAGGTAGGTGAAGATGTTAGGCAGTCGTGGACAGTGGATGACGAGAAGAAGTTTAAGGATGTGGTGCGATCAAACCCTCCATCACTAGAGAGATACTATTGGGATCATATTTTTAAATCATTTCCTAAGAAGACCAGGGAAGATTTAGTTAGCTACTATTTCAATGTCTTTCTTTTGCAGCGCCGAGGACATCAGAACAGGAATACTCCAAATGAAATTGATAGTGATGATGAAGAATCAGAATTTGGACCTTTGAGGAATGTTTTTGGACAGCAACCACAGAAGCCAACCAGTTCCATCTTACTAACCCCCAAGAAGTCTCAGATAAAGAACAAATAGTGAATGTTGGTCAAATCAGGAATTTATTTAAATTGTAGATTTTCACAATTTTTGTATCTTCCCTGCTACAATCATTGATATCTGGATCTTTCTGTTTTGAATTTGCACTGATCATTGCTTGTGGAGTTTAAGATTAAGACTGGTACATCTCCGAGAAATGGGGTGCCTGTGATGGAGGAAGTAGCCAACTATGAGGATTTGAGCAGCTTAACAATTGGAGTTGCTGTTAGTTTGATTGCTTCCGGATTTTTAAATATACTTGTCCATTCACAATGACATAAACATCACAGGTAATCTTAACTGCAAGTCTTCCATTTTTTTTTTAACCTGGTTCTTTACTGCAAGGTCTAGTTAAAACAGAAACCTTAGTAATATAGAGCAGAATTGTATTGTAGTGGATCATGGATACGAGTACAGCCACTGTTATTTCCATCTGTAGCCTTTCATCTATGCTGCGCTCCTTTAAATTTTTCGTATTTTTTTTAAATCAATGTGGTATAGAAATGGTTTTGGAACAGGAATTTGCAGTTTCCTCTGCTGATTTTTTATGCTTGTTGATTTTCTCATATATACATGCTTTAGCAAATATATCAGATGCTTTTTTTATCACAACAGGAAATTATCTGTTCTTCTGATCTAAAACACATGCTCTTTTCATATAAGCTTGAAATGCTATCCATTTTGCTACCAGATGATAGTGATTGAGTTAAACTTTTATGTAGAAATTGAAACCAGTTTCATTCTATCATGTTGTTTATCTAGGGAAAAGAATGTCTCAATCTATTTAGTGTATCCATCATTATATCAAGTTTTGGGGGTTGAGATTTAATATGATATAAAAATATTATCATAACATTAAATATAATAAAAATCTACCATTGTAAAGAGAATAACTTTCAACCTTTAGAACTTGATATAATGGTGGATACACTAAATGGAAATGGAGAAGAAATGAAGAGAGTGATCAATAGAGACACCAATTACCTGTTTATCTAGGTATATACAATTTTTTATGGATTGTCAATTAAGACTTTTATTTAAGCAGAATGTTGGACAAGAGTGACCTTTGATGCCTCAGAAAATAATAATTACTCAATCAAAAAAAAAAAAAGGTTGAAGCATCAAATATAATAATAAATTAAAATTGAATGAATAAGTAAATCATTGTATAATCAATCAGGTAGAGTTAATGAAGTTCGAGTCATCTAAAATATATATAAAAATTTTAAGGCACCTTTCACAAATGGTAATGTTTGATTCATTATACAAAGTTTTCCAAATGCATGGAGGTCTACTTAAATTAAAACATTATTTTACTAATTTAATATTTATCCATTCCCACTCTTTTCTTTTATTTTTTTTGTTCATCATATTAAATTAGTGTTTATAACTGAGAGATTCAATTAACTTTGTTCTTATTAAGTGATGATCATTTGAAATATTTAATAATAGAAGTTACTACGGGTCATGTGAATTATTACTCAATCAATTTAATCTGATAATTTGAAGGAAATGGAATTAAAGCGATAGTGATTGGATATCTAGCTGTATTGATAATAACATTGCATTGATTTGGGAGCATTCTGAGGCACCCTATTAATAATTTAGTTGTTGGACTATTGAGTATGTTTAATTTTAATTTTAAAAATTTAATCATTATACAAATTCAAAATCAATAAATTTTCAAATGTGTGTTCATTTTTAACCGGACAAATCAATATTTTTTAATAGTTTCATAACTTCAATATTTTCTTACTAATTATTTAAGTCTGCAATCTAATGGTCTATTTGACATACTAGAATATTATAAGAAAACGAGAATTATAACAAATATATGAGTGAAACTGTATTATGCTAGAATATTATTTGATATGTAACATTGATAGTCAAAATATACGCATACACCGAATATACTGTCAAATGTTGCATGATAGAATATTATTTGACATGTAACATTGATAGTCAAAGTGTCATGCTCGAGGACACTGTTTTGAAAATCGCGTTTTAACTTGTAGGATCACACGAAACCGTGATTTTCAGAAACCATATGATCTAGCTGGCTATAGAAATCGTAGATTGCCTTGGAACGATAGGATCGACGGGTAATGCGTAGAAATTGTTGGTATCGCACGATCCTGAAGAGATCAAGGTATGATTTGAAAGAGGAAGACGAGAGTTGCAACGACGAAACACAGGGTGGTAGATACCTGAAGGAGAAAGAAGATATGGGAGTTGACAGTGAAGGAGGAAGATGATGGAGTGACAAGCAAAGAGGTGGGCGACAGTGATGCAGTGTGGCCAGAGACTCCATGGCTCAGGCCTCAGAGAAGTTGAGTACAAATTGGAGACACAAGCAGCGAATACCAAGGAAGAGACCAAAATGCTGAAGCGAATTTTTGGCTTTTTTTACCAAAATAATAATTTTAATTTTTTTTAAAACCAATCTAGAGTACTTTTGAAACTATCTACCTAATAGGGTTGTTTTGGGCGATCATGTTAGGCGGTACGACACACTAGTAGTTTTCGCGGGGTGTCTCGACGGAACCGGTGTCCAAAGGTGCCGTCGGGGTTCTGATGGAACTAAGCGTCGGGGGGCCCACTCGACGCGAATCGGATACCGGTTCCGTCAAGGTTTCGACGGATCGGACACCCTGCCGTCAAGTTTACGACGGAACCAAGGTTTCGTTAGAAACCCCGCGCACTACTAAGACGTGTCCGCCTAGCGTGACTGCCACAAAACAACCATATTCCAGTAAATAGTTTCAAATGTATTCTAGATTGGTAACTTTTTTCAAAAAAAAAAAAAATTATTTTGGTAAAAAAAAACCCGATTTTTTCAAGCAGTGAATACCACTAGTCACAAAGCGGATTTTTCAAGGACGAAAGGATAGTACATTAATCTGGCTGTGGAAGCTTTATGACCAGTGAAGAGAAGCGAATTTGAAAAATAATTAAATTATGTTTAAAAGATGACTTGAAAAACATCAATATAAAATTAAAATCAACTTTTCTTACAAAACATGACTTGAAAAATAATTAAATTAAAATCAATATAAGAGATGGCCTGAAGGCATACCAGCAGCACTGTTTATATATTGCCTTGACAATTCTAATGTTATTGTTACTTTTATATTATGTTTATGAGTTTTACCATTGATGTTAGTTATTTTACATGCACATATATAGTCGAATATAACTTTATATCTTAGGTAATAGGATCTTATAATCCGGTGAAGATGCTTTCTCTCCCGGACCTAAGATCTGCGAAAGTGAGGTAGATGCCGATCCCACGAATTACGATCTTCACAACCCTTCTTCAAATTTTTTCTTCATATATGGACCCCAAAACATTTCAGTGCATGTGAATGATTTAATTATATTATGCTTATTGTTCATATTATCTTTTAATGTACGATTATTGTTCATTTTGACTTTTTCATGCACAAAATGACACCATCGATCTCGATTTTAACAACATTAAGCTTCAAGAACAGCATTTTCTTTTTTATTTGATTTATTCTTGTTTTAATTTGCAGTTGCTCTCAACACTCTGCTGCTCCATGTTTTGTATAAAAATGTAGACTTATTTTTGCCATGTTTTGTATTTCGTTGTATACTAGACATTTTGGTCCCGAAATCTCTTATCTATGACTGGGATCACCCTTGAGATCCCGGTCCTCGTTTTTAAAAAAATATATATATATTTTACCCCATAAATCAAGTTATCATTTAATAAGATGTGTGTCACGTATTAGTTGGAGTTAAATTGCATGTATCGAGATATTAATTCTAACTATATACTATATAAAGATAACGGCAACAACAACAATAATAATAAATGTTATTCTTCAACTATAGATCAATTGATATAATTATTATGGCCTTATTAGTGTTAAATGATCACTTTAATCAATAAAGCACAGAGAATTTAACTAATATAATGATATTTTTAAATTTTTAAATTTTTTTTTTAAAAAAACTGAATCGGGATTTCCTGGTCCCGTCCTAATGCTACCGAGAACCGGGATTGGGGCATTTCAGTCTCGTCTCAGATTTTGAACACCCTTACATGATACTATATGCATTGAAGAATAAGAGAGCTACTTATGGACATATTCACATCGGAAGCAACTGGCATGAAAGTGATTGACCTTATCCTCCAATTTGAATTCCAATAGACGACAGCTTGGTAATATATAGTGGGATTAAATTCAAATTTTGAATAAATTTTCTCTAAATTTTATACGATTTAATTTGTGTTTTGATAAGGAATCGCTTCAAAATAATGTAAGTATAAATTATTGAAGCCAAATCATATGCATTCATCACAAATTGATGTATTAACCAATGGATCAATAATGTCATTAATATAGATAAATATATAAATTCAAGTTAATTAAGCATCAATAATTTAAAATTCGCATTTAGTTGATTGTGCAATTTTTCCTTTTTTTTTTTAATTACACCAAACACGCAGGAAAGGTTGAATTCATAGTTTCAGATTTAAGAAAAAAGGTTGAATTCAGAGTCTGATGTGACGAAAAATTATGAACAAAACCGACATGTTACTATTGGTTACCATGGTTTTAGGGGTACAAAAATGTCAGACTTTAGCTAAATTGGTATGAGTTTGTTACATAGGCCTAAAGCCTAAACCTAAGCTTAAGCATACAGGTTTTTTCTTGGCTTAGGCATGAGCCTTCAAAAGGTTTGATCAAGCCTGTGACTTTTTTACAGGCTTATTTATAATGTAGGCATTTAAATAAGTTTAAAAATTAGGGCTTAAAAGCTTTAAATAGGTTTAAAGGCGTATAGTTTAAAGCCTACAATGTGATTAAAGTACAATTTTTATAATTTAATAAATCTAAATTAAATTAATTCAAAAATCTATTATTTGAGTTTAAAATTATAGAGAACCAACCCACTATGATAATTTAATAATTATACTTTTAAATCAAAATAAAAAAAGGATAAAAACATAAATATAACATAAACACATATAATATAGATGAAATTATATTTTAAAATGTGCAAACATGTTAGGCTTTCATAAAATAGGCATGGTTTGTTTTTATATTTAGGCTTCTAAATAGATCTTAAATTTGATCTTTTTGTTAAATAGACTAGGCCCTAACTAGGCTAGACCGTAGGCTACTTGATAGGAGTCTAGCCTATTATACTTGGAGGATGAAAAAAGAACTATTGTCTATCTTTGGTCCCAGAAACAAATAATTGGTTAACTTATTTTATTCTTTAATTATTATTATTTGGAAATAAATAGAAGTGTAGCTGTGAAGCATATGTCCAAGTGGGTGGGCGCAAGTGAATCAAAGGAAGACATAATTTATTATTTTGTGGACTCTTTGCACATTTATAACCCTTCAGAAGTCTTGGCCATACCATTTGCTTCATCAACTGGTTTCTCAAGTTGCATTTGGCTTTGGCATTCTACATATTTTGATCAATATTAAACATGATAGTGATATTAAAATCATGATATGTTTGGTTCGTTGTTTCATACTTGTGAAAACAGGTGAAGCAGATGCTGTCACTAAAATTTTGGTTTAAATAATTCTAGATACAAGAACAAATTCCTTTTTTTATATGACTATCTGATTGTGTTAGATTCAAGTATTGTTAAGCCCAATTGAAGTAATTATTTCAAAGGTGCCTTTTGTATTTGTTGGGACTCAAACTCGAGATCTCATAATTAAATAGTTAAAGCCTCTTTAATATCATAGATTGAGATGCCATGTCAAGTTGGTTCGGTAACATTAAAAAAAAAAGTTAATGTTTAGCATTGATTTTATTTATGTTTTTTTTTATAATTAAAAAAAAAACATATTGAATCTCTTACTCACTACACAGTGTTATAGCTATATGACAGAGAATAAAAAATGTGAAGTAAGGAGATATGTCGCCATTGTTGATTGCTTTTCTTTTGAATTTGATTGATGCAGAGAAAAAGGGGAAGTTGATTGGGGCTGCCATTTCAAATTCAAATTTTCAATTAGGAATTTGTTCTGATGATGTACTTTGTGTCCAAGTTGAATTCATGTTTTTACTCATTAATAATCTCTTAGAGGTTAAACTTAGGAACAAAGTTTGATGAGAAAATGAACAAAATATTATTTTCCATATTGTTGTTAACTAGCCATCACCATTGAAGGCAAGCTGTAGAGAAGAAAACATGAAAAGGCACATATTCTTCATAAATAATAATAGAAGGAGATTTACATATAGGAGCAGTAGGACTTTGCCTCAACCCAACAACCATATCTAACACCCGAATGATGGCTACAAAATCTTCTTAACAAAAATAGATCAATAATGAAATATTATTACTAATATCATGCATTAATAAATTCAAGATACTGAAAATAGTATTATCCATTTTGAGGATTAGTCATTCAATAGTATAACCCAGTCAATAATATAATTTAATTGAAGGGTTAAAATGGCCAAAGACCACGGTACGAAGTTCTTTTGCAGGCGTCCAAACCACGAAGTTTTTTGGGAAAGTAAAAGTAGGCGTAACGTTACGTTTTGGGGCCCCGATCTGCGACGGCCGTTAGTTGACCGTCAACTTGGATGGAATGCTGACGTGGTGATGACGTGGCAAGATGACAAGATGATGTGGCGATGACGTGGACGACGTGACGCGGTGACTAGGAAAAAAAATTAAAAAAAATCGAAAAAAATTAAAACAATTTATAAAAAAATTCAAATAATTAGAAAAAAAAAAAATTAGGAAAAATTTGATAAAAAAAAAATTCGAAAAAAAAAAACTAAAAAAAAAAATTCAAATAATTAGGAAAAAAATAAAAATAAAAATAAAAGGAAAAAATTAAAGGAAAAATTCCAAATAAATACTATTTGAATTTGTAATTTGCCCCGAGTCTGTCGAATTTGTAAATACTATTTGAGGGATATGCAAATTCAGGTCAAATTACCCTTTTACCCTTTAGTGTAAAATAAATAAAATAAAATAAATTGTGACATCCTAAAATTTGAGTTTAGGATATTAAAAATATTATAAGGAATAAATTATAGGAAATTTAGCCCGGATAAATTAAAAGGTTAATATTTGGAAGTAAATGCATATTTTCCCGTAAAAATTAAGGACAAATAATTGGGAATAATTTTAGGCCATACACCCCGCCGACCGGACGGTGGTGGCGATGTGATGGCCGGCCGGTGGTGGTGGTGGCCGCCGGGGTGGCGGTGGGGGTGTATGGCCTAAAATTATTCCCAACTATTTGTCCTTAATTTTTACGGGAAAATATGCCTTTACTTCCAAATATTAACCTTTTAATTTATCGTGGCTAAATTTCCTATAATTTATTCCTTATAATATTTTTAATATCCTAAACTCAAATTTTAGGATGTCACAATTTATTTTATTTTATTTATTTTACACTAAAGGGTAAAAGGGTAATTTGACCCGAATTTGCATATCCCTCAAATAGTATTTACAAATTCAACAGATTTCAAAATGTGCAAAATTCAAATAGTATTTATTTGGAATTTTCCTTTAATTTTTTCCTAATTTGTTGAATTTTTTTCTAATTATTTGAATTTTTTTTAAGTTTTTTCAATTTTTTTTATTTTTATCAATTTTTTCCTAATTTTTTGATTTTTTTTCCAATTTTTTGAATTTTTTTATTTTTTATAATTTTTTATTCCTAGTCAGCCGCCACGTCAGCGTCCACGTCATCGCCACATCATCTTGTCAGTGCCACGTCGATTCCATCCAAGTTGACGGTCAACTAACTTATGATGATCAGACGGCGCCTCCCAAAACGTAACGCGTTATGCCTACTTTCGCTCCCAAAAAACTTCGCATTAGTCTTTGGACGCTCCCTGCAAGAACTTCGTGGTGAAATAGCCCTTAACCCTTTATTGAAATATATAAAATATTCATATTTAACTATGATGTCAAAAACAATGTACAACAGCATAAACTGTCATTTATCAAATTGCAGCATATCAACCTATAAAATTTGAAGACAAAACATCAGCAAGTGAGGCGAAGGAGGCTCAATTTGCATGAATATGAGACTGAAAAACAGAGAGAAATATGTATGTATGTATTAGAAAATATCAAAACTTCGTTTTAGAATTAGAAGGAACAAAATATATATACTACTCCTCGGTTCTTTTTTATAAAAAAACAACCCCAACATATACTATGTTCCTGTTAGGGGTGAGAATAGGCCAGACCCCTATCAGGCGGCCTACAACCTGACCTATTTAAGGTCTGGTCAGGCTTGGTCTGTTTGTTAAAAAAACCAGTCCAAGGCCTATTTAAAAGCCTGAATATGTAAATAGGTCAGACCTATTTTGTTAAGGCCTGATTTGTAGGCCTTCAGGCCTGGCCTGTTTAAATATTAAATAAATATAATTATATTTATATCATATAAATAAGATAATATTTATTATTTTTCATTCTTATATTATAATTTCAAGATATATTTATATAAGTTTTGATAGGTTTAAAGTATACAAAGTCTATTTATGGCCTCCAATGCTTGTAATATGAGGCCTTTTTAAAGGCCTACATTATAAGTAGGTCTTTAAAAAAAACTTTCGCGCCGACCAGGCTTATGAAGGCTCGAAGGCTGAAAAAGCTGAATCGACACTCGGGCCTTCGCCTCCATTGTAGGCTCAGACCTATTTAGCTAAAGCCTGGCCTGGCCTATTTCCAAGCCTAGTTCCTATTTATAAAAATCATTCAGATAATGTTTTAATTTTTATTTGTTACATTCTCATTTTGCCCCTATTTAATTACCTAGATTTATCAAACACACTCTTTCCACCACACATTTTCTCTCTTTCTTCTACTATCATATTTATTACGAGTCTGGCTTCTCTTATCATCTCTCATAAGTTACAATCTCTAAATCATGTTCGTCCAATCAATCTGAAACGTAAAAAAAATGAGCTACATCATCAAGTTATCACTCCTTCAACTTTTCTCTCCTCTTCTTAATGAACGGTCCAAATCAGCTGTTCTTCTCAATCAACGGTTCATATAGGCTCATGAGGGATAATAAGAGGATCTGCTTCCTATTTATTACTCCTACAATATTAATTTGGGAAAATGACATTAAGGTCCCAATTAAGAAAGATAATATCAGAAAAGTTTCAAAACTTGTTAATGATAGCTTCTTCATTTGTCAATGATTGTTCTTTCCCTTGTTATTAATGAGAATTTTCTAATATTATTTTCCTTGAGATCTTGATATCATTTTTCTTATTAGTCTTTTTATTCTTTCTCTTCTACAATCATTTTTATTACTCCCTTCAATCCTAAATATGAAGTATATGGTTCACTTTATTTTTTGGGAAAAGATTAAGAAAGTTAAATAAGTTACTTAATCATATTATATGTTGCATATCATTAAATTATATATTCATTTATATATTTGGAAAAATAGTTTAGAGATAAATGATAAATATAAATATTTTAAAGTAATTTAATTAGCTTTATTAATATTTCAAAAAAGTCAATTTTATTTTATATTTAAGACCAGAGGCAGTATAGTAGTTTTCTTATTCTCTGTCTTTTCATAAATAAGAATATTTTTGTTAAATGGTTACAAATTTTATATATTTATTATCCTTAATCATCATTGTAATCTACATTATTTGGTTAAGTATTTATTATGAAAAGGTGGAGAGAGAGGTAGTTATGAAGACGTAGAGAGAAGGGACATGATGTGAATGTAGAAAGCGTGAACGACACCATAGAATAGCGTGAGGGGCACGTCACCTACCCTCCCTAGTCACTACCTCAACTTCTGCTGCCTTAATTACTTAGATTATTCACATTCTCTTTACCAAACTTTGAGAATTAACAATGTTATATAGGATTAAGTAGCAATTTTGTCCCGAAAGTAGATTCTCAGTAGCAATTTTACCCTGAAAGTTTTTTTAGATTCAATTTTACCCCATAAGTTTTTTTTTAGAGCAATTTTGCCCCTTCGTTAACAACCCTAAGTTAGAGTTGTTAACGGAGGGAAAAATTGCTCCAAACAAAAAATTTTGGGATAAAATTGAACCCAAAAAAACTTTTAGGGACAAAATTGCTCCTGAGGGTGTACTTTCGGGGCAAAAATACTACTTAACCCTAATTTTGCCCCTGTTAAATGTAATAACAAAATGAATTAATTCATGTTGAAAAGAAAGAAAGATAAGAGAGAGAGGTGGTTGAAAATACCATTAATAATGAGGATAAATTTGGGAAAACACACTTATTTATGACATATTTAATTAGTTAAATAATTTTTGATAGTATGTGAGAATTATGTAAACTAGACTAAAAGACTAGTGATACCTTTTTCTTTCTTGATGGGTCAAATACAAGATACTGAAAATAAGTTTAAATTTAATTTGGTAAATTGGACTTATGAAAACGATCAAAGTCATATTTAAATATGAAGGCTCTGTGAGGCCTACTCTCATTTAAACTTGACAACAAGCATTTACTCTCCAGACATGAATATGATTTAATGATTGAAATATTGCAAGAAACCATATAACCCAAGAGACAAAATCACATGATGAGAATATAATACAATGAAATATATAAATAAATTATATCTTTCAAAATTGAGAGATGTGTTGCTGAAAATTTTTAGAGGGATTTTTTTATCTGCATGTTCAAGAAATAAAGACATGGATAATATTATAATAAGATATTTGTAAGGGAAAAGAAGTGACAAAAAATTGCAAAACCAAATTACACTGTGGATTTAAAATATGTTCAAATCCTTGAAAGGAGTAGTACTCCCTCTAGTCCTTATTATAAGGCACAAGCTAGTAAATTTATTTGGTCCTTTTTATAAAGCACTTGTTTGTTCCTAATTAATAAAGGTAGTAGGTGAGAGTAATAATAATATAATATTAGAGTTTAGTATAATTAGTAGGGGTTATATTATAAATTATTTAGATTCTAGGATAACTTTATTGACTTTAATTACTTTTATTGGTTTATGAGAAAAGTTAGTTGGTGCCTTATAATAAAGATTAGAGGGAGCAGTTACCAAATGCTTCCTGGGAAGCTGAGTTAGAACCAAGGTAATTAAACCCGACCGTCGATGAACCGGTCGAGTGCTGAGTTAAGGGTCACGATGGGTCGACCGAAATCAACCGGGATCGATCGGACCAAACCGGTGAGGAATTAAAAAATGAGAAATAATTTAATTTCTTATCACATAATCTATAATTCCAAATACTATATATTATTTCAAGACTTTAAATCGAAAAATTTCAATAATTATATACTTGTCAAATATTGTTTACAATTTTCTTTACAAATTGATATCAAAGATCATATACCACTCAATGACACCCGAATTTGTAATGGAATCACAAACATTCTCGCATAATAAAATGTCAAAAACCAAGTATACGATAACAAAATATTCCCACCTACATCATAACAAAATATTCTCACCTTCAATCACTAAACTAATAATCATCATTAAGATCAATCAACTCCCTAGGTAAAATCGAATATGAAGGACATACGTTGATAATAAGTTTGACTTTATAAAGATGTAAAATATGCATAAGTTTAACTGTATGGTTTAATTTGTATATGTAATTAATTTGTCTTGTTACAAAAATAGAGGGAAAATAGAATAAGGGGAAGAAATTAAGATTCTTTGCATGGGACAAAACATTAGAAAAATGGTTTTTGGATTGTAGCCTATTCTTCAAAAAAAAAAAAAAAAAAAAAAAAAAACTCCGGTTTAGACCAGTCAAAACCGGCGTTAAGTTAAGACCTGTTCGACCGAGTCACACCGGTTTCACCGGTTCGGCTCCGGTTCGGGGTTAACCCGGTTTGACTTGTTTGACCGGTTCAGTCCGGTTCGACGGTTCCGGTCGGAACCGTGGTCCGGTCCCGGTTCTGATAACCATGGTTAGAACCCACAATTGAGAGATCTTCTAGGCACATCACAAGTAACACTTCTCCCCATGTAAATAATTTTTTTTTCCCAAATCCCCATGTCAGTAAAAAATATAAGGAATTAAATAATAATATACCTGAATTACGTCATCCAAAAATAATAGGAAAAAAACATGACATATGACATCAACATGCAGTAAAAATAAAGCAGATACCTCAAAAAAAACATTTTTAGTGTTTAAAATAATAATTGAAGCCTTCAAAAATAATTTTTTAATTGTAGTTTATAGTATATGAGATAAGTAAGTAAAAAGAGCTTTGTCTAGATTTATGCAAATAAACACTTTTAAGAGTTTTAAACGTGATTTCAAACAAGCATTTATTTACATGCCACATTTCTGTAAATGTTAGAAGTTTAAAATATTTTGTAGAAAGACTTTGCTAGTAGCTCACTCACACGAGATTGAAGAGATAGCAAGACATCTGTAGGAAACTACTGCAATAACCAAACAAGGGGTAATATGGAACCTAAATAATGCATCAAAAGAACCTTGAAAAATCAATCTTAATTTGAATTCAAATAAGTTTGAAATTAAAATATCCAAAATATTCTTATATACTCATAGAAAACGATAAGCTATACTCCATTAATTTAAAGTGTAGAAGATAACAGAGGTCTGAAATTTTCTTGAAATGTCTCCCACTCTTTATCGTAGAGAGGTACTTAGCTACTCCCAGTGTACCAGTTTATATGTACTCTGTCCAATGAGATTGCTACAACTCAGATATTTTTAATCTCACGTGTCAGCCTTGTTTTAGTATTCTTAAAAATTAAAAATGTCTGGATTTTGTCAAATTCCTCTGTTGCCCCTTTCTTCCATCTTCCCCAAACAGCCAAACTCTACCCCTTTCTTCAGGAACCGCCGCCGCCTCCAGCCTCACATCCGGCACCACCACCTTTTGCCTCACCTTGTATTGTTCTGCTTTACAGCAAGCATCTCTCTACTAACTTCACTCTGTGTTGAGAGGTCATTCTCTCTCTCTCTCTCTAGCTTTAATATGAGAAAGACAAGCAATAGTAAACAAAAGCATTCCCCCATGCTTTCTCTCTCTTGAACTGCCATTTTCAAGCTTGCACTCTTTCTCTAATTGCTTACTCTGTCTCTAGCTATATATCTATATATGTTTGTATATCTATGCGTTGTGGTGGATTTGAGATATGGTTTTGGGATCCTTTGAAGTGGAAGAAGATTTTGGATGTGAGAAGAGTGAGTGGTGACAGTGTTGGTTAGATTGTCCATGGAGAATATTTCCGATGATGAGGGAGGGGTGGCGCTGGATGGGTTGAGGGTGGAAACGGTGATTCCTGAAGAAAGGCCGCTGATGCCGTTGAGAGGAAAGAGAGGGGTATCATAGGAATTTGGCAAACTAAGTTTTAAATTTTCAAAACAATAAAACATGGCTGACAAGTCAGATTAAAATTATCTAGTTGCAACATTATTATTGGCTAGAGCAAGCATCTGTGAGCTGTTAGTTAAAGACATAATTTATAGTGCAAATTACATTATAAAATATGTTCTATATTTCTCTTTACGTAACTATGTTGTGACAACAAAGGGGGCAATTATATGTTGAGAAATTATTATATGAAATTGGTTTGCTCGGCCTCGCCAATTAAAATATAATAACTTATAAACTGATTTTACACTTTAAATATTAGCTGACATATTAATAAAATTAAAAGATTTCATAAGATTTATTTTTTCATTACTTGTGAAATATTAATTAAGGAATTCATTTTTTAAGAAAAAAATGAAATACATGAACAGCTAATTATAATTAATGTTAATTGATTTTTATATTTTAACTGGTCAGATCACAAATAATGTCACAAACCAAGTTGATATTTAAAGAGTAAAAATAATTTGTTAAAATTTGATTCGATATGCTAATTTTTATATTAAGACAAAACAAATTGAGTTAGGCTGGGAGTCCATTTTCTTTGGCCGCTTTAAATCAGGTCAACATGAAACAGCTTTTCTATTTTTTTTTTTCTCTCAAAATGAACTAACATATCTGCAGAGTTGATTTTTTTAAAAGAGATTAATAAATCTTATTAAATTATTTTAAAATATTTATATTTATCATTTTTAAAAAAATTTTATCTAATTTATAAAATAATATATAATCTAAAAATACAAAACATATTATATGATTAAGTAATTTATTTAGTTTTATTAATTTTTAAAATAATCAATTTTATCTTATATTTAAAATGAGCCTAACACACACATATCTGGCCCGACCTAATAAGAGTACAGTGTTGCGAGTTGACTGATTACCCCATAATTATTGCAAATACTCCGTATATTTTTTAGCCACTC
The DNA here is from genome assembly GCA_019022615.1 of Acacia melanoxylon. Lineage (NCBI taxonomy): Eukaryota > Viridiplantae > Streptophyta > Magnoliopsida > Fabales > Fabaceae > Acacia > Acacia melanoxylon. The sequence continues at coordinate 1,564,086 of JAFJYJ010000041.1, read as the reverse complement.
TTCAAAATGAACTAACATATCTGCAGAGTTGATTTTTTAAAAAGTTAATAAATCTTTTTAAAATATTTTAAAATATTTATATTTATCATTTTAAAAAAATATTTTATCTAATTTATAAAATAATATATAATCTAAAAATACACAACATATTATATGATTAAGTAATTTATTTAGCTTTATTAATTTTTAAAATAATCAATTTTATCTTATATTTATAAAAATGAGAATAGTTTTTTACCAACCTAACACACACATATCTGGCCCGACCTAATAAGATAAGTGTTGCGAGTTGACTGATTACCCCATAATTATTGCAAATACTCCGTATATTTTTTAGCGACAAACATTATTTTTAATGCCAAAATGGAACTCACACAAAGTTGCTCCAAATCAGTTTTTTTTTTTTTTTTTGCCACAATGCTAATATGATTTTTAGCATTGTGATGACAATTCTTGTAAAAAAATAATTAAGAAAAATTACATTAAGAAAAAGCTAATCCCTCTATATGGGCCCATCATACACATGCCTTAAAAAAATGGTGGTAAGAGATAAGATCTGGTGGTGGGAAGATTCCATAAGAGAGGACAGAATCAATGAATCTATAGATAGGCGTCGTGATGACTAATTAAGGATAAAACAAAATAAAGAACAGAAATACGAAAAAAATCGACCATTATTAAAATTAATTTGTATTTTAATTATCCCTGTGCAAGTAATTCCTTTCTTTATTTGAATTGGACTACCAAGTTACACAATGTGAGAATAATTTGAACTGTACACGGCAAGTTATTCTACACAAACCTATTCACACAAGTCTCCTTCATCTCAACTTAATTATACTTAGTGAAATAATGTCATTTATTATTATTTTTTCCATCAAATGTTTTTTTTTTCGTTTATTATCACGTCATATGTTTGAGACGCAGAATAAATAAGTAACATCAATTACTAAGTTGTTAGTTGAAGTAATAAGTAATCTTACTTAGAGGTAACATAGAGAAGAAAAATCCTTTCCACTATGAAAAAACTTTAATCAAATAAAAAATAAATTGATGACAATTAATATAAAGGGGTCTGATGATTAGAAGTAGGATGAATCATGAATGACATAGTAAACAGGAAACACCAAATTTTTTAGTAATTTTTTTTTTGTTTATAATAATAATATGCTTCTTTTTTTTTTTTTGTGTGTGTGTGTGTGTGTTCAGGTAGTAAAATTAAGAATTTAATGTCTCCTTGCCCTTTTTTTCTTAAAAAAAGAAGGTTTTTTTTTTCCCAAAACTTAAAGTGTAAAGGGTTTTCATTTTTTTTCAATAAATGCGCTTTTTAATATTTGAATTTTTGTTCTCTTTTTTGTGGAGTGAGACGTTTACCACCTCGACCAACAACTTGTTGGTTTTCTAATGCCCTTTTAAATATTACTTTTTAGGATCAAGATGCAATTTTGCTCCACAAGTTTTCACTAAGTAATGTTATCTTGAAAGTTTTTGTAAGCTCAATGTTGTTATGAAAATGTTATAATGGAGCAACGTTGTCCCTTCCATTAAAAAATTAACGATTAACGTCAATTTTTTAATAGTCAACGTTATTTCTAACGGTATGAGACAAAATTATTACATTTTGAGATTTATAATAAGGGTGAAAATTTCTTCCTAAAATGAACTTATAAATAACAACAATATAAGGCACTAACATAAAACTAAAATATCAAAAACGATTGGCGCCATATGTTCAGGATAATCACACTGGAAATGGTAATAGAGTGCATGTTTGAATTAGTGGTATTAGTTTCTGTTTTTCAATATAATTTACGATATACAAAATAAGTATGTGTAAGGAGCTTTGTCTGAACCTCAACTTAAACACACCGAGTGTCAGCAGTGATCACAGCAGGAGAGGGCGGTTAATTTTTGACAAAGAGGGCAACCATTGGAAACTGGAAAAGGAGGAATCTTGAAAGTACAGAGCACTGTAAACAGTGAGTAATAAAATAATGTGATTGGACCTAGTCGAGAAATCTTTAATTCTCCATTATTATTATCCCCTCCTCCTAGTTTTTCTGATTGTTGTCTGAATCAACTTTGCTTCTTCCTGTTTCAAAAGCCAAGGTCTCCTCATTCTCCTTCTCCTTCTCCATCGCTTTTCTTCATCTTCCCAACTTCACTCACAACACCTGAGGAAGGAAAAAGTAATCCAGAAAAAAGATGTCTTCCCCTAGCAAGCGGCGAGAGATGGATTTGATGAAACTGTTGACCCTCATTTTTCTATTTTTTTTTAAAAAAAATTTCTGATTCGGTCTTCAATTTCGATTCTAGTTTATTGGCTTGCTTTCTGATTGTGGACTTCTATTTTTCGTTTTTTTCAAGGATGATGAGTGATTATAAGGTGGAGATGATCAATGATGGAATGCAAGAGTTTTATGTGCATTTCCATGGACCTAACGACAGTAAATTCCCGTCCTCGCCTCTTCTATTTCTTCTTTCGGTGCTTGGTGTATAAAAATATTTTGCTTCGGTGGTCTCCCTGCTTGTCTTCTCTTTCCGGATATAACTATATGACCATATGTGTGTGGCGGCTCTCGATTTAGATTTGGGTTACAGCAACAAGATACAAAGCAATCTTTATCTGTTGCTTTTGATTTCCTTCGCATTTACTATTACTGTATTCTTAGTCCAAAAATGGCAATAATTCTTAGCCATATAAGTATTGGTATGAGCTTGATTTTTTTTTGGGGGGGCTTCTTTGTATACCGCAGCAACTTCTGATTAGCTCTTTGCTTAATGTTCTGTTCTGGTCCTCTATATTGAACTGAATCCAGCCTTTTAGAATTTGGGTAAATCTATTTTTCTTGTCTCATGCACCTTTTTTTTCGATCATAATTTAATCCTTGTCATGGCTTCTGCCAGGTCCTTATCATGATGGTGTTTGGAAAGTAAGAGTTGAACTGCCTGATGCTTATCCCTATAAATCACCCTCCATAGGATTTGTCAATAAGATCTACCACCCAAATGTTGATGAGATGTGAGCATGTCTAAATTCAATATTCTGAAACTCTGCTAAGTAGATTATCTGTTTCTTTATTTTAACAGTGTACTAGTTCATGTCTGACTGTTTTGGATAACATTAATTTCAGGTCAGGTTCAGTTTGTCTGGATGTTATCAATCAAACCTGGAGCCCCATGTTTGGTATTGATCTTCAATAAGTTTTCTGAGAAAAGTGTGACTACATTTTAATTTTCCACTTAAAGATTGTTGTTCCTTGTCAAATTCAAACCTTGTTTTCTTCCAGATCTTGTTAATGTATTTGAGGTGTTTCTACCGCAACTTCTTTTGTATCCCAACCCATCTGACCCCCTGAATGGAGAAGCTGCAGCTTTAATGATGCGTGACCGAGCTGCTTATGAACAAAGGGTTAAAGGTATTGATCATTTAGAAAGATTTATGTTCCAGAATCTTTGTATCTTCTATTAGTTAATGGTTAATACGGGCTTGTTCCTTCATCACAAGTGTTAGTTATGAGAAAATTTCTAAAACTGTGGAAAACAATTGAACTTACTTTTGAGGCCTCAGAAGAATAGAATTAGACTACTTTTATCATTTTGCAAATCAGATACAGTTCCGTTCAGATGTGAACAGCCCCAGGCACAAATACTAGCAAGTGCTTAAATATTTAATGGTCGTTCTTGTATGATTGTTGAGGACATATTATTAATTTGAAAAGCTATCGCTACTTCTTTTTTTTGCCTGCATTATAGACCTCACTTCCTTGTAACCTTAACTGCCAGAATTAATCATCATGCGCCACTGGTTTCCTGCCACGGCGTCATGGCATCCTGAAATTTTGAGAGATATGAGCTTTGAGATGTGTTGCATAAATTAGATTAGTGGTATGGCAATATACATGATCTTGAGGTGCATCTTTTTCATAGTAAGAGCTATATCAGCGTGGGATATGAAGGATCAATCAGGGCTCAACTGTTTTAATTGAAATTGTGAAGGCGAAAGTGAACACAAGAATATAATACGGGGTTCAATCTCAGGAAGAGAAAATTAAGCCTCGGTTGTTTTAGAAAATATATGTTATATTAACTAACTTAACCAACTTCCATAAGGTAATATAAAAAATATCTTTTATTTAGGTATCTTATATCAAGGACCAGAAGGGGTATTTCTATTCCAGCAGACACACTAATGGAGATTTGTCATCCGTTCTATTGTATGGCAGGATCTATGTTGTAAAACAATAAACACTTGCCAGCATTGTATGTGCTCAATTTACCCGTGAAAAGAGGCTTTCCCCCTTTTCACTGTATGCACAGGAATGACTTTCTTTTAGTAACAACCGTATGCGAAGGAACAAGCAACTTGTTCATGTGAATAAAAGGGTTGACGCTTATTCTCTAGCAACTTGGCTAGGAAACCTCTTATCTCATGTCATCTCCCACTCTTTTCACTTCTAAGCATCTCTTGGTTCCTTGATCATTGGTCATATTCTTTGTTGTATAGAAAGAGCCGGTCGAATGTGTCATGCTATGTTTTTAATTCACATTTAACGAGTATTTAGTTCTCAGCATTCTTGTTTTGGGAATAACTCTTGGGAGTTACTGCTTACGAATGCTGACCACCATGAACACTTCTGCTTTTCAGACTATAATGCCTTAACCTTTTTTGTGTGTGGTTCTTTTGGGTTCTTCCGAATTTGTACATCAGAAACATATGTTCTGAATTCAACATTTTACTAACGTTTCTGAGTTCATTATTCAGAATTCTGCAAGAAGTATGCGAAGCCAGAAGACATAGGAGCTGCTGCAGAAGAGAAATCCAGCAGCGATGAGGAGCTGACCGAAGACGAATATGATTCCAGCGATGAGCAGGTGGCTGGTAAAGCTGACCCTTAGCCACATAAACCTGCTCTGCTACTTATTCTCTGTATTTTATCTGTACATGATGTTCTACTGCTAATTAATCCATCTCATGTAATGAACTTGATTGCTGCTATGGGGAAAAAAAATTCCCCTTTCTCTTTGTTTCATGTCTCTGTAAATAATGTACCATTGATTTCCTGATGCAATATTTTTCTTCTCTTCCAACTCTTTTCAAGTGCCTGATACAATGGAGTTGTGGTTTGAGCCTGGTAGTAGGTAATATGTTCAAACATGCTCGCAAATAGTTCAAGATAAGCATAAGCCTATTTTGCACTTGGATCCTTTAAAAAAATAATAATTTTTTTATACAGAATTTAGGTTTTATTTACTGTCTCCCCCACATCAACTTTCCGCCATCTTTTTTATGAGTATTATATTAGCTTGCTAGTCCCTGCAAGATAAAATTTTTCATGCGTTGACTTCTTCAATGCATTAGGTAAAATTCCACCTTAATCTGGTAATTTTGGCCTCTCACGTGAATGTAGTAATATGCTGAGAACTTGTCAAATAAGTAACTTGTGTGAGAAATAATTCCAGCAAAAATGCTTCCCTTGAAAGGGATTTTCAAATTAATATTAAAAAAATATTTGTCAGTCACTGTATTTATACCAAATTTTAAATCAGGTATGGGTAGTTTATTTTATTAAATTAATCCTCTGTACTCGTAGTTTACTGTAAAAAACGTTAGTCCCTCCATTTATGAATTTTCCAGGCGCCGTTGGTTTCTGTTAAGCAAAAGATGATGTGGCATCGAAAAAGCCAGATTAAGTACAGAAATGGACAAAAATTGCTATGTATTACAGAAAGATCACAACCAACACCTTCTTTATTTTTGTTTTGGAAGAATTATATATAGGTCCAGAGGGAAAAAATTAATCACCTACAAATTCCAACCACTTCAAAACCCTTGTGGGACCCAGTTATGTTGCCCATCATTTTCATGGGCACCATAATTCTCATATTTGGATGATCTAGATTTAAGTTTTTTTTTTTCCAAAAATAAAAATATATATTTTAATACGTACAGACTTTAAAATAAAGATAACCTTATAATTATCCTTTCTTTAAAAAAAAAAGTTTTTTTGAGAAATCATCAATTGAGAAAATTCACATCTGAACAACTGCACCGGTTAGATCTGCCGAGTTTATAGGCCCATCATTTTGCCTTAATGAGGCTTATTCAGCGTCACATCCTCAGACTAATGTCTTTATTTGTGAAAGACAAAAAAAAAAAAAAATTTGGCGAAACCATAGTTTAGATCTGGAGGTTTAATCTTACATCTCATCTCTATACTAACTCACCATTTCCTTTTCCATATCTTATTTTTAAAAAAAAATATTATACACTTTTTTTTTTATGAATATAACATTCGAATTGAAAAATGTCTTGCCTGCATTACAGAGCTGATTTACCTGTCTCTCACCAATTAATCCAAACAGAATTTCTACAATCATAACATAATACTAGTAGTATATTGCATACACGTTGTCAAACGGAGTGATTTGTGGCGTGATCGCATCCAATTAAAATCTCAACTATTCTAATGACAGATTAATAGATCAGTGTAGCAGCTGAAAGGCGTGAATAAATGGTGGCTTTCAGTCATACAGGTAACATCCTCCCCACTCCCAACCTTTACCTATTAATGCTATCACTTTTTTTTAAGAAAAAAGTTATATACAGAAGCTTCAGCTATCTGAAGGAAGGCAACACCTACAAGATGCAGATACCCAGATAAAAAATATGGAAAATTATTGGCATTCAACCCATTTGAGGTAGCTGTAAACTGCAAATGGAGGCCTATTCCTATATCAACAAATTGGACTAAACTCTTGAAGGCGAAGGCCACTAATTCACTAAAATTTTACTGTCTTCTGAGAAATCTATTGATGGCGCCTCCTTTTACCCGTCCTCAACCGCTTTACAGGATTCGCCCAACTGTCAGACCCGTTCGGTTGTTGAGATGACTGGCGTGTCCACCCTTGAGCAGGCTGTTGACCTAGTCTAGCATCCTTTGAACCTGAACTCGGTCCTGGACTTCTTATAGCAGGACCAGAGCTAGGCGGTGAAACAGGTCCGGCTGAGCCACCCCTAGTCTTCCCTGTGGACTTGTCCCTCTCATTTCTTCTCTTTTTGCATACTACCAGTTCACCTGGATGAGCGAAAATCGGAGAATCATCCTGCGGAATTTGCTCTCTTACACTGCCAGAAGCAGTCCCAGTTCTTGAATCCTTCGGTGGCAGCTGCACTCTGATCCTGGTGCTTTCGCCGCTTGGAATAAAACCCTGATGCAGTTGCTTCATTGAAGGGCTTGGATCATTTTCCACCTCATTTATCATCTTGTGTCTTCTGCTTTGGCTCCCGGCCAAGGGCCTCGGGGATGTTAGAGTACTGACGGCAGCCGGTGCAGCAAAAGAAAGTGCAATTCTTGGCCCTTGGAAGTCCGTATCAGGAAATGCAACTTCCAAGATACCAAAGAAGAGATCGTGGACCTTCCTTGCTTCAGACCTTACCTGTGTGAATCATGATCACCTATGAGAACTTCACACATTCAGAAATAGGGCTTGAGAGTGTGAATTCTACAGTGCAGAGTTATAATCAGCACTCAATCAATACCCTAAAAATACACCAGTCTCATGATTAATAATCAACAACAATCTTCAAAATTGAAATACTACTATCACTTACCGTTATATTAGTTGTCTTTGTTCATTAAATACAGGCTCAAAAATAAAATAAAATAATAAGCTTGTGCTTCAGTTAGATATTGAGATTCCTAATTTAACAAAGCAAACCTGAGCAATGAACTTTACACAGCAAAATAGTATAACCTGATTCAATCACAAGAAGGGGAAACCCATTTGATACCAGTGTATTTTTCACTACTAATAAAATGCTTTGATTTTGCTTTGTTATTACCCTTAACTCCTGTAAAGGGCTAACAATGCTAATAGAGCAAAGTTACAGGAGCTAACAGTGTTAACAGAGTAAAATAAAAAATTTGATTAAGAGAGGAAAAAAACAGGTATCAAATTAAAAATTGAGGAAAATACCTGCAAAATGCTTTTCCCTAAAAAGAATTAGAACAGAAAATTCAAAAAGCAAGCAAGATGGAATATCAGCTGCAGGAACAATTTGTTCATCTTTAGACTCACTCCATTTACAATTATTTCTCAATTCTCTTTCTTAATAATTTTGCTTTAAAAAAGTAGCACGCTTCCTACTAAGCGTTGTATGGGTGTCCATCTGAAAGGCCACAAACAAGAACCTAAACACACTGACCAAGGTAACCGGTCCAATCATGTCGGGAGCAATCCAAAAGGAAAATCAGACAAGCTATCAGTCATTTTATATCTTCAAAAGAGAATATCATACCAATGCCGTAAGCAACTCCACTGGCTTCCACCAAAGGCCAAAATTTAAGTAAACAATTTTGCACAATAACAACGGATATGAAGTCTAACCTCATGTGAGAACCCATAAAAATCCATCGCACACTTCAACATGAACTGCACATCACACACAAGCTCCAATACTCCATTATATTCAAACCTATCAATTCGCTGGTCAATCTTCTGTATGTCCAACCAATTATTCCCACATCCACCAGTGTGTCCAGAATTCTTCTTCCACAAGTCAGTAAGCAAAGGTACAATTTGATGACCTTCCTTACCTATTCTCCTTTGAAACTTGCCAATTACATTCTTGCACTGCAAGAGCAAAAATTTGCATGAGTCTACAGTACATGAACAAAAAGAAAAGCTAAAAGCAAAATCAGCGAGATTATTTAGAACAGATTGTCAAAGATCACTTCAACTAAGAAAAAGTTCAAGTTGTCAAGTGAAGGCCCATAAATAACATTATTGAATTGGTACAACGCAGTTCACACAGACCCCTGACATATCCGCCAGCCTGTGGACTTACCTTGTGCTTGAAATTTAATTTAAATTAAGAGAATGAAAGACAAAAATATACTTTGAATGACATCATTTGAAGAATAAAAGCAATAAAGTTGACAATAATAGGAGAGCAGCTGGTAAGAATGAAACCATTTGAAGATCAGATGCCTGCCAATGCAACAAAGTTCTCCTTTGAAACTTGCCAATTATATAATGAATTATTATGAACAAAGTCCAGAGTAGTCAGTATATGATGTATCGCTCTGATTGACAGTTCATATGACCAGCAGTTATACCAATTCCTTTGACAAAGTCACAAAAGGATCTCTATAGTAAAACGCACCTTTCTCTGGACTATTTCAGACATTTTAGCACCAATAGCTGAAGGCCCACTTGAATTGATAGGCTTGCCCTCCCACTTCTCTCTGAGTTGTTCACCACCATCCTCTGAAGGGGTAGAAATACAATTCAATCTACCAGATTTAGGTGAACCACGCAATTTATAAGTTACTCTCTTTGAAGGCAAACTTCGCTTATTTTTTAACAATGACTCATTCTGATCATGCAAGGCAGCATTAAATTCTCCACGTGATTTTACATCAGGGTCAGTCTGTGATTGTGCACGATATTTACGGTCTGCTTGGACAGCCAAAGAAGCTGATTCTCCACGTTGATGAGATGTCATCTCACTGCTAGACTTTTCCTCAACCCTGTCCGAAGCATGACGTGGTCGAACACGGTGACTGCGTTTACGTCTAAATTTGGGCTGCAAAACTTGTTCATCTTCTCCTTCATCGCGATCATGAATCCAACTGCCAGATTGCTGGCGATCCATGAGAGAATCACCAGATACTGCAATTTCCCCTTCCTCTAAGTCATCTGCCTGGCAAGCATTACCAGAAAAAATATAATAAAATTTTCAGAATGAGATAGAGAAAGCCAAACACCGAAAAGAGTATAAAATTCTAAAAGCAAAGCAAAGACACATACCACCCTTTTGGAAATGGAACTTGGCCTAGAATCTAATGCAGAGAGGGAACCAAATTTCTGAGGGGAAACTGAAGGAAATATAGTCTCTGTCAATCTTTGGTTGTCTGAGGATGATCCTGAGGAAGCAGCTTCTTCAACCATATGACTGTTTCTCATGCTTTCTGAGGAACGAGGAAATTCATATCCTGCATCACAAAGTGGACCATCATCCATTTGATCTTTATTATTTAGTTGAGCTCCATCATCACCACTGTACCCATCATCTTCAAATTCTCCTATTTCCCCTTCTTCATTCGCAGAATATCCATTTCTTTCTTCAGAACTTGCTTCAGAGGATTCTCCATTTTCATCTTCTAACTCTTTATAACTAGGATGTTTTTTCCCCTTGGGTCGACCTCTTCTCCTTTCAGTTTTTGCAGATGCATCAGAACCCATGTCATTGGATTCCACAGCGATACTACCACTCAAGAAAGTGTTCTTTGAAGGTCTTTTTGATAACGCAGCAATAGTGGCATTAACTTCTCTTGTACTGGCTCTAAGCCACTTAGGCACCTGATCATACCGTGTCATCTCCTCAGTCCAATCTAGTTCTTCATCCATTTGATCAAACAGCTCGAGTTCTTCCTCACTCCTGGCAATCATGCGATTCACCTCCTGTGGTGAGGGAACATCAAGGACAGTTTTTTGATACCTTTCTTCATCATGTAATAATGTCTCCAAAGTCATACGTCTCTCTTCATGTGTAGTTCTTTGATCAAAACGTCCAGCATTGATGACCTCATCAGCCATATCAATCTTGTATTGTTGAATATTGTTCCTAATGAGGCTTTCAATGGATCCCATATAACGATCCTTGCCTGCAAGTTCATCCTCCAAATTGACAGTACCCCCACTTCTATGTTCATCCTCTTTTTGATGGCTAGGAATTTGGTCAACAACAGCTTCCATGTAGAGAACCCTGACTTCTCTAGTCTGTCCAATGCGATGAGCTCTCGCAACTGCCTGCTCCTCATTTTTTGGGTTCGGATCAGGATCATATATGATGACTGTGTCTGCAGACTGAAGGTTAAGGCCTCTCCCAGCAGCTCTAATACTAAGCAAGAAGATGAAACAGTCTGAACCTGGGCTATTAAAGTCCACTATAGCTGTTTCACGGTCTTCCAAACTAGTTGTCCCATCAATTCTTCTGTAAACAAGCCGTCGCCACTGCAGGTATTCTTCTATAATGTCTAGAAGTTTTGTCATGGTACTAAACAGCAGAACTCGATGTCCAGTTCGATGCAGTTTAATAAGGATCCTATCAAGGATCCACAATTTCCCACAAGATTTTAGAAGGAACTCTTTGGAGAGGTCATGGAAGTATGGGTAATTAAGCAATGGGTGATTGCAGGTCTTGCGCAGCTCCATGCATCTATTATTTAAAGTTTTATACTGCTTCACCTGGTAAAGTGGACTCTTTTGAACTCTAAGCTTCTCATCCTCAGGATCAAGCCGAAGGGTACCAGTGAATTTGATCCAGTCATAAATGGCACTCTGAATAGCTGACATTCTACATCTTAAAACTTTGGAGATCTGCAATGTAGCATGATGGAGTGAGCTAATAGAAAGAACAAACAGTTAATTAAGAGTTCCACAATTATACCTTTGGTGGTAGTGAGCCTTCAACATCTTCAACACGACGCCTGAGCATGAAAGGCTCAAGAATCTGATGGAGTCGATGAATGATGATAACTTTCTTTTCTGTCTCAAGCCAATCATCCTCTACAACTTGAGTAGGGTCTTCCTTTTGAAAAGGTTTTGAAAACCAATCATGAAATGCTTTTCGATTATCAAAAACCTCAGGAAGAAGTAAATTTAAAAGTGACCAGAGTTCCTTCAGATCATTCTGCAAAGAAAATGACATCATTTACAAATCTATCAAGAAAATTACACATTAACGTATATAAATTTGATTTATTACTTGAGTGTCAGCATATACTTCGATGTTTTAAACATAACCTCATTCCTCTAATTAAAAATTTCATATTCAGATTATAACGGGTTTGTCAGAAACTTTTTCTTAATTGCATTTGTAGACCAGTGGTGTCCAAGCCAACTTGCATGCTTTTCAATTAATCTATATTCCCCGTCCAGGATGATTATATTACTACTGACTACCTAAATGACCTCTTAGAAGAATCCTCATAGACTATAAGTTAAGGTTACAAGACTACCAGAGATCAAATTCCAGAATTTACTTTCTGGTTGAAAGTCAAGCAGGCTTCTACTAAAGAAAAAGACAATAGCAGCTAAGAGTGGCTTATAACTCTTTGAAACCTAGCAAACCATAGATAGCACTTATTAATCTCTATCTTCTCTATGACTGCTTAACATAAGCCCTTAGGTTTGGCTGGCAGGCATAACATAACTGGGTTCATCATCTCTGTCCAAGTCATGTCATATCAAATACTTCTTATGGGTAAAAGAATGCTCAAAGAAATTTAATTTTTTTCAGATAGTAAATTGAATATCTATTTTGTATATGTTTAAATGCAAATATCAGCTAGTTAAAATCGCTCAACAATATTCATATGCAGCTCCCTGGTATAGGTATCAATGCAAAAAAATTAGCAAGGTGAAATAATGACCAAAAGAAGCAGAATCTGTAGAACAAAATAGACAACTGAAGTCTTCATGATATGGTCAAAATGGTAGACAAAGCAAACCTGACCTGCAATGGTGTTCCTGTCAGAAGAAGACGTCTCTGACAACGGTATCTATCAAGATCACGAGCTAGAACTGAATCCCTATCCTTCATTCTTTGTGCTTCATCAATTATGATATACTTCCAATCAATTTTTGACAATTTGGACCGGTCATACATGATGAACTCATAAGTTGTCACAAGGACATTAAATTTCATTGCACAAACCTCCTACATATATAGCAGGAACAGATCATCAAGAGTAATAATAAAATAGCCTCATACATGGAGTTAAAAAGATACACACTTACTTGAGAAAATAATTTTGACCGTTGGTCCTTCCCTCCAACATAAAAAATGCATGACACAGAGGGTAACCAATTATACAACTCACTCTGGATAATGAAGAAAGTTTTTCATGTTAAGAAACACAGTGACAGATATAAGGAAATTTTTTCAATATAAAATAGTGCACAAGCTCACCTTCCAGTTAACCAGAACTGCATTTGGAACAATTATAAGATGCGGGCCGTAATTTCCTTTAAATTCCATCAAGTAGGCAATCAAGGCCATAACCTAGAGAGACGAGAAATGCTTTAATGGTAGTTACAGACAAGCATTGCCACAAAAATATGATACAGTACACTGAAAACATAAGTAGAGTATAATTGTCCTATAGAAATGTCCTGAGTGAGAAATAACATTAATTATAAGGGAACTGTCAATACGCTTCAGAAAACATAAAAATGTCCTTCTCATGATAAGTGTGCGCACAGCAAGGCATAACAATAACCTGCACAGTTTTACCAAGACCCATCTCATCTGCTAAAATTCCATTTAACTTGTTGTTATACAATGAAAGCATCCACTGCAAGCCAACCTTCAAAAATAGCATGTCAAAGAATTAAAAAACTTAGTCATGAAGACAACATAAATCAGTCAGTTATGGAATAACACTTGATCAAATGAAGCAACCTACAAGCTGATAATCTCTCAAGGTTCCAGCTCGTAACATAGATGGCTGCCTTGTGACCTTTTCATTCACGGCATGAGCAAGGCTGTAATACCTGGTAATGACCAAATTATAGTTACTACCAGCAGATGCGTTATTCTGTGGAATCACTTTCACATAAACAATATAATAGCTTAAAAATAAAAATAGCAAAGCATATTCTCTTCAACTTATTATGACCCAACATGTAACACAATTGATCCACCCCCTAATTTTTTTTGACGCTCAGACTTGATACCATATTTATTTCAAATAGATGACCAATAATAACTCACTTGCTGACAGATGAACTGTCTTTAGGAGCGTTCATCTCCATAAAACGATTTCTGATCATCACTTCCTCCCCAGCACAAGCTGCAGCTGCTCTGACTTCTTCTTCAGAAAGACCCTTTAGTCAGAAACCAGGTAACAAATTAGTGAAAATAAATAATCTAAGAGGTCAAGTTTTGAATTGAACACGTTCAAATAGCATCAGCTAGAACACATCAAACAAAAAAAACCTCAAGGGGGAAAAACAGAAACAGAGGCATTTTTCTAGATTCTTGGAATGGGTAATTTTTTTTTTTTTTTTTGGGAGGGAGGGGGGGGATTTATTTAAGCATGCCTGCAATCGTGCTGCAGCTGCAGCGGTTCTTGCAGCCTCCTCCACTTCCTGCTGATTTTTGGCAGTTGTTATTTTACTTCCCAATTTTTGTAAATAGTCCTCAGTCTGAGTTAAGAAGGATGAAAGCACAGCATATCTCTCTGCAGCATCACCGGAGAGGCTAGTCTGCTGCTCTAACAACATCTCCCTGTATCGGTCAACGTCATTATTTTTCAAGGCTTCCATCCTTTTGTTCCTATCATCATCTTTATGCTTTGAGAATTCCCTCAACATTCTCTCATGATATTTGCCCACACCCCTGTTGCGGGCAATTCGAGCATCACGTACAGCCCAATGTGCCTCAAGAAGCTTCTTACGCCACTGAAATATAGATTTGAGTTGTTTCTCCCGTAGAGCTTTCTGAGAGGCTTGCACTTGTCTAGCAAGTTCAATACGTTGACGCTCACACAGTCTAACAAACTTACGATATGGCCTATCTGGCATTGCCATTATCTCTTGTTGCTGCTGATCAATCTCATCCCTCAGTCGTGCCTGAAGATCTAAAAGACGAAGCTTTTTCTCTTCAATTTGCAGCCTCAAAACAAGATCTGGCCTAATTCTTTTTCTCTCCAAGTTCACTGCCAGTAAACCTTCAATCTTTTTCATATTTTCTGCCCTTCTCTTTGTAAGTACTTCCATGCCTTCCTCATAAAGAAGATCTTTGACATCATAGGCCAGAGACAAATTATTGTTGTTCACCAACATAGATGACCCAAATGAGTCAGGTTTCCTAGTGAAAAAAGGGAAATCAAAAAGGGGCCCATGATATTTTCTTGTGGATGCCATATCCTTTGGTTGAGTAACAGAGCTAGTTTGTGCAGGTTTGTTAAGTTGAACTGTGTCATGCGAAACGATAGCCTTTCCCCTATCTAGAGGCAACTCTGTTCTAACAGGAGTTCTGTTAATTCCACGATCATTCTCCTTGTCTGACTTCATTGATTGCTGCTCTTCTTTTCCAACAGAAGCAGTTTCCTTTGGCACAACCGGCATAGCTTGCATATGAACAGTTGGAGCAGTGGATTTCTCATCTCTGGAAGAGGCTTCCTGCTTCAAGGAACTCGGTTTATTTATTGCAGGGACAGATTGGATATCCTTTGTTTTGGATTCAATGTGCCTTGGGTGTTCTGCCACGGTATTGCCAGCAGATTTCTCTATATTCTGTCCTCCAGCAGGATGGATTGTCTGCTGCAATTGCAACTCAAGAGGTGGTGGAACAATAGCCTGAAGAAGTTCTTGTGGAAGTGCACCCTCTCCTTTCTATCAACAAAAAGAAAAAAAGCAAAAACAAAATCCATAAAAATTATAAACAGTACATATTCTCTAGGAATATATTTACATAACATGCAAATAGAATTAGCAAGATACAATTAGAGTGAGAAAGGACGTATGGATTTAACCTTCAGCCTCCTGAGTGCTAATATCTGTGCTTTAAGTACATGCAACTGCTGTTTGGTAAATCCAGGTCGTTGCTGAGGTATCTGAGTTGGTGTCCCAAGGGGTTTGACATTATTTCCTGAAGTCCCTTCATTTGTGGAACCAGTAGTCTGAGCAGAAGATTGGTTTAACTGCCTCATGTATGGAACTTGTGGTAAATCAGGTCCTGGTAGTAATTTTTTGGCATTCAAAGGATGATCTGCAACATGATTCATATTAGCAGAAAACTGTTGGGGATGCATAGGAGGCAATCCATTTCCAGCAGCACCAGGCTGCCTCAGAGATGCTTGAGACTCTCTGCCATGAATGTTAGTTTGTGGCACTGCCACGTCATTGCCACTACCGGCTGTACCAGTATTTGTTGGTGGAACGAAGTGGCTGGGGGGAACTGTCTGCCTGGCTTTTGCACATCCAGACTTCCCAGACAAATCACTTGATGAATTAGCATGAGCTGGGTTCTCCATCGGAGAAGTAACTTGTTGTTTTGAAACGGGGACAGGTGATGATTGAGGAGCAACATTATTCTCATTTGGCTTTTGTTGTGAAACCATCTTTGACTGCATCATAGGAATGAGTTGTGCCACTAAGTTAGCATTTGAAGGATGCGATAGATCAATGTTACGTTCATGTGCCCATGCCTGCAAAGCATGCAGTTGAGCAGATACCGCCATCTGGTTGTTCACAGCATTTTGGATGCCTTGAGGAGTTGTTTGTGCTTGCATGGCTCTTATCATGTTTCCAGGCATTACATGCCCAATGGCCGGTCCTTGGGTTGAAGACTTTCCATCACTCTTGTGATCCATTGCTTGATGTTGTCCTTGATCAATCTGCTTTTCCCCATGAGAGAATTGTTCAGATGAATTCCTAGGAGTCGAACAATGTGCTTGATTAATTGCCTGCAAGGGAATTAGTTCCTGCATTTTCAAGTTTCCCATACGCATTTCTTGATCCTTTACAGTTGAAGAGCCTAACATTCCCATTTTAGTTTGCTGCTGTGATTGCATTGCCAAAGCAGACTTTTGTTGGGCAGCTTTCAGAGCAATTTGAAGGTATGCTTGATGGACAGGATTAGGCATTTGTTGCTCCATGCCTTGACCCCTGATCTGGGCCTCCTGACTGGGACCATGCTGAGTGAAATCAATCGATTTCCGTGATTGCTGTGGCAGTTGTACAGGACTGGGAGATGAGAAATTGTTAGTACCGTACACCCCTTGAAGCCCTGCTTGATATGCTAAAAATGTTTCATTCCCTTCAGGTTTTCTAAGTAGTTGCGGTTGCAATGACTGCATAAGCATATAGTCCAAATGGAAGTCATCATTCCGTAACATCAATTATTAGGAGATAAGTTTGACAAAAAGCAAAGCAGTTACTATCACCCAAAATGACATCAGTATTTGTAATAGGATACTAATGAAAATACCATTGACATCAAGACCCAGCAGTTATATAAATTCACGTCATAGTACAGAAAAGCCATTCTGGCATCCAAGCACTTACGATCCTATAATTGAATCAAGACCTTATAAAAATAAACAAAACGATTGAAAAGAAAATTCAGTTGAGGCTTACAATGGCTACCACTAAATCTATAAAAAGGAGGGGAAGGGGAGGAGGAAAAGAAGGTTATTCCACAAAAGTAACATAACCAATAAAGTAGAAATAAGATGCTGAAAATGACAGATTTTAAGCACCATAGAACAATAGTTGCACAGAATTGGTCATATATCAATTACCATAATATTTTGATAAGTCGTCGATATGATTATTATCTTCCCATCTAAGATTACAAAAGACAGAAAAGTGGCAGCTTACAGGAAACAGATGGTTTTAATGTAGATAACAGGAATTGAAAAAACATCAGCAACAGTTAAAGCTAAAATTAACAACACGCAGAAAATGACAAAAAACCACTTTTAGCAAGTTGCAACTGGGGCTTGTCTGGTTATACAACACAGCTAATCAGCATGTTCAAAGTCCAATAAATAGTTCCTGAAGAGAGAGGGAGAGTCTATAGAAAAAGGCAATAAATTACAAGTTTCATTACCCAAAATGTATAACCCCGTCAGTGTTTGAAAGGAAGCACCCAAGAAAATTGAATAAAAGAAACGGCATGTGCAGGAAAAATAAGAAAAATATTCAAAGCCTACAGCACAATTTATAATACTGTGATTTAAGGCAAGTTGACTAAAATTAACAATGTTAGCACTTTGTTCCACCCAAGCAGTTACAGGTTCAATGCTCTCATCAGTTTCCAAATTTTACTTATTTCAGATATCTCTAGTTTGGCTGGCAAAAAATGTGTACTTTCTTTTGTAATTAAACACCCAGACCACAAATTTCAGCAACAACCCATTCCCAATAAAACATTCCCAAATCCAGAAACCAATGGGTGATAGACACATTCAAACCCCATTAATAGTACAACTGAGAAACAACTCGCAAAAACTTCAGAGTAAGCAGTCAACTAAATTACGATAGAAATTCAGCTCAACCCAGAAATGCACACCTGCCTAGACCCAATCTGCTGGTGTTGCTGCTGCTGCAACGTGTCTAGCCCCAAGTGAGACGTTGACACTGCCGAAGATGGAGAGGATTGGGAAGCAGCTGACGATGCGGCGCGCCCTGCCGGTCCCACTCCCGGGTTCCGGCAGGGTCCACCACTACCGGGACCAGAAGATTGCATGCAATTAACCCAGAATTCAATGGGGGCAAGTCCCAAGCTGCCAACTAAAATCAACGTCGGCAAAAAATCACAATTAATCCAACCCAGAAAGAAAATTCCGAAATTACTCCAAAAAAATTCAATAGACCAGCATTGTTTCCCTCCGATCCCAACGTTCAAAATCTGTCGACGCCATCTTTTCCCTTTATCTACAGTGTCCTCTCTAGCTGCAGACGCTGCAAATTTTATTTCTGTAAAAGCCGCAACTTTTGGGACATTAGACGATAGATCTTCAGAAGCTTAGGCCCCCAGAGAAGCGAACTAAGACGGAATCGGTGATTCTACTATGAAACGGACGAGATTTTGCAATTTCCAGTCAAACCCTACGAATTCTTTTTTCTTTTTTATGTTTTCTTTTTTTAAAAAAAATGGTGTTTGTTTGCTCAAGTTGACAATGAAGGCTCAGCGTCTATGCCTTTATGCCAAAATAAGGGATGGACGCTGCGGTGAAAGTTTTACAAAACTTGCAAATCAATAATCATCGTTTCAATTCACGGTAATAAAAACGGACCTCTAATTCGTGTGGATTCTCGCCATGAGCCTCTCTATTGGTGTGAAGAATTCATGCGTATCTCTTCTCCTGTGGGAATATTTGGCCCTTGTCTTTTATTTATTCGTGTAGAGAGATATTATCCTTTCTCCACTTAATTTCATAGGCTACAGAAAAATTGGTTAAAATTGTTTAAACCTAATAAATATATAAAAATACAATTTATTTTTTAAACAAATTGAGAGAATGGACAAATAGTTGATTAATATGGTGAGACTAACCAACACTTGATATGAGTAAAAAAAAATTAAAAAAAATGATACCAAAATTTTTGGACAGACTGCTAATTATTTTATAAATAAAAACATGTCATCCTCAAAAAGATTTTTTTTTTGAGAAAATATTATTTTATACTGCTTTGGAGCCTTGTAGAAAGTGTTCTGCGTCATTTTTATAGGGTTATTAAATAGTTTTAAGGAGTGTTGATATTTTATATATATAGGGATGGTAAGAGAGTTAATGTTTTTTTAATGTTGGAATTTGGTGTAATTAATAAGAGTAATATTGAAAATCACTTGAATTTAATAATAAGTTTAATGATTTTGATTTTCACCAAGATGTAATATTTTTTTTATAGCAAACAGAACTACTGTTACGAATAAGGCAACTAAGAATATCAAGAAAATATCTTTCTAATAAATTTTTGCAGCTTCCCTTACTTTTATTTATATATATATGAAAGTTTAGGTAGAGATAACACCCCGTCTTCTATCGTGATCGTGACATACCTCCGCACTCAAAGAAATGACTTTACGGAGATACTTACAAATCACCCACCAATGAGGTCCTCACATCGACCAACGGGTATTAAACCTCCCCTCTTTTAGGGTAAAGAGCGACGTCTTAGTCAACTGTGTCAATCATCATTGGCTTTCCTTACTTTTCTTAAAGCAAATGAATGTATAATTTTTTTTTAAAAAAAAAAAAAACTATGCAAGGTGGTGTTTTGTGTTTATGAAGCCTTATCTGAATAGAATCATGACTAATGGTTAACTGACACTATCCAATATCAGCAAATTTGTAAATGGGTATTTAAGGGAATATTTAGTAAATCAAACCTGATAAATATATTTAATGCAAAACATGTGCTGACAGTTACTATTGATATATGTAGACACACACATTCCTTCTGGTTCTAATCATGAGGAAAATTAGCTTGATCTAAAATATTGGACAACGACTTAGAGTTTATATTCTTTTTCAATACTTACTGTTTTTCTCGTTAATTTTTTAAAGAAATTAGTATGCTTTTAATTTTATCAGAGCACTTCACTTGGACATTAATTGTAGTGAAGAAGAAAGTTGAAAAATTATGTATTCTTTTATAAGTCTAAGAATGTTGGCTACTATTAATCTATTATTTGAAAAACCAAGAAGCAATTAATTTTGTCTTATAATTAGAAATGGAGTCTGGAGAGATTAATGTGCAGTAAAGTTATGTATGTCTTGCTAAATAATTCATCAGGCTATATTATTCATTAATAAAAAGATTTAATGTTTCTGCATTTGCTGCAGAAATTTTTATCTGTCACACTCACATAAAAGCGAGTGGGTTCTATTATAAAGAGAAGAGAGAGAACATATCAGTGGGACCCACTCACTTTTATATGAGTGTGGCAGATAAAAACTTTTTGCAGCAAAAGTAGAAACATTAAACCCTTAATAAAATTCTCACATCAGCAGCAATATGATTTAAACTCCTGATCTAGATATTTTGTTTTAAACTCATGACCAAGAATGATTGTATGTTTTGAAGGAATCCACATTCCTTACTCATCTAAAAGATTAGCAGGGAATGCTCATCCTCAAAATGAGTGTTTTTTTTTTAAAAAAAAAAATCTTTAGTAGAATTAAGGTAGATTTAGTAGTCTGAAGTTTTTTTAGTAACATCCCGATCTCAAATAAATTATTTTTTAGTGCATCCAACACCAGTATTTTGGGCCGTTAATAAGTGCTATTAGAAAAAAATACTTCATGGTACTGGATACATTAAAAATTAATTAATTTAAGCAATTTGATATATTGGGTCTACTGAAAAATATTATAGGATATTGTGTGCTACTGGAAAAATATTTCTAGATGATGGATATACTATAAATTAATTAATTTGAGATGATGGGTGCTACAAATACTTCAAAATGCAGCGTACAATTTAATCCAAGTAAATAAGAATGTACAAACAATTTTTTTTAAAAAAAAAGTTATCAAATCCGGACTGGCCACTAAACTTGTTGGGGTACGAGGTAAAAGGTCAGTGGGTCAAATCAGAGTCAAATCAGATAAACCTGGGACCAAGCCGGCGAGAAAATGAAGATCTCATAGTTATCAATATGAAATTCTAAAGTAAATTAAAAAAAAAAATGATTTTTTTAAAATGATGAATCGGGTTGATACCCAGACCTGACTAATTTACCGACCTATTTGTTGGTTTCTCGGCTATCCAAATTTCAAAATCCTGGATTAAAAATGGGTTCCCTCACATTTTGAGGGATGACCCTTTTTAAGGCACTAGATTGGGATATTAACAAATTGTCTTTTTGAAATTTGGCCATGATATAAGTTTTCTTAAAAAATTAAACGGCTGGCGCAGAGGGTTTATGGGTTGGGTTTGGGGTTCAAGGCCCAACGTCTTTTTCTTCTTCTTTTTTTTATATATAATCATCTAGTATATAGTTTGAGGTTCGTGACTGTCTCTCCCAACATAAGTGTTTCTTTTGAGATTCGAACTTAAAACCCTAAGGGATCTAACGGGGCCTTGCACTTCAGGTTTGGGGTTTGGATTTCAGGGCCTGAGTGAGATATGTGATTTTTTTTTTAGTTTAATATATCTAAATTACACAATTATTCAGGTATAAGAATTATAATTATTATACCTTTCAACAAGTCTTCCTACATATTACTATTATTTTAGTTAGAATAATTCATATTTGATAATCTAACTTCATATAAACTGTTCCAGTTCCTTTAATTTATTTCAGTACTCCAACTCTAATACTATCAATATCAAATGATAATATTTATAGATATGTATATGTAAAAAAAGTGTGGGTTTCACTACAAAAAGTAACAGTGTTAGGTTAAATTTAATGGTGCTAACATTTTAAATGTTTATTAGTATTTTTACACCTCTGAAATATATATGGTGTCAAACATACTTTTAGTAAAAGGTTGTGAGCATTTTTACTCTTTTAACTCTTAGGGTCTTTTTGGTTTTGAGGGACCCCTTATTTGGCACCTAAAAATTTTCCCTTGTGCAGACAATTTTGCCCTTGATTTCATTGCCTCCCTTCCTCCATCCCCATCATCAATTCATCATGCAGTCAACCTCCAAGGCTTGTTCTCTGGAGACGTCATCGACCTACCTCCCACAACCTTCACTTTCATGGCTTCACTAACGTCCACCCAATTGGTGGCAAACACCACCATCAGCAGCACCTTTGCAGTTCAACGATTTTGTTACAGAAAGTCATAAGTCATAGATATGGTTCATTGAGTTCATCACAGTTTTGAGAAAGTTGTGGGTTCTAGTGACTTTGTGATTATAATATGATTTGCTTCTTCAAAAGCTCTCCTCTTAGAACTCCATGTTCTCGTAGTGGAAATTTTGCAAGCTTACTAAAACCGGGCCTGTCATTGAAGTAGTACTGGGTCAAGGGTCAAGTCAAACCGGAGCTAACCTAGGCCAAACGTGAGAAAGTAAAGATTTGAGAATTATTAATATGAAATTATAAAGAAAAAAAAAAAAAAAAAAAACAGGTTAATGATCGACTGGGCGGACCGGTTCACCAGTTTCCTAGCCAAATAAGTTGGTCCAGTCCGGATTTAATTACACTTAAATTTTGACAGTTGTCTGTTTTTTTAAAAAAAATTGGGACCATGGTGGTGTCAGTTCAAAGTTGTTGCTTTTTATGTAATTTTTTTATTCTATTTTTCTGCATTTTTTTCAAAAAATTGTTTTTTGAAATAGAGACAGTGACGGTATGGTTTTTGGGAGAGGATCCTCTCATTGGCGGATCCTCTCCCCATCCTCTCGCGGATCTCGGTAATCCTAATCTAGATTTGGACGGCCGAGATGAAGTCTGGATTTTTTTAAAAAAAAAATATAAAAAAAAAATGAAAAAAAAAAAAAACTTGGATCAAGATTTGGACCATCCAGGATCACGATGAGGATGGGGAGGGATCCGCCAATGAGAGGATCCGGACCCATGGTTTTTCTGAAATATGGACAGTGACAGTATGGTCTCTCCTTTTTTTTTCCCCGAACAGAGGCAATATCTGCGGATACATATTTACAATTATAACCTTATAAGTGTTATTATTATAATTATCAGAATGGGTTTATATTATCATAAGTTTCATTATTATAATATTTATTTAGGATTATCAAACATGCTTTGTAAAAACAACTTATAGGAGGGAAGGGGCAAAATTGTCTATATAAATTTTTTTTCCTTCCCTTCCCTCCTAAACCAAATAAGGTAACATTAAAATCTCTTATTTCTTCTCCATTCTCATCAATTCAAACAAGGTAACATTAAAATCTTTCCCCTCATTTTTGTTCCATTAAACCAAACAGACCCTTAATATTATTTTAAAAAATTAGATTTATTAATTTTGATTTATCAACATTTTAAAATATTCTATAACATTTTCAATATCAATATTTTTATTAATGAAAATAATGTTGTTAGGGATAAAAGACTATAATGACACTTTGAAATCGGAAGGTTCCAAAAAAAAAAAAACTTTAAAAATAGTATTTCGAATATTCATAATACCATATAAATGTGAATATTTGATTTTTTTTTAAAATTAAAATGAAATTACACAAATGCCCTTACATATTTTTTTTGAAAAAAAAAACTGCCGCGTTTTATTTTATAGATTTGGTTTCTAAGAGCAAAGGCAGCCAATATTTTTGGTGTGTGGTTGGAAGCCGAAATTGAAGAAGAAAATAGTGAGAGGAGGAAATCACAATCACCACCTTCATCATCTTTTCTGATGGTTTCACCATTACCACTGTCATCAGAAAGTACTCTGCCACCACCATTGAACCCTGCCCTTGCTTGAGGAAGATTGAGAAAGGTTATGTCTTGAGGAAGAAGACCTTCATCTTGGAGGCCGAACCTTGAATAAAGAAGGAGAAAGGGAATCCGAGACCATCATTGTCTTCTCTCTACCTTCACCACTATTAATCCCCTTTCCAACCCCCAACCTCTCTCCACTCCATTGCATCCACAGCACTATTTTCACTACCAACGTCACCATCACTTCCTCTATTCTACCCATTATATAGGAGGGTTGATCATAGACCAGACCAGATTGGGTTTGGCCTTAACCTGAGGCCCGATCTAGTTCGGGCTGGACCAAACCACCTGGACCAATCCACGCAGTCCAAGACCTTTTTTTTTTTTTTGCCTTATTTGAGAGGCAATATTTGAACTTATTAAGACTATAACAATACCTATAATCATATATAAAACATATCACAAATTATTAAAACACAATCATAAATCCATGATAATCTCCAACAACATTGAATAATAACAAAAATCAACAACATTCAAGTAACTTTTTTTAAAAAAAAAAAAATATTTGTGTTAGACTGGACCAGACTAAGGGGTCTGAGGCCTTGGTCTGAAATCCAATCCAGCCTGAGAAGACCAATCTGGTCTGGTCTGGTCTGCCCAATATTGCGTAGGTCCAATTTTTCTTCATCAAACTGGGTTACCTGGACCACCAGGGTTTTTGCTCATCCCTATTACATAGCATAATCTTTTCTTTCTTACCATCAACTTCCCTCCTCCTTGACCTTCAAACCTTTCCCCTCTTCAACTTCGTCTTCTATCCTCAATCCATTCTTTCACCACAGATGCTTTGTCGAAAAGTGTTGTTGTCTTTTCATGGTGATAAATGGTGCTATGTAGGTGTTGGCGCCTCATATTTTTAAATAAGAATTTGTGAAAAACTTATCTTAAATTGTTAAAACCTTATATAAACTTGTGAAACCTTTATTGCAAGTGGTGAATTTTGAATTAGAACTTGTGAAAAATAACACCTTGCCATTATAGCAAATGTTGATTTTTAAATTAGAATTTGTAAAAATCTTATCAAAACTTGTCAAAACTTTATCTTAACTTGTTAAACCTTTATCAGAAGTGAGAATTAACATCTTGTTGTTATAGCAAGTGGTGATTTTTGAATTGAAATTTGTAAAAATTGTATTAGAACTTGTTAAAATCTTAAATAAACATATTAAACTCTTATAAAAAATGGGAGCACGTTTTTTAAACTCAAAAGGACATTCTTGTTCTTTCAATTTAATTTTGAAAAGGACAAATCAAGCCTTCACAAATTGTTAATATTATGAATATTTGGAACACATTTTTATCCTTTAGCATTTTTAAAGTTTTTTTTTAAGGGATTTCCCCTCATAAAATTAAGGAATAAAAAATGTTCAACTTCGTCATCTATCCTCAATCCATTCTTTCACCACAAATGCTTTGTCGAAAAGTGTTTTTGGTCTTCTCATGGTTATAAACGGTGCTATGTAGGTGTTGGCGCCTCGTATTTTTTAATGAGAATTTGTAAAAAGGTTATCATAAATGGTTAAAACCTTATATGAACTTGTGAAACCTTTACTACAAGTGGTGAGTTTTGAATTAGAACTTGTGAAATCTTATGAGAATTTATTAAAATCTCATCTAAACTTGTGAAAACCCTTTATTAAAAGTGAGAATCAACACCTTGCCATTATAGCAAATGTTGATTTTTTAAATCAGGATTTATAAAAATCTTATCAAAACTTGTCAAAACCTTATTTAAACTTGTTAAACCCTTATTAAAAGTGGGAATTAACATCTTGTTATTATAGCAAGTAGTAATTTTTGAATTAAAATTTGTGAAAATTTTATTAGAACTTGTTAAAAATCTTATATAAACTTATTAAACCCTTATAAAAAATGGAGCACGTTTTTTAAACTCAAAAGGACATTCTTGTTCTTTCCATTTAATTTTGAACAAAACTTAAAAGGACATTCTTGTTCTTTCCATTTAATTTTGAAAAGGACAAATCAAGTCTTTACAAATTTTTAGTATTATAAATATTCGGAATAGATTTTTATCCTTTGGCATTTTTAAAGTTTTTTTTAAGGGATTTTCCCTCATAAAATTAAGGAATTTTTTTTTTTGCATAAAATAGTAAAATTAGAGGACCAAGGATACATTTTTGCCAATTTTAACTTGTTTTATTAAATTTTAGATGACATTTAAGATACTTGTTCTGTTTATTAGAAAAATTATCACGAAAAGCTTGTACTACTTCACAAACTTAAAATAGGCATTTACAGTTACACAACACACATTCTTCAGAAAAAAAGAGGATTGAACACCTTGAATCATCAAACCTTTATGGTGCAAACAAGCTCCAACCTTTATTCTGATGATTTCTGCTACCAGAGGATTGTAACAGAGGAATGCTCATCCATGCAACAACTTCCACAGCAAGTCTTTCTAGTTGTTTCAGAGCGATTCGCTTCTGAATCAATCCACTGCCACTGGTTGCATGTTTTCGGCCTCTCTCCGAAGTTCTTGGAACAGGACAGATGACAGATACCGCTCCCCGAAACTTGGGTGAACCGTCTGAGATTCAAGTTACCATTGATCATTTCGAAAATCAGCAACAAGGATAAAGAAAATGTTAACACAGAAAAATGTGCAGATAATTGCAGAGTTTTAATCATTGATGTTAAAAATCACAATGCAACTCATCAAATCATCTAGATTTAGGCTAATATACGTCTCAACGCGTAAGTGTTTCTTACCACAATCAGTTTGCCCTTGTTCTCTGGCAACCTTGCCAATCTCAGTGCTGCAACTGTATTAGCTCCAGATGATATCCCTACCTGTAAAACCGAACCAGACAAGAAAATATGAATGCAAAGGCAAGAAGTATGAACACTAAAACCTCATCTAGTGCTGTGTCTAGTGCCAGTGTACAGTATGTGTTAGATTATGATGCAGTTTTTTTTTTTAGGAAAATCACACTAAGGTCTCAACCCAAAAAAATAATATCAGAAAAGTCTCATAGCTTGTTAATGGCAGGTAGAAGAGCCACAATTGACAAATTGTGAGATTTTTCTGATAGTATTTTACTTAACTAGGACCCTGGTGTGATTTTCCCTTCATTTTTCCTAGTGCATGTACTTTATAGGTTTCGAGTCTTTATATGAAATCTACGGCTAGAGGAGTGGATTACCATGAGTCCTTCCCTCAAGGCCAACTCTCTGGCCATGTTAACTGAATCATCACTGCTAATCTACAAACAAAAGATTCACAGAACATGTTTGAGAACATAATTGGGGAAAATCAAGCTAGCTCTGTGCCTAAGATGAAGTGAAATTCACAGCACGTACTTCAAGAACTTTCTCCATTACATCCATGTCCAATATGTCTGGTTTGAAACCAACCCCATTGCCAGTAATTTCATGAGGACCTGTTTCATTTGACAATGTCAGAGTTTTTAACTTCTTGTAAAAGTTGTCAAACTTGGGTCTCACTCAATTATAAAGGCATGATTACATTTTTATTCATAATAGCTTGGTAGTAGGCAATATATACAACGACTTTCTCATCTTTAATCATGTTCTCTGTAAAGTTCGGATTTCAGAATGATGAAAAATATATTTCAATAAAAGAAAAAAATTACATTCTTCTCTACAACTTATTTTTCTGGAGAAGAGAAGGCAGCAAAAGCATGAACTTACCAGGTTTACCACCATTCAGAACATTACTCTCAGCAGGCTCCACTCCATATATCTAATGGAATTGAAAATATTTCATTTACAATCAATATGTCTAACAAAAAATTATTCAATATGTCATGATTTTAACTGAGTTCAGGGCACATTACCTTAACATTGGGATTTTTAGATTTAAGATATTGTCCAACTCCAGAAACCGTTCCTCCACTGCCTATTCCCATAACAAATATGTCTACTAGTCCATTTGTGTCCTCCCAAATCTCTGGACCAGTAGTTTTAAAATGCACCTGCAATTCACATTTTGAACTATCTTACTTCAACAATTAGCCTAAACATACTTTTCATCCCTTAATTTTTCAATCAAAACAAAACAAGAGGATTGGATACTTTTTCAAACTCCACCACAAGATTAGATGTTTTTTTTTTTTTTCAAGGATGGTGAGAATACTAAATCTTTACCACCCCATCCTTAACACCTTAGCACTAAATCTATTTTTTTTTCTAGGATACTCAAATGATTCTCAACTTCTCAGTGAAAAACTCCAAATGGGATCACCCATGTACCTGAGTATTAGCTGGGTTTGAGAATTGTTGAAGCATGAAAGCATTTGGTGTGGATTCAAGAAGTTCATATGCCTTCTTAACCGTTCCTCCCATTCCCTTGGTCGGATCAGTGAGGATCAGGTCAGCTCCAAATGCTCTCATGGTCACCCTTCTTTCCAAGCTTGTGTAAGAAGGCATGGTAAGTACCATCTTATAGCCTTTCATGGCTGCAATAAATGCCATACTTATCCCCATATTGCCTGATGTTGGCTCTATCAGAGTTGTCTGCACCAAAAATTTATAGCAATTTTTAGCATATCTATCCATGAACATGCCCATGTAACAGAAAATGGGCATGTATGGAAGCACTGCAAATTTTTCATTTTTTTTGGATAAACCCTTAAAAAATGAAACAATTAATTGGTTGGCAGATCTACACCAAAAGCACCATTTCTTTGCTTCTGCTGCAGCATGGTCTACAGGTACCCAATATGGTTTTGAAATTGAGTCAACTAACCTTCCCAGGGGATATCAGATTCTTTTTTTCTGCATCATTGATCATAGCCATTGCAGGTCTGGAAAATTAAAGAGATAAAACCTCCATGAAGTTAGTTTCTGATATTAAGGTCAATAGATGCATGATAGAATTTCAAATAGGACTACTACAACAGAAATAGGATAGACCTGTCTTTGATGCTAGCAGTGGGCTGCATCATCTCTTGCTTTACAGCAATATAAGCTCCACATCCTTCAGTGACTTTGTTAAGATAAACAAGTGGTGTTCTTCCAATCAGCTGAAAGATGAAGTCTTGTGTTTCAGATTTTTATGATCAGTTGTGTAAAATCCTCCAGTAAACAAAGGCAAAATCAATACATAGCTCTACAAAAAGAAATCTCGCTAAGATCGAATTAAAACAAACTCTTGTAATGGAGTCCAGCAAATGCATGCAAACCAGCTCAAAGACTGTGACTGTAGTGGAAAATTTGAAGCTTGAAAGCTTTCAAGAGCATAAAAATTTGCAGGGAAATGTAGAAAAAGAGGGAGATAAAAGAATGAATTTTACTTGGGAAACATGTTTCTTGATGTTGGTGGCAGGAAGATCCTTGGGCAGATCTCTGATCTTTTGGGCAAGAGAAGGAGAATCAATAATGGGCTCGGTGGAGAAGAGTCTAGTGAACAAAGGGTAATCGGAGTGAGCAGAAAGGGAAGGCTTTTTCTTGAGGAAGGTCCTAAGCGCAGCCATTTATGGAGGAGGAGGAGCTTAGCTTCACTGCTTCTTTCCCTTGCAACGAGGCAAAGCAAAACTGAAACCCAGAAAATAATATAATAAAGGAGTGAGATGACCAAATATTGGCGAGGTTCGCTTATTTATAAGGCTCTCGTGAAACGAATCTCAAGGTTCATCATCCACACACAGATATGGATTTTGAGCTTTTGGACTCCACGTTGAATGCAAAAGCCGCCCACCTTTCCCCGCTGAAACATAAGGTAACTTCGTTCAAATTGCCAAGGTTCCATTTATAACTTTATTTTAACCAAATCTCACCAACTAAACTAAAGAGAGATAGTTAACTCAATGATTATGGGTTAAATTTTTAACTTTATCTTCATTTATGATTATATATTTTTCATCTGTTTCTTCTCTTTGTATCATCATAAGTACAATTAATATAAATAAAACTATCAGAATCTCATTCATTACATGATGAGACTACTTATAAATAAAACTAAATTTTTTGGTCAAAATAAACTTATAAATATCACCAAAATTGGTATTTTGTTAAGTTTCATGTGTTTTATTTTTAAATTATAATTTCATATGAAAAAATAAAACATGTGATAATATGTGCTTGGAGAATTTGATATAATAGATATAAGTAAGTTTGAAACGTTATTCTAATCCTTTTTTCTCCTTTTTTTAATATATTTATTTATTGAAATCCACCAACTATATTACATGCTGTGATCCTAATCCGGAACCTACTGACCATTATTTGTTTGTAATAGAGTGTTGATAAAAGGGTTAAGGTGCAAAAATGTATACGTGTTTTTGTCGAAAAGAAAGACTCGATGTGAAGTTTTTTTTTTTGGTGCAAAAGTGTACACGCGCTTCTTTTAATTAAGTGCAAAAAATATCGTTTGAATCGTTAAGTTTGACTTTGATTCTTGATTGACGATGATGACGCCAAGATTTCAAAGGTGCAAAAATGTATACGCGTCTTTGTCAAAAAGTCACGTGCAAAAAGACTTCTATCGCAAGACTCCTCCGACCAAAGACACGCTCATTTTTGCGAACTTTCAAAATGCCACGCCATCACGCAAATCAAAAAAAAAGTCAAACTTAACGGTCAAACGATATTTTTTGCACTTAATTTGTAACCACGCGTGTATACTTTTACACCCCAAAAAAACACTTCACATTCTTGACTCTCCTCCGACAAAAGACACGCCTATTTTTACACCTTAACCTCGATAAAATTCAATTTTCTTAAATCTTATAAGAAATTGACAGAGATTTTTTCTTGTAAACAAATATTATTCGTCGTATTAATTAATATATGGATGAAATTATTTTTTTTGCAAGAAAATGTTATAATTGTCCTGCATTTTTTAATCAATAATTTAGAATATGTCTAGTATTTAGGAGGTAGTGCGAAATATCAATAATTAAGAGCTTGTTTAAATTAATGTCGAGTGGATTCAAACTGATGTTTTTAGGCTTAAAGGCTGATTAAAAAATTTATCTTTGGAACATCATTGCAGGAAAATGACTTTTTGCCCAATAATAATTCCAAAATTAAATAAATTTTTGACTTTTTTTCATAAAATAATTTTTGGATATAGTATCATCCAAATAAGTCTCCATCATACTGACTTTTTAAAATAACTTATTCAAACATAAATTATATATTATAGTAATTAATTTTCACTCCAACTTCAATCCACCGAGATGAAGATCAGTTTTATAAAAAGTTGATCCAAAAACAAAAGGATACCTCATAAATTCATAGCCAAATTGAGTATTCCTTCCTTGAGAGGCATCAACAACTTTTTCTTGCAGCGATATAAAGTCAGTAAAACCACGTGGGTTACTAGACTTTTTGTAACTGTGAAATACTTCTTTCGGTCTTAATTATAAGACATATTTATCAGATTTTGAAAAGATTAAATATAGAAGTTAAAATAGTTAAGAGTAAATACTCTTTTGGTCCCTGACAAAAATCACGGACCTCATTTTAGTCCCTTACAAAAATCGACCCTTATTCGTCTTTTTTATGGATTAAAATGGACCTTTTGGAAATTTGTGAGGGATCAAAATGTCAACCAATCGACTCTTATTCGTCTTTTTTATGGACTAAAAAGGACATTTTTTTTGTAAGGGACCAAAATGAGGATCGCGTTTTTTGCCAGGGACCAAAAAGGGTATTTACTCAATAGTTCATTATATTTCTTTTCCTAAAATGTCCTTAATCCCTAACTTCATGCCAATAATTCCTCTAATCTCTAACTTCATTGGATAAGGGATATTTTAGGAATAAATTGATAAAAGTTAGAAATGTGTCTTATAATTAAGATCAAAGCCAACTATCGAATGTTGTCTCATAATTAGGACTCGAATGAGTAATAAGTTCTTGGGAAAATCCATCTCAGGGCCAATATTTGCAAAAAAAAATGTCAAAAAAGGCCCAAGAAAAAGTCACATGTCAAAAAGCGCTAGGACCTTTTCTAATATTATTTCATAAAATGTTAGTTGTTAATGGGACTGATATAGTTGTTAACGGGTACTGATTTAGTTGTTAGGATATTGTTGTTAATGAGACTGATTTAGTTGTTAATTGGTATTGATTTAATTGTTAACGGAGTTGATTTAGTTGTTAACGTTTTATGAAATAATACCAAAAAATACTCTAGGGCCTTTTTTGACTTTTTTTTTCTTCTAATATGGGTCCCTAAAATGGATTTTCCTCAGGTTCTTTACACATACCCATATTTATTATTTTTATATATTGGCCTATGAGTGTAAGCTTATTAGGCATTTTTTTATTTCATCCTGCAATGATGTGTATAATTATAAAATTTTAGATTCACCTAACCTCACTACTTCATGTTGCGTTTTGTTTTAATGGAAAATATTGGAAAGCAAGAATAAAATGGATATCTAAAATGACACAGTTCATTTAACTCACCACATACTCACATCTTTCTTCTTACATCTCTACTCTTTAAGGGTCAATGTGTCAAACTGAAGTTAAATCGGAGTTAACCAGGATCAAACTGGTGAGAAATTGAAGATTCCAAAATTTTTAAAATTAAATTTTAAAGATTTTTTTTTAAAAAAAACAATTTAAAAAAAAATAAAAAAAAAAAAAAAAGTGAACTGGATTGATTTCCGAACCAAGCCGATTTACTGATGGATTTGTCAGTTTTCAGTCATTCGAGACCTTGTTGAATAGAGACATGGTGAGTGGATAGGAGAATTATGAGACGGCATCTAACGTGTGGTTCAGTGAACCTGTGACCTTTGGTATGTGGAAAGAGGCAGAGAGTAACGGGTCAAATTGGAAACCGGTCGAAATGTCCTTTCTCTCCCCCATGCATCACTATCAATCCCTTTGTTCATTCACTATCGTTAAATAATTCTAATCCCTAAACCAACCATCTATTAAATGTATCCAAAATTAATTAGGAAACATACACTTTGGTTAAAAATTGCACGAAACACCAGGCTAAGCAGGATCGTGATAGCGCTCAATAATCACCTCATGATTAATGGAAACTGATTTTCTTACATTATTTATTGGTACGAGATATATATGTGAGATCATTAAGTTTTATTTCGATTTATATAAATATGTTTTTTCAAACTAATTTAAATAAGCCCTTCATCTTTATTGTTTGGGAAAAAAAAATCATCTTCAATTATGTCTTAAAAGAAATGCTCCAGCCAATTTTAAAAATAAGTGTCGGTTGAAGAGTTTATTTTTATATTAAATATAAGACTCCTAATTCACATTTGTCCTCAAAATTTATAACATTTTTTCCAAATTATTCTTATTGGCTGCACTTACTAACAAGGTTTTTACCTTTTTTATTTTTAGTTTACAAAATCATATGTTGGGTTAATCTTAAGCTCTTACCTGGACCCAAAAAGAAAAAGAAAAAAAATCTTAAGCTCATATTAGCTACAAATTTGGCTGAACTTGCAAGTTCACATTGAGTTTACTAATTTTGTGTTCATAACATAGGGCTTATTTAGGATGACGATTAAAACTTTCAAAAGTATTTTTCAATCATAATTAAGGTGTATGAAAAAAATATATTAAATGAGTTTTATCTCAGCTTGCGTGAACATGTTTATGATAAGCACCTCCAAAGAAGTACACAAAATCTAGCCAACTTACTCTTAAACTTGTATTAATTTTTTGTATTTGACCATTTCTAGTGACTTCATATATGAACCTTGTAAAAATTTATTTGTTGAATATGATAAATTACAAATGTTGATAGATTTAATTTTAATTATTTAAATTTAAAATATATTTAAACCAAATTACTATCATTTTTCATATCTTAATTATTTAATTATATTTTTAAAGCTATTTATTAATAAAAGTATACTTCACGATCCCTATTTAAATTCTTGTCACAACTTTGCTTAGAATTTTGTGTTTGATAACTTTATTTGAAAATGAGTTATCCATCGCTTATCATTTGGACTAAACGAGGAAGTACCTTTCTGTGTTGTTATATTCAATTTAGTGTAAATATCTTTTTTATCCCCGAAAAAAATACTTTAATTTGTTGCCTTTAAAAAAAAGGTCATTTTTAATCCATAAAAAAAGGATGAATAAGGGTTGATTGGTTAACATTTTGATCCTCACAAATTTTCAAAAGGTCCTTTTTACCCATAAAAAGGATGAATAAAGATCGATTTTTTTAAGAAGGACCAAAATGGGGTCAATGTTTTTTGTAAGGACCAGAAAGGTATTTACTCTTCAATTTAACAGTGTAATTTACTAATTTTCTTAAAGGAAGCTTCAAACAAAAATCAGGAGGCCAGCATTTTCATTGAGTCGATTCCCTCTCTAGATTCCGTTTGCAACAATTCTGGTCTTACTTTCTTAATAGTATGCTATTGTCTTTCTCTTCTTGTCTTGGTTTATTCATTAATTACATTATAGAATAATACAGCATAATTAATAAAATTAAATATTTCATAAGCCAGCCAAATTGGTGGCAAAGATGAGTCTTTTAATGGATCCAAATTTGGGGTTCACAAATCCTCCAAACCGCTCTAAGTTGAATGGCTAGTATGCTACGTAAATAATTTTTTGAATATAAAAATTACATAAATAATTTTTTTAGAAAATTTAAATTTAAATTTATTTGGATAATAATTATATTAATTATTAAAGAAAAGGAAAAAATGGTAAAAACAACTCTTAATCTCATGATCCCTTTCCTCATTTTCTTCTCATAATATTATATTCACCATTTGAATGGCTAAATAATATATAGTTCAAATTCAATCTTTTATAAAATTATATGGTTATATAAAATATAATAAATATAAATAAATTTAAACTCTTAAAATCTAATCTATACCATTCATAATTACATTCCATAAAAAATAAATAAATTTTCATTTATAAAATATTATAATAATAATTTTATAAAATATTAAATCTAAATAATCTATTTCATGATCTTAGGGTGGAGATGAGGTGATGAGAAGATAATGAAAAAGATGACAATAAAAGTATCATCTTCCATGTTGGGTATAATTTTCATACTATTTTATTATTTATTTACATTTTATTTATTATTTATGATGCAAGATCGATACAAAATTAGTTTTTATACTACTATAATTTCTTATTTTTATTTTCCCAAAAAAATTATTTAATTTTTCTAACCATACTAATATTAATTTTTTTATGAAATAAATTAAGTGAGTTTGGATTTGATGACTTATCATGAGTTTAAAAACATTTAAAAAGGTACTTATAAAATGTTCACAAGGTCTTTATATTTGTAGTATTGAACTAAGTGACGTCATATATTTATCTTCGTACGACACAAAGTAAATTAAAATAAATTGATATAAACCAGCGCCTAAATGGCTAAGAAAATCTACCGGAGCCCAAAATTAGGTATTATAATACTATCTTTGGTCTTAATTATAGGTCATATTTAACCGATTTTGGAGAGATTAAAGATAAGAGTTAAATCAGTTAATTTTATTCATTTTTCTAAAATGCCCTTATATAAATTGACAGAAACTACCGCAAGCTCATTTTTCTGGGACATCATTCAATGTTGGAGATAGAACCTAAATCGGTTGAAATTTCGTCGAATGGCTTTTTTAAGCGCAGCGCCTTGAAGGCTTTTAAATGAAGTTGGCGCTTACAAAAAGTCCGTAAGAGGGCCGAGAGCCTAAACGGGCATGCCCGTTAGACCCTTTAAAAATATTTTAGAATTGTTAGGAAAATTTTCAAAATCCTTTTCGTGGAATGCTTTGTGCAAGGGAATCCTCTATTTTTTTTTTTTTTTTTTTTTTGCCCTTTTTATAAACAGTATTCGAATCCTTTAATTTCTGTTAAAATCAATTTCAATCATCAAAGGTAGGTGCCGGATTTAGTGAAATAATTTCAAATTCAGCGAAAAACCTGTTCAACTACTGGCTTAGGGCCTAGTTTTAGTGAAAATTTTGAGTTTTCGTCTGTTCGGTTTCAAGTCCCCCAATTCAGAAATTAAACACGCTAGTCAGAAATTAAACAAAAAGGCATTCCCGTTCCAGATACTTTACCTACTGATGATGCCAGAGATTACTATGCAAGGCTAGTTTTAGTAGCAAAGGTAGGTTGAAATGTGAGTAAAGATATAAAGTTCAAGTCCTTCCATGTTATTTGGAAAAAAAAAAAAAATATATATATTTTCGGTGAATTAAAAATTATCAGGGTTAATTGGTTTACGAAACGATTGTTGCGGTTTCAGCAACATACGTGGAACTAGATCATCAAGGATTACTCACCCCCGCAAAGACAAGCTGAAAAGTAAAAGTAATGTATCTACTTCAAAAAGGTTGAAGAGTGATTCAGACTGTAAAAGTAACATAGTGGTTAAGATTCAGAAAAGATGACACGTCAATTTCTCTGTCATTTTCCCCCAGAGAATTATAGTTATACTGCTCAACTACAAGTCCTCTTTCATATGTGCATCAGTTTCCAGAGGTCCAGCATTATCTGCTTTGGTTTTCTTACTTTTAAGCCTCTCAGTAACCTCATCCAGAGGAGGATCCCCAGGTCTTCGAAAAACTTGATCCCCAATCTTCATCTCATATGCTTCTGGTTCGTTCAAGATAAATTCCTTCAACTGATAACATAATACACGAATGAGACACAAAGATGCAGAAAATTTGTTTATCAACCATTACTCTGACGAGGATCTTAGGGTCTATTCGATAGAGAGAGAAAAACCAAATCCTTCTCTCTGGTACACTAAAAACAGAATGTATAATATCTATAACATCTATGATATCATTAGTTATTTTGCTTGATTACTTTTTTAATCGGAAGCGATTTATTTTGTGCCATATCCTCATTGCCTGACCCTTTCTTCAGTTTAGTAAATATGCCTAACCCAGACCTCTCGTTTTCTTCCTCTTTCCTCAATCTAAATTAAATTAGCTCATCACAGAAAGAAGGGAAAACAAAAATAAGATCCTAGTTCATATTTTATATCAATTTCTAAAGCAACAGGTTAGAGCACCTCCGAGTAATTTTTGGTCAGAAGCAGAAGGATTTCGAAAAGGATAGCAGTCTGAAGATTGTCACAACTGATAACTCAAATAATCATTGGCACTTAGCAGCTTGTTTTTCCCCCTGTCGTCTACTATATTTGTATTTAAATTTAAAAAGACAAGAAATGATAGAGATATAACATATGCAGAAGAAATGACGTACTTCTTCAAGTTGTCTGCCTGATTCCATGTTGAACATGACTGTATTAAGATCAACGCCCATGAACCTTGCTCCAACAGATCCACTTCTCATCATTTCAGTCCATTTCTTTGCAATGTTGCCCACTATTTCCTGAAATTAGTCACAAAAGGTTCGAACTAGATATCTTATTGTTTACTTTGTGGATGCAAGCCACTGACAACTAGTAGACATAAGGTTCCAAGTTCCAATATCAAATCAAAACTACTTAAATTTATAAAATTCCTCTCTATAATCCCAATATACCAAGAACAAAGCGTAATGGCAGATTCATATTCTTAAACCCTGAGGCCTGAGCTTGGTTTCTCACTTGACCATGAAGCACTAATGCTTCAATAACATAACTCATAGCTATGTCATTAATATCACACATGAGATCAAACTTAGAATTACCCTAAAACACTACATATTTCATCATGATGCGTCACAGCATTGCTAGTTATGAACACCTGCCATGCCAACCAGTACTCTTGCTACTTGTTACGTCATGAAACATCGTCAAAGCTAAAGCAACAATATCGAAATCAATCACCATACGTTCAATTTACCATTACTGTCAGTATATAGAGATTTACTTCAAGATTGCAAAACAGGGATCTCAAAGAATAGAAACTAAAACGCTGTTCAACTCCACTCCTCCACTCCATGGTGCAAAGCCCGAATCCAGTGAGCATAATGAGCAAAATCAGGCATCCAATTCAAATGCAAGATCCAGTTCGGCTAATAAACCAATGGATTACAGGCGAATGTGCTTACCGGAGTCCGAGGAACCCCTAACCGGAGCTTAACGAATCCAATTGCGGGGCCAGATTGGCGTTTGGCCATCTCCGCTTGGATCTGGGAGATGTCCATGTTGGAGAAATCCTCAGGCGGAGGAAGATCGAAGTCGGAAGAGGGCGTGGATTTCTTGCCCCATTGTCTCCAAGCATCGTCCTCTTCGTCGTCAACGACGTCGTCCAAATCGTCAGGGATGTGGACTCGTCGCTTGGCGCCCTCGGCGAAGCGGACAAATTGGGGATTGTGGGAAACAAGGAGAAGCAGAGAGAGAAGGAGAAGGAAGAGGAAAAGAAAGTGAGGTGAGTTCGTAATGGATTTCATTCGAGGAATTCAAGCAAAGCCTGCTAGAGAGAAGTCCTCTATATATATACTGTATGGGTTCTTCTTCGTGGGAAAGAACTATGTCATCCTATTTGCATTGCTCAGCGAACACGAGTGATGGGGTGGGTAATCCTACTAGTCTTTATTACAAATCAATAAAAATAGTTAAAGTTAGTAAAATTGTTATAAAATTTAACTAATTGTTAATATTACCCATATTAAATACACTAAATTCTAATATTATATTAATTATTACTCTTACCAATTATCCTTATTAATTAGGGGCATATATGGGAAAAAAAAGTAATTAATGCTCCTTGGGAACAAGTGCTTTATAAAAAAGATCAAATATACTTCCTAGTTGATATTTTATAATAAGGATTAGAAGAAGTATATCTAACTCTCCCAGCTTATCAGATTTAGATTGTTCAGAGTTGATTTTATCCTAAGGCACTGAAGCAATGTTTAGCAAACTCATGGTTATGTTTTTTGAGAGATAGTTGTTTTACTTTGACTGGTCAGTGTAGTCATACTAATGTTGTTCTTTATCAATAGTTTTATAGCCTAGTGGCATGAGAGTTCCTTCAATCCTTGCTTGTAGCGTTAGTGCTTGTCCATTTAATTCAAAAAAATTAATGTTGTGTTTTCATAAGATTTATGTTGATTCTCGCTATCCCTTTCCCCCTTGGTTACACTGAGAAAGGAAAGACTAATGTTTCAGGGTCATTAACGTACAGTCCCTCTTTTATTCTAATGTTTGTAATTAATAAAATGACTGGAATATGTTGGTTTAAGGAAGGTAGTTTTGTCGAACAAAGATGTTTGCTTGAAAGAGTATGCTCTGCCTGCGGCTGCATCTACCACGTTAGGTTTCAATTCATTTTGTTATTAACACTTGATCTATCTAATACTCAAAGAATAGGTTGTAACGAATTTTGTGGCTTATTTTTCAGACTTCATATAATGCATAAGACATTCACTAATTTACCTTAACAGTGGGTGGTCCAAATTCTGGGGCTTATATGGGCTTGTAGATTCACTTGTTTAGGTTTGCTACTAGCAAATTCTCTGTTCCTTATGCCCATAGGCCATAGCTGATTCTGTTCAATGATTAAAGTGGAAGAAGGATGTGAAGCAATTTTTACACGAGGCGTTTATGGTTATCTTTTAGCTTAAAATTTTGCAGCCTGAAAGAAATCCTTTGCCCAGTCCTCAACACTGCTGGTGGTTGTCTTGTGTTCCTGGTTTCCCTATATTAGAGTTCACTCGCATTGTGTATGTGAACTTTTAGTATGTAACATTTCATTTCCCTCTGTTCTGCTGTTTAGTGGAATTGTGGAAACAGTTCTGCTGTTCCACATTTTGACTTGATGGTGAGAGAGCAATTTAATCTCACCAATTAAGTCACGTGTTCGAAACTGGCATTCGTCTCTGTTGAACCAAAATACATGATCCAAAGTTCATCACAGGGAACAAGACACTTAAGAAATGAAACGAATAAGCAAAATAAGTAACCAAAAAACTAAGCAAGGGGAAAAAAATACTAAAGTATCAATTAAACAGGGACATGTTTTGTTTATTCCTCATCACCTGCTTTGTCGCTAATTCTTCATTTAACTCTCATCCGACAAGTAACAGGGACATGTTTTGATTTCAAAATATTTTATTTGAAAAATCACTTATTTTCAGAAAAAACAGATAGAATAAAAGGCCAGGTTACTTGTTTTTTTTTTTTTTTCCAACAAGTTACTTTTTTGTTAGAGTTCAAGAATCTAGTAAAGGAGCAACAGTATGTGGAGGGAAGGAGAACCAGAAGGAGTGGAGAGAGGAATCCACATTACATGCTTATAAGCATGTAATGTTTAGGTGCTTATACCTCTTATAAGAGGTATAAGCATATTTTTTTTTTTTTTTTTATATATTGTATTTATTTAAATTTAATTTATATGATGCTTTCGATATATTTTTTGCAGACCTGTTTAAAATTAATTAATTTTTAGTTCTGCATTTATCGTAACAACACCGGTATTATGAATTAATTAATTTGAGAAACTAGTCTGAAAAATATATCGAAAGTTAAAGATATAATTTAAATTTAAATAAATACAATATATAAAAAAATTAAAAAAAATATGCTTATACCTCTTATAAGCATGTAATGTGAACCCGTGGAGAGAGAGAGGGATTTGAACATCGTGAAAATAACAAAATACCTAGTAACATAATTATTATTTAATCCAAATATTTGTTAAAATAATAATTATAAATACAATGACATAATTATAAATAAAATTAAATATTTTCATCTATTTGTGAAAGAAAAACCAGGTTACCTCGCAAGGTAATATAATAAAAAAAGGAAAAAAAAAAAGCAAGATTACCTCGCGAGATATTGTAAAATAATAATAATTAAAAAAAAGTAAAAAAATTCAAGTTACCTCGTGTGGTACCACTACCTACCTCGCGAGGTATTGTTAAAAAGGAAAAAAAAAAATCTAGGCTACATCGTGAGTACCACTACCTCACGAGGTAATGTAAAATTTTTTTAAAAAAAGAAAAAGTAAAAAAAGCCAAATCACCTCGCGAGGTACCATTGCCTCACGAGGTATTGTAAAATATATAAAAAAAAAATCAAGTTTCGCGTACCTCACAAGGTAATGAAAAAAAAAAAAAAAAACTTTTGGGTTCCATAATTTTTTTTTATCGATGCAATTGCTTTTCCTTTTGCAAACAAATTCTGACCACTAGCTTGAATTAGTCAACTCCCACTACAATAGGTGACCAAGGCATTTATGCAAATGGGAAAAAATTA
Organism: Acacia melanoxylon; assembly: GCA_019022615.1. Taxonomy (NCBI): domain Eukaryota; kingdom Viridiplantae; phylum Streptophyta; class Magnoliopsida; order Fabales; family Fabaceae; genus Acacia; species Acacia melanoxylon. Next base: position 1,523,008 of record JAFJYJ010000041.1, on the reverse strand, counting down.
TATGTACTTAAATGCAAATCCTTTAGTGTAAAATTTCTGACCGAAAAATTAAATAATATTCTGAATTCTCTCTTCTTTGCCTCACGAACCTCCTTCATCTCTTTCTCGCCGGCAGCTTGTGGTACCATCACAAGCCACCGACGAGTATCATTCTATGTCACAACTGCGTCAGAGTGGTAGATCGATTCCCAGATCTTTGGTCTATGGTCTTCTCCCTCTAATTTCTGGTAGTTGTGGACTTCTCTAGTCCTTGTGATGAGTTTTTTCCTCTCCTTCTTCGATTTGTTCTGCGACGGTGAGAGCTATCTGACTTTTGTTTCTTTTTTTGTGGTGCTGGGTTTTATGGTGGTATTCTTATTTTCTCGGGAAATAAACAAATATGTGAGATCTGAGTATAAATACTCTTAGTTGGATGGTTGTTTGAACGTTATTAGATTCGACTATCACCTGGTGGCTCGGATCTGCGTTCTTTGGGGAAGATTTGAAGAGGTGTTGTTCGGTGTATGGTCGAGGTCATCATATTTGCTTGAACGGAGGAGCAAAAGTGTTAAGTCGCCATATTTGCTTAAATGGAGGAGCAGAAATGTTCTTCATGATATCATGGGTTTTCTTCCTTTTGAGGTTGGGTTTACTTTTATCTTTACCCCAAAACAGGGGTATCGTAGGTAAAATGCTCAATGCGCTCTAATGCTTATAAGGAGGTGTCCCTGTTAGAGTGGGTTTTACAACCAACACTTTCTTTCACGTTATTTCTAACCTTGGATATTGAGGAGACCGATTTTGTCCATGCTTCTACTTCTACTCTTAAATCTTTAATGTATTGTAATTGACTTGTTCTTGTATTTGGCTTATTTTATTGTATTTGATTTGGCTTTGTTTGTATTCCATCTTCAGTTTGTTTTCATGTATTGCATCGGTTTGCAGTAATAATATAAATAGCTTTTGAACAAAAAAAAGGTGTAAAATTTTTGCAACAACGCATAAAAATCATAGTAACGCTCCCACCCAAGCGACGCCAGCTTGCGTTCAAGCACTGAGTGTGACGTAATCACTTCATTGGAAGGAGTGTGAACCAGCACCTTTCACTTGCTTGACCCTTGTACTGAGGAGTCCATGTTATGTGCATATAAGATATGTGCTTCTTATGTGCTCATAAGTCATACCTCTAATAGGTAGGTATCTTGGTTTCCTTCTAATAGAGAATAAAAGTCATTTCTCAAATGCAAATTTCCAGTGAAATTGGTAGGTATCTTGGTTTCCCTCTCACTCGAAACAGGAAGCCAAGAGATAACTTCCAATATGTCATTGCCTGTGTTAGATCTAAGCTTGCAACTTGGAAAGCTAACTACCTTTCTATTCCTGGTAGGATAACTCTTGCTAAATCAATTTTGAGCACCATTCCTCTATACCCTATGCTAGTGGCAAGATTACCCTCAAGCATTAATAAAGAAGTGGAACGGCTCCAACGGAACTTTATCTGGGGTCATAACGACCGTTAAACGCTTCCACCCAATTGGTTGGGATCATCTTACTCGTCCTAAGGCTTATGGTGGATTGGGTTTTTGGAAGTTATGCTCCGTTAATAGAGCATGCGGAGCTAAGCTCGCTTGGCAGCTGACTTTGGGGACTTCTGGACTGTGGGCCGAGATCCTTGAGCAGAAATATATGTTTAGAGAGGATGATACTCTATTGTGATTCCGATCGGGAGACTCCAAATTATGGAGATTCATTTGTTCCCAAAGAAGCATCATTGACTTGGGAGCCAAATGGCAAATTAAGGATGGAAAATCTGTCAGTTTTTTCAATGATAATTGGTTGTTTTGTGGAAAGAGCTTGAAGAATTACTGCAATAGACAACTCACTTTGAATGAGAATCTTTCTTCCGTGTCTGACTGGGTCAAGGAAGGCACATGGGATTTAAATAAGCTTACAAGTTTAATGGATCCATCTATCATCCAGAGGCTAACTGTTGTTCTGCCGCCCGCAGTTAATTCTGGGAACGACCTTCTATTATGGGGGCTTCTAGTGATGGAATTTTCTCTATCAAAAGTGCCTATTTTCTCATTGAGAAAAATCACCCTCATCTGAAAAATAGATTATTTGATATAATCTGGAAATGGTCTGGAGCTGAAAGAATCAGAGTTTTCCTTTGGATGGTTGCTCTCAATAAGCTTTCAACTAACAAATGGAGGAATACCTGGTCTAATTCTTCGGCTGACTATGATTTCTGTCACAACGGTGTGGAGGACATTCTGCATATTCTCAGGGATTGTTCCTACGCTAAAGGTATGTGGCTGAAACTCCTTAATCCTCGTTTTGTTTCCTCATTTTTTCGAGTAGGCTTGCGTGATTGGATTGCAATGAACTTGAAAGGGAATTTGGGCAAAGATATCAGTTTGCACTGGAATCTCCTCTTTGGTGTTGCTTCTTGGAAGTTATGGGGTTAGAGAAACCAGTTCATCTTTGAAAATAACTCCTCTAAACACATCAATCCTGATTTTCTTATTGCTCACTCTTGGAAGCTTTTCGCCTCTCTTAATGATCTGACTCCTTCCTCCTCATCAACTGTTAGTTCGCAACCCTCTTATTGGCAAAAACCTGCACCTAGTTGGTTCAAGCTTAATACTGACGGGGCTGTGGTCGTGCGTTCAGATTAGGCAGCCTGCGGTGGTGTCTTGAGGGATGATAAAGGCGAATGGTTCGCTGGTTTCTCCAAACAGATTGGTAGATGTGATGCCTCAACTGTCGAAGAATGGGGTATCTTGGAAGGCCTATCTCTTGCATGGGACCTTGGTTTAAGGAAAATCATCCTTGAATCAGATGCCGCTGAAGTCATCAACGCTCTTCAGCTCTTGCATTTTGACCACGATAGTTTGCTGGTTTCGAAAATCAAAGAGCTATTGCATAGAAACTGGCAGGTCCAGTACAGTAATATTCCCAGGATCTTTAATCGGGTAGCTGATGCCCTTGCAAAGATGAGAATCTCTAAAAGTCTTCTATTTTGAATGTTTTCCCAGTTTACCTTCGATCTTGTGTTGTACAAGAGAGTATGAGATTAATTTCCCCTCCTTGTAATTTTCCTTCTGCTTGGTTGGCTTTCAGCCACCTCTTTCATATAAAAAAAAAAGCCATACCTCTAATAGAGGTATAAGCATTTTTTTTAAACTTTTTTATATTGTGTATTTATTTAGATTTAAATTATATGCTGCTTTCTGAGATTTTTTTTGCACACAGTATCTCAAATTAATTAGTTTCCAGTTCTGCATTTATCTGTAACACCAGTATCATGAAAACTAATTAATTTGAGATATTGAGTGCAAAAAAAACTCATATTGCAAAGTATATAATTAAATCTAAATAAATACAATATATAAAAAAATTAAAAAAAATATGCTCATAGTACATAAGAAGCACATATCTTATGTGCACGTAATGTGGACTCATGTACTGAGTCTGCTCCAGGATTCTCCACTAGCTGAACGACACTGTTCTTGAAAACCCAAACCCTTAAGGATTGAGTTTCTCTCCTAATCATTTTCTCATTATCTCTTATCATCTCTAAATCATATCCGTTCAATCAATTACAATACTACTTTAACATCTCTCCTCTTCCCGATGAATGACCCAAATGAGCCGATGAGAAAAATGAGAAAAATGATGAGAAGAAGATCCTCTTCCATGTGTATATATAGGTGAGATAAAACTATCAGGGTGTGTTCGGATGTGAGTACAGCTAAGGCTTTTGGCTATTCTTGATCAAATTGTGGGGAATCCCCGTTTGTTTGCAGTGTACAGGCACATATTAGGCTTTGTTTGGGAGTTTGGAAGGAAGGGGATGCAAGGAGAATGAAGGGGATGCAAGGAGAATAAAGGATATTTCTTCCCCTTGTTTGGGAGTTAAAAAAATAATAAGGGAAGAAGATGGAAGATTAATGAGTTATTTTTACCATTTTGTTATTTTCTTTAATAATTAATATAATTATTATACTTTACAAATATATTTAAAATTAAAATTTCTAAAAAAAATATTTATGTGATGGTGATGGCGGCGGCGCGGTGGTGGTGGTGAAAAAGTAATTAATTTATTTTCCCTCTTAAAATCCCCCATATTGGGGGAACTTTTTTTTTTAAGAAAAAGGGTTTGGGGGGATTTGTAAAAATCTCTGATTTCCTCCTCTTATTTTTAAAACTTGCAAATAAGGGAAGAGACTATCAAAACCCTCTCTTTCCTTTCTTTTTCCTTCAAAATGGAACTCCCAAACAGATCCTTAGGGCGTGTTTGCGAGTTCCGTTTTGGAGGGAAAGGAAAGGGAAGGAAGGGTTTTGGTAGTCCTTCCCTTGTTTGCAAGTTTTAAAAATAGGAGGAGGAGTGCGGGATTTTACAAATCCTCCAAAACCCTCCTTCTTCTAAAAAATAAAATTCCCCCAATATGGGGGTTTTAAGAGGAGAAATGGATTAATTACTTTGTTACCCCGTTCACCACCCCACCACGCCACCACCGCCGCCGCCATCACCACCACCACCGCCGCCGCCACCGCCACCACCACCACCACCCCCACCACATAAACAATTTTTTGAATATAAAAATTACATAAATAATTTTTTTAGAAAATTTAAATTTATTTGTAAAGTATAATAATTATATTAATTATTAAAGAAAATGACAAAATAGTAAAAACAACTCATTAATCCTCCATCTTCTTCTCTTACTATTTTTTTAACTCCCAAACAAGGGGAGAAAATATCCTCCATTTCCCTTCCTTCCCTTCCCCTCATTTCTCCTTACATCCCCTTCCTTTCCTTTCCCTCCAAACTCCCAAACAGACCCTTAGGAAATATGATTTGGAATTTGGATGGTAGGGGAATAAGCTTTTTTTTTTTAATGGAATGGAATTATATTAATAAGAATCCGTCAGGAAAAATACATCTGAAGAGTCATAGGAACTATAAAAGCAAACTACAAAATGAAACTAAGCTTGTAAAAACAACTTTGGGTATGAATAGCAAGTGATTTAATATGGATCACTACTCTTTCGATTGAACCGTTCATCGCTGAAAATTCTTCTAAGGCATCTCGGATTATCTTGAATTGCCCTGGCTATCTCTTTCATGCAAAAAATGAGGGGCCAAATAGAGTTTAAATTGGGCCTTGTTCCCGGTTGTGGATAGCAAAACCGAAGCAAGCTTGAAACCTCGGGCTTGGATAGTGGGTCATTACCGTGATTGGGTGAATGGGTAGATCCACTAGGGATGAATTGGGCTTCCTTACGACGCCGAGGGATCCTGGGGTCCTTACATAAGATAAGCTTAAATAATAAAAAGAGTACTATAAGATAGAATAATTAGCTATTGTTATTGTGCAAGTGAAAAATGGCGCTTATTCTCTCAAAGAAAAACATTGTTCCGTCTTCGTCTGAGGAAGATGATCAACTATTGAGAAGCTCAAAAAAGATAAAGAATGGGGCTAGTCCGAGATTGGATGATGAATGGCCAAAGCTGGGAACACTGGGTAAAAAGGATTGGGTTAGAGGTCCGTCCTTTTCAGAGATGCTTCAAGGAATTAATCCAAATGTTCAGGAGAAGGTAGTAATGGCGGAAGCAAAGGATTTATCGGATGATTCAATGTCTGAAAAGGGAACAAGCGATGCTGAAGACAGTGAACCACTGTGTCATATCAAGGAGGATCCAAATAGGAATTTTCCTACTTTCAGTTTCTCTGAAAAGATGAAGAAGAGATTATACAAGGCCTGGAACAGAGCTGTCATTGTAAAGCTTTTGGGCCGGAATATTGGCTATAAGCTCCTTCTTTCAATTCTTCAGTCTCTGTGGGCGAAAAAGGGAGTAATCAGTTTAATCAATATTGGAAATGGTTATTTTGTGGTAAAGCTTACAAATAAAGAAGATTATTTCAATGCCCTTACTGGTGGCCCTTGGATGTTGTTTGACCATTATCTAACAGTAAGGCCTTGGGAACCTCTGTTCAATCCAAAACGTGCTAACATAGATAAAGTAGCTGTTTGGGTTCGTATGCCTAGTGTGTTCTTGGAGTATTATGATAGAGAGGCATTGACATGGATTGGTGATAGGATTGGGGATACTATAAAGATTGATATAAACACTTCTGGGCACCTCAGAGGACATTATGCTCGAATCTGTGTGTTAGTGGATCTGAGTAAGCAATTGATGTCGGGATTTACACTGGATGGGGAAGATTATTATATAGAATATGAAGGATTACATTGGCTTTGTACTTGTTGTGGTATCTATGGGCACAAGGCAGAGAACTGCACTCGGAACAATATTGTTAAAACAGGGGAAGAGGCTAGCGTGGAGGATGGAGGTACTAAGGTGAAAGAATCAACTATGAGGGAAGGCAGTACTAATGATCAAGATGTATGGCATGTGGTTCAAAAACCAAATAGGAAGAAAAAAGAGAAAGAAAAAGAAGGAAATAGTGTGAAGGAAGCAGGAACTATCCACCATAGCAAAGGTTCTCGGTTTGGTGCATTGGCAACCGAGGAAGAAGAAGGACCTGCAGTGGAAAAAAATGAGAATAAGGAGGGCAATTCTGGAACACAATTGTCTAACAAAGCAGAGGTAGTAGAGAAGAAGTCATTTGTGAAAAAAAAAAGGAAATAAGAAGGAAAAAGGGGGGACACAAAAGAGTCAATCAAAAAGGGAAAGTACAGGTGAAGGAAAAAGCTTGGAGTTGGCGGTTAGGCAGGAGAATAGAAGAGAGAAACGTTCTAGGGATAGAGCGCAAAAAGAGGTGACAAGAGGTGATTTGATGAGGGTCAGTCAGGAGCAGCCGCTTGTTCCAGAGGATTCACGTGTAGATACAATGCTAGAGTCAAAGGAAGGGGCCCCATCTGAAGGCAAGGAGTTGGTGATATTCTCAAGCCCTGTAATTGATCCAGGGGACGCTGCTTTGGATAGTGGGCCGAAAGGGAAATTTTGGGCCGCCCAAGATGATGATGATTGTGAGATGGTGAATGAAACTCCCATTGATGAAATGGGCCGATAAGCTGGGCCAAGTGAAAGGTTGATTGCTCAGTAAGTCCCCATTTGTGTGGAAAAAAATAAAAAATTAAATAAAGCATTTTAATGTTGAATATTCTTTACTGGAACATTCGTGGAGCTGCTGGAAATAGATTCATTAGCAATATACGGGTGGTGTGTAGAAAAGCCAATCCGAGCCTGATCATCCTGTCGGAAACGAAGTGTGAGTCCGACTCTCGTTTCAAGAACTTGTCCAAGTTGGGTTTCGACGGTTTTGATTTTGTGCCAAGTAGGGGCCGTTCTGGGGGGATGGTGGTTGCGTGGAAGGAGTTGCAGGTAAGCGTTGTAATCAGGAAGTTTGGGAGGCAATTTATGCATATTAATTGTGAAAGTAGTGGGGGACTTAAATTCGTACTTTCTGCAATTTATGCTCTTCCGGATGCTACGCACAAACAGATTTTATGGGAAGAACTGGAGAGGTTTGCATTGTCAAATCTTGAGCCGTGGGTCACTGTAGGAGAATTTAATGATATTCTCTATTCAACGGAAAGAACGGAGGAATGGGTACGAATGCGTCAAGGATGAGGTTGTTTGATGATCGAATCCGAAGATGTCAGTTGGAAGATCTGGGATCGAATGGACCTCGATACACTTGGAGAGGGCCAAAATTCCCAGGTGGTCGCCGGCTGTACGAGAGGCTGGATCGTGCACTGGCTAATGACAAATTTATTTTTGAATATCCGAATTGCTCTATTCAGGTATTAACTCGAACTCTTTTCTCTGATCACAATCCAATCTGCCTAAGTTTTGGGGAGAGAAGGGACAGTGTTAGTGGAGAGCAATGTTTTAGATTTGAAGCTATGTGGCTTCAACATGAAAGCTATAAGGAATTTCTGGAGGGAGTGTGGTCGACAGATTGGGATTTAGGTCAATCGTTGTTGAATCTGCAAAATTCTCTGGGTACTTGGAACAGAGAGGTATTTGGGATGGTTGAGAAGAAGAAACAGGTTCTCTTAAATAGGCTTCAAGGTATTCAAAATTCTAACTCGTACCCCCACTCTGAATTTCTGTGTAATTTGGAGATGGAGCTGCAAGGGGAACTGGAAAGAATCTTGAAACTTGAAGAAATCAAGTGGTTTCAAAAGTCTAGAGCTGTATGGGTTACAAAGGGTGACAGAAACACTAGATATTACCATTTGAAGACTAAGCTGAGAAAGAAAAGGAATAAAGTTCATATGCTTAAGAATGCTGAGGGTCATTGGGTTGATAACGCTGAAGACTTGAAAAGCATGATTATTGATTACTTCAAGGAACTATTCTGTGATGTTCCCACTGATTCTGGAAATTTGATTACCAAAGCCCAGTTTCCTCTCTTGGATCCGCTGCTTGTGGAGAGTCTAGGGAGTATCCCTGATGATGAAGAAATTAAAAGGGTCTTATTTTCTATGGGGTGTTATAAAGCCCCGGGAGCTGATGGATTCCCTGTCATTTTCTATAAGTCAAATTGGAGCACTGTTGGACCAGCTCTATGTCAGTTTGTGAGAAATGTTTATCAAGGTCAATGTTCCATTATGGAGGCAAATCAAACCCTTATTGCCCTAATTTCCGAAGAAAGAACATGTTGAATTAATCTCGCACTTTAGACCTATTTCTTTGTGTACGGTCCATTTCAAGTGTGTTACGAAGTTGTTAGCCCTTAGGTTGAGGGAGGCGATGAATGTTTTAATTTCTCCTTACCAAGCGAGTTTTATTAAGGGAAGAAGCATTCAAGACAATATTATTGTTGGGCAAGAGATTCTCCATATAATGAATAGAAATCGTAGCAAGGGAGGACTCATGGCTATGAAGGTTGACCTTGAAAAGGCTTATGATCGCATTAGCTGGGATTTCTTAAAGAAAGTCTTACTTGAAATAAGGTTAGAGGCTAAACTTGTTGACTTAATTATCAATTGTGTTTCTTCAGTTTCTTACAATATCCTGTGGAATGGATCCAAAACTGAATTCTTTACGCCTAGAAGGGGGCTAAGACAGGGAGACCCCATATCCCCTTTGCTTTTTGTGCTATGCATGGATAAACTATCTCATTTGATATGTGATGCTGTTGAGGGGGGTTTATGGAAGTCGATTTCTGTTTCTACACCTGGTCCTAAAGTTTCACATTTAATGTTTGCTGATGACTTATTATTATTTGGTGTTGCCTCAGTTGGGCAATCTGAATGTATGATGAGATGTTTACAAACTTTTATGGCAGCTTCAGGGGGCAAGGTTAATTTGGCAAAATCCTCTGTTTATTTTTCTCCCAGAGTTCCTTTAAGGAATAAGCGAAGAATTATGGATATAACTCATATGCAATGTTCAAGTGAGATAGGGCGTTATCTTGGTTTCCCATTATCGCGCAATAGAAGACGAAAGGAAAGTTTCCAATATGTCATTGATAGAGTTCGGGCTAAACTTAGTGGTTGGAAAGCAAAATCTCTATCTATGGCCGGTAGAATCACTCTAGCTAAAGCTGTTGTTAGTGCAGTCCCATTGTATCCTATGCAGGTAACAAGTCTTCCTAAGAGTGTTTGTATGGAAGTAGAGCGTCTTCAGAGGAATTTTATATGGGGTCATGATGACAACACACGTGGAGCTCATCTAATTGGTTGGGAGCGTATTTCCAAACCTAAAGAATTTGGGGGCCTCGGATTCCGATGTCTCACATCTGTGAATAAGGCTTTTGGGGCCAAGCTGGCGTGGAAGCTAATATTGGGTTCTGATGGATTATGGGCACAAATTCTTAGCCATCGGTACATGTGGAGAGAGGAGGAAAACCTTTTGTCTTATCGGCAGGGTGATTCCAGCCTTTGGAAGTTTATTTGTTCGCAGGCTGATATTGTTAATAGTGGGTCTAAATGGCAAATCAGAAACGGTCAATCTGTTAATTTCTTTAATGATTGCTGGGTTGGCGAGGGGATTAGACTTCAAGATTTCTGTGTGCGACAGTTAACAGATTTGGAAGAAAATTCGCTTGTGGCGGATTGGGTGGTAAATGAAAGGTGGGACTTTGACAGAATAGCTTTGGCTATCAACCCTTCAGGGATCCGAAGAATTGCTCCTATTCTACCACCAAGACCTTCAGCTACTAATGATCTTCTAGTTTGGGGTGCAACAAGTGAAGGTACATTTTCTCTTAAAAGCTCTTACTCTCTTGTTGAGCCCAACTCTTCAACATTTTATGATTGCTTATTTAAAGAAATCTGGAAATGGAAAGGTGTTGAGAGAATAAGAGTGTTTATGTGGAAAGTCTCTTTGAATAAGCTTCCTACTAAATTATGGAGAAGCTCATGGTCATCATCTTCACCATTGTGTGATTATTGTAATTCTAATATTGAGGATATTTTGCATATTTTGAGAGACTGTCAATATGCTAGGAATATATGGATAAAGCTAATTGATGCCAGATATGTTTCATCCTTCTTTTCTGCTAATTTGAGGGATTGGATGTTGTTAAATCTGAAAAAGCACATGAGCAGTAAATGGGGTGATTGCTGGAAATTCATTTTTGCGGTCTCTATTTGGAAGCTTTGGGAATGGCGAAATTGTAGTATTTTTGTTGACCACTTCAAGAGACCGGATAATCCTGTAGCAATAATCTCGTTTAGTTGGCAAAATTACTCTCTATGTATGTATCCTGCTAGTGGTAGTGCGCCAGATTTGGCCAGCCATGATATCAGATGGAAAAAGCCACCTGTTGGGTGGTATAAGGTGAATGTCGATGGAGCAAGGGTCGCAAGTTCATCTCAAGCAGGGTGTGGTGGGATAGTGAGGGATTGCTATGGAAAATGGGTGGTGGGTTTCACTAAATTAATTGGTGAATGCCAAGCCCATATAGCTGAAGAATGGGCGATATTGGAGGGTCTTCAAATAGCTTGGGATATGGAGATTAAGAAGGTGGAGCTAGAATCCGATGCAGAAGAGGTAATTAAGATGATTTTAGATTATACACTAAACTTGGGAAGTTTGGTTATTTTGAAGATCAGAGAACTGCTGCAATGGGATTGGCAGGTTTTGCTAAGACCAATTCCTAGAGAAATAAATAAAGTTGCTGATGCTTTAGCAAAACTAGGCATTTCCAATTCTGAAATTCTGGATATTTGTCCCACTCATTTGTTATCTTGGGTGGAACAAGAGTGTTTGGGAGTAATTTCCCCTCCTATGTAATTTACTACTTTTAATATAGGCTTTCAGCCATCTTTCTTATCAAAAAAAAAAAAAAAAATTGTTATTAATTATTCTCTAACTAATTAATTAGTAAATTAATTATTTGACTAATTATTATTCTCTATTTAAACTTATCTTATCTATCTTAGGGTACTTTATATATCAACTTGTTAATGTACAAAATATTAAATAATTAGTCATCTATCTTAAGGTTCATGATAAATTCGCTAATTAATTAATTTATTAGTTAGTCTTATATCCTAAAATTTATAATAAATTTTAGATATTTTAATTTCCTTAATTATTAATTACAATTATTATTTACCTTTTTTATTATTTATAATTCATTAGAATTATTATTTATAATTTTAAATATAATTATAAAATTAGATTATTATTTTTAAATTGACGCCACACGGCGTCATTTCTCACGTCATAGTGGCGTGAGAGACCCTCACGCCACTAATGGCGTGAGGGGTCGTCCATATCTTGCACAAAGCGTTGTCCTTGTCTGCGTGATCGGTGGACGTAAAGCATTACTTTGGTAAATAATTTGGAAAGTGCATCAATTTGGTAATTTTTTTAAAAAAAAAAACACTATTTTGATGCTTTTGCCAAATACAATATATATATATATATATATATATATAAATATGCTCATGTCTCTAATAGAAGTATGAACATGTAAGGGGCACATAAGTTCAAAGCACCTAATGTGGACTCTTATTTAACTTGCTGTAAGAAAAACATCACACATAAAATGAAAAAAAAAGAAAAAGAAAAACTAAACTAAGCTCGTTAAATTTATAAATGCTTGTGGTAAAAAAATGATTAAGAATTTAACTTCAAACTCAAAAATAACGTTAGCCAACAACAAACTTGGTTAGGCCTCATGAGTCAATGGGGGGTAAAATGCAGATCGGCTTCAGTACCTCGCAAGGTAACTAGCGGTACCTTGCGAGGTAGTCTTGCATTTTTATTTTTATTTCTTTTAAGTAATCGAAATTTATGAATTTATAAAATATTAATTTTTTTAAAAAAATGTGTATGAAAAATATATTTGAAAAATATAAATTTTTAAATAATTCTTATATTAAAGAGGTGTATTTTGGTCAAACGAAAGTTTAAGAGTCAAATTTAACGGTCAACTAACCGATTGTAAAAGGCAAAAAATAAAAATAAAAATAATTAAAAAAAGTCACGAGGTAGTCCTAGTAGAGGTACTTGTTTAAATATAATTAAAAAAATAAATAAATAAAAATAATAATGATGATGATATTAAAAAATAAAAATGCAACGGTTGTGCTAGTACCTACTACCTAACGAGGTAGCTTTGAAAAACATAATAATAATTAAAAAAAAGTGACCGTAGGTACATTTTTAAATATAATCAAAAAAAAGAAATTAATAATAAATAACAATAATAACATAAAATAAACTAAAATCTGCGACTTCCTCGCGAGGTAGAGCTCTTTAAAAAAAAGAATAAAAACAAAATCAATATTAATAATTAAAAAAAAAGGAGCAGTACCTCGTGAGGTACCTACGAAACTCGCGAGGCTGTAGTACAAAAAAAAAACCAATATTAAAAAAAAAAAGAGTTAAGTACCAATTTTACTCGGAAGTATACGCCTGGACCAATTTTGCCCTGGAAGTTTTTTTTTAACAATGTTGCCCTAAGTATAAAAATGTAGCAATGTTGCCCCTCCGTTTATGTTGACCGTTAATTTTGACTGAAATTGCTTACTTGGCAGCCACCTGTACTCCCTTTTTCCAAATCATCATGACACATCATCCTTCCCCTCTATCTCCTCCGTTAGTCTCTCCCTCCATCCTAAATTGCAGATTCTCACAACGCTAGCACTCCTCCGTTGGTCTCTCCCTCCATCCTAAATTGTAGATTTTCACAACGCTAGCAATTGCATGCATAATCGATTCTAATAACTCGGGTAGATCATCAAATATTAAAGAAATTAGGGTAGTTCAACCAAAAAAAATATCTCCCCTTCATCATCATCAACGACAACATCCATGAAAGATCCTAAAAATTTAGATCTGAAAAAAAAAATCAGTTTGGAAAAAAATAACATCCTCATCCCATTCATCATCATCAACAACAATCAACAGTAAAAACTCCAAAACCCTGGAAAAAAAACTCCCCCACCTCATCATCGATCTTGGTGCCCAGTTGCGTCGACCTCAGAGTCGAAATATGCGTGGAAGAGATGGTTTTCGAAGTAGGAACCGAAATCGGGCGATGTGTCGTCGGGTAAGCAAAGTCTGACCCGATCTTTGAGATCAATCGGAAGGAGATAGGGAGAATATCGAGTACGGCAGAGACGAAATAGGCGGCACCACCAAGAGTCTCGCCGATGACGAGGCCATTGCGCATGAGAATTTCATGGCAGTAATTGCCCACAATGAGGCCCCTGAGATTGGACTTTTGACGCGGCACTTTGGTATCTCTCACCATGAGCGACTAGGTGAGGAAGGCAAAGCGATTCAAAGGGAAAAATGATAGAGACTAAGACTAAGGTCATGGATGAGACCGAATGAATGAATGAAAGAAAGAAAAAATCTTTGATGGGACTGTACGATCAGTTGCAGAATGTTCGGAGAAAGATGCTATGGCGGAGAGCCATTTTTTTGTGGCGAGAGATACAGAGGATCCAGAAGCAAAGGAAGACGATAGGTATGTGGTGATGTACGTGCACGATGAGAATAAAGGAGAATCAAAGTTCTTGGTGATGAATGCGAAGTCGCTGGAGCTTGGAGTGGCGGCGGCGGTGAGGCTGCCCTGGCGAGTTCCTTACAAATTTCACGGGCTCTTTGTGTGGGAAAGTGATCTAAGGAAGCTTTGGTGAAGATGATAATGACGGATTGTTAGGGTTCATACGAAGAGAGGGAAGGATGATGTGTCATGATGATTTGGAAAAAGGGAGTACAAGTGGGCGCCAAGTAAGCAATTTCAAATAAAATTAACTGGCCAACATAAATGGAGGGGCAAATTCTTTCCGAAAAAAAAAACTTCCGCGCAAAATCGTGACTTAACCCTTAAAAAAAAAAAAAAAAAAAAAAAATAGGCGTTTTACCTCGTGAGGTACACCTGGTTCCTCCCGAGGTGCATTCTGTCAGGGAAAAATAAATATTAAAGCAAATAAAAAAATATTAGTAAAAATAAAAATAACAAATTTTAAAAAAAGAAGAGAAGTACCTCGTGAGGTACCTATACAACCACACGAGGTATCTGTTGTACAGAAGAAAATAATATTTAAAAAATAAATATATACTAGTAAAAAAACAAAATTTTTTAAAAAAAAAAAGGCGTTTACCTCATGAGGTACACCTGGTTCGTCGCGAGGTGCATTCCGTCAGGGAAAAAATAATATTAAAGGAAATAAAAAAATATTAGTAAAAATAAAAAATATTAATACAAAATTTTTTTCAAAACAGGAGCAGTACCTCGTGAGGTACCTTTAGTACAGAAAATAATATTAAAGAAAATAAATATATATTAGTAAAATTAAAAAAGGGCTTGTACCTCGTGAGGTACACCTGGTTCCTCGTGAGGAGCATTCCGTCAGGCGAAAAAAATATTGGTAAAAATAAAAAATAAAATAAAAGGCGTGTACCTAATGAGGTACATCTGATTCCTCGCGAGGTACATTCGGTCAAAAAATATTAATGAAAAAAGACGTGTACCTCGCGAGGTACATTTCCGTCTTGTAAAACATAATATCAAATGAAATAAAAAAATATTATAAAATTTTTACAGAAAATAAAATAAAATATCAGTACCACGGGAGGTACCTCCGGTAAAGAAAAAAATAATATTAAAGAAAATAAAAAAATATTAGTAAAACTAAAAAGTATTAATTAAAAGAGACGTATACCTCGCCAGGTACATTTCGTCAGGCAAAACATAATATTAAAAAAAATATTAATAAAATAAGACAAGTACCTCTCGGGTAAAAAAAAGATAGTATTAAATAAAAGAAAAACACAATAAAAACATTAAAAAAATCCGTTCCTCGTGAGGTATGTCCGGTAAGGAAAAAAATAAATAATAAAAATATGGAAATAATAGTAATAATAATTTAAAAAGCAAAATTAAAAAAAAAAAAAAAAAAACGATTGTACCGTACGAGGTAGTTGGTTAAATATATATATATATATATATATATATTTTAAATAATATAAAGAAAAAATAAAAACGCGAGGTACTTGTGTAAAAATTATGTTCAACACTGCCAACAAGTTGCGAGTTAAGACATCATCGTTTCCACTGGCAGGGACACATAACAGTACAGTTTAACGAGAATGAAAATGAATAAAATTTCTAAATCCATTGCTGCAGTTATAAATGAGACGGAACAATTAATTAAATCAATTATTATCAAACCGCTGTAATGTGTTACTATTTCAACTTCTCACTGAAGTCAGAGAGCTCAAGAACGCGGATCCTAGGAATAGTTGCCGCTTCCTCTCTCTCTTTTGGAGTGTTGTACCCCCAATCCACTGGTCCAACAAACAAACAAACAAACAGATGAGCTTATCACACTCTTATCTAAAGAAACCAAACTAATGCACAAAAGCAGAAAGAGAGGATGATGTCGAAGCTGTTGTAACTTATGGAGGACAATTTTCTGAGACATCATAGGCAAAAGATAGGTGATCAAATCAACCATGATGGCGATAGAGATAATTATGTCAGCGAACCTTTTTTTACCAAATTCCACCTTGTTATGGTTACATGATTATCTTGTGTAACTCAAGTCTATTTTGGACCCAAATTACATCCACCGTGAAAAGGATCCAAACTAAAGTTAACTATAAAATTACTTCTTGTAAAGAGAAGAAAACTACCTAGATACAAATTCCATCCGTCTAACTCAGGCTCCTTGATAACATTTTTTAAGGTTGCAAGCCGATCTTCAACAAAGCTGAATAAAAAATGACTTCAGTTAATTTCTTCTAGATCATCTCAACAAGAACAGAACTCTATTGATAATGATAGTTGGGACCAAAATTTATATCAAATGCTGTAAATAGCAGAATATCTTACTGGAGCCTGAGCCCTTGGTTCTCTGGTCTCTTCTGAAGCTGCTTCAGCACTTCCACCTTTGGGCTATTAGAGAAAATTGAATCGTCCATGAAAAACTAACTTTTTTTTCAATTGAAATAAGAGAGGAAAGAAACAATAGAAGCATCAATGCAACACAGTCACACCAAGTCAATGTATCAAAATATGTCGAATATATCACATACTCACCCAGTTCCTAGGCCATATATTCTATCAGGCGGGATGGTCACACCAGCAAGCTCTCGAAGCAAAGCATCAGCAAAACGGCTCTGAAATTCAAGAAAGATGACAGGAAAAGGGTGAGGAACAATGTGAAGAAACTGTTGCGAGTGATTTTGGCTGTTGATGGCAACCATTCTGTTGCTCAACACTGTTTCTGAGATGAAACAATTTTTTCTGATTTTGTGCTTTGGAAGAGTTCCCAAATTAAATTACGTTTGTTAACCCATTTTATTTTTACTCCGAGAATCGAATTACGTTTGGTAACACTTTTTTTTTTTTCATTCCGAGAATCGAATTACGTTTAACACATTTTATTTTTATTTCAAGAATTAGAATTACCTAATACAATACAAATCTATTTCTTTATTTTTTTTTTACAAATTTCATCAACGATAAAAAAAATTTTAAACCAAAATGCCAACATTTCATATTTAACAAAAAATAGCTAAAAAATATAATTCATATTTTAACCAAAATGTCCTTTTCTTTAATAATTAATATAATTATTATACTTTACAAATAAATTTAAATTTCCTAAAAAAATTATTTATGTAATTTTTATATGCAAAAAATTATTTATGTGGCGGCGACGGTGGTGGGGCGGTGGTGGGGTGGCGGCGGTGGTGGCGGTGGTTGTGGTGGTGGTGGTGGGGTGGTGGTGTTGGTTGTGGTGGTGGTGGGGTGGTGGTGGTGGTGGGGTGGGGGTGGGGGTGGTGGTGGTGGCAGCGGCGGCGGTGGTGGTGGTGGTGGTGGTGGTGGGGTGGTGGTGGCGGTGGTGTTGGTTGTGGCGGTGGTGGTGGTGGGGTGGTGGCGGCGGTCGTGGTGGTGGTGGCGGTCGTGGTGGCGGTGGTGGCGGCGGTGGTGGCGGCGGTGGTGGCGACGGTGGTGGTGGCGGCGGCGGTGGTGGTGGTGGTAGGCGCGGGCGGTGGTGGGGTGGTTGTGGTGAATAAGGGTAAATTTTTGCTTCAAGAGGAAGGAGTCTTTTTTTTTTTTAGAAAAATGATTCGATTACGTGCCAACGTGAGAAGCTTGAAAATTTTAGCTTTTTTTTTTACTCCCCAAAGATAAAAAATAAAACGGTTCATCCAGGGAGTAAAAAAAAAAACCGGATTTACCAAACACAATTCCCATCTATTTTTGTTCCCCGGGCACAGAAATTAAGAAAAAATGCATTCTGGGAGTGTTACCATGCACACCCTTTGTAGTTGATATGGTTTTAACCATAGAATTGAGAATTAGGAATAGAAAAGAGACAGCATAGACAGAATAGAAGAAGATGAAGAAAGAGAGATTCTGTATAATCTCCAAAGGTTCTGTATATTGCACAAATCTGATCAGCAAGCATTCAAATGGGATAGTAGGCTATTTATAATGCTATAACCTTCCTCTAATCCCTTCCTAATGGCTAACACTTTAGGATTAGTAACTAACTAAGATATTAACAATCTAGTTTACGAATAGATCCCTAGTCCTATCTTACACTTAGGTCCCTAAATGCAGATTATTAATGTTCCATATCATTACCCCCCTCCCAAAACATCCTTGCCCTCAAATCTTTATTATGTTTATATCATAAGGACTATTATCTCCTAAGGAGCAAAGGGAGAAGGTCAGACCTGTTTTGTGGTGACAATGTACACTCTTGAGCTTGCAAACTTCAGTGCATCAGCAACGCCAGGATAGAATCTGAAGCAAGGCATTCAGCAGTTGATAGTAATTATAATTGCAATGCTTGAAGAGGGAAAAAAATCTAGAAGAATACAAATTTATCACTGCATAACATAAAACAACATGGAGGTCCATCTCTTTTACACCTTTGATCAGTACCTGTTACTTTAGTGGTTGAGTTGGTATAGGTGCATTGTCCATATGTTCAACATGCACTGGTCAAAATATATATATATATATATATATATATATATATATATATATATATATATATATATATTTATTTAATTATTTTTTTGAAAATGCAGGTTCATGACCAAATCTATCTCCACGCTGAAAATTTTTAGAATAAATCCTAAATAAAAAGCCGTAGACCAAGACAACCATATATAAGCACACTAGAATATTAGATGCTTTCTAGAAAGCCGCACCTTTAATGTACTTATGTGCTTACATATTCATCCGACAATGGCATGGTCTATCTCTCTTCTGTACACATGTTCAGCCTAATAATCTCTCCTCTACATAAGGCTCTAGGTACGTCATCATGCATCTGGTGTAATTGTACGACAATAATAACTGATTCCCTAATTGATTGAACTACCTGTTTGCACCAATCCAAGTAGTAAAATCATTCTCCAACCATTCATCTCTGATTTTCCCATAAAGATCTATCAGAGCATCCCTATTTTCTTCACCCCATTCTTTCATGATAACGGGCTTCAGCGCAAGCCAATTCTCCAATATACCCTCAACTGTGAGCCCCTCCGCAACCTTGCAGAAACAGCTATATCAGTCAACTGGTCTAGTGTCGACACCAGTGATTTGAATGCATATGTAGATTCAAGGCTATAGTGCTCATGTAGAATAATAAAGTTCTAAATCTCTTTTAAATGATAATTCTGGGTCATAGGAATTATACCCACCGAAGACTTCCTGATGGAAGGTGTTCTTGTCTCGAGCAACAGTCTCACAAGCAAAACGTTTTCATATCCAGTTTCCACCACTGGCCGCACCTAACATTCAGAATTATTGTAGTTTACTTAACTATCTCATGCGGAGGGGGTGAAAAGTAGCCAACCACCCCATATGGGATTTTTCTTAAAATGGGAAGCACTTAAAAAAATAACCAAAATTCTCCACCTAAAATAATCATCAAAACACATGATAGGATTTAAAATTTGCAATCCAGCCGAGCAAGCTTTAATGCCCTCAAGCTTGTCCACTTAAAACGGACCAAGCTTGACTTCAAGCTCAACCTTTAATATAGCCAAAAGTTTTGGTCAACATCCATTTATTTATTAAAGGAATTGATTCTCAGCGCAATGAGCGCATAATCAAATTTTCAATATCGACTTGTTTGATAAAAGAGTTTGATGCGAGGAAAAGAAAGAAAGAAAGAATAAGAAATCTAAAAGAGCTTGACAGGCTGCTCAAAAGCATTAATTCATTCATAAGTGAGCCGAGATTAACAAGACAGCTTCAAGTAGTTCTCAATTAGCTTGATTCATTTACATCTCTAATAACATCATTAAGAAATAAGTTCTATAAGGTATTTGACAAGGAAAACAGATAAAGGAAATCCCCCCATCAAATTCTACTTTACATCCATATTCAGTTCTTAAATTTCACAGTATCTATAGCCTTTTTTTTTGGTACGTAAACATGACATCGTATCAAAAGCTGGAAAGGACTTTTCACCAAAAAAAGAGGGCATGAAAAGGACTATTGATTCAACAAAATAAATCCTCAGAAACATAAAGCATTAATTCATTATCCGAACTTCGAGCAAATTATAGCCAGTTTCTTGTTTCACTCCTATGATGCCTCCTCTAATTAGAGATTTTCAGCCCGATTACAGAATCAGCAACATAGTTAATCTAGGTAAAGCAGCATGAATCCTTACATGAACCGAATTTAAACCGTCCAGAAATACTAACCGCATGCATCTGGTCGATAATCCAATCCTCTGTGGCTGAACTCACGCCGTCAAATAAACCAGGCCATCTCACCTTAGCAGCCTAAAGAAAAGTTTCAAGATGCAAGACAAACAGATGATCACCTTAATCTACTTAGTCTGACACAATTAAATACAATGAATCTGGAAACCGTATAATCGAATCAACTATTTCAATTGGAAATGACACAAAAATTATTTGCTTTATTTTCGTTGCTTTCTTCCGTTTGCTTGAGATCAATCGGAGGAGAGAAAAGGAGGCGAACCTTGACGGCAGAGATAGAGCTCTCTCCGCAGCTATCGCAGAGAACTCCATCGAAGTCCAAGGCATACAAGTCCCCCATTTTGCTCGAGTCTCCTTCAAGTCGTCCCTAATCCAAGATATATAAGTATCATTCATTCCAATGGTTTATATTTATCCGCCATCCGTACCCGTTGTTTTACTATGAAATAAACCCGATGCTATCCTCTAATGAAATCAATCCACGTGTCTATGAGGTGGTCCGTTTGTCTTTTCATGATTTTGGATTTAGCCGGCCGGGAATAAAACTCGTCTTGTATATTCACTTTATATGTCGTAAATCCACTTAAAATATCTACTTTGCATGTATGCTGGAGACTAGATCTGTTTGTTAATGTAAGATATATGACCCAATCTAATTTTTTTTCTCCATTTATAATTTGTTTTAATAAATTATTCCTACTTATTACACTTATTAAGTAGTTATTCTATTTAAGGATCATTTGTTCTTTAATGAATGATTATTATTTTTTAATAAATAATCAACTTAATTATTATTTTAAAATTTACATATTTTTATTTCATTCACATGCAGATTGATTTTATGAAAAGCGTGTTCTTAATTCTTATTTCCTCTTCCCTTACAAACCTTACTTGTATTGTATCTGTAAAACATGACTGAGGGCATCAAAGGGCTCATTTTGATAGAATTGGACTTTCCAAATAACAGTAGGTATATTTTGAAATATGAAAGCCGAAAACATTTTAATGTTTGGAAAATAACAAGTAGACGATAAGAAGAAATATAATTTAGGATGACAAGCATGTAAGAACAAAATCCATAAAGATAAGGAAGTCATCGTCTTTCTTTATTACAGATTATGACCCCACCCGCTACCTTATGCATGGTTACCAACGAATCGGTCTGGTTTGAGCATCATCTTAGTTCGGTATTTTTTTAATTTTTTTTTATAATTTAATATTAATAACTCCTGAAATCTTCAATTTCTCACCGATTTTGTCCTGGATTAGCTTTGTTTTGACTCCGATCTGACCAACTAACTCTTGGACGATTTCGACTGGTTGGGTGTAAGAACCTTCCACACTGACAAACAAACCAGTCTTGGCCCCACGGGAAAAAAAAAAAAAAAAAACTGAAATCTCGCAGTAGGGGATTGGGTAGGACATTTATTTATGTTTTTCTTATTTTAAAATTACTTTATCCTCAAATATAATATGCAAAATTTAGAATCCACTCAAAGGGAAAAAGTAAGGTTCTTATCAACGGAAAGAAGGCAATTCTTGCTACAGTACCTTATTTCTTTTTTGGGGTTGAGACTCACAACTCACCATCATCTTCCAAGATTCGTCTGACACGGTAAGCAGAGTCTGAATGAAGTCAGATTCCACTTTTAAATTACAAGAATCAAGGCTTCATTTATTTTTTTTATTTGAAATGCTATTTTATACAAATTCATTATTTTAATAAATATCAAACTTTTGTGCATTGCACAAAACCAAAGCCAGTCTAATAAAAACAAGAAAGGCACAAAGTTAAGTTAAGAAAGTTTATTTCTAAAATTGTAAGTTGATTTTTACATTTATTTGTTTTATTAAATATAAATGAATAGTGTTATACGTCGAGGGGAAAAAACGATAATAACTTTAAATTCAAAATAGGTTTGGATTCTCTCATAATCTTTTTTCTCCTTTTCTTCTCAGTATCTGATCTCCACCTTCAGATTTAACAAAATAGATGGTCCAGATTTAATATTTTATAAAACTATTATTTTAAACATGAATAAATAAACTTAACTTTTAAATCATGATCTACACAATTTATACCGTAATACAAACAAAATTTAAAAAATAAAATTTATAAAACACTTATCATTATTTTAGAAAATATTAAATCTGAATCGTCCATTTTTTCATCTAAGGGTAGAAATGAGATTCTGAGAAGAAAAGGAGAGAAAATATTCTGAGGAAATCTACTCCCATTCAAAAGGAAAATCCTGCAATGTTTAGCTAGTCTTAAAGAGTTTATAACAGTTTTTGTTTTTTGGTATTATCTCTTTTAAGATTTAGAATATATGGAGTTTTTCTCTCCCCATGCGCTTTCCAATATTCAGAACTTGGGTTATCCTCTTATATTTTTCGCCATATTGCTCCGAAACGGTGACATTAATATAAATATATATATATATTTATAGATAATAGTAGTATTTTCTCCTTTTTATTTTGTGAAAATTATAACAAATGACCTATATAGCAGATGATATTTATTGGGAATGATCATAAAAATTATAATTATTCAGAGGGACTAATCACCAAAATAAAAATTTAGAAATACAAAATTGCTCTTAATTAAACCTCTTCCATTTTCTCCACATTCTATTTTTAAAACTAATAAGAATTTATAAATTTCATTTAATTAAATACATTTTCTCTATTTTTTTACCACTTACGTAGCTATATACAGTGGTGGAGCTGGGATTTAATGTTTGTGGCCCCCTAAATTTTTTTTTAAGGAGGATAAAAGGCAACCCACTTTTTCATAAAGTTTAGAACTAGAAATTGGGTTCAATTGAAAAGTATTTCCAAGAAAATCAATCTAAACAAAACAATATACTCTAATCCCATGGCATACAGATATCCGATGTTACACAATCATGATATTATCAGATGTTTTCAGTCCAGCAGATGACTAAACCATATTAGGGCATAAATTAATTAGAGTAACCTACCTTGTTTTCATTCGATATCGCATACTTTGAAGACTCAGCTTCATTCTGAGCCAATTCTTTAGATCCATCATGAAGTATCTGTTCAATCACATCATATTATAATCAGAATGGCAGTTTTCTCAGCTAGTCCATTAAAACTCGTCTCACATACATTCTAATGCCAGCCAGTGGACATTTGACTCCATAAACTAAGCATATTGTCAGAAAAATAATCAACACACCCTTTCAAATATTGCGTACTTTTATTGTCTGATACACATTTGCATGAATGACTGGTGTATAGCTCTTGAGCTCTGCCTCAACAAAACCAGTTTGAAACAAGAGTTTTATCTGCATATCATTAACAGATAATAAATATCAACAAATCCCCAAATAAATATCAAGCTAAGCACAGAATCCTACAATTTCTTGCCTGTTTAAAGATTGTAGACTTCCCTGACTCTCCAGCACCTAAACCACAGAGGTTGATTTTAAATTAGTTTAGAAGAGAACAAAAGGAAGAAAGCCGTCAAGCAACAATAACACATGAGATTCGCTCAAGGGAGCATAGCAATAAAGCCTAGGAAAAGACCATTTATAAAAGACTCAACTACGTCAGAATAACATCAAGGTATTCACCATTTTTTTGGGAAGCATTTTACTAGCCAGCAGACACTACCAACAAATTATATGTGCCATTCCAACAAACCACAAAAACCATCAGCCCTCATGTGATACCTGATTTTAAAATTTCCATAAATACTAAAATTGACAAGTTTCAACTTTAGAAATGCACATGAAGTACACACAACAAAAATAAAAGGCACTGTCCAAGTAACATGTACCAAGTAGTAGAAGTTTCTGAATATGCTTTTCTGCCTTCGTTTCTTGCTCTATTCTCTTTTCAATTTCAGCAGCCTGTGAATGCATGTCATATCAACCAGATTAGGCACATTGAGCCCTTCAGGGTTAATAAATAAAAAAGTAGGAACACCACAAGCATCAGCTAACAAGGAAACTTGTGCAAGAACCCTAGAATGGCATATCAACTCAAGCATAATGAACCTGTGCATTTTCTTCAGTATCAGCATCATTATATCTACGGTTTCTGCTGCAGAGTAAGCCCATATTATCTGGTACCAAAAAAACAGCAAAGAAGAAGCACAAGTCAAGCTCCACCAGAAATCAGACTGTCTTTCAATGCCATGATGTAATCCATACTTACAATAGTAGGATTAGAACTCACCTAACAAGAGTATTAGGACAGTTTGAGTAGTTTGCAAAGACAACAAATATCCACTCCCAATGTACTAATAGATTATGCATGGCTAATATATCTAGTCCGCAGACAGACAGCTGAATAAAACAAAAGAGACTTAGGAGCAAAGAGGAGCGGGAGCATGTTAAAACTAATATACATGTAGCTTGAGCAGTTGAGCCTAAATATCTTTTTTCCCTTTGAATTTAAAGTGAGGGTCAAACAGAAAATCCCGAGCAAGCTAAATAGCCAAAATGCAAGATTTAATGGACAATCGAGAATTTTTTTTTTTTTAAAAAAAAAAAAAAAGGTAAAAAAGAAGAGGCACGGAACTCTGCTATGTATCTCTACACGGACCATTGTTTCGCTGCGTCATTGCGTGCCACCGCATGCTCTTTTTCGTTTTATCCAGAATAATCAAGTTATAAATTTCTTAGGCGTCAAAGAGTAATCAATACAAGCGAGCAATACTCTGTAATCATTTGTGAGTTGCAACCTATAAGCTAGCTAAAATCGATCCAGAACAAGAAATGAAAGAACATTAATAAGACCACACAAACTACTCAAATTTTATGCAGCAACCACACGATATTACAAAAAAGGAGTTGCAATGCTAACCCTAATCTGCGAAATTGCAAGCAGAATTCAAGCTTTCGTGAGATTGTACAATAGGATCAGTGACGATCGATGGAGAGTGAGAGTAGGAGACGAGAAGCAGAGAACGATGAAAACGGAAAGAAAAAAAAGTACGAGACGAGAAGCTAGAAATCTCGTATTCACCATCAGGATTTGTCATGAACACCGCCGGAGGTCACATGGCACCACCATTGGAAGGCACAGGCCGTTCTCCCGTCCTCATTACCACCACGCTTCATCTCACCATCGCCGTCATCCATTCATCACCAACGTCACCATCGTCCTCTCCATTCTTATCACCACCGATAGAAATTAGGACTGGAAGGGAAGCTATGATTTTCGAATGGAGAAGGGAGAGAAGGAAATCAGAGAGGGGGAGAGGGAAGAAAATAGTGAGAAATAGGGGCATTTTTATCAAAATAATATTTTTTTAAAAAAAAATTTACAGGCACTTTTAAAACTATTTATCAGGGCATGGTTGTTTTGGGGTAGTGACAGTGCCTCCCTAACGGCACAGAACTTGTGTACCGTCTGCCGCTAGGCTTTCTAACTAAGACAAGATATGTTGTGGGGGAGGGGGTGGGACGGAGAAAAAATAGGAGAAAGGCTTTGTTGATGATATTTTAGTTCATATTTGTAGTTGAAAAAATAGGAGAAAAAATATTTATATGTTGATTGATATTTATAAACTCCTATATAATATAATATAATCTAACTTACTCCTATATTATATCATTTATAATATTATTTACATATATATATATATATATTATTTCAACAAACACGATTATTTTTCAAGGCAACATTCTCATTATTTCATCATACAAAATCACCCACCAAGAAACCTTATATGTATATTTATATATAATAAAATAGCAAGTAATTATATCAAAGCTTTGTTGATGTATATTTTTTCTCCTATTTTTTCAACATACAAATATGAACGAAAATATGCGATCAACAAAGCCTTTTCCTATTTTTTCTCCGTCTCACCCCCACAACATACAAGTCTTTGCAAGGCTTTCTAACGGCACACATGTTGTGTTAGAAAGCTTATCGGACTGTGTGCGCTAGGGTCCCTAGCGGCACACAAGTTGTGTGCCTTAGGAGCCTGAGGCACTATAGTGCCGTTAGGATCACTACCCCAAAACAACCCCACCCCTAAGTAAATAGTTTTAAGAGTGCCCCAGATTGGTAATTTTTTTTAAAAAAAATATTATTTTGGTAAAAATGCCGAGAAATAGGGGGTTGGTTACGGTCATCTTCCCTTCCTATCCACTTCCCATCATCTTCCTCATCTCAGCCGTTGGATTGAAATCTTAACCGTTCGATCTAATATTATATAAAAGTATTTTTTTTATATTTTTTTAAATATAAAAATAATATTTTTATAAAATATTAAATTTGAATCGTTCGCATTTCAATCCAACTACCGAGATCGGATAGATGGGAGGAAGAGGATGGGGCCACTCCCGAGATAGAGGGTAAGACATTTAAGTCTTTTCTCTCAAATTTTGATATCTCATATTCCTACATAGTACAGGGTACTTTTTTATCCTTTTCCTAATTTAATAGATAATTTGAGATTTTACAAGTTCAACTGATATGTGTCTTTTTCTATAATTTAAATGGGTCAATATCTATGTGAATAATTAAATGATATAATGATGATATGATTAGGTAGCAATTAGTTAAAGTTAAAAAAGGAAAAATTAAGATAAAGGACCTAGTAAAAATAACATTTATTATAAATGACCTTCAAAATTGTAATTATTTAGAAGGACTAAAAAATAAAATATGAATATATAAATACGAAATATTACCCTTGTGATAAATTAAAGATATTAACATCAAGTAGATCCTATTGAACCTATGGCTTTTGTAATCCCACTGTAAGGGCACATGGACGTTGGAGAGGTAGCAGAGATGACAGCGTCGAGGAGACCACGATTTAGGAATCACAAAGAAGGGATAGTTTGGTGTCTTTGTAGAAGACACCTAATTAATGTTTTGAGAATGTGACTAAAGGCTTGTTGGTTTGTTCCATTTTCTTAATATCAATCTAGCGCACCTATCTTTCCCAGGCTTTATAGTTGTTTTAGGTGTAGAATATATGAAGCCATAGCGAGGAAACAGTACGGTAATGGGAGGGAAGAGCGAAAGAAGGAATGACAAAGGAATCAAAGTTTGATAAATTGCTAAAAGGATAGGTGTTGGAAATGAGAAAGGATTGAAAAGGTTAAGGGTAATGTATTACTTCTACATCTATATTTTGATTGGTTGGTCCTTTAAAATAATTATTATTTTAAGGTCCTCTATAATGAATATTATTTTGTATAGGTATTTTGTTCTAATTTTCTCTTAAAAAAGGGATGATTTTGGTAGCTGTAATTTTTACGGAAAATAAGGTTTAAATTACTTTGAAAATAAAATGTTAGAGAGATTGAAGGAGAGAATGTAGGAAGTTCAATAAAAAGTAATTTAATATTTTTAAAATTATATTTTGATTATTGATCCATCTAAATAATTACAACTTTTACGGTTTTTTCTAATAAATATCTTCTGCTCTATATCCTTGGATCTAATTTTTCCTTTTATTTTTTTAATTTGAAAATTGTTTTTTGTATTATTATTATTTATTCTTCTTCGAGTTAGTGCGAGACGTGCCCTGGGACAGTTTAGATCCTTACCTCGTCCCCCACGCAACGCAATATTACCGGTAACCCCACTCTCTTATATCCCCGATTCCCTCTTCACCATACCTACTACAGCCGGTTTCGCCCACGATTACCGATTTCGCCGGTCTCTTATTCCCCCTCCCGATAAATCATTTGTATAAAAACCATTTTCAGAGCACGAAGATACAGTTTTAATCTCATCGGAAATCTGTTTGGACAGTCGTCTCACCGTCAATCTTGTTGGATTCTGCTTCTGTAAGTATGTATCTTCCTGTTGCTTTGTATTATGTTGTTTTTAATGGTTTCTGATAGAAAAATTCTCCGATGGTTGTATAAATCTGATCTGTCTGATGATTGTTTCGGTTCTGATGTGGTTGCTATCTTCTGATTAATACCGTTTCGGGTCTCCTAGCGTCGATTTGACAATTTATGATTGCCTGTATTTATGTCGTCATGTGTCTGTGCACGTTTGCTGTTTGTTCTATGGATTGATGACTTAGGCAAGCTGATGCATACTTGATGAAACTACAATATTTTCGACAAGCAAATAAGTAAAAGGCTTAATTTATGATTGTTTATTTTACTAGAAATGAAATAATCGTCAAAGGTTGGATGTTCTTTGAAACCAGAAAACTTGGTCGTTTTGGTTGTTTTTTTATTTGGTAGCAGAAATTGCACAGGCTCAAGCAGCTGTTTCAAAAAAAACAAAACAAAAGCATATATCCCGTAATAAATTTTGAGTGAAGCTGATTTAGTATATAAGATTCTTTTTTAATTGTTTTTTGGCTTGTAAATTTATTATCTTCTTGAGTTTTGGGTTAAGTCAATTCCTTCATTCCTTGTGTATGTGCATGTGTTTTGTGTAATATTAATACTTATGTTCATTCTGGATAGAATTGGTATTCTGATATCCTTTTCTGACAAAAGCAAAAGATGGCAGATAATGAGGATGGAGAAGGGAGGACTTCTCGTGGGAATGAATGGGAGGTTGTAACACTTACGGCATCAACATATGAAGCTGCTCCTGGTTCTGGACAAGTTGAGTTGAAAGATAATGACCAGGGAGACGCATCTGTACAAGATGAAGCTGAAACATCGCGTGCCTTATTCATGTCTCGTCATTTTGTTTTTCCTCCCAGTAAGCATGAGGACTTACCATTGGAATCTGATTATAGCGAGATTTGTGGTCAATCTGGAGGCAAAGATGTCTCTGAAGTTATTGTTGATGATGGGGCCAGACCTAGTGGAAAGGATGAAGAAAATGTGATGATATCTGGAATAAATGTTTCAGAAGTGTTTTCAGATGTTCCATATTTTGATGATAAGATGAGCAAATTTTCTGTACATGGTAAACAGTTTGTCGAAGGTACAACTTTAGAAGATTTTGGTTTGATTGGCAAAGAGGAAAGCATGTATGACACTGCAAAATACAGTTCTTTACACAGTGAGACAGATTTTGGTGCTGCAACTGCATATGGGGACGATATAATTGTGTCTGAAACAATCGAATCTGCTGAGCAAGAGTCAAACATGTCTCTTGATTTATCGAATTCAAAGAAATTTTCTAAAGATGACAAGTGCCGCCCATCAGATCTTCCTTGTGGAGCTTGGTGGAAGCGAAGAGCTTCTGCCTTTTATGCTCAGGCAAAGGAGGCAAATGCATACTGGTCTATTTTCATTGCAGCTGCAGTGATGGGCCTTGTAATGCTTGGTCAGCGCTGGCAGCAGGAAAGAGCTTATCAACTTCAGTTGCATGGTGGTTTAAATGATGAGGTGTGTCCATTATTATGAAAGTTTTCTCTGAGATATGTTATTTTTAAAATATTGTAGTTAATTTACATAATAATATGCAATTGATCAATGACTCAAACTACAGTTTCAGCTCCCTTTAATTTTCTTCCATGTGTCTTGAAGACATGGCCAGGACTGATAGATTCTTACTGGGAACTATGTCCAGGAAAGTTTATTATTTGATAAGTGGGCACTAATGAACACTATGAATTTTAAGGCCTGGTGCATTTTTTCCCTACTCTATGAGCCAAGAAAACTTGTTCCTACACTATGATGCTTGCAAACCACTAAAATGAGAGCATGGTTTTGGTCCTTTATGACTAGCTAATGATTTGTCATTTTTGGCATCTTCATTTTGAAAGTTCCTCTGTGACCTACTTTGGACTAGCTGGTTTTGCAATGCAGAGGTGAAAGTAATTGTAATTTTAACAAAATAGGACTGAGTATCTTGACTCTTCAGATAGAAAGGCGATGTAATGAGAAATGTTGCATGTACGTATGGCATTTAAGTTTACTGTGGTTAAATAAAGCTATGCTTGGTTGGAGAAAAATAGGAGAAAAATGGAGCATTAGAGTCTAAATATGCTGTTATTTTCCTACTGCCTATTTTTAGTCAAAAGAATTAAAGAAGTATTGACCTAAATGTATAGATTGCTCTCCATCCAGCCTTAAGTTGCCAATGACAGGGAGAGAGAGGGCAGGCATTATAGACCAGGTTCCAGGCAGAGATGTTTATACTATTGATGGCTGTGCTGATTTTGCTGACTGTTTGCTAATTGGGTATCTTTTATCAGTATAGGAAATGGAATGAGTCTTGAGATATTTTGCAGAGCCAGAATTGAGGCTTTAAATTGAATGGCCATTTGTAGTGTGGTTTTAAATTTTGATACAATAAATTGTGAACCGGATGCTGCCTTTACATATTCTGAATTGTATTATTTGCTGTAAGCTGGCCTGCCCTGTCTCGATCACTCATAGAAAGATTTCACCTCAAATGCTAATTTTGTTATAGGGAAGAAGCAGAATTCTAGCGCCCATAATACGGCTCAAAGATGTGATCGTTGGTGGCCATCGTCGTGGTTCCTTGATCAGGGGCTCCTCAGATTGAAGTTAAGATGATGACGATAAATTGTATGTTGGAAAGAAATGGCAGCTTGGAGTTGAGATCTTTCATATCGCGAGTGTTACAGTAATAACAATTTATGGCATGAATTTCCCTGGTGCTCTTTTATTGTATTGTTGTCATGCATTGAGTTGCATTGTATAGCTCTTGGATGTGATTCGACTTTGTATTTAATGTTATTCTAATCATGTGGAATTAGCAGTTTAGACTTTAGACTCCAATGGCGATGAATGAACTGAAGCGAGGTATGTTGCCTTTTGCTTTGACCCAAAAAATGGCACGGAAAATACAGGAATTGAAATATGACAGGTCCTTCTTCATTCTACTTTTCTGGCTTTGCCACGGATTAAAAACCGGTAATCTTTTTTGGTTTAAACTTTAAAGCAATTGCTGTATCATGATATACAGAATGGTTCCTCTTTGCATGTTTCTTCTTTCACAACTGATGTTAATTTTTTTAATTTGTTTCTTATTTTCATGTGGACAAAATAATGTTCAAATGAATTTTAAACGAATTTAAAATACATGGGAAGTATTTCAAGCTGAAGTTTATCGAACCAATTATTCTCCATTTCGTGGCCGAAAAATGATTCTTGATTTATAAAGGCAAGACCGTACACTGTTAATTATACATGTTAAATTATAGCCTGTGCATTTCATTGTTCTTCGTCTTCAATCTTCATGGAGACTTTTTTGAATTTTGTATCCCTGGTTAAATTTCAGGTTGCTAGAATATCAAAAAATTTATTAGGACTAAAAGTTTGGCGAGAGACTTATCCATCTTACATCAGTAATATCACGGGATAATTATGATTTTATGGATTTCTTAATACTCTCTCCCGTCCGTTATATTAGATTTAACAGCTTTTTTGGGATTAAATAAATTAGTTGAACATTAAAAAAAAAAAAAATCTAACAACTTTTCAAAACCACCATTTAACTGATACTCTATAATTAATTGGGGAGAGACAGAGAGAAATATGAAAATGCCAAGAGTGAGAGTGAAAAAAAGGTCCTCCATTAAATTTTATTACCTCTTATTTTTCATATAGGATCTAGTTTACTAATTTGGGAAGATTAATAAAACTGAATAAGTTATTTAATTATAACATAAATTACTAAAATAATTTATTTAGCTTTATTAATCTCCTCAAATTAATCAATTGAATCTTACATTAAGAAATATAGGTAGTAAAAAAGGTCCTTACTATGTTAAAAACTGTCTTCTAAACAGGAGTGACCGTCTAAATTTCATCTGGCCAGGCAACCTTACTCAACTCATCTTTTGGTGGTTCCCTTAAATGTGATCAGTTTGATCGCATTAATGTTGCTGCCATTTCATCCCGCGTTGACTTTCTTTGCATTGAGTGTGATATGTTCGAGGAGCTTTGACCTTGATACTGAAGCCAGAGTAGCATCCAGTTAGTCACTTAGTTTAGCTGCCTCTTCACTGTTCTTCCTTTTTCAGAAATGGGAACCTTTGAATTATATTGAAGGATACAAATTGAAACCTTCCCCAGTTAAACTACATCGAGAAAACTGGTGCGCCGCGTTAAATTAAAGTCTCCAGTATTCAATATCATCACCCAACCGCCCACATAATAATTTTGACCTTCCATGTAGTTTTGACTCTGCCTTTAAAGCCATTAATGGCAAGGTGAGGTCAACTCTGTGAGTGAGTGTGATGAAGAAGAATCCTATACATGAGCTGGTAGTATTATATTTTACTGTAAGTTTCTTACGTACAGGGAAGCAAGAACATGGAGAGGCCGATGAAGAGGCAACAATGCAGTTCACCCACAAATATATAAATGCTGCAACGTAACAGTCGCTCACCTAAAACCTAACCGATTCTTCATTCTCTGACTGATTCAACAATATCCCACTTTGTTACGCAGTACCATTTTTCTTCCTCCCTATAAATCTCTCCTTTTGATCTCCCTGTTACTTACTCTCACCCGCTTTCTCTCTTCCTCTTATTCTTTCTTTCTTCAATCGTTGTCTCAATCCCCTGTTTGTAATGGATGCCTCCACGGCATTGCTGATTTTGACGGCTATTACGGCTTACCTTATATGGTTCTCGTTCATCTCACGGTCCCTAAAGGGTCCACGAGTATGGCCTCTATTGGGTAGTTTGCCTGGCCTGATTGAAAACTGCGACCGCATGCATGACTGGATCAGCGACACCCTCCGCGCCTGTGGTGGCACGTACCAGACTTGCGTCTGTGCCATTCCCTTCCTCGCGAGCAAGCAAGGTCTCGTGACTGTCACGTGCGACCCGAAGAATCTGGAGCACATTCTCAAGACCCGATTCGACAATTATCCTAAGGGCCCCACGTGGCATGCTGTTTTCCACGATCTGCTCGGGGATGGCATTTTCAACTCCGATGGCAGCGCGTGGCTGTTCCAGCGTAAGACCGCAGCACTGGAATTCACCACCAGGACATTGCGCCAAGCCATGGCTCGCTGGGTGAATCGAGCCATCAAGGATCGGCTCTGCTTGATTCTTAAGACGGCTGAGTTGAAATCCGAGCCTGTTGATTTGCAGGATTTGATGTTGCGGCTCACGTTCGATAACATTTGCGGCTTGGCTTTTGGAAAAGACCCACAAACTTGCGCGCTGAGCTTGCCGGAGAACCGCTTCGCATTGGCTTTTGACCGAGCCACCGAAGCTACGCTCCAACGGTTTATTTTGCCAGAGGTATTCTGGAGGCTTAAGAAATGGCTCGGCTTCGGAATGGAGGTCGGCTTAAGCCGAAGCCTTGTCCTCGTCCAGGAGTACTTATCCAGTGTGATTGACAAGCGTAAGCTCGAGTTAATGAGTCAGCAAAAGGATGAAAACCCAAACGATGATTTGTTGTCGAGGTTCATGAAGAAAAAGGAATCCTATTCAGACAAGTTCCTCAGACACGTGGCACTGAACTTCATCCTAGCCGGACGTGACACGTCATCAGTTGCATTGAGCTGGTTCTTCTGGTTGGTGATACAGAACCCAGCAGTGGAAGAAAAAATCCTCCGTGAAATATGCACCGTTCTGATGAAGACGCGTGGCGATGATGTGGCGAGATGGCTGGATGAGCCGTTGAATTTTGAAGAAGTAGACCGTTTGGTTTATCTGAAAGCAGCATTGTGTGAGACTCTACGCCTCTACCCGTCAGTGCCGGAGGATTCAAAGCACGTGGTGGCCGACGACACGCTTCCAGACGGCACTTTTGTTCCGGCGGGGTCATCGGTGACATATTCAATATATTCTGCCGGCCGGATGAGGTCAACGTGGGGTGATGATTGCTTGGAATTTAAGCCAGAGAGGTGGCTTTCATCAGACGGCAACAAGTTGATAATGCATGATTCTTTCAAGTTTGTTGCTTTCAATGCTGGTCCAAGGATATGCTTGGGCAAGGATTTAGCTTACTTACAAATGAGGTCAATTGCGGCGGCGGTGTTACTCCGGCACCGGCTGTCGGTGATGCCGGGGCATGAGGTGGAGCAAAAGATGTCACTGACTTTGTTCATGAAAAATGGGCTCAAGGTGTACGTGCACAATAGGGATTTGAGGGGAGTTGTGGCAAGTATCCATGAACAAAGGGACTGACAGAAAACTACTTGCAGATAATCAACCAAGTAAAACATAAATAAACACCTAAACATATCAAGAGCTATCTATATATGGAGGTTAATGAAGATGGGTAATGAGTATATGATGAAAAGGAAGAGCAGAAGCCTTGTGACCTTTCAGAGCATATACGTATTATGTGAACAGTTCAGTATTGAGGCATGAACTGCATGTTATTGAGATCAATGTATGAGAAATTTGTGGTGGGTAAGTGCTTGTAGAAAGGTAGCAACTAGTCGTTGTATTATTGGTTTCTGGTTTATTAAAATGTTGCAATCAATTTATTCTGATTGGGTAAGAGCTAAGACTCTTGTAACTTGAAGACTAAGGTTTGTCTCCTTGATATGATGAGTAGCTTGTGGGAATGAGAGTGTACGAGTACTTGGGTCAAGGGACAAGTTAACCATCTCATAAGCATCTTTTTGAGGAACATATAAGAAGAAATTGGTGCCTTCTCTGGCTGTTCATATATAGTAACCAATCACCACAGGCTTTAATTTCATCCTAAATCTGATACACTACAAAGACGCATAAGCAAGAGTTTCTGTATGATCGTTGTTTCGTACCAGCTGCTGAATCAAAGCTGACATAGGCGGACCCGGGGGCTAGGGGCCCCTAATTTTTTTTTTAAACAAAAAACAATTATATAAATAAGGTCTAGCATAGTGGGTTTGATTAAATATAGGCACGATTAAATCAGTAATCACCAACGAGGTTGGTATAAGTGAGTAAAAAATGATTGTGTCCGCTTAAATAAGCGCCTCTCGAGTTTGAAAGATTGTGAATGCAGAAAAATCGCGTTAAGAGACTCTTCCACCATAGCCGTGTGCGCGACCCGGATCGAATCCGGATTAGTCAGGGTGAAGCTTTGGATACCTGATAAGCAACCAAAAAAACTAAAAAAATCAGTAACCAACGTCGAGACTTTATGAACAAGTTTTGAATTCTAAAAAAATTCTAATTTAATCATGCCTTTATTTACAAACTTATTGATAAATTTTATTCCAGAAGTTTCACATGACAGAAAAAATTACATTTGAAGATGGAGTTACAATATTTTTAGCATAACATTCTTAAACATTCAAATTTGATTATTTTATCAACTACATCTGAATTATGTCAGGGCTAACAAGAACTAGAAAGTCCATCATTTACCCTTTTATTGATAGAGTTATTAGACTTGTATTTACTCTTTCAGTTTCTACAGCAATTACTGAAAGATCTTTCTTTGCTATGAAGATAATCAAGAATAAACTTTGAAATAGAATGGAAGACCAATTTCTTGATGATTATTTGATTACATACATTGAAAAAGAAATTGTCATGAGTTTTAGCACAGATTCAATTATAGATGAGTTTAACAATATGAAAACACGTAAAGTGAAAATTAAGTGAAGTGATCTTAATTTCTATAATAGATTTCTTTAAATTTTCTGTATATTAGCTAGGTCTATATTATATTTAAAGTATTTTAATTTATGATATAGTATTTTTTATTCTCGCCCTAATCATTAAAATTTTTGGGTTGGGCACTAGCTCTCTAGGGTTTTTATTATGATTTAACATCATGACACTTCACCCAATTATAAATTGAGTTTCTAATGAAGATTTCATTTCGATCCCACCAAGCAGGGCCTTGTGTAGTTGTGTACTTGTGTTGCCCAATTCACAAACTGGTTTTGAGGGTGCAGCCATCTATCACCATGTTTCTTTTTTTCCATTTTTTATATATCCTCGGTATGGCATGGGGAATTGGGGATTATGCTTGTTTATTTGGGGGCATACGAGGAGAATACGAAAAACCTAACAACACTAGATATAACTGTTCATTTTTTATTTTTTATTTTAACTAAAATAAGATATAGTATAGTTTAAATTAGGGTTAATAGCAAATTTATCCTTGAAGTTTTTGTTTAGGAGCAATATTATTTTAAAAGTTTTTCTTATCTCAATGTTATCCTGAAAGTTTCAAAACGTAGAAATATATATGATCCATTTTTGTCAAAAAGTTAATAGTCAACGTCAATTTTTTTTATGGTCAACGTTAGTTTTTTAATAGGATAGGGCAACATCGCTACGTTTTGAAACTTTTAAAACATTGAATACAAAAACTTTCAGCGCAACATTGTTTCTTGGGCGATATCTTCCAAGATTTGTTACTTAATCCTTTAAATTATACAAACTTGACTATTTTTTATTATTTTTTTCAATAGGGAACCCTCGAATGGGAGGAAACGACTCGGGACAAGCAACACTGTCGTTTGTGAATCTCGTTTTGTTGAAATGGGCTAAGCGTTCTAAGCGTTTTAGTTGTTTGGTTTGAATGGGAGGGAAGGGAGTGGAAATGAAGTCCGCTTGGCTAATATTCGTTTTATTTTGGTTTTCGTGGGCATTGGTAAAAAGACACACACACTCCCAAAACCAAACATCACATTGGAAATATCACACAAATCACATTGGAAAATCAGTGAGAAAAAAAAAAAAAAAAAAAAAAAAAAAAAATCAGTTGGAGGTGTATGAATTAGCTTTTTTTCTTGACCAAAAAAAAAATTAGCTTTTTTCTAAATTGGCTTTTGCAAAAAAAAAAAAAAAAAAAAAAAAAAAGAGCTCCATTATTTCAAAAAAGGTCAATCCTAGAGCGTTAGAAGGCCAATATTGACATGACTGAAAGGGGCTGTTTTAAAAAAAATGAGGGAGATGAGGGTCTACCCACTTTAAATGGTGGAGTCAGCACATGTCTCACTATTTAATGAAATATTTTTCTTTTCTTTAAAAATAATAAATTCCTTTTCTCTCTTTTTTTTTTCCTTTTTCTTTTTTTTTTAATATTTTTTTTTATCATATTTATATGATCACAATATGTCCTCTTGGAATAATAGCTTTATTTATAACCATCAAGCTTCGTTGTTTATTTATACCCTTATCTTCAATTATCACAATATAAAAAACTAATTTATATGTAGTGTTCAATAAAATTCATATCAATTTTAGTAATTTTCCATCTCAACCAACTTTTCGAATAATAATTTAACTCATTTTAATTTGGAAAAAAACCACTTCTGTCATCACTAATCCAAACACAAATCACATTTACAATTTGATTTTTTTTCTATCTTACAAAAGTCGAATAGAAAATAAGTCATTTTTCTCACCGCTAAGCCAAAAACATAGTTACGTCTGCATACTTGCCCTGTTTTTTCCTAATATATACGTAGATAAATGGTGAATTGGTATATTAGAAATCCCTTCGACACTTTTACATATACATGATTACGTTCATCTAAAGTTGTACTGGTACTCCTAAATGCACTATAAAAGCCAGCAATTAAGCCACAAGTCACCCACAAAACAGATAGCCCCAGTCGTTGCTGGATCAAATATGAGAGCACATAACCAGTGCCAATGCATCGTATGTAATCAGTGACAAATTGATGATCCCCCGAAATAAAAGTACAACACTGCGAGGTTTAGAATAACATTCGGACCACGTCAATCAATATAGCGAATAGTAAGTGTCAGCTAAAACTCTTTAACAAGAACCAAAAAAAAGTAAAAATAGAAGGTAAAAACACCTCCACAAGGGTTCAGCAACAGGACCAATGAACTGCTTTGTTTATGAATGTGCAGGCTAAGGGCATGTCACTTGTTGGTGTTGGCGTTGTACATGGACTCCACCTTGCCATCATTGCCTCCAAGCAACAAGTACTTATCCTTCCTGGTTAAGCCAGTGCACTCAAATCCCAGCACATCACCCAGCGCCCTCTGCACATGATTCGCCACCTCGATCGACGACTTCCCTCCGGCCTTACACGACATCTCCTCCGGCAGCCGATTAAGGAACGTCACCTCATACACGGGCCTTGGGTTCATGAAGAAGAAGTAGGGGTCCCAGAACTTGACCCCACGCACTGTGGTCCCATAGAACATGCTCTGCTTGCAATTTACTGCCACCGGCACGATCCTGTCGCTCATCTCTGCAAACAAAGCAGAGAAACGCAGCAAGAAGGGCTCGCGGCATGTGGTCCCCTCCGGGCACACCACCAGGTCACCTTTCTGGAGCAGCTCGGTGATGCGTGCAGCGTCGGCCGCACGATCTCGGGTCAGAGCGATGGCTGGGATTGGAGAGAGGAACCTTGAGAGCTTACTCACGCTGTAGGTGACACATGAAACTTTGCGTCCGAGGGCGATGGCTATGATGATGGGGTCGAGGGCTGTGCGGTGGTTGCAGACGTAGAGATTACCGGGAGTGCCTGGGGATGGCGGAGGAGGGCGGTTTCCGCGGATGACGAGCTTGATGCCGAGGAGTTCGTAGGTGTAGCGGACGATGCGTTCTGGGAGAGGGAGGTTGAAGTAGACACGGATGATGGAGAGGATAAAGCCAAATGGGAGCCATAGGTAGGTGATGATGGCGTTGAGTATCGTTGGGCGCTTCACTAAGCGACCGTCGTGGAAGATGAGGCGGCTTTTGAGACGGTCCAATGGGACCGGTTTGGCTGTTTTGCTAGGGTGCACCATGTAGCCCTCCTACATTAGCCATGTTATAACGGATTAGTTAGAGCGACACCTATATCTCTAAAACAAAAAACAAAAACTGGAGTAACATTAATGGACTCCAATTGATTCACGTCGTGGCTTGCACATAATTTCAGGAAAAAACGGAAGAAAGAAATATACGACTGTGGACAATTATCTCGTGTACAAATAAATAGCATCAATAATAATATGATTAAAATTTTTAACTAAAAATATTGATGTTAGTCTAACTTCTATTTTTGGCCTTTAGAACACAGGAAATGAAAGCACTTGTCAACAGATGTGTATGACCAATAAATTGAAAAAAAATCGAGATTATGTGGCGAATTGTGAAAAAAATTTCAGGCCAAGGCTCATTAACATGACTCATGAGATGAAATAAATAATTAATGTGGAAAGTAATAATATATACTATAAAGAGTACTGCATCAAATTATCCCATAAAGGAAGTTATTTACAGAGCGGGTCTTGCTTTTTGTATTGTTAATTTAGAGCTTGTATTGAGAAGGTAGGGCCGGGTACTTTGAACATGAAGTACGCAATATCCACAGGGAAGGCCATGTTACGGAGGGGGAGGTTACCTACCCATGACTACATTAATTAGAAGGCTTTTATTAATGAATGGACCACTAAATGTCTAGGCTGGCAGTTAGATGAGGATGGTTAAGACGGTGGGTCCCGCTGCGTTCAGATGGCGCCACAAATCTTCTAGATACAGTGAAAAGAAGCTCATGCTACATACTCATCCTAAGTTACAATTTAGTTTACCCCTCATTGATGATGCATGCCCCTCTGGGACACGCTAATAGGGAGGGCAAAATGCATTCTGCGATGCTCATACGGCTCACTGATCTGCCCGGTAAGCAAAGCGTGAACATGCCACATGCGAAGCATGTGCTCATTATCTATTGGGGATAATGACCCATAAGGAAAAAGAGTATGCATCAAGTTTATTTTTTCACATTTTCTTTTCAATACTCACATATTGATGGTGTTGAACTGTTCTTGATGATGTAATTAGAACTTTTATTCAACATTTCAAATTCACATAACTTTGAAATTTATGAATAATTACGACATGCCTAGTCAACTAATTAAGCTGAACCCTAATGGTTTACTATAAAATTTAAATATGACGATCACTTTTTCAAAAGAAAAGGGTAAAAAATCGTACTTGTTCACAGCCAATAAGCCAATTAGTCTTAAGCGTACGAAATATATCTGGAATGACCCGGTTAGTTCACATATATATCAACTAATATAATTAACTTAAGCGTCTACGCCATCCGTTACGCCCGAGGCACGCAATGGATATAATTGGTAGACAAAAGGCGCCAAAAGATAACTCTAGCAAGCCTAATGGGCACATCATACTATAGAGCAGAAAATGAATGGCAAACAATGTGTAATGCACGATATATTTAGTTATCATCTTACAAGCTAAAAATTATTTTTACACTTGTAGATTATATTCTTGAAAGAAGCATGAATTTGATCAAATCAGAGATTTGCCAAATATTACTTCCTAAAGATTCATTACTAATCCTTTCTAACGATTAACAGATATTCTAACACAATTAGCCGAATACTAATTACAATTATTAGGAAAGGCGATTCTATGTGACTTCAGAACCACAAAATAAGGCGACCCAACCAAAAAATAAGAAATAAAAATAAAAGAAGTGTAAGGCTGGAGCAGAAGATAAATTACCTTGCAAAAAGCCATGAAATCGTGGTCCGATTCGCGGTCTCCGATTCCAATATCAGGTGACTCGTCACCGAACTCTTTCGAAATTGAGAGCCTCTTCAGTTTCCCCACCAGCACACCAGGCTTCTTCACGAAGCCCGTAGCCTTCTTTGTCTTTGGATTCACCTCAATCTCTGTTCCCAGCACCTTGTCACCGCCGAGAAAATCCCTCACGAACGGCTCCACCATCACCGTCGGATTCGCCGTCACCACCACCTTCCTTTTGCATCGATCAAACACCTCGTAACTTTCGGATCTCACATCGGCGGCATAAAACCTGCACAACAGACACGCTTCCAGTTCAGATCACGAAATATAAAAATATTGAAATATAAATAGAAAAGAAAACACACACGTAGGCGAAGTAAAAGCCACCATTACTACGAGTTAGAATAAGAGTAAAAAAGAATATTAACGGAGCATACCGTGGAAGAACGGCGCGTGAAGCGAGTTCGATGTCACGGATTTTGATCCCAGCGAAGGAAATGAAGATGAGGATTTGGATGCCGATGGCTTCGGAAATGAAGAGGTAAGCGATGATTACGAGCGGAAGAGAGAGGAGGAGGACGAGACCTCTGAGTAGACTGCCGGCTTCAATGGCGACGAGTAGGAAGTAAGGCACGGAACTTCGGGAGATTAGAAGAGTGCCGTCGAGGTCGGCGGCTATGGACTCGTACGATGTCGCCGTCGAGCCGTTGCATTTTGTTATAGCCGGAAACTCTCGTTTTGGTTTCGCCGACGCCATTCCTCTCCAAAATTCTCAGACCCTAACTACTCTATTTTTCTTCTTTTATTCTCTTCTTCTTTCTCACTCTCTGTGGAAACTGAAAAGTATGTATGTTTTCTCTGGTCGCGAGAGAAACTGCGAGGCGGGTTGCAGGAATAAGCAAGTGGGAACGTTGGGGTTTAAATGAGGTTCGCCCGTGTGAAGGTGAAATTTACAAAAAAAGACCCTCCGTTAAAAACATTTATAAATATAATGAAAGAACTTAAATTTTCTTGAATTTTTTTTTTTTAAATTTCAAAATTCATGATTACTTACTCTTATATAAATTACAAATGATTCCTTTAGAAAAATGAAAAATATAGGGGTCAAAAATCTAGTTTTATATTTCACTGTTTCTTTTGGATGATTAAATTTATATACACAAATCATAATATTCACCATTCCTTTTTTTTTTTTATCATAGTAAGGAAGATATCTTTCAAACTTAGTAGAGCATTAACTTTTTTTTCACTGAAAAATATTAAAAAATTACTATAATAAATTTACACCATAAATTTTGGTTGCAACTAAGGTTGTCAGAGAGTTTAAGTAAGAGTGTGCCCCTATCAATAAATAACTAATAAAAATATATAATTAAATCATTAAAAAACTTGTAAAAAAAATAATATGCAAACAAGGCATCTCTTAAGTATACTTACTGCAATTAATTAAATAAATAAATAATAGTAGCTGTATTGATTTCAAATAATTTTTTTTTTTAAAAAAAAAATGCCCCTCTGTAAGGAAAGCCGGTAAGGGCACACTGAAGGGAATTAATGTTCGTTGGTCCAACATAGGTGAGTTAGGTGCGCTCTGTTGGGCTGTGAAACTAATAGGGGCGGTGCGGTGTGCCGTGAGGTGAAAATCTCATAGAGGAAAGTTCGATACACAAATGATATTTCTTTGACTTACAATTTTTTTATTACATATGCCAATTTTTATTGGATTAGTTCAACTAGAAAAATAGAACCCTTAAAAGGGTTCATCTACCCTTAACAAGATCAATAAAGCGATTTGACTTAAAGGGGTTCATCTACCCTTAA
This sequence comes from Acacia melanoxylon, assembly GCA_019022615.1. NCBI lineage: Eukaryota > Viridiplantae > Streptophyta > Magnoliopsida > Fabales > Fabaceae > Acacia > Acacia melanoxylon. The sequence continues at coordinate 1,480,720 of JAFJYJ010000041.1, read as the reverse complement.
CAAGATCTCCCCCTAAAAGAGTTGGATGACCAGCTCTGTGCCATTCTGCTTTAATTGCAATATTACCATTTTAACAGGAAACAGCGGCTGAAGCAGTAAAAAATGGGGTCCGATCCTCTCATTGCCGTTTTTTCATTGTCTCTCATCAACTTTAAATTTAAACCATACATTTAATATAAATGCCCACATCAACAACCTCATTAAGTCAAATCAACAGTTTGGATTGGATGATGAGAGATGAGGAAAAAGTTTCCTAATGAGAGAATCTTGTTCCTAAAAAATGCCTTGCATTCACCAAACTAAACATAAAGAGGGTATATTGGATAGTTCGTGAGTAAAAAGAGGAAATCCTTTAGGGCACGTTTGGTTTAGGGAAATAAGAGGAGGGACCGGCCGGGAACGACCATTTGGTTCACTAGTTCCACCAGAAAATATTTTCCTAGGTCTACCAATTTGCAGTCATATAATTGAAAATGAGTTCCCACCAACTTTAAAGTGGAAAGGAAAAATGTCTAAACACACTAAGGGCTAGTTTGGTTTGAGGGAGGGAGAGGGAGAGGGGAGGAGGAGATCTTTTACCCCCTCTTTACCAAAAAGCCTATGGAAACTTTTTAATATTCCTAAAATATATTCTCAACAAAAAAGAATATTATCTTCATTAATGGTAATTTAGTCAATTTCCTACTTTCAACTCCCTTCCCTCTCACTCTCTCCCCTCAAACCAAACACACCCTAAAGCTCATTGTTATGACTTTGGATGTTATATAAAATGGTGGGTGGTTATATTTAAATAATATTTTTATTTTTTTTACTCTACTCGTTTTCACTCTTTTTCTTTCTATTCTATTCATTTCCAACATTTTCTTTCATCCAAATGGTTATTACTTATGTGCACTGGTTAGTTAGCTACCTACTTTCAACATTTTTTCCCCTCAAAAGGTATTTATATTAATACTTATTTCAAAAGTTACATCAAAGCATAATAATTACATTAAATGAAAACAAACTAGAATAAGAAGACTAACAAATACAATAAAAACAAACCAGATGTATGGTACAGGCTTTTAGTTGTATTGTTTTTAATATTATCACGCAATCACAAATTTATGACATTTAATTTGTTTTGGGACCAAAAAAAAAAAAAAGGAAACACATGCCCGCAAATTATATTGTTTTAATATACAAGTGTGAGATGTCTTATTGAGGTTCAAGTATTTATTTATTTATTCACAATGACTAAATTCAAGAACAATTTATTCTTAAGAACTTTAGTGTTAAAAGCTTAAACAAGCACATACTATATTTTTAAGATTTAACTGTTAAAAACAATGCAACCAAAATTGGAAATATTTGATAAAAATGAAAAATGAAAATGATGATTAAAAAATGTCATAAACTAGTCGACAAGGAAAGTGACATTAAAGAAAAAATGAACATATAATTGAATTTTGTTGGTTGGGGTAGTTGATGTATCTTGAAGAACTTCTTAAACTAGAGGCCATCCCATCCCACTTTATGGGACAGCAACCTTGTTCACGCATTGACTTTTTATCCCATTATATATACATCCTTGTAAGATTGTTTTAATTTTGTGCTCGAATTTCAAATAAAAATTGTCCTAATAAATTGTTTGTAGGGAATATATATCATGTGTCATTGACAGAGTGATTTGATATAGTTGGTAGAAGTGGCTTTTGGGATAGCGGTGGTAGAAGTTATTTTTTTTTCTGATGGACTTTTTTCTATAGGTTTTTTTTTTCTACTGGACTTTTTCTGATATGATTTGTGTTTGTGATAGTGATAGCAGAAGTGACTTCAGATCTTGAAGATTAGAGGAGTGACAAAAAAAAAAAAGTTTCGCCTAAACCTTAGGTCATCACAAACTAAAGCTTTGCCAAACACTTAAAAAACAAGTAAGTTTTCATATCTGATAGACTTTTTTCATAAACTTATTTCAGCTTTTGATACTATCACCAATAGGCCCAGAATAGTAAAAAAATGTTTCTTTACATTCTCTTTCTAGACCAGTTGTTTTGGAGTCTGTGTGTAGAAAGAAAGTGGAGTCCACATATGATATTTATAGCTTATGTGCTTATAACATGAGCATGTAATCAGTGGCAGAACCAGAAATTTTTTTTTAATTTCCAAAAAATAAACATATTAAACTACTCTCTTTAATTCTTATTATAAGACACAACTAACAAGATATTTGATTCATTTTATAAAACACTTGGTTGTTTCCAAATAGCATTAAATATTTTTTTCCATGTATACCCATAAATAAAAAGGTAGTGAGTGAGAGTGATAATTAATAAAAATTAATTATTACTTTTTTTTTTGAAGAAAAAAGAGAGTAATAATTAATATGATATTAGAGTTTAGTGTAATTAATAGAGATAATATTTAAAATTACTTAAATTTTAGGACAAATTTAATGACTTTAACTATTTTTATTGACTTATGAAAATTGTTAGTTGGTTCCTTAAATAAGAACCAGGAGGGAGTATTTACTAAATTGTATCAAATAACCTGGAAAATATAAATAAATAATAATATATAATTATAAATCAAAACAATATATAAGATGATACTAATCTTTTCGGTATCTCAAACAAGAATTTTACTTTCCTCTCACAGCCTAATGAATAATGAAAAAAACATTATCCTTACCGAGAAAATAAAAAATTAGCTGGGGCCAAATTTGTGACCAAATAAAATAAAGATATAATAAATACATATATATTTTAACAAATTTTATAAGATCAGTCGGAGCCAAAGTCCCAACCGGCCATAACAACGTTCCGCCAAATGTAATGTGATTGATGACAATTTTGAGATAGTGTAAAAGGGCCTTTTAATCGATGTAAAAAGGTCGTCATTTTCCAGCAGTGTAAATTATCTATCTTCCTATAAAAATGGTCCTTCATAGTCTTAATTAACTCCTTACCGTACTATAAAGTTGATTCACAAGTTATAAAAAGTGAACTGCAAAATAAGTCAAGCCACATGAGAATGCATTTATTACACTACGAACTAGTTTCCTACCTATCTTTATAGGAGTTCGGCCTATCTAGATTGTTTAGATAATATTTGAACGGTCTATATTTATTTTTTTAACTTTTTGTTTCTTCAAGAAAAAATATTTTAACAAATAGAAAATATAAAATAAAGATAATTTCTTAACTAATATTTTTCTTTCAGTACATTTCATGGCCTGGTGAAAAATATTTTTCAACTAACTTCAATTAAATTATGTTAAAAACACTTCAAATTTAATTATTTGCCCATTTAATGCTCTATGTTTTTTAAAAAAATTATGTTACTAGATATCTAAATTATAAGCAACCCACTATCAGAGGCTTTAAGATCATATACCTCTTTATGTGGGTCTTTTTTAATAAGATGAGAATCAAATTATGATCTACTTGATTCACCCTACCGCCAAATTACATATCCTTTGTCTCCATGTGGTTTATTATATCATAAGTCACCCCTAGCTACCTCTTGAATTAAGGAAAGATTATTATAACTCATTAATTAACTTTGTCTGAAAATGAAACTTTATTTTCAACTTTAATTTGCATATATTTAAGAGTATAAAGAAATACAACACATTAGATTTTAGGCTAAAGTATACTTTTAGTCCTTTAAGTTTACATGAGGTATATTTTTTGTCCCTTAACTTTATAAAGTAAACTTTTAGTCCTATAATTCTAACACCGTTAATTTTGCTAACGGAAAATTCAAACTCAAGTGATAATAATGTAATTTTAAATTATGATTGTGTAATAAAATACTATTAAACTTAAATTAAAAATATGGTAAATTGAAAAATATATAAAATTTGTGTAATTAAATGCTATTAACCATCACTTTAGTTTACGCAAATCGCGTTTTCCGTTTTAGTTAGAATATTAACGGTGTTAGAATTTTGGAACCAAAAGATACTTTATAAAGTTTAGGGACCAAAAGATGTCTTGTGTAAAACTTAAAACTAAAAGATACTTTAAATTTAGATTTTAAGTCTTCTCCTAATGAATTGTAATAGGGGTAATATTTTTAAAAATTCATTAATCTTCTTTTTTTTTCCCAAAAAAAAAAATCATTAATCACTCACCAATCAATTTATATTATATTCACTCCGATCTTTAATATAAGATATATCTACTTAATTTGATTATATTAAGAAAGTTAGTTAATATAATTTTTATATTTTCTAAAACATCCTTATCATTTTTTTTTAAATTTCCTCATTCTCTCTCCTCCTTGATTATTGTTCAAGAAACATCGATAAGGTCAAATTAGGAAAATATTTAGGTATATGAAAAATAGGTCTTATATATATTTATGATCAGTATCAACTTCCTAAATAGGTCCCCCCCTCTCTCTATATATATATATTAAGGATCAAAGTGAGTATTTATATTATGGACCAAAAATTTATTATAGAAAATATATCTCGGACAGAAAATGAGTCTCTTTTCCTTCTATGCTAATAATTTTTATTTCTGATTATTAGGTTGATATCAGTATCCATCTTCACCTGTTTTTTCCTTCTTTTATTTGTCCCCTTTTCAGCCTGGATAATCATATTAATTGCAAGCTTCAATTTTAGTTGAGATATCAATCAGAGTGGCGCAATTTATATGTCAAATATGAGCTAAAAGTCTGCGAGATGTCCATGTCTTTTCTGACGTTTGGAAACAAAATATAGGTTTGGTCATAAGTTTGCCAAATACCGTTATTTATGTCAGAAGCTATTCTACATCAAAACCTAGATTTCGGTTTTTAACTTTTGGTTCAACAACAAAGTTATGTATTGGATACTTCTTGAGAGACAAATATATAAGGACCACCTAAACACAGGAATATCAGAAATTCAGAATGATATGCGGAAATGGATTAACTCCTATGTAATTTTTAGAAATGGTTTAATATTTCTGCTTTTGCTACTGAAATATTTTTTCTACCACACTCACATAAAAGTGAGTGGGTCCTATTATAAGGAGAAGAGAAAAAAAAAATATTAATAGAATCCACTCACTTTAATGTGAGTGTGGCGAAAAAAAATGTTTAAAGAAACGCGAAAAACATTAAACCCTTTTAGAAATTACTTTAAAATCAAGTTTTCCACCATAAAATAGTTTAATTGTCCTGATATAAAAAAATATATCTCACGATCGAATCTGCAAATCTTCTGATCTTAAAATCAAATTAATTAATGTCATTCCTTCTAATAAAAATGAGATGAGATGCAGGTAAGTGTTAAGAATTAAGTACTCCTCATAATATAATCATTTTTTAATTAATATCATATTAATTTATATTTCAATTAATCGCACACAACTAAAAACATACTCTTATTTATTTATTTATTCCTAAACACGATATCTCGTATTTTGGATGCTTAACTTGGCTCTAAACCTTTGGTTCACATAGATTTGAGGCTGAAACTTGTTTTGTCTGATGCTTTGGGGACGATACAATATTTTGGAACTTCTGCTTGATTGTCAACAATTTTTTGGACAAAATTAAGCTTTAGCTAGTGTTCTATTTAAGAACAGGATCTGGTAATCTTAATGGGTAATTTAGCGCATTTTAATATTGATTGAATCTGATCGACCATTATGAACAATGCCTGAGTCTACGCACTGCGCGTAAAGGGATCAAAGCGCATAGTTCCAAGACACACATAAAAATTTAGCCAAAGGGGTGGTGTGTGTGCTTATGTATCATTGAATTGTAAATAAATGCAGGAGAGAGTAGAATCTGTGTAACTTAGGGTTTTGAACTCGTATTTATAGAGTGTCGACTTAGGTTGATATGGGCCATATGTGATCCATGGCCCAAGTATCGTAACTGCCAGATCTAGATGAAGATCTTACTGGATTATAGATAAGATAGGATCCTCCTTCATTATAGATAGATCCTAATCTGCAGAATATTTCTTGTTGGGTCATTCTGCTATTGAGTCTAATATAGGTCCGTAACAACTAGTTTTTTTCCTTTTTTATTTATTTATTATCATCCTGTTCGAGGTTCGTAACTGTTCTTTCCAATATAAGTTACTCTTTTGGACTCAAACTTAAAACCCAAAAGAATCTTAAGGGTCCTTATATTATATATATGTTTCATTATCTCTGGTATTCTCACGGTTCCCATTTAAAAGAGAATTTTAATTAAGAATATAATTTTGTTCCTATATACTAGTTTGGTCCTATTAAATTATAATCTCATCAACAAATGAGCCAGCTTCATCATGGATGTAATTGAAAAAATGTATACCTGGTGTGTATTTAAAGTTACTCTTATAGAATAGAAGTGATCACCTTCCTTCTTTTATCCAAGAGGTGGAGGTTGACGAAGGCTAGGTAAAAAAATTTATTTCATTTTTCATTTTTTGTATCGTATTTTGCTACGTTTGTATTCCAATTTCCTAGTAAAAAAATGGAGTTTAAAATTGAACTTACCTATTTTTCTTGATACTGAGACTGTACGTAGGTATTTGTTTTTAAGGAAAAATTAAGAGACGGAGTATCTGATCCCTCACACTAATTACGTACTCCCTTCGGTCCTAATTATAAGACCTAGTTGACTTTTTTAGAGAGATTAAAGAAACTAACTAAATTAGCTTTGAGTATTTTTATTTTTATTTTTTTATTCAAACTAAATAATTTGACTAATAAAATAATATATAATCTAAGAAAACACAACCTATGAAATGATTAAGTAACTTTTTCATCTTCCTTAGTGCCTGTTTGGCCTAGCTTATTTTTAGCTTGTCTTCTACTTATAAATATAAGCTAGGCCAAACGGGATTTTATATAAACTCTTATAATTATAAGAGCTTATTTTATAATGAAGAAAAAAGAGCTTAAAAATAAGCTCCTATGAGGAGTTTATTTTTTATTTTTTTAAAAAAAGAGAACCCGTAATCTCTCTATCGAACACGACATTGCGACCGACGCGCGCCACCCCCACCCCACGCCGCCACCCCCACCACCACCGCCACCACCACCATCACCGCCACCACCCTATTATAATATTTCTCCTATGATAATTTTTATTAGAAAAAATACTTATGACAAAAATTTTGTCAAACAACTTATTTTTAATTTCAGTTTTTAAGTGACTTTTAAGCTAAAAAATTTATATAATCACCAAACAGCTTTTAGCTTTTTTTTAAAAGTTTTTTTTTTTAGCTTTAGCTTAAAAGTAACTTTTAAGCTAAAAATAAAAGGATCCAAACGGGCTCTTAACCTTTCTAAAAAAAAGTCAATTAGATCTTATAATTAGGACCGGAGGTAGTAGCAATTAATGCACAGTCTGGTTGGCGGGAAGAAAAAAAAAGACAACAAAGTATTTCTTCTCGTCCTTATTATAAGACATTAACTAGTAAGTGTATTTGGTCATTTTTATAAGACATTTGCTTATTTCCAAAGCACAATAATTACTTTTTCTCATGTATGCTCATAATTAATAAGGGTAGTGGGTGAGAGTAATAATTAATATAATATTAGAGTTTAGTGCAATTAGTAGGGATAATATTTAAAGTTACTTAAATTTTTAGATAACTTTTTTATCTTTAACTGTTTTTATTGGTTTATGAGAATTATTTATTACTACCTCCGGTCCTAATTATAAGACATAGTTGACTTTGTTTGGAGAGATTAAAGAAGCTAAATAAGTTACTTAATCATTTTATATGTTATGTATCTTTAGATTATATATTAGTTTATTAGTCAAACTAATTACTTTGAAGATAAAAATAAAAATACTCTAAAGTAATTTAATTAGCTTCCTTAATTTCTCCAAAAAAATCAACTATATCTTATAATTAGGATAGGAGGGAGTTGTACTTTATAGTAAAGAGCACAGAGAGTACGAAGTAATTAAGAAAGGGACGTTGGAGACTTGGAGTAGTAATGGGAGAAAGATAAGGTAACCAAACATAATTGGACGGCATTTGTGTGACTTGGGGCTATACACTTGGCTGCCTTTATAATTACTTTTAGTTTGAGTCATTTTCCTGACTACTTTTCACCCATATTCATGATTTTACACTAGTTTGGTGGCAGACCCATAATTTTTATGTCGATCTTGCTGTTAATAAAAATAAAAAATAAAATAAAAGTCACTGCTTGAAATTTAGAAAATTCATCGTTTAATTTATATAAATATTCTGACTCAATTACAAATTAATTCTACAAAAATTTAATTAATTTCAACTCAATTGTTTAAGTTCTTACATTTTTTAAGAAAATCATCTGAAGGGACCAATAGATTAAATGGTTAAAACTTTAAGAGTTGAATTGCATTAATTAAATTTTAAAAATCAAGTTGTAATTCTGTTGAAGCTACGCGAAATAAATAACTAATTTCTCTATATTGACTAAAACAATATGTGTGTAGGAACATGGGCGGGCCGGGAATTTTAACGACGGGGGACGAAAATAAAAAAATATTATATCATAAATAAAAATACTAAATACAATATAGGCATAATATACAAAAAATTAAAAGAAATCTATTACAGAAATTATAAGATCAATTCACTTAGGTGGATTAAGAGGGCTTGGGATTAGTTTTCCATTTGATGTAATTTTCTTTTCTATGTAGCAGTGTAATCTTCGTTTTATTATTAAAAAAAAAAAAAATTGAAAGGGGAAGGAAGGCTTTTTTATGTTGGGACGGCTTGAGTTGGATGTATACGTTTTGTGGTTGGGCTCTTTATACTTTAAATTCAATTATGTATCAAACGGCATTTAGATGTAAGAAATGCATGTTGATGACAATTTTATTATTTTAAAGTTGGGTCACAATATGCACCCCAGCATTCAGGGTTTTCAATCTTCTGCAGATATCTTCCTCAAATAACAGACAAAACAACATAGAAATCAGGAACCCTTGTCTGATCTGCAGTATCTATTTATTACATATGCAGATAGCTTCGAATAATCCTTCAGTTGAAGCCTTTCTTAAAGGCAAGCATGTAGAGAATCTGCAGAAAGCAGGGACGGAGCTAGGTTTGTGGGTTTGTGGGTGCGAAAGCTTTAAACGCATTTAAAAATAAAAGAATATAAACAATAAAAGAAAAGAAAACTTAAACTTAACATGTAAAAAATAATAATCAAGAAATCAACTAACCTTTACATCGAACGATTACAAAAACATTCTTCGATTCTTCATTCATTGAAAATATTGCATTATATCTTCATCATCAATCGTATCAAATATATCACATTCAACATAAGCTAGCATGCATGAGTTCAACCAATCATCACTCATCCGATTGCAAGATACATGAATTAGGGACATCTATATCACTTAAGAATGTAAGAGATCAAGTTAATTATTTAAGCCTCTAACAATAGTCCTCAAATGCGTGGCATACAGTGAAAAATTATGGGCAAAAAAGATGGTCTCGTGTTTAAAAAATGCCTTAATCATTTTGCTATTAAAACTAATAGCCAAATTATTTATAAGTGCCTCACAAGACCAAATATTGCAAGAATGATCAACTAATTTTCTTATTAACAAATTAAAAAAAGACCTCAGGTAGCTTCGTTGATCTTGTAGTCCTTCTTCTTCTTCTAATTTTGCTTCTGCTTCTTCTTTCGCAGATTTCGACCTCAGGCTGCTGTATGAAGAAGATCTTGCTAGCTTCGTTGATAGGCTCCTGCATTTTCTGAGAATCAGATTGATCTTCTTCGCATATGCAAATGCAAGAAATTTAAATTTACACACACACCTCTCGGCCGCAGTGTATGAAAAGCTTCCTCGTTGAATTTTAACGCTTCAAGTCTTTAGCCCAGTCATTTCGGAACTTAGCATATACATCAACCTAGCAATTCAAAAAACACGAAAGACTTGCTCAGAAATTGCGTCGGACTGTCGAAGTATAGAAACAAGACAGCATTGGGAACAGACCTGGAAAACAGAAATTGTGACGAACCCTTCGAGCGCCTGAGTGAGCTGGTGCCAGAGAAGAGACGGAACAGATCTGCGAGCGTATTACACCAATTAGTGAGCTGTGGGTGGGTCAACGGTGGATCTGGAAGACGCCGACGACGGAGGGAAAGTTTGGAGCTGAGAGCGCGAGGACGGATCTTTGGAGCTGAGAGCGCGAGGACGGATCGAATAGGAGTGGGTGAGAGTCGAGAGGTTTGGGGGATGGGGATTTGGGGATTGATGGTGAGAGTTGTGAGGTTTGGGACTTTGGGGGACGGGGATTTGGGGATTAAAAAAAAAAAAACACACACACACACACAAGGGATGAGGGTTTCGAACCGGGGACCTTGTAGCTGACTGGGGAAAGCTTTAACCAACTATCCCAATCAGATAAATTGCAATAAAGGTCCTTTACAATATATATATTTTTTAAATTTTTTATGTCTGCACTTGCCCACATAGGCACTAGTGTGCCTCCGTCCCTGGCAGAAAACCCATTTCACTCTCGCCCACAAGAGAAGTCATGCTGTGAAAGAAAGCTGTTGCGGATTATGGCGCGTTCTTGCATGAAAAGGTGCCGGTGGAGTTGAAAGCTTTGCTTTTCTCAGACGAAATGGCTGTATTTGAAGCATGTCCTGGCTCATTGGGAGGTGAGAAGATTGTTTCCAAAAATGCATGGCCTCATCCTCATATCACCTTATGGACTGCTCCTCCATTTTCTCTGCTACCACATTTCTCTCTTCTTTTTTTTTTTTTAGGAGGGGCGGGGTGTAACATCCCATTTGAAAACGGCGGAATATTTTTTTTTAAAACGTTTCCAAATATTTCAAGCAGTGTAGTCAGAGTAGAGCATTGGAGCGAGTAAGTAATTTACATTACATTCAAAATATGGACCATAGTGTAAGAGTATTGGATTACGGTTATCCGGAATTCTTAGCGGTTAAAGAAACTAAGGAAAACGATAAACAATGTAGACACGTCCCTACTACTTCGGTTGCTTGCCTCGATCGCCTAAGATTGGTCCTCCCGACCCGATGCTACAACCGAGATCCATTCCACATATGGATTTCAGGTAACGTTAACCTTATGCTCAAATAAAACAAGATACGTACAAACGATATTCATTTCAATACAAAGATATCATCACAAAAGCCACATTAGATGCATGATCAATAACATGGACAGAACATAAGCACAAAGCAGTATGTAAAGTCTCTCTCTCGACTAGTTCTGCACATATCCAGTGCCACGCCACAACGTGTCCTCAGCGCTAGGAATAACTCAAATGGCATTACCAATACTATAATCCGTGGTAAAGTTTGTAAGTATCTCCGACGATTCTCAACGTAACCTCGGTCTATGAACGTATCTATAACGCAAATGTATATAAGCAGCATAGAGTTAGGGTTACGATACGCGTCCGTACCTTCGTTGCGAGATATCCGGCTCTTCCGGCTAAAAACGGTACTTTTTGACGGCCGTACGTAAAACAAATAAACAAAGGGCTCAACAAATGGAACGATGGAATTTCGACGAATGTTCGACGTCGAAGTATTCTAATCAGAATAATAACACACTTATGAATATTTGGCAGCATAACAGGCATTTTAGGTGAAAAAGACCATTTTGCCCTTACTACCCCTAATTGGCGGAATTTCGCTAGAACTTCGTTACTTTGACCGTATTCCATTTCAAAATTATCCCCACTATGTTTTTACCTCGTCAGGCATCTTTCAATGCAATGAGGCATAAAAACAAGTATAGGAATAAATTAAAACTTCCTAGATCAAAACAACGGTTCTACTATAACTACCGAAAGAACTACGGAAACTAAAAACTAAGGACGGAAGAACTTACTCGGAGCTAAGGCACAACTTTGGCAGAGCTTCTCACTCTAAGTTTCGGCCAAGGTAGAGAGAAGAAAAGGTGTGAAGAATGAAGAAGGGAAGGGTCTTATTTATAGAAAAAATTCGGGACGTAAAGGGAATTTTTCGCTTTGTTTTTGAACCGTTAGATCTAGGGTTTTGGGAGGAGCAATCTTGGCCCTCCATCCATAGGTGCCGACCTCTTTGGCCCAAAAAGTCAAAGAATGAGTTGTCATCTTGCTTTTATGGCCTCCGGTCCGATAAAGCTACGATCGGTGTACATTTTTGCGATTTCGCGAAACTCAAAAATCCGGGCATGTAACTTTGAAGATCTTTTCATCCTCTTTCATATTATCTATTTTGATCCTCTTTTTGATCATATCCAGGTATTCTCGGTGCGTCGGAAGATATTCGGACAAACGCGTCGATTACGGAAATCGCTTAGATAAACCAACTTCTCGACAACAATTCATCAATCGTAAAACGTCCAGGTTGTTGCCTAACTTAATCCCGTGTTTAAAAAGACGCAATTGTTTTTATAGGTTCTCACTTTGCCTATCTGACTCTACTCTATCTGATCAGCTTTTCGTCTTATTAGAAATTAGGGTTTTCGGTTGCGGAAACAATGCCAGTAAATTCTTTCTTCGTGTAAAATTTCACTTGTTCTTAATTTGATCGATCTGAAAAGACTTTTACCTCTGTTTACCTGTAGAATTTATTTCTAACTTTTCCCTCCGATCTCTATTTATAAGGCGACTCACCGCATTATATTATTATTTTATTCTAATTATCATTTTAATTATTTAAACAATTCTTTTTAATTAAAAATACCAATAATTTCGCCCCTTAATTTTAAAATTCAGATTTATTTATTTTTCTATAATTTTTTCCATTTTTTAAAAATATAATATTTTTTACCAAAAATTCTCGTTTTACCCCTCGCCGTTAGGGCTTAATCATCACCTAATTTCTTCGTTTAGTGATCTTTTTAGGATCAGGTTTCTTCATATATTTATCTTTACTAATTTAAAATATATTTTTATCTTACAAACTTCTATACTGATATTGTCATTTTATATCCTATGTAAAATATTAAAAATGTTTACCCCATCAAGTTACTTTATGGTTAAAAATGCTTTTTAAACTTTTCTTCATGTTATTTCCTCTGAAATAATTTATTAAATTCTCATAATTAGGGATAACACTTCCATATTTTTCTCATAAATTTTCATGATCTTTCAAATATTTATCATAATATTTTTGGATTTGTTTTTATCACCATTATATCATTTTTAGTCATTCTCGTTTCATCATCGATTTTCCCGTAACTTTTTTCACAATTTACTCTATAATTATAACAATTTTCTATAACAGTTTTATCTCATGAATTTACTTCATTAAAATATTCATTAATTTTCCTTTACCTCAAAAATTCCGCATTCTTAAAATCCCAGATTACGAAGCTCCACCCGGCCCCCCTGGGTCCGCCCTTGTGTAGGAAGTGGAATTATCATTGAAAGTGTGAACTGTCGTTTATTCCAAATCATCGTTATCCCCGAGCAAAAAAAAAAATCATCGTTATCACTTTTTAATCTCCATATCTTATAAAACTGCCGGTGCATTTATTATTCTAGATGTGAAAGAATTGAAATTATTTAAATCCTTACAATTATAGTAAAAAATTTCATTATAATGTGACCTCACGCTGGTTTGCTTAATTGAGATTAAGACACCATTATAAAATTTGTTGTAATATTTTAAAATAAAGAGACGTGTTTGTTAGAAAGTCATATCCTCATAAATTAAAGAATTTCTGTAAAGGGGTTACATTGGGAGTTAATTATAACACTACAAATCAATAAGGTTATGTCCTATTAGTTTCTAAAGACACTTACGAAAAGAGGTTGTGATTGCAACTTGGCGGAAAATCGTGTTGGTTTTTAAGAAAACCCTACACACTATAAAGGTGTAACCGTTCATGGAAAGATTATTTTAAATAACCATTAGTTATTGAAATTATGCTGGTTTACAAAGGTTTATGGATCTAACATGTAATTATGACTTTTAATTAAAGAGGTGTTGTTTCAAGAAGAACCATTTCAAGGCATCACTTTATGATCTATAAATACATGTCATCATCACTTTATTTGTAACAAACAATACGATCAAATATAAAAAATCACACAACAATATGGATCAAACTCATTGCATTTGTTTTTAAACGCACGCAAAGATAAAGTCAAATTTTACTTTGTAAAGTTATTGTTGCCTTGCCTTGAGTGTTGAGACTTGGGAGTGTAATCCATGTTCAAGGGTCTTTATTGTATCTTGCAGAAAATTCGCTCGTCAAACTAAATTGCACCCTATAAAATATGTATAGGTGCGGGCGAATTAAACCTAAAAGAAAGCGTTGACAACGCTTTGAAGTCCTTATACACTACTTTCTTCTTCATCTCTCAACCCCTCTAAAAAAAATTACCATTTTTAGTTCGTGATTACTTATATACAACAAATTTTTTAGGACAAAAGCATGAATTATATCACATAAAATATGACAAGACCTGCATAATTCCTGGGAGGAAGAATGTTTGGACAGCGCTTAATGACTAAAGAGGGAGAAATTAAAATAAAAGAAAAATTGTCATTTTTTTGAAATTTTCATTTACTGACCAAGTCTTCTGGGCAATAAAATTTTTAAATATGGATTTTTTTTTACCTATTTTTCTTCAAAATACTGGTGCTTATATTCTAGAAAATAAATGTTTATATCCCATTAAATTTAGGAGTGGAGTTTTAAATTAGAGTAAATACCCTTTTGGGTCCCTGGAAAAAAACACAAACCCCATTTTGGCCCCTCACACAAAGAAATGCCCTTTTTAGTCCATGAAAAGAACGAATAAGGGTCAATTGGTGAACATTTTGGTCCCTCGCAAGTTTTTAAAAAGCCTTTTTTAGTCCATAAAAAAGTCTGATTTTAGTCCCTAGGGGTCCGTATTTTTTATCGGGGACCTAAAAGGGTATTTACTCTTTAAATTATTAAAATTAGAAAAACTAAGTCAAACGATTGAGTAACATTTATCAAAATTTTGAGATCAAGATATATAATGGGTCGAAATTATAGACACTAAAATTAAATTTCCTTGTACAAGAAGCTGGGCAAATTGCAACAATGCTAGTCTAATCCGATGTGTTGATCCATTTTCAATGGTATGCTCGATTGTGTTTTTTGTTTTGGTCAAGCATGGTAAACAAACAAAAATCCATTTTCAATAGGCTGAATATAAAGGCCCAGGTTCTAATATGGTGGGCCTGTATGTAATTGTTTTCTTTCACAACATTGGGCCTCCAGTTTTTATATATACTGGATATAAACATTCATTAAATTAATGATAATTATTAAGAAAATTCGATTCCAATCTCGATCATTCAAAAACAATAAATATATGCCATGTAAGGAAAAAAAAGTTAGGTATAGAAATAGAATGAAGTTCATGTGGTAGTATTTGATTTTTTCTTTTGTCTCTCTCCTCCAAACATATAAATCTGTAGATGTAGAAAATATAATTTTTAGGTCATTATTTTCCATAATATAATAGGTGGACAAGACACACAATTTTGGCCACTCCTCCAGATTTTAGGAAGCTCACTTGATATGCAAATTTGAAGGTGTAGATTGCTAAATTAAATTCTAATCATGATCCTCATAAAAATTAAATTAAAGTCCCTGCTAATAATCCCATAAAAAATTTCACATATCTTTTTTTTCTAGGCACAAGTATCCTTCTGTTGAAGGAGGTAATCTTATTCGAAGTACTGTGAGGCATTAAATATGAGCACATCTCCAAACAGAAATTCAAACATTTGTTCACCACATTGTAGGGGACTAGCCTATTCCACCAGACTCAATCTTATTGGTCATAGCACAACATTTTTTTTTTTCGTTTGCTAAGCATAGATATTAAAGACAATCTTATTCCATTTGATGACAACACAACATATTACATTCTATAAACAGAATGACAACAAATTGCCAACTTCATATTCCTCGATACTAAATATAGAACATAGTTTATAGTCATGCTATTTTTTTTTTCGTGTTTTCTAGATAAAAAAATCAAGCCTTTGAAAGAAAAAATGTGGGCTCTTGCCCATGCTTGCTCTAAAGAGAAGAAAAACCTAATCGGGTTCACCTTATGCGGCGTCGTTTCGAGGACCTCCTCGTTTCCTCGCTCGCCATTGACAGCGACTTCCAATTGAAGTGTAAAATTCTGAGACACAGGTTTCCAAACTCTCCATTTCTCTCTATCTCTCCGTTCCTTGCTTAGACCTACGTTCGCCATTTCTTTTTCTTTCTTTCTTTTTTCTTTTTTCTTATTTTCTTTAATTGTCCAAATAAAATTTCTCTCTCTTTTATCCGTTCTGGCATCGACGACTACCGCCAATTTTCTCCATTTCAAAGCATCCCATCCGTAATTCCCTTGTCTGCTTGAAGAGATACACAACTTGCGTAAGCGATATAAATCCCTTTACCAATTTCTTTCTATTGCATACTTACACAAGGCTTGAATGGATTGTATCAATAGAATGAGATGGAAGCGTGTTAATTTTCTCCCATTTCTTAGTGGTATTTTCTGTGAGCTCCCGTGAACGATTTATGGGCTGACTTGCCGTTCTTTTTTCTTCTCTTCTATTTTTTGTGTTGAATTCTTTTTGTTTTGGTTTCTGGAAAATTGGTTGATAGACGAACAGGGTGTTAGTGATCACTGTGATGCAACTAGAATGATTAAGAACTCTTTTTTAACCTCTGCACAGACCACGGAGATTTGTTACAGGTGATTTTAATGCTATGGGAACATGGGGTTAGGAGAAGTCCTGATCTGTGCTCCTTCGTGTATGAGACACTAGCTACGGCCTTGTAACCCTAGATTATTTTCAAGAAAACTTCCATAGTTTTTTCTCTCCTGAGTTCTTGGACAGATCCAGTTACTAAAAAATAACTATTGGAATTCTTGCTTAGAGGAAACATGAGTATTGCGAATTTGGAAAGTTGATATAGTTGTTAATTGTTAAGTTATTTGCTTGATCATAACAGAATTTAATTGGTTAATAACTAAAAATTGAAGCATAAGTTGGCACCTCACCACCTGTAACTAACTGTGTCGTATGCTTATTCAAGAGAAATGTCTCCTTCTTTAACGGCAAACATCTATTGACGTGAACAGTACATCAACTGTGTAGTATTCTAATTCTGAATTATAGTTATAGAGCTAAGCATTTTAGGTGCAAACTAAAACTTACCATCTTCAATTTGTAGTAGTAGAGTACTCTTCATTTCTTAATCCGCACACATGTTGACTTATTGTCTTTGATTTTGCATTCATTACTTTGAATTTCAGAGGTGCTAAATTATTACTGTTCAAACTCTTGCACAAGATTGTGTCAGTTTGTTTACTGTTTCACATTCTGTGACGTAAAAAATTGTGCATTCCTGCAGATACTTTTGCTCCTGGAACATACACATTTTGGTGGTGATGCCTGTACCTTTTTGGAGTGATCGTCTTAGCGTATCGCACAAAATCACAATTTAAATTTATGCTTCAGAGTATATCGCTTGAAATACAAAGAAACTTTCTATCGCCTCATTTTTCATTTGCCAAATAATTTTCAGATGTCTGAAATTGACATGGCAATTATTAAACCCGAGGTATGGCACCTTCGCTATAAGTCAAATATTTATTGATGCATGTATTTAAATTTTCATGTAAGTCATACTGCTTTGGAGTTTCCTAATTTATTTCATTACTTAACTTGTTATTTTATTTCACTTGGTTCAGTAATTTATTTGTTGTAAACTTAAGTACTTTATTGCCACTACTTCAGCAAATGACTTCAATTTTGTCTTGGGACATAAGACATACGTGCCTTCTTGTACGTTATTTGATTTTTAGTTCTATTACAATATTGAATACTTTCGACCTCAAATGTCATGTAAATTTAAACATATGGAAGTCTAAGTCTGTGTCCTATGTGTTTTATTGACTTCTGAAACTTGAGATCTTTGATTATCTGGCAGGAATATGAAACATCTTGAGTTTTAGATCTTGAGGGAATTGGTTTATTGGTGATATGATTTTGTCTAATTTTCATATTTCTAGAGGATACAAGTTATTGGTTGGAACCATGCATTCCAATCTATGATTTATTACTTTAAATAATGGGGAGTTCCCATGGTAATTCTTCATGCACTCCTATAGTGCCTAGAAATTTTACTTTTATGTGTTCCTTGCTAGTTGTCAAATATTAGTTGCACTGATGCACATAAGCAAGGCTTTTTACCTTCCCAAAATTAAAATTTCACTTTACTTTTTTTTTTATAAATTCGTCTTATTCTTTATCTCACACATTCTATAATGCTAGGCATGCAAATCTCATTATGGCTCATACAAATCCTTTACTTCCATTCTACTCAAAGCCCAGACCTATCTTTTGTGTAATCTGTGACAACTTTCATGATTTCCTAAGATCCCATATCTGGCTATTTGGGGAAATGGAAAACTTGCTGAAGCCATGATTTTATTTAAAACATTTGTCAACTTGCCTTATATGAAAATACCCTATTGTTATGCTCTTATCTAAGGATACCTGCTCCCTAGAGAATCTTGTGGTTGCTTCTTTCACACTGATACTGAAACAATACTGGTGCTAATTTAAATTTTCAGATGATTAAGGCCTATGTCTGGCTTCAGATTTCTGATGGTTCTGTTCAACAAGTGGAACAAGAAATTGCAATGTTTTGCCCTTTTATATGTCATGAAATACTACAAAAAGGGATGGGATCATCCAAGAATAATGCCATATGTCTTCCTCAACGAGTTGGTCCTTCCCTGTTAAGCTTAATTCTTGACTATTGCCGATTTCATCAAGTACCAGGGCACTCAAACAAGGTTCTACCCGTTTCTATAATGCTTTAGTGTTGTTATTTGTATGAGATAATTGAGCTAGTGACATGAATTTCAAAGATGATTACTTTTGGATAGTTTTCTTGTCTAGGAACGAAAGTCCTTTGATGAAAAATTTGTTCGGATGGACACCAAAAAGCTGTGTGAGTTGACATCTGCTGCTGACAGTCTTCAGCTGAAGCCATTGGTTGATCTTACCAGTCGCGCACTTGCTCGAATAATTGAAGGGAAAACACCTGAGGAGATACGTGAGATATTTCATTTGCCTGATGATCTTACAGAGGTGTCTGGTGCTTGTGAGAACTAAGTATGCCACTTATGTCTTCTTTGATTTTCAATTATCATTTCTCACTTGTTCTTTTGTTACAGGAAGAAAAATTGGAGCCCTTGAAAAACACAACTGATGATCCAAGGATCAGACTTTTGAACCGTTTGTATGCCAAGAAGAGGAAAGAGCTTAGGGAGCGTGAAAGGTTAAAGGTGATGCAGTTTTGTTTTATACTTTGTTGCTCCCTTGCTATTATATGTCATACTGCTGAATGTAATCCTTATCCTTAATTGAGTATTTGATGTTGATATGAACTTTTGTTGCTGATAACTGTGCAAATGCACTATTGCACAAATTTTTATGCCCTAAAAATTTATGAATGTTGATTTTAATTAGAATTATTCCTTGTGTTTCAGAATGTTGAAGCTGAAGATGAGCATGCAGATGAACATGTAGATGAACGTTCAGTAGACGACCTTTTGTCCTTTATAAATGGAAATGATAGAGGTGGATTGAGCTAGTCTTCCCTTTTTTCTTTCTACTTTCTGCTTGTATCTTTCATTTTATTGTGATATTGGACCTTCACCTTGGAGAAGACCCTATCCTACTCTTTTATATTTTTCTTCTGAAGATAATTCATTATTTTATCAAAGAATGAAGGGCTTAGATTAAACCAGTTTCACTGTCGTCAATTACTGGCCATGATTGCACGGACAGCATCATGCAGGCCATACTTTTTAAATGAAAATAACTAATATTCACCTAATTTAGGAATAAATAGGTAAAAAGTAGGTTGACTATTCATATAGGGCCCCCTCTTCTTTCTGGTGAGTTTTTAGGCACAGTTATGATGCTGAACTTTTAAAGCGTCAAACAGAGTTTACACCAGTTTGGCCAGAACTCTTTTTTTTTTCTCTTTGAAACTGTATCTTACCTCTAAAGGAAAGAATATTTCAAGAGTTAAAAGTTGCAAAATTGTCACATTTCAGACATCGAATTTGTTTCTGGGATCTGAAGTTTTAGTGAAAACTTGGAGATAAATTATATAGATATGAATTCTAATGAAAGAGAACTTTTGAAACACCAATAAGTCCTATTATGAGTTAAGACTATTGTACAGCATTTTCTTATTGAGTCTGTATGACCTTGACACAGTATGCAAAGTGATGGATTTTGTTTCTCATCTCCATGTCTGTGCATGTTGTATACACCTTTGCCATTTAGTGAATTTGAATGTGTTGAGTTCCTTTGAGGATTTGTTGGGACTTATAACCTCCTAGTATATTTTTTCTCTGGTTTATATTTTATGTCGCTGATCTCTCACTGGGGGTGTGCAACTCCATTCCAGATCCAAAGGAAATCAAAACTTCCAAAAATAAAAAGAAGAACCGGAGAAAAAAAGATCAACAGAAGAATTCGTTAAAGGAGACTTCTGAACTTAATAAGGAGGTCAGCATTCTGTTATCTTGCTGTTTAATTTACATATTATTTTGTTGGTTTTATGTTGTTTTTTAGTGAAGATAGTAAATGCTCAAAATCATCACAACAATTTTGTTTGTTTCCTTTTCTTCTTGTATAGGAATCAAATGGTCATGATATCGGATGCCAAAATGCTGAAGCTGATAGAATTGGTGAGACCTCAAATTTACATGATACGGAGAATGATGACACCCTTGTTCATAAGACTGAGTTTGATGATGGTGATATAGATGATGAGATTGATCCTGCACTACAGGAAAAAATTGACAGGTGGAGCTAATGCTTTGTGCTATGCTTTTCTCATACAATGTTCATTGGCTTTTATTCTGACGAGTGGTCATTAAAATTGCTCAACAGCTTTTATCTGGATCACATAATATGCAAAGGAAAGAATATGAATTGTTAAGTGATGTTTGTATCCATTACAGTTTATTTACAAATGTCACAAAGCTGAATATAGGAAAATGCCACAGTATCTGTTTTCACTGCTATTGTCGAGCCTCTACTCAAGTCCATTTCTCTTGTAAAAGCCTTAAGTCCGGACAGCACATCCAACATCTCCGCTATCTCGTGTATTCTACTCCATTATTGCCCATATCTACTCAATGTTGTTATAGTCGAGCCTCTACTCAACCTACCCCCATTTCTCTTGTGATCAAGTTCCTGGCACCAGAATGATAGAGAAAGTACAACATATGATTACTATTCAGATCTCAGCAGTACATAGGTCCTTCTTATAATTCCTTTGTCTATACAAGATTATAACTACTACGCTACTCTGTGACTAGTTATTCCGTTATAAATGATGCCGGCTACATTGACACATATCAGTTGCCCTATCGTGCTATTGAAATATGACGCTAAATTTTATTTGCATGGTACCCTTTTGACGCAGGGAAGTGGAAGATTTTAAACGCATATTGAGTTCAGACTGGCCAAAGAGGATGCAAGAACTTTTGTCATCATCAGGGCAAGAGAGGAAAACAATGCTTTTTTCCACAAACGGGACCAGTCTTCTAAGGCGACATGACTGTATGGCTTTGTTTTCTTGCCTTGATAGTTTTTTTTCACACATGATTCTGCTTCCTAGCTTAACTGTTGACATCTTAAACATCATTTGGGCTTAATGTTTTTTTCCCTTTCGTTTTAACTCAGTTTTAGCTGAAAAGTGGTGCGTCAATAGAATCTCTTGATCCTTGCTTTCCTGTTCCTTTTCAAAATTCATCTTCCCTCCCTTCTAGGTCTTGGTCTGCTTGCGTTGATGACATGGTTTGGAATCGTTTCTGAAATTGTGCAGGGTGACAGTGCGCTGTGCTATAGATAGATCTTCTGTTTTTTTTTTTTAAAAAAAAAAAAAAAAAAAAAGTCATGCACCTTGCCTTGTCGTCATTTCACGATTTTTGGATGTTTTTATATATTTAGCTTTTTAGTTTGGCATGACACATTTTTGCATTTTTCCGCATGTAATTTAGCACGTCTGCATTAGTAGTTGAAAGTAATGCGTAGATGTCCTAAAAATTCATGTCTATTCCATGTACAGGAGTGAACTTAAAATGGGAATGACTCCTCACAGAATGGCCAAATGTGGCTTGACAATTTTGAGAGATGCTGATAGGCGTAGAAAAGTGTCGCATGTCGGTTATTTTCATTTAATTTATTTTATTCTTTGGAGTCCATTGATAGAGTGCTTGGCCTAGCTGCAATCTAGTTGTGGGGCATTTTGTTGTACTTCATGGGAATAAGAATATTTATCCTGTGCTTTGTATGAATTGCGTTTATATTAGAAGCTCACTGAGCCTTTTGAATCAGTTACTCTGAACCCTTAATCAGTACATGTAACATTATGTAAATACGTGATCATGAAAGAATTTTGTGCGTATGAGACGGGTTATTTTGAAGGTGCTTTCACCTTTTTTTAATCAAAAATTATAAATATGAAGCAGCAGCAAAGCTGACATCAAAATTTATAATCATGCGTGAAAAAATTCAGACATCTTTTGGAGAATTGTTTGTGATGAAATGTCTAATATCAAATAATTTGTTGGTTCAGCAAGATCCAACGGCCCTAGTTTCTCGACAAGCAAAAGCTGAGTAGATTTACGAAAGAATTCTAAAGATTGATTAATTGAATAATCAAAATATTCAATTTCGAACGAAGAAACATTTTTTTTAGTAAATACCATCTTTCTATTGAAGACAATCATGTGTGAGGCATTGTCAAACATTAATAAACTACCTATAAATTTTATAGTAATTTTGTCATCAACAAAAAAGGTTTACCAACCAACCTGGGATTAAAGAACATTGCGATGTTAGTGATTGACCATTGTAAGCAGCAACCTAAAAAAAAACCGAGTCCCTTTTTGCTGTTTCCTGTTATGCCAGCAAGAGGATTTCAAATCCGTGGCCAAGCATGCCTTCCATTAAAATTCACTCTCATCATGTCATCTCCTTCTTTGTTACTTTCTGCTATTTTCTTCATAATGTCATGTTATGCTTCTGGAAGCAAGCAAAGGATAATTACAAGGCCTTTTTAATACTGTCAACCCACTCAAAATTTTACATGTACTAGTTGTGGATTCCATGGGATGCCTAATATCAAGAGTACGCTACCACATTATGAGCAAAATGACACAATATCCTAAGAATTTCTATTGGTTCTGAGTAAACTGAACAACCTAAGATACTACCATGCAGGGTAAGTAAGGTTTCATTTACTGGGGATGATCCTCTTGTTGGCCTCGCATGTGAGGGCAAGGTCTTTCTGGCTCACCTCTTGTCCATAGAATCTTGAGTTCACCTTTCTTCTTTCCCAATGCCAAAAGGGTTCCTGCATTCATCATCACAGGATAAAGTACAGAAAACTCGACAAGCCTACTACAAAAGATATATAAATCAGGCCAATGAAGTAAAATTCTTATCTGTATAGGGTAAGCACATTCAATGGTTGGGATTTGTTTAGAAGAATTTGATAGATATTCAGATTAAAACTGAGATTGTATGTACATACACTAATTAATTCATGGGAAAATTTCAGCAGCATGAAGAGACATATAAGCATGTTCGGTCCATGGAATCCATCTCTAAATGTTGGGTATAATTTCGGTTATTTTAATCCACTTCTTTCTTGTATGAAGTGAATGATCAATACTGATACTAACGGATGGATCCTCACAAGTAAGCAACATATTCAACAGCACTAAAAAAAGCTTAAAAATATAGCCCCCAGGTCTTTTATATGCATTGAAATGAATAAAATTACAACCAAAATATGTTTTCCTAATCTCAAAAGCATGTGCTTTAATTTAATTCTAGCATATTTAGCTTACCAAGCGTAAATGGTACTATGTATAGCAAAGCTGGTTGGCCATGCCCATCCATTATGTTCAAAGCTAAATATGTGACAAAAAGACCTGCAGAGCATTACTCAAAAAATGAAATGATGAAGATGGAATATGA
Organism: Acacia melanoxylon; assembly: GCA_019022615.1. NCBI lineage: Eukaryota > Viridiplantae > Streptophyta > Magnoliopsida > Fabales > Fabaceae > Acacia > Acacia melanoxylon. The sequence continues at coordinate 1,456,739 of JAFJYJ010000041.1, read as the reverse complement.
GAAAGAAGCATCAGATAGCAGTATCAGTTTTGTTGCATTTAAGTGTTATGCAATAATACATGCGTTAATGCCAAACCATCAATTTTTTTTTATTTTTTTTTATAAGTAGCCAAACCATCAATTCTAGTGTATATAAAAAGAAAAATCTCCCAAGACAACTAATCCCAATAGAAAAGAAATCTAAACAATATATAGCTTTTATTCCTGACGTTTTAGTGACATTGAATAATTTGAAATATAGTTATAAACTTCTTAATTAGTAGATTTTTAGATAATGGTGTCAAGGTAATGATCATTAGGATAGTGTCAATTGTGTTTCCCTTTAGAAATTACAACCTTCAAGAACTTGGAAAAAAAATATCATGTTGTGTTTTCTATTTTGTGAAATTTGATACGTCCATGCGTCTAAATATATTAAACAATATATAGACTTCCCTGCTTTGAACATTGTTTTCTCATTCTAGTATGATTCAAGAGGCTGCCAATTAGGCAAGTTTGCAACACCATTAAATTATTTCTTCCGGTCCTATTTATAAAACCCTACTGGTTAGTATTTAATGCAAGACCCCTCAAGAAATTTAATGAAACATTAATGATACATTTTCAAGAATGCCCTTATTATCTCTCTCACCCTCATCTTCAATAGTGGCTTTATATTAAGGGTAATTTTGGAAAATTGCAAAAATCTTTGACATTTCACTAACTTTAACTAATTTCCTTAATCTTAGGAAAGTAGTCAATAGGACTTTATAAAAAGAACCGAACGGAGTACTTCTATAACTCCTACTCATTTGTTCTTTTGATGTTCACTTTTCTATTTTGGGGGGCCAGATTTTTTATGCGCACTTACATTGAGGAAAACTGTAAGGCAAGTAAAAACCTGAAAAATATCACTCAAATCAAGCATTAACATACCTAAACCATAAGCGGTCATTGCCCACAAGAAGTATCCATCCCTAAGTTTTCTCTTTGCCAACCAATCATACCTGTAAAATAGGCAACAGAAATTAAGGTTCAAGAACCATTAAAATGATCCAAAGGCCAAACCATTTCTTCAAAAACAAACATTGATAGCTAAAAGAGGCTGAAGATGAAAGAGAAAGAGAGATATAAATCGTATGAAATCTATGTATGACTTCCAATTAAACCTTAGAGAAAATGCTACTAGCAGGCCAGGTAAGATTATGTCCCCAAAACCAATGACGCTGTAACCACCCCAAGGATCAAACAGGCGGGGTATCTTTAGTAGCATGGGTATACCATCTTCCCCACTCTTATCACCTCGAGCTACCTGTATAGAAGTGACAAAGTTACACATGTTAATTGAGAAAGGGTGCATCAGATTTGTGGGATCAAATAAGCATTCTAAAGGATGGAAAAGGAAGAGCTTTCTTTTGAAACACGCACCACTATCATCACACTCTCATGGAACCACCATTTAGAGACGAAGACCCAAAAGATGTCATAGAGGAAGGCACAACTAAGAAGAACAGTTCCAACCTGATTTTTACAAAAACCAAAATGAATTAGTTAGTATATTTGTTTGTTGGCCCAAAAATAAGTTAGCAAAGCCATCGTAAGTTGTCTCACTGATATTACACCACCCCATTTATAACTTGAGAATAGTACAATTGACTCAAAAAAAGAAGAAAAAGCAAAAAGGTTGTCATAGGCAAGCTCTTACAAATACCTCGAACAGTTATTAGTAAGAAAATAGTAAGAAGAGTATGAGTGTCACCTTAAGATTTGGCATGCGGACTATCTGAAGAACAGTGATTATCAGAGCAATGCCCTGAATGGAGGGAAAAGAGTTTGTATGTTATTCACCTTTTAAACGCAGAATAATAAATGAGGACATGAAACCATTAGAAGCTACAACATTAGGCTGAGAGAAGTTATCGACCATGCACTAAATGTTACTAAAAGCCATCCTTTGGGAGCAAAAACTAATATAGGCTGCTTCCTTATGTACAAAGCAGACATTAGGTTTAGGACTATGATTATTGATCTCAAAATCCAGTGTACCAAAAGGAAAACAATCCTCTCTTCAATTCTCTTGCTGCACTCTAGATCTAGCTGGTAATACTAATCCAGGGATCAGCATGTCTTTGAATTTTCAAAAATATGCTAATTGGATCCTAACTATTAGAGAATATATTGAGGGATAACAAGATATTATCCTTAAGTTTGGCACTTTATTTAAAGTCAGCCAAAAAGAAAATATCAATCAATTTCACTTTAATTGGGTTAAGGTACAAAAATACCTATGAACTTTTACCAAAAGTGCGTCCAGCACCATATACTTTCCAGAGGTGAAAAAATACCCATGAACATTTAAATTTGGAGGAAAAATGCCTAGACAGTTTAATATGACATAACACCATTACTTTTTGTGGTGGGGCCCACACTATTTTTTCATATGCATATGCAACAGTGTTAGGTTAAATTTAACAGTCTAGGCATTTTTTGCTCCAATTTTAAATGTTCATAGGTATTTTTGCACCTCCAAAAGTTATATGGTGCTGGACGCACTTTTGGTAAAAGTTCATCAAGTATTTTTGCACCTTAACCCCACGTTAATTTCAGAAAATTTCCAGTTTTAGAGTGAATTTTTCAATGGTTGGACTTCAATGGCAAGCTCTGTGATATCATGCAAGGGGGTACTCAAGATTCTGTTCATAGTTATCCATACTTTATCACACAGAAGAAAGTCAGGCCAGAAGAGTAAGGTTAAAAAGTTATGTATTAAAAGAAAATTATCCAAAACGTAAAAGTGACAAAAATATTCTTACAAGAATATCTTGACCAATCCAAGCAAAGGAGATGCGGCGATGTACTGCCCAAACAACAGCAAATGCTATGCAGAAAGGAGTAACTGCAAGTGTCAGATATGAGACAGCTCCAAATATGGGTACTTTAACATAAGTTTGTCCAGCATGTCGGAACCATCTGAAACTAAAGACATTTTATTGTCAATTCAAAATAATAACAAAGGAACCAGCTAAAACAAACCATCAATTCAACATCCAGAGACTATAAATATCAATTTTTTCATGAACAAAATTTATCATTTCATGTAATGTTGAAAATAAAGGAGAAAGAAACGGATATACATCACTGGAGGATCACACATGATGCTTATAATGCAGAAAAAAGTGTATGTTTGCCCAATGTCCACCAAAAACCATGTGATTGCATATCTGGCTAATCCATTCTTTAGAACCATTATCAAATAACTGATAACTTCCTTAAGCTATATATTTCAATAAATAGTTGACAAAAAAATATTTCAATAAATAAGAATGAAGAAATGAATTGAAATCTAGATCATGTCATTCTTTCTCTAATTTGCTAGCACTATCCATAATTACCAAATTGGTTAATTATGCATTTGAGGACAAAAATAAATCATTGAAAACATGTATGAATCTTAACAAATAAAATTGCCACTCACTTTACCGTTGTCAATGTTTTAGCTATTAAGAGAACAAGATAAATAACAGAAAAGAACAGCAACACTTGCAGAGCAAGAGAAAATTCCATAAATTAATAATCAAATTTTCATCTCATCCAATACCAATCCTTCATAAATGGGTATGACTTTGATGACAGAAGCATACAAAAGAATCTACAGAAGGAGACAAGGATAAAAGAATAGTACCATGATAAAAGAGCCACTAAACAAGTTTGCAGTCCCTGAAAGCACAAGAAAGTCTTAGAGATTTAGAGGTACAATGACAACATAATCATGCAGTCCTAGAACATTGGTTTCAAGTAACTATTCATGCAAAAATTATCTTACAAGCATGTGAAATACAAATTAAGCAGTGGCTTACATAAACTATGACAGTTAGATGTTTATCTAAACTAAGGAATTACTAAAAAATTGCATATCCACTCCAAAATGAAAAGAAAGCCCAATGATTTCCTGTTTTTCCCCTTCTCTAAGCAGTCTTTTTTCTGTTTCTAAAATTTGTTCCACTTTCAAACTGTGTCAGTTCTTTTGCTCAACAATTCTGCAATTCCTAGTTCCTACATTAATATTAAGGAGAAATTGCTTTTACCCACCCTGACCTTCGACTACAATTCTAATATCCCCTCCCATGTAAAATTTGCAATTGGCATCCAGATCTATTAGTTCCTTTGCACTAAGCCTCCTATAACCTAAATTTGGATTTTCTAACCACTTAAAACTAAAATATTCTTCTTATCATAGTACACTCTTTATCTTCTCTTCATCATCTCTATTTCTCCCTCCTTCTCTTTCTCCATCCCCCAATCCCTCACTTGTCCTATAGTCAAACATCAAGTCAAACTGTGGTTAAATATATCTGAATTCAGATGCTTGAATTGAAGGGAGCTATAAGTTATCAACGCTGCATAACTAAAACCTAGGATTTTGCAGGTGTTTTAAGAACATTCACAGTGGTTAGTAATGCATGCTTCATCACTGAATCAGTTATAATCCAGAGCAGAGAAAGAGATGAATTCTGATAAGGAGGAACCAGAAGTGGAAAAAGAATGACACACCTCTACCCCACCAATGCAAAATAGAACCACCAGAATCTCGATAAACCAGTATGACATTAACTTGTAAATCATGACCAAGAAACAAGAAGCAACCACAACAAAAAGAACTGCTGCAGCAGTAGTAATTTCCACATAACTACTGGAACCAACATTCTCCATATTTACAAGTTCATCTGAACCATCCTGCAAGCATACAAGTTATTCATATATCAGTAACTAAGCCAGTGAGTAATTAAAAAAGAAAGGATTTATGCCTTCAAAAAGAACAAAATTAGCTCATAGAAAAGAATTAAATTGACACAGAGAATTTAATTTAAGTAACCTTTATTAGTTTCTCATGCTCAATGGCTTCTTCTCTGGCAGTCCATGCAGACCAACAAGAAGCACATAGAATGGTACCCACAGCCATGAGCCATAAAAAAATTTCTGCAACATCAACAGCAGGACGCAATGGAGAGTATAGCTGCACTGACACTAAAAAGATTGCAAATCGTACACACAGAAGTGCACGAGTAGTATTATCAGTAACCAATAAAGCCACCTCAGGTAATAAAAAATTAAAATTAAAATTCTGCACCAAAGGAAAGGAATAATAAATTACAAAATGAAGAGACATATATACAGAGAAACTGAAAGGTACCAGCGGAGTTCTTCTCTAAATGTTGTTCCAAATATGTACCAGCATCTTGTGGAAGCATGACTGCGGGTATTCTAATATCAACATCAGTTTCATTCTCTTCGCAAACCATCTTGAAAAGTTCTGCGCAACAAAAAGTTAAGAACTACATTTCTTAGAACGAGTACAATAAAACAAAATTCAAATGAGATTAAAAATTTGACAGTTACTTATTGCAAGATACTTGTTTACAATATTAACAGATAATTAATAAACGACTGCTTAGCATTCTCTACAAGACTACAACTATCATGAACAACTCTTAGCCTCTTACTGTAAAGTGTAAAGGTGACAGAAGAAGGAGAATGAAACGGGCTAAATAAATTCAACACATTTTAGAAGAAAAAAGGAGACCAAATGCAAACACCTGTTTGGTTGTTTATAATAAGGATGGCAGAAGCCCCAGCTTCTTCAGCTCTATTTGCCTTGGTTGTGAAACTACAATTTCCCCGGTGCACCAAAATGACCTTGCCAGTAAGCTATCAAACTCCCAATTACAAAACTGATAAGTATCTAAAAACTTAAAGGTTTTAATATAAAAATCTATGCTCCGCATGCAAGTTTATTTACATTCGAAAAAATTGATAGCTCAGAACTCAAATACCTCATTTTTGAGCTTGCTACAACAATCAGGAGGGTCAGCCAAAGCAACTCTGGTATGATTGGCATGTTTTTCTTTTGATTCCAACGACTGGCCAAACCGTGCACCAACACCAACATACTCACTGTCTTCCACACCATCAATCCATGTAGGGACTTTGACCTATTAAATGTGAAATTAGTCAAACTGTCAAACAGCTCGAACCTGTAAAAGAAAAGAAACACTCATGCTAATTCCTACAATACTCATGAGAAAATATCAACAACTCACAAAGTATTATATTTATCTCAATCAGATAAATTATTTTCTTAATAGGCTTTCCACAGTTTAAGCATTATATTTCTCTCAGTAAGCTTATTACAATCACTATTTTCAGCAATCAATTAAGGATATACACAAACTTAACATTCCCCTTATTTTCAAACACAGCAGAGCATTGAATAAAATACGAAACAATCGAGAGGCATGGCACAGCAGAAATTTGTCCAGGAACAGAGACAAACTAAATGTTAAATATAGACCCCCCCCCCCCCTCCCCTAATTGCAAAAGGCATAATTATAAATCTTATGAGAATATTGATAAAAATTAAATATAGAAATCATCATCAATCAAACAGGACAGTTCCTCCTAATAGTTCTATAAACCTATATATATGTATGATTGGCCAAAAGAAACCTTTATTTAAAAAGACTTCATGCTTTATGTGTTTTCACTATCCTTTTCCATGTCACTAGACAGAGTCTGCTATCTGAAAGTATTTAATAGCAAAAACTGAAGAGGTACAAACCTTTGAAGGGTTAAAAATAAGCATATCGTATCTCTCCAAGCACAAATCAAAGTCCAGATACCTAAAACAACAACAGAGAAATCGAATTTCAAAACTACCCCTCACTCCACCATTTTCCTGGAAAAAAAAAATATCTCTCAAACTGTTTCTCGACTTTTTCCCCTCAATTTCCTTCCTTGTTCCTCTTCGTTCTCAGTAACCAAACAGCAATTATGACATTTATAAACTATTCTTCGAATTCATGCTAGAAACTAAAACTCCGTACCAGAACAAAGTTGTTGTCACAACCAGGCTTCTTGGGAGCTTTATTGTCGGGGTGGACTATATCGCCTGCTAACCCCAGAGTCAAAATCAGCAGACACACAAAGGCCCGAACATATATAGCTTGAAGTGAAACCATGCTGAGAGAAAAATCGAGAAGAAATTAGTAGGGAAGGTATATCACAGAGAATGGGAGATATTTTTACTTTTTTTCCATGAGAAGTACAGAAGAAGAAGGAGGGGAATTGAAGAAGAGAGGATGGGATGGAGGAAAAGGAAGCAGGAAAAAAAAAGGTGCGAAGGGGTCACAATTTTTACTTTGTTTATTAATTCATCCTTTTTTCCTTTTGGGTTTGTCGTTCGTAGTACGGGTCACGAAAGAAGCACCGCGTAGCGACCGTTGAACAAGAATTTTCGCTCTTTTTATGTTACCAGATTGGTGAGAGAACAGCGACCTACTGCAAATGCGTGAGTTTCACGCGACCTTTATGGCAGTCTGACTTACTAACAATTCCTTTTCATGCCTAAATATATTACCTCTACCCTAATTATAAGGCGCGGTTGACTTTTTTTTAGAGATTAAAGAAGGTAAATAAGTTCTTAATCATTTTATATATTGTTTTTTCTTAGATTATATATTATTTTATTAGTCAAACTATTTATTTTGAAGAAAAAAAAAAAATACTCTAAGTTAATTTAATTAGTTTTCTTAATTTCTCCAAAAAAAATCAACTAGATCTTATAATTAGACTTTAGAGGGAGTAATTTATAATTTTTAATACAAATTATGTTTTATATTTAAAACTAGAGATAATACTATTTATTGTGCTTGTTTAAAATAACGCTTTAAGCCATTAAATACATTTTTTAAGTTGGGTTAGAAAGTTAAACATAAGTAAATAACCGGAAAAAACTTGAAATGAAAAGGCATTAAATAATTTCCTTCAACTATAATGAAATAAAGGGAAAAATCATTGTCAGAATATAAAATACTTTTAAAAAATGTGCATTGCTTGCGAGTGCAAAGAGAGGCCAATTTTTTCAATCTTTTTGCATGTTTCATTAGGTTCCATATAATTAATTATGTTTTATTTTTCATTTTTATATGTTTGGATAGAGTTTAAATGTTAAAAAGATAATTAATTATGCTTTTTAAGAAACTTATTTTCCTCTAATCATATACATACATCACTCCATAAAGATCTCACACGGAAATACATTTTAAAGCCAATTTTATTAGTACGATAAAAAGCATGGTTGAGAATTGCAAATTACTTCTTTTTTTGTTGGTATTTGACATCTTCAAAATTCAGCCAACAAATTTTTGAAAAAAAAAATAAGATTACTTATCCTTTGATTTTTGACTTAATACTCTGACTAGTTCAATGATCAGTCCGATTTTAATAACCTTGCCGTACACACAATCCGCACATCTAAGAGTAGCTAATTTTTCCAAACATTTTGGGAATATGTTGGTACGAACAATGAGCGCTTATAAGTTGGGGAAAAAAAAAACAAAGGTTATTCGGCGCAAATAAAAGAGGTGTTGATTACCATTTATAGGAAGGTCTATGAAAATCAATTTTTTTTTTATCAAGATGTAGTATAATTAGATATCTATAAAATAAATAAATAATTAAAATTGATCATTGAAAAAAATAAAGAAACTTAAAATTCAAGGCCTTCGTTCCGGCCACATTTTGAGGAGCAAAGGGGAATATCACATGCTAATCACGTGATTCATCGAACGTTTTGCATCTATAGGAACTTAACACGCACACACATAAAGAGATGCATGGATATGCTATAATTAAATATGGTTTTAAATTTACATGTTGGGAGCATTTTTGGCATGATGTCAATTAGCATCCGTCACAAAAATAAATACTTATCAAGAATCTCTACTATATTGATGAGCTATGCTAGCTCTTGTTGTACTCTTCCCTCCCGTTTTTATTATAAGAGTTTTGATATGTTTCAAAATATAACATATCACTCTGATCCTATTTATAAATCTTTTGACCAAAAATTTTGGTCTTTACTATAAGTTTTGTTTCAGAGTAATAAGTGTGTTGTTTATATTTTTTCCCTTATTAATTGTAATAGACAAAAAGAATCCATCTATGTTGACTTTTCGAACCAATAATATGCATAAGGACAAAATTGAAAATTTACCCTATAATTAGTTAACTAACTCTTTTTTGTATGTGAGAGTTAGTTAATTTGAACTTATAAATAAGATCATATTAGAATTTTTTTCAAAAACATTAGTTTTTCCTTCAGTATTCATAGCTTGGTGCATGTAAATTTTCCTAACTCTGTCAATTAAACTCTTCTAACTAATAATTTTTATTGAGAGTAATTTTGATACTTTTAATAAATATAAATTTTTTTGGTACAAAAAATTAATTTTAACTTGCTTCATTAATTTATATAAAACCAGTGGAAATTTTGAAGTTTTTGGATAGACTATATGGTGAACATGGAAGGTTATATCATAGGCCTACTCTGAAAGCATAAAGTTGCAAGAGCTCTCAAAATTTGAGATTTTGGTACTTCCTAATTAGTTTTACAGATGTTCTCACATAAATTGAGTCAACTCCAACATTAAATATAGAAGAAAAAATTTAAACTTTATTAATATTGACATAAAATTCAACATTTTTTCAATTTTATTCCTATATAATATAATATACATTATATAGAATGAGAATAAAGTCAACACATAACGAATAAATAAATAATTTATATTTCTATAAAAACTTTAATAAGATGCATTATAAATAACATCAAAAAATTTCTTCCCGATTTTTACCCTAAAATAAGACCAAATGAGTATGTTTTAGTTAAAAAGGGGGTATTTTAAACAAAATGGGCTAAAATATACGTTTAGTCATTTATGTTTCTTTTTGTATTGTTTTAGTCCTTAAGTTTGTAAAATGTATGTTTGGTCCCTTAATGTTAACACCATTAATTTGACTTAACAGAAAATATTGACTCAACAATTTTAAGCAATGATGTCGATTAGATCTTTGACTAAACATGCTTATATGTTAGTATTTTAATAAATTAATATTTTAAATTCTATTAATTGAAAAATATTTAATCTTTACATTTCATTTTAAGGTTTTTCACAGTTTGTGAAAATTATTATTATTTTCTAAGAAGATTTTTTTAAAAAAATTAATAAGATTTAAAATAGAGTAAATACCCTTTTCGTCCTTGACAAAAAACAGGGACCCTATTTTGGTTCCTTACAAAAAAAATCGACATTTATTCGTCTTTTTTATGGACTAAAAAAGACTTTTTTGTTGTAAAGGACCAAAAAAGGGATCGCGTTTTTCGTCGGCAAAAAAAGGGTATTTACTCTTTAAAATATTAGCATATAAATATGCTTGATCAGCATTTAATTGCACAGTGTTCGCTTAAAATTGTTGAGTCAGTATTTTCTGTTAAGTCAGACTAACGGTGTTGAATTAAGGGACCAAATGTGTATTTTACAAACTTAAGAGACTAGGATGATACCAAAAGCAAACATAAAGGACCAAAAATATACTTTAACCTAAACAAATGACATGTTTTTCCAACATTTTAAACAAATGAAACATAATTTATACACAAAAGCCAAAAAGAAATCAATTTAATTATTTCGTTTAATTTTTATGAGTAAATAGCATTTTCTAAATCGATCGACAAAAAAACGTGATCCCATTTTGGTCCCCAAAAAAAAAAAAAAGTTTTTTTACCCATAAAAAAAAAAAGGCGAATAAAGATCGATTGATTGACATTTGATCCCTCAAAAATTTTCAAAATGTCTTTTTTAGTCCATAAAAAGGATGAATAAGGGGTCAATTTTTTTGTAAGGGACCAAAATATGGTCCTTATTTTTTGTCAGGACAAGAAAGGATATTTAATCAATTTTTATTAATTAATTGAACTAAACAGGGCTTGTATATAAATAAAATGTTTGTTTCCATACAACTCTCAGAGCGCGTGGGACAAGTTTTTAATTGTAGTACGGAAGTGACCGGCAACTTCCTAAACACGTCTAATTCCGTAGGACCGTACATATGAGGCGGCAGTACCATTGTACAAATGCCTCTAATAATCCCGTGCGCCGCGATGCATCGCATTATACAGATGGCACCATTCTATTGGATTAAGAATCGGTTGTCGCCCAATCACGTTGTAGTTCAACCCGACCCGATGAATAAGTCGGCACTTGTTCTAGCGCCCATGCTCTGGAATTTGGATTGGGGAGAGCCTAATATCATAATTAAAATAATACTCGATTCAAATAATAAGATAAAGTTTGTAACATAAATTGTATTATAAATTTTATCCTAAAATTAAATCCTGAGGTAGTAGTATTTGTTTTTATATTAAAGACACCCTAAAAAAATAGTTATAAAAAAGGATGGAGTATTTAAATAGTTAAGTATTAATTTATAAATATATACTCCGGCCGCTTTTAAATATAAGATAAAAAATAAGTTACTTAATCATATCACATGTTATGTATGTTTAGATTATACTACCTCCGGTCCTAATTATAAGACCTGGTTAACTTTTTTTTGGAGAGATTAAGAAAGTTAAATAAGTTACTTAATTATTTCATATGTTGTGTTTTCTTATATTATATACTAGTATTAGTTTATTAGTCAAACGGTTTAGTTTGAAGAAAAAAATAAAAATAAAAATACTCTAAACTAATTTAATTAGCTTCCTTAATCTTTCTAAAAAAGTCAACTAGATCTTATAATTAGGATCAGAGAGAGTATATTATTTTATTACTTAAACTAATTAGTTTAGAGGAAAAAAATAAAAATATTCTAAAGTAATTTAATTAACTTATTTATTCTTTCCATAAATATCAACTACTTCTTATATTTAATACTAAAAGGGGGGTACAAGATTCATATGTAAAGTATTAATGTAATAAAAAAGAGTTATTAAAGTTTAAATTCAATATAGTGCAACTTTTATAAAGTTAAAATGATATCCTTTGAAGCTCAGCAAGAAAGAAGTATGAAATCTAATTCGGCTAATCCGTCCAAAACTCGTGACTAAATCTGGAAAAGATCGGTTCAGTGATTAGAGATGATATGAGTTGGATTTTAAACTTTAATACGAGGATATATTAAAATATCAACGCAAGTTGTCCTGGAGACGTGTCATGATTCATGAACACATGAAGTTGGATCGCACAGTGAGTTAGCCAAGTGTCCTTAAAGCACCCGACATGAAAGCTCTGAAGTGGGCCCCCACATGGGGTGCCCCGTTTCGGTGGTCCGAATGCTTACGTGACACATGAACATTGATCATTGGTGAAACCACACGTGTACAGATTCACATGTGTGGAGCCCAATTCAAACTCATCCAATTATTAATCATGGGACGAGATATGTTAATAATCATAATAATAATATAATACTTATCTCCCGTATTTAATATAAAATATATATATTTAATTAAATTAAATTAAATAATTAATTAATTTAATTAATATGGCGTGTATTTTCTAAAACATCATAATCATCATAAAAATTATGTCTTATACTTATTACTAAGATCAACTTTTCAAATATATTTTATATTAAGAAATCAGACGAGTATTAATAAATATCTAAACAAAATAAAGGTTTTTAATCAAAGTATGTCCAACATTATATTTTTTTTAGAAGTGCAGAAAATAACTATGAAATTTAAAAACATAAGTAAAATGTTGGAACCGATAAATATAACCTAACAACGTTGGACGCATGCTATTTATGTATAAATGATGATAAGTTATCCTAAATGGTCCTGACTGTTTTCTCTCATATTAAATGCTCGTATTCATTATTATTTTTACATATGGTGGTAAGGGCACATTACGTTTTCACCCCCAACCCAAAGTTTATCCATCTAAAGCTCCAATGAAGGAGGCTTTCCTCATTTAACTAGGTTTTTTTAGTATTTATGAATTAGTTGTCTAACTTCTACCTTTAAAATTAAACATGGTATATGTAGTTATCACTTTTATAAGCAATTTTTTATTAACTTCGTTTCCCACATTCTCAATATTACCTCAACTATATTTATTTTATTCCACTGTTTATAAATGGCTAATAAAATACTTATCAGCCCTCCCCATTTATTTTACCCCTCACCCAATTAATTCTTGGGAAAATTCTATATAAAGACAGTTTAATTACCCAAATTCTAATTTAGTTTACTAAATTTAATAAATTATTAATTAAATTATGTGACACAATTAAGGATTTAGAATTTGGGTCAAATTACCTCTTAATCCCTTAGTTATTAAAAAAACAAAATTAGAGATAGAACAATATTGTTTACGTGTTACGTAAAAACCCAAGAAACATAAAATTCATTGGAGGCCTCGACACGGTCAGGAAAATTGACAAATAAAACTAAAAAATTAAATTGCGCAAAAGAAGAAATTGAAATTAAAGTATGAAAGACAAACCCTGCACTAATAATATATATTGGAAAATAAAACCATAATTATCATTATCCCATATTTTTTTTTCTCCTCTATGTAAAATTCTCTATACACTATGTAAGTTCTTCAAAACTCATATTATAAGCAGCAATGGAGATTCTTGCCGCCAGTGCCAAGGAGATACGCTTCCAAGTAACAGTAGTGGCCAGGAACACTACAGTTTCTATATTTTTCCAGTAAATAAAAACCCTAACTCCTCAATGGTTCAAATTTCCTGAGGGAGCTGTCTTATACCATTCGAATGTGTATATTATAGAGTGAATCAGGCATATACTAAAAACAGAGAAATGGACGAGTACATGTTTCCACTGATTGTAAGAGGAAGAGTATGTCTGAAAATAAATAAAATCATGAACTGCATATAGGAAGAAAAACAACAAAGATCATTATATTTACTCTCAGATTTCACGTCTTGATGCATGCTTCTTTTTTAGGCGAGAGCCTATATCAATAATGCTTCTTATGAGAATAATTGCAAAAAACTAATGATCACATTTTTTTGCAAATTGTTCTAATGATGATCACATTCAACGTGGCATTAAGGAGAAAAGTCCAAATAATGATTTCGTCATATTTGATGTCATTCAAATGTCTATCATCCGTTGTCCCTTTGATTTTATTATTTTCTCACTCAATTTCTCGGCCTTATGTGCGAACTTGCTTGAAAATTCAAACAAAAGCACCGTAAATTTTGGGTTCACATTAGATGCACATCCTTATGTGCACCGTATGTGCTCATCCCTCTATTAGAGAGATTATCACATTTTTTTTTTTTTTTATATATTATATTAATTTAGATTTAAATTATATCTACTTTTTAGAATTTTTTTACCCGTAAATCTCAAATTAATTAGTTTATAGTCTTGCATTCGAAATGTTTCTTCCGTAATACTAATATCCTGGAAACTAATTAATTTAAGATATTGGGTCCAAAAAAAGTCCAGAAAGCAACATATAATTTAAATCTAAATAAATAAAATGTATAAAATAATTTAAAAAAATGTCTCATCCCTCTAATTAGAGAAATGAGCATGTAAGAAGCACCTTATTTGCTCCCGTAAATTTCCGGCACTAGAATCTAAATACTGGTTCTCCGAGGAAACCATGTGAACCAAACGATCATGATTATGCAAATCTCTCCTAGAAATCTCTCAATTTCCCCTAAAGGGTTCCTCACAGCAACAACGACGATTTCTAACGGCGGCAAAAGCGGCGACTTCTCACAGCAGTGATGGTGGCGACTTCTCACGGCGTCATTCATACTCCACAGGGCACACGAGAGAGAGCGACGATGGTAACGACTGCAACATCCGATCTCTAGCTTTTCCTTTCCTTTTTTATTTGAAATATGGGTTAGGGGTATTATTGGAAAATAACCAACATTTAAATATTTTGCATTGGGTCGTTGACCCAATTTAAGATTTATTAAGTTTACCAGCCTTATATAGGATTTTCCTATTTCAACTGTCTTTATATAGGATTCTCTTAATTCTTTCCCCACCCACACATCCAGGGTTCACATTTCATGTTTCTTCCTAATATGCTTGTCATATGATCATCCCTCTAATTAGAGGGATGAGAACTTTTTTTATATATAATATTTTATTTATTTAGATTAAGTTATTTGCTGCATCCTGAATTTTTTTTGCACCAAATATCTCAAATTAATTAATTTTCATGATATTGGTGTTACAGGACAAATTTTTTGAATGCAGGACTAAAAATTGATTAATTTGAGATATTGGGTGCCAAAAAAAATTCAGGATGTAGCATATAGTTTAATTTAAATAAAATAAATAAATAAATAAAAATGCTCTCATCCCTCTAATTAGAGGGATGAGCACATAATGAGCATGGAATGTGAACCCCACATCCAGATGCATAGCACCTCTAGTCCTTTCATTTTGTTTCTTTGTGGCCTTCTCCCTCATTTCTCCAGGCGCCATGTGAGAGAGGGAGGGAGCGAGTTTGCTTGGTTTCTCGAGTTTTTGGGTAAGTTATTTATATCCTATTTCTTTTTTGTTTCTTCTCTCTGAATTTTAGTTTTGATTGAGGAAAAATCTAGGGTTTGATGTTTTGAACTTTTAGGTGTTCTAACTAACAATTTAGTTCTTAATGGAGCTAAAGAGGTTAAAATAAGAGTTTCATGGTTTATTTTTATTAAATGGTTGATTTGAGGAAACAAGGTTAAGGTTTGGTCGGGAAAATTATAATTTATGATTATGGGACTTTTAAATTTGAATTGTATAATCTATTTTAGTTTATTGGAGTTATATTGATAATTGAATGGATTGATTTTGAGGTTGATGATGAGAAGTGAATAATTGAAAATTTTGGTTGAAACTTTAAGTGTTGAGAATTGGGTGTGTTGAAGAAATTGAGGAGATAGTTATAGTGTGATGATTATTGACGAAAGGAAGAAATGAAATTGGAATGATGATTTTGAGAAATAGCTATCTATGTGATTTTTCTGAAGGATTTAAAGTGGATAAATTCTTGGGGATATAAGAATAAATGGAGGATATCTTTATGGTCAATAATATTAATGAGTGAAATAAAGTTATTGGATGATAAAAATATAATTGAAATAGAGAAATTGAATGAAGGTATTATTGAAATAAGGCGGATCGGTCAGATTGATGGGAGGAAACTTGGAAATTGTTATACGAAATTAGTGATATGAAAATTGTGGTATTTGTGATATAAAAATTGTGGTATGGAGTATGTGAAATGGAATGTGTGATGTGGGATTTTGTGAATTATATCTCTAATACTTTGTTATATAATTTGTTCCACTTGGTACATCACGAGCATATATTAGCATGTGTGATGAGTTGGATAGTTGGTTATTGAGACTTTTGTCTCAGCTCGTTGATTTAACATTTTTCAGGTAATAGTTATTCTACTAGTCAAATGAGAAAGGCTCTGGAGGCTTTAATTATTGTAACAGTCTTTGTAAAACATCCTCCTTTTTATTTATGTGATGGGTTATTGTGTATTGCCACTGTATGGCTCATGTTGCACAGTCTAATGTGATATTATATTTTGAATTATACTGTTTTCTATCTTGGATAAGTAACACAAGCGCATATTTGAGAAAATTGTTTTTTTTTTATAAGAAAAAGTTTTGGAGGGGTTCGACATCGATCACACTGCTGCAAAGATTTTACGCCCATTTCTATGAAAGACTTACTTGACTTACGAGATCGCTTACCAAAGCGAGTCCCCAATGACGGCAGGATCGAACCCACCACCCACGGCTAATCCTGATCCTTCTGTCTATCGCCAACTCACATTGGTTATTTGATAAAATTGTTGTTTGAGTATTTTGATAACTAACTTTGATATTGGGCTTTTGGTCAAATGATTATATTCTGGGCTTCGAGAAGCTTAAGGTTCAACTGTTAATTTGAATGGCTTTATAAATGTGTTTATTTGAAATGATTTAGTGTACAGTTACTTATAAAGGTTTTATTATCCATGATTATTTTTAAATGACTAGTTTATTCTCTTCCATCATAGATAGATATGCAGTAATTTAAATCCTTTATGACCATAATAGTGTTTTCAAATGATTAGTTGAACTCTTTTTCTATCATGGTTAACTTTGAAAAATGAGTTGTGATCTTTTCTACTATAGTAGACCTTTGGGTTTAAGTTTTCTCTCTTATGCCATAATATTATTTATTATCTGAATATTTGATTAAGTGTATGGATAATTGAGATTTAAGAAAATTTTGTTAGTATTTTTATATTCAATAGTACAAAAATATTTTTTTATCTTTTATTTTATTTCAGATACCATACAAATCTAAAAATAAATTTAACATGATGGCAAAAAAGTCAATCGATTTAAGATAGAAAAAGAGACAAAGGCAATTGGCCTTTATTAAATAATATTTTTTATTCCATTTAAATTTAAATAATGAATGCCAAGATGCATAAGAGAAGAGACGCACTACAAATTCCAGTTTTATTTTAATGTAATAAAAAGAAGTTCGAATTTATCTTGAAAAAATGTGGTTGGTTAATGTGTGTCCATTTCCCCGATTTGCTGTGATTTGAAAGAGAGATACCCTCTTGTGTATGGCGAGTCATTTTCCAAAGTCACGTCATAATCTTGATAATAACACTGACACATACCTAAATGCTTTTTAATTACAAGTCAAATACTCAAATTGATTATATTAATATTTTAATTAATTGGGTGCTGGCAATTGGCATGGCAAAGAGAGATACGAGGGATGCGAGAGAAGTATAACATGTTAAAACATAATCATATTATAAGCCAACCAGTAGATGAAATTAAATCAGATTCAGGCCATTTTGTTTTTGTTCAAGTTGTTTCCTAGTCATACGTTTCTTTAATCTACATACTATACTAGGTTGTTTCTTTTATTATTCTAATATCTCATCAAATATAATAATTAATAAGAGATCGACTTCTTTCCTGAATCTAATACCTCATTTTACTTTATTTTCTAAATTTATACTTATAACACACTTCCAACTTATTTTATTAGAATTTAAAAACTTTAAACTTCATTAGCTATGTCTAATTTATTGAATTTTAATAGAAACTTTCAAACCTTTGCCCAGTCTATGATATGCATTTTCCAAAAAAAAAAAAAAATTGTAGAATAACGTATGACGCATAAAATTGAACAATCATATAATAAATTTAATAATATGACTTATATAAAGGGGGAAAATACTCGTTACTTGTCTTATTGGAGGGGTACTTTTTTTCTTCTATACTCTCTATATTAAGTAGATTTTTTTATTACGGTGGTTCTTTCCAATGAAAATGAGTAAAAAGAGTACTTTAGAATAAATAATACATAAGAGTATTTTTTATAAACAACAAATTTAATTAATCTCTACCATAAACTAATTATATTAACTCATTGTAAAGTATAAAAAATAATGTCAAGCCCTTGTGGTTGAATAAATAACTGGTCTGCCATTAAAACAGCATTGTTATATAACATATATCTACGACAAATATAGAATGTAGAATTACAAAATACCTAAAAATAACAATGTCAATTACATGGACAACTTCGACCAAAAAAAATAAATTACATGGACAACACACAAACACACACTCTTTTTACAATAAATCTCAACCATTTAATTGTGATTTAATGGTGACAATAAACAAGTAATTAGAATTTAGTTGAACAGGACCACAAAGGATTGTTATGTCTCCCCCAAAAATATTTAACTACAATAATTAATATTATCATCATCAATATAAAATAATACAACTTTCATAATGTTTAAATATAAATTCTATAATTTTCAGGCCAAAAAATATATATAACTTCAGTAATGGGTTATATGGGAAAATAATATTGTGCTTGTTTGGAAGAGCTTTTAGAAGGAGGCTTTATAAGCATTTTACTTGTTGATAAGTCTTTATGAGTGTTTTTGTTCTTTTTTCGTTTGGCTTAATCTGTCGTCGAACTTATGACTTATTTCAAAAGCTCACTTTGCTAGCTTATTTCAAGCGAATTTGAGCTTATGGACTTATACTGATGAGGTTATGGACATGTAATATTTATTTGATCAAATTATGAATTTTAGCATTGCCAAATTTTGTAATTTAGTATTTTTCATATTTTTGGTAATTTTAATTTTAATTTTTTTCTTATAATTATCTCAAAAAAGTCAAATCACTTATCCATAAATCATTATAAACAAGTTTTACCCAATCAGACTTTTTCATAAGCTACTTATCCAACTACCAATCCAAACATAAATCACATTTCACAATCAGATTTTTACTCAATCGGACTTTTACCTAATCGGACTTTTTCATAAGTCCGATTGCCCACCGATATCCCAAACAAGCCCATGTGATTAAGATACATGAACGGTGAACCCTCTTCCCTCTTTTAACGTCAGTCCTGTTCTGTGGGTCCGAATAAAGTACAGGGCTTATTATGCACATGGTGCATCCTCGTTTAGAACCCGTCAAAACGCAACGTTTGGATCCCATTCTAGCCTTTTCTTTTTGGTAAATCATCAACTTTTGGGTTAATTTTTTTAGAGTCAATTTTACTTAAGAAATAATCACTTATGAACGCTGGGTTTTCAAAAGTTTTTTTAGGAATGATTTCAGTGATAAAGTATTAAAAAAGTAATAAATCCACCATAACCATTAAAAAACCACGTTAACCTTTAAAACTTGATATTAACTATTAGCATTTTTAATGGTAAGGGACAAATTTACTACGTTTTGGTTTAAAAACTTCAGTATACTCAGCGGCTAGCGTTATTAATTGGTTCTTTCTGGAGTAAAATTGCAAATTAATCCCTTTCATATGGCTTTATTGTACATTGGATTGGGTTTAAGGGGTCTTTGTCTGGATTCCTTAATTAAAATCGATAATATTTTCACTTTTTTAATTTTTGTAATTTAAACTAAATTAGGATTAAAAAAACAAATGTTTTTTTTTTCAGGAAAAAAACATGTTTGACATAGTGTGAAAATTAAAATCCAAATCAAATGTACTAAGAATGTGATGTGTATACCACACTTTATATATACTTTTTATGTCATTCCCCAATTGATACAAGGCATGTGTACATCCTTTCAGCCTAATCGTGAGATTCTCAAAAATAGTTAAAAGTAGTTAAACACAATAATTATATAGAAAAATTATTTTTCCCCAAAATATCCCTATTTATTAATGGATAAGAGAGAGAGAGAGTAATAGTGTGAAAATGGTGAAAAAGAATATATGAAGTATAATAATTAATTAAGAGCAAAATAATAAAAATACATTTATTATTGGAACAAACTCAAAAAGAATCTTAATTTAATACCAAACCCGTTAAAAAAAAAAAGAAGCTCTGATATAGATGGGTGGAGTATCTTTTACATCTCACCTTCCATCGTTATTGACTTCTTCATCTTTTTTTTAAAAAAAATTTATTTTAACAAAGACGCCTTTGCCTTTTTAACACCGTTTAGTAGGGGAATTTTGTTCTTCTTGATCTCCTACCATCTTCCTATCTTGAGACTGTTGTTGATGAAAGATGGTGCGTTGGTTCTTGTCCACAAGTTGTATTACTCCTTTGAGTTTTTAATGGATTTCAGTTTTTTTACTTAAAACTTTTTAAAAAAACATATAGTATGGACTTCTTCGTAGAGCTGGGAAAATGGCTCAGGTTAACTCTGTAGGGCCGTCACTGGCTCACGCCTAAACAGGTTGGCAATTTAGGCCCGAGTCCCATAAAGACACACATATTCGAAGCCAGTCCCATTTAATTAAGGGCCACCGATTGGCCCACGGGTTTTTAGCCCGTTTACTATATTTTCACTTGTTATATATTTAGACACTAAAATAGCTAATTTAAAACATAAATATTATTAAAACTAAGTTAAAACATCAGACATTATGCATGTTTAACAAAACATAAACATTAAGTCCAAAAACTAATGTCCACAATTAAATAAATAGCAAGATAAAGTCATAAACCATAAAAATAAACACTAAACAGTTTAAATAACATTATCATTTTCTTCTCCATGACCTTCATAACTATTAACATCATCAATGATGTTTTTTAAAAAATTATAAAAGGCTTAAACGGGCTGGCTTATGGCCCTATAGGACTGCCCTTTTAAGCCAGACTCCATTTTCAGACCCTAAATTATAAGTCCGTCTCTTGATTTAATTGGATCTAAAAAGGCCACCTGATTTCCCGACTCTACTTCAGTTTTCCCTAAAAGCCCGTGCAATCTTCGTGGCATCCACAAACAAACGAATGTATAGAATTTATAATTAAAACAAAACAAACTATTTTGACTATGGGATTGATATTAAAATATGTTGTCTTCCTATGTCAATTACGAAAAAGGTATAAATGGATATTTCAACAATATAAAATATTTATATTGTTGTTGGCCAACTTTTTTATATGATATAAAATATTTCCTTATTAAAAAATTTGCCAAATTTTACTAAAATCCATTACTACTTTGTGTGTGTGTGTGTGTGTGGCTAATCTACCCATAATGGACAGTTTGGAACTGCGCCCTTGCTGGGCAATTACTACTATTTTATCCAACAAGATCAACCATTCTAGCAATTTTCAGGGAAAAAAAATGAATCTAATCCTTTTAAACGAATAAAGTGTTGTTTTTATATAATATTTTAATACATTATATCTCTCCATTTGCACCCCATTTGAGCCTTATGAAGAAAAACCATATGAATTTTCTTTTTGAAACCCACACTGGACCTTAACCTATGTAAAAAAACCATGAATTACCCTAATCTTGAGATAAATGATGATTTGTTGATGATTATTGGTGTGGTTAGAAGATGTATGTTATTGAAAAAAAAAAAGTAGGTATAGGAATGTATTGTCATTTATTCAAGAGTTTTGAATCCTCTTTATTCAATTAGACTTGGATACCCAGCGGGCTAGCGCTATTAATTGTTTCTTTCTGGAGCAACAGTGCACATTAACCCTTTACACATAGTAGGTCTTAGCTTCATTTTGCATTGGAAGATGGCTAAAAGCCCATATAATGATTTTTTTACTCTTTGGGCTTCATATTTTAATTTCCCAAAAAAGATTTTGGAGCCCATTCTGGATATTTTTTAAAAAAAATGTTGAGACCTGGGTCAATTTCTCATTTAATGGGTCTTGGCTTTTTGTACATTGGACTGGGTTTAAGGGGTCTTTGTCTGGATTCCTTAATTAACATCTTCGATGGATATTTTATCCAAAAAAAAAAAACATCTTCTATGGATAGTATTTTCACAGTTTTTATTTTTTTAATTTAAACTAAACTAGGATTAAAAATTACATGTTTTTTTTTTCCAGGAAAAAAACATGTTTGACATATTGTGAAAATTAAAATCCAAATCAAATGTACTAAAAATGTGATGTATATACCACACTTTATACTCCCTTCGGTCCTAATTATAAGATAACATTTGAGAGTTGGTTTTGGTCCTAATTATAAGACAACATTTTAATTTTTGTCAACTTTTTCCTAAAATACCCCTATTTTATTCTCTCAAGTGTATTTGGTTTTTGTGAGTGTATATATGTTGATGCGTAAACTCTTACAGTAAGTACAACTTTTAAATTGTTGGATTTTAATTTATTTGTTAATCAGCTGATATTATTAATTTTTCAATACATACATATATATATATATATATATATATATAGACACATTTACACACATAAATATGTGTGTGTGTGTGTTTACACACAAATATATATAGACACACACATGTGCGTGTGTTTATACATATATGTATATTTGTGTATCTATGTATGTGTACATATATGTATATCTTTGTGTGTGTTTGTCAATGTGTGTGTACAGATATATATATATATATATATATATATATAATATGTGTGTGTGTGTTTATACATATATGTATATTTGTGTCTCTATGTGTGTACATATATGTATATTTTTGTATATGTTTGTCAATATGTACACACACACACACACATATATATGTTGTGTGTTTATACATATATGTATATCTGTGTGTTTGTCAATATATATATGTGTGTGTAAATATTTGTACACACATATGTGTGTGTATAATATACATATATATACGCACATATATGTATAAATAGCAAAACCATATATATACGCACATATATGTATAAATAACAAAACCATTATTTCAATTAGAAAGCGTGTAGAAAGAAAAAATTTAGGTTGGAGAAATATGTGGTAGGGGTTGTTGATTTACTTTTACTATTGTCATTTTAAATTTATATGAGGACATTTTAGGAAAGTAGGTAAAATTAACTAATTTAACTCCTCTCATTAATCTCCCCAAAATCAGTTAAATATGTCCTATAATTAGGACCAGAGGGAGTATATACTTTTTATGTCTTTATCCAATTGACACAAGGCATGTGTACAGCCTTTCAACCGAATCGTGACATTTTAAAAAACAGTTAAGAAATAATTATGTTGGAAATTTATTTACTTTTTAAAAATTTCCCTATTTATGAATGGGTGAGAGAGAGAGAGAGAGTAATAGTTTGAAAAGGATGAAAGGGAATTAATATGGTATAACAACTAATGGAGGGCGAAATAGAAAAAAAAAATATTTATTATTAAAACAAACTTAAAAGAGATCTTACATTTATGAACAAGTTCGTTAAAAAAAAAAAGCTAAGAGATGGAGGGAATATCTTGTACACCTCACCTTCTATTGTTATTGACTTCTTCGGTTTTTCTTGGTTCCCCCCCAATCATAGGCTTCATTTTTTAATTTTTTGTTTACAAAGACGTCTTTGCCTTTTTAACACCGTTTCGTAGGGAAATTTTGTTCTCTTTGATCTCCTGCCATCTTCCTATCATGAGGTGGTTGTTTTTTTTTTTTTTTTTTTATACTAGGTGGTTGTTGATTAAGGATGTTGGGTTGGTTGTTATATATTTGGATACTAAAATATCTAAATAAAACATAAATATTATCAAAATTAAGTTAAAAAATAAAAAATTATTCATATAATTTAACCAAACACAAACACTATAAGTCCAAAAACTATTGTCCATAATTAAATAAATAACTAGATAAAGTCATAAATAATAAAATAAACACTACACATGATGGCAAAAAAATCAATCGATTTAAGATAGAAAAAGAGACAAAGGCATTCGGCCATTATTAAATAACACTCCCTCTGGTCCTAATCATTATATTTAACCGATTTTGAAGAGATTAATGATAGAAATTAAATTAGTTAATTTTACTCATTTTCCTAAAATGCTCTTATATAAATTTAGTTTAAGCATGTTATCAAACTCATGGTAATTTTATTTAGTGAAAAATGTAATTGCCGGAAAACAAAATGATAATAAGGTCTATCAAAATCCAAAAGACTTGGTAATTTGTTACCTATCCTTGAATACAGCATATATTGGTTCAATACTTTAAATACCCTGTTTACATGAAAAATACTCCTTGCAAATTTGCTTTTTCATGTGGTGCTGTATTAATTGAGATATATTATTAAAAGGGTATTTTAGGAAGAAATTGATAAAAATTAGAATGTTGTCTTATAATTAGGACCAAAACCAATTTCCAAATGTTGTCCTATAATTAGGACCAAAAGAAGTATTTTTTATTCCATTTAAATTTAAATAATGAATGCCAAGATGCCCGAGAGACCCACAACAAATTCCAGATTTATTTTGATGTAATAAAAAATGGTTTAATGTTTGTGCAGTTGTTGCAGAAACTTTTTTTTTTTTGTTTCTCACATAAAAGTGAATGAGTCCCATTGTAGAGAGATGAGAGAGAAAATATTTTTGGAATATTGAAAAGTTTTTATAGGCTATTTAGTAAAGATGAGAGAAAAAATTTCTCTCCCTCTCAAACCAAACAAACCCTAAGGGTCGACGCTTAGCAAGGATTTGAGTTTGGGCAGTGAAGAGTTGGAAAAGAAAGAAAATTAAGAGTCTTGAAGAATATTTCCTTGAGAGTCAAAAGGGAGTGCAGCTGTTGGCGAGGAGGTGGCATAGTAGGATGAGACATAGTGAGGTTGTGGCGGGTACAGTGGAGAGAGGAAGGAAAAGAGAAAACCACGTGGGTAACGGGATACGTTGATCCGGGGACACGTGGCTTGAAGGGATTGGACACATGGCCAACCACTTTTCTTCTCCATTAAAACGGATACCACTTTTTCTTTCTTTTTTTTGCTCGGAAAGGACATTCTATTACCAATAAATCAGAGACACTTACAGAGAAGAAAAATACAATTGAGACAAACCAACACTAGTCCGGAACAACCCAGAAAAGGTACGAAGCAGAAATACAGTTGAAAAGAAAAATGAACAACCCAGAAAAGGAAGAAACTGAGAAGAGTAAATTAACGATCACCCGGATACCACTTTTTCAATCAAGTGAAATTTTAACAATAAGAAGGGATTTATAAATTTTTATATACCCTGCAAAATCTTGTACGCATTGGATACTAATACTTTGATTTAGGACTTTGTCATCAAAATAATTTTTATTTGGGACTTTTGCTGATTTTTTCCAAAAATCAAATATCTCACAATAATAGGGAAAATAAATAATTTTTCTGTGTTTCCGGC
The DNA here is from genome assembly GCA_019022615.1 of Acacia melanoxylon. Lineage (NCBI taxonomy): Eukaryota > Viridiplantae > Streptophyta > Magnoliopsida > Fabales > Fabaceae > Acacia > Acacia melanoxylon. The sequence continues at coordinate 1,431,266 of JAFJYJ010000041.1, read as the reverse complement.
CCCTTGTTGGTTTGAGGCTGTGTGGTTGGATGGGATGTAATTTTAAAAATTTTCGTGGTATATTTTTTAGGCCGATATGGACAATGACTTAGACCGAGTAAAAAAAGAGAGAGAGAGAATTTTAAAATTACAAATTCTCAAATCAAGTTTGTCAGTAAGAGTTAATAAGGGAATGATGAAACTTAATAAACAATTCACAACTCAATTTTTAAGAAAAAACTGATTTATAGTCTTACAATTTTAAAAATATTTTTCTATTTATTTTCCTAATAGTTATATACTTTCTATAGCGTCTTCTGCAATGTAAAAAAGGGGAGAAAAAAAGTAAAGAAAAGTCAACAGGCAGTGATTTGTGTTGTGAAGGGAATATTATATCTTTCGCTGACGCTGATTCCTATTCCTAATTAACCTCCAGTGAATACAAATTCTTCCCACCTTTTTCCCTTCTCTTGGTATCTTCGGTGCACCGTACATCCCTTCAAGTATCTTCTTGTATAAATAGTCTCATATCAAAATCTGATTTGCTTCATCATTTATCACCCAAAAGTATTTTTCCTCTTGAGCGCGCAATGGTTCTCCCAGAACCGTCTTCTTGCACCGGCGTCCCTGTCAACTTCACCTTCCCTGCTTCGCCTACTCGGTATCTCTCTCTCTCTATGTTTAATTAGTTGCTAGTTTTGATTCATATTATGATGAATTTCAAAAATTGAATGCCCAGCTTTTGATTTGCATATTATTGTCACGAGCTTTATATTGGCTACGTTTGTGAATTTTGGTTTTCGATTTCTATTGATTTGTCCTTTTATGACTTTGGTTTGCATCTGAGTTTATTGTTTAGTGCTTAGTGATTGTGATGATTAACGGAGCAAGTTACTTAACAAATACTTCTATTAGTTACACTTATAGTTCTACTGTAACCCATTAGTTAGAAATATTATTTATTTGTTATATTTCTTCTGTAATTAAGTAGTTAGTTTTTATCTTCTCTTCTCTAATGTAGAGACCACTGTACATACATATTATGATAATTAATGAGAATATTGTTTTCTCTCATATTATGATAATTTATTAGAATATTATTTTCCTCGTATCTTTGTTTTCTCAGTTTCAATTATCAGATTTTTTTTTTCAGTTCCGCATTTCGTCCAAACATCTCTATAATATTTAAAGGATATAATATTGTCACTATCAATTTTATGTCACTACCAAGTCACTACAATTTTTTCACCGTTAAATCAGAATCTCATATACCTTTATCATTTCTCTCTCCTATTGAGATTCTGATTTAACGGTAAAAAAATGGTAGTGACAATATCTTATCTCATCTTGAAATTATATTTATCTAATTAATCTAAAACCAATCATATTATTATTTTAATTTTTCTCCCCCTGAGGCATATGGGAAAAAAAGAGAGAGGAGAGATTCTCTTCCTGTTTCGTCGAGCATCTCTTCCTGATTTTAATTCCCCCCCAATGAGGCATATGGGAAAAATTCTCTTCCTGGTTCGTCGAGCATCTCTTCCTGATTTTAATTCCCCCCAATGAGGCATATGGGGAAAAAAATGAGGAGAGATTCTCTTCCTGGTTCGTCGAGCATCTCTTCCTGCTCGCCTTCCCCGTTCTCTTTCGATTTTTCGATCTACTGGCTCCTTACTATCTGGCGGTCTTCGATCTGAGATCTTTGGTCTGTGATTTTCCGGCCTGAGATTCTTTGCTTCCTCTTCGATTTCCGGCGGTCTGTGATCTTCGGTCTGTGCTCTTCGATCTGAGATCTTTGGTTTTGGTCTGTGCTTTCTTCGATCTCAGATCTTTGGTCTTTGATTTTCCGACTTGGGTTTCTTCGATTCCTCTTATGGCTACCGAGAGTTCTTCATCTATCTCGTCGTTAACTCCGTCACAAGATCCGTCCAGTTGCTATTTTCTGCTTTCGAATGAAAATCCCTCACTCTTGCTTGTCTCCTCTCCTCTAATCAGCTCCAACTGGTTTACTGTTTAGTGCTTAGTGATTGTGACGATGATTTGTAGCTATAGGTTCTCCATTTCTACTTCTTTCTCCAGCCTTCCACAGGCTTCCCGACGACGAGTGATAAAATAATATTTTCTTTTTTATTTATTACAGAGTATTATAATCTTTTCAGGATAAAATTAGTACGAGTATTTCATTTAAATAATATAGGGAATATCCCTAATAAAGAAATTCAAAAATACTAAAAGAGATAAAAAGGGGTTTTAAATATTTATGATCTAGAGATAATCTAAAGATGTTAGGCTCAATTTATTTTTTTATAAATTAAAAAAGACTAATTTGTCCTACATATTTTTTTATTTATCTAAATTGCAAAATCCATTTCCTATCTAAGCATGCAGGCATCGTCAAAGTATAAAACATGCCATTTCATTGAGCTTCTTAACACCCAAAATCTTGCGTTATTCAAAGCTACGGTGTGTCTATGTGACTTTACGAGTTTTTTCATTTTTTTCCCCTTTTACTTTATAAAATATGAAGTGACAGAAGGAAAAAAAATACACAATTATAATAACACTTCGACCTCTTAAAAGATTTATTTAATATATAGAAAATTCGTATATCTTGACTTTTGAGAAAATGATTGAAAAATATCACTTAAACTTTAAGATCCTATCGATAATGAAAGCAATGATAAGATTAAGAACAACGAAAGAATCGATTGACAACCTAGGTTTTATTAAAATTACATTTTTAAGATTTTAAAATTCAATTGGTATTTTTTTGGAATTCTTTTTTAATTTTTAATAGTGTTGTGACAATACTAATACAATAATATATATTAAAAAAATCCTCATACTTCGATTCAGACATTTCTTTTTAAAAAACGTGAAGAAACTTTGTTCCATTTGCTTATATCCATGAGGTTCAATAATTTAATTAAATTTTGTTATGTGTGGGATTTATTATTAACAATGGTCCAATAAAATTTTAAAATTTTATCAATCCGAATTTTTATTAAGAAAAGTTTACCTGACAAGATTTAATTAGAAAATTAGACTTATTGGATATAAGCAAATAGACTGAAGTTTTGTCCTAATTAGAGTTAGGAATTTAGGATATTTAACTGATTGCCTCAAGGGTCAAACACAGATAGGGGCAATAAGTTAAACTGTAATTAAAATTATGCTTTATTTAATAATATTAAAAATTGATTTGTTTACAATCTATAATTACATCTAAAATGAAGAAAAAAATAAAATGAAAATCATCAATGTTTTAAATTTGAAAATTGAAATTGAAATGATAAATGATTTTTACATAAGTCAATCAAGGGCCTTTTCTTTTCCGCAGAAGTCCCAAGACTATCCCAGGAAATAAAATTGCTTCCATGATGCCCCAGGATTTCGATTTATTTCATCTTAAAGTTTATGCTCGCTGACCTAGTTTTTTTTTTTTTTTTTTTTTTTTTTTTTTTTCCATATTTCATCTTCCAAATCCATTTTTTTTTTCTGATTTGATTTCTCAAAAACAAGTCAAAATGGGTGGCCTTGACCTATTTACCTAAGATGAGCACCTTAATACAAAATTATATAATGTGTCATGATTTTATAAAAAAATAATAACTGGGCTCAGTTTGCTCACTTAACCCAATATCACAATTCATTCTAGGGGGAAAAAGGAACAAACTTGAAAAAAGATTAAATAGTTACTTATGCTTTTTTATAAGAAAATAGTAATGAAGTTGGGGTGAAAAGGGCAGTTAAATAACCTGTTAATTAGGGAAACCGCATACCAAGTATTATTATGAATAAACAGTCTTGTTATTTTTGTGATCTATCTAAAAGTTTTTACTTACGTGACGTGACCAGTAACTGATGTCATATATTATTTTACATCAACTGGTTTTTTTGTGTATTCACATTTTGCAGGGCACATAACTTGATCATTGTCGGATGTGCGGTAATGATGTTATCACTCGGTCTTGCTCCTTGGGCCTTTCCTTGTATTGGTAATGATAATGAATGAATTTATCTTTTGATTTATTACTCAAAACTATCGCACTTAATTTTTTAATGAAATTTATATTTTTTACTGTTTTCCTTATAATTTTAATTTAAGGAGCTTAGTTTTATAATTATAATTAGAAAAAATTAATTACGTCCCTTACCTCATAAAAAGAAAAAAATACAAGCACCTAATTAAAATTTAGATGAAACTATAAGGACCAAATCAAAAGGGGGAAAAAAAAACTATATAGACTGATTAAAAACCAGGTAAAAATATAAGGGCGCTATAAAATGGAAAAGACTGTAAGATCCCAAGTAAAGATTTGGTGCCACTATAAAAACTTGCATATTAATTTTCCCATTAACTAATATCATATATAATTATATATTTTATTTTGTTGCAGATGTGCAAGAACATGACCTCAACAAAGCATTGATAACATATATGACAATGTTGATCTTAGAACTGGGTATTTGGATCCCTATGTGCACATTAATATCTCCTCCTAATGAAGGTCGTTTGAAGAAGACAGAACTTGTTCTTCGGATTTCGTTTGTGATTTTTAATCAAGTCTCTAAAATTTCAGAACAAATTATATCATCAATCCATCATTTAAACTACGGTGGATGGGTCACATTCATGAACATATTTTGTGGCGTCGTGAGTTTTTTAATAGTCTCTGCTTTGCTTTGGCTCACCATTGATGTTAAAGGGAGATTTTGCGTTAAATGGGAAGTTATTCCACTTGTATGCATTGCTGTGCTCTCTGCAACACTTGTGAATATATCAGTCTTTCAGCTCATTGTCAAGAAAAAATTTCTTCATTTCCCAGTCTTTGCTATTCTGAAGGATGTGATAGAGATGATCGACTCCATCATCAAGGAGGTTCACAACAAAGAGAGTCTAGTGGCGGAATTACGGGAGGCTAGGGGTGGCACCCGCCCCCTACTACTGAATTAAACCCATAGGTTTAGAAAATTATATTGGAGCCGCGTGTGTATTGGTACAACTTTACGATGTTGTTCACGCTTTTCATTATTTAGTGTTCTTTGATTTTTGATTTGTGAATTGTGACCGGCCATATTTGGTCCATAAATAGGAAATTAGTTTTTTCATTTATAAGTTCAAATATGTTACAAGACTATTGTCTTGGGCTATTTTGAATTTTGAATTCATTTGTAGCTGTTGATGACTAAAAAATTTCTGTGTTGTTTAATTGATTTTTTTTTTTTTTTTAACTGAAGATTGAAAATACGGATTAGTTTGACTTCAATTGTCATACACTGAGAGGGGGCCGGAGCACCAAGTTAAATTGTAATGAAAAATTAAGTTTCTTTAAATAGATTATAATTACATCTAAAATGAAGAAAAACAAAAATTCAGTCATCAATCTTTTAAATTTAAAAATGAAAATTAAATGACAGTCATCAGATCGGTATGTGTGTTTGGCAAATAAAACAAAAAGTGTCCCTAGAAACAAATCATGGTTTTAGAAAAAATTTATTAAATATTTTTCAAAAGCCCAAAAATACTTTTTTGTCCAAAAGTTTTGAAGAAGCCGATATTTTCAGCGTTTTTTTACGTGTGGGGCCGAGCATCATTTTCTTTCTCCTCCTTCTTCTTCCTTCTTCCTTCTTCCTTCTTCCGTCGTCCTCCCTGCAATCTTCAAACGAAACCACCCACTTCCTAACAATGGTGTTCTCAGTCATTCTTTCTCTCTCCTCTTTCCCTCACCCCACCCTCTTCCGAATGGCCGGTGAAGTTGGATCGTTTGTGGAAGTTTCTGTGTTCGAGGGAGACAATCCGTTGATTAACTTGAGAAGGTTAGATTGTAAGAAAGTGCTAATTTGTGTTTCAGAGGAAGATTTGATGAAGGATAGAAGTTTGAATCACAAAGCATTGCTGGAGAAGAATGGATTTTCGGGACAAGTGGATGTGTTGGAGACGAAAGGGGAAAACCGCGTGTTCCATGTGTTCAAGCCAACGTGTGAGAATCCTAATCTTCCAGGCGCACAAGGCGGAAGGGTCGAAGGTTTCGGAGAGCCGTAGGTATGGGTGACTCCGAAGCCTAGCTCCGACATGGTGCGGAGGACGGAGGGAGGAGGAGCGGCGGTGTTGACGTGGACCACGTGAGGCAGAGGAAGGATTGTTTGGTTAGGTGGAGCATAACGATGGATCCAATTGATGATAAAAGCATTAAAGATAAAGGTGGAGCATCAGAATAAAACCTTATTTTCTGTATGCAATATTTAGTATCCTTTTTAATAATTTGAATAAGATAAATTTTGTGAACAATATTCAAACATTATTATTTTTCCCTAAAATTATATTTCTCACAATCTATTCCTTTTGTATTTTCATATTACAGGATCAATGGGAGGTAATGATATTACCACTCGGGCTCTTTACTTTCGGCTCTCCTTGTACGGTAATTAATGATGGAATTTGTCTTTTGGTTTATCACCCAAAACTATTGAACTTAATTTTTTAATGCCTGTTATTCATGCCTTATAATGTTAATTTAATGCGATTATTTCTATTTTTTTTTTCTGCCAGACAGATTAATTCTCATTTCCTATAATTATAATTATTATATTGGGAAAATCACATTTAAATACCATATGAATTTCAAAACCCCAAAAAAGTCTGTCAACATTTGGAAAGGACTTATATGTAACCGGGATCAATTTTGCATTTTAAACTATTGATGAATTTATCATTATGTTCTTAGTCTTTAAATAAAAAAAAGGTGACAGAATTCACTACAAAAAAACACACCAAAAATCTTGAATTTTTGCAGTTTCACTACAAAAAAACACACGATTAGGTTAAAATGACATATTTGTAGCGGTTTTAGCCCATCGATGACATTTGTAGCAGCGGTTAGGAAACCGCCACAAAATCAACCGTGGCAAAGCCATTTGTAGCGGTTAAAAAAAAACCGCTACTACATCCACCAAGACCGCTACTATATCTCGTAGCGGTTATGAATGACCGCAACTATTTGACGCGTACGTCCACCTTGTTGGAACATTAGTGTCGGTTTTGAACCGCTACAAATTGAGAACGATCACGTTTGTAGCGGTTATTAAACCGCAACTAAAAATATTCAAAAATAGCGCCAATAATTTGAAAATATTTTGTAGCGGTTATATGACCGCGACAAATATTCCACGTAATTTTGGGAAAAATTTTGCGGCAAATATTTGTAGCGGTTGGAAACCGCTACAAATAACTCCCGCCTTTTTGGGGAAATTTTTGGCGGCAATTTCTTTTTGAAATTTGTAGCGGTTCAAAACCGCCACAAAATATTCCTCATTTTTTGTTTTTTTTTTCCGTATGCTTTATTTCCATTATTTGTAGTTCATTAACCGCTAAAAACAATGAAATTAAAAAAAAATTAGTAATTAAATTAGTTAAATATTGTTTAGGCAATAATAATTTATATTTTGGATAAAAATAAATTATATTAAAATATCATATTTCATTATATAAGGTTAATATATAATAGAAAAGAATGAGAATGAGGTAGAAAGAAAAGAATGTGTTAAATAAAATATAATTACTTCTATAAAAAATGTGTGTGAATGTGAATCGAATAGAAAATCGAAAGAAAGTGTCAAAAAATATGAAATTCATCTGCAAAATAACAAAAGTTAGTATGAGTATATGGTAGAAAATAAACATTAGATTTGATGCGGTTCAACAACACTTACCCCTTCAAACACTTAAGCTATTTCGAAAAACGTGAGTAAATGCGAGAGACAAGGTAAGTAGGAGTGAAACAAATTAAATGGGTTGGGTGGGGGTATTTATTACGATAGGTGCGAATCATTTTGTAGCGGAAGTAATTTGTAGCGGTTTTTGACACGTATTTTGTAGCGGTTTTATTCTGTAGCAGTATTTTAGGTTTTGTAGCGGTTATAAAACCGCTACAAAAATTATTGTTTTTTTTTTTTAAAAAAAAACAAGATTTTTTAACTATATATGGCATAATCCGTTCTCTCATTCTTCGTCACCATCCCTACAAAGAAAGTTTGGATAAAATGTTACATGTGAGTTGAATATGTTTAAACACAAATAAAACTTTGGTTAAATGTTATTATTTCATAAAACGTATATTTAAAAACATACCGAACTATAGGTAAATTGTCATCGCCGTCTGGGAAGAAGTTTTCAAAACTGGCTGGCTGGAACGGCTCACAATCGTAGGCAACATTATCACCATCGCCCATATCGTAAAGGTCCCGAGGCTTTAAGTGAACCACCATATTCCAATCCACGTGCCTCTCATCAATGACATAATAAACATGTTGGGCCTCGGAGGCAAGAATATACGGCTCGTCATCTTCGACATGACCCGGTGTGAATAGGCCGGGAGAAATTCACCGATGTGATGCCTAAGTCGTCAGTCGTGAGTCCCCTGGGCGTTGTCGTATTCGCCCACAAACACTTGAACAGCGTCACGGGAAAAATGCCTTGGTAAGTTATCCTGACCACATCAAGTAGCTTTCCATAATACGGGACGTCACCGAACTGCATGTTCCCGTCACTACTGCTCGCATAACTCCTCGTCCCAAACGTGCCATATACACCCGAGTTTTGGGTCAGCAATCCCTGATCTCGTGAAACGGTGCAAAACTTGAAACCATTGACATTGTATGCCGTAAATCTTTGGGCATGGTCAAGCGGGCCGAGTGCGAGAGCTCTAAATTCTGGTGAGTGCGGGTTGTGGTCATTCATTATTCTCCTCCTAAACTAACCGGCGAATTCTCTGTGGACCTTTCTATCAATTTTGGATGATGTCTCAAGCGTACGGATCCTCACCGACGCTTCACATAACTCCCGAATTCCCCGCAATTAAACGTGCGATGACGAGCATTAAATGTTAGTATAAACGAAAGGAAATATTTAGGATAACATATATGTATATATATATATATATATATATCTCGTGTGGAATCCTTACAAGGTACGGTTCAACTTTAGTGCAATTGATCAAGACATGTCTATGTGCTTGAATCTTCTCAAGTGCCGTGAGTTTGAAGTTCTCACTTCCGCCAACCGGTTTACCAACACGAGGGACTAACAACTCGTTCCGATGGCTCGCTCGGGACAATCGTCAACACGAGGCGGTCGGTTGAATGATGTCTCAATGTCATCAAAGTACCTGGAACAAAAATACAAGACCTCATCCCCAATATAGCCTTCGCTATTGAACCTTTTGCCACGCCTTATTCTCACGTAAGACTTCGGTTTCCCAAGAAACCTATAAAGTAATGAAGGGAAATTTCGATACATCAATGGTTAGACGTGGGACTAGGGAGTAATGCTAAAGTAAATAATTTTAAATGAGTACCTCTCAATAGGATACATCCATCGGTAGTGAACCGGGCCAAGCAAGCTTTGTTTCGTGAACAAGGTGTCTTGTCGAGTGAACCATGACCGTGAAAAATGACGGAGGAAAGATCATCTCCAAATGACACAAGATAAGAATGATTTTCTCATTGCGGCTGGTCGAGCTCCTCCACGATCAAAACCTTGGAACACAACTTCCGAAAGAAAGTACAAAGCTCCACCAAAACGATCGACACATCCAAAGGGTAGCGTATTTTTGATGGCCAAATGAAGTAAGTGTTGCATAAGCACATGTGAGTCATGACTCTTCGTGCCGCAACCTTTCGAGCTTGCACATCAAATACATCGTGAAATGTTGCTTGAATACCCGTCGAACTTTTATCTTCTTCAACGTTGCGAGGAAGATTTCCTTATTCGGTTTTGTCGGTGTGAATTTTGCCGTTGAAATCATCATGCTCATCCGGCCACGCGTCTCCACGAACCCCCATGTCCCGTAAATCTTTCCTCGCTTGAAGATGATCTTTTGACTTGCCTGGTTCGTTTAGAATCGTGTACAACACATTGTCTCACACATTCTTTTCAATGTGCATGACATCCGACTGTCGGAGCAAATTATCTTTCCAATACGGAAGAGTGAAGAAGACGCTTAACTTCCGCCATTGCTTTGGGCGCAAACCGAAGCCCCGGTTGTCTTTGTCCCTACCTTTGCTGGATCGTCTTTTTTCCCATACTCAACTTCAACATCCACAAGCTGCTCTATGATTTCTGCACCGGATAAATGCCTAGGAGGTCCTCTTTTCTCTTGTTGCCCATTGAAACGATTGCGTTGCAACCTAAACCTGTGCGTACCATCGAGAAACCGCCGATGACCCATGAAGCACCACTTGCGACTGTGGGGAAGGCGCACTGAGTCAGCGTCAAAATTGCAAGCCGGACACGCAAGGCCGGTATGAACATTCCACCCGATAATGTTCCCATCCGTGGAAGTCACGATAGTCCACATTAACGCCGCACGCAAGTTGAATAGTGTCTTGTCGTGCGCGTCATACGTCTCGACGCCAACATTCCACAACTCCGCCAACTCCTTGATAAGCGGTTGGAGATACACATCGATGTCATTTCCGGGTGCCTTTTTGCCTGGAATGATCATGGACATAATGAAGGAGCTATGTTTTCATACACATCCAAGGCGGCAAGTTGTAAGGTATCAAAACAACTCGGCCATATACTATAGCTTGTGCTAAGATTCCCAAAAGGATTAAAAACGTCGGTCGCCAAAGCAAGACGAACATTCCTAGGGTCCGCCGCAAAATCGGGAAAGTCTCGAGTCGAACGCTTTCCGTGCTTCGCATCCCGTGGATGTCTGAGTCTACCATCTTCGTTCTTGTCAGCTTCATGCCACCTCATATGCTCAGCTGTCTTAGACGACATAAACAGTCTTTGTAAGCGAGGTTTCAAAGGAAAGTACCTTAAAATCTTTGCGGGTTTCTTCTTCTCGCTTCTTTCCTTCCGAATCGTCCCGAACCTCGAACTATGACACTTCTTACAAGTCTCCCTCCGAGCATCCTCTCCCCAATAAAGCATACAGTCGTTGGGACATGCATCGATTTTTTCGTAGTTCAGGCCTAATTTGTTGATGATCTTCTTGGCCTCATAGAAGGTTGTGGGAATGTCTGCGTCAAGGAAAGCATCTCGTAGTAATTCCAAAGAACATCGACATTGCCTTATTAGTGACCCCACACAAGCACTTGATATGGTACAATTTGATCAGAAAAGATAATTTTGAATATTTCTGACAACCTTGATACAAAGGACGATCACTCTTATCCATTAGGGCAAAAAATTCTCGAGCTGCATCATTCCTGAAGAAAGCTGGTTATGGACCCTGAACTTCTGCAGTGAAGTTGTCGTCTTGAACACCGAAAGCATCGTGAACAACTTCATTAACCGGATCATGTTCAAGTACTTGATTTGCTACTTGTGAGGTTTGAGGAAGGTGAGCCTCATATCTCATACCACGTTCTTCACCATGAACTTTCCAGAATGTATATCCTTCTGGGAAAGGTTTGATAAGAAGATGTTTTATAGCGCTTTCTCGCGTTTGCCACTTCTTGAACTTGCATCTACAACAAGGAGACACAATCTTGCCATTAATGCTAGCGTGAGAGAAGGCAAATCTAAGAAATTTTTCAACCCCGCTAAATATACGGGAGAATTGTGTGGTAGCTTGATCCATGACTTATCCATCTCGTAGTAAACAAAGCTAGGATACACAATATAAATGTAGAGAGAATGTTTAATTACCTTCATAACAACACCTGATGTTTAAATGCAACATGGAAACAATTTGTAGCGGTTAAAAACCGCTACATCAACCGCCACAAATTGCAAAAAAAATTAGTTGCGGTTCCAGAAACGCTCCACTAACCGCTACAAATGAGCGAATTCAAATTGAAAATCCCCATATTTGTCGCGGTTTTCATAACCCAATAACCGCATCTATTCACAAGAAATTCAACTTTGTGGCGGTTTTTCTTTATAACCACTACAAAGTTAATTATTTTACAACTCTATTTCGATTAGCTATAATAAATTTTACATATGTACATTATATATTATAAGTAACATTATTAACCTAATATAAATGAAATATAAGTATTAAAATAGTCCTCGAATATAATAAAAACATACCATAGTCAAAGATAACAAATATTTAACCAAATAAAAATGTCAACCCGATAACATAAAAAAGAAAACAAAGATCCAACGGTTCAAAATAAAAACTAACTATTAGACTCCGATGATCGGGTCCTGCGACTTAATTCGGCGGCTCGGCACTCATCCGGGCTTGACGACGCAAAGATTTCGAAAACATTAATCAAACAATTTAATTCAATTTAAATATACAACATTAACTATATAAATAATTTTTTTTTGTAACTTACTATGATGTCCTCTCGCACCTCGGAAGTCGGCGTCCCATCACGGTGTCTATGGGTGTGTGTGAACAACCGCCCATAGTCCATCTCACGGTTCTCCTCCCGAGCCTTCTCTTCCCGACGAGGTAAAAGAATATAAACTTTATTATTTCAAAAACAAAACATTTGTCATTTAAAACTAAAATTAATTGATCTTTGAACATACCATCTCACTGTAGGTCACGGCAAACGTCTTGGTTCCTGCCGTGTGATGGACCTGCTGATGTGACCGACTTCTGGTGTTCCTATGTGATAGGGCCTGCAAGGAGGAGCAAACAAAATGTTTATTGAAATTAATTATAGGTTTAAACTATAAATTAAGTTAAACTATTAAATAATTTAAACCAAATGTAAACAATAAATTAATTTAATCTATATATATTTTTTAAACTACACTCAAACAAAATTAATTTAAAGAAATGTTAAACAATAAATTAACTCATATTTAAACAAAACGTAAACTATGATTAATTAAACAACCTACCCGTGCATCCGCACTCCTTCGATATTGGACATAACCCGCCCAAAGATTTGGGTCCACGCCGTCTGGGACGTTCTCCATCGCTTGCCGCAGTCATAGTCGAATCTCCATTCTGGCGCTAGGTGTAGAGACGAAGCCTCCGACTCTTCCACCCTTGCCCCGGTTTCATCGCACGTACCTCTTTTGTGGCTCTCGCAATTTAAACTTTTTATGTTACATAATGTAGTTATGTAGTTAGTAATTAAGTAATAAATAAATAAATAATTAAACCCTAATTTATTACTATTAATATTTGAATTTAATTACACAACATAAGTTACCCGCACCACGTGAGTAAACGCTTTGTTCTTGTTTCCGAGGGAATCTTTCTCCAATCGTGGATATAGATCGGAACCATGCCCAATTTCCGCCAAATTCTGACAGGAATCGGTTCATCAGATGACCACCATTTCCGATCGGCTGGTCCGTGTCCGAGTTCCAGGGGACTATGACGCGGTACTCGTCCATCAAAGTGACCGTGGCAACATCCAGCGTCCTCCTACTGATGTTCCCATGTTTATCTGCACAATTATAAACACATTGTTGTATTGCGTTTAAATAAATTAAGATTACACGTAAGAAATTTAAATTTAATTTATTGACTGAAAACTAATTATATTTACCTTCGACATCCACCAAAAATCCGGTGGAACGCGAAGACGACGATCGGGGTTCCCCGTCCCGCCGGTTCTCCTCATCGAGAAACCGCTCCGCCTCGCTCAAGGGAATCTCAATATGGATCTCCGGATTTTTGTCTATGTCGTCAAGGACGACGACTTGCGTCTTTATCTCCCCCTACGGTCTCTAGGATTGGGATTTCTTCATCTTCAAAGAGGGCATCAAACTCCCTCCCTCCACATTAGGGGCGGAGGGGGATATTTACTGTCGACGCCTCTCGTACGGCCCCCTCTACTACTACCGCCCCTTATAGGCCTTTTCCCTCGTTCAACGCCTTTTCCTTTTCCCTTATCGCCCATCACGTCGAAAGGTACAAGTTGAAAGGTTAAAAGGTGAAAAATCAAAACCTTTGCACGGGGAAAATGAAAATGAGACGAACAGTTAAAAAACCGCTACAATTTGTAGCAGTTTCATAAAACCAACATCTTAACCACTACAAATTGTGAGACCTTTGTGATTCTGTAGCGGTTTTTGCTGACAACCGCAACAAACTTGCCTCGTTCTTGGTGAACATCTGTAGCGGTCTTACAACCGCAACAAACATAGAGACCGTTGCGATTACCGTAGCGGTTATAGCTTAAATATAGAGACCGTTGCGATTCTATAGCCGCTTAAGCTAAAACCGTAAATGTTGTAGCGGTCAAGGAACCGCTACAACATGAAGTCCCTGTCTTATCTCGTAGCGGTATCATATTAACCGCTACAAAAATACTTTTTTGACAAAAAAATTCCAAACTAATTGGTTTACGAGTCCAACCAATTAGTTTGGTGAAAATAATTTTTTTTTAAAAAGAACTTTCAATTAATTTAATTATTTTCTTCGATTTTCTCAAAACACTTGAGTTTAATAAATTAAGAATAATGAGTTTATCGAAAATAGTCTAACATGTCCGTGAATATTCGCATTCGGTATAGCCACCAAACTCTCTCGGAAACACTCACCGACTCATTTTGATCGAGATATTTTACGCGAGAGATTGGTGGCTATAATGAAAACCAATCTTCGGTGCACGTTAGACTATCTTCGAAGAGTAGAAGTCTTCACGTCGAGATAAATCCAAATGTGGATTGTCACCGAAGGAATAGTCTCGGCTACAAGGAAGAGAGAGGCAAATATCTCAGCGGCTCTCATCTCTCGACATAAGAGATCAATGTCGCAAATATTTGCATGCCTTCGACTACTCGGTGAGAATGTTCATTCAAATGACAATGCAAATTTGATAATTTCTTAAAATTTATAATCGTGTACGGACGATTAACTATTTATAGCTTCACTATTTGTAGCGGTCTTACTAAAAACACTACAAAATCATATTATCTCGATGTGGTTTCGCTTCGTTTCAATACAACCGCGACAAAACACGTCGTTGTTCCGCCTTTTCTTGCGGTTGCTTTCATATAACCGCTACGTAATTATCATGCGACTAAGTTCGCGCCATTACGCGCTAATCACGCGCCAAATTTGTAGCGGTTTTACTAAGAAACCGCAACAAAGGTTACGCCACGTAGATTCGCGCCATGGCGTGCCAAGTTTGCGCCAAAATTTGTAGCGGTTTACACTATAGGAACCGCTACAAATGTCTCAAAGAAACGTCCTCTTAATGATTCCGCCGTTAATTTGTTGCGGTTCATTAAAAACCGCAACAAAAAGACGTTTCATAGTGATTTTGTGGCAGGTTTGTATGACCGCTACAGACGAACCGCTACTAATGGTCTGTTCTTTTGTAGTGTTTATACTTATCAATTTTATCAAAATCATTACGGGTTTTACATTATGTGAATGACATGTTAATAAAAACACATAAATTTCAAAATCTCATATTTTTTTCCAATTACCTCTGTGTCTTTTTAATTTTTTGACAATTTTTTTTGGTTTTGAAATTTCAGATGATATTTAAATGAGATTTTCTCTCAGATGTACAAGAACGGAACTTCTACAAAGCATTAAAAACATATATGACAATGTTGATCTTAAGAACTTGGGTATTTGGATGCCTATGTGCACGAATATATCTCCGATGAAGATCAACTGAAGAAGACAGAACGCGTTCTTCGTGCTTCATTTGTGATTTTTAATCGTGCTTCAAATATTTCAGAGCAAATTATATAATCAATCTCCAATTCAAATTATGCTAGATCGTTTATATTCTTCAACCTAGTTTGCGGAGCTGTGAGCTTTCTCATAATCTCTGCTTTGTTATGGCTAACCATTGATGTTGAAGAGACAGAATGGGTTAATTGGGAACGCTTTTCACTTGCTTGCAACGCTGTGCTCTTTGCAACACTTATGAACATATAATTGTTTCAGCTAACTGGGATAAAAAAATATTCGTTTTTCACTCTTTGCTATTCTGAGGGCTGTAATAGATTTGACTGACTTCATTATTAAGATTGTTCATAAGAAAGAGAGAGCTTAGAACATTTGATTAGGCGTATGAATTATTTTGTGTATAATATTGAGGTGATAAGTTGGTTGGTTGAGGCCCTAATTCATATAAAGGTTGTCGTCATTGTGTTGAGCGTGTCGGACGTGGAATCTCTTCACCAAGTTAAGATAGCGAAGTCTCCCTCCCTCTCCCTCTCGTTATAATCCTTAGAGTTGGGGTTGGTGGTTTATCACGTACCCTCAGATCTTATAACGTTCGGTAATATTCTCTCTTGTTCAAGAAAACGCCATTCCGATAAGCTTCAGGTTCCTGTGGGCTGTGGTTGTGCAAGGGAGGAAGAAGAGGAGAAGGAAGCCCCAAATCTTATAACGTTCAGTAATTTGTCTCAACAAGTTTGTAAGAACAAATAAGAAGCTGAGACGCAGAGAATGACTCACACTGCCGTTGAAAGAAACCGCCGCAAGCAGATCGCCGTACACCGTTCACTCATGCCTGAATCCTATGCTCAAAGGGTTAATTTGATTTTCCTTTTAAATCTAATTGTTTTATTCTCTTGGGATTTTTTCAAAACCAAAGTTGGAAAATGTTGAGGTTCACATAAAAAACAGAGATGAACATGAACATATTTCTCTGTTCATTGTACTAAAAAAAAAAGCACAGGGCCAAAATGATGACCAAAACAGAGATGAACATGAACGTATGCCTGTGGGATTAGATTAGAGAAGGAAGAGAGGAGGCGGTGTCATGGAGTCGGCGCAGATGTTTACGGGACACCACAACGCTTCATGGTACGCGGAAACTCAGGGCCAGAAAATGATGGGCAATGACTTTCGCTTCGTGGACGACGCCGACAGAGACACCAAGCGTGGCTCAACATTACGGACAGACCGAGCCTTGTTCATGATTTTAATAGAAGTGAAGTGTTGAGAAGAAGCCCGATCCTCAGAAGTAGAATTCGTCTCATGGAGGGGCTGAGGTCCGATCTGACCGCGTTGAAGGTGTGAGGAGGTGGGGAAGCCATTGTTGAGTGGGAGAGAAGAGAGGACGAAGAGGGAAAGAGTATGAAGAAAATGCCACATATGCAGACACGTCAGCACATCTTCTTTGACTCACTAACACTATGGAGGAAATCGTTAAAAGTCCAAATTTCAGGAATCAAGTTCCGATGAGTCAAATTATAGAGACTTATAAGGGTTAAATAAATAATTTCTAATTTTTTTTGGAAAATACATGTTATATTAACGGGTTTAATTTAAAAAATTAGATACATATATTTTATATTAAAAAGAAAATGTTTTTTAATTGCTCTTGTTAACATCTTGTTGTAAAGACGGATGCACAATAGTGCCTATGGGGCCAACTGCAGTCATAAAAAATTTAAAAAATATATATATTGTGAAGATTTCAAATATTTTTTCTAATTAGCATAGGTGGTTACAACTTTCCACAACAACTACAAAATATTTTTTCAAGATCCTAAAATAATTTTTCAAAATTATGAAATATTTTTTTCAATCACCCACTCTCTCATCCACGTCCAAATCCACCTTTTAGCAGAGGGTTCATCTTCCCTTATTTTTTTCAATTGTTTTTCAACTACAATACAATAAATATTTTTTTAATATCATAAAATTATTTTTCAGATCCTCTTCTCGCTAATAATTAAGCGGGCTAATCCATTTACTGATAAAAAAAAAAATAAACTTAACAAGGTAAGAATGCAATTTTTCCACCTAATTCCGGTTAAATTAAATTAGGATGTATTAAAATATTAAAAAACAAGAGTTCATATGTTTGGATAGTAAAAAGAAGATGATCTATATTTGAAATAATTAACCATATATTAACTAACTTAAAATTTAAATAAATTAGATAAATATATTTTATATTAAAAAGGAATATCTCTCTAATTGCTCTTGTTAACATCTTGTAATGATGTTTCATTAATTTATTCGTATTTGCATGGTTAGATTATTAAACCGTGTTAGACTATTGCTTCTTTTTCAATATCAATATTGATATGAATTTTTGTAACAGTTTATAAGTATGTTGCTTCTTTTTCAATATCAATATTGATATGAATTTTTGTAACAGTTTATAAGTATGCTCCGGATCCTGATCTCAATTCTAAAAGTGTTTATTTACGTAAATCAAGATAAAACTTCTCTACATACTCACTTCGTATACTTTAAATCACGATAAAAACTACTTTAAAACCTCCAATCGTTATTCCAATATTAAATGCTTCTTTACCATGCCTGAAGATATATAAACAAATAGTGGTCTAATCTATACAAGAAGACAATTTTGGCACATGGTTCAGTGGAACAAAATTGATGGAAGAAAAATCTTTGTACTAAACTTATTCCTCAAAACTGCTAAATATAAACAAGAGACAGTGGGAATAAGAAGCTTGGTCAGTGATTTTGGAGCCAGTCTCGAATTGCAGAGCGAAGAGCTTGGTTCGGTACAATATTACACTGTTCAAGCTTTTCATTTGTCATGGGTGACGTGTCATGACCACTATCCAGCCATCCTCGTATAGCCTCTCCTTCATACGAAAAACCATCAGCTGCAATATGCGGATCTACCATAATTTCCTGTAAGGTTTGGTTTCACCATGCCAACATTTGCAAGTTAGCTTTTTGTTTCTCATTCATCAGCTTTAAAAGAATCAAGCTTCAGGATGATTAAAAGACATGTTATCAAACTGAAAAATGAAAAAATAGAGATACCTGAAAGATTGGACAAATAAAATATGAAGGAGGTTGGTCAGACCCTTGATAAACCAGTTCAAAGGAACCTGTGCCTCCAGAAAAAACACTCATTGCTTCCAGTATTTTCCAGACATCTGAACGAAGATCCGGCCGATTCTTTCGCTTCAACTCAGAACACCTTAGAGCCAAATGAGCCAACTGTTCAGCTTGCACAAATGGCCAATCTCCAGCCAAAGGATCCAAGAGAGATTTAAACCTTCCAGTATCTAATGCGTATTGAACTTCCTTTGTTATGCCAAAGGCTGGTCTCCCAGTCAACAATCTTAATAATATGATACCAAATGAATAAACATCCGATTTTGGCGTAAGAACCCCAGAAACAAGAAACTCAGGATCCATGTAGACTAGAGTGCCCTTTGGACCAGTTCTCCAACACTCTGTAGTACCATCATCATCACCTGAAGTCTCAGTATTGGATAACATACGGCAAAGACCAAAGTCACTAAGCTTGCTCACAAAGTTTGCATCAAGCAGAATATTTGCGGGTTTCAAATCTCCATGCACTATGGAGTGAGGTCTAGAGCTATGAAGGAAGATGAGAGCAGAGCAGAGCTCAGCAACAATCCGGATTCGAGTTTGCCATGAAAGTGGAGCTGTGTTATCCTTGCAATTGAGCCGATCTTCGAGGCTTCCATTTGGTTGATAGTCGTAGACAAGAGTCCAGGATTCTGGGCAGGCTCCTATGAGTGTAATAAGGTTGGGATGTCTTAACCTACTTAACACATCAACCTGGTACAGAATCAAAAGTAGGATCAACTTAAAAGGCTACCAAAAACCAGCTTTAGATATTTCAAAACATGGTTTCAAAAATGATTCATCATACCTCCTGTTGAAACTCTGCAGGTCCTTGAGAGGAGTTCTTTGCATGCAACATCTTTATGGCCACTTCGGTTTGGCGCAAGGTACCTTTATAGATATTTCCATATCCCCCTTCTCCAATCTTAAGGGATGAATTGAAGTTCCTTGTTGCTTGTTCAATCTCTTGAAAAGAGAACTCTGAAAAAGACTCAGGCCCATTTATGCTTGAAACCCGTCCTTGTTTTTTCCTCAGCTCCTCGGCCTCCTTCAATGCATCATCACGCTGCATCTGTAACTCATCTCTTTCTTCCTTGCATTTTGTCAACAGATCCACAGCAGATAGAATCTTCTGCTCTAACTCCCTTACCATGAATTCTAATGATTCAATTTGATTCTCCAAAGACAGCTTTTGATTTAAGGCAAGTCCATATTCTTCCTTAACTTTGTCTCTCTCGCTCTTCATCCCTTCAAGTTTTTCTCTTTCTTTTTCTAGTGCTTCCTCGACTTGTTTCCTTTGTTTGAGTACATCTTTATACAAGCTTTCAGAGGCTTTAGCCTGTCAATTTATTAGTATAAGCAAAAGAGCATATCCATGAACAGCTAACTATACACATAAGTAACATGAAGCAATCAAAAAAAAAAAAAAAAAAACCCACCCTCCGCATAGCCTCAAGTGCATCTTTTTCAGCCTTCCCACGCTTAAGTGTTTCTTCAAAGGCTCCCCGTCTAGCATTCTCAGCTTCAGACATAGCTACTTCAAGTTGATCGTAGAGAGTGTCATCCATGATTCCTCCATCCTGTCAGTGTTCAATCGGACAAAAAATCTCAGACTGTTTCCTTCATATATCAAGCAATGCACAATCTCCACAATGAACAAATATTTGATGGAAACAAGTTGCATTAGAAAGTACCAGTACACTAGGAGGAGATGAATGACGGAGATTTGCTATAACTGGAGAAAATTTACTTGAGTCTGTTACAATCTCACTCCCCTCATAAATCAATTTTGGAGTCAATGCTGCTTCAACAGCACCAGTTTCAGAACATGTCGAGAAAACCGAAGGACTCTTTCTTAACTCTGACCCATCAGTACTAATTTCTGTACCCAATCTGTTACTTGGACTGGAAAACCTTTCAGTGTCTGGAGAAGAAAAGGTCACTGTTCTCCCTTCCTGCCCAGACATGAAAGACCTTGCTCTTGGAAGTAACTCAATCTTTTCCCTATTATGCGGTCCCATTATAACAGATTGAGACCTCAAATGAGGAAAAACAAAGCTTCAGGGTTTGGCCTCTGTGGCGGCAAAGGTGATGCAACCTCTTCATTACCATCATCCAAGCAGCTATTTCTGTGTTGATATGGTGCTTGATTTCAGTATCCAAAATCATAACAATCAAGTAAATGACAAGCATAACCATAGAACACTATGAGATTTCTGAAATATTTAAGTATCAATCTTTGTATTATTATGCAACTAAAAAGTTTCTTATTTAAATTAAAATCTGCATGTGACTTTATATCCTAAGCACCCATCTGGCATCAGATTTCATTAGCATTTAAGATGAGACAAACCTAGTGTGTATAAGACGCCCTTTGCAGACAAACCGTATTCGACAATAAGCTGGAGCATGTTCACTCACGTAAATGGCTTTCTTAGATTTGAGGTCAATCGTTTTCCTGCAACACCAGAATATTAAAGATCACTGATATATTGAACTTGAACAATTCTAGTAAATGAAATTGTATCTCTATCTCAGATTCTAAGTAACCTTTGTCACATACACGATCTCATTTCTCCCACTCATCACAAAAAACCAGTACACAAATATGATATCATCAGTGGCCTTTTCAGCATAAAATTAACAAGATTAAATGGTCCGTGTGAATGCAGAAAACGCCTTTAACAGATCTACCCCTAATTGGACCCGACAATGTTGGCTTAGTCAGATAGCAATAAAAAAAAAAAGACAAAGTGGCATAAATAAGGTTTCATAACTGTTTTCGTACCTCCAATGCCGATTAACAGATGCTGCCCCCATGACAAGCTTATGGATACCATGCTGAGAGACAAGCTCTACAATACCTTTCTCAATGGATTCCGTTTCCATATGCAACGTCTCTGCCCGGACCTGCATCAGAATGTTGTGAGTGGAGAGTAAATAAGCTTCAGCATTCGTAAAGCATGCATATAATTATACATGGACAGAAAGCCAAAGAAAGTACCCCCTTGCGTGAGCAGAAGAGAAGGTATTCATTTAGATTCTTGTACATGTTTTGCCTTTCAAGTTCCCTGTATGCTTCAACTTCCTGTTCTTCCAATGAACTTGCTGGAAATTTAGTGCCCACTACAGAACAGAATGTATCAAATTGTAAAGGCCAATTCTAGATACTGATAGTTGTATGATTAAGAGATACAACAAGACAATCAGCATATTGTTAATTGCTCAATAAGTAAAACATGCATCAAATTATTTATTTGACAGAAAAACCAAGAAAGATTAATTAGCACTCCAATGAATCATAACTATAGCCTTAGTATCTATTAGGCCTTACATGGATCCCAAAAACACCGTAAATTTCTGAAATAATGGTCATCGTTCAAGGCAAATCTTAAATATTGCATAAGAAATTTGCAGAATTACATATTGTAAAACCATGACTATATCAAACAACAAGTCCATATACACTGATACACAAGCGCTAAACATAAATATACAGAGTAGCAAACTTACTCAGGGGGATCATGATCATAGTTGCAGGCACATGAACATGGAGGATGCAAATCTTGTTTCCTCCAGAGTGTTCTATTGCCCATGTCAGATTTGACTTGCTCTCTTTCAAGTCTTTTGCCACAGCAACATAGATAGTATCATTAACCGCACTTGTGTTAGGCTCCTCCACAATTTCTCCCATCCCAGCCATGTTGCCGGTGACCCCAAAATATTGAGGCGACCTCATAGAACTGTAACTCCGTGGAATTGCAGGCACAGGACTCACCAAAGCCATGCTAAGAGATGAAAGAAGATTAATTAAACCATTAAAGAAATCTCAAAGACTCAGGTTAATAACTCGTTTTTCCATCAAACACCAACACCTTAAATTCAGAATAAACTTATTGAGAAACTCACTAAGCAGTTCAACTCTCTCTTCCTTCCTCCATAGCCCCAAACCAAGAATATTTTACTTTTTGACTCAAACAGCGCATATTCTGTCTGTCATACTAAGACACTTAAACATCAATATATCTGACTCTCAAAACTCGAAGAAACTGTCTCTAAAACCATGAAAACCCCAAATAAACACTTTTCTCTCTCGCTTCCATAATAGAAAGTCCTCCATAAGCCGTAAGTTCCCGACAATAGCAAAACAACAAAAGCAAAACCGACTCTCTCACACTCTCTCTATATTTTACCAAACCAAAAAAGTATATCCGGTTTTCTGTCTCTAGACTTTTCCGGAACTTGAATCGACCCCTAAAGCTCTCATCGTACTACAAAGGAAACATCATTTTCCATCATGGAAAATCGCACTAAAGTGAGAAGAATCGGAGGAAACCTTTTTCGCCGGTAGGACGTGAGCGGAAGATTGTGTAAGCTTCAGGTTCGCTTTACAGGTAATCACTCAGATTGAAAAGAGCACGCTTTGTCGTCAGCTCAAACCATTCGAGTGTATAAGCAAAAGAGACTCAAATTATGAATTTATAACTGCAAGATCTTCAAAGGTAATTAAATAGAATAAAAAATTTCCAGTGGGGTCCTCCTCCGTTTTAGCCTTGAAAGGACCCCATTTGTCTCTTCTCCTCTGGGTTTCTGGTTCATTTCCCTTTTGCTTCCTCCAATCCCTTCAGGACGGAACTCCCCAGAAGGCGAGTGGACCCTACTTCATCAAATGCACATAACAGAAACGAGGCAACTGGGACTTCGACGCAATATATGAATTGTGTGTATATATTTATATTTCCGTTTGGATCATCATGCTTGCTTCTTTTGGGAAATTGAAAGCTTAAAATTATTAGTATCATTATGTCTTGCTGATTGTCTCAGATTTTATTTGGATGCCCAACTCAATTATAAAATAGGCGAGGGTGACCATGCCACCAATGGATCTAGTTATAGAACAGATATAATAATAATAGTCTACAACTGATGTTAACAGAATACTAAGATATGAAAGGATATAGAGAGCACGGCGGTCAGATAAGAATATGCGTTAGAGATTCCTCATTCCCCATCCGCATCATCGCACATAACGTCATCGACGTGGATATTAAATACCCATGCACGTCTTTTATTATACTAGCAGGCGATTTTGTCCGTCAAAGTTTTTTAAATGGTAATTTTACTGTGAAAGTGTAAAAAAGAGAGAAATTTTACCTAAACCGTTAATTTAGTTAATTTTAACAATTAGTTTGACCAGATATGTTAAGTTGAAAAATTCACGCGTGTTATCTACGTCATTTTTTGTTAAGATAAAAAATTAAATTTACCCCGAAAGTCTATGTGTCATTTAGTTTTTTTTTTTTTTTAAAGTTAGATTTAAAACTTTCAAAATAAATTTACAACTTAAAAAATGATGTGGATGACACGTGGACTATTTACTTAACATATTTAGTTAACTTACCGTCAAAATTAACAGAGTTAACAGCAAGGGCAAAATTGCCCCTTAACCCGCTACTCCTTCTCTCTACTTAATATAAAATATATTTAAGGAGTTAGTTTTGATCATAAATATTAGACTTATTTTTTTTTATATTTGTCAGTCTTTTTTCATTTTATCCCTATTGATACTCTCCCAATAACAATCAAGAAGGAGAAGGAAAGTGAAAATTAAGAAAAATTACTAAGATGTTTTAAAAATACATATTATATTAACCATATCTTTATTATATACATTAGATCAGAGTTGCCTCTTTTTTTACTGTAAGAATAATTGCTTGATATCTGAAGTTTGGGTAAATTATACAACACTGCCCAAAGTTTGAATCATATATGTAGAGACAATTCCTTTAACATTTAAAACTTAGTAATGAGTGGCTCTAAAAAAATTTGTTTTTCTTAATGAAATTGGAAAATACAATTTATATCCCCAACATAAAAAATTGAGAAAATGACATCAAGGTCCCAATTTTAAGAAAATAATATCAAAATAATCTTATAACTTATCAATGACAAGTGAAAGAGCACAAGTGCATGAGGTATTATTGACAAATTATGAGACTTTTCTAGTATTATTTTTCTTTTATTGAGATCTTAGTGTCATTTTTCCTAAAAAAATTCCTAAGAGATTTTGTCTTACCTAAGAAATAGCATATGGTTTCAGTTTTTTTATATATATACATTTTATAAAATGGATATTAGTGGCAATATGCACATTTTATAAAAAAAAATTAAAAATTAAAAAAAAGAGGTCATTAGAGCAAAATTTATAAATTTTGTTACCATGAGCGTAATTTATAATTAAGAGCCACCCAAAGACACACACGTGTATGGGTGCACACCTGTGTGTGACTGTGTGTATGTACTCTATAGAGAATATAGGGTACTTTGGTAGGACGTCATTAATATGTTGTGCCCAGACAAACCAGATCGAGGTTGTTAAGAATAATATTTAACAAAGAGATCCCTATTTTCTGGATTGATTACAAAATGACTCAATTTTGTATTTAATACTACCCTCTAGTCTTAATTATAAGATATGAAGCTAAATAAGTTATTTAATTATTTCATTTGTTGTGTATCCTTATATTATATATTAATTTATTAGTTAAACTAATTAGTTTGGAAAAAAAAATATCTTAAAGTAATTTAATTAACTTCATTAATTTCTCCACAAAAGACAACTATATCTTATAATTAAGACCGTGAGTAATGCTCTATTATCTATAAAAGATTGGAAATTTCTCTTATTAGTATTACCTTAAATAACGGATATCATATAACATTCCGGATCAATTCATCGATCACCTCTATCTTTTCACGTAACATCAACTAATTAAAACTACATATATTTATAGATAATTAAAAAGGATTCTTTCTTCTTGAAGAAGTTTTAATGAAATTACGTAGAGTTCCTTTCAATTTCAAATTTGTGTAGACAATCTTGTACCATCAATCACTTGTAACGAGGCACACAGTAGTAGGTGGGTATTATTTTCAAAAATGCTCTTACAAGGTCTTGACTCTTGGGTTCTGATTGATAAAAAAATCAACAGAACAAACAAATTGAGTACGTGGCGTCTTTCTTACCTGGCAATTTCATTGAGGGTGAAACAAGTTACTAGCAAACGACGTTGTGATGCATGGCGGAGAAAAGTCTACAACATCGTACAGATTCCTAATGGCATTCAATTTCTGCGACAACGCGCTTTCTCTCTCTTTGATTTTTGGCATTGTCCTCTGGAAAGTGGAAACTAGGACTACTTACTTCCTACAAACGACAAGTTGACACTTACGTCCCCGATCCCACCTCCCCTGAATTCATCTCGACAGGTGTGTTTCGGAATAGACCCGTTTTTTTTAATTGGCTTTTGAAAAGAAAAACAAAAAACTTAAGCTTAAGTGAGTGTTTAGTTAACTATGAAACCGTAATTTTAGAAGCATTTTTTATAACTTGAGATAAAAGTCTTATCGCATATTTATCTCATAAATTGTAATAATTATTTTCTAAATTTAAAATTTCTTGATTCTGACTTTTCCATCAAGGAGATAGAAAATTAACTTATGAAAAAAAGTTGTTGGGTCCTAGATTATTTAATTGAAATAATATTATAGTCTTTATGATAAATATTTATAGATGAAATCTTTTGTCAAAAATATAAATTCACTTAAAAGTTAATAACTATTGTTTTCCATTTTATCCTTACTTAATTCTTTTAGAAATGGAAAAAGATGTAATAAAATTAGCTAAAATAAACTTATAATAAGGACTAGAGTGGTGAATTTTTATGGCAATACTCTAGTTTAATTTATAAGTTCATGAGAAATTTAATTGATAAATTTTTAAATTTTTCTCTAGTGGTTGATTTGCTCTTTGTTAGAGGTGAAAAGTTGTGTTTTTGCTTAATGGTCTTTGTTCATGAAACTCTTTTTCAGTTTATGGCCGATTAGTTATATAATATTATTTGATAAAAAAACTTTATATTTGTATGATTTTTAATATATATGCATTTTTATTCATTAACTGTATTTAATTATGTATTTTAGTATTATCAAATATTTCAAGTTAACATTTTTCACTTTTTTATAATTTTAATTTTAATTTTAATTTTTCCTCATAATTATCACAATTTATATACATATTATTTAATAAGATTACGTTCATTTCAATCATTTTCTATCTAAACTTGCTTTTCAAAATAATTATCAAAACAATTTCAATTTTAGAAAAGTTACTTATGTCTCATCAATCCAGACTTAAATTACATTACTAATCTATAACTTTTACTCAATCTTAAATTTATAAAAGTCACAATCAAAAAACCATTATTTTTGTCATAACTTCTACAAACAAGTTTTTTTTTTTTTTTTAATTGACGTGGATTGGGCACAGGGATTGATTCCATATGAGACAGGCTTTGAAAGTTCAAAGATAATGATTTTAAAAAGATTAAGGAGAATGAAGTTAAATCAAAGTTAATTTTACTTATTTTTTGAAAATGCCTTTATATAAATTTAAAATAATATAACTAAAAGTAAATCAACAACATCTACCACATACCTATCCGACTTAAAATTTTTCTTTCCACACTCTTTTTTATTAAAATAATGGTCTTACTATATATGCGTGTGCGTAAGTGTTTATATATATGAATACATATATATAAACACACACACATGTATACATATGTGTGTGTGTGTGTTTATATATATGTACATTTATATACATCTATGTGTGGACACACACAGATATACATATATGTAAACACACATATACATACAAATATAAGTAGACACATATGCGTGTGTGTTTGTCTATATATATTTGTGTGTATACACACATATATATACATATATACACAGATGCATATATATAGACACACCCCCATATGTGTGTGTGTGTTTATATATATATATATATATATATATATATATATATATATATTCGTAAATTAACGCACCGATCGATAAATAAATTAAAATCCTACAATTTAAAAGTTTTATTGACAGGAAGAGCCTACCCATCCACATATATATACTCACAAAAAATTAAACACAATTGAGAGAATAAAATAGGGGTATTTTAAGAAGAAATTGATAAAAATTAAAATGTTATCCTATAATCAAAAACGGACATAGGGGGGCTAGGGTGGCCCCCCCTAATTTTTTTTTTTAAAAAAAAATACTTGAAATATTAATCTTCTCTTGTACTGCATTCTCTAGAGGTAGAATAGAAAACATAGTTTAAGGTGCCTTTTGTGAATAATGTTTGGCGCTATCGAGATAAGATTTTTTGATCCCAAGTTTCCATAACCATTCAAAACCCAAAATTTCTAATTTCAAAATGGCTAGCTAATTAACTTAGCTTCACATCAATTTATATATCGCTTCCCGTTATAATGATAAAAATTGATTCCTGTTCAAAAGTATGCTGGCCACATAACCTCATAACTGCCAGTAAAAATTTGGATCAAGATTTTTTCTGTTTTAGCATTAACAAATATATTTATTTCCCTGATCAGAACAAGATGATCGACCGGGAAAAAATAAGTAAGGAGGAGTATGAATATATGAGGGAGAAATTAAGATCTGTCATATATATATATATATATGTGTGTGTGTGTTGATTTGACATTTGTACGTGCTAGTCTAATATTTGGTTACTTTGGTTTAAAACACTACAAGCTGGTACAAGATTAGTCTCAACATATTTTAAACTAGGCTTGAAATTATATTTGAAAATGGAGTTACAACATTTTGAGTTTGACATTTTTAAACATCATTAATTTATCAACTACATTCCACCACGAATTACGCTCACGACCTTTCCGAACGAGATTTATACCTTTGATCCGTCAATGTCTAGTACATTCTCAAAACCAATTTTGAGAATTTTGAAAGGTAACTGTAACAAGGAATTCGAAGGTTTTGGTTCTATTATTTACCTTCTATGATGCTAAAAGATCGAGGGGTTTAAATTATTAACTAGTTTCGTGGATCTTATTCTAATTCCACATGACCTACAATTAATGGGGAAAAGTGAAAAGTGTACTAGAAGAAAGAATTTTTTTAATTGGTCTAACATATATACAATAATTTATTTCTATATTTTTAAAATTTAAACATATTTTATCTAATTGCATTGTCAGCATTTTCCATTAGAAAAAACTAACAGTGTTAGGGTTCAGGGACCAAAAGTATACTTTAAAATAGAACTAAAGACATACTTTAGCCAATATCAATTTCATAATGATTCTTTTGATTACATACATTAAAAAAAATATTTTAAACTTGTTGAGTTTTATTACAAATTCAATTATAAAAAAATTTAACAATATAAAAACACATATAAAGATAATCAAGTAAGAAAGTCAAATTTTTTGATTAGTTTTGAGTTTTATTACAAATTAATTTTTATAATAGATTTCTTTCAATATTTTTGTATTTTAGTCTCAGTATAATATTTCAATTACTTTTATTTATGATATAATATTTTTTATTTTCGTCCCCCATCAATAAAATTCCTGGGTCCACCCCTACCTATAAAGAAGATCAAAATCAACTTTCAAACGTTGTCCTATAATTAGGACCGGAAGGAGCATTATATTTTCAATACTTAATATTCAAATCTAGTGAGCTAGCTCTTGCATGTGTGCAATCCATGTCAATGTGCGAAGTTCATCATTTTATCCCATGGAGTTGGGTTAATTATTTTCTTTTTTTTCACAAAACTATTCGATATTGGGTGTTTTTTTTAAAAAACCCTTTACTTAATTAAGTGACATCAAATTAAAAAGCTCGGAGTTGGTCACTTGATTTTTATCCATCCACGAGATAAATTAAATTTATTATATAATTTTGTAAGAAAATATACTCTGGCCTTTTTTGTTTGATCAATGGTATTCTCAGGCTGCTTTGAATTTGAGGCTAATCCTTCTCAAGTATGAGAATGCAAAATGTTTTTATTTCATTCAACAGTGCGCTTTCTTTCTGATATTCAAACTTATATTCATATCCTTGCAAAAATAAGAGAACTTATCACATCAACCAATAACTTGTTGGTATCTTTTAAAATCTTTCAATAAAAATTCCTTTATATTGTAATCTATATGGCCTAGTCATTTTTTTTATATGACTATCTAATTGGGTCAAATTCAAGCATTGTTAGACTCATCAATAGGAGCAGCTCTCCCAAACTTTTTTGTGTGATGAAAAGATTCTCATTAACTCAACATATTTAACAAGAATCTGAAAATTAACTAAGTTAGCAACAAGGACGAAGTTGCTCCTTTTTGACATCACCAGGATAAAATCCCCCTAGCCTTAACCCATACTAATATAGTACTCATTTCCTCTACTTAATATAAGACATATTTAAGGAGTTTTTCTTGATCATAAATATAAAACTTATTTTTTATATTTGTCAATATTTTTCTAATTTACCTTTATTGATATTCTCTCATCACCAATCAACAAGGGGAGGGAAAGAAGAATTTTTAAAAAAATCCTAAAATGTTTAAAATATATATATATATTATATTAACTAACTTCATTAATCTAATCAAATTAGTTAAATATATCTTATTTTAAAGAACATGGAGTAATATATACATTAGAGTTGCCTCTTTTTTTGCTGTAAGAATAATTGCTTGATATCTAAAGTCAGGGTAAATTACAGAAAACTGCCCAAAGTTCGAATCATGTAGAAACAATTCCTTTAATATTTAAAACTTAATAATGAGTGGCTCAAAACAATTTTGTTTTTCTTAATGAAATGGGAAAATACATTTATATCACAACCATAAAAAATTGAAAAAATGACATCAAGGTCCCAACTAAAGAAAGTAATATCATAAAAATTTTATAACCTATTAATGATAAATGAGAGAGCTGTTATTGACAAGCGGATGGCTATCATTGACAAATTATAATACTTTTTTAATTGAGTCTTTAGTGTAATTTTCCCTAAAAAAATTTAGAGGAGATTTTGTTTCACTTAAGAAATAGCATATATATAGTTTCAGTTTTTTATATGTACATTTTATAAAATGGATATTAGTCGCAATATGCAAATTTTATTAAAAAAGGAAAGAAAAAAAAAAGGTCATTAGGGTAAAATTTATAATTTTGTTACCATGAGCGTAATTTATAATTAAGAGCCACCCAAAGACACACACGTGTGTGGGTGCACGCCTGGGTGTATGTACTCTATAGAGAATATTGAGTACTTTTTAACTTTGGTAGGACGTCATTTACATATTCCTCAGAGAATATAGACGAAGAATAGTATAGATCATGTTATTAAAAAGAAAGAAAGAAAATTATAGAAGAATCTGTAAACAGGTAGATACTGAATGTACTGTAAACAGATACTACTTATATAGCAAAACAAGAATCTGTATTATTGAAGAGCACAACAAGCAAACATACAACAGGTGTGTATAATATGAAAAAACAAAACCATAAACGAACTCACAATACTGCCGAATATGGTATGAATTTTGAAGAAATCCGCCCAACGTACGTCGTTTCCTTAAAACAATTTTGCTCCTCAATACGGATGCCAAAGGTTGCGAAGAATTGCCTCCTGATGAGCGGATTATTCATCTTCAGAAAGATGACTCTTTCAGTCTGAAGCTCAAGCGAATCCAACGAGTCAGCTTTCGGAACGCATAAAATGTTTGGTGTATGCAGTATGAAGTATGCAGAGAGTGTTTCTAGAGAAAAATCGGATCCATACTCTGTGACTAGGGCGCCCTATTTATAGACAACGGAAAAATTGATCGGATGGACTCGATCAAGGTTGCCGAACCTATGCGTCCCCGCGAACAAACGCACTAGAACGGAGTGAACAGAAACGACCGGCAACTCTTGGTGGCGAACTGGTGCATCGTACGAACAGAGCACCAGAACGGAGCGAACGATTAAAACGGATCGCGATTCGCAGCCGCTGGTTGGGAAAACCTCGGAGGGGCAAAAAAGGAATTATTTAAAAATTCAAGGTCAAATTGTAAATTCAAAAATTATTTAATAAAAAATTATTATTTTTATTACACACACTTCGGGGACCAAACCGAACAGGCGGCATACGTGACTGACCGAACTGGCCGAACGGCAGCGGCGGCGCGCATGTATGGTGGACCAAGGGTTACCTAAATCCTCACCCCTCTACAAAAGTGGGTTGGCCCAAGGGCCCATTTAAAAAGAGCAAAGTTGAGACTTATATACCCTCCATCTTCTCTCCAACTAATCAATGTGGGACTTTTATCCACACACACATTCCTTCTTTCTTTTCCCTCTTCTTTTCCAATCTTCTTCTTATTCATAACCCATGAAATTTTATCCAAATTCCAACACCTACGAAGAGTTCTGACTGGAGGGGCTGACCAGTAAAAGGCTGAGTGAAGTGTCGAGTTAAGTATTGTAATATGGAGCCACCAAGATGTTGGTTCTCAAGGGGAGTCGCACATTGGGTAGGTTTTCTTAAAAAGGAAACCTTATAAGGCATTGGATTTTCCAACTTCAACAGCTAGCTTTTAGGATGTGGTTCTCCCAATGACTCATGCCCGTTACATCACTCTTCATCTTCACTAAGAAAGTTGGATATATCAATAAAAATATACCCTTCTAACATTTTCCAGAAAAATAATTCAATCACATTTTAAATCTATATAAACTAGCTAATTAGCTCTTATGCATAATTAAGGACCGGGGTATTTTATTTGGAGTAACAAATGAAAATATTTCTTAAATCGTTAATATGAGAACTATTTAGCTAATTTTAATAAATTAAGAAAATTAGATTAGTTCCTTAATTATAACAAACACAACAAAGTCATCAAAAAATGCCTTGATTTAACATTAGATCATGTATCACTTTATAAGTGTAAGAATTTTGAGCATACCCAAAATTTGACTGGCTTGTTAAAGTACCCACATGAAACCAAAACATTTAATGTGGATCTGATTATGTTACATAACAATTTCACCACATATGAAAGAAGAAGAAAAGAATATGTCTTAAAGGAAGATATTAATTAGACACATAGTTTATATGTGTCACCTTGAAACCTTATACAATTACATGTATACAAAGTTTCACGTGCCTCTTTCTCAATCGATCTACCTATTCCTCATTAGATGATGTGTTAAATAATACTCCCTCCTCCGGTCCTAATTATAGGATATATTTAACTGATTTTGGAGAGATTAAGGAGATAAGTTAAATTAGTTAGTTTTACTCATTTTCCTAAAATGCCCTCATATAAATTTAAAATGATATAAGTGAAAGTAAATCAACAATCTCTACCACATACTTCTCCAACCTAAAATTTTTCTGTCTACACGCTTTCTAATTGAAATAATAGTTTTGCTATATATATACATATATGTGCGTATATATATATTATACACACACATATATGTGTGTACATATATTTACACACACACATATTTATATATATCTGTATACACAAACATATATATTGACAAACACACAAAGATATACACACACACACATAGATACACAAATATACATATATGTATAAATCCACACAACATATATATATGTGTGTGTGTACACACTCATATTGACAAACACACAAAAATATACATATATGTATACACATAGATACACAAATATACATATATGTATAAACACACACATACACATATTTATATATATTTGTACACACACATAGATACACAAATATACATATATGTATAAACACATACACACATGTGTGTGTCTATATATATTTTGTATAGACACACACACACACACATATCTGTGTGTGTGTAAATGTGTGTCTATATATATATATTGAAAAATTAACACCAGCAGATTGATAAATAAATTAAAATCTAACAATTTAAAAGTTTTACTTATTGTAAGAGTCTACGCATCAACATACATACATTCACCAAAAACCAAATACACTTGAGAGAATAAAATATGAGTATTTTAGGAAGAAATTGACAGAAATTAAAATGTTGTCTTATAATTAGGACCAAAATCAACTCTTAAATGTTGTCTTATAATTAGGACCGGAGGGAGTACTATTATGGAATACTCCTCCGGTCTTTAGTATAAGATATATTTAAGGAGTTAATTTATGTCATAAATATAAAATATAGTTTTCATATTTATCAATCGTTTCATAATTTACATCTATTACTCCCTCAACAATAATCAATGAGGAGTAGGAAGAAGGGAATTAATGAAGATGACTATTTATGTTTTAAATGATATACGCCATATTAACTAACTCAATTAACTTCTTTAACGTAATCAAATTAAGTAAATATATCTTATATTAAAGACTAAAAAGAGTATTATAGCCATCCACCTAAATTTTTTATTATTTATATTTTGACCCCAATATTGTTGGGTCTAGGCCCTAATGGTGAACTAAGTACTATATTCTAACAATAAATTGAGTAAATTAATTTGGATGAAATTGTAAATATTAAAGATAAAATTGATAAAAAAATAAAAAAATCAATACCAACCAACTAATTAACTACCACTTTAATCATATTTATAAGTCCATTTTAATTAAATCACACATACTAAGGATAAGAATCGGCCAATAATTATGAGTAAATTTTTAACTTTGTCTTCGCCATAACGAAAGATATTTCAATTCTTTCTTTTCTCTTTATTTTTATCGATATAATTAATAGACAAAATTATCATGAGTAAGACTAAATTTTTTAATAAAAAAATTATAAATAGGATCAAAATAGTATACATCTTTCTTTCATTGAGGGTGAAGCAAGTTAGTAGGAAATGACGTGATGCATGGCGGAGAAAAGTGTAGAGGGAATAACATCATACAGATTCCAGAATGGCATTCAATTCCTGCGACAACGCGCTTTCTCCCTCTTTGATTTTTGGCATTGTCGATCGTAGTAGTAATTTTCCTACAAACGACAACTACGTCCCCGACCCCACCTCCCCTTAATCCATATCAACATTAATGAATCCGCTCATCCTTACGTATTCCTTCATGCTTCTCTTTAAATAAAAGGGTTTTCTTTTCTTTTCTTAAAAAATAAATACTCCATACACTAAAAATAATTATTTTAAGGTACTTGAGTGTTAAAAAAATATTTCATATTAGATACTACTGAAAAAATGTTTTAGGATTCTGCTGGTTATTACGGGAAAAAAATATTTCCGAACGCAAGATTAAAAATTAATTAATTTAAGATAATTGGTCGAAAAAATATTTCATGACGAATATATAATTAATCTAAATAAATAAAAAATGAAACCCCACCCAAAATTAGAGGAATAAGCATGTAAATATGAGTATGAAACCTGAACCCCAACGTTAATGGGTTTGTTTGGGAATAGGATTTTTTTTTTTTTAATTGGCTTTTGAAAAAAAAAAAAAAAAACAACTTAAGCTATAAGTCAAAATTTATTATTTTTGGCTTTTCCATCATGGAGAAAGAAAATAAGCTTATGAAAGAAAGATGTAGGATCCCACTTTTTCTAATTGAAATACTATTTGGTCCTTATTATAAATCCTTATAAATGATTTTTTTTGTCCTAAATATAAATTCACTTAAAAGTTAATAATTCTTGTTTTCCATTTTTATCATAACTTAATTCTCATTGAAAATAGAGAAAGATGTAATAGAATTAGTTAAAATAAACTTATACTAAATACCAAAGTGGTAAATTTTTATGATAATACTTTGATTTAGATTCATGAGATATTTAATTGGTGAAAATTGCTTGATATTTTCTTTAGTGGTCGATTGGGTCTTTGTTGGGGATGGAAAGCTATGTTTATTGTTTAGTAGTCTCTGTTCATTAAACTCTTTTTCAGTTTATGGCCAATTAATTACATTTTTTACTGTTTTATAATTTTAATCTTCCACTTCTAATTATCGCATTGTATATACATGTAATATAAATGTATTATTTAATAATATTCACGTTCATTTCAGACAATCTCCATCTAAACTTGCTTTTCAAAATAACCTCCAAACAAGTTTTAGTTTTAGAAAAGTCACTTATACTACCGTTTATCCGAACATAAATCATATTACTCAATCTAACTTTTACACAGTCTTAAATTTGTTAAAAAAAAACCTCATTTTTTTCCCAATCTAGACATGGTTTTTGAGTTTGAGGGTTTTGTATCAAGGACTTGAAATTATAAGTGAAATCAAACTCATAACCATTGAGAACTTTTGTGCCACTAGTAGACAACAAAGCCATTAGCTCCTGTTTAGTCTCTAAAACATAAATAACATTTGTTTTCATTTTAAAAGGGTCAAAGCAAAACTGAATTGGATTTGGCACAGGGATTGATTCCATATGATGAGTCGAGCTTTGAAGTTCAAAGACAATGAAAATAGAAAACTGGTTCAAATAGGGATTGGCTCCCTTTCTCTTTTTCATCCAAACCGTTGGATTGAAATATAAACAAGCTCAAATTTAATATTTTATAAAAGATTAAATCTGATGAGCTAGCTCTTACATGCGTGCAAAATCCATGTCAATGTGCCAAGTTCATCATTTTATACAACGGAGTTGGTTTAATTATTTCCCTTTTTTCACAAAACTATTCAGTACTTGGTAATATTGGGTGGCTTATTTAAAACCATTTACTTAAGTGACATCAATTTCATTCAACTCAAACAGTCAAGCCGGTCATTGGCTACTTGGGCAGAAATTAAAAAGCTGCGAGTTGGTCACTTGATTTTCATCCATCCACATGAGATCAATTAAATTAATTATATATATATTAAAAAATATTCTCTAGCCTCTTTTGTTTGATTAATGGTATCCTCAGGCTCTTTTGAACTTGAGACTAATCATTTTCAAGTGTTGGAACGTAAAAGGTTTTTGTCTCACTCAACGAAAGACGCTTTTTAAAATTTAAACTTTTGTTCACATCCTTACAAGAATAAGAAATAATTTATCACACTAACCAACATCTTGTTGATATCTTTTAAAATCTTCCAATAAAAATTTCTTTATATTGTAATCTATATGGCCTGGTTGTTTGTTTTTATGGCTATTTAATTAAGTCAAATTCAAGTATTGTTGGACTCAATAGATGTAGCTCTCCCAAACGCTTTTTGTTGTTGTGAAAAGTGTTTTTTACATTAAAAATACTCCTGATCGAGACTTTGTACTTAAACAATCAAAACCTTTTCTATTAGAACCAACCCTTCCTAGTTTGTGGCCTAGCCACTTCTTTGTATATTTAAAAAGTTTTTAGGGTATTCATTCCACATTCAAAATAGCTTTTTCCCCTGATGCTAATAATACATCCTAGTCAAAGAAGAGTTTGAATAACATGCCAAGGCCCACACATGCTTAATAGAGGGCCCATTCTTTCTTCTTGGCCCATGTTTATCTTTTACTACGTATTATGGGCCTTGGTACATTTTGACGCCTAGATTTATATTCACAGCCCATCCAACACCTTGATACCAACAGGCCTGGATCTAATAAAAAGGATAGTCACTTATTAAGTGGTAAACGGTGATTTGAGTTGGGCCCAGCTATATTATCGGATGCAGATGTTCTCCCTTTTGGTGACGCTCCTTCAACCTGGAGAAATGGCATAGATTAATAATGATTAATATAATTTTTGGTCTTATAAAAAAAAAAAAAATTGGTCCCTCAAATTTACTCTCATTTTATTTTTGGTCTCTCAATTTTCAAATAAAAGGTTTTAGTCCCTTAAGTTTCATTCTATTTAAAACATTGGTCCTTGTTATCAAATAAAAATATGAACAATTTTACCCTTTGAAATACCAAACTAAAATGAGGAAAAACTTGAGGATTAAAGATTGTATTAACTCGTTGATAAATTATAAATGTATGGCAAATAATCCTTGAACGTGCAGGCATCACATTCACAGCCCCCCAATTCATTGCACCAATAGAAAGCAAGACAAACTGGGTTGAATAACATGGGACTTTTTTATTTTAGGGTCAGAAACACAGTTTATTATACACGGAATGGGCAAGTCTTTGGGCATACTGATGCAAGAAAAAAGAAGCTTCTACGTCGATTAAATGGGATAACAAAAACTGAGTCTCGTTTTGGATTAACTATGGAACTGGAAGAGCTTCAGAGATCGCTATGGAGACAGTTGGAGGAGGTTCTCTTACAAGAATCATTACTATGGGCCCAAAAGGCTAGAAGCAAGTGGACTGTTGATGGGGATCGAAATACGCGGACTTTCACTCACGTGCTAATGGAAGACTAAGCTGAATTTTATTGGGGCCTTGAGAGGGATCGATGACGTTCCTGGGTCTATGATAACAATCAAATTGAGAATATGATTGTATCGTTCTTTTCGTCGTTATTTATGGAAGAACAAACTAGGCGGCTGCCTCTAATTTGTACTGTTACCTACCCGAGTATAGTACTGTTGCCTTATTCAGCATGGGGGCTTTGAAGGCGCCAGGGCCAGATGGGTTGAATGCTTTGTTCTATCAAAGTCAATGGCAGGTGGTGGAAAGGTCAGTGTGTGATTTCATTAAGTCTCTTTGGAGCGCTCCGGCCAGTTGATTCTAAATTAATGATACCTTTATTGTGCTTATACCAAAGAAGGATATCCCAGAAGTCGTTCAGGATTTGAGGCCAATTAGTCTATGCAATGTGATATTCAAGATTATTACTAAAGTAATTGCGAACAGACTCAAAGTGGTGTTATCACGAATCATTAGCCCTCACCAATGCAATTTTGTCCCTGGCAGGCACAGCTCGGATAATATCATAGTCGCCCAGGAAGTTATTCACTCGATGCGAAGTTTAAAAGGAAAAAGAGGGTATATGGCTATTAAAATTGATTTGGAGAAAGCTTATGATCGTGTAAATTGGATTTTCCTCCGGATTGCTTAAGGGATCTTAGTCTTCCTACCTCATTAATTGATGTCATTTTTGGTTGTGTGTCTACTACAAGTATGCAGCTGTTATGGAATGGGGAAAAGTAGGATCATTCACTCCAACAAGAGGTGTGCGGCAGGAGATCCTCTCTCACCGTATCTTTTTGTTATATGCATGGAACGATTGGCCCATCTAATTCGGGAGCGCGGGACAAGGAGCTTGGAGACCTATTAATTTATGTAAGAATGGCCCTCCATTATCCCACTTGTTTTTCGCAGATGATATTGTTTTATTTGTTGAAGCAGAGTGTTTCAAGCGTAAGAAGTCAAGAACCGTCCTTGACATCTTTTGTAAGGCATCAGGGCTAAAAGTTAATGCGACCAAGACACGTGTCTTTTTCTCTAAGAACGTGAACCATATCCGCAGGACTGAACTTTGTAATATTTTGGGATTCCAAGGGACTCCTGGCCTGGGGAAGTATTTAGGTGTACCAATTCATCATAAGCGAGTCACTACGCGTACTTATCAAGTCATTGTTGATCAAGTGCGTAAAAGGTTATCTAGTTGGAAGGCCTCTTCATTGTCCTTGGCTGGGAGGTCTGTTTTAGTGTCCTCAGTCACTTCTGCCATTCCAGGATATACTATGCAGACTGTCTCGTTGCCTAAAGCTACATGCGAAAATATTGAAAAGCAGAATAGAGGTTTTCTATGGGGTTCAACGCCTGAGAAAAGGAGGATGCATCTTGTGCCATGGGACACCATTTGTGAGCCTAAGAAACATGGAGGGCTTGGGTTGAAACACCTACATCGCCAAAATCAAGCTTACATGATGAAGTTGGGGTGGAACCTAATTAAACGACGTGATGACCTATGGGTGAAGGTAATTCGCAGCAAATATAGGTGTGGAGAGGACTTAATGCCAAAAATCGAACTTTCTAGAAGTGGGTCCAATGCTTGGTCGGGTATTAAGAAGACATGGGAACATGTGGTTGCAGGAACCATTCTCGATCCTAATTCTGGCCGTGTACAATGGAAACATGACCGTCATGGGGAGTTTACTGTCTGTTCTGCTTATCAAGCTTTATTTGAGCATCAAGTCCAGGAGGATCGACCTTGGACAAGAGTCTGGAAATTTCATACACTGCCCCGATGCAAAGCCTTTATGTGGCTTGCCCTTCACAATAAACTCCTTACAAATGAAGTGCGGGTCCGGAGAGGAATGGGGCTTGATGGTGGGTGCTCCCTGTGTGGTGCTGTTACAGAAAGCTTGGTTCATGTCTTGCGTGATTGCACAGAGACCAGGAAGGTATGGATGGAGGTGGTGGATCCAATTTATATGCGCAATTTCTTCCAACTAGGTCTTAAAACTTGGATTTGTAAGAATATTCGGACTATTCATGACAAAGGAGGGTTGGAGTGAGTACTTTTCCACCGTCCGCCG
This sequence comes from Acacia melanoxylon, assembly GCA_019022615.1. Taxonomy (NCBI): domain Eukaryota; kingdom Viridiplantae; phylum Streptophyta; class Magnoliopsida; order Fabales; family Fabaceae; genus Acacia; species Acacia melanoxylon. Next base: position 1,391,331 of record JAFJYJ010000041.1, on the reverse strand, counting down.
GGCTTCTTTGGCAACGTCGAATGCTAGAATTTTTTAGAATACCATTACTAGTAATGAGACCATAAAGTTTAAAGCGGAATCCATTCTTACCTCATTGTCGAAAGCTAGGCACTCTCGAAGGGTGTCAATTTGAATGGTATTATTGTTCACCTCACTCTGCGGTTTGGGTTCCACCGCGTCACGGTGGGTCAAGATGAACGTGGATGGAGCGTGTACAAAGGACCATGTGGTGGCTTGTGGAGGTGTCCTCCGAGATGATCATTGTAACTTCATTGAAGGATTCATGTTTAAAGCTGCCGAACCTGCCGATAGCCTCCTAGCTGAGTTATGGGCTGTTTTATTTGGCCTCAAGATGTGCTGGGATTCTGGAGCGCGACGAGTTGTACTGGAAACAGACGCTGCGGAGGTGGTGTCCTTGCTCCAAGGTCCTAGTCCGACGAGTCACCCTAATACAACGGTAATAATTGAGATTAAGAGCATGTTAGTCAGAGACTGGGAGGTAGAGATCCTATGGATCCCTAGAGGCTCCAATACGGCTGTTGATTATGTTGCTAAGCAAGCTTTGAATGCATGGCCAGGTCACCACTATTTCAATTCCATTCGGATGTTTATCTCAATTCTTAGATAAGGATAGTTCAATGCAAGTAGGATCTACCCGTGGCTTAGGTTGAGGGTCTTCCTCCTCTTCTTGTATAAAAAAAAAACACGATATGCTAGCCAAAAAAAAAACAAGATATGCTTTAATATATGAAATTGAATAACATCCGAACCATGCAGTACAAATAATAATAATAATAAAAAAGATAAAATAAGAAATACTATATCGGAAGTAATACTCCGTTCTGCTTTATTATAAGCGCACCAACTAACAAGTTTATTTGGTCCTTTTATAAGGCACTTGCTTGTTCCCAATGAACAATGATTATTTTTTTCCATGTCCACCCCTAATTAATAAAGGTAATGGGTGAGAGTAATATTAATATAATATTAGAGTTTAATGTAATTAGTAGGGGTAATAATAAAAATTACTTAGATTATAGGACAACTTTATTGACTTTAACTGTTTTTATTGGTTTATCAGAAAAGTTAGTTTGTGCCTTATAGAGTACCACAGTACATTACTAGGTTGCAAATCCAGATGGCAGGAAAGTAATGTCACAACCATTAATTAGATTTAGACATATGAGTCCCCGAACAAAAGAAGATCGACGGGCAGATGTAGAACAATTGGGGAAAAGCACCAAAATAAGATTTTTTTTTTCAAAAAATTTACATAATTAAAGCACATTGGAAACTTTTTACCAGACTAATGCTCACGCCACTAGTGGCGTAAAAGGGGTTCACGCCACTGGGGTGAAGAAGGTTCATGCCACTAGTGGCGTGAACAATGAAAATTCATTGTTCACGCCACCTGAGTGTCAGTGACATGAACCCCATTTACGCCACTAGTGGCGTGAACTGTCCTTACGTCACAAACTGCATTACTTTGGTAAAATGTTTCCAATGTACTTTAATTAGGTAATTTTTTTGAAAAAATAATAATCTTATTTTGGTGCTTTTCCCAGAACAATCGGAAGATTGACCACATGCTTATATTTTGGCAACATGCCTCAGCGAATAAAATGCTATATTTATTTGGGTTAGTGATAAAAGTTGTTTTTTCAATGTGATTTACGGTATACGAGATAATTATAAACTCCCTCCGGTCCTTATTATAAGACACCAATTAACAAGTTTATTTGGTCATTTTTATAAGGCACTTGTTTGTTCCTAATGAAGAATGATTATTTTTTTTCATATCATTCCTAATTAATAAAGGTAGTGGATGTGAATAATAATTAATATAATATTAAAGTTTAGTTTAATTAGTAGGGTTAATATTAAAAATTACTTAGATTTTATGACAACTTTATTGACTTTAACTATTTTTATTGGTTTGTGAGAAAAGTTAGTTGGAGTCTTATAATAAAGATCGAGAGAGAGAAGAATAGTATTGTCTTAATTTACGTAAACATACTTCTTAAATGTCAACTCGATCCGACATAAGCTCCTGAAATATGTGAATCATGGAAAAACAGATAACTAGAATGAGAAGACGAAAGTGAAAAGTGGAATACAAATATGATGTAACAGGTAGTAATATCAAACGAACAATTGTGTTGGTGGAGTGACTGTCTGATATTTTCTGCTGCTTCAGCGTGAGATGAGTCCTAGGCACTTTTGGCTCAATATATAATGCATGAAGTAGAAGATTAGGGTTTGATCGAGGAATTGAAAATGGCTGGCTTGACCCGAATATAAATTTAAAATAATAAGTAAAGGAGTTATTTTGACAATTGGTAGAATAAAAAGGACAAGTGTCAAAAAGAGAACTGTTTATTTATGTAGATAAGATAAGTCTATCTAAGACCACCATTATCTCAAAGGGTCTATTTTTTTCACTGAGTTTTTTTCCTCTCTCACCGCTATTGCAAAAGGCTGTGTAAGTCAAGTGGTTTTGTTAAAACCGCATGGGGAAAGGAATGCAGATATGGGGAATTTGCAACAGCAATAAATTGCACAACAAAAACCGCAGGGCATGAACCAATTGATGAAGAGTAAGAGATGGCTATCTGTTTATTATGCCATATTTTAATGTTTTTGATTTTTAACAGCCATTTGTTACTTGTTAAATATGCTATGTGGATTGGTTAGTGCCAATCACTATTGAGATACAAGGTTTTATTAATATATATTTGATGGTTGATGGTTGGACGTGCATACGAAAAATGCTCCAAAAAATACATATTAAAAACATTGGAATGCGATAATTGGTGAATGATAAATCTAAAATATACATTTAGTTTTTTAAGTTCATATCTGCAATTTTTTGGATATATAATTGTATTTTCAGTCCCTTCATGTTTTTTTTTATACACTCAATCTCTAAATGTTAATATATATATATATATATATATATATATAACTTAAGAAATTTAAACGATGACTTCATAATTAAATGTTGACATATTAATATTTACTTTATAAATTTTAAAATAAAACCTAAGGAAGGTTTCATTTGAAATAAAAAATTTCAATACCAGCCACTTATCTTTCAAAATATAAAAGATTAATGTTAAGTATGCTTTATTAGCAGTTAATTTTAAAGTCATCTTCAAATGGTTGTGCCAGCACTTCCCGCCTTAACGAAACTAAGGATAGTAACATTGATGGGTTTAAAAATGCACTCCCTCAATCTTTTTATAAGCAACAACTACATAAATAATGCAAAACAAATTTCCTAAATATAAACTTTAAATAACTGATTTGTGCTTATCCAGAAAACAGTTAAGATTAATTAAGAGCAATATATGTTTTTTTTTTTAAACTATGCTCTTATTTGTAAAGATGATACTTGAGAGTTGAGAGGGACAATATAAATGCAACAAACACAATTAAGGGGTAAAATTGGAAAAAATGCAATAAATGTTTTGACTTTTCTAAAATGAGACTTACATTTAGGACAATATCGTTTACGAGTTTCAAGTTTATATTTAGAGACAGATGAAGTAATGAGTATTAGTTAAAACAAGTATCGGTGCCCATGTGTTGCACGAAGAAGTTTATATCTATGTGGTACCGGTTACATGAAGTCATGTAGATTGCCAAAGTCAGAAAGCATTGCAAGAAGGACTTGGTATCTTTTTGGCAATATTCTAGAATTCCGTTTTGGTATCCAATTCCGTAAATTCTGGCAACCATTATTTTCCTTTGGTTTCCGGCAATGTCATTGTTCTTTGGAGAAAAAGAGTTACAGAAGATGAGGGTGTTGTTATGTTACTTTTTTTTTTGTAGGCGAGGGGCATTTTGGTATTTTCATATTATATTTAACATATGTTAAGGTAATTTGAGTGATGTATTTTTAGTCTAGTTTTGAAAGTTTATGAGTATTTTTATATCTTTAAAAATTATATGATATTAGATGCACTTTTGTTAAAAACTTATGGATATTTTTGCATCTTAACCCTAAATTTAAATTAATATTTTTGCACTCAAGCTCAAATGCCTTTAATGAAAACATAATTCAAACAAATTAGAACCAAATTAGGAATTTATTAACGAAATTAGAAATAATCATCAATAAATTATATTTATTAATTAATGGATCTAAAGTGAATTTCCTAATATTTATTACCAAATTCAATCCCTGTATTTATTATGTTTTTCAGCAAAAAAATTAGAAAATAATAATCAACAAATTATTTTTATTGATTAATAGGAGATAAAAAAATTAGAAAATAATCATTAATAAATTTTATTGATTGATTAATGGATCAAAACTAAATCCCTTAGTACTTATTAATATTTTGACAAAAAATATAATGTTAAATTATGTCCTTGATTTATAGAGATAAAACAATTCAATTATGAGAATAAAAACAAAACAGTGTTACTTAACAGAATTAGTGGTGTTACTTAAAATCAAAACGAAAGTTAACGGCATTACTGTGAGTATTATAGAATATATAGATATAGATTAGTTAAAAGCAATAAATGTGGAAGATAAATGTTTTCCTTCTTCTTCCAAATATACCTTTATATATGAAGATGATTAGGGTAAAAGATAATGTGTGGAAAAAAAGTTAAGGAAGATATGTAATTAATTAAGAGGATAAGAATGAAAATAATGTATTAAAGATCTATACAAAACCAAATAGGTACTTAACCCTATGTAACAAAATATTAGCTGTAAATTGGATTGTAGGGAGTATTTATAAATGTAAAAAATTAAATTGAAACTAGACTTATAAAATTGAGTATGTAGTTTAGCCTAAACTATAAAATCGACAAATTTTGATGCACATGTACCATTTCTTTTAAACATGAAGGAGTAAATCTAAAGCAGCTGGCATCCCAGTTACAGTTACAGTCATCATCATCCATGTTATTGCCACTGTAGAGGTGTTAGTTTTGCTGTGTTGAGAAGCAAAATTAGCCTTTAATAATCCATGAGCCCTTTTTTTCTAACAATAATTAATAATATTTTAATTATGTTCATATAAAAAATATGAGCTAACTGGCGAATAACCTTGTAGTTTGGTGGCATAAATGCTTCTTTATAAGTGGGGTTGTAGGTTTATTTGTAAATTTAGAGAATTATTTTTTTTGCTCAAAATATAGGTACCAATCAATTCACTTTAACTCAAATATGATAAAAACTTTGGACCAAAAAAGAAATGATATATATGTATATATTTTTATGCTTCTTAATGGATTACAATAAAGCTTTTGGAGGGGGTCAACAATACTTTGTTAAGGAAACTTATTAGTCTTTTTTGACTCCTTAATGGATTGTATTCACAGCTCATTTGACCATTTAGCCCTCTTTAATTGCGCCCTTCAACTATGTTCAAAGGTAATAACATGATACTAGGAGGTCAAAAATGGAAAACAGAAAAAATAATTATAATGTTTAATAATTACCAGATCCATCCCCTTCACCCTTTAATCCATCACAGGGAAGAAACAGAAGAAGCACCATCGTCATCATCAGCAAAGCTGAGAGTCAAAGCCCTCATAGCCCGCGACCCTCAATTTCTGTGGCAGCTCGTTTATCTCCCTTTGCTTTCTCTATCTACCGTGCATTTCGTCTTTTTCTCTCGGGGCTCGAAATTTCTCACGAGGTATGTCCAGCTTTTCCTTATAATCTTAAATCTTGTTACCGTTATTTTTCGAAAGCTCTTAGGTTTTGCGGGATTGCCAATCAAAACCCTAGCTATATTCACGTCAAAGGCCCAATTTTCAGCTCCACAGTTAGCTCTTGCGCGCATTTATCAAGTTGAAGAATTAGAATTTGTAGGAAAACCCTAGTTTCGGATCGAGGTTTAAAGTTCAAATTCCGGCGGTTATTTTGCTTTAGATTTGATTTATTGGGCTGTGCGGTGATGTTTTCAGAATTTGTGGGCATCTTAGATTCGATCGTAAGTTGAAATTATTTGGTAGGTTATGTCAGTGGGTTGTTTCCAATTCATTTCACACCTGAATAAGTTTCTTTTTGTGCTTTAGCTACTTCAGACGTAAAATAAGCTCCTTGGCGATTTAAGTTGTGAGGAAATAAGTTTCAATAGAGGCTATCGTGTTATGGGTTTTGGACGTATGCAAATGGATCGGGAGCGTTTTGATTAATTTATGCTGCTCTTCATTGTCGCTTGTAATTTAGTAGCTAAGATACGGGTTGGAGTTATAAATCCTGGCATTTCCAAAATGTAGGGCGTGAAGTTTAAAATTTTAGTTTGATAGTGGCGCCGGGTCTTATAAGTATTATTTATATGTTATAATTCATCTCAGCTAGATAATAATCGAAGGTTTTAACTCTATACATTATAATTATACTTCATGTCAATATCTAGTCCGGTATTTCATTAACTAATTTGTAGGGGTTTCCGTATTTTCATTTGTATGACAGATATGTGGCATACGGCGATATCTTTATCTAATTACGAATTTCTTGTCTGCTAATTTTTTTGAAAGTATATTTGTATTTACATGGACTATGGGCTTCAACTTAAATTTCAAAATAAAAATGTCAACTTGTTCCATCTATTCTCTACAATGGCATTTGGGCTAGGTTATTATAGTTGAAACAGGACTCACTGTGGATTAGAATTTGAGGTTTTAATTTGTTTAGATTTTTAATTTTGATACAATGTGAAGTTACAATTTATTTCGTTTTCTTTCCCCTTTGGAAGACATAATACAAGCATTTGAGTTGAACACTTTGGATGCATATTTCTTGATGTTTCATGGTGGTTCTTCTTCTGGCCCGTACAGTATACCCAATGTATGGGATATATGATCTCCGTGTACATTCTTTAGCAGTTAAAGGATATCCTGTGACACACAGATTTTAAACCAAAGGTTGTATACCCAAAAGCCCATCCTTTCTTTAATTAAGGGTTGTTCCTGGGCTACTGTGACTTGTTTGCTTAGGATTTTCTAACTTGCTCAACTTGGTTTTTGTTGAAAATGACTTATAAACATTGTCATGGTGTCTCTTAGCTTTCCAACTACCTGTGTTTTGATGCTGGGGGAAGTATGCTGGTGATAGTTGGGGGAAATGCAAAGGTATCATGCTGGCAGCTGCACTAGTGCAGTTAACAACAATGCAATAGGCGGGCCTTCAGCTAGGGACGCTGGAAGATCTGAATCATCTTTGCCAGCTAACTACTTGATCAATTCGAGGTAAGTGACCTTCCTTCTTTGTCTCCTTAGGATTTTATTACCAGCTTTTTCCCTCCTAGTTACTATGATATTATTTAATTCATTTTGCAACTTCTGATTTTTCTCCTTTGTTCCTGACCAATCAGAGTATTTGGATTAGTTGTTTTTTTTTTTTTGTGCTTATTAACTGCTCAAGAATTCCCTCTCAGTTTACTAGATCGTCTACTTTTGATGGTATGCTTGGTTGGTCAGAATTGAAAATAGAAGGGAAATCTCTGTCTGCAGTAGTAACTAGCAAATATCCATGATTTTAAGTCCCGATAGCTAAAAATTTTCAAATCTATTTAGTGTAGATTATACAACTTTCATATCCTAAAATT